>CM066329.1:286953541-288399791 GCA_033807585.1 Hydrophis major | reverse complement strand
GCAGAAGGGGCCCCTGAGAGAGGGAGATCCTGTCCGGGGGCATCCTCCATGGGGGTGCTTCCGAAAGATTGCAGAGGTCCGCGAACTACGGTCTCCTGGGCCAATAAGGAGCCCCCAGGAGCAGGTCTGCCTTCTTATGAATGAGTTTCTGTATGACTCTGGGAACTAGCGGCAGCAGAGGGAAGGCATATAAGAGTCCTGGGGGCAATGGGCAGCGTAGCGCATTGTGGTTCTCCGACCCGTGAGATGGGTACCTGGAGAAAAACCGTGAAGCTGTGCGTTGGACAGGGAGGCAAAGAGATCCATCCTTGGGAGGCCGAATATTCTGGATGCCTCCTTGAATAGGGATGGATGGAGGCGCCATTCTGCTTGGTCCACCGTGGCCCTGCTCAGCCAATCCGCCTGGATGTTGGAGATTCCGGAGATGTGCTCGGCTTTTAGTGAGAGAAGGTTGGATTCTGCCCAACGGCAGAGACGCTCGGCCTCCCTCATCAACTGAATAGACTGGGTGCCTCCTTGCCTGTTGATATGGGCTTTGGCCGTGACGTTGTCCGTGAGAATAAGGACGTGATGCCCGCGTACCAAGGGGAGGAATCTGCGCAGGGCCAGGTGGACGGTGTGAAGCTCCAGCCAGTTGATGCTGCATCTTTGCTCGATCGGCGACCACTTGCCCTGTGCCGAGAGCGAGTTGACGTGAGCGCCCCAACCGGATAGGCTGGCGTCCGTGGTGAGGGTTAGCCACTGAGGTTCTGAGAAGAGGTGGCCCCTGTTGATGGCAGGGTTGGTCCACCAGAGGAGAGACATGAGGACCCTTGGAGGCACCTTGACTCTGGACTTCGAGTTGCTTCTTCCGGATCTTTGGAATGGGAGCAGGAACCACTGAAGGGATCTGCTGTGAAAACGGGCCCAGGGAATAATTGAGATGCATGAAACCATCTTACCCAATAATTTAGAAAGGTCAAGTAATGCCACCCTCCTTGATCGCCTAATCTGTTTGACCAGAGCTTGAATGCTGAGGAACCTCTCCGAAGAGAGGAAGATCTTTTCTGTAACCGAATCAATTATGGCTCCCAAGTGGGTGATTCGGGTGGATGAGATCAGTTGACTCTTTTGCCAATTGACGAGGAACTCGTGTGCCAGGAGAGCAGAGAGGGTGGCTCTGGTGTCCCTGACTGCCTGGGTCTTAGACGGGGAGAGAAAAAGGATATCGTCCAAATAGCAGTGAAGGCGGACGGGAACGCTCCTGAGGTGAGCCGACAGGGCCGCGAGGACCTTGGTGAAGGTCCTGGGGGCTGAGGCCAGACCTAAGGGGAGGGCCACGTATTGATAGTGAAGGTTATTATAACAGAACCTGAGAAATTTGTGGTGAGAGGGCCGGATTATGCAAGTATGTAAGTATGCCTCCAAGAGATCTATGGAGGATAACCAATCACCCTGCCTGGTACCCAAGAGAATCGATTGCAAGGTGTGCATTTTGAATTTGCGTTGGATAAGGTGGCGGTTTAGCCGTTTTAAATCTAATATAGCTCTGCATCCCCCAGAATGCTTGGGCACCACAAAGAGGTGGGAGTAGAATCCTCGTCCCCTCTGAGCCAGTGGAACGGGTTGAATGGCCTGAATGTCAAGCAGGTGTTAGATGGCTTCATCCATTAGTGCACGATTGGCGGGATCTCTTGAATTGGGGGATGTCCTGAAGAAATCAGCGGGGGCGGACCGGAACTCAAGGGCGAGACCAAACCTGACGGTATCCCTAACCCATGCATCGGATGTGGATTTGTCCCATTGAGCGGCGAAGTGTCTGAGGCGGCTGCCGATGGGGAGGGAGGAAGAAAATCTTTCTGGGTCGGCGGTAGGGCCTCCCCCCGATCCCCTAAAGGGCCTCTTATAGTTGCCGCCCTGTCTGTTTCTGTCGCCTGAGTCCGAGCGGTCCTGAGACTGGAAGGAAGGGGGTCTCGGGTATCTGGGCGGGAAGGGGGGTTGGTAGAAGGGGTGGGGGAAGCCCCTCCGAAAGGGCTGAGGCCTCTTGTCTCTGGCCTCCCAAAAAAGGAGGGCAGGTACTTCCTCTTGCTGCGGCCCTCGACCAGCAGGGGTTCCAAGGCCAGGCTGAACAGTTTGTCTCCCTTGACAGGAGCAGTGGCCAGCTTGACCTTATTTTTATCATCCGCCCGCCAGTGCTTGAGCCACAGTAGGCGGCGAACTGTGACATGGGATGTTATCGCTCTGGAAGAGAACTTTACTGATTGGTAAGTGGCGTCAGCTGAGAAGTCGGCTGCGGCCACCAGTTTCGCTATGTCTTGGTGCGCCCTCACATTGGACGTGGGGACATGTTCTCTCAGCTGCCAGAGCCAGCAGCAGCCTTGTGAAGAATGAAGCGGCCATAGCCGATTTAATGGCCCAAGCATTGGATAGATGGGCCCGGCACAACGCCAGTTCCATCTGCTTGTCCTCGGGTTTCAAGGCCTCTAAGGCCTCACTGGGGGTAGAGGAGGAAGCAAGGCCCACAATGGGATCGTCAACCTCCGGGATGTTTAGAAGAGTAGACATTGCCGAATCGAGATTAAAGAATCTCTTGTCTTGGTTAGAGGGTGTAGGGGGGGCTCCCGTGGAAGCAAGTTGCTTCGTCACTAGGTCTACAAAGATAGGCGGGGTCGGGATGACCTCAGCTTTCACCACTGGTTGTGTGAAAATGGAGTCCTCTGGTCTCTCTGAGGTGGGGGGGAAAGTCAGAGGGAGACTGGGGAAGAAGACCAGAGACATTCTTGGCTTTAAAGAGGAGGGATTTAAACAAGTGTGGCTTGAACAGCCCCCCAAATACGGGTTGGTCGGGAGAAGCCCCCTCGTCCTCCAACATCTCCCCCTCCATGAGGTCCACCTCTAAGAGGGGCTCACTATAATGGGAGGATCCCATCCGGGAGTCCTCTTCCTCTTCCCTGAAGTCACCAAAGTCCCCTTCCTCCTCCTCCTCCTGGGCCCCTACAGGAGGAGAGCTGTCCCTCTGAGAGAGTACCTGACCAACCGGGGGATCCGGCTGTGGAAGGGATCTGATGGATAAAGAGTCGTGGTCAGGAGCCCATGGAGAGAAGCCTGATCTGGACATGTGCTGCAGGCCTTCTGCAATGCCCTGGCGGATAGCCAATTCCATCCAAGCCTTGATGTGGGCTGGAACCTCAGATGTAGAGGGTTCTTCCTGACGCAGACCAGCGGCCATAGGTGTAAGGGTAGCTTCAGGGGTCTGTCTGGTCGGTGGTCCCGGGGTCAAGTGACCCTGAAGTGGGCTGCGCCTAGATAGGGAGGATGGGTCTGGAGGGGGAAGAGGTTGAGTAGAGGTAGAGGGGGTGGGAGAAGGAAGGGCTGGAGGCCCCGAGCGGGACTCCCTTGATCGCCTATCAAACTCCTTTTCCAACGCCTTATGGCGCCTTAGCCTTAAGGCGTCTCGTTGGGAGGCCTTGGAAGGTTCCTTGTCCTGCCTGCGCAAGTAGTGGGACTTTGCCTTAGCCTTCAAGGAAGGTCGTTTAGAGAGATTGCCGTCTGCCATTTTGATAATTATAATAACAGTAATAATAATAGTAATAATAGCAAAGGGCGGTTGGCTCGCCTGGAATTGGCCTGAGTGGGGCCGAGTGAGGTTTGAGCTAGCCCGCTCCCCCTTTTGGAATTTAATATGTACAGTGATAACAGGTAGTAAGGTATAAATATATATATATATATATATATATATATATATATATATATATATATATATATATATATATATATAATATCTACAGATATATAATCCTCTGATTTTTATTTTTATTTTTTTTATTTTTTTATTTTTTATGCTATCTGCATGTAAAGGTTATCTATGTATATACGTATAAAAACGTATAATTTCGTCTGTAAATTTTTCTCTCTTTCTTTTCTTTTCTTTTTCTTTTTTTTATATAAACAATAACAGGAAAGGAACCAAAGAGGTACCACAGTACAGGCCGGATTTATCAAATAAACGCCTGAGGCCTAGAAGGAGAGAGGCCTCTGGCAGCAGGCCTCCAGACAACAAGCCTGAGGGGGGGGGGTGCTGCAACTTCGCCCCGATAGAGGCTGCTGGAGGCCAACAGAAACAATGAAAGCGAGCTCGGAGGATCACTAAAGCAACTAACTCTTGACCCAAGGGGTCTGGGACATTTACTTCCACCGCAGCAGCAAGAATCAGAAATAAAAATGGCGCACGACCACGATGCGGCACCAAGATGGCGGCTGCGAGCAGAGCTGTGTCGGGCACCTTCAGGACGGCAAGGAGGGCTTGTCCGGTGTTAGCTCAGCACGCCTGGTGCTCTTAAGGAGTGACTAACCCTTCCCGGTCGGCGTTTAGGGTGGGGGGGAATCCAGCAAAAGTTGTGTGCCACAAGGCAGCGCGGAGGAAGCGACGCGATCTAATAATGGGGGGGGGGGTCGTGCGAAGCGCTGAGAACCCGCCTGCTTGGCCCCTAGGGGCGAGGAGAGACTTCCCCTAAGTCCCAACCTTTTGCGCAGGAGGAAGGAAAGGAAATATCAGACCTGAAAAATGAGGAAAATAGCCAGAATAATATACGCAGTATGAATCAGCCAAGGAGCTCTTTCCAACAGCAGCCTGACTCTTCGAGGCTGAGCAAAAGACTGGGGGAACACTACTTGGAGTCATGTGAGGGGGCGGAGCGTTTCCTCAGCTAAAGCTCAGCCTGCAAGAAGAGGACTCGGAAGCACATCCCACTCTCTGGATGCTCCGAGCGGCTCAAGGGAGAAGTAACTTCTAAAGTTACTTCAGATATTGGCATCAAGAGTGAACTGCAGTGTGAAATTGCAATTTATTCATCCCTGTCTTTTTTTTCTAAAATACATCTATTTGTTGATTAAAAGCAGATGGGGGGGAGGAATATGAAAACTATTTAAAATCATACATGATTTAAGACTGCTGGCACCTCATTCAAAATATGTGAACATTATTATTATAATACCCATTTAAATTAGTATAGCAAAATGTTCTGAGAGATTTCTTCCAGGTTCCAACATTATATTGCAGTGTTTCCAATCATTTATTTGTTATCACAACAAAATTTAGAACTGAATCCAATAATTTTGATTACAACAGAATTACAAAAAGTTTGCGAAGTTGCGAATTACAAAAAGTTTGAGTTTTCAATATTTTTGCCTTGAGCAACAATTGTGACTAATCCTTCCTGCACATCAGCTTGAAGGAATTTTATCCCTTCAACTTAGAGATGTTGCTGGACATCCTCACATGAACTGCCTTCTTCAAGTTCTTCTACAAAACCTTTCTATAAGATTTAAGGTCAGTACTTTGACTTGGACATTCCAAAACATTAACTTTCTTCTACTTTAACCATTCTTTAGTCATACAACTTGTGTATTTTGGATCCTTGTCCTGCTGAATGACCCATTTTCTCTTGATCTTCCACTAATGGACAGATAGAATAGAATTCTTTATTGGCCAAGTGTGATTGGACACACAAAGAATTTGCCTTTGGTGCATATGCTCTCAGTAAAGAAAAAATAAAATACACTCATCAAGAATCATACGATACAACACTTGGTAATAGTCATAGGTTACTAATAAGCAATCCAATCATATTAGGAAACAAATGGACAGATAATTTCCTATATAATTTGCTGGTACAATTCAGATTTCATAGTTCCATCAATAATGGCAAGCTGTCTTGGTCCAGACATAACAAAGCAGCTCCAAACCATGATACAGCCACCACTAAGTTTCATAGATGAGATAGGTTCTTATGCTGGGATACAGTGTTTCCTTTTGCCAATCAACCCCAAAAGTTCTATTTTAGTCTCATCTGCCCACAGAACATTCTTCCTTCTGGTTTATTCACATGTTTTATTGCATGCGATAGATGGGTAGCAATGTTCTTTTCAGAGAGTAATTCAATGCACACTACTGTTGCTTCGTGGTTTCCTGCTCATTATTTTATGGACACTGACATTTGCCAATGCAAGAGAAACATGTAATTGTATGTAAGAAAGACCTTGGGAGAAAGGGCGAAGAGATGCTACCTAGGGAACAGTCAGATAAGCAATGCAGTCAGATAAGAGATGCAGTCAGGTAAGAGATGCAGTCAGATAAGAGATGCACTATGCAGGTGCACTATGCAGCTACATCATGGGGAGAACAAGAGGCTCAGGAATGGCCCTACCTAAGGTATAGGACTGTAAAGGTAATATTAAGAGAACTGTACTTTCAGACTTGCAAGAATCTATTAAGATAGATTTCAATAAAGTCAAATTAGTTTAGTCAAGCATACAGGTCATTCAAAATAGCTACAATTCTAGGCATCTTACATGTTCCAGAAGTTTAAAGATAAATAAATGAATCAATTATAAAAAGCTACAAAACCCCACTTTGGGAGAAAAAACAAAAGCAATTACATCACTGCAACTGACATATATCAAGAGCAGGATCTTGGTTCAATCTGCTCCAGACTGCTGAATCAGTTAAGTCTTAAAATTTTGCAGAAACAAAGGTTCCTTGTATATCTATAGAGAGCAAAATTTATATCCCCCAAAAGTTCTTTAGTGTAATAATTCTTTATTCGCATATGTAAATCATCACAATTAGCTCCATCTACTTATTACTATAAGGCAATTTTTACACATTTCTTGAGAGATGCATTTAAGTATTCAACACATTATTATGTTAAACACTAAGGCCAAACCACAAAAGGAAAAAAAGTTTTTTCCCCAAATTTTATTCCTTCTCCTGTTGGATAGCACCATAGCATTACACATTTTAAGATAATTCATCATGAAATGTCTGCATTGATGAGTATGTAAAAATTCCACAGCCTTACCACTTTTACTCACAGTTAAATTCAGTTTAGATGCTTTCTCTTCTGATACACTATAATGACTCAGGCAAAGAATTAGATTATGTAATGGGTTTGGTTTGGATCATTCGGAGAATTCAGTTCAAAAGATCTTATATGTTAGCAAGGCTAATACAATTTTCAAAGAAATAACAGTAGATAAGTAGGCCTTACACTAAAATAAAGAGTTCTGTTTCATATGACATTTGATAACATGGACTTTTGTGTCATATATTGCTACAAATGCAGCAAAATACTTGAGAAAGTCTTGCAACACAGTCTGATTAGTAAGTTAGTTTAGTAGGAAGTTGGATGGCATGGCTATTAGATAGATCCACAACAGCTTAGAAACAGAATTCAGAGTTGCTCATCCAAATTGGAGCAATGTATCAAATTGGAGCAATGTATCAAACTTCAATATTTGTACTCTTCCACATTTTTATAAATGTAGTTAGAGAAAATATTGGGTAGGGGAGTTACAAATATATAAGTAACTAAAATAGCTAACCCTCTGAAATTAAGAAACATTTAAACAGTTCTTGCTCAGTTAGAAATGTGAAATTAAAAAGGAACAGAAAGACATATGCTTCAGACCAATAAAAAGTTATTCATTTAGGAAGGAGGAAACTTACATGCAAATGTATAGGATAGTGACATAATAGCAGTATTCCAGTATTTAAGAGGTTATCAAAAAGAGGGAGTCAACTTATTTTCCAAAGGATCAGAAGGCAAGACAAGAAACAGTGGATGGAAATCAGTCAAGGAGAGAAGTAACCTAGAACTAAAGAGAAACTTCCTAACAGTAAGGACAATTAATCAGTGGAACAGCTTGCCACCAGAAGTTCTAGGTGCTTCTTCACTGGAGGTTTTTAAGAAAAGACTGGACAGCCACCTGTCTGAAATGGTATGGGGTCTCCTGCTTGAGCAGGGGATTGGACTAGAAGACCTCCAAGGTCCCTTCCAGCTTTATTCTGATTGATTGATTGAGGTGCTCCATGAAAAGGATTTTGGAAGTGAAGTTGTTCACAGGTTGAAATGTGCCAGTAGCGTAACAAGGCAGTTGGCCCATGATAGCAACATCGTAAGGAAAATTCTAAAACTGGAAAGATGTGGAAAAGGGCAATTAAAGACTGAAAATAAGGATTATGAAGACAGACCGAGAGAAGTGGACCTATTTCGTCTTAAGAAAAAATGATTAAGGGGAAATATTACAGGATTTTTCCTGAATCGAAAAAGTTATAATCCAGAAAGGGCAATAAAGATCCTATTGACATAGAGTGCAGGACACAACACTACTGTATAATCTTAGTTACAGGAAATCAGATTTAAGTTAAAGTTTAACAAAACTGTCATAACAGTAAGAACAATTTGATAGTGAAACCAATTACCAAAAATCTCCTTCAATGAATACATTGGACAAATGCAATTCAATTTGCATAAAATGGGAAAAGGTAGAATTATAAGAATTACAGTCTGCTCAATTTCTATGAAACCTTGCAAGGAAGATGAGCATAATAAATGATATCAGGACATTTACTTGAAATGCAAATCGGATTTTCCCTCAAAATATATGTTTTTGGGGTGAAGGAAAATCATTAAAAGGATTTTGAAAACCATTAAATAGGCAAAGATACAAAAGACTGCAGATAGCATTGCTAAATGGATTCCTTTGAAAATCAATCTGAAGACTAGTCACTGGTCTAAAGAAGTTTCTCAACTGCTGAATTTAATTTTTTAAAGATGCCCAATTAGAGATTTATTTTTCTTCACTTTTTTTCCATTTACCTCATCTACATCAGTTTTGTACCTTCCTTTCTCTTCCCTTCTCAGTGCACCACTTTAGAATTTTTAAAAAGTTTCTGTGTGTGAGAATGGTTTGTGTGTAATTGGTATATTGTTGGATAGCAAATGAGCTAGGTCCTAAACAGATTAGTTATTTTACAGCAGTATATTTGTTGTTAATAAGTTGTTATTAAGTCAGTGAAAATAATTTTCTTCTTCCTCCTAGCTTTCCACAGGAGAGGTTATCTTAGTTCCAGATATATTTTCTTGTACATAAATATAGCAATCTTCTAAATTTCACTATGTAGAGAGAAAGAAAAACCCTTAATCTTGACCAAGTTTTAAATAAGATGGAATTAGATTTATTAAACTATAACTCAGCTTAATGTTCATTCTGTTATTTTATACTTGTTTACTTTAAATTTTGGAAATGTATTTCTGAAAATAATATAGGATTGAGGAGGATAGAGTAGAAATGCACTTAATAGATAAATAGAACATCATAAAATGGCAACCAAAATTCTCAGTAATTTTTTTTTCCAAAATCCAAAAGCAAGTTTAAGATTTAATCAATAAAGAAGAATTATCTAAAGAAATGGATCAAAAGCTATTTTTTTAAGCTAACCTTTGGATACAGAGAAAGCATCAAATCAACTTAGTTGGCTCATTACCCCTTGAGCTTTGAGTCTGAAGTCAGAGAATTTAGCATTCTTATATAGGTTTGTAGGGTCCTAAGGTACAAGAAATCACTTCAGCACTGTACTTCCATGTTTTTATTCCTCTATAACCAAAGAAGAATATAAATGACAACACATTTTGGTATATTAGTATGAGTAATGTTATTTCATCTACTTAAGCCTTTCTATTATTGTTAATTAGTTAGTAATTAGAATTACTAACAATGCAATGGGAATTACACATTAGAAATTACGCTGAACAATCAAAATATTAGTGAAAATATAAACAAGATTCCTTGATATAATAAAGTTACCAGCAAAACTACTATGGGCAATTTCTCCCCACCAATGACTATAGCTTCTAAGATCACCAGAACAGAAATCCTTTAATTAAAGTACTTATACGGGTACTCCTCAACTTATGACAAACTTTATGTTGTTAAATGAGGCATTTGTTAAGTGAGTTTTGCCCCATTTTACAACATTTTTTGCCAGAATTGTTAAGTGAATCACTGCAGTTGATAAGTTAACTTGGTTGTAAAGTGAATCTAGTTTCCCCATTGACTTTGCTAATCAAAAGGCTGCAAAATCACATTAGGACGCAGCAATGGTCATAAGTATGAACCAGTTGCCAAGCATCTGAATTTTGATCACATGATCACGGGGATGCTACAAAGGTTGCAACTGCGAAAAATGGTTGTAAGTGCTATTGTAACTTTGAACGGTCATTAAATGAATGGTTGTAAGGCGAGGATTACCTGTATCTTTTCCCACAATCCTGTCCATTAAAAAAAATGCAGGGGTATCTAACCTTGGCAATTTTAAGACCTGGCTAAGGAATTCTGGGAGTTAAAGTCCACAAGTCTTAACACTTGCCAAGTTTGGACACCCTTTGCCTAAAAACAGCACTCAATTTCTTCCAGAATTCAGTTTCTAGCCCTGTTTTTTTCCTATCCTTTTATTTTATTATGTATCAAGTTGTGATATTTTAAAAAGTCTGCATCAGAATGTTTACAAATTCCCTATCATTTCTTCCAGCATATGCATTTGCAGGAAAATAGTATATTTTGTATGAAATGTATACATTGGTAGGAAATGTAACTTTTTTCTGTGCATTTTTTTTAAATGACTCTCTTCCTTTTCCTTATTTTGCTCATTTAATTCTCACTTCAGGATGAACATACATAATTCACACATGCAGAAAACTGTGCATTAATACTAATATCTTTATAAATATAATAGTATAATCTTCCAGTTTAACTCCGCACCCAAATCATTTTACAAAATACAGACACAAGTTCTACAATGAAAACTGCTTGTAAAATAAATGGATATTGGGAAAAACTATGTATATAAGTTTATAGCTTAAGTTAAACATACAACTTTTGTACAGACTTTTAATTAATTGACTTCACACCCCTCAATTTCTTCAGCTCATATGGTTTAAAGCACTCATCTCTTCTCCAAATCTTTTCCAAACAAACCCTGTGAGAGATGGATTGAGCCAGAGCAATTGACTGGTCCAAAGTCATCCAATGAGTTTTCAAGATGAGGATGGATTTGAGGCTGGAGACTCCATCCTCCCTAACCCAGTCTCTTCACTACTATGTCTCATTGATTGTCAATCCCGCTCCCCCCCAGAAATATGATGCAGAACATTCTAATCCAGAATAAAATAAAGATCTGACAAAATAAGAAATTAAATCAATGTGAACAAAATGCATTTGTCTGTCTTTGCTAGTTCCTACTTTTAATTATCTATACAATCATGATTAACATTCTAACAGAAGTTGGTATCTAGTCAACCTTGGCTGGTACTGAAAAAGCTAAGCAAGACTGGACCTGATTATTACTTAATGGGAGACCATCTGAACCCTGGAAAAAATCCTGGAAGAAGGCAACGTCAAACTTTTGCACTGATGCCTAAAACGCATGACTGTGTCATTGTAATATCCAGGAATTTAAACTAAACTAGAGGTGGACATTTATGTGCCACTCCTGGTGGAGAGAGAAAGGAAATGTCATTTTTCTAATTCTCATAATTGTGGAAACAGGTGGAATAACTACTATGTTCTTGCACAGGAAAGACTTATAGGGCTTCATAAATATCTCAGTAGTAAGGCTCAGTAATATAAGTTGAATGGGGAAGTTCTCACATAATTTCTGCCATCACCAGTTAACCACAAGTAGTATGAACACCTCTTTGGCTGAGGACCCCAAAGTTACTGCTAATCAGGGTAACAAACAGAGCAAGTAAATTGCCTAATACAACTTAAAATCCAGGACCATAAGCCATTTCAGTTTTTACCACTTCCTAAAAGTTTTTCAGTTAATATCTAAGTTAAATCAGTTGTTAACACACTTCTTTCCAGCATTTCTTTGATAGATAGATAGATAGATAGATAGATAGATAGATAGATAGATAGATAGATAGATAGATAGATAGATAGATTACCTCACAGTTTAAATTATTGGAAATCCATTACATCTCATTTCCTCCAATTTTAGCTATAAGTCGTGATCCTATGATTTTCTAGGAAGCAATACAGAAAGGGGAAGCTTTAGAAAGGAAAGGATGACAGTGGTTAGAAGAGAACAACACTCTAGACATGTTCAAAGGCACTCTCATTTAGGATCACTACACTTTCCAGGATTTTGAAATCTGCACCTCAATTAAAGGGAACTGTTTAAAGACTAAGACACCTGTGTCTGTGATCTCCCAGCTGCATATTTGAAAAAGGACGGCCAGGAATATAAAATAACAGCAACTTCTTGTCTTACTGTCACATTACAGTCAGCTACAATATCAAAATTAGAATATACAGAGGAGGACACCAAGTTGGACAAGGCAATGTAACACACCTTGTATTACCTCCAGTTTTCCAACCCTGAATTTCTTTCCTTTCTTATTACAGAATAGGGAGATCAGAGCAAAACACCTACAATCCCGTCCTGCTCATTTACAATTCAGTCCTGAACATACAGAAAATCAGACAGAGAGATGCAGAGGGGATACTCATAGACGTGGAAAAGTCTTCCAGCCAGCCTTAAAACCTTCAAGAGGAGCAGATAACAAACCGAATGCTCCGCTCCAGTAGAAGCAAGGCAAGAGAGGAGGGGAGAAATCAAGCGCTGTTAGATCTAACTCAGTTTAATGATCAACAAGATCTCCCGAAGGGAATATTTGTTTCAACTTTTTCACATGCTGTTTCTCTCTCTCTCTCTCTCCTCCCATTCTCCGGCAGGGCTTCAGATGATTTGAGAGGGAAAGGGAGGGAACGAGAGACCCCGTCAGGAAAGAGCGCTCGGAGGGCCAGTCTAGCGCTTCCTTCCACAGCCGCGGGATCGGGGCAGAGGGGAAAAGTCGCTTTGAGAGGGAAAAGAGCCAGGAGAAGGAGCAATTCCAGCAGGAGGCAATCCCGGGGTCACAGATACCCCTTCAAACGCCACAGTCTAACGCGTTCAAACTGCGGGGAAAGACGCGTCTGAAAAAACCCGAGCCTTTCACGATGCCCAGAAGGGAGGCTCCGCTGGTCGTATTTAACATCCAAACTTTTCCCAACAGAGTCCAACAAACATGCTCAGGACAAACCATGGTTGGGTTTGAAAAGGCCATCTTCCAGGCGATCGCATTCCGTCAATAAACAGCCGCCCCTCTTTCCCGTTAAAAAATATAATAATAATCAAGCCAGGGTTGCCCCGAGGCTCCAAAACGCAACCGGGGTGGGGTGGGGGGGTGGGGGGGCGAGGGAGGGAGATGGCTAATTCCCGCCGACTCCCGCCCCAAAAATACATACGTTGCCTTAAGCCATGGCTCTCTTCGGATGCCTCGTTCCGGATTTGGAGCGGGCCGCTGACGTTTTCCCGGAGTTTGGCGAAGCCTCCTCCGCGTCCAAATCCCGAGCCTTCTGGGACGGGGCTGTTTCTGACTGTGCGTCCCTCAGTCGTGGCGCGCCGAGGCGGACCCGGCTTTCTCCCCCCCCCCCCCAATTGCCCGCAAGCAAAGTTCCGCCCGCGGCGGCAACAGCATCCACTGACCAGGTAACCAGGTTTTCCACAACAAACCTCCAGGTGCCCGTCTCTTCTTCGGCCAGGCGCGGGCGCCCCCGCCCCGCCCCGCCCCACTTTCCTCGTCGCCGGGAGCAGCAGCAGCAGCAGCTCTAGGCGAAGGGAGCCTCGCGCGTTAAAGGCAGACCGAGTCAGGACTTCCACCTTGCCGGGCGACTGAGGAGAAGTTCTCCATTGGGAGTGATATTTTTTTTCGGGGGGGGGAGAGAAACGGGGGGCGTAAGGGGGAGGCTGGGAGGGGTGACTCGGCCCTTATTCTACGTTTCGTACACAAATTCAGACACGCGCGACTTTCGCCCTCGTGGTCTCCAGGTTGGGGCGAAGTCTTTTGGGGCTGGGTGAAAGGATGCTCCCCCGTCCTCACGAGAGGCTGCCGTGCCTCCTTGTACAGAGAGGAAAAGGGAAGGGGACGGGGAAGGTTCGCCTCCTAATTTCCCGAGCGGGGTGGGAGTCGAGGGGACGGCTGGCAAGCGTGACTCGCACATCACCAGCTCCCCTTCCTCTTAGCGGCGATGCCCGCGCTTTTCTGAGGGCCGGAGCAGCCGCCTCAGCGCCAGGGCGGACTGCCGGAGAAGGTGGGGGGGGAGGGAGGCAGGGAAAAGAGACCAGGCCGCCGGAGACTATAGGGCGAGCGAAGGCGCGTGAGGGCTGCCAGCAGCCAGCCGAATGCCAGATCCTGAGGGGAGGGAGAAGAGGGCGGGAAGCCATTAGTCAATAGGGGGCCTCAATGAGGCCAAGCCCCAGCGCGGGACTCTTCTCGACCCCCCCACGCCCCCGCTATCGCCCGTGGCACGTGAGTCCCCGGATTCGCTCGGGGCAGGCTAGCTAGTAAGTGGTTGCGGCACTACCTCGTCTTTCCCAGAAGTTTTCTTTTAAAACTCTCTGTCGCAGGAATGTTAAAGCCAAATACCCCGGGACTTGCGTAATTTCTCTCTTTTCTTCTCCTCCTCCTCCTCCGCCTGCTCCCATTATTGCTAAACAGACTAGAATGAGATCTCTCTTAGCCCACTCCCCCCACCTCCGCTGCCCAAATGTAATTCCAGAAAAGGGACACGTCATAGAAGTTAGCTTCAAATATCGTAGCTTGCTTAGACTTTGAAGCTATAGGGAAGGAGATGAAAGGCGGGGGGGGGAGGTTGTGAAATCGAGAATTCCCCCCCTGCTCCAACAAACATCTGGGATGATAGGTGCTGTAATTCTTCACAATTAAGCCGAACTGTTGAGCCAGCATCTTGTTTCTCGAGTTATTTATTTAGAATGATATATCTAAACCTGTAGCTCTTTGCTCAGGAATCAAAAGTTATTTTAATTAGAGTGAATAGGATTACAGGCTCACAGCAACTTTCTATACACTGTGCATAAGTGGGAGGATCACTAGTTATTATTATTTAATAGATTAATAAGTACCGGTAGTATGGGAAAATAGTGTTGTGGGAAGCTGCAGTCCCTCCTAGAGATTGAAATATTTTGGAGAATATTAAAAGAGATAGAATATTATATTTCCCCAAAGGAGAAATGGAAAAAAATCTTAACAAAGGCAGAAAGTAGCCCCAGGCATTCTTAATAGTCTCAAACAGAAGCCTCAAGTCTTTAGAGATGGATATTTTGTACCTATTATCAAAGACTGAGCCAATCTATTCATAAACAAAACACACAGAAAGTTGGAGCTGATGGGATTAAAATCTACATTCCCCCATTTGAATTCTAAAGACAGATAATTAGGAGATAATAGGATTTACCCACCACCATTAGAATAGCAAAAGACACAAGGTTCACTACATTGCATAATCCCCTGGAGCACCTCAATCACAAAATCCCAGAACCCTATAAATATCCATGCATTCATCCAGCCACCCCAGAAACATGTTATCACTAAAGTTTCTGGAAACCAAATAAACCTTTCCTTGCAGTTGGCCTCCATTTTATTTCCAGTGCCTTTCTCCTGGCGTGAAACCAGACCAGATTTTTCTTCCCATAGCGTTATGCATCTGTTTAAAGCAGAGGTCTCATTCTCATGGCCTGCGGGCCCGCAGGGCGATATCCTGTGGCCCCCACCATGATATGAAAGTATAACATTTGAGGATATTTTTTTAACATTTTTTGTGGAATCCCTTATGCGGCCCAGCCTTACCCAGACTCTGCCTCCAGCGGCCCCCAGGTAAATTGAGTTTGAGATCCCTGGTTTAGAGTTTAGATCAGATTTATAAACTCTTCGCTTAAAATTCTGGCACAATTTTCTTTCTCTAATTTGAATATGAGGAGAAACATTGAGAAGCCCATAAGGTATATTAGAACTTCATGCAATTTCTCCACTTGATCTGAATTTTAACCAAATCTGTGTCCCACTCTACAAATGTGTCTGTAAACAGGTAACAACGATGGTACTCTCTGCCTTCTTCAAAATTCAAATATGGTTTAGCTGGAGAATTAATACTACCATAAATTGCTATGGTACTTTTTATCAAAATACCACTATTTGTGCAAAAATACATTTTTAAATTGCAGAAATTTAAAATGCTTGTATGGGTTATCTCTGTAACAATAAAAAATTTCAAAGTATGAAATACATTTTTGGCCAATGATAGATTTCAATGATAAGTTATTTGATAAGAAAAACCTTTGATGGGGCATATGAAAAATATTAATATTTGCATTTTTTCCTTTCTAACTTAAATTTAGAATTGCCAGATTCTAAATTGCCTGGAAAATCTTCTATGATATCTACAAGTTATGAATGAAAATGGAGGAACTAAATCTCCTCTAATGCACACCAAGGATTAATCTAATAAAAGATTCTATTAACAACACTAGCCAAGCAGATGCCTCTTTGAAACTACTGGTCAACAAGCATTTTGTCATGTGGATTGTAATGTATAGTATATTCTCAGCAGACTTTTTCCATGCTGAATTTCAAAATAAATTCAATTTTTTAAAAAGATTAATTTGTTTGTGATCCCATCTTTATTATTCTGTTCAGTTAATGGCATGGTACTATATTTTAACTAGAGTGGCATATTTGTAACAGTTGTTGAGAAAAATCAGGTTATTATTACTGTTCTCTAGTACAAATAACTTCAACACAAAGAAAGTAGGCATGATAACTACCACAGGACAGCACATTGCAGGTTGAATCATTATTTGAACATGTCTAACATGAGCCCAATCTCTTCTTGGAGAGCAGTTCCTTATTGATCTGGGGCCAGAACTCACAGTATTAACAACTATATAATCTCTGTATTCAAATTAATATTAAATTGATTGTTTACCTACATACTATTGCTATGCCAGAAAATTGTGTAAATTCTTCTGGTATTTTTTCTGTGTTTGTTGTGGAGTAAATATTTAGGTTTCAGAAACAAAACTTGTCAGAAGATGCTATAAACTTTATTTTTATTGTAAGACGGGCGACACAGAGAATTGGGCCACCAGCATTTGCTGTGTGACATGTTAGATTCATGCTATATGCAGTTTACCATTTCTACGGCATGGAAGAATTGATGTATCCTGATTTATCATCTACAATAAAGCCAGTTCCACATATAAAGAACTGCCTGTACCAAAACCTTAGAATCATGTAAGGACATGAAACCACTTTGGGAAAAATCCAGTTTGAAAAATATAAATGGAATATTTGGAGGTCTGAAGGTCATTGCACTTTTTCTCAGACTGCAGCTTAGGAGCAATAGAAACAGATCCCATAAAGAACTGCCAAATGGTACCTTGTTTGTTCCAGAAATAAGTGCAGTAAATAGTTTTTTACCGTGAAAATATTTTCATTCCTCTTTTGTACATCAAATTTGGACATATGAAACATTGAAGTGACAGATAAAAGAAGAACTAGATTCATATATTTGAGGACTAAATTTCAAGGATTAGTGACATTAGGATTAGGGAAGGTATTTTTAGTTCCTCAGTTAACATTAACAAAAATCACCAGTTGAATTAGAACTATAGGATTACTTTTATTACCTCTGAAAATAACATCAGATGGTGAGAGTTGCATAAGTAAAACTCTTCGCAGTGAATAGCATCTTTTGCTGGCCATAAAAAAAAATCTCAATTGTAGCTTCTGAAGAGCTGACAGATCATGCAGAGGCCCTTCTTGTAATGTGAATGCAACCTAGCTCATGAATTCTAGCAGTTATATGCAGGGCTATCTATGCCATGTAGGGCAGATGAAAGAAGCTGTATTGTAATGTAATGCAAACTTCACCCTTTTGCACTTGCGTTATGTTGCATTCAAATATGTACAATTGTGGTATAACATGAAGCCTGTTTGGACATTCTAATGAAATGGACTTATATCTGATATTGATGCTGTAGCTTATCTGATACTAGCAGTTGTTTTTCAAGTATGGTTTATAAGCATTTCTATTTGCATGTACTTTTGCATTTTTTAAAATAAATTGGAAGCTGTATTATCAGCACACATAGGTTTCCTCTGCATGCCAATGACCAATGGTACTATCAAACTACAAATCCATGTCAGAAATGCAATTCTTGTTAATGTTAGATATTTCTTAAGACTTTAAGACACATGAGCAGTCTTTGGTTTATCAGTAAAATGGAAATCCAAGTATATGTTTTCAATATATCATATTCCATCTTCACTTTCATCATTTACAAAGGATTTCTTACAAACATCTAAAGTTTTCCATAAAGTGGGTAGTGCATGATTCAGAACTGTTTTGAATTAAGTGCTCTGGACTTTCCATGTGTGTAAGCTTAGCACACTCCAGGGCTCATTAAAATTTTCCATTTTTTTTCAGGCTTCTTTGTAAACCTAAAAACAGATGTTGTTGCTTTAATGAATCAAATCATCAAAGCAGTATGTCTTTAATAAGACTCTTAAATCAGTAGCATTACTTCTTTGGCTGGTTTTTAGGCTTGCCTATAAAATGACAATTTTTAACAAATAGTAGAAGATTGCTGGGGTCATCCCAGCTCCAAAACATTTCTTCTGAATTATTATCTAAGTGTGTGCTGGTCTGCTCTGAATATTGTTTAATAATATAGATATACATATATATTTATTAGTAGATACTTCCTGATTCTTACCACAACATTCAGGCATGTTCAGAATGGGGAACTAAGGAAGCTACAGACCAAGTCCCACCCTTTTATACACAATGTCAATACACATAGAAAGGGAGAGGTGTTTCAGTTCACAATTACATTTACCATCTGCCTTCCCCCTCCCATTCCAGAATGCCTTTGGTAACATCTGGACTAGGAAGGAGGGATTGGTCTTTAAGTGAGGAAAAGAATATACAATAAGAAGTTGCTTATTACTGTTTTGGATTGCAAGCTTAATTCACCTTTTGTATGAAATAGATTAAGAGTGTTTTTGTGTTCTGTGCTTTTGTGTAGGCTAAAAGAGACAAGAAATGCTATTTTGCCTTACTAGTAGGCTTATTTAATAGCACCTGAAAAGTAGGAATAGCATGTGAGTGAAATTATGTGTTCTCTGTATCTCAATACTCATTTATATAAAGGAAATAGGAAGTTGCTTTAATATCTTGGCACCAGGCAAATATTTTTGACAAGTAAATTAAGACTCCCTGTAAATAATCTCAAGCAATTATGTACTACAACATGAACTGCAAACAGATGTTTTAATATACTAGACAGTGATATTGAAAATATGTTCAATATGTAAATGAGAAAGCACAAATTTAATTATATTTAATCTTAACATTGGCATGATAGATTCTTCGTCTGAGATTTACCCTCTTCATTGTGCTAAACAAATCAACTAAAGAACCATGAATACTAAAAGAGATTTATATGGATGATAATTATTCAATTGGTAGATGTATGTACAAGAAAAAAATGTAGACAAACTAAAGGACCTTTTCTAACTTCTACCTCTTAGCATGTATACATCAATTGTAATTTGAATAATTTTACACTCAGTTGTTGTATTAGAACACCACCCTAAGGTATTTGGATCAATTTATAGGTTCTGAGGTTGAGAGACAGTGATTGTCCCAATGCTACACAGTGAGAAGAACAGAATGTTGTGTTAAGTTTGCGTTTTAAGGATTAAATCATTTCAATTAAAATGTTTGGTTTCCATTCAATTTTAACTTTAGTGATTTCTTTAAGCCAATTACTAATTTTCCTCCAATACTTTTTTGCTTTGGGCAGGGCTACCACATATGATAATAGGTGCCCTCTTCATATCCACATTTCCAACAGCTTGCCAAGTTATTAGGAAACATTTTTGCGAGTCTCGCTGACAGTAAGGTGCCAGCAATAAAACATTTTGTATAAATTCTCCTTTTAAGTTGCAGATAGAGTTAATTCATAATTTATTTTCCATAGGTTTTCCCAATCTTCCAAATGTATTCTATATCCAAAGTTTTTTGCCCAGATTATCATTGTTTCTTTTATGGTTTCCATTCTGGAAATATCTTAACAAATAATTGTACATTTTAGTAATCATTTTTTTATCTGGTCCCTGTAAGATTTTATCCAATTCCTGTTGGTTCGAATTTATCCCGTATTGTTTTACATCTTTTTTATATCTAGATTTTATCTGCACATACAGCCACCTGCATACAAGGAATACTTGTATTCCTTGTAACGTTAATTCCTGTTTAAATTTTAGTTTCCCTTGTTCATCTAATAACTCTTTATAACTCACTGTCTTGTTCAAATCTAAAACATTCGGATATATCATCCAGATTGAAATCTTTGTGTAATGGTTTCATTTTATCAATTAAAATGTTTGATGTTTAATTAAAATATTTAAATATTCTGAAAATCTTATACTGCTGCAGCAACAGTAATCTTTTTCAGCCAGTTATAGCATCATTGCTGAAATTAGAACATAATGCATGACGAGTCCAAAATGTCCCCCTTGATCTAACAATGCCCACTGGCTAGCAATCCATGCTTTAGAACAGTGGTTGCCAACCAGTTGGCCGCAGGTGTTATTGCAAACATTCAAACAACCCTTAGACCAGCGGTCGCCATGAGAAAAATTTGGTGGGCCGCAGAGAAATTTCACCCCCAGAGCCCCCTCCAAAGAAATTAATCCAGGCTGCGCAGAAACACAAGGCTGTGCCACCCACATGGCCCACAGGAACCCTTCCTGCCCATGCACTCCTTACCCAATAAACTTGCCTGCTAAATTTCTATTTTTCCTTTTTCCGACCATCATCTGTTCTGCTCTGCTGGGAGATTTAGATTGGCTAGGAAGCAGGAAATGGTTGGATTTCTTGCTTTCTAGCTAGTCTTTAGATCTTCGGCTTAGCATAGCCGATCCTCCCTTAGGACTGAAGGTTTGCTTGCAAGCAAATTCAGTGCAGACTCACAGCAAGCAAATTTGAGAGACTGACTAGCCGATGGCAGATAGATAGATCACTGAATGATTCTATGAGCAACTCAATCTGCCTGCTTTGCCTGATTTGGGGTAAAAGTTGCTCTTTTTTATAAAAAACATCATTTACAAACATGGTGTGTCGTGAGTTAATTTTGTGAGTTTGCTTGCAAGCAAATTTTATGTAACAGACTGAGCTAGCCAATGGCAGATAGATAGATCTCTGAATGAATCTGTTATTCTGTGAACAACTCAGTCTGCCTGCTTTGCTTAATTTTGAGTAAAAGTTGCTCTTTTTTATTAAAAAAAATCAATATTTATATAAATATTTTGTAATATTTACATACAAGCCATGCCCAGCCAGTCACATGACCACCAAACCTCACCCACAAATTAGGCCATGCCCACAGAATCAATTAGTGGTCCCTGGGATCTAAAAATATGAGTTTGGGCCTGAGGTCCAAAAGGTTGGCAACCCCTGCTTTAGAAGACGCATTCTCATATTTCGCTGTGAATTCATAATATTTAGAAATGTAGTGTATTCCTTAGATTCCTATGTATTAAAAACTGGTAAAAGATTTTAAGATTTAAGATCTTCCAGGCAAATCCTTTCTTTCAAGAGTATCCAAATAAAAGAGATTTATGATAGACTCTGACTGGTCAAACTAAACCTCCAGATTCATTCTTACTTCACTAGTTGGAGAATTCTTAGCCATTCTTATCCTGGTTTCTCTTTTCAGCCCAATTCTAGAAAAACAGAATTGTTTGGGATTTTTCTATTGACGCTATATAACTACAAACCTGAAACCCAATAGGCAGCAATGTAACTTTATAATTTTACACTTAGATAACAGTTTAAAAAGTAATTATTGTAATTGCTTGGTAATCTCAAGGCTGAAAAATAAAGTTCTATGTGCTTTCCTGTGAGTTCAATTAAGATTTTATAGTATACAAGTTATTTCCATTGTATATTCTTTGTCAATGAATGTAAACTTTGATGAAGAGTATATAATTCTTCATATCAATAAACCAGAACTTGATGGGGAGGATGTCAGAAAATGTATCTTATTTAGATTACAGTGGATAAAATCACTTAAATTATATAGAGAAGGTGTTATCTGTAGCATGTTCTTTCAACTAAACATGAGTGCATTTTGACACTTAAAATTAAGATTATAAATGAACAATACAGTTTCATATTATAATGTTGCTGAATATGAGCACAATTATGTCCGAATCTAAAAGAAGTAATGCTCCTAAATCCTACTGCTTTCTGTGTAATTTCAGCCAATTCAAAGTAACATTTTCCATCTTTTTCAAGAGGAAATAGATATAACTAATTTTCTTTTAGGCCTGACCCCACCACCATCTTATACTATATCATGACTAATATGCATGTTTCTTCATTAAGGTAAATAAAGTGAAATGTATTAGGAAATGTGATTTTTCATGGCAATTATTTCCATTTTATATTCTCGCTAAAATTATCAATAATAATGGAGGATAATTTTTATATTTTTATTTGCTGATCGAATAAATTACATTATGTCTGTTGATTATGTTTTCACTATATGTTGAAATGTTCCAAACGTATATCATTATCACACTCCATTACTTAATTGCAGGACTAATAAACATGTACGACCTTTTTAGAGTTTTGTTGCAGACAATAGGATGAAAAAGCAGGGTAGGATTATGTTATTTTTATTACTGTTCTGTTCAGATAAATACTGCTAGTTTTAAAGAAATCTTGCTAATTGCAAGTTAATGTCTTTAGAAGCAGTGTCAGCTTTATATAACATGAAATTAAAACTGAAGGAAAGGGGGTTCTTTTATGCAATTACTTCAAACCAATTCTTGTGATATTCAAAACTGTCATCTGTATTCCATAAAGCTGACCTAAATTAACACTAAATATATTAGCGTGTGTATGTTTAACAAGCAAGTGTAGTATTTTCAACAATGGTTTAATACTTCTGTTTATGCTGGTCCTAAAAAAAATTAAAAGCTTCTTTACTGTGAAAGAGAATTTGCTATTCCACTAATGGGGGGGGGGGGGGGAATCACAGCCTAAAATCAAGCCAAGGAGGATATTTATAGGGAAGAACTATAACTATGGACAAATAGAGTGGAACTACTGTATCTGAATGGCACAAATCCACACAGAGTTTATATAGCTCTTTGCTGCCATTTACTATTTTTGCAGCCTATATATACTAGCTATAAGAAAGGGTTAAGCAGTCTACCCATCTGCAGCTTATCTGACCTACAAACTGTTTCAGGTATAAGGGCAAGGTTATGCTGCCAATTTATTAAGAAGAGCCTTGCTTGAAAAATGTAGGCATCTCAGTAAATTACATTCCAAGAAGACTCCCATGCAATATGTTTCATTTTATATCAAGGGGTGAGGGAGAGGTTCTACTCCTACATGGAGAATTAGATGGCTTAGGATGGAATAAACGTTGAAATACCTTCTTCTCTTTTCTCTCACTCATTCATAGCAGCTGAATAGTTTTTCTAGGTTTTTCTCTGCAGAAATATCTTAACCATCTTCTTGAAGCCAGAATGTTTCGCTCAAAGGGCTCAGCTCCAGGTTGGCTGAGAGATTCCAAGGGGTGAAGTCTGACCATCTGTTCTGCTCTAGGCTGCCCACACAAACCTACCTGCATATGCTATGGAAGCTGTCATTCTGTCACCACCTCATCTGACACTTTGGGTCTTGCTGTTCCACAGAGGGGACAATCACTTGCCCTTTTGCTACCAAACCAAGGCATGATGGACGGAAAGAAGGTCTGATCTGCAGAATGCAGTGCAAAATTATCTGAGGGACCGCCTCTTGCCTGTCACATCTATCCGACCCACTAGAGCGGGGAGGCAAGGAATGTTGCGGGTCCCATCCCCTAGAGAGATACACCTGGTGGGACCCAGAAGAACGGCCTTCTCCATGGAGGCTCCCTCTCTCTGGAACATCATTCCCCCAGAGAAGGGTTAGGGTTCAAATTTTTTAACACCTAGTTATGTGGGCATGTTTCAGATGGGTGTAGCCATGTGACTGGGTGGGTGTGACTTTTTTGAATTACTCCTCCCCCGCGTGCCCCTTTTTGCCTTCTGGGCCTCAGGGAAGCCTCCTGAGCAAAGCAGTAAGACAGCGAGGGGGGGAGGGATCCTGGCACAGCTGATCGTCGGAACAGCTGATCGTCGGGAAGGAAAAAAAATACCTTAAGGAGTGACTGGCTGGGGGAGAAGGCAGTCAGCAATGTTGCACATGCAGGATAAGGACTGAGTGAGTGGGGAGAAGATAGGTGGCCGGATAGGGGCAAGGCCAGCCATGGGCATGATTTGCCGGTTCTCCAAACTGCGTAGAATCATAACAACTATAGAACCAGTCCAAACCGGTGGAATCCCACCCCTGCCCCAGAGATTAGAATGGCTCTCACTTTAACACTCTTCTGGAAGACGTTAAAGACCTGGTTCTGCCAGCCAGAATGAGGAACCCAGAGCAGGATGGAACCCATGAAATGACTGGTGTGATGTGTTATCGTTCGAGTTGGGGGCTATTATTTGATTATTTTCTTTTATTAGTTTTGTTTTTTTATATATATGATGTTTTTATATTCCTGTAAGCTGCCTTGAGCCGCCATGTGCAAATAGGCGGCAATATAAATTTTCTAATAAAATAAAATAAAATGGAGCTTATAGGTCCCACTGAGAGGACAGATTGGCAAGCTTCAACAACAGTGGTGCTCTAAGGTAACCCAGATATTGCCTGAACAATTTTTTTCCCTTCTCAATTGAATCATGGGAGTGTCAGCTTTTTTCTTCTTTCTGAAAGCAATTAAGAAAGTTCAAATTGAGATGGGTAAGGGTGGAAAGAACTGAATGAAGTAAAAACTGGCTGGAACCAGAAAGGAAGAAGCATGTTCATGCCTCCCAATCCTTCCCAAAAATCTCACATCAAGCATTGGTTACCTGACATAATATCCAAGGTAATGAAAATTGAATTTTTGGCTCTGTACAGATTACACTGAAACTTCATTTGCAGTGATCTGCATCCATTGAAACATTTTCAAGTATTTGTCATCTAATTGTTTGATTTTGCTGATATTTATGGTTTTAACTTTTCCCAAATAGGGGTATTGACTGCAGAAGTAGATTGTGTACTTTTAAAGTTTACTATGGTGAGGGATGGTGAATCCCAGATAACACTTGAAAGTGGACTACTTCTTTTTAGTATCTAGGAAGGTTGACTTGGGGTTAGCAATACCAGCCTGTGTGTCTGCTTGCTCACTATCTGAAAAATTAAAACTGGATGATAAAAGTTACATCGTCCTTACTCTTTTTAACCTTCCAAAGAAAATTGGACATCTTCCCATTTGGGGGAATGCTAGTCTCACTTGGGTATAGTTTCAATAAACTATCATTTTTAAGTGCATAGCATGCCTTTCTATGGAAACAGAAACATAATCAAAGTCATTGCCAAGAAAGAAACCTTCTCTGACTTAGTTTTTAAAATCCAAAAAACAGAATAATTTGTTCTGCATCATGCAGAGCAATTGAGTCAGAAACTATTCTTAGCACATAGTTTTGTTATATTAATATGCAATTCTAAACACACCTATCTGGTAGTAAGACTCTTTGAAATCTACATGACCCAGGATTGGATCATGCCAAATATTTATAGCATCGCTAAGTATATCAAGACTGGATCTTCATTTCATCTGGAATTAATCACAACTTGAATTACAATCACATTTAGTTTTATTTAACTGTGATGTTTTTGGCATCACGGTTAAATAAAACTCTTGTTATTTCACTTGGAATATAGCCACTATTATATATTGAAAGTGGTATTGCAACTAACTTTTAGTAAGCAAGGGAAGTTAATTTCTTTTAAATATCTAAATACTTTAGAAATATGATGTAAAATCAACCTAGTATTTGTTTACTCTATATTAAGATTTCTAGATGTTAATATCAATCACTTGTGTAAGCTCAAAACCTGTAGCTCAAGATTGAACAGCAGATAAGCACTGTGCTAAAACTCACTTTTCTTGTTTCCTAGCACCAGCTTTATTGAAACTAACCTAGTGGCATGCATACAATTTCAGTCTTTCATTAGCTTTTGTTCTTTATTATACTCTCCACTTGAGATTGGAGAGTGGGTGGACATAGTCATTTTCTGTTGTTCATCTGATGTAAAATCTATTACTACACATTCTCTGTCTCTCTCTTTCTCTGTCTCTATCTCTATCTCAAACACACACACATAGGCATACGTACACACTGATCCCAATATTGCCTAAGAAACAAGCCTCTGGTAGAATAAGAAAGAATCTTAAAACTCTGGTGCCCAGAACCTAATATACCTAGGAATACAGGTAGTCCTCGACTTACAACCACAATTGAACCCAAATTTCTGTTGCCAAGCAAGACAATTGTTAAGTGATTTTTTTTTTTTGCCCTATTTTATAACTTTCCTTGCCACAATTGCTAAGTGAATCGCTGCAGTTAAGTTAGTAACATAATTGTTAAGTGAATCTGGCTTTCCCATTATCTCTGTTTGTCAGAAGGTGGTCACATGACCTCAGGACACTGCAGCGGTCATAAATGAGGCAGTTGCCAAGCTTCTGAGCTTTGATCAGATGACTGCGGAGATGCTGTAACAAGTGTATGAAAAATGGTCACTTCTTTCAGTGCCATCGTAACTACGAGCAGTACTAAACGAATTATCAAAGACTTCCTGTAATAGATTGTTTTGAACAAAACACTTGGCTGTTTGCATCATCACATGACACCTTGCACTAACTGTAATTGTTGACAGATAATTTACTTATAATGATTGGTGACCTCTGAACCCACCCATTGGGAGTCATTTTCATAGCAACCAGTAATTTCACCAATGTAAAATGTAGCTTTTTGATACCACTTTCTCTATGTGTCAGTTTTCATTCCTTTGTAAATATGGTTAGTCCTCAAGTTACAACAGTTCATTTATTGACCGTTCAAAGTTACAACGGCACTGGAAAATGGTGATTTATGACCATTGTGGCATCCCCATTTCATGTGATTTGCATTCAGATGCTTGACAACTGACTTGCATTTACAATAGTTGCAGTGCTCCGGGAAATCATGTGATCCCCTTTGCGACCTTCTGACAAGCAAAATCAATGGGCAAAGCCAGATTCACTTTACAACTGTGTGACTAATTTAACAACTGCAGTGATTTGCTGAACAAAATGGGCAAGAAGGCTCATAAAATGGGGCAGAACTCACTTAACAAGTGTCTTGCCTAACATAAATTTGGGGCTCAATTGTGGTCATAAGTTGACAACTAGCTTTATTTAAATCTAATTAAGAGGCAGGGAATAGTGTACCCTAAACTTAGAATTATTCATTATCTAAATTAAGCCAGGGAAATGTGGTTTTCTGGACTATAGGCACTTGCAAATAATTTTATACTGTAATATATGTTAGCTTCCTTCCTATTTTTTTAAAGTTACTTTTTAGGTATGCTAAAACAGTGGTCCCCAACCATCGGGCCCCGGACCGCTACCGGTCCATGGATCATTTTTTACCGGGCTGCTGGTTTGCTTGGGTGCCGCCATCTTGTTTTGACGGCTCTTGAGAAACTGCTTCCAGGTGAGCTTGTCGGTCGTCGATTGTTGGAAAACGGCATTTGGGTGCTGAAGAAATCCTCACGCCTTAGTTTCGTCAAGGGGCGGGCGGCTTCAAACAAAGAGCCATTCCGATGGCGGTGGAGTCTTGCGTTACTCAGGAGGAGATTAAGAAAAAGCCCAAAAAGCACAAAAAAGGTACAAAGTTGAAGGTGGCGGGGAGAAGCAGGGGACAGCCGGATAGCCGGCCGGTCGGCTCACCTTGCCTTGGTCGTGTGTGCTGATGCCGGTACCGGTCCGTAGATCATTTTGTGATGCCGGTACCGGTCCGTGGTACAAAAAAGGTTGGGGACCACTGTGTTAAAGTGTATATATATATATACATATACATATATACATATATACATATATACATATATACATATATACATATATACATATATACATATACATATACATATACATATACATATATATATATATATATATATATATATATATATATATATATATATATATGTTTTCTTAAGTTTTCGCGGGTACTCACATGTCTGGCATTCAGCTTTGTTCGGGTATTTTCCCACGTCATAATAGTGGGATAATAGTTTGACAAACACCATACAGAAGCCTGATGATGGCAGATGAGATTCTGCTGAAACGTTGCTACAACTTTAAAAGCACCACTATTATGACGTGGGAAAATACCCGAACAAAGCTGAATGCCAGATATATATATATATATATATATATATATATATATATATATATATATATATATATATATATATATTATCAAATTTGTATGGCCGACCATCTCACAAAAAAGTGACTTTGGGTAGTGTATAATATGTAATTAAAACACATTAAATATAAAAGCATAGAAAGAGCAAGAGAGGACAATGTTAATCACAATAAGGGAAGCATCATAAGATCTCTCCAATCTCCTGGGACACAGCCTGCCCCCTCCTCCCAGGCTTGATGAGACAGCCAGGCCTTGAGGAACTTATGAAATGTTAAGAGGAATGGAACTAACCTCATTTTCAGGGAGAAAAAATTCCACAAGACTAAAGAAGATATTTGTGTAAGGATAGCTAGCTTTTGATTTAAATGTAATCAGGGATAGCATTACATATGAAATCATTTGTTTATATTAAACACTAGCCATACTGTGTTAAAATGTGGGTTGATGAGAGACCTGACCTATGCCACACGTGGCCCATCAATCAGCCTTATGTGGCACACAGGCATTTTTAAAAAGTCAATACATGTAGGGGAAGGAGTGGCAGAATCTTGGGGTGGAATCAAAGAAAAATCAACCTTGAATCTTTATGTAGACAAAGCATATTAAGTCCAATACCTTTTGAATTTCATTGATGTTTATCTAATGCCAAGACTGTTGGCTGAGTAAATTTTGGGGCATAGGCATTAGTAATAAATCCATTTAATTGGAACTTCATGTGTGGTCCTGATCTTTCATGCCTGACAATACATTCACTTCCACCAACCCAAAAGACTTTGGGGTAGAGAGGATGATGGGTACCTCATAGCCACTACCAATGTCAGCACTGCTGTCAACTCTGAAGCTGGCCTGACTGAAGCCATTTTGTTCGCCTCAGTGTTACCACACTTGAGCTGTGGGTCAGGGAGGGGGGAATTTGAGATAAGAGGGATATTTGTAGCCAAAACAAAATACTTTCTCTTGGGAGCCAAGGACATCCTCACACCTGATCAGAAGGAGTGATGCCATCTGGTTGTCGGACAGAATGGTGATTGGACCATATGACTGATTATTTTGAGAAAGTGGAAAATCTTTTACTTTTAATATTGTTGTGGCCCACCAGCTGCCAGCGAAGCAGATTCAGACGAGGAGGAGATTGGGGAAGGACTTGGGCCAGTTCTAGAGCCTGGGGAAGGCTCTGATGGATGCTCAGCATCAGACACCGAGATAGACTCAAGGCCATCTGGCATTTCCCAGCCAGAGAGTCAGCTGCCTTTGGAGTCAAAGATCAGTGAGGAGGAGGAACAGCTGGGGCCTGTTCTAGATGTGTATATGTGCAGAGCAGATAGGAAAGGTGAACAACAGAGGACAATGAGCTGGTTCGGGTAGCAAAACAAGCATGGACACTGACTGGCCCCTCTCTGGCTTGGGAATAAATAGGAGGAGTTTGGTTGTAGCAGACAAGTGTTCTCCATTCTAGAAAGTTTGCTCCTTGTCTGTTTCGTGTGACAAAGACTGTCTTGCCAGAACTGAGGTTTGTCTATTTCTCTGACTTAATTTGCAGCCTTCCTTCTGGGAGCTCACAGCCTTGCATAACGAGCTGATAAGGACTATTGCTTCAGTTAACTCCTTGCAGGACTCTTGCCTGGACTTTCTGTTGGTGAATGCAATTAATTTCCAATTTGTAATTAAAGAGGGGGTTTTCTTTGTGTGGAATCTGTTTCTTGCTTCTGGGAAGGCCAGGTCAGAACAAATATGGTGAAAACCACAGGAGTTTTCAGTGTCAGTTTTCACCAGATATGTGCCAATATGATATTTCCAATAAAAGTAATCTTTGAGGAATTCAATCGCCTCAGAGTTGTGCTTGCAATGAATTTATTACTTGGAATCCTGACAAACTGAAATATGGGGTGCTTTTTTAAAATAGAATTCTTTATTGGCCAAGTGTGATTGGACACACAAGGAATTTGTCTAGGTGCATATGCTCTCAGTGTACATAAGAAAAGATACATTCATCAAGAGTCAAGAATCATAAGGTACAACACTTAATAATAGTCATAGGATACTGTTAAGTTCTGCGCATGGGCGCAAGGAACGGAGACGAGGCAGTGAACAGTGAACTTCAACTCTTTATTAATCATTCTGAACAGAGCAAAAACCCTAGGGCAGCAGCAGCCCTTTTATAGGGCAGGCTGCTGACCTATTAGCCAATGAGAAACTTGGAAGTGTTAAACCCTTGAACCAATGAGAGTGGCTCATTAACAGCCAATCAGATTCCCCAGAACGGACCAATCCGATATCGCTATTATCGGCCAATCAGAAGAGCAGGATTAGAACCCTGCTTTTTCTTAAGGTTTGTTAAAACTTTATTTAAGCGCTTTTATTAGTTCATAACAGATACAATAAGCGATCAAATCTTACTAGGAAACAGTCAATAAAAATATACAATCAACAAGGATACAAGCAACAAAGTTACAGTCATACAGTCATTAGTAGGAGGAGATGGGTGAAAGGAAGGATGGGAGGATTAAGAGTAATAGTAATGCAAACTTAGTAAATAGTTTGACAGAGGGAATTATTTGTTTAGCAGAGAGGTGGTGTTCAGAAAAAAACTGTTCTTGTTCTAGTTGTTCTGGTGTGCAGTGCTCTATAGCGTCGTTTTGAGGGTAGGAGTTGAAGCAGTTTATGTCCAGGATGTGAGGGGTCTGTAAATATTTCCACAGCCCTCTTTTTGACTCATGCAGTATACAGGTCCTCATTGGAAGGCAGGTTGGTAGTGATTGTTTTTTCTGCATCCTAATTATTCTCTGAAGTCTGTGTCTGTCCTGTTGGGTTGCAGAACCAAACCAGACAGTTATAGAGGTACAGATGACAGGCTCAATGATTCCTCTGTAGAACTCTATCAGCAGCTCCTGGGGCATTTTGAGCTTTCTGAGTTGGCATAGAAAGAACATTCTTTGTTGTGCTTGTTGTATGAGAACAATTGCTAAGGTCTTCCATTTTAAAAAGGTGCAAAGGTTCAGTAATTACAAGACTTGAGCACCCCACAATGGGGTGAACTCTCATTCTGGTCCCAACTCCTACCCACCTAGCAGTTCGAAAACATTCAAATGCAAGTAGATAAATAGGTACCAATTTGGTGGGAAGGTAACAGTATTCATTGTCCCTTTGGCATATAGCCATGCTGGCCACATGATCACATAAACGTCTTTGGAAAACACTAGCTCCCTCTGCTAAGAAACAGAGATGAACACTGGCCCCTAAAGTTGGAGTGGACTGGATAGGGGAAACATTTACCTTTACCTTTTCATTTAAAAGAAGGTAGACCAGATAAAGCTAGACAAAGTTACACTGTTCTACCTCTGTTCCAGTAAGAGCTGTAGATCCAAGAGAACCCTCAAATTGTAAATCTACTTCTTTAGGGTTAACAAAATCAACAAAGAGTTCACTAAGGCATCTTTAATGCTAGAATTAGGAGTAAAATCTTGCAAGGAGAATTTCCCATCCTCGTTTATTTATAGATTTATTAAGGCAGAGATTCTCAGAAAATTTTGAATCATTTCAGTTAACATTTATTTATATGCTTGTCTGACCTTTTCAAAGTCAAAATTAGGTATAGCAGTTGACTATAACTATTAGGAATATGAAGACAGTGGCTGTTTTTGGAGTTTTTCATCTAAGGTTAGATCACTGTCCTTGTACAAATATAAAGGAGCATTTGCAAATAAGCAATCTGACAATAATTCTTTTTTTACCATTTCAGGTTTAATTGCTTGAAGGTTCATCTACTTTATAGGAATATTTGTGAAGAACCTCAGCAGATTAACTTTTAAAAGGAAGAAATATGTAAAGTAGCAGGAACTGCCTGATTGCAATTTCAAATCCAGGGTTAAAGGACAAAATGTAGAATAACCTGCAAAACACCAGAATCTGGTTTTCAGTTAATTTTAGGGGCTAATAACATGCTCCTACACTTAGATCCTTTTTACATAGTAAATAGCATTTTTATTTGTCACTGTGCAAACAGATATGAGTTACAGAAGGAATAAAAACTCCATATTGGCAAATAAGAATGTTTGTGTCTCTAAGCAGAAATGTTACTTCTATACATTAGAAATCATAATATTACAACAAAGGTTTATCATAGTGCTATAAATGTGAGAAATATAAACATGTTTTAATCATCTAATAATTATATTCAAAACTATGATGATGGGGAAAGGATAAATTTGTATAATCTCAGCATCAAATAAATATTCCTTTATTTTACATTAATTATACAATTCTATGGATTTATTTTCAGATTATCTAAATCCTCTGAATTCAAATAAATAGTTGCAACTAAATACATATAAGATTGCAATTTTAGGGGAGAAGGCGGAGCTTCGTTCCGGCGATACAGCTGCGATCTCAGGGCTCTGAGATCGTAGCCGATATTTTCGCCCCTGGTCAGTCCTAACGGACCTAAACCGTCCCGTAGAGACGGTGATCGTGAAGGGCATTGTTCCAGGATCCCAGAGATATCGCAAAATCTCTGGTTTGATCCAGAAGAAGCCCTTTTGCTGGCGGCGGAGAGGCAGCCTCCATAGCTGCTGAAGTCGGGACAGCTCCGGAAAGAAAGTGATTGGAGTGAAGTGTGTCGGCTGGGTGAGAAAAACTCTTTTGTGCTGTAAATTCGCTAAGGTTGGAAAGTTCATCCGATATAAAGAAGAAAGCTGTGAGATTTTTTTTGACTGAAATTGTTTTGAGCGGCGTTTTTTAAAGTGATGTCAAATTGAGGCTTGGTTTTTTTTTTTTCTTTTCTTTATACTTTTTGGGAAAGATTTTACTGTGACTTTGTAGGTAACCGGATTGAATTTTCTCTTATATATATATTTTATGCTCCCTTTGATTTTATGCTCCCTTTGATTTTTTAACTTTCTTTAGGATAGTGGCTCCCTTTGGCTATTTTTTCTTTTTTTTCTGTATATATTATTACTTTTTTCTGGCGGGCGGGGAGAAAGAGCATTAAGAAACTTTGTAACACTGCCAACTAGAGGCTTGAAAGTATCTTTATGTGAATTGGAGAGAATCGCAAAAAGACCTCATCTCAAGGACTTTTTAACGTGATAAGATAGAGGGAGAGCACAGCAAAATATTATTGCAGGTGCTTTCCTGGACTGTTATCAACAACACTTGAGGTTTGGCTTTGAAGCGGCTGGAGAAGAGAGTCATAACAAGAGCCTTGGATAAATAACAAAGTGCAGTGTGTTTTCTTATATATACCCCATTCGCTAGCCTTTTTCTAAATTTTAATTTTAGTAATATTTTTATTTTTGCCTTTTATTTTAAAGGGAAAGCCTCAGAGTTTTTTTTTTTTTTCTTTTTTCTTCTTTATTTTTCTTTTCTTTTTTATTGGGACTTTTTTGCTTTTCATATTTATGTTTTTGGACTACTTTGTTGTTGAGGTTGTTTTTTTTTCTTTTTTTTGGATTATTGAGATTTTTTAATTGGATTAAGGTGTGAAGAATCTGAAGGAACTTTTTGTTTTTCTTTTTCTCTTTTTGCTTTTTCTTTTTTCCTTTTTGTTTTGCTCTTAATCAATATTATTATTTTTGGATTTGTTTGTTTTTTCCTTTCTATTTTTTCCTTTTTTATGGTGGACTATCTCGTAATTGGATTAGGGTCTAGAAGAACCTGAAGATCTTTCTTCTTCCTTTTTTTCTGTTTTTTCTTTGGTTTCGTGTTTTTTACTATTGGAGTTCTCCATTTTGGATTATAATTGGCTGCTCTACCAGTTGGATTAAAAGTCAAGAAGAATTTGAAGTTTTGGAAACATTGAAATGAGCAGGAAACCAATACCATCTGGCATTTCTGCTTCTACCTCTGCTTCCCCACCAGCTGGAGGACAACGTTTAATTCAGACAATGTTGAAGCAAGATAAGGAACAAGAAAAAATAACTTTACAGTTACAGATGATTATGCAAGGAATCCAAGATCTCAAGACAAAATCAGATATCATTGAACAAAGAACAGGAAATATTGAACAAAGAACAGAAAATATTGAACAAAGAATAGAAAATATTGAACAAAGAGCAGAAAATATTGAACAAAGAATAGAGAAGACTGATGAAAAAGTGGAAAATATTAAACAAATGATGGTTAAGTATGAGGAGAGATTCCAAAAAATTGAGGAAGAAGGAAAACAAAGAGAGAAGAAGATTGGAAATATTGACAGCAGATTAACAGCGGTTGAACAAGAAAAAGGTGGGATGTTGAGGTGGGAGATGGAAAGGTCAGAATTTTACCTCAGATTTCAAAATATAGAAGAGGAAAAAGGAGAAAATTTGGCAGCGGTAATGATAGAAATTTTGGCAGATGCTTTGGAAATTACAGAGGAAAAGATGATGGATGGAATAGATGAGATATATCGAGTCTATACAAGATATGCGATGAGAAATAAATTACCCAAGGAAGTCCATATTAGATTTACCAAAAAATCCATTAAAACGCAAATATTACAAGTAGCAAGAGAGAAAACACTGAAATACAAGGGTAAAGAGGTTGTGGTTTTAAAACAAATACCCAGAAGAGTGAGAGAGATGAGAAGAGAATATCGATTTCTGACCAAAATACTATTGGAAAACGAAGTGAATTATAGATGGCTGATTCCAGAAGGACTAGTGTTTGGGTGGCAAGAGCAGAGATATAGAATTGATTCAATTGAGAAAGCAGAACTTTTTCATGCAGAATTCTTTGGAGGAAGAAGAGAGGAAGCAGAGAAAGAGGCTTTATCAATTGAGTTTCAAGATGAACAACTGGAGACTGAAAAAGAGAAAGGAGCAGCAGGGGGACAGATGGATAATAAAGAACAGCGTGAAGTGAGATCCACAAGAGCTGTTAGACCTAAATATAAAGCATAATCATGGAGGAAAAAAAACTGATTACAATGAATATAAACGGACTTAATTCAGCTGTTAAAAGAAGGAAAACTTTTCATAAATTAGAGAAATTAAAATTTGATATAATTTGTTTACAAGAAGTTCACATTAAAAAACAACATGAACAATTGTTATTACAGCCAAAATTAGGGAAAATATTTACCTCTTTGACTCAATGTAAGAAAAGAGGTGTGGTTTTATACATTAAAGAGGCTATTCCAGCAAAATTGATTTACACGGATGAAGACGGAAGAGTATTAATGGTAGAAAAAATGGACAATAATATAAAAATACTCTTGATTGCAATTTATGCTCCGAATGATAAACAAGAAGAGTTTTATAAAAAGCTGCACATGAAAATAATTGGACTGGACTATGTTAATATAATTATGATGGGAGATTTTAATGGAATTGTGGACAATAAACTGGACTATATAGCAACAACAACAAAGCAAAATAGAAAGGCTCTCCCAAGGTCCTTTTTTAAAATGACAGATGAATTAACTTTAAAAGATATTTGGAGAGAAAGAAACGTTAAAGCTAAACAATATACTTTTTATTCAAATAGACATTTATCATGGTCCAGATTAGATATGATTTGGATCTCAACAGAACTAATATCTAATATTAAAGAAACAAATATTGAAACAAGTACCTGGGCAGATCATAGCCCAATGACAATTAAATGGAAGGGACAAAAAAAAAGATCGAGATGGACATTAAATAATACTATTTTAAAGGAGAAAGATTTTACACAATGGATGGAGAAGGAATTGGCTTTTTTCTTCAGAGAAAATAAAAAAGAAGATACTTCAACGCAAAATGTGTGGGACACAATGAAGGCATACGCTAGAGGTTTGATAATAGATTATACAAGAAAAAAGAATATTAGGAAAAGGCAAGCTTCTAAGGCCTTGGAAGATGAGTATAAAATTCTTGAAAAAGAATTACAGAAAATGCCACAGAAAAAGGATATTAAATTGAAGCTGGATGTAATCAAACATAAAATGGAATTAATAGAGAAAGAAGAACTAGCACAGAAAATTAGAAACTCTAAACAGAATTATTTTGAAGATGCAAATAAACCAGGTAGATGGCTAGCATATAAATTGAGAAAAGAGAAGGAATCAAGAAAAATATTGAAGTTAATAGATGAACAAGGCCAAGTTTGTTATGGGAATAAGGAGAAAAAAGAAATTATTCGAGATTTTTATGGGCAATTATATAAACAGGAGAATATTGATGAAGAAAAAGTCAAACAGTATTTACAGGAAGCTAAGTTATCAAAGATACCTAAAGAGACTGAAGAAATGCTAGAAAGCAATATAACAATGATGGAACTAAATGAAGCATTTAAGAGACAAAATAATGGGAAAGCTCCGGGTCCAGATGGGCTTCCAGTAGAATTTTATAAAACATTTCAAGAATTATTGAGCATCCCATTGTTAGAAGTTATGAATGAAGTTATGTTAAAAAAGATGATACCTAAAACATGGTCAGAGGCTTATATTACACTCATACCAAAGGAAGAGACTGACCCATTGCAAATTAAGAATTATAGACCTATTTCTTTATTGAATGCAGACTATAAAATCTTTGCTTCAATCTTAGCAGAAAGACTTAAAAAATATTTAAATAATTTTATTCACTCAGATCAAAATGGATTTCTGCCAAAGAGACAAATTAGAGACAATATGAGAGTAATCTTGGACACTTTGGAATACTATGAGGCTCATCCTGAAAAGCAAATGGCTTTGATATTCCTAGATGCTCAAAAAGCATTTGACAACGTGAACTGGAGATTTATGTTATTATTATTGGAGCAGATGGGTTTCGCTAAAAAATTTATTCAAGCAATAGAAGCTATATATAATAAACAGACAGCAAGGGTAATGATGGAGGGGGAACTTACAGATTTTATTAATATAAGGAAAGGCACAAGACAAGGATGCCCCCTATCTCCTTTGCTATTTGTGTTGACCTTGGAAGTGTTGAATAGAAATATTAGGGATGATAAAAGCATAAAAGGAATGAAAATTAAGAAGGAAGAATTTAAGCTACAAGCTTTTGCTGATGACTTAGCTTTTATTTTGGAAGATCTGCTAGAAACAGCTCCAAAGTTACTGGAAAGGATAGAGGCATATGGAGAGGTGGCTGGTTTGAAAATAAATAAAGACAAAACAAAGATTTTGACAAAGAATATGCTATTGAGACAGAGAGAAGAATTGGCAGATCTTTTGAAAATTCAAGTTACAAATAAGGTTAAGTATTTGGGGATATATTTGACAACAAAATGTAGCACATTAAAGGAGAATAATTATATTAAACTTAAACAACAGATAACTACAGATTTGAAGAAGTGGGAAAACTTGCAATTGTCATTAATAGGGAGAATTTCAACAATTAAGATGAATATCTTACCTAGAATTTTATTTTTGTTTCAAACAATACCAATTAGGCTTGGAAAAGACCATTTTGAAGATTTAAATAAAATTATGTTGAAGTTTATATGGCAAGGTAAAAAAGCGAGAATAAAGCTAAAGCTTTTGCAAGATGCTAGAATTAGAGGAGGTTTTGGTCTGCCTAATTGGGAATTGTATTATCAAGCTGCAAGTTTGATGTGGGTCAAAGAATGGATAACATTAAGGAAACATAGGTTGTTGACATTAGAAGGGCATGACTTGCTGTTGGGTTGGCATGCTTTTTTATGGTATAAGGGAACTAAAACACAGGGTTATTTTAGAAGACATTATGTACGGGAGTCTTTGTGGTTAAATTGGGAGAAGATAAAAAGACAATGTTATTTGAAAATTCCAGTTTGGTTATCGACCATTGAAGCATTTTCCTATCCTATAATCTACAAGAAGGAACAAACAGTTAGATATGGGGAACTTTTGGATGAAAAGGGTGAACTTAAATCGATCCAAAACTTAGAGGAACAAGGTATAAGGATGAATTGGTTTTCATATGCACAAATACACTCAAGGTATGATGAAGATTCTAAAACGGAGGGATTTTATGATAAACAGACTGATTTAGATAAGATCTTGATGGGTACTGATGAGAAGGTGATTAAAAAATTATATGGTTATTTACTGGGAATGAAATTAGAGGAAGAACAAGTCAAAGAAACTATGATTGTTTGGGGGAAGAATTTTGGATATGGGATTGATTTAGAGAAATGGCAGAAATTGTGGTCTCAAAATTATAAAATGACAATGTCAACAGCATATAAAGAAAACTTGTATAAGATGTTTTACAGGTGGCACTTTCCTCCGACAAGAATAGCAAGAATGTTTAAGAGCAAATCTGAAAAATGCTGGAAATGTCATCAGATACCCAGCTCGTATTACCATATGTGGTGGACTTGTGAGGATGCTAGAAAATATTGGACTATAATTCGCATGTGGTTGGAAAAAATGACAAAGAAACATATAGATTTGAAACCAGAGATCTTCTTATTGGGAATTTTACCTGATATATATAGTAAAGATTTGAAATACCTGATTGTAAATGTATTAACAGTGGCCAGGATTGTATTTGCTAAAAATTGGAAGAATGAGAAAATACCATTAGAGGAAGAAATTATTAAGAAAATATTGGAATGTGCTGAGATGAGCAGATTGACATTTGAAATTAGAGAGCAAGAGGATAAACAATTTTACGAAATTTGGGATCTTTTTTATAAATGGCTAGATGATAAAATACGATAATAGAATATTTAGAATGCTAGATAGTAAGGAATATCTTTATTTTGCTATTATTTTGCTATTTGCTATTATATTTATAAAGGATTTTTTAGGATTGATTTGATATGACTAGATGATTTGTTATAGAGTAAACTGGTTTAAAGTATTGTTAGCTCATTAAGCATGAATGATTAAAAATATAGTCAAAAACTTCTTTTTTTAGTGATATTAGGATATATAAGTTTGGATTGACAATATGAGTTGTAAAAAACATAATTGTAATTGAGACTACAGAATGAATGCACAAAAATGATGAACCAACTGACACACTGGATGTACATATAAGAGTTGATGTTTTTATGTTTTGTTTGTCTTGTTTGTTTGTAGAAAATTAATAAAAACTTTTTCAAAAAAAAAAAAAAAGATTGCAATTTTACAGTACAATTCTATAGATATATAACTGAAAACAAGCTTCAGCACCATAACAGGATTTCCTACAAAGTAAATGTATATGAAACTGCACGTAGACATGTGATGAAGGGTGAATTTTATATGATCGATACATTTGAGTTGCTAGAGGAATTTTAGAATTTATTTTAGAGTTATTCTTTATGACTAAAAATATTTGTACCTTTCTGACAGTTCCACAATAGTGATAGCATCTTATAATAAGCCTTAGCTTACTATTTTGCAACTGCAAATATGATTTTATTTTTGTGAATTTATGATATAACCTGACAAGATATAGAATCGCATTGTCCTAAACATCTTTTTAAAAAACAGGCTATTTTTAAAATCAGTTGTAAGTTTCTAGTGCCCTCTAAAGGGCAGTTCAAAAAACGGATTCACTCATAAATCTTGGTACATGTAGGTAACTGAGTAGGTGATCCATTATGCAAAAATCTAGAAGTAGCAATAGAGTAATACTTTTTGGGCAGGTCAACTAAAAAGTCAGCATGTTGTAAACAAGTTTTTGAAACACCTAGAATTCTCTGTTGCACTGCAAGCCCAGTCCCAATTACAATTGTGATTACGAGGTATTTAAAAAATCTTGTACAATTCAATGAGTGTGTACTTTCACACTAGCAGTGTCATTCTACAACGCAAATAAACAGAAATCAATACATAACTTAATGAAAGTTATAGCTATGTAAACATATAATGTACAATAAAACATTTCCAAAAACGTGTACCTGTAAATCCTGTACTTGGGTTTATGTTATTCTTCTGTTGTTGTTTCTCACTTTGCTGAGTTCCCAATGCCATTAACAGAAAACTTCATTAAAGTGTGTTGTGACCTCTCAATGTCTCAGCCAGGAGCGCCAATTGTTGCTTCCAGTAGCTGTCAAGGAGAGACACAAGAGTCTTCTATGTGTATTGCCATCCCCACAACATATACAGAAGGCTCTTCTGGTTACAGCATTGGAATTGTTAATAAGAGGCCACAAAGCAAAACCATGTGGTCACTTTCTTTGTCCTTGAAATATTTCCTTATCGCAGGCCTTCAATTACATATTCTCCAGGCTTCCCCTGAAGTAATTCCACTTATATTCTTTGTAATGAAAGAGAATTGTTATTTGTTTCTATAGACACATTCTGATTTCCAGTGGACAACTCTCCGAAAATGTTGTGGACACTAAACTTGAAAAACATATTGTTATTTTATAACAATGTAGTCCTAAATTCTCAATATGGCACCCAGGCATACACAAGCATCTACAGAACATTTCCTTTCATCATGTTCTGCTTGCAGAGTGAGATGGTATTTATTGCAGATATTCCAAAGCACCGTTGTTGCTACTTTGTCAGGCTGATATTTGTAGTCAGTCTGTGTGATCTTAACAACAGTTAACTAGGTGCATCATTGTTTTTTCAGCTTTTTTTTTTTTTTTGCAGAGGCAGTATTTGGACCATATACATTTTCTTCAAAGACAAATATTATGAGAAGCTGCTACCTATAGCATGGGTATAGCATGGGTTGGAAATACAGTATTACAGTATGGCCACCTTTCCTCAAAGATTGACAGAAGTAATGCAAGATCTGGGTATAGCTAAAAAAAACCAGAGCCTCCTTAAAAACAGAGCCCAAGAACGTGAGAAGAGCACCTGCTTGCCTGTTAAGTTAGACAACAGAATCAAGGGATCAATTCTCTGTCGCCTCATGTCGCACACAGAGTTGGAGAACTGTGGCAATAGGGAAATGGTACATCATGTAAAACAGAAATATTTTGCAGTTACACAAAATTTGCTGGGTTTGGTAGCTAAACCACATTGTTAACCTTTTTCTGACCAAAAGATAGTTCTAGACTTCAAACACAAGCCTATACTAAATTCCTTTCTTCCCCAGTAGCTGTAGACACCAACCATTACTTCAGGGGCATCAAACTCATGGCCCGGGGGCCAGATCTGCCCTGTGGGGTGCTTAGATCTAGACCACAGGGCCATCCCAGAAACAGCAAAGGACCAGTCCACAGGGCCTCTGCCAGCAAAAACAGAGCTCAGGATGTCTTCCCAAGCCCTGTTTTCATTGGCAAAAGGTTGCAGGACACCATCACAGCTGAAAACGGAGCTCAGCAGCTCAGGCCACCACAGGCACCCCCGAAACAAGTGACACCCAACTGGCCATGGCCATGGCCCCCTGGCCTCCTGAGGTCAAACAGAACCCTGATGTATCCCTCAATGAAATTGAGTTTGATTCCCCTGCATTACTTCATAACATCTCTGCTCAATCTTCTCCACCTCTTCTAACAATGAATGCTGTTTTGTTTTAGGGTTTTAAGCCTAATTACATAGTCAAAGACAACTCTATAATGCTATTCTTGTTAAGTCTGGAGCATGGGTGCGAATAACGGAGACGAGCCAGTAGAAACAGTGAACTTCAAACTCTTTATTTACATGGTGTGACAGCTCAAACTGGATGGCTGCTACAGCCTTCCTTATATAGACAACTAATTAACTATTCAACCAATAGCAATCTGGGAGCGCTAGCTCCATTAACCAATGGGAATGGCCTGTTAATGGCCAATCAGATTCTCCTGAATGGATCAATCCGATCTTGCCATTAACAGCCAATCAGAAGTGCAGGGCCAGAACCCTGCACTTGACTTCAAGCTCAAGATAACTTTACTTAACATTTATTCATTCACAACACCCCTTTCCCCCGGCTTCTGCTTACGGGGCACGGTCACATAGTCCTTGAGATAGGACGGTTGTTTTATTAGTCTTTTTGATTTTCGCTGTGCGCCTGGCATTTGGCTGCACTCTTGCTGAGGTAGACCGTTGTTTGGCGAAAGGGGTGCCTCTGGTTTAGAGTTCGCGTTTCCGTTGTCACCAATATCTTCGGTAACTCCCTGAGGTGAACTCACTCCCATCCCTGGTTCCTGTTCCCGTGTTCCTGTTCCGCTATCATTCCCTTCGAAAAGATTTTCCTCTAGTTGAAATTCGTCTTCCTCTGTATCTCCCCCCCCCCCAGTTTGGTTATAAGGGAGTTCGGAATGGCATGACTGCAGCCGCGATCGTAGTTGATCGATATGGCGCTTCCAAAGTCTATCGTTAGGGCACTGTACAAGGTATAATCTTGGGCTGGTTACGCGGATTACCGTCGCCTCTACCCACAGCGGATCGCCTGATAAGTTTTTAGCGAATACAAAATCGCCTACCTGGAAGGTACGGCATCGGCCGCTGGATCCGAGTGGTTTTTCCAGTTTGTAGGCTGGGTGTAACCGGTCGAGGTGGGAGTGGAGCTTTTGTCCCATTAGCAGCTCGGCGGGAGTCTTGTTGGTGACGCTGTGAGGTGTGTTGTGCTGCAGGAAAAGGATTCGGTTGATTTTCTCGTCGATGTTGTCGTAGTCTATTTTTTGTAGGGTTTTCTTGACAAATTGTACCATGCGCTCAGCCCTACCTTTGGCCGCAGGGTGCGCAGGTGAAGTGAGCACATGTCAGACACCACGGTCAGCCAGGTACTGCTCAAAAGAAAGCGCGGTAAATTGGGGCCCATTGTCGGATACTAGAACGTCTGGTAATCCATAGGTTGCAAACAGTCTTTCTAGTCTTTTGATGACCGCTTCGGTGGCCATGTTCCTCATTCAGTGAATCTCGAGCCAATTCGAGTAGGCGTTGACGGTTAACAAGAATGTGTGGCCTTTGGTCGGCCCTGCAAAATCGAGATGGATTCGGGACCAGGGTCCCCGCGGTGTCTCCCATTCGGTTGGGGTTGCCTTTGGTGGAGCGTTGCTTACTTCTTGGCATATCTGGCAAGTTTTGACCCACGATTCGATTTGTCTGTCGATGCCTGGCCGCCACGCATAGCTACATGCGAGGCCCTTCATGCGCATGATGCCAGGGTGGCCATCATGCAAGGTTCTTAGTAGTGCCTGTTGGAGTCGTTCTGGGATAACGACTCTATCACCCCAGATGATACAGCCCTTTTGCGAGAACAACTCTGTTTGACGACTTTTGAATGGTACAAAGTCGTCTGGTACTTGGTCCAATGGCCATCTGCGTTCCACCCATGTGAGGACTTGTGCTAAGATGGGGTCGTGTTTTGTTTCTCTCGCGATGTCACGGGCAGTTAATGGCGGCATATGAAGTGTCTCGATCTACAACGTTGTCATCGTTGGTGCGGGATCATTGATGGTTTCTGGGAGTGGTGCACGGCTCAACGTGTCGGCATGGGAAATGGCTTTACCGGGGCGGTATTGTAGCTGATAATTGTAGGCAGCCAAGAATTCTGACCAGCGGGTCATCCTGGGAGAAAGTATGTAGGGAGTTGGCTTATCCCCAGCGATTATCCCCAGCAATGGTTTGTGGTCAGTCACTATAGTAAAAGCCCGGCCGTACACGTACTCATGGAATCTTTTAACAGCCGATACAATTGCCAGGGCTTCTTTTTCGATCTGGCTATAATTCCGTTCAGTTTTCGAGAGTGTTTTTGAAAAATAAGCAACAGGGGCTTCGTTACCGTTAGGCAATACATGGCTCAAAATGGCGCCTACTCCGAAAGGCGATGCATCACATGTGATATTTAATGGTAAGGTTTCATTGTACTGCATTAGTACAGCATCAGAAGTCAGTAGTTTTTTTTATATTATGGAATGCCTGCTCTTCTCTATGACCCCATACCCAATTGGCTTTTTTATCTAGTAAGCGATGTAAAGGTTCAGCGACAGTCGCCTTGTGCGGCAAGAATACGTTATAGAAATTGATGATGCCTAAAAACGCCTGGAGGTCGGCCTTGTTCCGGGGTCTGGGAGCGTTTTTTATTGCTCTCAATTTGCTATCGGTAGGGTGAATACCCTGACTGTCAATTAAGTACCCTAAGAATTCAACACGATCTGTACACAGCTTGCACTTATTTTTCTTCACCTTAACACCTGCTTCTTGGAATTTTTGTAAAACCAGTCTTAAATGATCCCGTAAGATATTTGGAGTAGGGGCAGCAATGAGCACGTCATCAAAGTAGGGGACAATGCCTTTGATACCCTGCAAAAGTCTCTCCATTAGGCTCTGAAAGATTCCCGGGGCTACACTGACTCCAAATTGGAGCCGCGTACACTTAAAGGCACCTCGGTGCATTACGATAGTCTGTGCCTGTGCCATTTTTTCATCAACCAGCAGTTGCTGATAAGCCTGAGCTAAGTCTAGTTTAGCGAAGACTTTTCCGCCCCCCAGGGAATGGAGGAGGTGTTGCACCATTGGCACCGGATATGGATTTTGTTGCAGGGCGTGATTTAGGGTGGCTCGGTAGTCCCCACAAATTCTAATTGAGCTGTCCGGCTTAATTGGTGTCACGATTGGGGTTTCCCATGGGGAGTGATCGGTTGGCTTTAAAACTCCCTGGGCTATCAACTTATCAAGCTGCTCGTCGATTTTTGGCTTTAGGGCAAATGGAACTCGACGAGGCTTAAGGCGGATGGGAGCTATTTTTGGATTAAGGCTAAAGGATATCAGGGTCCCCTTGTACTTGCCTAGCCTTTTAGCACGAGCCTTTGGAATTGAAGGTCTTGGCTCCGGATAGTAAGGATGAGTTGCTTGAGGGTCTTCCAGGAGACCATCGAAAGAGACAATCCCGAGTCAACTTCCATTTGGCAAGGCTGATTTTCGATGTCCACTTTAACTCGAATTTTCTTGGCATCCAATGAAGAGGCGTGGCCGATAGTGATTGTTTGGTGAGCCTCTTCTCGCCTCGTTAGGCGATTCACAGGTCTGTTTCTGTCGGAGTGGTTTGCTGGTTCTTGCCTTACAGGACGGTTTTCTGTCGATTGGTGAAATTTGGCCCCCTTCAAGGTCTGGCTGGGTCCGAGGAGACTTCTTTAGACCCGTCCGATATGGCCCCGTTTTCCGCACTCGTGGAAGAGCGCATCGCAGAATTTGCAATCAGAACGGTAATGGTTGGCCCCGCAGCCAGCGCACGGTTGCTGGGACTTCGGGTAATGGTCCCGATCGGACTGCAGTCGATGGACCTCTTCTTCGTCACTGTCTGACGACGAAGAGAAGTCCTCATGGTGGGCCATCGAGAGCTGTCCTTCCGACTTAGATGGAAGTTCGCTGGCTGGTTGGTGTGTCGGAGCACGATTTCGGCGTAGTTGAGCAGCCAACTTCTTGGTCGCTTCCGCTGCCGTAGCTTCAGCGATGGCATCGGCAAGGCTAATGTCGCCCTTAGCCATTATTTTGCTCTGCACGTTTAGAGCATCCAGTCCTAGAACTACTCGGTCTCTCAAAGCCTCTTCTAGCTCAGCGAGGGCTGCCAAGTTTCGGAGGTCCGCAACGAAATCGGCAATGCTTTCTCCTTTACGCTGGTTCCTTTGGTAAAACTCGTGCCGTCTTACGAGCGTTGGAACGGTCGGTGCATAGTGGGCCCTTAGTAGCGATTCGAGGACGTCCCAGTCCATGGCCTTCACTTCGGCCAGTTTGGCTAGCACCTTGGCCATCTTGAATACGGTCGGCCCGCAGTCCATCAGGTATACCGCCCGTTTCTTCCCGGTTGTGGCATCCTTCAGATTATTTGTTTCCAAAACATTTGGAAACAGTCCATGTAGGACTCCCAGTCCTCTTGCGCTGGGTCGAATGGAGTGGGTGGTACTATGCCGCCGGACATGGTTCCGCCGTTGTGCATTTCAGCCACGTGCTTGGTTGTCTTCACCGTTGTTCTAGTTGGCTCTGACATCATCCAATCCCACCCTCATCGCCAGTGTTAAGTCTGGAGCATGGGTGCAAATAACGGAGACGAGCCAGTAGAAACAGTGAACTTCAAACTGTTTATTTACATGGTGTGACAGCTCAAACTGGATGGCTGCTATAGCCTTCCTTATATAGGCAACTTATTAACTATTCAACCAATAGCAATCCGGGAGCTCTAGCTCCATTAACCAATGGGAATGGCCTGTTAATGGCCAGATTCTCCTGAACGGACCAATCCGATCTTGCCATTAACAGCCAATCAGAAGTGCAGGGCCAGAACCCTGCACTTGACTTCAAGCTCAAGATAACTTTATTTAACATTTATTCATTCACAACAATTCTCCTCAAAAGCACGGAGCAGTGTGTCCCATAGATAAAAGATGCAATCACCTTTTCCCAAGCCCATAGATAAGCTTTCTATGGCAAAGGACAGGCATGTCACCGTAAACATTATGGTGTTTTTCCAAAACATTGATGAGATTTATGCCTTTACGGGATCACAGCCCAGACTTACTGTTATGAAATAAACTGTCACCAAATCCAGCAAGATTCACAATGGTCCTCAAGTGAGAACTATGAATGCTTTGAATGGTCATCATTGTCTTTCAGCACTTTCTCCTCTTAAAAAGTGCTCATTAGCAAAGCATTCTGTGGTAATACATAATCTTCTCTTTTAATGTTCTTTAAAGGATCTCCATGAGATCCTTTCTAGAGCATATTTCATGTAGACTAAAGAAAGCCTCGTCTTGTGAGCAGTAAGTATGATGCTTCTTGAGGCTGTTTCAGAGAAGTTCCTACACTTTTGCAAGTTCCACAATTTATGCAGGAGATACTAATCCTGCTGCAAAGAGGGTGTCAGAATTCCACATGTATCCATTGCTGTCATTAAGCACTATTATTTTTCACAGTAAAGCTGTAAATTTGGTATAATCTCAGTTACTGACAGAAGACTGAAAAACATGCACCCTTGTTGAAATAATGTGTTTCCGTTATATGAGAGAAAGTTATTCGTCTAGGTCTAACAGGATGAAAATTCCAGTTAAATTAATTTACCACAAGATGTCATCACAGCCAAATTAAAGGGAATTCAAGATGCTAGAAGTATTAAAGATATAAAGGTGTCATACACCAATTAGTAACTACAGGAGAAAATTTGTTTAATGAGAAAAGATAATATGAAACTGAAACAGAACAGACAAAAGTATAAATATAATGATTTGAACTGAGATGAGATAATCAAAATAAAATTGAGAAAATTAAAAGAGGGGAAAAACTATATAGAAAATGTAAAATAGTATAAGATATGGAATAGAATACAAAAAGGAGCATGAAATTGAGTTTTGTGTCTGTATAAAGAAGTTCAACCCGGGACCATGCTATTTTCAAAAAAGATGTTTTACTTGTATTTTGTGTGTGAAAATCCAAATAAAACTTTATTTAAAAAAAGAAGAAGCTAGAAGTATTATTTAAAAACTGCTGTGTACTGGCCTGATACATACATGACACATATATCTTGAACTAAAGAACCCAAACCCCCTGATAAATTGATTAGAATTCAGCTAAAATAAAACCAATTCAAATAAAACTAAAAGACTGAATTATATCATTATACAGTTAGTTATTTATGAAAAGCATGTTTCAGAAAACAATTAAATGACTTAAGCTGTAAATTGATTTTTTTTCCTTAAGTTTTAAAGCTCACAGTTAGAAATAGAAAAGCACTATTATCATCAGCACAAGTTCATCTACACAGACACATACAGCATTCCACACTTATGAGGAAGTAATCATAAGCACCTTATTGTCCAATTCTAAAATGGATCTCACCTCTCTGATGCTTCTATAAAAATTATTTCAAGTTCAGCTTGATCCTTAGTGATTTCATGGATTTATCCAAGTAGTTCTCTTGACAACTGGATGGAAGGATACCGGATAATTCCCTTTTGCCTTTTTCCAGGATATTTTTCAGTGGCTGAAACTCAAATAGTCAAGTTGCTTTCAAATGAGCCCACTCAGGTATCTCTGCCACCAGAAAGGAAACAGGTGGTAAACATGGAGAACTTGTTTCACTTGTCAACTGAAAAACAACTAGGGATTTTTCCAGCTGTTGGTGAGTATTCTATTTTTTAAGACGTTTTACTTTTTTTTTTAGGATGATAGGGGACACTCTAACTCTTCTCATTTATCATTGTCTCCAATTCAGGAGACCATTGGAAAGGAACTAAGTAAAAAAGCTTCAGATTCTTCTTTATCTATTCATCATCAATACACTTTTTAAAAAACTGAATAGAATGGGAAAAATGTCATTTTGCAGGAGAAATTATCAAAAGAAAGATAAAGTTCAAAAATGGGCTGAATCCAGGCAACAGCAGAGGCTCAGTGTATGACTAACTGTTCTCTTCAGTGTTATGACTAACTACCCTTGCCCTTCTTCCCCTCTGGTCATGTGACTTAGAGAGGGCATATAAGTTTGTGTTGTGCTTCCCAGTACCACAGATGCAATTCAAGAGGAAAGCAGAAACAAGTCGAGGCAACAAATATGCGCTCATCCCAATCAGTCTCAAGGAGAAAGTATATTGGGCTCAAATGCATACATAGGCACATAATATCATATCACTTTATTATAGTGATAAAAATCACTATAGATTGGCCCTTTTGTCAGATTTTAAATGCAGGAGTGGGATTCAACATTTTTAACAACTGGTTCTGTGGGTGCGGCTTAGGTGGTGAGTGTGGCTTGGTGGTCATATTATTGGCTGGGTGTGGCCAACTCAATATCACTCACATCGAGGGACGCATCTTCTTGCCTGGCCTCTCATGACTGTGGGGATGCTGCAACAATCGTAAGTGTGAAAAATGGTCATAAGTCACTTTTTTCAGTACTATTGTAATTTTAAATGGTCACTCCACACAAGCAAAGTACCAGCAAAAGAGGGGGGAAAAACTCCAGAGATGTTCCTGAGACAGGAAGTCTAGTCCTGCCAAGAATGTAATAAGAGTTAACGAAGATACAGTTTCTGTAAGCAACACCAGAATGTTTCCTTCCTGCCCTCTTTACAGGATTAGGCCAGTAATTTCTTCTAACAACCAGTTCTCCTAACTGCTTAGAATGTTAACAACCAGTTCTAGCGAATAGGTGCAAACTGGTAGAATCCCACCCCTGCTTAGATGTATTTTGCCATTTCTAGACTTTGATTATTTCATGTGGTGCTGCTTTTTATGATGTTTCTCAAGTGCAAAATGTTGCTTTATGCTAATACACCCAGGAAGTAATGAATATGTAAAATCAATATATCAAAGGGGATTCAAAATGCAGTTCCTTGCCTTAAATTTTATTCAGAGCCTGGGATCTACATAACTCAGAGACTGCGAGATTCATATAACTGACTTTTTTAAAATTTGAACTTAGGGACTGTGTGTGAAATGGATCATTGTGCCTTCTTTTCTATTATCAAAATAAACCACAGTTCAATGCAAAACATTGAATTTTACTTTGCCACTATCAGGATATAGATAGTACTAATCATCCACATAAAACTTTCTTTGACATCCCTTGATAATGAAGTAAGAACTGCTAGCAGCAGGATTTTTGTGTCAATTGTCCTAGGACTGTGGATTATTTCTTTCCCAATGTACAAAGGACAGCACTGGGTTCCACAGTGATTACTAGGTTTCCTGCTGGATCTTGGACCTTGCCTTGCTGTCACTTTGGAAGCCAGGAGAACAAGACAGAAAATAAATGAGGCAGAAATATACGTGCTATAACTAGTGTTTGAGTGTGTGAGGTGACTTTTTAATCCATAATTGCTTGGGAAAGCATTAAACCTCTTATCTATATATACTGCATGAAGAACATCTCCTCTAAGGAGTAATAGATATAAGGGTCATGTAATCTTATAATAAATCTCTGGGATTTCTGCTGCAGATCAGATAAGAGTTTCCAATTTCCAAAGCAGCAAGAAAACTACTCTCCCTGTTTTAATTATACTGCTGAGATGAAGAAAATAAGTAAGCAGTTGTAGTTTTAATTTCTGGGGTTAGAATTATTTAATTCTAAGAGTATATTCCCCCCAGCTCATTTGGGAGGTGTTTGTGGGGAAGGCTAGCTAAGAATAACAGGAGCGTATGCCAAAAGTATAAACTCCCAGCAGGCTCATACCACAGCATGAAGCTGTCCAGCCAAAGCAAGCAGGTATATATATTGGGCAGCAGTGAATAAGAAGATGCTGGAAGTAGATGATCAATGATGTAGTAAGTGTTTGTGGTATCTAGTTTTTGATGTTACACACAGACACACACACAAAGAAGACCTACACCTTCCAAGATAACATTAGAAATCTGGACAGTAGCAACATAAACATTGGGAAGATGAAATGAATCAGTTATACATTAACTTTTGACATCAGCAAATTGAAATTGACTATTTATTATTATTTCATTTACTCTCAGATTATGTCATCTACTACTAATATTCATGCTACAGATCACACAAGTAACAAAGGAGGAACAGTATTGCTTTCATAGTCAGAAAATACATAGTAATGTAGGTACAACACAGGCTATGCCTGAATATCATTTAGATTACAGGTGGACATCCCTTTAATTTGGAAGTTGGGCAAATCTGTGCTTCACCCCCTTATACAGAAAAGGAAGTTGACAAGTTTTATAGTCAAGTTCTGTTATGTCTGGAGCATGGGTGTGAATGATGGAGACGAGCCGGTAGAAACAGTGAACTTCAAACTCTTTATTTACATATTGTGACAGCTCAACTCGAGGGTTGCTATAGCCTTCCTTATATAAGCAACTTATTAACTATTCAACTAATAGCAAACCTGGAGCGCTAGCTCCGTTAACCAATAGGAATGGCCTGTTAATGGCCAATCAGATGCTCCTGAACGGACCAATCCGATCCTGCCATTAACAGCCAATCGAAGTGCAGGGCCAGAACCCTTGCACTTGACTTCAAGCTCAATATACTTTATTGGTATTGTTGATTCACAACACCCCTTTCCCCCGGCTTCTGCCCACAGGGCGCGGTTACATAGTCCTTAAGGTAGGATGGCTGTTTTGTTGGTCTTTTCGATTTTCGCAAAGTGCCTGGCGGTTGGCTGCACTTCTGCTGAGGTAGATTGTTGTTTATCGGAAGGGGTGCCTCTGGTTCCGAGTTCACGTTCCCGTCATCACCAATATCACTGGCCACTCCCTGAGGTGAACTCACTCCGGTCCCTGGTTCCTGTTCCTGCGTTTCAGTCCCATTATCAGTTTCTTCAAAAAGGTTTCCCTCAAATTGCAATTCGTTTTCCTCTGTATCTCCCCCCCCTCAGTTTGGTCATAAGGGAGTTCGGAAGTGCGTGACGGTAGCCGCGATCGTAGTTGATCTATGTGGTGCTTCCAAAGTCTGTCATCAGGGCACTGAACGAGGTATGATCTTGGGCTGGTTACGCGGATTACGATAGCTTCTACCCACAGCAGATCACCCGATAAGTTTTTAGCAAATACTAAATCGCCTACCTGGAAGGTATGGCATCGGCCGCTGGATCCGAGTGGTTTTTCCGGTTTGTAGGCTGGGTGTAGCCAATCGAGGTGGGAGCGGAGCTTTCGTCCCATTAGCAGCTCAGCAGGAGTTTTGTTGGTGACGCTGTGAGGTGTGATGTGTTGTAGGGAAAAGGATCCGGTTGATTTTCTCGTCGATGTTGTCGTAGTCAATCTTTTGAAGAGTCTTTTTGACGAATTGTACCATGCGCTCAGCCCTACCATTGGCAGCAGGGTGTGCAGGTCAAGTGAGCGCATGTCGGATACCGCGGTCAGCCAGGTACTGCTCAAAAAACAGCGCGATAAACTGGGGTCCGTTGTCGGATACCAGAACGTCTGGTAATCCATGGGTTGCAAACAGTCTTTCCAGTCTTTTGATGACTGCGTCGGTGGTCGTGTTGCTCATTCGGTGAATCTCGAGCCAATTCGAGTAGGCATCGACGGTTAGCAAAAACGTGTGGCCCTTGGTCGGCCTGGCAAAGTCCAGATGGATGCGGGACCAGGGTCCCCGCGGCGTCTCCCATTCAGTTGGGGTTGCCTTTGGTGGAGCGTTGCTTACTTCTTGGCATCTCTTGCAAGTTTTAACCCACGATTCAATTTGTCTGTCGATGCCTGGCCACCACGCGTAGCTTCGTGCGAGGCCCTTCATGCACACAATGCCAGGGTGGCCATCGTGCAAGGTTTTTAGCAATGTCTGTTGGAATCATTCTGGGATAATGACTCTATCGCCCCAGATGACACAGCCCTTCTGCGAGAACAATTCTGTTTGACGACTTTTGAATGGTGCAAAGTCGTCTGGTACTTGGTCCAATGGCCACCCGCATTCCACCCACGTGAGGACTCGTGCTAAGATGGGGTCGTGTTTTGTTTCTCTCGTGATGTCACGGGCCGTTAATGGCGGCGTGTGGAGTATCTCGATCTGCAACGCTGTCATCGTTGGTGCAGGATCGTTGATAGTTTCAGGGAGTGGTGTACGGCTCAGCGTGTCGGCATGGGGAATGGCTTTACTGGGACGATATTGTAGCTGATAATTGTAGGCAGCCAAGAATTCTGACCAGCGGGTCATTCTGGGAGAAAGTATGTAGGGAGTTGGCTTGTCCCCAGCGATGATCCCCAGCAATGATTTGTGGTCAGTTACAATGGTGAAAACCCGGCCGTACACGTACTCATAAAATCTTTTAACAGCTGATATGATCGCCAGGGCTTCTTTTTCGATCTGGCTGTAATTTTGCTCAGTTTTCAAAAGTGTCTTTGAGAAGTAAGCAACAGGGGCTTCGTTACCATTAGGTAACACATGGCTCAAAATGGCGCCCACTCCAAAAGGCGATGCATCACATGTAATGTTTATTGGCAAGGTCTCATTGTACTGCATTAGTACAGCGTCCGAAGTCAGTATTTTTTTCACATTACAGAACGCCTGCTCTTCTTTGTGACCCCATACCCAAATTGATTTTTTATCTAATAGACGATGTAACGGTTCAGCGACAGTCGCCTTATGGGGCAAGAATACATTATAAAAATTGATGAGGCATAAGAACGACTGGAGGTCAGTCTTGTTCTGGGGTCTGGGAGCGTTTTTTATTGCTCTCAATTTGCTATCAGTAGGGTGAATACCCTGACTGTCAATTAAATACCCTAAAAATTCAACACAATCGGTACACAGTTTGCACTTATTTCTTTTGACTTTCAAGCCTGCTTCTTGGAATTTTTGTAATACCAGTCTTAAATCTCCTGTAAGATTTTTGGAGTGGGAGCGACAATGAGCACATCGTCAAAATAGAGGACAACGCCCTTGATCCCCTGCAATAGTCTCTCCATTAGGCTCTGAAAGATCCCCGGGGCCACACTGACTCCAAATTGAAGCCGCGTACACTTGAAAGCACCTCGGTGTGTTACGATAGTCTGTGCCTGTGCCGTTTTTTCGTCAACCAGCAGTTGCTGATAAGCCTGAGTTAAGTCTAGTTTAGCGAAGACTTTTCCGCCCCCCAGGGAATGGAGGAGGTGTTGTATCACCGGCACCGGATATGGGTTCTGTTGCAGGGCGTGGTTTAGGGTGGCTCGGTAGTCCTCACAAATTTTAATGGAGCCATCCGGCTTAATGGGTGTCACAATCGGCGTTTCCCATGGGGAGTGGTCAGTTGGCTTTAACACTCCCTGGGCAATCAACTTATCAAGCTGCTTGTCGATTTTTGGCTTTAGAGCGAACGGAACTCGATGAAGCTTAAGGCGGATGGGAGCTATCTTTGGATTAAGGCTAAAGGATATCGGGGTCCCCTTGTACTCACCTAGCTTTTCCTCGAAGACGTCCCTGAATTCGTGGGCGAGGTCTTCCTCCCAGTCACTGCCGCCAATTCGGTTAATGCCAGCCACTTCAATGCTGAGTGGTGCGAACCATTGCAGGCCGGTCCTTATCGATCACCATCAGGGGTAAGTATGCCGTGCGGTTCTTGAATGCAACCTGGACTCGACTGGATCCTGCGACTGGAATCCGGTTCCCCTGGTAGTCCTTTAACACCATCCATTGGAATTGAAGGTCTTGGCGCCGGATAATGGGGATGAGTTGCTTGAGGGTCTTCCATGAGACCATTGAAAGAGACGATCCCGAGTCAACTTCCATTTGGCAAGGCCGATTTTCAATGTTCACGTTGACCCGAATTTTCTTAGCATCTAGTGAAGAGGCATGGTCAATAGTGAGTGTTTGGTGGGCCTCTTCCTGTCTCGCTAGATGATTCAAGGGTCGGTTTCTGTAGGAGTGGTTTACTGGTTCTCGCCTTACAGGGCAATTCCCTGTCGATTGGCGGAGATTGGTTCCTTTCAAGGTCTGCCTGGGTCCAAGGAGGCTTCTGCAGACCCGTCCAATTTGGCCTCGTTTCCCGTACTCGTGGCAGAGCGCGTTGCAGAATTTGCAGTCAGAGCGGTAATGGTTGGCCCCGCAGCCAGTGCACAGTTGCTGAGACTTTGGGCATTATCCCGATCGGACCGCAGGTGATGGACCTCTTCTTCGTTGCTGTCTGACGACGAAGAGAGATCCTCATGGTGGGCCATCGGTAGCTGCCCTTCTGCGTTAGGTGAAATTTCGCTGGCCGGTGGGTGTGCTGGAGCGCGATTTCGGCATAGCTGGGCAGCCGACTTCTTGGTCGCCTCCGCTGCTGTAGCTTCAGCAATGGTGTCTTTAAGGGTGATGTCGCCCTTTGCCATTATTTTGCTCTGTACGTTTAGAGCGTCTAGCCCGAGGACTACTCGGTCTCTTAAGGCCTCTTCTAGGTCGGTGAAATCGCAAAGGCCTCCCAAGTTCCAGAGGTCTGCAACAAAATCGGCGACGCTTTCTCCTTTCCGCTGGTTTCTTTGATAGAACTCGTGTCGTCTTACGAGAGTTGGAATGGTCGGTGCATAGTGGGCCCTTAGTAGCGGTTTGAGGATGTCCCAGTCCATGGCCTTCGCTTCTGCCGGTTTCGCTAATGCCTTAGCCATTTTGAAAACTGACGGGCCGTAGTGTGTTAGGAATACCGCCTGTTTTTTCCCAGGTGTGGCATCCTTCAGATTATTCGTTTCCAAAAACATTTGAAAATAATCCATGTAGGACTCCCAGTCCTCTTGAGCTGGATCGAACGGAGCGGGTGGTACTACGCCGCCAGACATGGTTCCGCCGTTGTGCGCTTCAGCCACATGCTTAGTTGGCTCTGATGTCATCCAATCCCATCCTCGTCGCCAGTGTTAAGTCTGGAGCATGGGTGCGAATAATGGAGACGAGCCGGTAGAAACAGTGAACTTCAAACTCTTTATTTACATATTGTGACAGCTCAACTCAAGGGCTGCTATCGCCTTCCTTATATAGGCAACTTATTAACTGTTCAACCAATAGCAAACCTGGAGCGCTAGCTCCATTAACCAATAGGAATGGCCTGTTAATGGCCAATCAGATGCTCCTGAATGGACCAATCCGATCCTGCCATTAACAGCCAATCAGAAGTGCAGGGCCAGAACCCTTGCACTTGACTTCAAGCTCAATATACTTTATTGGTATTATTCATTCACAACAAATTCAGTCTGACATTGATAGAAACTGCAAGTAAGATATCTTGCTTGTAGTTGGAGTGCTTAAGTTGGAAATAGTAAGAACAAAGACTTAATTGGGCTGCATGACTAGGAAATGTTGTATTTTTGGTTGCTGAACTAGTGGGTGTACAGTATATGCTTACTTTTATCTGAATACAGAGGCTTATTGGGAGTTTACTAGGTGCAAACCAGAAATTAGCCACCATAATTTTTAACATCAGGAATTTGAAATATATGTAGCTGTGTTTGTCCAATGTTGCCTTATTTTTTGATACTTTTACAAGTCAGTGAGGTCCATTTATCCTTTGAAATTGGTCTCAGTCACAGCAGCTCACACAATGCCTCCAGTTTATTCTTTATCCCGTTGCTCTAATAAAAGGACTCATCAAGTGTTTTTTTTTGCCAGTGGGGAACAGTCATTTGCAGCTTGTGTATTACCTGGCTTTCCAGTAGCTTTCAGAACAAGTATTATGCAACATATCTTAAAGCTATTGGTTGCCAGAGAGAAAAAAAACAAACACCAAGATAGGGTGTCTGCACAGATACTTATTCTGTGCAGAAAAGGAGAGGATTAACTTTGCTAAATCTATGCGGTCCACAGTCTGATTTGTTTTTGTGCCACTTTATAAATATCAAGCATGAAAAATGTTACAAGTAGTCCTTCACAGCTGCAATGGAGCCTGGTTATTACAGTCATAATTCATGATGGTTGCAAATCAAATCATCCACATGATCTTCTGATTTTACAACCTTTTTTAAGCGAGCCAATTATTTTCTGTTTTGCTGCAAAAGTAAATGCCAGTTTTTGACAAAGCCATCATTAAGTAAGATCACATGACTGTGGAACAGTGCAAATGGCCAGAAATGGGCAAACACTTTGGGTGCTTGGTTGGATGACAAGTGTCATCATGTAGCTGCAAGGATAATCAGAATAAGTCCACTTCCTAAGTACGCTTAGGGAGGTCCATCATAATTTTGAAATGGTCGCTAAGTGACCGTTCATAAGTCAGGGACTGCCTAATTTACATTGTGAATTTTAGAAAAATCTCTCCTTACTGACTGTAGATATTAGATGTAGCAGAACACTATCAAGAAAAACCACCTATGGAATTAATTAATCACTTGTTATCTTCCAGCAATGAAAACAATTGAATGCAGTTAAAACAGATCAATAATACTTTATGCACCGCTTGCTTAAAATGTACGTTAGGAAGCATTTAGTCATCCCACAGAACTTCCTTAAGAAGAAATTCTGGAGGAAAAAAATCCCTTGAGTTTCAGTTGTTTCTAATATGGTTATCATCCTCGAAAGCATTTACCATATCATTCCAGAGGAATGGGGCATTTGAGAACTTATCCTTGAGGAAAGGCATGTTGCACTTGAGAATACCCTCAAGAGCTATTACTAGAGCTGGCTGCTTTGATATCCCCGGCAGCAGTCCACACGTACAAGCTAATCAAACTGGAAATTAAATCATAGTTTGACACTGGCAACACTATCTCAACATTGAAAACAGACTACTGGATTGCCAGAGCATTCGTGTGGCATATAAATCTCTGATTCTCAACGCTGCTGCCACTTTCTGTCTGAACCCATAATATCTGCTGCCTAAGTGGGTATCTCACTCTCCCGAATGACAAGGCTGGTCTTGCAGGTTATAAACTGCTTTAGAAGTCCCCTGCCTTCATGAAGAAACTATGTTAAACAAGCAGGAAGACGCAGCAGAGAAACAATCTGCACAGGTCACAGCATTTATTCACTGGCATTAACACTTGGTTGATATGAACAGACAAAAGGTTGGCTAACACAAACTCTTGCATCATAATTGAATTCCCAAAGAATCTGTTAAGTCTTCCTCGTTGACTCATTACCAATTAACACTTAAGACACACTTTGTTGATTATGGAATTTCCAAAGGGGTGAAAGAGATTTTAAAAGTGAGAAAAGGTAGTGTCTTTCCAGGCAAGTAATTTTAAATTTGTGGAGTCATGGAAGCCTGATGTTTCACTAAAACATTGTTAGTTCTTTAAGATTAACATTCACATGTTAGCATTAACCCTTATGTCAACATTAATTATTAGATGTATTTTGTGCACATTTAAGGCTCATCTTTACATTTGAAGTGAACATGCCCTACAGTCATATTTATGTCATATCGTAACATTGCCTTCATCTCATCCATAGAATATAGGAGGCACCTCAAACCAGCCTTTAACTTTTCAAATCTTAAAGTCATCAAGTGATGGTGACTGATTCCTATTCAGGGAGATTTCTATCGTTTGCTCTCTGGTCCTGAAGCTATTTTGCCCTGGTGTTATGTGAAGATTTAACTTCATGGTCTCTACTTCTCTAATCTACCTCCTTAGCTTGGTAGCCAGTGTTGTTAGCCTTTTTTAGCAATCTCTAGGGCAGGGGTCTTCAAATGTGACAGCTTTAAGACTTGTGGACTTCAACTCCCAGAATTCCTCCTCCAGTCATGTTAGCTCAGGAATTCTGGGAGTTGAAGTCCACAAGTCTTAAACTTGCCAAGTTGGAGGACCCTTGCTCTAGGGCAGGGGTGGGCAATTAATTTCTGTCGGGGGCCACATGGAAAATCAGATCTGTGTTCGAGGGCCGAACCAATAATGGGCCCTTTATAATATATATAAATATATATAAAACAGACAAACACCATACAGAAGCCTGATGATGGCAGATGAGATTCTGCTGAAACGTTGCTACAACTTTAAAAGCACCACTATTATGACGTGGGAAAATACCCAAACAAAGCTGAATGCCAGACAAATATATATATATGTATATATATATATATGTGTGTGTGTGTGTATTCTTAAGTTTTCGCGGGTACTTACATGTCTGGCATTCAGCTTTGTTCGGGTATTTTCCCACGTCATAATAGTGGTGCTTTTAAAGTTGTAGCAACGTTTCAGCAGAATCTCATCTGCCATCATCAGGCTTCTGTATGGTGTTTGTCTGTGAGTTAGACTTTTACAGTGGTTTCAGATTTAAATTTGGGGCAGCCTATTGCTGTGTCAGAATGGTTTTTTCTTCCTCCTGATTGGTTGAGAGTCTTGGTCTGTGTTTATTGGTCTTGGAGTTTGCTGTGTTCTGCTTCTAATATCTTCTGTCTGTTTTTTTTGGGGGGGGGATCTTTTTGTATCTTGATTGGCTGGCAACATTGTGTTACTTTATTGGAGGCCTTTAGTGCAGCTTGGCTTCGGGTAAATGAACGGCTATCATTAGTTAGGAAGCTGGGTTTCATCTGGGTGCCTGGCTGGGGTGTGTTTGAGCTGGAGGTATCAGGGGGGATCTGTTTGTGCCCAGGTGTTTGCCTGGCTTGTGGTGTGGAGATTTTTTTGTTTGTGAGTGCAGGCTTCCAAATGATTGACAGCCTGGTGGAATCATCTCTTCTGTTCATGCTTTCTGGTCTTTTTTCAATCTCTATGGCTTCTCTGATGATTCTGTGGCTGGGATTTTCTATGGTGGCTAGGGTTTTGGTGCCATTGAAGTTGATGTTATGACCTGTGGCTTCCATGTGTTGGACGAGTGAGGAAATGTGTTTTTGACTGCATTTTTGTGTTCATCCAGGCGGGTGCTTATTCTTCTATTGGTCTGTCCAATGTATGTGGCCGGGCATGATGCACAGGGGACTTCATATATGCCTTGGTTTTCCAGGTCAATTTTGTCTTTGGGGTTCCTGAGGATGGCTGCTATTTTTCTGTCTGTTTTGAAGGCAATCTTGATGTGGTGTCTGTATAGAATCTTACTAATTTTGTCTGTAGTGCCTCTTATGTAGGGCAGGACAGCTGTTCCATAGGTCTGTTCATCTTCTGGGTCTCTATTATGTCTCAGTGTGTTTTTCTGGATCAAGTTGGTGATTTTGCTTTTGTGGAAGCCGTTGGCTGTCAATATTTTAGTCAGGGTGCATAGTTCAGTCTTAATGTGTGTCTTGTCTGCCAGGCGTTTGGTTCTAGTAATTAGTGTTTTAGCCACGGAATTTATCTGTGCTGGGTGGTGGTGGGATTGGGCGTTGAGGTTGCGGTTGGTGTGTGTTTTCTTCTGGTATATGGTGTGTCCTAGTGTGCCATCTGTTTTCTTGTAGATTAGTACATCTAGGAACGGTAGTTGTTTGTTTGTTTCTGTTTCCATGGTGAACTTGATTTTGGGGTGTGCGCTGTTTAGGTGTGTTAGGAAGTTGTTTAGGTTTTCTTGTCCATGGGGCCAAATCACGAATGTGTCATCGATATATCTTAACCATAGTTTGGGTTTGAGGATGGCATTAGCCAGGGCTCTGGATTCAAATTCTTCCATGAACAGGTTTGCAATGACAGGTGACAGTGGTGATCCCATGGGGGCTCCTTCAATTTGTTTGTATCTTTGTCCTTTGTATATGAAATATGTGTGGTTAAGCAGTGTTCTGTTAGTTCCATGAGGTGTTTAGCTGGTTGGTATTCATTTTTGATGATTTCGAGGGTCTCTTTTATCGGGACTTTAGAGCGTCTAGCCCGAGGACTACTCGGTCTCTTAAGGCCTCTTCTAGGTTGGTGAAATCGCAAAGGCCTCCTAAGTTCCAGAGGTCTGCAACAAAATCGGCAACGCTTTCTCCTTTCCGCTGGTTTGATAGAACTCGTGTCGTCTTATGAGCGTTGGAACGGTCGGTGCATCGTGAGCCCTTAGTAGCGGTTCGAGGACGTCCCAGTCCATGGCCTTCACTTCAGCCAGTTTTGCTAATGCCTTAGCCATTTTGAATACCGTCGGGCCGCAGTGCGTTAAGAATACCGCCCGTTTATTCCCGGTTGTGGCATTCTTCAGATTATTTGTTTCCAAAAACGTTTGGAAACAGTCCATGTAGGACTCCCAATCCTCTTGAGCTGGATCGAACGGAGCGGGTGATACTACGCCACCGGACATGGTTCCGCCGTTGTGCGCTTCAGCCACGTGCTTGGTTGTCTTTGTTGTTGTTTTAGTTGGCTCTGATGTCATCCAATCCCATCCTTGTCACCAGTGTTAAGTCTGGAGCATGGGTGCGAATAATGGAGACGAGCCGGTAGAAACAGTGAACTTCAAACTCTTTATTTACATGGTGTGACAGCTCAAACTGGAGGGCTGCTATAGCCTTCCTTATATAGGCAACTTATTAACTATTCAACCAATAGCAATCCTGGAGCGCTAGCTCCGTTAACCAATGAGAATGGCCTGTTAATGGCCAATCAGATGTTCCTGAACCAACCAATCCGATCCTGCCATTAACAGCCAATCAGAAGTGCAGGGCCAGAACCCTGCACTTGACTTCAAGCTCAAGATAACTTTATTTGACATTATTCATTCACAACAGTGGCAGTGAAGGAAAAAGGAAAAAAAAAGGGAAAAAGGAGTGCTGAAAGATAACTAAATAGAAAATACTATTTATTTATTTTGTTAAAAAACTTTATTAAAACAGAATAAAAAACAAAAAATAATAAAAAAGAAAGGAAGGAACAATAAAAATGAGCATGTTTCTGTGTATATTTTACTGTACATTCACACAGAGTCTTACATAAGTTTCAATAACTGTTGAGTTGAAAATAAAATAAAGGTAGCATTTGTTAAATGACCATTCAAAGTTGGTCAACCAACTAAAGTTATGATGGCAGTGAACAAGGGCAATATACAGCTGGTTTTTGCAGTTGTGGCTGCTGCAGCATCCCTATGCTCACACAGTCACAATTCAGGCACTTGGCAATTGGCTCACAATTGCAGTGTCACAGCATTCCATGGGCACATGACTGCATTTTGTGATTTTGTGATAAGGGGCATGCCTCCCATCCCTGTCCTATTGTCCCATTTATTTGCACCTATTTCCTGTATTCTTACTCATGTTTATACTTATACCTATTGTGTTGTAAGTGATTGACAAATCAAATAAATAAATAAAATAAACAAATCTTCAATGCTGTCTTTTGACAAGCAAAATCAATGGGGAAACCACCAGGAGATTGCAAATGGTGATCATGTGACCATGGGACACTGCAACCATGTGGATTCATCTGATAGTGGCAGTTGGGACTGCTGAATTGTGTAAATCAGCACGGTCATTTGACATCCTGCTTTATGCTACATAACAGAAGTCCTGATCCCAATTACCATGGGTAAGCCAAGACTATCTGTACTTCGAGACATCGGGAGATCAACAATTTGAGCCTTGCTGGCAGCAAAATTAATGCAAAGTTAGCAATCAGGATTGTCAATTGCAATTCCAGAAAATCTCCAGCCAAGCCATTATAGTCATTTGAAGCCTAGTGAAGTGTCTCCTCCAAGTGGCACAGATGTTGGCATTTAGAAGTGACCTGAGTACTGAGACCAGCCCTGTCCAAGTATCTCTAACTAGTAACTAGCTTGGGTTCTAACATTGAAACGGGGCAAGTCAAAGTGCCAACTACAGAAGCAACTACAGAGCAAGTAGGGGAAGAGTGGCAGATTGTCCAGGGAGGGAACAGAGTCCAATAAAGGGAATCTCAACTTTGTATTTTCTGTTATTTTATGTAATAATAGTTATAAATATTTTAATTTTTAATAATATTTTTATTAAATTGTAAGCTGCCCCAGGTTGTATGATTGCAAGATGGGTGGCAAATAAATAAAAAATAAATGTATTCAATAAATATATACATTTTATTTAAATAATAAATAGACTAAATATGCACAGTAATGAATCATCAGCAGGCTAGGGGAGTGATTGTGGACAATGACAAGCCTCACAGAGATGAAAATTAACTAACATGGCTAATGTGTTATTTCTTTAACTAGGCGTGAGTTACTTTGGTAGAATTATCATCTTAGAGGCAGCCTCAAAATGTTTTTAAAGCAAAAGGAAGAAGGCGGAGCCTCCTCGCCGACGGACGGTAGATCGCAACTCTCTGCAACTATCGTTCATGCTCTTTCGTCGGAGAGCCCCAATTATCCTGATTAGGGGCTGGAACTGCCTTGGAGGGACAGCAGAGTAAGAGGAAGCAGCAAGCCTGTCTGTGGGGAGCGGCATCTCCCCCCCCTGGGCTTGGCTTTTTTTCCTCCCGAAGACGACTGCAGCGATGGTCTAAAATGGCCATCCCGAAGAGGATGACTCACCTTGACTAAGATTTGTGCAGAAGGGAAGAAAGAGGTGGATAACATCTGAACCGGGACAACTGGGCAGTATAACCAAATAAAAGTACCCCAGGATTAAGGTAATATGGAATTTTTAAGAAAAGAAAAGTGAGCTGCGAAATTACAAAGGGACAGAGGGGAAAAAAAGGAAAATATTTTTGACAGCTAAATGGGGCTTCGAACTGGGAAAGGAAGAAGCTGGAATTAAACATTTAATGAAATTGGACTAAAATAATTTGGGAATAATCAAGTATAAAATTAAAGCTGGATTTAATATTGCCAAAGAATAATAATAATAAAGTTTATAAATTGGAGACTGGATTGTCTTGGAATATGAGGTTCGAAAAACCTTAAATAAAAATATAGGAGGAAAAAAGTGAAGACTTCGTATAATGGAGAGTGTCACCTTTTGATAAAAAATTAGTTCAAATAAAAAGGAAAACATTTTGTTTTTGAATGAACTGGTATAAAATTACAGAAATATTGAAACAAAGTAAGAATTTTAGAAAGTGAAAGCAGAACCAGAATAAAGGAAAAAGCAAGGAAGGAAAGATTACTTGTGGGACTGACTGATGTTTTTGGTATGAACCCTGAACTGGAATAGCTGAGAACTTTAAAAAATTGAAAGAAGAAAGAAGGAAAGTAAAAGTGGGGGGTTTTTTTGTGGACTTTGAGGATTATAAAATATAAGAATGATGATATCTCTTTGGGACTTAAAAATGGAACTTAAAAATAGGAGAGAATTACTACAGGAAAGAGGCGAATCACTTTGCTCTGTGCTAGAAAAAATGGAAATGGCGATTGAAGAACAAGAAGAAAGATTCTCAGAAGAGCAGGAATTGACTCAAGGAGAAGACATTTTGAATGGACAATTAACACAAAGAACATTACAAAGAAGTGGGGAAAGAAGGGAGGTTAAAAAGTTGAATTTTAAGAAAGCAATTAAAAGAGGGAATAATTGTGAAGTTAGAAAAAGCAGGAAGATTCAGCAGAAAAGAAAGGGAAGATATTAAGAAGGAGATAAATTGGAATGAGAAAAGTCATGGGGAAAAAAGAGGGAGGAGAAACAGTAAGACTAGTAAAATAAATTGTTTCTTTACAATTAAAAGAAGGAATACTTGTGAAGTCAGGAAATGTAGAAAGAATGAGAAAAGACATGGGGAAGAGAGCGGGAGGAGACTCGGGTTTGCTCCCTGGACAATGCACCGGAGAAGCAGTAAGAAACAGGCATGTGACAGAAAGAACCACAGAACTAGTCAAATGTTGAAAAGAAATTGCCTTTTCAGAGATAATGGTTGATGAATTAAAAGGGGGATTCTGCAGGGTGACAAGGGGTAATAAGAATATTTCTGCAATTAAAAATATTTAGAAAATAGGGTGATATAGATATTAAACTCTTATTAAAGGGGGGGGAAATATGCTGTGGAATCCAATTGAGAAGATGTAATGACTAATGGTTTATTGGGAATTAAGATGAGGGAATAAAGGTATATTCTAATCATTAAGGTGTCACACTGAAAATAGTAAAAGAGGGGAAACTTATACTTGTTCTTTTTTCTTTTTGTGTGGGTGTGTTAAGATCTGTATCAATTTAGAACTTATTAAATGTGTGTAATTGAAAGGGAATGTGACAGACTAAAGAACCAGCTAAATTAATAAGTTTAATAGAGATTATTAAAAGCAAGGAGAGACATTGGTAACTTCATTATTACTACTATTAGGCAAATATATATTGTTTATTTGTATTTTTAAAATAAATATTAAGGATTATATTTGAAATAATTGAAATGAAATTAAATGTTTAGATTGGGATTAATGAAAGAATTTAGAATTAAACCTTATTAGTATTTATTAGGTAAATACATATTGTTTATGTTTAAAAACAAATACTAAAGGATTAATTTGAAATAATTGAAATGAAACAAAATTGATTGAGGCTAGAATTAATGTGTTTGTTTCTCTCCCTACTGAAAATTTGGAATGGAAAAGGTAATAATAGAATTAAGTATGCATATATAATTGTATAATTTCTGTCATATTTGTATGTAAAGATGATGACCCGGAAATATGTTGTCCACCAAAAAGAGATTTTTGTTTTTAATGTGAAAACTGAATAAAGTTTGTTAAAAAAAAAAATTTTTTTTAAACAAATAAGACATCTAGATGTTATCACTGGCCCCCACCACTGCTCAAATTGAACAAGCCACCTTTGGAGAAGTATGTTTTCAATTATTTTGGTAATTAAATGTTTATTATATTTTAAGATGCAAATAACGTATTATGGAATTCAGATATTAGATGCTGCAGGATTTATACAATATAAAATTAAAACTAAAGGCATAATAATTTAGGTAATGATTTACATTTAAAGATAATACTTTAAATGTAAAGAAAGAAAAGAAGATGCAAAGATAAGAAAGGTAAAAAGAAAAAAGGTTTATGCTAATGTTAATTATAATTCTGAAATGCCGCATGACATAAGGTTGCATAAGCTGTACAATTAAAACTAAGTGTGGCATGGATAAGCTTTAGAAATGCATTTATTTATTTATTTTATAATATAATAAATATTTCTTATATAATCTTTATGTTTAAACCTTTAGCTTGCTGTACTCCAACTGTACTCTTCATTCCCCCTCAGGGCAGATTCTACAGTATTGGCAAGACAATGCAAGATGCCTTCCTGGTTTAGCTGAACTGATATTTTTTTCACTTAAAAGGTGTCAGGTATTCCTTTTCCCTGCAATTTAGTAATTTATTTGGTATTATAACAGCAATAAAAAGCAACAAGTGGACTGTGTGTTTTATGATTAAGTAATTTATAAATAATGCTCTTTTTTTCTTCCAGTCAATTTTGTTTGATTCTCTGAGACTGCCTACACAAGTTCCTGAAGGCTTCTTTGCAAGCAAGAAATGATTTGGCATTGTGCCTCCTTTCCAATACTGAGAAACAATGATTAGCTCAGGGTTAAGTGGCTGGTTTTGTGCCTAAACCAGGACTAGAACTCACAGCCCTCCAGTTAAACCCTGATATCTTAACCACTACATCAAACTGGTTTTCAACATATGATTTATTGTTATATCCTAAAATTACCTTGAATTATGTTGACAATTTTAATGTTTTTGCTTGAGTACTTTTCAAGACATGCATTTATTTTTTATTCATACATTTGTAAACCACCCTTCTAAAATCCAGATTTTTTAAAGTCATTTTTCAGGATCATTTATCATAATAGCAGTAACATATTATGATCTAGCGCTAAATTTCATCTTCCTCCAGGTATTAGGAAACTTCAAAACCAGGTCATAAGAAGCTCTGGAGAGTTAAAACTTTGAACAGTTGCTGAGCAACCAGTCATAAGTTGAAGGCTACTGGTAAACCTGGTTTTATGACTGAATAATTTCTATAAATCTAGTAAAGAAGAAAGAAAACGTACACAGTAAGGCAAAAATATTTTAAAATTTAAAAATTTTTAAAAATACAATACAAAAAAGCAATAGAAATCAAAACAAATACAACATAGCCAAAAGCACTGATATCACAAAGACAGATGTCAAGCAAGCAGAATATTTCATAATTGGGACACCACTATGTAGCCATCAGCAAAGAATAGCCATTAAACTCTTAGTTAGCATATATTCTACTGACACAGCTCTAGAATATAAGAGTTTGTGAAAATTTATATCACTTATCCCAAATATAATGCTTAAAAGTGAGCTGCCTCCTATGTTTAGATCAATATGTTGTATAATACATTTTGCATTAGTATTTATGATTAAATGTATTCTGTGTAAACACTATTATTATTATGTTCTGCGCATGGGTGCAAGGAGGGGAGACGAGGCAGTGAACAGTGAACTTCAACTCTTTATTTTATTTTATTTTTTTCAACTCTTTATTAAGCATACTGAACAGAGCAATCACCTAGGGCAGCAGCAGCCCTTTTATAGGGTTGGCTGCTGTCCTATTAGTCAATGAAAAACATGGAAATGTTAAACCCTTGAACCAATGAGAGTTGGCCCGTTAACAGCCAATCAGATTTCCCAGAAAGGACAATCTGATGTCGCTATTATCGGCCAATCAGAAGTGCAGGATTAGAACCCTGCTTTTTACTTAAGGTTGTTAAAACTTTATTAAACGCCTTTATTAGTTCATAACACCCCTTCCCCCTAGGTTCCGTTTGAGGGGTGCGGTGACGTAATCCCGTAGATATGCAGGTTGTTTCAACTGTCTATTTGATTTGCGCTGTCCCACCGGTTCCTGTCTGTAGTCCGGTTTCGGTGGAACGTTTTTTGATTTATCTGGAACAGGCGGTTCCGCATCCTCACAGCACCGCTGATTCTGTCATTGTTGTCCTCCGGTCTCTGTGGGCTCGCCTCTGTTGAGGTATTTCTCTGTGGCGAGGCAACCCCCATTCCTGATTCTTCTTCAGGTAACGCGCCGGGCTGCTGACTTCCTTCGATTTCGTCATCCAGCATCTCAAATTTGGTTCCCTCGACATCCCCTCCCCCCTCAGTTTGAGGGTCACAGGAGTTGTGGAAACTGGGTTGCAACCTAGAGCGAAGCTGATCTATATGGCGTTTCCATATTTTCCCGTCCCTTGTTTGTACGCGGTACGATCTGGGCCCGGTGGCCTGGGTTACGGTTGCTTCGACCCACAACGGTTCACCAGAAAGATTTTTAGCGAAGACTAAGTCGCCTTCCTTGAATTCACGGCACTTTCCGCTAGATCCACAGGATTTCTCTGGTGCGTAGGCCGGGTGGAGACAGTCGAGGTGGGAGTGAAGCCTGCATCCCATCAACAGTTCAGCTGGCATTTTGTTGGTTACGCTGTGCGGGCTGATGTGTTGGAGTAGGAGTATTCTGTTCAGTTTGTTGTCAATGTCCCCATGGTCCATCTTGTGGAGAGTTTTTTTAAGAAATTGGACCATGCGCTCGGCCCTTCCATTGGCCGCAGGGTGCGCCAGCGAGGTTAGTGCATGGCGGATGCCCTGGTCTGCTAAGTATTGTTCGAACGCCAGGGCCGTGAACTGGGGTCCGTTATCGGAGACTAAAACGTCTGGCAGTCCATGTGTTGCGAATAGTTTATTCAATTTGCGGATGACTGAATCGGTTGTAGTAGTCTTCATCTTGTGGATTTCGAGCCAGTTGGAATAGGCATCCACTGTTAGGAGGAATGTATGTCCCTTAGTAGGTCCCACAAAGTCAATGTGGATGCGGGACCACGGCCCCTGGGGGGTTTCCCACTCCATTGGAGTTGCTCTAGGTGGGGCACTGCTGACTTCTTGGCACTTTAGACAATTCTTCACCCAGGCTTCGATCTGCTTATCGGTGCCCGGCCACCACGCGTAGCTTCGTGCGAGCGCTTTCATATGCACGATGCCGGGGTGACCGTCATGCAATGCTTTCAAAACTGCTCATTGTAACCTCTCTGGGACGACAACTCTGTCTCCCCATAGGATGCAGCCTTTCTGCGAGAAAAGTTCTGTTTGCCGGTTTCTGAAAGGGGTGAAGTCGTCAGGGGTTTGTTCTCCTGGCCATCCTCATTCGACCCAGCTGAGAACTCGCACCAGGACAGGATCTCGTTTCGTTTTGATAGTGATGTCTCTGGATGTTAGCGGTGGTGAATGTAGGGTTTCAATCTGGAATGTCATTAGGGTTGGAGCTGGGTCATCGATGGTTTCCGGAAGTGGGGCACGGCTCAATGCATCAGCGTGGGGAATGGCTTTCCCCGGGCGGTGTTGCAATTTATAATTGTACGCAGCTAAGAACTCCGACCAACGAGTCATTCTAGGTGACAACATATAGGGGGTTGGCTTGTCTCCCGCTATAATCCCCAGCAAAGGCTTGTGATCGGTAAAAATAGTAAAAGCTCATCCATACACATATTCATGAAACCGTTTCACAGCAGATACAACAGCAAGAGCCTCTTTGTCAATTTGGCTATAGTTGCGTTCAGCTCTTGATAAGGTCCTTGAAAAATAGGCAATAGGGGCCTCTCTACCATTTGGTAACACATGACTTAAAATGGCTCCTACTCCAAACGGTGACGCATCCCACGTAATGGTTAAAGGCAAAGTCTCGTTATACTGCATTAAAACAGCATCGGAGGTTAGTAAGTTTTTCACTTGTCGGAATACATGCTCCTCTCGGTGTCCCCAGACCCAGGTGACTTTTTTGTCGAGAAGTGTATGTAGGGGCTCAGCTACGGTCGCCTTCTGGGGCGAGAAGATGTTGTAAAAGTTAATGAGCCCCAGGAAAGCTTGGAGGTCTGTCCTATTCTTGGGTCTTGGGGCGTTTTTGATCACTCTTAGTTTGCTATTGGTGGGGTGAATGCCTTGCTTATCGATTAGGTACCCCAGGAACTCTACTTTCTCTGTATACAGTTGACATTTATTTTTTTTTAACCTTTAGGCCGGAGTCTTTAAATTTCTGGAGAACCATTCTAAGACGCCTCTCTAGTACTTCTCTATTCGGGGCCGCAATTAAAACATCGTCAAAATATGGCACGACCCCCTTGATCCCTTGCAAAAATTTCTCCATCAGACTTTGAAAAATCCCTGGGGCCACGCTCACTCCGAATTGGAGTCGGTTGCATTTAAAAGCACCTCAGTGCGTAACGATTGTCTGTGCTTCCACGGTTTTTTTATCTCCAGGCAGTTGTTGGTACGCCTGCGCTAAATCCAATTTAGCGAAGACTTTTCCGCCCCCCAGGGAATGGAGAAGGTGTTGAACCACCGGCACCAGGTAAGCGTTCTGTTGAAGGGCGTGATTGAGGGTGGCCTGGTAGTCCCCACAAATCCTTAACGATCCATCTGGTTTGATGGGTGTTACGACTGGGGTTTCCCAACAGGCGTGGTCAGTTGGTTCTAAAACACCCTGGGCTATTAATTTATCGAGCTGCTCGTCGATCTTTGGTTTTAGGGCAAAAGGTACCCGACAAGGCTTAAGGCGGAAGGGGGCTACTTCAGGGTTAAGGTTAAATGATATCGGGGTCCCCTTGTACTTGCCTAGTTTGTCTGCAAAGACATCCTGGAATTCCTGGATGAAGGCCTCCTCCCAGTCGTCGCTTCTGGTTTGGTGAATGCCGGCTACCTCGATCCCGAGTGGGGCGAACCATTGAAGGCCTAACAAACTAGGCCGGTCGCGATCGACGACGGTCAGCAGTAACGACGTGGTACAATTTTTGAATGATACTTGGACTTGGCTGGAGTCGACGACCGGAATTCGGTTCCCCTGGTAATCTTTGAGTATAATTCTTTGGGCTCTGAGGTCTTGATGCCGGACGGCAGGGATTAATTGTTTAAGGGTCTTCCAGGAAACCATCAAGAGGGACGATCCTGAGTCGACTTCCATCACGCAAGGTTGGTTCTCGATGGCGACCCTCACTCAGATCTTCTTTGCATTTAACGATGAAACGTGACCGATGGTAATGGTTTGGTGTGCCTCTTCCTGTCTTGTTGAAGTGGCAAGTGTTTTATTTCTGTAGGAGTGGTTGTTCCATTGGTGGTTCAAGTGTTTCCGACTCACAGGACGATTCCCTGTGATCTGGTGGTAGTTGTTTTCTCTCCGAATTGGGCTGGATCTTTGCTTGCTTCTACAGACCTTCCTGATGTGGCCTCTTTCCCCACAGGAATGGCAGAGCACATCGAGGAATTTGCAATCTGATCATGGGTGGTTTGCCCCACAACCCACGCATTGGTGCGGTAGTCTTCGATTCCATGGGTTGCATTGGTCACGTTCGGACCGGAGCTGGTTGACCTCCTCCTCCTCACTTTCTGATGCACCTGAAAGTATTGGCCACCTGTAACATATGCCAGGTTTATTAGTTAAGCACTAATGCCTGAAATAATGGCTTTAGTATCTAAAAGATCATTACTCATTTATACATAAAATTTATAAAACATTTACTCTTATTTCAGAAGCATCCAATAGTTTCTTTTGGCTTGAACCATCTTTAGGGGTGTAAAAAGGTTATAACTACATAATTTTCCATGCTATATGATATATAATAGTGATTGGAAATTTTATGGAAGTATTGAATTGGACCTAGCCATTCATAGATTAGATCTATTAAAATAAACAGAATTTAAATTAACCATTGAAATCAGTGACTAAATCTGAATCAGATTTATATTTGTTTTCCAGATTCCACTTACCCACCCTTCTCTGTGTTAAGAGTTATTACTGTATCTTTCGTTTTGCAATCTTTCATCTATCTTATTATTTTGCAGAAAAAGCCAACCAATCTTAAGTAATTGTTAACATTTTCCACTTGCAAAGAAAGGCAGGTCTAATATTTTAACATCCATAACTTCTTTAAGAGTAAGGCTGTCAAATGTTGCTTTTTAAACTTACTTGTCCAGCTGTCAGGTTAATTTCATTTTAAAAGTAATTACTGTCAGTGTTCTGAATTACATCACACAAGATGTTTGAAGAGGAGGAATTTAAAAACTATACTATCAGGTTGTATTTTAACATTTTTCTCAGATGAAACTTCCTTGGTTACTCATCACATGTACAAATATCATGTGAATGTAAATCTAACACTACCAGGACATTCATTCCTAAACTACTTTGGCTGATGATCCTTCCAAGTGGGAGATTTCAAATAGTCTTGGACACATTCACCCAAAAGTCTCTAGGCAAAGGCAACTTTTAATTTATTAAATAAACAGAAAACGTGGCCCTGCTCCAAACTTATGATCAGTGTACCTTTGTGTTTTTAACTCATATCTCCTAGGACACTTATTTTGTAGTTATGTTTGCTCTGTTATTTAATATTTTGTTTCCTTAGTCTTTAAACTCTAGCATTACCTCTTAAATCAGGCCAACCTCATACTGACATTTGTACAAGGGATACTAAGTAGGCCTGGATGCTTGATACTTATAACCATACAATAGATGTGTAATTGGGGCTTTCGGTTTTGCGTTGCTTCGGCGGCGGCAGGAATTTGCGACTCTCCGCAATTCCTGCTGCGCTCGCCGCCAAGGTGCCCCTGATCCAAATGGGTCTGGGGGATATGGCTTCCCTGTAGAGGCAGCCGAAGAGAGAGGGGATCCAGACAGGGGTTTGGGGGTGTCGCAGACCCCCTCCCCAGCCAGAAAAACCCCTTTTTCACAAGGTGGTGGAGTGGCGGTCACAAAGAAGCCTGCAGCCACAAAGAAGCCTGCAGCCGGGTAAGATTTGTGCTAGAGGAAGCAGGAGAAGTGAAAGTGTTGGCTGAGCCGGGACAATAAGAAGCTCTTAAATACCCTGGAAACTGAATTGCTTGAAGGATACATTGTTTCCCAAAGAAGATCGGAAAGCAGCGAAGAAAGCTGTCAAGGGAAAGTTTTTTTTTTTCTTCACTCTCCCTTCCCATAGAAATAGCAGACGGAGATCTGGAAAATCTACTTGGGCACCGAAGGTAAATCAATCTGAAATTTAAAGCCAAGGGATAAAGGATTTCTGGACATTGGATTTAAAAACTTAAAATTCTTTCTATTTTTTTACAAGGGGAAGGGAAGAGATAAAGACTTATTATAAGATTGTACTGAAGGAGACTGCTTTGAGCCTATAAGAACAGGAATAAAAGACATTAAGACTTCCAAAAGATCATCTTGGAACTGTGTATTTGAATTCTACCCTAGGAGGCGAAAACATAGAAAGAAGAAAGTGCTAAAACTGTTTGCTCTGATTTGGTTTGCTTTGTGACTTTGAGATTTCTGTGAATTTTTGTTAAAAAAAGGGGGGGGACTAAAGACATTAGGGTTGTTTCAAAAAAGAAAGAAAGAAAAAATGGCATTATCTTTTGAAGGACTACAAATGGAATTTCAAAGACTGAAAGAAGAAGATAAGGGCTCTTCTGGATCTATTTTTCACTTTTTAGAAATGGCAATTTCTACTTATCAAGAAATACAACAACGACAGGAAGGCTGGGATGAAGGAGAAGAAGCCATCTTTAATGGACAAACACACTTAGTGGAGGAAGAAAAGCGGAAGGGGGGCAAGGAAAAGGTGAACTTAGAACTTAAAAAAGCAACCAAGAAAAAGAAAAATGAGATGAAAAAGCGATATGATGTCAGAAAGCAACAGAAAAGAGAAATACAACAGAGAGGGAAGACTAAGAGAGTGAAACTTGAGAGATGGGGGGGGGTCAAAAAGCTAGAATGGATAAGAAAGAAAGGGGAATAGGAGAGAGAAGTCATAAAGGCTTTAAACAAGATGCTAAAAAACGAATTTTTTTTCAGAGATAAGGGGTAAGATAATTTTATATAAATGATTCTGCAAAAGTACATAAGAATGTATTGTAGACATTAGTATTTGAAGCTGAGTTAGAAAATCAGAATATTATATGATTTAAAAATGTATTAAAGGGAAGACATGATTTAATTATAGAGTTTAATTTCTTATGAAATATTATTTTTATTGTTTAAGAATTAATAATAGAATCTAATTTCTTATGAAACATTGTTCTTATTATATTATAAATTTAATATTCCTTTTTCATTTTTTTTTAGTTTTATTATTACTTATTAAATTCAATATTATTTGTTTGTTTTAATATTTTGAAGTGAATACTTAGAATGTACGGAGTAGAATCAGTACGGAAAACATGTATTATCTTAAGTGTTATTTAGGGGAAAGATAAAAAGTTGTCATACTTCAATCTGGGTTTACAGGAGAAATATTGTATAAGATAGAAAGGATAAGTAGGTGATTGAAAGAAAACGGACCAAAGATGCAGATATAATTATTTAATCGAGATGGAATAAATAAAATAGAATTAAAAGAATGAGTAGGAAAGAGAAAATATATGTAAAATAGAGAATGTTAAATAAGATATGAGATAGTATATTAAGTGAGTATAAACTTTAATTGATGTCTGTATAAAAAGAGTTAACCCGGGGTAAGCCGCTTTCCAAAAATAAGTTTTATATACTTATGTTTTATGTAATGTTTGTTTAAGTTTGATAGGATGTGGAAGAACACTAGTGAAACTATATTCAACAAGTATATAACTTTAAGGCAGAAGAAATATGATTAAATAGAAGGAAAGGGAGTAATAAAGAGAAGTTTGGAAAAGATATGAAGTTGATTAGATAAGATAAATATATATATTAAATGATAGAAATGTGATAATTTGGAATTATCTTCTTTTTAAATAAGATGGTTTATTTGTTTCTTTTAGAAAATATATTTTATGTTACTACATCCTATGTTTTGTTTGTGTGTGTAAAAAAACTAATAAAGTTTGTTCAAAAAAAATGTGTAATTGGAAAGCAGAAGTGTCTCTTGAAAAGCAAATAATATAAGACATTTCAAGTTTTATGTACTGATAATCATTGCAGAAAATGCTAAACAAACATTAAGCATCACTATGTGAATTTGGCCTCAGATATTTTTTTTAAGATAAAAGAAGAAACTTTAGTGGTTATCTTGCTACAAAGCTGAATTAACACCAAAACTAACAGCAAGCCTGAGCTATCTGCAAAACATTGACAGGTTTCTTTGCTACAACATAAACTAGTCAGCAGTTACAAAATCTAAAATCCAGCCCAGGACTAGGGACAATAGTTGGTGTTCTGTACCTTCATTTGAATTCTTGAGATCCCCGCGCATTGATTGGCCAAAGCGCGGGGTGATCGGATTGGCTAGGCGAGCCGCGCCGATTGGCTCGCTGAGAATCTCCCGCGATTGGTAGATTCGAATCGCGGGAGATTCAAAGTGGTGCCAAAGTGGCTGCGGCCGCCGCGGCTTGGGAATAAAAAGCTACAAAGTTTTTCTAAGAGCCAGTTCGGTTCCTGACTGCAATAAAGAGCTTGATACAAAGTCACCGACTCCTGGCTTCCTTCCACGCGGACTTAACAGTTGGTATGCCAAATGTCATATAATATTATCACAAAAAAAGGTAATCAAGTTTAGAATTATTTAGCCAGGCACACACAAATCATTTTGAGGAAGTTCAGAAACCAGCAAAAGTAGACATATAACAAAATAGATCTGAAACATACATAATTAAACAACTACTAGGGAAAACTGGAAAAATAGCAAAAAAAATTCACAAATTATTTAAGAAAATGTTATGGGCTAAATATAAATCAGAAGAAAACAAAACTGATGGTGAGCTATAAAAATAAAATTATGGTATCATAAAAACAAGTGCAACATCTCAACAGTATGAATTCCAGTGGCTTTTTGCTGAATGATATATGGGATCATAGCTAGAAATAAGGAGCACAGTTGAATATGCAAAAGCAATCTTTCAAAAAATAAGTGAAATTGTAAGATTGGTACATGGTTGGAAGAAAGTATGCCTTTTTGCGTGGTCAGTTCTTTTGTGATGTTCACGAAAGATGGACTGGTAGGAGATTACATGTAAATCTAGGCTTATATATTACGTATAGAAAAAGACAACTATAGGAAAGATAAACTGCCATTGTTTAAGCTTTAGATAAAGGGACATCTGTTTAACTATAATAAGGATGTTTGCTGTAATCTTAAAATAAGGTAACAAGATAAAGAAGATAGAAGGAAGGAAGGATTATATAAGAGGAAGATGTGTGTGCTGATAGAGTAGAAAATATTATAATAAATTAACACTCCATTGATAATGATTGGGTAAATTTTTAAACCAAAAATCCCTATCAAAAGTAAGACAAAGGGCAGTTTTACAAAGCTGCCCATCGAAAGCTGAAACTTTGGATTGAATAAAAATATTTCCTTTGACTCCGAATTGATTGTCTGGGGATTTTGATTATATTCCCCACTTGGCAAATAGAGAAAAAAAAAAAAAGAGTTTAGTCTTTCTGACATCATTCTGATGCCACTACTATTTTTCACAATTGGATTTTAATATTTTATTATATTTCAACATAGACTGGCAAATAAGTTTGATTCTGTGGATCCCTCGGAAAGGTTATCTTGATGACTATCCTACATTTCACTGATTTAAGAAATAGTATGAAATACAGTACTATATAGTATTTTGCTGTTTAGACTGCTTCCATCCATCAGAAGACCTGAGAGGTATGTGATTCCACTTTCTGTGTCCTGAAAATGTACTGTTGACCTCTGCAATCTCCAAAGCAAATCTGAGAACATATAAGAGGTTTCAAGGGGATGGAGAGAGGAAATCTTAATAGAAGTCAATTTATCAATAAAGGAGTATATTTGTGCACAAGATTGAAACGAGGGATCCTTAATGCTCTCTGAGCTTGGTCAGTTTCTTGCAGACATTTCATTACAAACTAGGTAATATCATCAATACTAGAAGGAAGTGGAGTTTGCTTATTTTTATATACTAGTAGTTTGCCATGTCAGTATTGGTGGGAATTTACTTGATTAGGCTGTTGTCTACTGTTAGCTTGTTTGTTTGCATTGGTAGTTCCTTGATTAGAATGTTGTTTATTTCTTGGTTGTTGGTTTAGTATTAGTCTTGGTTTTAATCTCTGGTTATATGGATGTTGATTACTGATAGGGAAATGTTTTGGTTTTTTGTTACCTTTTTGGCTTTTTGATTGTCTCTTTTGAGTGGCATGTAGATGTTATTATCTCTTTGTCCCTCTTGATGGCCTATTTCTCTGAGTGCCAGGCTTCCATGAATTCTCTGGCATTTCTGGACTTTAAGCAGGCATCATCTTTGGCATTAGAAATGGAGCATCCTTTCTGCTTCACAGAATATAGGCAGAATCCACACATCCCTTGTCCCTGTTCAGTTGTTTGCCATATTATAAAATAAGTCTTCTAGGAGAAGAACCTAACTAGGTAAATATTTTGCACATTTGAGTTCGCAATGGTTTTGAATCAAGGCATGAGCTAAATGGCAAATAGAAAACAAAAATGGGTTAATTAAACTTATCTAGTCTCACACTTTCTGCATCATATTTAAAACCCAACAATATGAAGAACGATTGTAAATTAATCTGAACTGATGCCTATTTAACAATTTATTCCAAACTGGAATAATTAATTCAATCACAATAATCAATAGTGAAAAGCTGAATGCTCGTAGCAGGAAGAACTCCCCTCCAGATATTTTGATGTTCAACACCCATCAGTCTCAGGTGGGAGTTGTACTACCCAAAATACAGAAACTGACTATCACTGCCATATGACATTATGACAAGAACCATTTACTTATTGACATCATTTAAATCCTACCATTACAAATGACCCTTGACTTACAACAGTTCATTTAGTAACTGTTCAGAGTCACAACTGCACTAAAAAAAGTGACTTCTGACCATTTTTCACACTTACAACTGTTGTGGCATCTCCATGGTGATGTGATCAAAATGCAGATGCTTGGCAACTGGCTTTGATAGTTGCAGTTCCTTTTGCAACCTTCTGACAGGCAAAGTCAATTGGGAAGTCAGATTCACTTAACCACTGTGTTATTAACTCAACAACTGCTGTGATTCACTTAAAACTGTGACAAGAAAGGTCGTAAAATGAAGGGGAAATTCACTTAACAATTGTCTCACATAACAACAGATATTTTGGGCTCAGTTGAAGTTGTAAATTGAGGACCACCAGTATTATAACTAGAAATAACTAGAACTAGTACATTTGGAAAAGGCTAATACTTTCTTCACTGCGTTCATAGATAGGAAGAAATACAACTTCCTTCCAGCAAATATTAATTCCCTTCTTTAAGCATGGGAGCCAAATGTCTCCTGGTTATTTTAATCAGAAATCGCAAGAATCAATGGTAGCCCTTATCTCTGCAAATCTGACTTCATCATTTAAATTCTTAGCAAAAAAAGTGCAGGTTGTTACCACAGTAGCATCATCCAACTTTTCCCCTGATGTTAAAGTCCAAGCTAACACAGATCTGAGTAACTTTATCATCAAAGGATGCTGCAAACCATTCACAGTGAGTCAGCAATTGTTCTGAGAACACACACCAAAAAAGCAGACAATGAGGCCTGTACTGTATTGAGATACAATGGAAGGAAAGAAGCAATCATCATAGTCTCCACCAATTCTGAATAGAGCTCCAAAAGGATTTTAAAACATGCTTGATCTCATTCGCCCAAGATTTCTTCTGTGGTCCCACCCATCTCATTACCTGCAGTTCCTCAACTTGGCTCTGCAGTAAGAAGGAGAGAACAGTAATGTCTATTATTAAACTGCTAGTAAGCAGTCAATAGTTGCTCCCAAATAGTTTCTTCCCACACAATTCACATATACCTTTGGGATAGGCACAAACACCCATAAATATCCATTAATCTAGAGAAGGAGGGTTCACCTTTCTGCACATACTCATACATTGATGCAAGCAAATGTCCACCACAATCACCCCGTCAGAATGGAAAGAATAAAGTGAGTTTAACCTTCAGGTCAAAGGGCTTCCCAAAGGTATCAGCTGCCAGATTTTTCTAACAACTTAAGCTGAGTTGTTGAGTTAATGTTAAGTTAATGAGCAAATGGAATAAAATTCATGGAGTCTGTTGCGAATGAATAAATGTTAAATAAAGTTATCTTGAGCTTGAAGTCAAGTGCAGGGTTCTGGCCCTGCACTTCAGATTGGCTGTTAATGGCAGGATCGGATTGGTCAGTTCAGGAGAATCTGATTGGCCATTAACAGGCCATTCTCATTGGTTAACGGAGCTAGCGCTCCCGGATTGCTATTGGTTGAATAGTTAATAAGTCGCTTATATAAGGAAGGCTATAGCAGCCCTCCAGTTGGAGCTGTCACACCATGTAAATAAAGAGTTTGAAGTTCACTGTTTCTACCGGCTCGTCTCCATTATTCGCACCCATGCTCCAGACATAACAGGGTCCTTGGTGCTTTCTGAGCTTGGTTGTTTTCTTGAAGACATTTATTACCCAACTAGGTAACATCACCAGTGCTACAAGGTGCTTCTAGAAATGTCTTCAAGAAAATAACCAATCACAGACAGAATCAAGGACCTGGCAATTTAACCCTGAGCTACAAATATATCTTCTATTGGAGTAAAAATCTCTGACTGCAAAGACAGGATGTTGACATTGAACAGCCAGCCAAGGATCCAAAGCTTAAGCTACTTCAGAAGAAGACCTGAATAAATAACTAGGCAGACAAGTGGGAAGTTAAGTCTTCCTCCAAATCAACTTTCTTTATCTTCTGAGATTGCTGCAAATTGCTCTCTGCTACTTCTGAAAGATAGCAAGACCAAGAAACCTAGGCTATTTTAACTATTTAAAAAATGAAATTGAAAAATGAAATAAATCTAAATAGTTTTGTCCTAGTACTATTTCTTTTCCTTGTCCCACATATTTTTAGGAAGCCATGCCATAAAAAATCCATGAAAAGGCTCCTGTTGACAGAAAGACTGTATCCTAGAATACAGCCAACAAAACTGGGCATAGAATTGTTGTGCCTTTGCTGTGAAAAAGCAAGGTAAGGATCTCACACACAATATACACCAATACACCTGACTTGGTAGTATCAAAAGTTGAAATAACTTTAATTCAAAAACCAAGCTAGAGATCATTGACAGAGATTATCAGTTGAAGAACTTTGTCTTTGTTTACATGATACTTACTCTGGATTAATTGAACCGTGGTTTATTTACCCAGTATTTCAACAACCATAAACTAATCAAAGTAGCTGAGTTTGCAGAATAACCAAGCCTACACAGCTTACATTTTATTTTAGTTTGTGATCTCCAAAATTCAGCTCAACTAGTTTTTAAATAATCCTTTTAGCAGGATATGAATTTTTCTAATAATTCCTAATGATTTGGCAGATTTGGCTAATTCTAGTGCAGTGTTTTCCATGTGTACTATTTTTGGAACTAATTCTTTAAGATCTTTGTTAGAGAAAAATGTTAAGAGGAAATCAATACTATCTAAAGATCTATAAAATACTTAAAAAAAATCAAATAAAATATTGCCTTTTGTTTGCTGGCCAAGTATAGTCACTGAAGATACGATTTAGATAGTTACAAATGTTTCCAGAGTATTCTTTTTCATTATTGTGTTAATTTTTTTAAACAACTTCAGCAATTTTAGGACTGATGTATTAGTTTGTGATATGTTTAATTCTTTTTCATTTGATTGGGACATATTTATTACAGATTTGTGTTTGGTTGCCCATACAGAAACTGCTAAGTTGAATCTTTACCAGGATAGGTGCCAATATCTGTCAACCCCCATATCAAAACCAGTTTTAAAAAAGAACTGCTTACTCATCCAATTTTTTTCAAGAACTCTATTTCTAATATCAGTTTGGAATTTTATTCCCCATTCAAAAATTGTTGGCATGTACCAGAAAAAAATAATATGTACCCTGATGGAATTCACATTAAATTCTATGAAATAAAAACATCTTTATTCTTCATGATATTTAAATTATCTGCGTTTCGCCCTTTTCTTGTTTCGAGATAAAATATATGTTCCTTCAATTTATCTCACTTATCTTTCATGACATTATTTTAGTTTCTCATCAAAGCAGATTAATAGATTAAAAGATAATTATCATCACACTTAAGTTCAACGATCAGGTTAGTAGTTCACAGTTCAATTTAATTGTTCCTGGTAAATATAATTTGCACTATTCACTTCAATGTAACAGTTCTCAAAATGAGCAACTTTTAAGGGGTTAGAGTAATAAATTATGTCTTTATTTTTGTGCACTTGAATCAGTGTTGACTCTTGGAGATTGCTTAGACAAGTCTCTGCAGTATTTTTGGCAAGATTTCAGAAGTGGTTTGCCTGTTTCCTAAGGCTGGAAGAGAATGACTGACCCAAAGTCACCAATCTGGTTTTATGCCTAAAGCGATCTCTGAGGTTTTATGCCTCACCGTCTCCCAGTTTCTAGCCTGATGGCTTAACTACTGCGCCTAACTAGCTCTCCGACTATTGTAATACTAAAACTTTACTTATTTATTTTGTTTATCCTTGCAAATATTCAGCATGTTTAAAAAGATGGAAAAATTGAAATACTTGTAGATTTTTACATGTTACCATAGATTTTTGTAGATTTTTACATGCTACCGTAGTAAGCCTGGGTCAAAGGAAGAATAAGCTAAACAAATATTTCACTTTTTTCTATCCTCAAGGACCCAAAAAAGAAAAAAAATGCACATGGAATGACCTATGGTAAAGAAGGTAAACGTGTAAGTTAAGATGGGGTGAATGACAACATTATTTCCCCTTATTCTTGTTTCATCTGCCAAAAGTATCAGAGTCTGAAGAATAACTTGATACAGAGAAGATTTATCTCCATTATCTTTTTGTTTTAATAAACTCTAATATTGTGTGAAACAGGAAGTGGAGGGGATTCATTTTCATCAGTATTATTCCTGCACATGGTAGCTGGGCTATTTAGCAAACAGTAGAATCCGGTTCACAAAACATGGCTTATTTTGGGGTTGTAAGGAGAGATGAACCCATCTATCCCTATTCTACATCCTGTCTGAATCAAATTGTTATTAATTAAATAAACCATTGTTATAAATAATCATGATTTATAATTGGTCCATCAGCTCCCATCTATGTTCCTGATCAATCTTGCCCTTTCATATATGTTAGGCAAAAGTATTCTAATTTATTTCAGATAGTTACGTCAACATACCTGGGTTTGGTTTGGTTTTTTTGGCAAAAGTACAATGATCAAGCCAGAATGTTTTAAACTCCCCATTTAATTTTACTGCTCTAAGATTTCAACAGAAGGTACCGTGTTTCTCCAACACTACGGCCTCCACCAATAGGAAGGCCCAGCATGTTTTATCGGCATAAAATCAAATTAAGCCCCTCCCCGCCAAATTAAGGCCTATTTTAAACATGCGAAATGGGGGGGAATGGCGGGGGGGCTTGCCATTAGGAAGTACTTTTGTTGCATACCCGGATATGGTGCTGCCTGAGTTGACTTTGGTGTTGGTGGGGCACTTTGTATCAGGAGACCTTCCTCCACTGTTGCTTTCCCTTCTCCCTTGCTGCCGCAGCGTTTAGAGCAACACTGCGGCGTTTGGCGCAGCCAGCCAGGGCTCCTCCCTGCAACCGGAGCCCGGCGGAGATATTCGGCTTCAGGCGCTCCTGTCGCCGCCTTGCCTTCGCCTTCAAAGGCAAAGCCAATTCTTTTAAAAATGACACCCTACTACTGGTACGACAAAGCCTCCCCTGCCCGAGAGGGCAGCCCAACCCCACGTGGGAAAGCAAATCTCCCAGGGCCACAGCACAGGATCAGCCCACCTCAGGAGAAGCACCCAGCTGCCATCCCTGCCTGGCGCCGGGTAGAGTGCGAATAGCTTTGCCTGGGGCGCCCAGTGCAGCTGACAGGCAAGCCCACCTGCTCGGCGGCGGAGCTCTTGCCAAGGCAGTGAGCGCCTCGTTGCTAGACCCTCTGCTCATCCCATCAGGGCCGCACCAGAGCCGTGTGGGCTGGGCAGAGCTGGGAAAGTAAGCCGCGGGTGTGCGCCTGCCTGCCAAAAGAAAGAGCCGGGCTGATCCAAGCTTGGCTTCCTTCCCAAGTCCCTCCAGCCCGAACCCGAAGGGGCCACCGGGAGAGGCCACCCAAGGCAGTGATAGCGCCCACCCATCCATGGACAGGGAGGCAAGGCGATGGCCTGTGCTGTGTCCTCCTCTGAGCTGAGCCCCGCCGAGTAAGCGCATCTGCCTGATGCCCGTTCCGCTGCATTTGGAGCTGCTGGCGCATTTGGAGATGCGTTGGGATGGGGACAGGCTGGGCGAGGGGTGGAAAGGACGGGCAGCTTCGGGCTCTCTCTGCTGGCCAGGGAAGCAGCACTGCCATCACCTTGCCTCCCTGTCCGCGGATGGGTGGGCGCTATCACTGCCTCAGGCAGCCTCTCCTGGTGGCCCCTTAGGTTCGCACTGGAGGGACTTGGGAAGGAAGCCAAGCTCAGGTCAGCCCAGCTCTTTTGCTTGGCAGGCGGGCATGCACCTGCAGCTCGTTTTCCTGGCTCTGCCCAGCCCGCACAGCTCTGGCACGGCCCTGGCGGGGTGAGCTGAGGGTCCGGCGGGGAGGCACTTGCTGCCTTGATGGGAGTTCTGCTGCCGGGAAGGAGGGCCTGCCTGTCAGCTATGCTGGGCGCCCCAGGCAAAGCTCTTTGCGCTCTGCCCAGTGCTAGGCAGGGATGGCGGCTGGGTGCTTCTCCCGAGGTGGGCCGATCCTGTGCTGTGGCCCCCGGAGATTCGCCTCCCCACGTGGGGTTGGGCTGCCCTCTTGGGCAGGGGAGGCTTTGTTGTAGTACGGCGTCGTTTTTAAAATAATTGGCTTTACCTTCGAAGGCAGGAGTGCCTGAAGGTGAGTGTCTCCACTGGGCTCTGCTTGCAGGGAGGAACCCTGGCTGGCCGCACGTGGCTGCGCCAAACGCCACAGCATTGCTCTAAACGCCGTGGCAGCAAGGGAGAAGGGAAAGCAACGGTGGCAGAAGGTCTCCCGATACGAAGTGCCCTACCAATGCCGAAGTCAACATCCAAGCTGTCGCTGCCTGCCCACCCGAGGATGCAAGGGGGGGAAATTAAGTCACCCCTGAAAAAACGGCCTTGCCATTTTTTGGGGGGGGGGGTCAAAAAACAATAAGACCCGACCTTTTTGTGTGAGAAACACGGTAATAGCTGTAGCTCAGGGTTGAATTGTGAGCTTTGTTGTTTGCTTGTTGACATTTCACTGTATTGTGGCACGGTGATATTATCTACAGGTGGTCCTCGAGTTATGACCATAATTGAGCCCAAAAATTTATGTTGACAAGTGAAACACTTGTGAGTTTGCCCCACTTTATGATTTTTCTTGCCACAATTGTTAAGTGAATCATTGCATTCGCTAAGTTAATAACACGTTTGTTTAAGTGAATCTGGAGTCCCCCACCGACTTTGCTTGTCAGAAGTTGCAAAAGCTGATCACATGACCCTGGGTCACTGCAACCATCATAAATATGAATTTGCCAAGCACCTGAATTTTGAACACATGACCCTGGAGATGCTGCAAGGTTGTGACTGTGGAAAAAGAGTCATAAGTGCCTTTTTTCAGTGCTGTTGTAACTTTGAGCGGTCACTAAATGACCTGTTGTAAGTCGAGGACTATCTGTAGCCTCTGCAAGAAACCAAGCAAGCTCACGAGAACAACGAGGACCCCTCACAGCCTTAAGATTTCCTGTGGGGGTCTCTCATCCAAGCAGTAGGCTCTGCCATTCGCTGGGAGGCCACAGCCTTTCTCAACTGGGAAAGAAGAGAAGGATGACACTCTCTTAATGATGGGAATGGAGAGTGGGGGGAAGGAAAACGGCCATTTTCCTCCTTGACTGCTTTTCTTCCTCGCCAAGTTTACCTCAGGATGAGGTTGGGCTGGGAAAAGCCCTTCTGCTCCCACGCCTCGAACCGCTTCCTCTTCTTTGCGCTTCCAAGTCGTCGCAAAAGCACGCAGAAGCGCAAGCGGCTCGGGCGACGCCCCCCTCCCACTCTCTGCAAACAGGATGGCGCAAATGGAGCGCAGAGCAGCCGGGCAAGGGCAAGGGCAGGGCGGGCGCCTCAATCCGAAGGCGGCAGAGCGCGGCGGAGGCGACAGAGAGAGAGAGAGAGAGAGAGGAGAGCGCGCACCAGAGCCGCTTCTCCGCCTCTGCGTCGAGCAGCCCCAGACAAGCAGCAGCAGCAGCAAAAGCGGAGGAGACCCGCAGAGCTGCGAACGCGCCCGGCCGCCGCGAGCACGGCGGAAGCCTCGGCGTCCCTCCACGGCGCGCGTCCCCTAGAAACGCACCCCAGGCAGATCCGCTCTAGAACGCGACGGCCGCCCGGAGAGCTCGAGCCGGAGCCTTCCTGCAGCCGTTGACGCCTCGGCCCCTCCGCTCCTCCACCTGCCTTCCGACGACGACGCGCCCCCAGATCGCTCCGGCCCGACCGTATCCCGCTAGCCTCCTTCGCCGCCAGCCTCTCTTCGGCGGCGGCGGCTAAACGGAGACGCCATGGGGAAGGAGACGCCGGGCAAGAAGGAGGGATGCGATTGCAAGCGGTTCCTGAAGAACAACTGGCTGCTTCTCAGCACCATCCTAGCCGTGGTCCTGGGTGAGTGGCGGGAGGGAAGGGCGGGCGGCGGAGGCGCTCCTCTCCTCTCGCCCCCCATGCCCATGTTTGTGGGAGAAGACAGTGGAGACCCGCAAGAAATGTACTTAAGTGGGCAAATCTCGCCAAAACTGGGAAGGTTCCTTGAAAGGATACGCGGGGCTTGCCGTTTCCCTCTGGCACTCCTCCCGAAGAAGGGCTATGCTCTTGGGAGCAGGGGAAGATAAATTAGCTGGCTGGGAGGAGGGTTAGACCGGCAGAGGGGATGAGGAATAAGGTGCCCGTGTGACATCGCAGTCCTGTGCACTTACGTACGTTTAAGGAAAGTTCATCAGCCCCCTTGTCATTGTGGACAGAACTCTAGGGATCCTTCATTTAATATCCAGAATTGCTGGTAGGGTGTAATCCTGCCGCTTGGTATCGAAGAGCTGGTTCAGTACCGCCCTCTGTAAAAGTTGTTAAAATTCACTTGAAATGGCAAAATCTTTCCATTCTGCTCAGATAATTCTAAAGCTACATCTATTTAGAAATAGGTCTCATGGAGTTCAACAGCTTCATGTCTACCTTGGTATCAGGTGTGATTCAGTTTATAAACTAAGGAAAAGTAAAACATCTTTTCACAGGACTGGTCCCATTGGTGTTAATGAATTGAGTATATATATCCAAATGGACATTCCTTTCTATTGCAATTTCCGCCAGCCTTTCAACTGTAGGTCATGATAATGACAAAATTCTGAAGCTTTCAGATCCCTTCAGTGAGTGTTTTATTGCAAATGTCTTGTCTAATCTAAAGTGAAACTGGAGGAAATTTGTTTCTTGGCTAAGTAGATGTAGGGGTTGTCAACAGTAAGAGATTAACTGTTTATTTAGAAACAGGTTGTTCTGTGTTTACTGGCCTTATACCCAAGTAGGATTTAAAAAAACAAAGAGGCAACATTGAGGTGAAGTTGGCTGTCTCAGATAGCCAGGTTGGATCTACCAGTTCCTATTTGAAAGGAGGGCAGTAAGCTTTTGGAAAAAACAGAAGTTAGGCAGTAATGAACCATTTCCACACTATTGTCAAGAAAATGTCATTTTTTAGTTACTGGGAACTTGACTTGAGAATATCTTTAGTTTTACCAAACCAATGTTGAAAAGAAAAGTAAAGCTGCACGGTCTCTCTAACCATCACAAAGATAATTGTCTCAAGGTGTAATAGAATGAGACAGTATTTGGTGTGATGCAGTATTTTTTAATCTTGGCAACTTTCAGATGTGTACTATAGACTTCAGATCTTCAAGATTCCCCTGTCAGCGTGCCAAGTTTAGTATGGAAGATGAAGTCAACAAAAGCAAGCAAGTTTGACACAGGGCCTCTTTAGGCTGGGGGTTTGAAGGAAAAACATTCCTCAATGTATCCTTATGGGAAGTGCAGTAAAGCAGCAAGGTGGAATATTTTTCACCCTATTTTTCATTCTAAGGCTCCCTCCTCCCCTGCAGTCATGTGACCCAGAGCACAGAATTTGCAATCTTAGTTGTGAGCATACTCACAACCATCCTCTAATGCAGTGATGGTGAACCTTTTCAGCACTGAGTACCTAAAGCATGTGCACACACACACCCCGCATGTATCCCGCCGCCGCGCATGCGTAGCAGAAACCCAAAGACCAGCTGGCTGGTGGGAGGTGCACGCACATGTGTGGTGGAACTGAGCTGGGGCAACAGCTTGTGTGCCCACAGAGAGGGCTCTGCGTGCCATAGATTCGCCATCTAATGCAACACAACAGGAGGAATACAGAAACTCAGAGGCAGCATATGTACTCCACTGGAATTAGACCCTTACACACATGCAGAGAGATTCAATATACAGTATTGAATACACTAGTACACTGTGTTGTATTAGTTTATTACATGGAAATGTATGGCTGGTAGTGGTAAAGAAGTTGAAAAGCTTTCAAGAAAACATGGTTGGTATGCTTTTCCTACCTTGTTTAAGAATGTATGTGACCGCAACTTTCATCTACTTTCCATTCCTGAAAATGATGTTATCACTTTCTATGTTATCCAAGCCATATATAGCAGAAACTGGTTTTCCAGTGTGACTGAATACTAGAGATAGATGCTTGTTTTTTAATATACCCTATAATTCATTTCAGTTTAAATTTTCCCCAAAATATAAAACACCCTTCACTATTGTTCCCTGCCAAGATTTATTAAATAATTATTTTATCTCCCTTATCACTGAACTCATTTCTTGGTATTAGTATAACCATTAAACGTGTAAATCAAATATTGATCTATAGTTAAATGCTGGAACATCTTAATGGTTAGAAACAAATATATGCTAGAGAAAATATGCTTCCATTTCCATTTTTTCTTCTCAGCGTTACTTTTTTGTTCAGTTATTATATCTCTCTCTATTCCGTCTGGGTCTGTCTGTCTGTCTGTGTCCATTAAACCTGTTCAGATTTAAAAGCAGAAAACTGCTTTGGGATTTTGGCATGAATTGCATACGTACCCATCATATTATGTACTACATTTCAAGATATGTAATATTATGAAAAGTGCAGAAAAAGTAAGAAATAATAAACCAAAATGATGATGTCATGAAGTGGAGAAAGAAATAGAAACATACCTAATCTGTCTTATGCCAACACCATTCAGTATACTGCTCCATACTTTTTGATCCTTACAAACCAACTTTGTTTCATATTATTACTTTATACACTGCCTTTTGTTCTTAGTTTAAATGTCTTCTCTCTTTCAGAGTATCTCATTAACCCCATCCAATCATAACATGTTGGTCATCTTTTTTTTTTTACATGTTGGCCCTCATTCCCTCTGTAGGACCAAACCCCCTGAATGTATATTTTTCATACTGGTCGCTAATGTGTAAATTCAATCTCCATTCATTACTCATTCTGCTTCTGTTACTACACACACTTCTTACCTAACCCTTCCCATTGTATTCAATTTTTTTCCACATTTTTCCTGAGATACTCAATTCTCAGTACTATACAGCAAAGTGGGTAGAAGGACAATTTTATTCACACCACTTTTTACTTCTATTGTGAAACATTTATTCCTCACAACAAACCGGTATTTGTGTAGCTTAAAATTTCTCTCTTTTCCCAATTGTACTAACTGTTTTACACAAACCAAAAAAATTGCTCTGGTTTTTCACCAGGTATTTATAATTTCATTTTCTCTGGCTTGTATGTAGCAACTTTTCTCTTTAATATTAATTTCAAATCCATATTGCTCACAACATATTATTTGTTTAATATTCCCTGTAAATTATTAGTTACTCAGCCAAGGGTCTGTATTTCCTTATTATGAAAGTTATTTTTCATTCATGTTTTATTTCCATCATATGTTGCTCTCATTTTCAGCCTTCAACATTCAACTTCAGAGTCATGAATGACTTCAGAGTCATGAATAACATTCCTTAATACAAGCTCATTCACTTTATCAAATGCTTTATCAATTTTTTTTCAAAGGTGTTAAACACCAAAAATCTGGCCTTCTCAGTCATAATCTGGCACAAAGCCAAACCACACTTCCCTAATTTCCCTAATTATAAACAGGTAGTCCTCAACTTATGACTACAATTGAGCCCAAAATTTCTGTTGCTAAGTGAAACATTTGTTAAGTGAGTTTGCCTCATTTTACAATGTTTCTTGCCACAGTTGTTAAGTGAATCATTACAGTTGTTAAATTAGTCAAACTAATGTTAAGTGAATCTGGCTTCCCCATTGACTTTGCTTGTCAGAAGGCCGCAAAAGAGGATCACATGATCCTGGGATACTGCAACAGTCATAAATATGAGTCAGTTACCAAGCATCAAATTTTGATCACATGACCATGGGGATGCTACAAGGGTCGTAAGTGTGAAAATTGGTCATAACTTGTAATGTTGAACAGTCACTAAATGAACTGTTGTAAGTCAAGGACTGTAGTCTGAATTCTGCCACCAAACATTATTCCCTCTTGATTTTTGCTTTCTTGATACCTTTCCCTTTTTGTAGTGGGGCAATTATTGTGTTCTGTTATTGGGCAGATTCAGACTTTACATGTATTTTAAATGTCACATAGTCTTTTGCTAAGTAATATTCATTTTTGTCATATATATAGGGTATACCTGCAGCCTTACCATTTTTAAAAAACATTCTTATAGCTTCTGTTTCATCAGTTTTGTTCTTGGATGTATTGTTCTCATTCCCTTACCTAGAATACTAGCATTCTTTCATTTCATTATCCTGTATCATTTCATCACATTTAGTTTTAATTCATTCTATTGGAGGTTTCTTGTTTTAGTTATTCACTCACTTGTTTCACTCTTCATTTTAATGCACTTTTTTCCTTGTTCTTTTTGAATTAATTGCTTGCAACTATTTTACACACAAACATGCATGCTCACGCACCCACATACCCACAGTACTTGATCTGTTTTTCACCCTCCTTTTTGGCAGAATTATTCCCTTATGTGTATTTTTTTCATCCACAGCAAATATCACCAAAATAACCAAGGACTGTAAAGCACTGTGAAGTGGTATATAAATCCAAGTGCTGTTGCTATATAGCCTTGTTATAGTGAACCAATTGCAGGGATGATTTTCTGTTATTAACAAATTCTAGTAAATCAGCAAGCATGATATCACAGCAACAACAGGGTGATCATATCATTATGAAAGATCATACCAATTACATAATTGTGACAATTTACATCATTGGGGAAATGGCACAAATTGCAACAGATATGCGGTTTAATATGTTAAAAGTCTATTACATCAAGGTCCCATGTATCATAGTTTCATTATATTTCCTGTTAGTTCTCTCAAACGGAAATGTATTAGTTCAGTGAGCTGCAATACATGGGGATTTTACCTGAGATGGTAGATGTGTAATGGCTTTTATTACAATCAGCGATATATCCTGGTTTTCTTCTCGAGCAAAATACATTGGTCTGGCAAAAATGATTTTTAAGGTAACATATAAACCTAGTCCACTATGTTTAAGCCCCACATATTTAAATGGGAATGTAAACAAAACATTACATCTACACAGATACATCTTAATTTGAGTGTAAACTCCTTTAAGTCTTCATTTATAGGATTCTGTTATAAATCTCATGGAAATGTAGAACTGTAAAACTGTTCTAATTACATTTTACAGTGCATAAATCTTTCAGTTTAAAAAGAAATAAACAGTATGGATTTAGGAAAGTGCTTGTTAAAACTAACGAGAAGAAATAATCTGAGAGCAAACATACCTCTAATTGTCTAGAGAGGCTCTGGATCATGCCTTTATGGTATTTGGGCTTCTGTAATTTGCTTTATTTTTGTATTTTATTCATTAAAATTTGTTTGCCACCCATTTCACTGCAAGGCAAAGGATTGCATCTATTAACCTTTTGTTATCCTGATGGACTTTAGCTTACCAACAGCATTGCATATATACACATACAGAGTTCAGTATTTTGAAGCACTGTTATTATGGAGCCCTTCTATGCTAGAAATGCTTTAATATTTGCTTCTTTATAATTTAAAGCAATCAGTCACAACGCATGTCATAATAAAATACAAGTAATCCTCAACTTACACTATCCCAGCTGGCTTCTGAACAGAAAAGTCAGTGGAGGCAACTATTTATGATGGTTGTGTCCTAGAGTCATACAATCTCCTTTTGCGACCCTCTGATAAGCAGTGTCAATCGGGGAAGCCAGATTCACTTAACAACTGTGTTACTATCTTGATAACTGCAGTAATTCACTTAAGAACTGTAGCAAGAAAGATTGTAAAATAGAGCAAAACTCACTTATAAACTGTCTCGCCTAGCAACATAAATTTTGAGCTCCATTGTTGTCATAAGTTGAGGACTATCTGTAGTGTACCTTCAATATTACAAATTACAATATTAAACATTTTATAACTCAGTTTATTTCAAAATCTGCACATCTGTCAAATTTCAATTTCACCACACTTTTTTGAGATTAAAACTCAAAGCATTGTTTAGTCTTTATTTCCTTACTGTTAGTGAATAGCAGCTGAAAGAGAGTTGGTTGAACATTTTGTTTTCCAGCTGCAGAGGGTGCATATGAAGTGTGCAGTGATGTGCAACCTTGTGTTGTTATCAGTCTCGCTAAGTTCAAAAGGATTTGCTGATACATCTATGAATACATTTGATTTTTTGCAATACTTCATTGCAAAAGATAGTGTAATGGTAGATTTCAAAAGGATAAATTGGCAGATGGTAGCCAGGCACCTCCTTCCTCTGTCTTTCAACTAGGAATGTGAAGGCTTGAAAAGAATCAGGTTCTTTCCAGTGACGACAACCTGGAGGAGAAAAAAAAAAAACACAACTTGTCTCCTCCTGTCTACCACAAAGAACTAGTCCTTAAAATTGGGACTAGAATTTCCATTGCTAAGCAAGGTGGTTCAATAAGTCATACCCAATTTTATAATCTTTTCTGCCGTGATTGTTAAGCAAATTCACTGCAGTTTTTAAGTGAATCATGTGGAATCAAGCTACCTCCATTGATTTTTGCTTTTCAGAAGCCAGATGGGATAGTGCAAATAGTGATCACATGACTCTAAGATGTGGCAAGTGTTGTAAATATTTGCCAGTTCCAAACACCCATTTTTTGATTCAGTGACCATGGCAATGCTACAATGGTCGTAACTTCAAGAACCAGTCATAAGTCACCTTTTTTCAGTGCTGTTGTAACTTTGAACAGCAGTTAAACAAAATGGTTGTATATCAAGCTCCAGGCAGATTTTGTTAAATTCTCCCTGGAAATAAAATAGTCACTGGTCAATCCCCATTGATTCCAAACTACTGTATGATATACAACTTTTCGCCTATACTGTGCTGAATGCACGTCTCCAAAGATGTATAGACAGTGCTCCTAACAGAATTGAACTATAATGTTTCAAGGGGCATTTGTCTAATCATACAGAAGGAAGAGAAATAGAAAACAGGTATATTTTATTGCAGAGTAGAAGATACATTCTCTAGATATATAATTATATAAACATTCATAGACCTCTGAAAAACAAATTATACTATTAAATATAAGATGATATATTCAGAAGAAAGATACTAAAAAGTAGAAAGATGCTTATTTTGCACATAGAGTGATACTCCTGTATAGGTAGTCCTTGACTTATGACCACAATTGAGCCCAAAACTGTGTTGCTAAGCAAGACAGTTGTTAAGTGAGTTTTGCATCATTTTACAACCTTTCTTTGCCACAGTTGTTAAGTGAATTACTGCAGTTACTAAGTTAGTTATGAAATGAATCTGGCTTCCCCAATGACTTTGCTTTTCAGAAGGTTGCAAAAGGTGCATTAAGACATTGCAACTATGATAAATATGTGTTAGTTGACAAGCGGCTAAATTTTGATCATGTGACCTTGGGGATGCTGCAATGGTCATGTGAAAAACAATCATAAGTCACTTTTTTCAATGCTGTTGTAACTTTGAATGTTCACTAAATGAACCATTGTAATTGTGTAAATTGAAGACCACTTGTACAATGTTGGATCGTGAACAGGGCACATTTTTCTAATGCCCTTTTGTACAATGAGTGTAAGAGGCAACTACATACGATGCATAGACAGGATCCATGTTTATAATGTGCTTGTGGATTCACCATGTTTCATCCACCTTGTTATTGTGGAAGATTTGGTAATTGTAACTTTGGAAATCAAAGCATAGTTAAATTGGGATAAAGAAATTGTAATGAGTTACAGAAAATGGGGTGGGGTTGAATGTGAATAATTCGAAACTCATCTGAGTCATTTTATAGCTGTCTACCAAGATGTCAATTATTTTCTTCAGTGTCTCCATTCTTCCTTGTTACATTAAATGAGATTTCTATGGCTCTTCAGGTAGATTATGCTAATCTCAAAAATACAGCTGTTCGGTTTTACTGAAAAATAAATGCTTTGTGCCTCTTCTAGAAATGCAATGAGAAATCTGAACTTAAACAAAGGCTAATTCGTTTGATACAATTTCTAAATATATTTCCACATCATTGTCAATGTTTCCATTTCTTTCATTTTAGCTTGCTTTAATTCTCATTCTTTCAGAAGCTTAACAAGTAATTGATGAGAATTCTTTCCTGTTATCAGTTAATTTTCTGGCAAAGAGGAAAGTCCCTAGAAAATAGAAAGGGAAAGGTGAAAAATATCAAAAAGAGGAGTGTTGTATTCATATCCTCATTAGATTCCATTTGGAAGGAGGAGGCTGGCATAATTAGATTAGTTTTATGATCTAGTTTTATGAAAAACAGGGAGATATGCTTGATGAAACTTTGATTTGGTTTATCTTATAAAGAAGTAAATATTTTAGATACCATGGTTTACCTTTTTTCAGAATCTGAATTAAAAGTATAGATTTATTTCATGAAGTACAAAGTCAATTAGATAAAGAAGTATAAATTATAAAGAAGATAAAGAAGATAAAGTCCAGAAATATTTCACAAGAAGAGCTCTCCACTCCTCTACTCATTGCAGAATACCTTATGCCACCAGACTTGAAATTCTAGACCTAGAAAACCTTGAATTACGCCGCCTTCGGTCTGATCTAAGTATAGTATATAAAATCATACATTGCAATGTCCTACCTGTCAATGAATACTTCAGCTTCCACCATAACAACACAAGAGCACACAATAGAGACAACCTCAAGGTTAACCGCACCAAACTTGATTGCAGGAAATACGACTTCAGCAACAGAGTGGTCAATGTCTAGAATACTCTGCCTGACTCTGTGGTTTCTTCCCCAAACCCCAAAAACTTTAACCTTAGACTGTCTACCATTGACCTCACCCCTTTCCTAAGAGGTCTGTAGGGGGCGTGCATAAGCACACCAACATGCCTACCGTCCCTGTCCTATTGTTTCTTTTATTTTTCTTATATGTATCCATGTATTCATAATTATGTTTTTACTTATACCTATTATCTTGTAAGCAGTTGACAAACCAAATAAAATAAAATAAATAAAAATAAATAAAAAATATTTAATAAAAGATAATCATTTATAAACCCAAAATTCCTAATGTTCCTATTTGAAAAAGAGCTAAGTCACCATCATCTAGTTCAGTACAAATATTAACAAAGTAGTTTACATTTGTAGTTCTTTAAACAATTGGAACAGTTAAGAAAAATATATTTCAGTAGAACAAACTTGTGGTATAATAAAAGTCAAGCAGCTGAAATGAAATTTGTGGTGCTTTTGTGTCTATCATGGGATTTCTAAAATATGTTTGGCATTTTACAGAATTTATTTTCAGCTATTGCAGTTTCTACCATATAGAGATAGTTGGTGTTGAATAAACATTTAGTTAAGTTTACTGTTAAAACAGAGTTACATTTCTTGTGTTTCAGCTATCTGTTAAAGATAATGGTAGGAAAAATCAGAAGAAGAAGAATATTTTAATTTATTGTGCCCGAATTAATCTGTCTTTAAGTAAATTTATATGCTTAGGAAACTCCTATGGAAATCAGTAGAGAAAATTGCCAGAAAAAGTGTTACATAATTGAAACTATATCTTTCTTACACATCTGTCCTGTACCTTTAAAACCAAAAATATTAGTAGTATAAGTATTATCTGTGATTAAATTTAATTAGCCCAATCAGCTCATATTAAAGACAAAGTGTGTTATTACTTAATGACTGAGTTAAAAAAAAAAAAGAATTCCATAAGTCCAAATTATGTGTAATTTCACAAAAGATTATACCAGTCAATCTTTTAATTACATTGTAGATATGACATTGTAAATTTCAGATATTTCAGATTAAACCACATTAAAAAAACATACATTTTAGCTTAGCATATTGTCTGATTCCAGCTATTTTAATAATCTTGGGTTCTTTTCATAATGAACCCAACAATAAGGGCCCATTCTTAACACACGGCCCCATAATTCCTGCCCAGTGCCCATGTATTTTCAGCAGGAGACACCTACAAATAAGTGCAACTTTTATTTCTCTGTTAAAATATGGGTCAATCATATACACTAACATTAAATTATATTCTTTAAAATAGCCAGCTAAAATAAGAAATGTTCTTAATCTAAAGTATGTCAGTTTATGTTAATCACACAAATAACATTACCTACACATCAATTGGAATCTTAAGTTCAAAATCTGAAAACTATAAGATCAATAAAGCAGGCATTTAAAGGTAACCTTAACTCTTAGCCTCTGTTGTTTGGCAAACGTTACCTCCATTTGCCTCAGGCTACTAATATTGATGACTAAATTGCAAATGGCTCTGAGCAAAACTTTGATCCCTACCACACATTAGGATCCAAATGGATTGCAGGAAATAACACTTAATACAGATAATCAAGCTAATCTTACAGCTCAGTAAACTGAACATTTGCATATTTCATTTCCCCAGAGAGAATGCCTAGGGAGGTATTAAAATATAATGGCAAGGCCATATACCTTAATTAAAAATTGCTCTTCACATTTGAAGTTAGATCTGTGCAGCAAATGTTGCAGTCCCTGTAGTGTGACTCTTTGGGACTAAGGTGGGAAAAGGCGGGGTCAAAGTCACACACAGTCTTGAACAATCCTTTGATTCCTTTGTCTCTTTTTATTAATATGTCTTATTTTGTAATTTATTTCACATTTTAGGAATAGGACTAGGAGTTGCTGTTCGGGAATATGGAAAGCTCTCCAACCTGGACAAATTTTACTTTGCATTTCCTGGAGAAGTTCTGATGCGAATGCTCAAACTCATCATATTGCCATTAATTATATCAAGCATGATAACAGGTAAGAAAAATGGTCTTTTTCTTAACAGAGGTTAAAAACTATTTAATTAAAAACAATGTGACATATTTAGACTTGTTTCAGCCTGGTGCTGTGTCTACTTTAATAAAGGTTAACCACTGAACAAACTTTGTGAGGATGAATTTTGTTATTGCAAAATATTAGAAAAACCAAACCCTTTCAATGGCAAGTAAATTATTCCTAAATAATCCAAACAAAATCTTAGTCTAAGTATCCAGCAGGTCTAATATATATATATATTTCTGCCTTTAAAAATATGTTGCTAATTAAGTCATAGCACTATTGTTTTTCTGATATTTTAAAAACAAGTTTCTAATATATCTTGTTAATTTGCTAAAGAAACAGCACATTATACGAGAATGGGATGCTTGAGGAACTGTTATTTCTCTTTTCATTAATATTTCCAATAAAATGGAGTTTGACTATTTACAATTGAAAATAAATTGTCAATGTGGAATGAAATCTGAATTCTCTTCCCCAAATATTCAAAATACGAACACACTCAGTGATAGAATAACACCTACACACCGAATAATCCTATTTCTGCTAAAATAACCAGGGAGTCTAAAGTTAAAATAGATTCAAACAATTAAGATTTACATTCACAGTTTAACTTCCTCCTTTCCAGTCAAGAAAAAAATTGACTGGTAAATGGAGAAGATGAAGCAGGGGTATACAAATTTGGTGGGTCTTTATTGGTCTCACATGAAGAATAGATTGTACATTTTTACTTTAAATGGATTTATTTCAAGTAAAACACTTTCTGAAGTGGAATGGGGTACGGTGTGATAAATTGCAACAAGGCTTCTTGCAGCCTGAAAATGTCAGGAGTTTAATTTTAAATTGTATTAAACTTCCCCTAATTTTATCACTTAGAGGGATAGTAATCCAGAACATCAGGGCCAACAGCCAGTGGCTGTTTTGTTTTTTGTAGCCCTAAAGATTCTTTTATCTATTATTCCTTAAAATTGATGGCACAATTTCACATCACTATAAGATAAGAAACACATTTACCAGAACTATTAGACTTGAAATATTAGACCTGCTGGATTCTGAGTATCTCCTACAACTTTGTTGTTATTTAATGAAGATGATAATAAATTATATAGAATAAATTTCAATTTATGAAAACACAGATGAAAGAGACAGAAAAAAGGCAATATATAAACCTTGTGATTAAAAGCAAATTAGGAGCAACATAACTACAAAATTATATGACTTGCAATATATTGTTAATCACATAAATGAGGGAGTGGACTCATTCTCTATTATCCTAGGAGATAGAAAGTGTTAAGTCTGGAGCATGGGTGCGAATGATGGAGACAAGCCAGTAGAAACAGTGAACTTCAAACTCTTTATTTACGTATTGTGACAGCTCAAACTGGAGGGCTGCTATAGCCTTCCTTATCTAGGCAACTTATTAACTATTCAACCAATAGCAAACCTGGAGCGCTAGCTCCGTTAACCAACGGGAATGGCCTGTTAATGGCCAATCAGATGCTCCTGAACGGACCAATCCGATCCTGCCATTAACAGTCAATCAGAAGTGCAGGGCCAGAACTCTGCACTTGACTTCAAGCTCAAGATAACTTTATTGGTATTGTTGATTCACAACACCCCTTTCCCCCGGCTTCTGCCCACAGGGCGCAGTTACATAGTCCTTAAGGTAGGACGGCTGTTTTGTTAGTTTTTTCGATTTTCGCAAAGTGCCTGGTGGTTGGCTGCACTTCTGCTGAGGTAGATCATTGTTTATCGGTAGGGGTGCCTCTGGTTCCGAGTTCACGTTCCCGTCGTCACCAATATCACTGGCCACTCCCTGAGGTGAACTCACTCCAGTCCCTGGTTTCTGTTCCTGCGTTTCAGTCCCATTATCGGTTTCTTCAAAAAGGTTTCCCTCTAATTGCGATTCGCTTTCCTCTGCATCTCCCCCCCCCCTCAGTTTGGTCATAAGGGAGTTCGGAAGTGCGCGACGGTAGCCACGATCGTAGTTGATCTTTGTGGCGCTTCCAAAGTCTGTTGTCAGGGCACTGAACGAGGTATGATCTTGGGCCGGTTATGTGGATTATGGTCGCTTCTACCCACAGCGGATCGCCCGATAAGTTTTTAGCGAATACTAAATCGCCTACCTGAAAGGTACGGCATTGGCCGCTGGATCCGAGTGGTTTTTCCGGTTCGTAGGCTGGGTGTAACCAATCGAGGTGGGAGGGGAACTTTCGTCCCATTAGCAGCTCGGCGGGAGTTTTGTTGGTGACGCTGTGAGGTGTGATGTGCTGTAGGAAAATGATCCGGTTGATTTTCTCGTCGATGTTGTCGTAGTCAGTCTTTTGGAGAGTCTTTTTGACGAATTGTACCATGCACTCAGCCCTACCGTTGGCAGCTGGATGGATGCGGGACCAGGGTCCCCGTGGCGTCTCCCATTCAGTTGGGGTTGCCTTTGGTGGAGCGTTGCTTACTTCTTGGCATCTCCTGCAAGTTTTAACCCACGATTCAATTTGTCGATGCCTGGCCACCACGCGTAGCTTCGTGCGAGGCCCTTCATGCGCACGATGCCAGGGTGGCCATCGTGCAAGGTTCTTAGCAATGTCTGTTGGAGTCGTTCTGGAATAACGACTCTATCGCCCCAGATGACACAGCCCTTCTGCGAGAACAACTCTGTTTGACGACTTTTGAATGGTGCAAAGTCGTCTGGTACTTGGTCCAATGGCCATCCGCGTTCCACCCATGTGAGGACTCAGGCTAAGAAGGGGTCGTGTTTTGTTTCTCTCGCGATGTCACGGGCAGTTAATGGCGGCGTGTGGAGTGTCTCGATCTGCAACGCTGTCATCGTTGGTGCAGGATCGTTGATAGTTTCAGGGAGCGGTGTATGGCTCAGCGCGTCGGCATGGGGAATGGCTTTACCGGGATGATATTGTAGCCGATAATTGTAGGCAGCCAAGAATTCTGACCAGGGGGTCATTCTGGGAGAAAGTATGTAGGGAGTTGGCTTGTCCCCAGTGATGATCCCCAGCAATGGTTTGTGGTCAGTTACAATGGTGAAAACCCGGCCATACACGTACTCATGAAATCTTTTAACAGCTGATACAATCACCAGGGCTTCTTTATCGATCTGGCTATAATTTCGCTCGGTTTTCGAGAGCGTCTTTGAGAAGAAAGCAACAGGGGCTTCGTTACCGTTACGTAACACATTGCTCAAAATGGCGCCCACTCCAAAAGGCGATGCATCACATGTAATGTTTATTGGCAAAGTCTCATTGTACTGCATTAGTACGGCATCCGAAGTCAGTAGTTTTTTCACATTACGGAACGCCTTCTCTTCTTTGTGACCCCATACCCAAATTGATTTTTATCTAATAGACGATGTAACGGTTCAGCGACAGTCACCTTGTGCGGCAAGAATACATTATAAAAATTGATGAGGCCTAAGAACGCCTGGAGGTCGGTCTTGTTCTGGGGTCTGGGAGCATTTTTTATTGCTCTTAATTTGCTATCGGTAGGGTGAATACCCTGACTGTCAATTAAGTACCATAAGAATTCAACACGATTGGTACACAGTTTGCACTTTTTTTCTTTTGACTTTCAAGCCTGCTTCCTGGAATTTTCGTAATACCAGTCTTAAACGCTCCCGTAAGATTCTTGGAGTGGGGGCGGCAATGAGCACATCGTCAAAATAGGGGACAACGCCCTTGATCCCCTGCAATAGTCTCTCCATTAGGCTCTGAAAGATCCCCGGGGCCACACTGACTCCAAATTGAAGCCGCGTACATTTAAAGGCACCTCGGTGTATTACAATAGTCTGTGCCTGTGCCGTTTTTTCGTCAACCGGCAGTTGCTGATAAGCCTGAGCTAAGTCTAGTTTAGCGAAGACTTTTCCGCCCCCCAGGGAATGGAGGAGGTGTTGTACCATCGGTACCGGATATGGGTTCTGTTGCAGGATGTGGTTTAGGGTGGCTCGGTAGTCCCCACAAATTTTAATGGAGCCGTCCAGCTTAATTGGTGTCAGAATCGGCGTTTCCCATGGGGAGTGGTCAGTTGGCTTTAACACTCCCTGGGCAATCAACTTATCAAGCTGCTCGTCGATTTTTGGCTTTAGAGCGAACGGCACTCGATGAGGCTTAAGGCGGATGGGAGCTATCTTTGGATTAAGGCTAAAGGATATCGGGGTCCCCTTGTACTCGCCTAGCTTTTCCTCGAAGATGTCCCTGAATTCGTGGGCGAGGTCTTCCTCTCAGTCACTGCCGCCGATTCGGTTAATGCCAGCCACTTCAATGCCGAGTGGTGCGAACCATTGCAGGCCTAATAGACTAGGCCGATCCTTATCGATCACCGTCAGGGGTAAGTACGCCGTGCGGTTCTTGAATGCAACCCGGACTCGACTGGATCCTGCGACTGGAATTCGGTTCCCCTGGTAGTCCTTTAACACGAGCCGTTGGAATCAAAGGTCTTGGCACCGGATAGTGGGAATGAGTTGTTTGAGGGTCTTCCATGAGACCATTGAAAGAGACGATCCCGAGTCAACTTCCATTTGGCAGGGTCAATTTTCAATGTTCACGTTGACCCAAATTTTCTTAGCGTCTAGAAGAAGCATGGCCAATAGTGAGTGTTTGGTGGGCCTCTTCCCATCTCGCTAGACGATTCACGGGTCGGTTTCTGTAGGAGTGGTTTACTGGTTCTCGCCTTACAGGGCGATTCCCTGTTGATTGGCGGAGGTTGGTGCCTTTCAAGGTCTGCCTGGGTCCGAGGAGGCTTCTGCAGACCCGTCCAATGTGGCCTCATTTCCCGCACTCGTGGCAGAGCGCGTCGCGGAATTTGCAGTCGGAGCGGTAATGGTTGGCCCCGCAGCCAGCACACAGTTGTTGGGACTTTGGGTAATGGTCCCGATCAGACCGCAGGTGATGGACCTCTTCTTCATCGCTGTCTGACGACGAAGAGAAGTCCTCATGGTGGGCCGTCTGCAGCTGCCCTTCTGCGTTAGGTGAAACTTCGCCGGCCGGTGGGTGTGCTAGAGTGCGATTTCGGCGTAATTGGGCAGCAGACTTCTTGGTCGCCTCCGCTGCTGTAGCTTCAGCTATGGCGTCTTTAAGGGTGATGTCACCCTTTGCCATTATTTTGCTCTGTACGTTTAGAGCGTCTAGCCCGAGGACTACTCGGTCTCTCAAGGCCTCTTCTAGATCAGTGAAATCGCAAAGGCCTCCCAAGTTCCGGAGGTCTGCAACGAAATCGGCGATGCTTTCTCCTTTCTGCTGGTTTTTTTGATAGAACTCATGTCGTCTTACGAGCGTTGGAACGGTTGGTGCATAGTGGGCCCTTAGTAGCGGTTCAGGGATGTCCCAGTCCATGGCCTTCGCTTCCGCCGGTTTCGCTAATGCCTTAGCCATTTTGAATACCGTCGGGCTGCAGTGCATTAGAAATACCACCCGTTTCTTCCTGGGTTAGCATCCTTCAGATTATTTGTTTCCAAAAACATTTGAAAATGATCCATGTAGGACTCCCAGTCCTCTTGAGCTGGATCGAACAGAGTGGGTGGTACTACGCCGCCGGACATGGTTCCGCCGTTGTGTGCTTCAGCCACGTGCTTAGTTATCTTAGTTGGCTCTGATGTCATCCTATCCCACTCTCGTCTCCAGTGTTAAGTCTGGAGCATGGGTGCGAATGATGGAGACAAGCCGGTAGAAACAGTGAACTACAAACTCTTTATTTACATATTGTGACAGCTCAAACTGGAGGGCTGCTATAGCCTTCCTTATCTAGGCAACTTATTAACTATTCAACCAATAGCAAACCTGGAGCGCTAGCTCCGTTAACCAATGGGAATGGCCTGTTAATGGCCAATCAGATGCTCCTGAACGGACCAATCCGATCCTGCCATTAACAGCCAATCAGAAGTGCAGGGCCGGAACCCTGCACTTGACTTCAAGCTCAAGATAACTTTATTGGTATTATTCATTCACAACAGAAAGAGAGTTGTTATTGTTGTCATTATACAATTCAGAAACTGTTAGATTCCATTAGGGCTCTAGGCAGTTCACCATTTAAAACAAGCAACAATTAAAAAGTATAATTATTACTGGGACTCAGCTGGTTAATTTAATTAAAACTAAGTAGATTCTAGCAGGAGGAACTGTCTGTCTATATGAGTTGTCAGCAACCGAACAGGTTGCCACATGAAGTGATAATTACTTTGCTGGAGGTCTTCAGAGGCAGAATGACCATCTGTCAAAGATGAAGTCCTTCATTTAGCAGGAGCATGGATTAGGTAAATTCTAAGGTCATCTCTAACTCCACAACTGATAAATGGATAGTAATTGGTACTAATCCCACAAGAACTGTATCTTGGTGGGTGGGAGCCATATATAGTATAAAGCTGTCATTAGAAAGAAAGAAAATGAAGCGGAAAAAGTTATACAGCAAGATTGATTCAGGCCATGAACTCTAGTAATTCTAGATTTGGGCAATCACAGAGTCATATATTAAGGCCTGAAGTTAATTAACAATGACTACTTGGAAAAATATTTGTGTTACCTTTTGTGTAAATATTAAATAAAACTAAATCATTCAAATAAATGTGAGTTATGAAAAAAAGCTACCTATTCATAGAAGATTGCCAGGATAGGAACTAGAGAAAGTTCTACAGACTTATATTGACATATAAGTCTGTAGAAATATATTTATATTGATCCACTTTGGCACATTTTAATTGGCAACACTGGAAGGAATGTTTGATAATACAGTATATTTATCTTTTGGCAACAGGAATGGTGGTTTCAACTTACAATATTGCAGGCACTTATTTATCAAATCTCATCTATTAAATCTATAATTTACTTTTACCACATAATCCTAATACAAGTTATTGGTCTCATGATTTTATGCATTTTTCTGAAATTATAATGATCTGAGCTACAATTAGCAGCAATTCCTATTTTTGCTGACTGCATTGAGCTTTTTCTACTGTGTTTGCAGAGTATATGGTCAGTTTAATGTTGATATTGTGCATTCAGTAATATCCATGTATAGATTTGTATTTTAAGCTATTGGAATAAGGAACAGTATATGCTATAAAGACTGAGTTTTCTTGGAAATTTATTGTCTTCTCTTTGTTCTGTAGATTGGGAAGATTTTTCCATTATTCAGATGTCATTTAATCAGATGTCATCATTAACATTACATGAATTAATTAACATTAATACAATGTTTAGTATTACATTTGGGATGGAGTGATGTGTTGATCACTCACTGTAATCCAGATGTACATTCAATTTTAGATTCCTCGGGAACTTGGAGCATTGGAACATTTGTTTGGCTTACCTTAGATTTTGAGATCATTGTATCATTTCTGGGATTGTTTCAGATCACTAATTTTGATACCCATTTGTTAATAATGATGGCTATTCCATTTCTTTTGTTATTTTCTTGCCTGCAATGGAAGAGCTGAGGCTATGAAATGATCCATTTCAATCGGGTGGAATACGAAAGGGTTAACTACCGGGATTTACGAGCCATTAGCATGTCATTAGCACACTGTGAAGCAGCCTTTGAAACAGCCCTCCTTTCTTGTTTTTTTAACTGCAGCTGTGCCTGTTTGGCAGCTGAAGTTGAAAAATCAGGAAATAAAGATCAGGTAAGAGCCCAGGTGGGCAGGCAGACAAAAACATCAGCAGACATAGAACAGGTTCTGTGTCTGCTTCTCTTCAGAGCTACCGGTTCTACAGAGGTGGACAGAACCGGTAGAAACCTACCCTGATTTCAATCCATTCCAATTTGCTGAATACTAGAATACGTTTTTTTATTTACTTACTAACTTATTTCAGTGTTTAATCTTGACCTTTCTACTGTGAAAACTTGAAGTTTGCTTTAATTTATGGTTACATACTAATTCAGTTCAATAAAGTTCAATAACTTTCCCTTTGCTTCTGGGAACATCAACAGCTGAGCTTCCTTTTGGCTTTGATCCAACCACACTGTAACTATTAGTACTACTCATACTTGTTTATTACTCCAGTATCATGTTCCCTATTTTCTGAACTGGGGCAGGGGAGTGTTGGGAGGCTCATCTTCCATATGACATTATCCTGATTCTAAATACCCATTTAATTGTTCTAGGCAAAATTTTGGGCTTGTTTCTTTCTCCCTTTTCTCCCATTTACATAGGCCCTGAGCCTCTATAGTTGGGTATTGGAAAAAGTGGGGGCTTTCAAATCCGCATCAGCCCTCATCATAGCTTTCAGTGAACATACAAAATATTTGCAGAGGAGGAGTTTTGCCATCATGCAATAATACAGATAAAACACATAAAGCCTGTAGTAAAAATGGTGTAGGGACAAGCTGTCACAATTTAGTACTTCCCTTTTTCTGTGGAGAGAATGATAAGGGAAATTTTGTTACTCCAGGAAGCCACGGAAGTCAATGGGCAAGTACTGACTGAAAAAATTGATATACTTCCAAGCCAATCGGATGAAGGGAGGACATGTTGTTTCCTGGCTTTCAGCATTTCAGTGTTGGCAGAGGTGAAGACAATCACAATGGCAGCAGCTTCAAACTGCTTTGCAGAGGTTAAGAATAGACTCAGTGTTGTGTGAAGGTGGCCATTGTCTAAAGTAGCAAGGGGCAACTCAACACTCGAGGAATCCCAACTGTTTTTCTGCCAGAGCAGGTTGTTATTGGTTTTTTTCTGCTAATGTAACTGTGAAACAAGCCTTATTAAATAGGATCATTGGGAAAAGGTCTGTCTTCCCAGTGGTCCTGCTCAAAATTCCTATAGTCTTCTAAGCAGCAAATGAAAAGTCTACAGACTTTTTTTAGTGAATGATGAGAAACATCTTCATTTCTTTCCTCTATTATTTTCCAAGATTGCAGGTTTCCCACTTCTACTAATAACAGGATGTGGGAAGGGAATGGCTATGTAGAGGTATTTGTGGATAAATGTATATCCTGCCATCTAATGCAGCCATTATGATGCATATTATTTAGTTTTTAGATGTTTTTAAAAGGTAAGTATTTTGGAAAATTACTGTGGAAAACATCAAATTTGCCTTTTTTTTACAAAAAGGGGGAAAACAATCTTAGTTAGAAGAATTCATTATATTTTACTAGCCACATTCATTGTTTCAAAAGACACAAAAAGAATTCTTGTTTCTGAAGAATCTGAATTCTTCAGATTCATTAATATTTGATCTTCAGTTTCTCACATTTAGACACTGATTTTTTCATCTTTATGAAATCCTTTTCTTTTTATATCTATTAGTTGCATAACATAATTTTAATGCTAATATTAGGACTAACAATTTCCAAACAGTTTTATTTGATACAGAGTTAAAATCAGAGTCCAATAAAAGACTCTATAAGAGTCTTTGTAAGATAGTTCGTAAAATTGTAAGGTAGTGAAACATTCAAAATCCTTTTGCTGTGGGTCACTTCCACCAACTGAAATAAACAAGCTGCTTCCTGGCATATATCTAAAACCCATGCACTTTTGAAGTTTTGGTCAGATTAATGTTGTTGTCACCTATGGGGCTCAGGGTCTGGATATCTACAGGATCACTATTCTAAGTATCTAAGTGCCTGCCCAATAAGATTGATTAGAGCAGGCTTCCTCTGAGTCCCTTCTCTTAGGTCAGTGTTTCTGAACTTAGCAACTTTAAGATTGTAGAATTCAACATGCTGGCTAGGAATTCCGGGAGCTGGTCCATACCTCTTAAAAGTTGCCAGGGCTGAGAAATTCTGTCTAAGTAAGAATCCTTATAAAGAATCCAAGGAAACAAATATTTTCAGTTGCAGCCCTCTCTTTGGAATAGTTGATCACAAGATCAGGTGAGCCCCTATTCAGCTGAGTTTTAGGAGAACTGTACAAATTTGGCTTTTTAAGAAAATATTGAAAAGAGATCTGGTGTAAGAGACTCTACCATGGGTTTTGTTTCTACTTTTATTATTCCTCAGTAATCATAGTCTTTGTTTTTATGTTGTTGTTTTTCTTTCTAATGGTTAGTTTGCACTTTTCTTAGATTGTTTTACTATTGTCATCATACCATTAAAAAAAAAAAAAAAGTATGCTTCTCAGTATTTTTGGGATGGAGCAGCATATAAATCTCCCTCCCTCTTTCCCCTCTCTCTCAAACGTGTATGTGTGTGTGTGTGTATGTGTGTGTATTCTCCTGAGAGCTGTTCTGAGCATCCAGGCATGGGAGGTGCTTCTGTCTGTGTCTCAATAGGCTGAGCTGATTTCTGAGGATACTCTTCCTTGAGCTCTCTTCCTTAGTGTCCCCCTTTCTTTCCGTGTACATAGGGTGCATCTATTCTAAGAGTGATAACCTCGATTAAGCTACGAGTTAACAAGGGCTATCACATCAAAACATAAACTAGAGACATAAAAGAAGCCAAAAACACCTAAGATTATTAGTCACCTCGGGTGGTACCAATATGTGAAAATTCAGGTCTTGGCTCATGGACTACCAGTTTTTAGCTCAGCCTGTGTTTGAGATAGGAGCTTTTTCTTTCAGCCAGGAAGATAGCTAACATTTACATCACCTAACCCCTTCGATCATCAAACACAGCTCAGAACCGGTGAGATGTGTGTTTCAGATATGTGAGAGGTATGTGTGCCTCTCACAGATTTGAAACACACATACTTTGAATCAGTGTTGTCTTCTAGCAACTGCCTGAACAAGTCCCTGCAATTTTCTTGACAAGGTTGTTTTCAGAAATGGTTTGTCATTGCCTGTTTCCAAGAGCTGAGATTGAGTGAGTAGCCCAAGGTCACCTGGCCGGCTCTGTGCCTAAACTGGGACCGGAACTTGTGGCCTCTTATGTTTCTAGCCTGACCCTATAACCACTAGACCCAACTTCCCTTTTTTTGTCCCCAGTAGGTCCACCTCAACTCAGCTCAGCCAGAGAACATCTTCAAAAAGCTTGCTGTCAGGTTGCCTGGCAAGTGAGCAGCCATAAAGTTGAATTAATTGATGAATTAATATGACTGTTTTCAAATCTTACATGCTTATAAGATATATAAATAAATATTGATATCTCTCTGGCACTAGTTACTGAAACTTCATTTGCAAAAATGAGTCAGTCAGTCTTGCTATCTAATGAGGTTCAAGTAATACGCAGCTATGACTGTCAAGCTTTCTTATGTAGGAAAGAGAAAAGGCTGGTTGTGATTTTTCATTCAGTCTTGGCTGTTGGAAACTTTTATTTTCACCCAGACTGATACTAATTTGAGGCAGCAGTTGGCCCTTTTTCTGTTGGCCTCTATTTATCATCAACGGGGGCCCATTTCACAATTATTTCTGGAAGAGTTACCTCAGTGGCTGTGTGAATTTCTTTCACTAATTTGTCCTTCACACCTTTGTGGGGATTTTAATATGTGTATTGATCCCTTACCAATGGCACAGGAGTTTTGTTCTGTTCTTTAAAAGTATGGTCTAATTTTTTCATCCTTTGATTTACCATTGTCTTCAGTTATTTCACATTCCCTGGATTTACTTTTGTCCTCTGGATAACCTTCCTTCCTTCCTTCCTTCCATCCATCCCTCTCCCCCCTCTCTTTATTGGTATAGGTCTATTACATGATTCCTATGTTAAATGCTCACATGGCTCATTTTCAGCTTTTAAAACAGTCTTCACAGTTCTGTGTATTGCCAAATTTATCTCATTCTGTCTCTTTTTTTTTTTTTGGAAATTCTACTATTGTGGCTTTATTTACTAATACCAGTAGCACCATAGCATTCTGGGTAGGGTTGTCCTTTGTTATGAATTTATTTTGAGCGCCAGGCTTCTCTGCCATAAATGTCTGCAGCTGTGAAGATCAAAGAATCCTGGTTAGATGGTTACAAAGGCATCTGGAAAAAGCTGGCTGAGGAATTCTAGGAATTGAAGTCCACAAGTTTTAAAGTTGCCAAGGTTGGAGACCCCTGCTCTAAACTGGCTTTCTTTCAAGTTACTATTCGATCTCATGCCAAAGCATTATTTTTATTAGGTTTCTTCCACCTTCTGTTCTTTTTTCTTTTTTCCCTTTTTTATTTCACAGATGTTTTCTTTTTTATTACATTATAAAGCATTCATAATACATTATATTATTTGAATACAATGGTATTTGTTCAACATTAATTAAAATTTATTAACACACTAATGTTTAGTGTGAAGGTAAAAAGAGAGAAAAGTACTATTAATATTAATTCCAATTTAAAGTCACTCTTAATGAGCATGATTATTTAGGTTTTTCATCCAGAACTGAATGTAATAAAAAGACACTGCAGATTGCATCAAAGTATTTGTTGTACAATAAAGATTTCTAACTTAAACTAATTACTTAGTTTTAAAGCTTCCATTGTATTGATACTTAGCATTATTTGTAAATGTTTAAAAAAGGGGGGAAGGGGAGATGAACAAAGCAATTTTGACAACAATTACAACACAAGGAAAAAGGAGAAAGTTATTCACTTTGTAATTCACTCCCCTTCCATTGTGCTTCTGCTAATTTACAATATTTAAACATCCCCCCCTCCAAAAAAAAAGCTAGACTATAAATCTTTGTATTTCCATGCCATATGATAAACTGTATACATGGGAATCATTGTTGCTTAAATTTTGTAAACTTCTTTTCTGAATTATACTCTATTATCATTGCTTATGTATTCTCCAAATTTAAATTCCCAATCAGATATTGATGGAATTATATCTTTCTTTCCAGAATTGAGCAAAATTTATTTTCACTGCTCTTGAGCTTGTATTTCATCGATGTGATGTTTCTTGATTATTTTTTTTCTGGAATTATACTTTATAAGCCTTCTCCATGCTTTTAAATAGCCTCCTCTGTCCCTATCAGCCAGGATATTGGACAGATCATTCAACTTAAATGACACTTTCTCAAATTCTGAATTCTGGTAGTACTTGGTCATTATGGATCCAATGGCAGTATTTTTTTTTAGACTTTTTTTTATTCCATCTTTATTATTTTGTAAATAACTCAAGGCAATGAATATACCTAATGCTCATTCTTTCTCTTATTTTCCCCACAACGGTATTCCTGTGAGGTGAATTGGGCTGAGAGAGAATGATTGGCCCAAGGTCACCCAGCTGGCTTTCATGTTTAAGAGAGGACTAAAACTCAGTCTTCCAGTTTCTAGTCTGGTTATCTTAACCACTATACCCAACTAATTTTGGTTGCAGTCCCTTGGCTTCATTGGGCAAGTACTTCATTGGCTCAGTTCTGTTTTGTCTTACTGTTCTTTTCCAACTTTACATGGCAGGTTACAATCTTAAGAATGTCCTCTTAAGAGATCAGCATTGTATCCTAATTAACCTAATAATCATCTCTGGTGTGCTATGGGTTTTCTATATCATCATTATACTGATAATACTTAAGTCTGTGGGTCTTAATGACAGTGCATGCTCAGCCATGATGTAATGTTTTATTAGCTTTTGATCTTAGAAGTGCTCTCATAATCACCACAAGATAAATACTGTATGGATAAAAACAAAGATTGTGTATCTTTTCCACTCTCCATTATATTTATGTCTGGCTTCCATATTGTTCCAAATTCCTCCCCTTGCAATACATTATTGGGATTTTGGTTGATATCAGCTGTATGGATTTTATAGCATCTTTTGCACATTTTTATTTGATGAGTATTTGGAGAAACTGTGGTGTTACTGGTCCATGTTTTCTTTTTCATCCTTCTATTACAGGAATAATTTCCTGACAGTTTACAATTAATTCTTTTATCTGTCTTCAAACTTTAGTCAGGAACATGACTGTTCAAACTATTACGTAGTTTCCATGCCATAATTTTGTTTTGTGCATTACAGAAGGATGTTGCTTTAAATATGTGTGGAAGCTGTGCACTGTTTTTTTAATATTTGTTTTGCGGGTTGATAGGTTTTGAACTAATTTTATTGGGTAGATTTTTGTATCTTTTGTGCTTTTCTTTTGATGTGAAACATGCCTGGGTAAATGTAATAAATATTATTTTGGTTGGTCACAGTTAACCAGTTGTTTAAACTAAATTTAATCTTTTTGTCCAGCTATCAAGTTCTTTCTTGGGATAGGCCGATGTGCATGTTTGATGGTGTTACAGATATCGTTGCAGAATGTAAGCTGTTCCAAGTAAAGCTGTCTTTTGCAATTGACTTTTAGTGAATTTGTCAATGCCGATGGTGTTCAAGTGTTCTTCCAATTGTTTTGAGATTGCACCCAGGGTGCCTGTTACTATTGATACTACCTTTATTTTCTTTTGCCACAGTTATTCTATTTTTATTTTCAGAGCTTTGTATTTTGTTGTCTTTTCCAGTTTTTTCTCTTTTACTGTTGTCTCTGGGGTTGTCCATTTTACACAAAGTAACTCTGGGTGGCATGCAATAAAACCCACAGTTTAAAAAAATTCCACCTTTTTAAAAAAAAAAATCAAACAATAAACACAAATAAAAGTTTGCAAGTAGGAAAATATTATATAAAATGTAGCCAACATTAGGCTCCCTATTACCAGGGGATCCTCAGACGGCCTGAAAAACATCACATTTGGAATGCTATCTAGAAGGCCAAAAATGCTGTGACTAGCCTGATTTTTGGAGGGACCATGTTCCAGATGGTGGCCCAAAAGGCTCATCTTTTAGGGCCCATTAGATTGAATTCTGTTGCAGATAAGATCCACACAATGCCTCTCCTGCTGAACCTGATGGGTGGTCAGATGTAATTGGGAAGAGGCAGTCCCTCGAATTAACCTGCCTTAAATTTGTTAGGGGAATCTGTGGGCCATAGTAATGATGAAAATTGGGTGGAAAAACTTTTTCCCCCTTTGAAGAAAGTGATGTTAAATCTATTATAGGAATTGTGCTACTGTTTTAAATGTTTCCTGATTCAAAATAATGAGAAATTGCCACTAATTCTTCAAGGTCTACAAAGAAAGGATTCAGGAATTATAGAGGCCTATTCTTAACATGGGCAAAACAAAAGCGCTTCCCTCCATAATTTGTTTGTTGTCTTTCTACTTTTGTTCTCTATTCTCCATAGAATATTATTAACGATTTATAAGTCACAACAGTATTTTTAAAGATTTATCATGGCTCCCTTTTGTGCATTCAAGAAAAGAAAAAGTTATTAAAAAGGAACCAGACTCTCAAACATGTTTTCAGCAAAATGTATTGCTTGTATCTAAAAACAAGGTAAAGATATTAAAAGATTGGAGTACTGTTTCTGTTCAAAAAGTAGTAATATCTTAGATGCAATTGCATATCTACTAACAAGTTAAATTAAGATTGCCAAAAAAGATGCAGATCCATATTCTTATTTGTTAAAGTATATGGGTCAGAGTCAGACCTTAATGTGGAGTAAGTTGATAATTCTAGTTCATAGCTGATTCACACCATATCATTGGCTTTTTTTTTTTTTTTACTGAGAATTAACATATTGTGAAGAAGCACAACAAAGAACTCTCTTACAGATATTGGAGGACAACGTTCAATGAATGAGATCATATATGGGAATCACATATATGGTTTGGTTAAGTAATAGCCACTTGGACAAAAAAAAGTAACATAACTACTTAAGGATTCTTGATTTCAAGTAAATATCACAACCACTATATCTTACCTGATGACTGGCCAACTACAGGTGAAACTTGAAAAATTAGAATGTCGTGCAAAAGTTCATTTATTTCAGTAATGCAACTTAAAAGGTGAAACTTAATACATGAGATAGACTCATTACATGCAAAGCAAGATAGTTCAAGCCGTGATGTGTCATAATTGAGATGAGTATGGCTTACAGTTTACGAAAACCCCAAATCCACAATCTCAGAAAATTAGAATATTGTGAAAAGGTTCAATATTCTAGGCTCAAAATGTCCCACTCTAATCAGCTAATTAAGCCATAACACCTGCAAAGGGTTCCTGAGCCTTTAAATGGTCTCTCAGTCAGGTTCAGTAGGAATCACAATCATTGGAAAGACTGCTGACCTGACAGTTGTGCAGAAAACCATCATTGACACCCTCCATAAGGAGGGAAAGCCTTAAAAGGTAATTGCAAACAAAGTTGGATATTCCCAAAGTACCGTATCAAACCACATTAATAGAAAGTTATGTGGAAGAAAAAGGTGCACAAGCAGCTGGTATGACCACAGCCTGGAGAGGATTGTCAGGAAAAGGCCATTCAAAAGTGTTGGTGACTTTCACAAGGAGTGGACTTAAGCTGGAGTCAGTGCATCAAGAGCCACCATACACAGACGGATCCTGGACATGGGCTTCAGATATCATATTCCTCTTGTCAAGCCACTCCTGAACACAAACAACGTCAGAAGCATCTTCCCTGGGCTAAAGAAAAACAGAACTGGTCTGTTGCTCAGTAGTCCAAAGTCCTCTTTTCTGATGAGAGCAACTTTTGCATCTCATTTGAAAACCAAGGATCTAGAGTCTGGAGGAAGAATGGAGAGGCACACGCTGCAAGATGCTTGAAGTGAGTGTGAAGTTTCCACAGTCTGTGTTGATTTGGGGAGGCATGTCATCTGCTGGTGTTGGTCAACTGTGCTTCATTAAGTCCAGGGTCAACATAATCGTCTAACAGGAGATTTTGGAGCACTTCATGCTTCCTTCCACAGATGAGCTTTATGGGGATGCTGACTTCATTTTCCTACAGGACTTGGCACCTGCCCACACTGCCAAAAGCACCAAAACTTGGTTCAATGACCGTGGGATTACTGTGCTTGATTGGCCAGCAAACTCGCCTGACCTGAACCCCATAGAGAATCTATGGGGCATTGCCAAGAAAAAGATGAGAGACATGAGACCAAACAATGCAGAAGAGCTGAAGGTCACTATTGAACCATCCTGGTCTTCCATAACACCTCAGCAATGCCATAGGCACTGTGGCAGTAATTGCTGCAAAAGGGGCCCAAACCAAGTACTGAATACATATGCATGCTTATACTTTTCAGAGGTCCGATATTGTTCTATGTACAATCCTTGTTTTATTGATTGCATGTAATATTCTAATTTTCTGAGATTGTGGATTTGGGGTTTTCATGAGCTGTAAGCCATAATCATCACAATTATGACACATCACAGCTTGAACTATCTTGCTTTGCATATAATGAGTCTATCTCATATATTAGTTGCCCCTTTTAAGTTGCATTACTGAAATAAATGAACTTTTGCACGATATTTTAATTTTTTGAGTTTCACCTGTATGTAATGTGAAATCAATTTCTATAGAGAAAAGCTTTATGATTGGATCATCAAATATTGTAGTAGCAGAAGGAGTAAAACAGACCAGGTTTTTTTAGATTCTATTTAATAGCCAATTTATTGTTTGGGCTAAATTGGAAGAAGGAAATTGGAAGAAACAAAGAAAGAAATTGGAAGAAACAAAGAAATGAATTCTATCAAATTCTCTCTCAGATGTTCTGCTCCCGTTCCAAAGGACTGGCAGAAGCAATTCAAAGGCCGCGGTCAAGGTGCCTTCAAGGGTCCTCACGTCTCTCCTCTGGTGGATCAGTCCCACCTTCAACAAGGGACACTGCTTCAAGGAACCCCAACGCCTCATCCTCACCACAGATGCCAGCCTGTCCGGATGGGGCGCTCACATCCACTCGCTCTCGACACAGGGCAAATGGTCACAGGTAGAATGCACACGCAGTATAAACTGGTTGGAACTTCGCACCATCCACCTGGCCCTGCGCAATTTCCTTCCCCACGTACACGGGCAGCATGTCCTGATACTCATGGACAAGGCTCACGTCAACTGACAAGGGGGCACCCAGTCCATAAGTTTGATGAGAGAGGCCGAGCGCCTATGCCGTTGGGCGGAGCGCAATCTCCTCTCCCTCAAAGCCGAGCACATCTCAGGGGTCTCAAACACCCAAGCAGATTGGCTGAGCAGGACCACGGTGAACCAGTCCGAGTGGTGCATTCACCCGTCACTGTTCAGGGAAGCGACCGTGATGTTCGGTCTCCCGTCAGTAGACCTCTTTGCATCCCCGCTCAACACCCAACTCCCCAGGTTTTTCTCGAGGTACCCCTCCCACAGGGCCGAGAATCACAATGCCCTCTGTTGCCCCTGGCCCACAGGGCTTCTATATGCATTCCCTCCGTTGGCCCTCATCCCCAGAGTCATCCAGAAGCTCATCTCCGAGAAAGCAGAGCTGATTTTAGTGGCACCCTACTGGCCCAGGCGCCCATGGTTTGTGGACCTCCGCAATCTATCGGTGGCCCCCCCTTGGAAAATTCCCCCGCACAGGATATCCCTTTCCCAGGGGCCCCTCCAACATCCGGACCCTCAGTGGCTCCAGTTAGCCGTTTGGAGGTTGAGCGGGAACGTCTAAGGAAGGAGCAGTTCTCTGACCAGGTTATTGATACCATTTTAGCCTCAAGGCGGCCCTCAACAACCCGAAGGGACTTTCTCCGAACACCCTGAGACGTCAGGTAGCAGCCCTCTCAACTGTGATTATTTGCGACAATCTGGGTACCCTCTCCCTCCACCCTCGCATTAGGGCATTCCTTAGGGAAGCAACTAACTTGTGTCCCCCAACTGTACACAGATACCCTACCTGGGACCTCAACAAGGTCCTGGCGTCCCTTACTAAACATCCCTTTGAGCCTCTCAGGGAATCCTCACTCCAGTTCCTAACTTTCAAAGTCGTATTCCTGGTGGCCATTACTTCGGCTCGCCGAATATCGGAGATAGCTGCCTTGTCGGTGAGGAAAGACCTTTGCATCTTCCATGCCAACCAGGTGGTTCTACAGCTGGACCCTACCTTCTTGCCTAAGGTCAATTCAGCCTTCCACAGGGCACAGGAACTCACACTTCCGAACTTCTGCCCCAATCCCTCGCAGGAAAGGGAGAAGTTTTGGCACACCCTGGATGTAAGACAGGCCCTCCGCATTTACATTAAACGTACCCAGCCCTTTAGGAAGTCCGAATCCTTATTCCTTTCCTTTCAACCTAAATCCTTAGGACACAAAGTGTCCTCGGCAACCATCGGCCGCTGGATTAGAGCTACTATTTCCAAAGCTTACTTGTCCCAGGCTCTGCCGTTGCCCAGCGGAATAACGGCACACTCCACCAGAAGTGCAGCCACCTCGGCAGCTTGGGCCACCCAGGCTCCAATTGCTGATATTTGTCGGGCGGCCACCTGGGCCTCCCCATCTCCCTTCATTAGGCATTATAAGATCGACATATTTGCCTCGGCGGAGGCTTCGTTTGGGAGATGAGTTCTCCAGCGAGTCCTCAAGGAACCGCAGGGACTTCAGAACCAGATGGAGTCCCTCCCATAGGACAGCCAAGCTTTGGTATGTCCCACTCTCTGGATGATCCGACCAGCTCTCAGGAGAATGGGCGTTGGTCCTTACCTGACACGCCATTTCTCTGGAGCCGGGAGGATCATCCAGCGCCACCCTTTTAGTTCACCGTCTGGTGGGGTCTTGGTTCGGCCAAGGAACTGCTTAGCATAGTAAGATGAGAGCATGATCTTCTCTTCACTCTCGTCTTCGCGTAAACTGGGGAATGCAAGGGAGCCACGTGACGGAGGGCGGAGCATTCCTCAGTAATTAAGCTCAGCCTTCAACAACGCAGACTGAAGCACCTCCCACTCTCTGGATGATCCTCCCGGCTCCAGAGAAATGGCGTGTCAGGTAAGGACCAACGTCCATTTTAACTATTCTTGAAAGAAATAGTACCATAATAATATATTTGCAGTGATGCTTGTGTGTACAGTCCAGTTTGGGAAGGAAACATTTCTGCAGCAATAGTTCAAAAACAGCTGTATTCTAAGCAGACTGATAACTATGAGGGATTAACTTCATTTTTTTTTAATGGAATTAAGAAATTTCCACTGCTTTAATCTGTTAGAGTTTTGTTCTACAGCAGTGACATACCAAGATCTTGCAACATCTCTAGCTGCTATCACAAATTACGTAATTATGTATTGGCATTGAGACATGAGACTTGAGAGTAAGATATTGGATATTGTAATTTAATTATTTTACGAATAATTGTCACTTGAAAAAGTTTTTACCTATAGGAATACATATAAAATCTATATGAATATTTGAAAAATCATCAAAGTAATAGAAAAAGAATTATATAAATATGACAGTACAGATAACCTTCAACTTATAATCACAATTGGAATGATACACTGTTCTGCTTAGCCTTGTTATTCAGATCCAAGCTAGCATTTTGAAATTCTATTAGATTAGTAGGATCTCTCTTCAATGCTAAGAGGGTGGATTGTTTATTTATTTTATTTTTTATTTGTCAATTGCTTACAAAATAATAGGTATAAGTAAAAAACATAGTTATGAATACATGGATACATATAAGAAAAATAAAAATAAAATATAAAAGAAACAATAGTACAGGGACAGTAGGCACGTTGATGCGCTTATGCACGCCCCCTACAGACCTCTTAGGAAAGGGGTGAAGTCAATAGTAGAAAGTCTAAGGTTAAAGTTTTTGGGGTTTGGGGAAAAAACCACAGAGTCAAGTAGAGTATTCCAGATATTGACCACTCTGTTGCTGAAGTTGTATTTCCTGCAATCAAGTGTGGTGCGATTAACTTTGAGTTTGTATCTATTGTTTGCTCTTGTGTTGTTATGGTTGACGCTGAAGTATTCATTGACTGGTAGGACATTGCAATGTATGATTTTATATGCTATACTTAGATCGGACTGAAGGTGGCGTAGTTCTAGGTTTTCTAGGTCTAAAATTTCGAGTCTGGTGGCATAAGGTATTCTGCAACGAGTAGAGGAGTGGAGAACTCTTCTTGTGAAATATTTCTGGACTTTCTCAACTGTGTTAATATCAGATACGTAATGTGGGTTCCAGACTGATGAGCTGTATTTGAGTATTGCTCTAGCAAATGTTTTATATGCTCTAGTTATTAGTGTAATATTACCAGAGAAAAAGCTACATAAGATTAGGTTAACAACTCTTAACGCCTTTTTGGCTATGTAGTTACAGTGGGCTCTAGCACTTAGGTCATTTGAGATGAGTACTCCAAGATCCTTGACAGAGTTTGGATCATCAACAAGGTCTTGACTATTCAACCTGTATTTTATTTTCTGATATTTTTTTTTTGCCAATATGTAAGACAGAGCATTTATTTGTTGAGATTTGAAGTTGCCATTTGTTTGACCCTTTTGATACATAGTCAAGGTCTTTTTAAAGGGTAGCAGTATTGTCTGTGGTGCTGAATAGCTTTACATCATCAGCGAAGAGAACATAGTTGCTCTTGATATGATCACAGAGGTCATTTATTCAGAGTATGAAGAGAGTTGGTTCTAAAACGGTGCCTTGGGGAACACCATTGTTGACAGGTACAGAATTTGATAGGACGCTCCCAATTTTGACCATTTGTTGTCTGTTTGACAGGAATGCTTCTATACAGTTATGCAGGTGTCCAGAGATACCGTAAGATTTTAGTTTTAGGAGTAGTTTGTTGTGTATCACTGAATCAAAGGTTTTACAGAAGTCTATGTAGATTGTGTCTATTGCTATGCCCCTATCGAGTTGTGTAGTCCATATGTTTTTGCAGTGTAAGAGTTACAGATTGCAGGATAGTTTTTTTCTGAAACTAAATTGTTTATTAGAGAGTAGGTTGTTTGTTTCTAAGTGGAGGATGATGGATTGGTTAATAATTGATTCCATGACTTTACAGGTGACGCAGCATAGAGATTGGTCTGTAATTTTCAACTAGGCTGGGGTCTCCCTTTTTGAAGATGGGGATGACTGTGGCTTGTGACCATAGTTTTGGCAAGGAGCTGGTCCTGAAAGATTTATCAAAGATTATGCTTAGAAGTTCGGCTATGGCAGTGGGTAGCTTTTTTAAGAAGTAGGCACATATTCCATCCGGTCCAATAGATAGAGATGGTTTTAGATTGCGTAATGCTTTTTCAACATTGTCTTCTGTAAAATTGATATGTATTAGATCATTGTAGTTGTCTGTGGTTCGACTAGGAAATACTGGGCATGTTCCATTGCTGTTTACAAATACTGAGCCAAAGAATGCATTTAAAAAGTTGGCTTTAATAGCGTCATCGTTGCAGTCTTTACCATTAGGCCCCTTCAGGGGTGGGATGGATCTTGAGTCTTTTAGTTTGTTGTTTATAAAATTGTAGAAAGCACGGGTGGAATTGGTGCGTAGAAAGTTTTCTTCTTGTTTAATGTGATAATTGGTGCATTCAGTTTTTATCTGGTGACATAAATTTTTGTATCGGCTTTTGAAGTTGGCAGCATGACCAGATTTGTTTTTCCACCAAAGTGATTTCTTTTTGGATTGAAGCTTCCTTATTGTTTTGGCTAATTTGTTTTTATGGTTTTAGGGAATTGTTAATGGTACATATAGTTTGATGATTCTTTTAACTTCAAGTAGAAATATGTTGTAATGGTCTTCTACAGTATTGCACCCAGATAATAGAAATTGCCAATCAAGGGATGAGAGATCGTTGTTTATAAGATCATAGTTGCCTTTTTTGAAATTATAATTGGGGATTCTGTCATAGTGATGATTTTTGTGTGGACGTATGTTGAGACATATTGTCTGGAATAAATAAGTACAAGTAGCTCTGTGTGAAATAGTTATTCTTCTGTTCTCTTCTGTCAGGCTGCTTCCTAGGATTCCTATAAGGTTTTCAACTTAACTGGAGAGAAACAAACACAGGAGCCTGACTAGGAATTGTCCTTCCTTCTCTATGTTAGACTCAGGTTTTTGCCCTGAAGCCCTTCCTTCATGTGAAATATGTGATGAACTGCAGGACTGAAGCTTCTTTTTATCCTTATGTTATCTAGCATACACAAGGAGCCAACACCCTGGGAGATGGTAACTCGTTTATAATGGAGCTATTCTTATCTCACCAGGTGGCAAATAAATATCACCACATCTGCGATGCCCAAGTTTTATTGGGAGTAGTCCTCCCTGCTGAGATGGTGGAAAAGCAACTTAATAAATAAGATCCTTCAACAAGTTACAGAAATCTGATGGTGCTATTCCAGTTATTCCAGTGTTAAAGCCCAGTGGCATGATCAGATGGGGTGGGGATTACAAGTGCATGGTGAATAGGTCAGTTAAGCAACACCCTTAACTTTTGTCTGCTGTCAAGTAGCAGATAAATGTTCTTGTTGAGGTTTTTTTTGGGAAAGTTTGATTTGGCCAGAGTACTATAATAAGATGATAAAGCATTGGATTTCCAAACCCTGATTGTTTATCAAGTGACTTTTCTGATTAAGGGTCTGAATTTTGATTGCTGTAACCCCTGGAATTTTCCTTTTGGAAATACAAAAATTAGTTCTCTTTTTTTTTGTTTAAAAACAAAAAATACAAAAATCTCATTTCCATTAACAGATGTTGTGTCATTGTATGTTTCTTATTTTGTGACTATATATTATTTTTATCCTTATCCTTCACCCATTTGTACCACCTCTCCCATGTCGCATAGTATTCTTAAACCTCTTTGCCTTTCAGTTCCATAGTGAATTTATCTAGTTCAGCACAGTCCATTCTTTTTTGAATCAAAATTTCATCTGGTGGTATTTTATCACTCTTCCAGTTTTGTGCTAACGTGATTCTTGCTGCAGTTAAGATGTGTACAATGAGGTATCTTTTATCTTTACTCAAATTCCCTTTAATCATACCTAATAAAAATGTTTCGGGTTCCAATTTATATTTTGTGATCTCAAAAAGCCATCTTTGTATTTTCTTCCAGTATTTTTTGACCTCTATATATTGCCAACACATATGGAAAAACATTCCTTTCTTTTGTTTGCATTTCCAGCATTCTGGTTTCAAGGTTGGATACATTTTCACCAGTCATGCCTGTTGAGGTATTCCCCATTAGGAGAATGAGTGCACTCAGGGAAACGTAGTGAGAGTGGTGAGGAATAACACACAACCAGCATACAGATACACTGAATAGTAAAATGTAGGTTTTTACTTCCTGTAAATGGGTAAACAAAGTCCAACAAAAAATCCAAATCATACATGGTTAAAGCAGGTAGTATTCAATACAATCAGTCCAGGGATAATCCAAAAACAAAGTCCAGTATCATAAACAAGAGTTCAGTTAACAGAGTTTGCTAACAGTTGCAAAACTCACAGCAATCCAAGCAGGCAATACGGCAAAACAGGAAATACAAGGAGGAAGAAACCAGGTTTCTGGCTCCATCTTATGGCCATTGGAGGAACCTCAGCCAATCACAATTACAGCATTCTCTTAAAGATACAGTATTAAATGACTGTCCTGTTTTATATATTTCCAACCCAACTGTTAGGTGACTATCATTCCTTACAGTGCCGGCGCTAAGTGCCATCTACAAAACATGTTATATTGATTTTCTTTTAATGCCATCAACAAAGTCAGCTTCCAGTACTCGGTCCAAATCTTTTCCCACTCATCCAAATTTATATTATGACCCACATTTCTCGCCCAAGCAATCATTGGTCTCTTAACAATTTCCTCCTCTAGTTCTCCCTCCAGTAAATAATTATATGTTCGTGTTATAAATTTTATATCCTTGCCTGTCAAGATTTGGTCCAATTTTTGTAAATCTTTATTTATCCCTAGCTCCTTTACATCTTTCTTAAATTTAGTTTGAATTTACAAATATACCCACCAGCGTAATATTATTCCTTGTTCTTTTAGTTTATCCAGTGTTTTTAATCCCCCCTGTTCATCTACCAATTCTTTATATATAATTATTTTTTTAATGTCCCTTGTATTTGGATATAATATAGCTTCCATAGGTGAGTTAGTTTTCTGTTGTGACAATGACTTCCTTGCAAGATCCTCAGAGGTAGAACTGACAGGTGAGCTTTGGAAATTCTACACTATTTTGACAAGTCAAATCTTGTCAAAAAAAAAAAAGAGAGAGAGAGAGAAATGTGAGACTTGAACTTCTTTAGTCACATTTTGGGATTTTGTCCATAGATTTGACACACGGCAGAATAAGGCAGAATCAAACACAGGCAGGTAGAACCAAGAAGTTCATGGACAAATTGATTCTAGGTTATCAGCATAATCCTTCCTTGAACTGCTTTTTACAGGTCTGAGGGTACACTGACTGTCCTAAACAGTCCCTCCATGAACTTGTAGGATTTACTCTTGACATATTTAAAAGCTTAACAAGGCCTCCTGGACCTAGAAGGCCAGGTATAAGCTCCACCATGCAACATCTCCTCTTGTGGTTTACTGCTTTGTTCCTTTTGGCTCCTTTTCCATTGCTAAGGAAGCCATCCTAGCTAGTTTGAGTATGTTTCGAAGGTGACAGCTGTTCTCAATCTACAAGCCTTTTTTGGTTGTCATTTCCAGGGTAACCTCTCGGATAATAAGCCTTTGCTGCCAGGCTTCTTGGTAAGGCCAGTCGTGTCCCCTACTGTTCTGCCACTGAACCTCAGTGACTGTACTACTTATGACCACAAGATGTCTTGGGTGGAGTCTCCTGCAGGGCCTCTGAGGAGCATCCCTGCCAAATCCAGCAATTTGGCCATTTTGGGAGTTTTGTTCCTGCTAGACAGTCCTAGGTCTGATTAGGCATCCTTGTCTCTGGGCCTCTTCCTGGCCTTTCTTTGATCTGCTTCAGCTTCTGCAAGTTTTAGGTATGCTCAGCCAGATCGCTTCAAGTGCCATTTGGTAACTAAGCATGGCCTTATCACATCACTGTGGATGTGAGTAAGTAACTCAGCAAATATTAATTAATTATTAATTAATAAATGCATAATTTCTCAACATTCTGTCCACATGTTCAGCCACCAAATGCCAGCTTTGAAGGAGGCTCTAATTATCTTCTACTGAGTATGCTACCCGCTGAAAAGAATTATGTATAGTATATTATTTCTAGAGTCAGGAAGTTTTACAGCTACTGTTATGGCTATGCCCTTGAAATTTGTATAGTTCACAAAGTTTTGCTGTGGCTTTTCTCACATCATAAACCTATATCATTATTCTGTCATCTATAGTGTAGAGGTGGGGCCTTAATGCTTTAAATGATAGATTTGTCTATCAGCCATGGAGAACAATTGCAAATATAGATACTTTTGAAGTGTCTGCCTCTTTTGCTTCCAAATTTTAATGTATGTTTTGTATTGAAAAGTTTATATTGAAAGTTTTATCCAACCTACCAATCCAAGCTGATCAGATTGCAAGATGACTTCAGACATCATAGTAGCTTATATGGATGTGAAAAGGATGTTCTGCTGTGGAATCACCATAACAATTCTTGTCTTTCAATAGCGAAAATGTGATAATTTTCCTTTTTTAGACTTTAGAACAGGTTTCCCAAACTGTGGGGCGTACCCACCTTTTATTTATATTGTTGCAATAAATCCATCTTTCCCCAAATTTCCCTTGTTTTCATTGTTCATTCTGGTGTTTGATTTTTAGGGGAGGTATATACATTAAGATTACACTAAAGACAGGTGTAATGGCAAGAAGTTTAGCAATCCCTGTTTTTAGAATGACCTTCTATTTGATTTCCAATCCTTCATATGGAATATTCTTAAAAATTCTACCATTGACCAACATGTGATATTATTAATGTACAACAAAATTTGTGCAACAAAACCATTTTAGGGACCAATGTTGCATAGGAGAGCTGCCAAATTTAATTACACCTACAAAGAGATTGAAGCAAGACTATATCCTGGCTCTACTTTGTTTATCATTTATCTAAATCCCTTGACAAAACACTTATAGGAATTGGATTTGCACATACAAAGTTGACATGTGGGCAGCTGTCACTTCATGTAGATATTGCTGTAAACTTTCACTGAACCAAATTAGCTTCAAGAAGTTCCTCAGAATCTTGGCTCAGTTTTGTTGAGACTTACAATCTGTCATAAATCATCAAAAAAATGAAAGTCGTGATTTTCTATAAGAGTACCAAAATCCACAAATGGTATATACAGAACCAAACAACTAAGCAATTGAAATAGCCGAATATGTAAGATACTTGAAAATCCTTATTTTCAATCCACCAATATTGCCTCTACCATCTGAAATAAAATAGCAGCTCTCCTAATGTTCTTTCACAGAGAGAAATTTTATTTCGGCTGCCATATTCATAATGAACTATGAAACTATTGCAGGGTTTTGGGTTTTTTGGGGAGAGTATACTTGGACCTTTGTTCTAACTAAAAAGTTTATGAAAAAAAATCAAGAATATGAAAGTAAGAACTTTTTTTACCTGCATGTATGACCTTAAGCTAGAGGTTGGACTACCTATTACAGAAAATAGAGATTGATCATCTGTTTACAAACTGTTTACCTGATTAAGCCTTAAATCTAGCCGCTGTGTGGCAACTTGCACTCATCAACAAAAAACCATAGACTAAAATTTATTAATTTATTTGTGACATAGACTTTAACAACTCCTGATTCCAGTAAATAATGAGGAGGAGGGGGAGGGGGAAGAGGAGGAGGAGGAGGAGGGGAAGAAGAAGAAGAAGAAGAAGAAGAAGAAGAAGGAGAAGGAGAAGGAGAAGGAGAAGGAGAAGGAGAAGGAGAAGGAGAAGAAGAAGAAGAAGAAGAAGAAGAAGAAGAAGAAGAAGAAGAAGAAGAAGAAGAAGAAGAAGAAGAAGAAGAAGAAACAGATGATACGCAGCATAAAATGAATCCACATAAAAAAATTGAAAGGGCTCAGCCACTAGTGTTTAGAAGAATAGCTGCATTTTCAGTGTCTTTTGGAACATAAGCAGGATGTGAGCCATACAGATCTGTAAGGCAATGCTGTTCCAGAGTGTGGGCACTGTGACAGAGAAGGCATCCCTCTAAGGCTCCATTAGGTGATATTGCTTAATGGAGAATCCAAAGTGTTCCCACTCCGGAGAATCTTATCAGACAGGGAAAAAGACAGGCAGTTCCCCAGGTAACCAGACCCTATACAAATACCCAAACTCTTTATCTATATGCTTTATAGGTTATAATAAGCAGTGTCTTGGATTGTATCTGGAAGCCAATATTACTCATAGAGCACTGGTGTCAATTGACATACTGTGGCATGCTCATTATTCCCTGCCTCAGTACATTCTGGACCAGTCATAGTCTTAGGGTTAGATCATGGGTGTCAAACTTGTGGCATCACGTTGCCATCACATGATATTTTGCAATGTTTTTCCCTTTGCGAAACTGGGATGGACATGGCCTGCATGTGACGCATTCGGCCTGTAGGCCACCAGCTTGACACCTCTGTGTTAAATGATAGAAGCAAATAATACTCAAATGGTGCATCTGATTAGTTTTTGTTATTATTAGGGCTAGATAAGGCCAAGAAAGTTAATAAGAAACAAGCCAAATGTACTTAATTGTGTAACAAATGGAGTCATAATTTTGCTATTTTATTTCCTTCTAAAAATAACTTAGTTTTGAACAATTAACAAGTGTTACTTGAATTAATTAATTCTGTTTTTTATGAAGAAAAATCTAACATCCATCTAAGTAACTTGCTATGTGCAATTCTATACATGTTTATAAAATTGATTTATTTTATTTTATTGGGTATATAGATGAACTAATATTCAGGTTTATAAAATGATTTATCTGATCTCTTGGGAAGTTTAAAATTATTAAATTCCAGAAGAGCAACCATATTGGTCTGTTGCAACAAAAGTCATCCTCCTAGTTTCATACACAGACAGAACTTTACAAAAATGGAAAGTATAAGTAAAGATGCTTGCTGGAGTGATGAAATTAAATTGTAGAGGAAAAAAGTGTATGCAAAGCCTGATTACTGCAAAAAATGAGGATAATGTGCATTAAAATATATGTACAATTATGATAGAAATAAAATGTTTGGAAAGCAGAGCCAAAGGGCTAATAAACACATAACCTCCACCGTAGTAACTGAAATTAAAAAAGAAATAGTGACATGGAATATTGGAGGGAAAGTTTTAGAAATTTGTAGGGAGTAAGATAAAAATGTATGATGTTACTTTTATGCATTTAAGGATAGTGGTAAAAAGAACTGTGGTAATATAGAAGCTATTTAGTTGGTAGAGACTTAAATATGTGTACACTTTTGTATGCAGATAAAACTATATTTAGGGTGAGAACCATCTGCAGTAGACATTATATCATACACTTTTCCTAACAAGGAGTAGGAACATAAAATAAGTATATGAAAGACAAAGGTTATTGTGCTCAACAGGAAGAATGATGTAAACAATAGTAATTTATATATAAATTGCTGTGTATATCTTGGTCAGATGTTTCCTAAAGATGGGAAAATGAGTGAGAAATTTTAAGACATGCAAATGCTTGCTGAAAGGTAATGAAAAGTATGTGGTCTGTTGAGAGAAACAAATATTTGTCAGAAGAAGGAAAATTATGATTGTGCATTAGTGTCCTTCTGTCAACTTTGTTAAATAAAAGTGAGAGTTGATCACGTCAATTAGTTGTGTTGGTTATTCAACTTAAAAGTAAGTTAAATGCACTGAAAAATAAATTAAGAATAAGCCCAAACAAGAGGAGTTGAGTGAAGAACGGATGATGAATGAATGCAGGTTGAGTGCAAAATTAAATTACTACAGTGAAATATATACATTGAGGCGAATTGTTCATACAGAAAAAAAAATGAAGATCAAACTGCAAAAAACAACAATTTAAAAGAAATGTGAATGGATTTTAGAGGAAGAGAAGACTAAAAAGTTAATGAGATCTTTAAAATAGAGGGGTAACAAGTTTGAACACAAAAGACGATATTTGAGGCAGTTTATGGACATGGTAGGAATGAAGATAAAAAGGTATGAAGAGGCATTGTGAATAACTGAATAAACATGTTATTATAAATTATGTATGGCTATTTTTTTCCTTCATGCCTTTAATTTTTTTGATTACTTCTGACTGCTTTCCTGAATTTAATATAATACAAGTAGTCTTTGACTTACAACCACAATTGAGCCCAATTTTTTTGTTGCTGAGAGATTTGTTAAGTGAGTTTTGACCCATTTTATGACCTTTCTTGACATAGTTGTTGAGCGAACAACTGCAGTTGTAAAGTTAGTAACACGCTTGTTAAGTGAATCTGGCTTCCCCATTGACTTTGCTTGTCAAAAGATTACAAAAGGTAAGCACATGACCTTGGGACACTTCAATCGTCATAAATACGTGTCACTTGCTCAGCATCTGAATTTTGATCACGTGGCCATGGGGATGCTGCAGTGGTCATAAGTGTGAAAAACATGTCAGTTTTTTCAGTGCTGTTGTAATTTTGAACAGTCACTAAATGAACTGTTGTAAATCGAGGACTATCTGTATAACTTATCCTGAATAATAGCATAATGAGAATATATGTACTAAAAGATCAGCACATTTATTCTGATTTTAAGTATTTTGTGATTCATAATACTGTATATACTCGAGTATAAGTCGACCCGAATATAAGCCGAGGCACCTAATTTAACCATAAAAAACTGGGACAACTTATTGACTCGAGTATAAGTCGAGGGTGGAAAATGCAGCAGCTACTGGTAAATTTCAAAAATAAAAATAGATGCCAATAAAAACTTTCACTAGGACAGTCGAGAATAAGTTTGATGTTCACAATTTCCTCTTTGAAAGAGACCAGTAAATAGGGAACAAGAAGATGAAGAAAAAGAAGTGTGTTTTTTCACACTTCACACTGAAGTGAACAAAAATGGCATCATAGGAACAGGCTTATTCTCAGCCCAAAGGTTTGTTTCTGATTTCTTCCCTGATTTAAGGGAAATTTGGGAAACGATCTCAGTATCATGAAAGGTTTGATTGATTCACTAACCGAAAAGATGATGATGATGATAGTGGTAGGCAGGAGTTGCTCTCTCCCTTGCAAGAAAAAACCAAGAGCCGTTCTTATGATCTCTCTCTCTCTCCCCCCCCAATGAAGTCAAGCCCTTTCCAGCACGCGCGCGCGATCCGCCCCCGCCCCTTTGCACCTTGCAAATGCAAAACCCCAGGGTTTTTGCATTTGCAAGGTGCAAAGCGGCGGGGGCGGATCGCGCGCGCATGCTGGAAAGGGCTTCACTGTATTACGGGGAGAAAGAGAGAGAGGGAGAGATCATAAGAACGGCTGTTGCTTTTTTCTTGCAAGGGAGAGAGCGACTCCTGCCTCCCACTGTCATCAACATCTTCTTCTTTTGGGTTAGTGAATCAATTAATTTGGGAAATGATTTCACTATCAGAAAACAACGCGAGCTGCCACCACCACCTCCTACTCCCCCTCCTCCCGAGTGGACTGAAAGCAGCTGGAACTGAGGAAAGGAAGCTGAGTGGAGCGACCTCGGCTCGCATTGCTTTCTCAGCCTAGAGCTCAGAAAAGCCTCCCCCTCCTCCCCCTCCTCCCGAGTGGACTGAAAGCAGCTGGAGCTGAGGAAATGAAGCTGAGTGGAGCAACCTCGGCTCGCGTTGCTTTCTCAGCCTAGAGCTCAGAAAAGCCTCCCCCTCCTCCTCCTCCCCCTCCTCCCGAGTGGACTGAAAGCAGCTGGAGCTGAGGAAATGAAGCTGAGTGGAGCGACCTCGGCTCGTGTTGCTTTCTCAGCCTAGAGCTCAGAAAACAACGCGAGCTGCCTCCCCCTCCTCCTCTTCCCCCTCCTCCCGAGTGGACTGAAAGCAGCTGGAGCTGAGGAAATGAAGCTGAGTGGAGCCGAAGCAACCTCGGCTCGCGTTGTTTTCTCAGCCTAGAGAAAGGGGAAGGGGGCTCATCTGGACCAACGGTGAGTCTCCCCCTCAGTTTCCCCTGAAGGATCTTCTGTCGCTTTTGCCTTCTCCCTACATCTTCCCTCTGTTAAAATCCACACACACACACACACACACACACTTATTTTCGGTTGGATAGATTTCGTGTCTGAGCATTCTCACATGGCGGTGGGTCTTCCCCCCAAAAAAAACAGTTAAAAAAAGAAAAAACAATATATCCTCAAGCAAGAACTTTTCTGCTTCCGATTACTCCCATGCTTAAAAGTTGCAAAGAAAACACGGAAGCAGGGAAGCGGCTGCCCAGCTTCAGAGCTCCACACCATTTTTTTTTCAGAGGGGAATCTGACTTGAGTATAAGCCGAGGGGTTTTTTTCAGCACAAAAAATGTGCTGAAAAACTCGGCTTATACTTTAGTATATACGGTAATTAAATTTCTGATTGTTAAAAAAAAGTACTGACTTTTCTTCCAGCAAGTTAAAGGAGTAGTATTTACCAAAAACAATAAAATATGCATATTGTAGATGCACATGCACACTCATCGATACACTACAATGCAGCAGGAAGGAGAGCTGTGTATTAGATTTGACAGCCAAGTCAGATCCTCCTATTTAGAACAATGTATCTTTGATTATCCATGCAAGAGATAGGCAAGAATGATAGCCATAATATTCTGCTTGTGAACTTAAAATTGATTATATAGTCAGCAAATATTGGAAGAAGAGTACAAGTCTACTTGGATTTATGACTCAGTCCAGAAAGATACGGTAATTCTTATTATAGGAAGATGAAGAATGCAGTTAAATATATCACAACTATATCACATTGTGTTTATTTATAAATATATACGCTAAAAATTCTCTTTTTCCTTAAAATCTTCCCAGGTGTTGCTGCATTGGATTCCAGTGTTTCTGGAAAGATTGGCCTGCGAGCAGTTGTGTACTACTTCTTCACTACTGCCTTAGCTGTAATTTTAGGTAATAAGTAGTTCAACCCTTGAGTAATTAAATCCTTACATTTGAAATGTAGTGGAAGATTTTTAATAAGTTAGCAAACTAACAAGAAATAGTCAATTTTTATCTAACTTTGATTTACAAAGAAGTACAAACTCAGATATTATCCATCTTAGAGTATCATGATAAACATTAAGAGATTGCACCTCTTGTCCAGATTATAGTTTCCATGTGCCATTTCGCAAGGAAACAGATTTCTTTTTACTATCAAAATTAATATTTAACCATGTGATTGAATATCTGTTTTGGAAGGAACAACAACTAGCTTTGCTTCGTGAAAGAGATTTTTATCAAGTTGTAGTGTTACAGATATGGGACAGTTAGTCGAATGATTAAGTAACTTGTACATATATTACAGCAGAACTGGGGTGCTTCTAAATGGAAGGCTTCTAATGTTATAAATCAAAATCAATCCCCTTTCTGATTAAAGAAGAAGCAAAAGTAGGGGAAGTTATGAGGATTACTAATTGAAATAAATTACAACTTGGTATAGTTTCTGTGAAAAAAGCAGCATGGTTGCACAATAAAAGCTTAGCAGAAAGCAACATAGCTATTTTCTAATAGTTTTACCATCGTCAGAGGGGAAGCCATAGTTCCAAAGATGTATTCCAAGGGCAATGAAAATATTAAGGATAGTTGAAACCTCTTTTACCCCCACCCCTGTCTGCTGTAAATAACCACAGTGTTTAGCAAAATAACTTGTCTGCAACTCTGACTTAGTAGTGTTCTGATACTCTAAGATAAAGCATTTGTTATATGTCAGAAAATAATAAACTACATGTTTGGAAGAACCAAGGCCTGAATTTACAGCAAGCATAATTCTCATTTTTCATTATATATCTACTCTGCTATCTTTTAAAAAATGTTTTCTACAAGTTTTCAACTTTTCAGGCTGTGTTCTCTCGGCCCTTCCCTCTTTACCCCACTCCAATTATAGGGATTGTATTGGTTGTGACTATCAAACCAGGAGTATCTCAGAAAGCTGATGAAATTGACAGGATGGGTAGCACTCCGGAAGTGTCTACAGTGGATGCCATGTTAGACTTAATCAGGTGAGTCATTAAAACAATGGATTATATTCACAATTTTAAAAATTGAATAATGCGAACACCTCTCTCTAAATATTCTCCTGAGAAGTGAGGACCCTACTTAATTGTGCTGAGGCATGGATTCATAGGGAGAAAATGAGAATCTCTGAGTAATTGATAGTACCTTGGAGAAATTTTCAGGAGTGACCTTTCCCATTCCAGAATATATAGCCCATTTTGCAATTTTCCTTTACCCCCTATATTTTCAGAAAGTTTTTTGAGAATGTTTCTTCATAAAAGAAAATAAATCAGGCAAATCAGTTTTGCTCTGAATTCATTCCTCATTTATTTATTAAAAATGCAGAATAAATGACTTTCTCCCAGTCTCCACAGTTTTTAAAGAAGTATAGAATTGTAGAAAAGATGCAACAGTTGCAAAAGTTCAGGTTCAGAAGGCAATATATTTCTGCTTTCTTTGTGTCTGCTTTTTTTCTTTTATTTCATGGAATAATTCCTCTCTTACTTGCTGGAATTTGCTTTTTGTGTAACACAAACAACAAAGTGCTGTAAACTGACAAACATTTTAACGAAATGCAATATATTTGAGAGAAAGAAAGTACAGGACAGAGGAAAGTCCCAGGTAGTTAAGAGTTTGTATCTTGAACAGTTAAATAACAAAACCAATTCTTTCTAAAACTTAAGGAATAATTAGGATATACATACGGTCAAAGATTTGGAGTAAGAGAAAAAGACTTATTGCATCATGGTCCTTGAATATGTTTTCAACAATTAGATACTTATTCCTTTTAATCCTTTTACAGAAATATGTTTCCAGAAAATCTAGTACAGGCTTGCTTCCAACAGGTACGTTCTATTTTTCTTTTATTTATTAACAGAAGTTCTGTGAAATTTTGGCATCTTCTTATGTAATGGTTGGACTGTATATTATTACCTATTATTTTAGATCCTGATCCAGAAGAAATAACTTTATTTTTAGACAAGTAGACTTTGTGTGCAAAAATCAAATGAAATTATGTAATGATGAAATGTGAAAATTTATAATTAAGATTCCATTTCCTTTTCCGATAATCATTTTGGAGATAAACATTAGTTGGCAGTCAGTCAACATCTATATGATTTCTTCTGGACTTTGTACCTTTTGTATCTTAAAAACAAATCCCTCCACCTTTAACTTTTCTTTCTTAATATTAGAAAATGTATCTCAATCCTAGTTTTAAGCAAAAACCATTCATCAATTGATAGTTAGACAGATACTCATAAATTATCCATTTTTTATGGATCCCTGTCTACTCTCTATACTCAGATTCTTAGGTTTTTCATATGTAACAAGCTTTGTATTCTCACATTTAAAAAAATAAGAGAAAAAGGAACAGCAAAAAATAAAATAGATATGGTACTGATGGTGTCTTAGAATCAGTAGTAGTATATGTAAACCCTTGCCTATTAACAAAGTTTTAAAAGAGCTTTAAAAATAAACATTTCCTTCATCATTCTCCGCTAACACAGCACATGTATTTTTACCTTCCAGTATAAGACCAAACGTGAAGAAATAAAAATTACAAGCACAGATAAAAATGGAACCTTTCCTACAGATGAACCAATCACAGCTATAATGCCAACTGAGAGTTCACAGGTAAAGAGAAGACAACTGTGTCATTCGGTTGTGGCACAACAGGAAGACTCCTGTATCCTTAATTGCTATTAATATTTAAAATGTTATTACATGATTAGTTGCTATTGTGTATTCTACAACATTCACACTACTGAAATAATACTGAAATAATTTGTATAGTGAAATTCAGGTTGTTAAAATAATGGCTAATAACAAGAACCTGGAGATAGGAGTTTCTGTAGGGGGGGGACAATATCTGCCTGATAATAGGCCCAGTGTCATGATCAAAGCTCCCCCCCTTTTAATGGGCTGCCCTCGTTGGTAGCAAAGTTAACCCCTTTAAGATCAAACTACAGATCCCCTATGATGCTATATAGTCAAAAAAAGAATATACAAGCAAACCCCTAGCAAGGTTAAACTGCTCCCAGACAAGAGTTTAATTGTTTAATCTTCATCTTTGCAAAATATGTTATTGCTAGTTGAACATTTCTGTCTTCCCTTCTCAACCTACAGAACAAAACTAAAGAATACAAAATAGTGGGCATGTATTCGGATGGTATTAATGTGCTTGGATTGATAGTCTTTTGTCTTGTCTTCGGAATTGTTATTGGGAAAATGGGAGAAAAAGGACAAGTGCTGGTGGATTTTTTCAATGCCCTGAATGATGCCACAATGTATATTGTTCAGATAATTATGTGGTAAGTGGGAGAGTGTCTTTTCATTAATTCCTTTTACTAGTTGGTTGCACATTTCATCCAAGAGCAGGGAAAGACTTCAAAAAGCCTGCCACCCTTTGAGAAGATATGGCTGCTTTGCTCATGCATTTTGCAAACCTCACCTTTGAATGCTTTGCATTGGGTAGCTACATATGGGACCAATGTGTATATGTATCTAAATAATTTAAAATAACATAAGGATCCATTTAATAAAAATAAAGTATCTACCTGGAAGTTTGAACAGTTTGATCAAACAAAGTATCATTTTGAGAAGTTGCTTCTTATGCTAAGTTGAATTAATTAACATAGTCGGCAAATAATAGAAGTAATTAGTATTTCACTAAAACTTATGTTCCAAATTATAAATTAAATGCAGGTTTGATCCTGCTTAGAATAGATGCATGGAAATTAATGGGATAAATTACTCATCAGTAGCCATAGTTGAATGATTTCCATAGATAAAGCAAATTTGGATTTAAGATTATAACTTAGTGGATTCATTTATCTAAGGGACATATCCTATCTTTTTGTGGAAAATGGTACCATTCTTATTTAATAAGTTGAAGTTGAATAAATACAAACCAAATAATTCACAATCATAATCAATTGTTTTGATAGCTTCTGAAATATTGGTTGTGGATTATCCTATAAGATTTTTATTTAATTATAATATATTAATGGTAATACTGTTTTTTAAACGAATAGTTAAATAGCTTTATATTAGGAATGCCAAAATTGAATAATTGGTTCTACTCAAAGGATTAGTATAACCATTATCCAATGACCCTCCTAATCTTTTGAATGTTTTAGAAATATTGCTTTTTGTTCATCAAAGTTTCCACTCAAACCTCTGGAAGAAAGCTGCCAGCAATTATCTTACTATGTGGTAAGGATCTTTGGGGGAAAATCTTCAGCTAAATGATCTAAAGAAACCCAGTATATTTAGACATCCAGAACTGTCCATTTAGTTTTTTCATCCTTTACAATAGATGTAAGAAAAGTTAGATAAATATCCTTATGAAATAATATTACATTCCTCTGCCCTGTGTATACTTGATATATAGAGAGAATTGTGTTGCAAATTATCTTGGCATAAATTGCAATGTTTCTTTGTACATTCTAGGTATATGCCTCTAGGTATTTTGTTTTTGATTGCTGGAAAGATAATAGAAGTTGAAGACTGGGAGATTTTCCGCAAATTAGGTCTTTATATGGCCACTGTATTGAGTGGGTACGTTATTCTTCTAATTAATAATATTTATTTTCTTTTTAATTTGAATTGATAAATCAGTTTTTTCTATAGTTAGGGGAACTTTCATTGTATTGATCCTCACTGTGTTTCAGATACATTGAAAATATACTGAATTAAGAATACAACCTTTTAAAGTCAGTTGTTAACTCTCAGGCAATATATTAAAAAAAAAAAGGTTGCCTCATATATGAAAGATAAGAGAAAGCACTTGAATCTGAGTATTGACATGGCCAGTGAATTATTCTTAGGCTGCATATTGATGGTCTGAAATCCTAATTAGATTCATGTACAGTAGAATATTATTAGTTGCACAAGTGGGGAAGAAATGCTGGGAGAATAGAAGATTTCCTCTATTTGCATGTTATTTGCAAATACTTACAAATGTGTTTCAGGAAATTTGCTTAAAGAAGAGATGGGAAGGTTGCTTCATTCTTTCTTCTCTGTACCACTTTTCAGTTATCTTCATAGAACACAAAAGACAGCCAGATTGATTTACATGCATTTAATGATGAATTAGTGACTAACTGAAAGTTTTTACTAGTACCTAACAACATTCTGCTGAGCAGGATGCCTTCTGTTATCAAATACAAAAGGGCTAATTTGTGGTTTAGCCTAAACAGCTTTATGGATTCTAGGAAAATCTGCTGCTCTTACCGTTGATAAATTTTGAAACACATCTATGTCTGTTCACTAAGACTCTAATATTAAATATTACAGTAGTTAATGTATGTTTCCTGTTTCAGACTTGCAATCCATTCTGTGGTAATTCTACCACTAATATATTTAATCATAGTGCGGAAAAATCCATACCAGTTTGCCATAGGTATGGCTCAAGCACTATTGACCGCACTCATGATTTCTTCCAGGTAAGGATAACAATTTTTTTCCCCTATGCTTACATTTAGCTCTGGGGTAATATAAATGAACTTACATATGAATTTATTCTAGACCTACATTTTATATTAATTTAGACTTTATCACCATATATGCTGTGTTTTTTATTGATGTTAGTTTCATCTTGATTCGACTGTGAAATTACTAATAAATACGTGCATTGGCTTGTTACTGACCTATTTTTTTCTCCATGTCTATTTTTTCCCCTCTTGATTTGTGGGATTTAGTTCAGCCACTTTACCGGTAACTTTTCGCTGTGCAGAAGAAAAAAATCATGTTGACAAGAGAATTACTCGATTTGTTTTACCAGTTGGAGCAACAATCAACATGGATGGAACTGCACTGTATGAAGCAGTGGCTGCTGTTTTTATTGCACAGCTTAATGACTTAGAGCTAGACATTGGCCAAATAGTAACCATTAGGTAAGGAATTATGCTGTATCACATATTTTACTTTTTTTTCATAGTTAACCATTATCTTTTTTTATCTATAATGAAAATGAATAAGAGAATCTTAATGAATGAATCAGATAATTTAATTGTTGCAAGGTCATCTAGCCTCCTGAGATGAATCTCCTGTAAAATTATGCTTTGTGCAATATACTCTCATAAGAACAAGACCTCTGGTCACTATTAAATTGTGGCATTACAGTTTTACTTAACAGTAAAACTCAACTTTGTGCTCAGTGGATTATCTTAGCACTCAAACCCATTAGCTGTATTCATTACTAATGTACACATTATGTTGCTAAATTCACAGTATCACTGAATTTAACTGTATTACTGAATTAAAATCATTTTATTTGGGCACCATATTGCCTTTGATAATTAATTTCAAATATCCTATGTTATAAATTGCTTGACTTGATAGACAACAGAAATAGAGGCAAGATACAGAAGAGAGGTTTGTAGCTTCATGACAGAGCTAAAAGTTGTTGGTTTTTCAAGCTGGGACATTTTCTCTTCTCTGAATACCATATTCTATCGAGCAAGTTGGCTCAGCTAGCAGTAGTTAGCAGTGTAGCACATATCTTCAATGTCAAAATATTTCTATGAAAGAGCAATAATGAGTCTGATTCCATGTTTGGAGAAGCTAGTAAGAAAAGGATCTCAAGATAGGCAGCTCTAAAAAAAATGGAAAATGTGGAAATGGAAAAAATGGAAATAATAACACACAATTTGTAAGCCATTCCTTTGAGCAGTTTACTGTTTATTCCTGCAGCTTCCTAATTTTCAACATTCTAACTTCCTAATTTTCAACATTCTTGTATCACAGGTTCCTTTCCACCACCTAGTATTTACAGCATTCATTTTAAGTTAATGTTACCATCCCAGTGCCCCATAAACATCTCTAAAAACATTCCTTCCACCATTTCCTACTTTAATTTCATCCAATTATTTCATCACTTTTATTTTTTTATTCCATTCATGCTGTTCAGAAGCACCTTGTTTTGCTCTTTTCATCCACTTCCCAAATAAATTTTTCCTTTGTTTCAAAATCATTTTGTGTCTCCTCTTGGTTTTTCTAATTGTAGTTGATTACAAAGAAACATGAATCAGTGATGACATACACTGTACCATTTTATGCTCTATTGGTCAGACCCCATCTCAGTTATTTTTTCTTTGATTTGGGATGCAGTGTGACAGCAACAGCTGCCAGCATTGGAGCAGCAGGGGTACCACAGGCGGGCCTTGTTACCATGGTGATTGTACTGAGTGCAGTAGGACTGCCAGCTGAAGATGTTACCCTCATCATTGCCGTGGACTGGCTTCTGTAAGTTCCTACACTTCTTATGCATCTATTTACATGAAAAATATCAATGAGCCCATTGCATTGTGTAATCAGTATACTTCTAATGAGTGTTTTCTGCCAGCACCAGTTGTGATATGTTAACATTTAGTTGACACTGTGCTACAGTATTAACAAGTATTGGACTGAGTATTTATTCCAACATTCCAGGATACCTAATAATATTCCTTTTTTTCTTTTGCATGAATTTGATTATTTGCATGCAATAGTAACTAAAATTGATACCATCTGAAATATTACAAACGTGTAATCTCATCTGATGCATTTTTGTTCAGAAGACATATTCTTTCAGCAGGAAGAAAATGACATGATAATTATATACAGAAGGAACGAAATACCAAGCAGTTCATTACTTTAAAAGATTTTCACATAGTTTCACTTATTACCTTAACTCTATAATCTTTCACCTTCTAAAAAGTAACTCATTGTACAGAGTTCAATATTCCTGAATTTATATTAAGTGCTTAGCATACCTTTGCCAAGTGGAAGCACCTTTTAAAAAGAAAGGCTCTGCCAATCTGCTGAAGTTATGTCTGGAGAATAAGAAATCAACACTCCAACACTAAGACATTCATCAGATTTCCTGATTTAATGTTTTTCCTTTCCCAAAGGCCAAAAACCATTTAGTATTATTGCATTTACTAGAACTTGAATTTATAGCAGTGGTGACTGACATTTCCCTTAGGTTAGTCAAAGGTTATGACCAAAGTACTATATAAGAAAGTCAGTGCTTATAAGAAGACTCTGCTACACAGTTACCCTATTTTATTCACAGAATATGATGAAAATCCCAGAGGATATTGTCGTCTACCTGTAGTCCTCCCAGATGTATTCAGCACTTCATCCATCCTTTTTCTTACCCTCTCTTACCCACTTTCTATGGCTATTCCATATTTTCCCTACCATGTCTTTAGTTCAGTGGTCCTAGGACTTGCCACCTGGAAATCTCCAATATTACATAAGTGATGAAGATGTAGATATAATGTAACCCTTGAACCAAACATTTTTTGTCATTCTATTGACTCCAAAGTAGATAGCTCTGCAGAAATGGGGAAGCCAACAGATCTTAGATTGGATGTTGGTCAAGGACATTTGAAATTCTAATGTTGAAAAATGAATTATTGAGCAGCACATGAGACTCCTCAAAATGTATTTGATCTCTGCATGTGTAAGAATTCTACATTGACATATTTTTGCCAATATTGATAAAGCTGGGGTACAAATCTCATTTATATATAGGTTGAATTTATTGCCACCTATCCTGACTAGCCTAAAATGTTGTTTTCTAGGGATCGATTCAGAACAATGGTTAATGTTCTTGGTGATGCCTTTGGAACTGGAGTTGTGGAGAAACTCTCCAAAATGGAACTAGAACAGATGGACACCATCTCTGAAGTTAACATTGTAAATCCTTTTGCTTTGGAAACAACCGACAGTGAGGATAAAGAGACAAAGAAATCCTATGTGAATGGAGCTTTTGCCGTTGATAAGTCAGACACTATATCTTTCACCCAGACATCACAATTCTGAGGTTGATTGACTAACAGAGGGCCACATTGGATTAAAGGACATGAGAGACCCTAAGTCAATCCATACCTTGGGATCATTACACTATCGATTCCTCATGCTGTTCTTTGTCTTCTGCCTGTATTCCTACAGGCATACAGAGAAAAGAATATATCTATCTCACAATTCCTGTCTCCCTCAGCCATTCAGAAACAGAGAATGCAGCCATTCTGTTCCTCCTGTTGTACAGGCTGCCCATACCATATTTCCCCACAACTGGGAACATGGGCTCTTTCTTCCCAGTCAATTGTTGAGTGGCAGTCATCCATGTTCAGAGCTGTGGAGATTTCTTCAGGAGGCCCAATACAGAAATATAAGTATATTCTTGAGCCTAGTTAGGTTGTCAGAAAAAATTGTTCCATCATAGTTAAGAATGAAGGCTAGCACTCTTAAGATTCCTCAGCAGCACCTATCGAAGATTCTGAATTGAAATCTTTTAGCGAGATTCAGAGGATAAATACATTCCTTTGGGACAGATTGTCTTCGGCATGTAGTTATCGCAACATTTGGTCATTGTATGCAGATATATGAAAAAGCCAGGTTATAAAAGTATATATCTTTTTAAAAGCTATGTCGAATAACTACTAATTAACTATTAAATAAAAAAATCAGAAGGATAGTTCTGGATTAAGTGTGAAGTTTTTGAAAATATATGTGTGTTTTTAAACATTGTTGAAATTGGAAATTATTACTTGAGAACTTTATATTTTCATTTCCATTACTAATTATAGCTATGACATAGTGGAACTTCTTGATTAATCCAATCACAACAGCTTTGCAGCAAACTACAGTAAACCCTAATAATGTAGTTTTCCTCATTTAGTAATCTTCTTTTGGAAGCTGTAAAACACAATTTTAGAGCTCTCTGTTTGATAGAGGAGATAAAGAATGCATTTCATGGGTATACAAGCAAACTATAATTTCATATCTTTCCTCCAGTCTCCTGTCCATTCCAATCCCAATTCCTTGTGTGTCATTGCAAATGCAATTCCATTGAGGGAGCGGGTGTAATTGAATACAACCCTAACTTCATAGCTATTCACTGAATAGCTTAGAGAAAGTGTATGTTTTAAAGTATTGCATTTACTGTATGTGATTCACTGCATGTTGTTTGTTTGCTTCTTTGTTTAATCTTATAACTGAATCTGAAAGCTTGCAGTATCAAAATACAGGCCTCGTGACCGAGAAGCAGGCTTATGGTGAATTATATACCAGTTTGTCTACCAGCATAAAGACCTTGACTGGTGAAAGATAAATAGCAATTTTTTATGAAAGTTCATAGTGTAGAGTAATGGAGATATATTCTCATATGGACCATTTGAGTGTGATTTCTTTATGAAAACATTCCGTACTATTAAATAGTTCATCTAGTTAGTGCTTAACACCAATACGCTTACCTATGGTGCAGTTTTATTTTCCCTTGAAAAACATTATTGCAGAAGATAAACTTTTCTTTGGACATTGCCAGTTAGCTACGTAACACAAATAGAAATTCATAGAAGATAATGATTTTGTAAATAAGCTTGTGCTAATCTGAGAAAAATGCACTTAATTACTATCAAGAAACAACAAATCTGTAGCCTTAGACAGTCTTACACTGTTCTGTTCAATAAATAATCCAGGTATGTGCCAAAGAACACTCAAAAGTAACTATTCAAATAATCATGTTTTGATAAATTGCACCTTAATTGTGTGAAAGGCATAATACTGTACTGTATGTATTTAAATAAAATAAGCTATAAATGAAATGCGCAAAGTGCAAACATTGATCCGTTTGTACAAATAAAGAAGTGTACAGTGTAAATCTTGTGCAAAATTATTTTTTAAAAAAACATTTGTACAGCTTTGCTATTGCTAGAAGGAAAATGTTCTTAATAGTATTTTGCCTTTTCCTTGCACCCTTCAATACTATACATGTCCCCTTTCTTTGATTTCAATAAATAGTTCTGGTCATCCAGCATATCCTTGTTCTATGTCTGTATGTAGACTTATGTATCAGCACTGATGAAGAATGGGAGTTTCTGTTCATCTGCTTAGTGAGAAAAGCAGAATAGAAGGAAAATGCAGCTCTTCCTGTTGGCTGCCCATACCATATTTCCTCACAACTGGCAACATGGGCTTTCTTCCCAGTCAATTATGAGAGGCAGCCAGCATGTTCAGAGCTGTGCAGATTTCTTGTGATATAGTTTTGCCACAAAAGTCCTATTAGGAGCTATTCGACTCCTATGTTAATGGGTTTCAACATTTTCTTATCAGTAACAAAAGTTTTACAATTAAGCCAGCTGGGTTTACTTATATCCTATCTTTATTACTTTTTATAATGGCGACAAACTTATTTAATATTCCATCCTTCTTCTATTTTCTCCAAAACAAGAACCCTCTGAGGTGGATTCGGCTGAGACAAAGTTGACTGGCCCAAAGTCACCAAGCCAGCTTTCATGCCTAAGGCCCTAACCTGGTGCCTTAACCACTACACCAAGCTGGCTTTATAATAATACAACAAGCAAACACACATTTGGCAGATATTTTTACCTAAAGAAACAGTGGTGAATTAGACCTGAAACTCCTAAAGAACCTTGAAGATAACTGCTTCGATACTTGGGATGACTGAAGCAATCAACCTATAACAAACTATCCTAAACAATGGAATCAATTGTGTACACATCCTAAGCCATGATCAATATATAGTTTCCTTTTTATAATGGAGATCCTGAAGCAATAAATCACAAATATTGGCTGTCCTAGAGAAGTACATTATGTGTCCAGTCGAAGGGCTTCATCACTTCTTTCAGCTACCCCTTGGTAATACACTGGAAGCTGATCCACCTTGTAGAGCAGGATTGCTGCTACCAATATCAATCCTGTTCTACAAGGTGGATTAATAGATAGAAAATAGATAGATGATAGATAGATAGCAATATATATGAATGTACAACCTGATGCACAAACATAAACCCACAAATGATCATTAGAAAATTTCTTGTAGCTCTTTCAAATGGAAAAACTTTCAAATCACTGGTAAACATACTGTATAAGTCACTGATCAGGATTAACCTTGTGGGATTGAGCCCTGAATCAGATGAAAAAACACAGGTCTACATGTGCAAAAATTAATCATTTCCATTGGAGTTTCTGTATATTACCTGAGCATTTCAAGTTCCTTTCAAATATGGTATTCCTAGGACATCTTCAGACATGGAATAAGAGCTGCAAGGGATTTCCTATTGGGAGAACATCAATGTTGTCTTATATACAAACAGTATGTATCAATACTAAATTCTAAATATTAAAAATATGTTTAAAATACTTTGTGTATGCAGCCTAATTTCTTTATAATATTAACTAATTTTATTTAAATCAGTTGTAGTCAGAAATGTCATAAAGATGCACGAAGGTGGCTTTCTCAGAGTGAATTGTTCATGTTTCAACAATTATACCCTCCCTTGTAAAAAATGTTGAACAATAAATAGGTTATCTGTTATGTTCCATACCCGAAAGTTATGAGTTGAGAGGCCTTGCTGAGGAGGCTTTGCTGTTAGAGAAGCACTCTGCAGTAGAGCAGATTTACAAGGGCCTCCAACCTTAGCGACCTTAAGACTTGCGGACTTCAACTCCCAGAATTCCTCAGCCAGCAATCTCTATATAGCTACAAACAAGCTAATTGCACCCCCTCCTATCTTCCCGGAATTCAGTCAACCCTTATCTAAACCTTTTTCAGCAGTTGTAGACTGCCGGAGGAGGAAGAGGGGATGGTTCCATGTGTGCCCACCACTTCCATGGCCCGGTTCCAAAAGGCTCAAGGCCTGTTAGTGAGCCGTGGTCCAGGGATGAGGGGACCCATCCCCTATCAGGTGCTAACCATTAGTTAAGATTTCTGTGCGTAGGCATGAGTAGCAATACATCAGTTTAATTGGACTATCATGTGTGGACCTGATCTTTTCTGCCTGACAGATCTGCCCCCCCGATGAAATAATAGCAATAATAATAATAATAGCAATAGCAATAGTTCCAGTAACAATAGCCTCATAGAAGGAGGAGGCAGGAAATTGACTCTGGGATGTAAATCAGCATCTCCACACTAAATTGTATTCTTCATTTAGTCATCTGACCGCACACCCAGCTGCTTCACCAATATGCTCATGAAGAATTCAGATTTCTCCAGGTGACATTTTCAGGTCAAGGAGTCAGGCAGATTTCTAGGAGTAGAAGTGACCAACAAAATCATGAACGCATCTCTTTACATTAGGTCAAACCACATTCTTTTGACTGTCTTATACACCTACTGCAGTTAGGTGGCTTAAGCTTCTAGCGTTCCTCCATGTATCATGGTTGGATTTTTGAAACAAATTATCTTTATTTATAGTACTAACAGATTCTAGGAAATGAAGCAGATGCAGAGGAGGAATGGATAGGATTCTCATGTATTTTTATTTAGGATTTTTATTGACTGTTTCCTAGTATGATTTGATTGCTTATTGTACCCTATGACTATTATTGTTGCACCTTACACTGAGAGCATATGCACCAAGACAAACTCCTTGTGGGTCCAATCACACTTGGCCAATAAAAATTCTATTCTATTCCATGTAACAGATTGTACTAGAAGGAGCAAGCTAACCTCAGTAATAAAAATGAATGGGTAATTGATGGTTTCTATTTATACTGTTTGCAGTCATGAAACCATTAAACTATATTGTCACATCCCTTAATACAGGGTTCAGAAACAGTAGCTGGACTTAGAAGCATCTCCTCCTCCATTCATATCACAATTAAAACTAGTTTCCTTGCCATTTGTATTGTGTAGGATTTAAAAAAAAAAATAGTTAAAGATAGGTAGAAATGCTTAGAATGACCCTGGAATTCCTGCAAAGGATTCAGTTTTTGTTAATACATATTAAACTCAGGAAAATCTGAAACAGAAAAGGCGAGATTTCCTTTATTGTACTCAGTGGAAAATAGGCTATAATCAGAAGAATGCTGGATATAATAAAAATATTGCATAGTATTTGTGATTATCAATCCCATTTGTAGGTAATAATTTGCCTATCCAGAATGCTAGGGCAGCCTTGCCATAATTGAATGCTAATTCTTGGCTTTTTTATCTTTGTTCCCAGACTTAAGATTGGTGCTCAATTTTGTGTTGCTCAGACCACCTCTAAATGTCTGCCATAGCCCTTCCCTTGTGAGTCACTTTTGGACCCTTCTAGAGATCTGAAAGGCATGTTACTTTCACATTATGTGGCCATGGGCATTTTAAAGAAATGGCTGCCTAGAACAAGAACATAGTTGAAGTAGGTGGCATGTGCTAAGGAATATCTGCAGGATGTGGCTTTAAAAAAGATGGAGGCCGCAGCAACATGAACAAAAACTCTGTGTTAAGATATTTAAATTTAGTAACTGGTACAATGGGGTTGTACAATGAGCCAGAACACACAATTATAGTTTATTGGTATGAGATTGCTGGCTCCTGCGTGAAGCAATCTTTGCTGTCATTGGTTGCTGTGGGTATGGAGGGTGAGTTTCCTCCCCCCCCCAACTTTTTTTCTTGTGTGCCTTGTGTGTTCTGTGATTTACCTCATGGTGCTCCTGTTTGCCTGATGATCTAGTTTGCTGGATAGATAGATTGTAGATATAAGATAGATAGATAGATAGATAGATAGATAGATAGATAGATAGATAGATAGATAGATAGATAGATAGATAGATATAGATAGATAGATAGAGTGTGTGTGTGTGTGAGAGAGAGAGAGAGAGAGAGAAGTGATGTAAAATATATTTATTGATATAAAACTACAAGTTTGTGTCAGCATCTATGACTTCATTTGGACACCTGCTGCACAATTCCCTGACATACTGTCCAAAGAATATTGCACCACACATAAAAGCCGGGCAATGTTTCTCAGCCACCTAGCCTCCCCACCCACCCCCAGCAAATCCTATGGACATCTCTGGGCTGAAGGACAATTCCTTCATGACAAATAGCTGCCAGAAGGAGCAGATCATCCAACCCTTGGACCCACATCATGGTCTTGATCTGGCTCAGTTGACCTTGCACCATTGGTTTATGAAAAGCCACAAAAATCATGGCACACCTGTTTTACTTTACAGCATAAGTGTGTGGAAAACTAACATCTACCTAACATGAAGATTTGAAGAAGGATCCTACATGTGGCACACACTTGTTGGCCTGCCACCCACCTAGAACTAGAATTTCAGGGAAGATAAAAAGGGGGCAGTTCCATGAGATTTTATGCCACATTTCCTTATATGATACCCTATACAGCTATGCTGGATGAGGAATTCTGGGAGTTGAAGTTCACATGCCTTAAAGTTGCCAGGGTTGGACACCCCTGTCCTAGAATATCAGGACTAACGTTCCAGAAAATCAAAATGATACTTCTAAGGTATATTAAGATCATTTCTTGCTTTACTTTTATAATTTGAGCATGAATTCAGAGGAGCAACAACTTCAGCAGCATTTTTGGTTCTGGTTATGATGCTGCTGAAATGCCCAAGGCCTTAGTCATATAATGTCACCCAAGGAAGATAAGGCAAATATTGAGGAAAGGATAAATATATCAACTTAGACATAGACACAGTAACACTTGATTTTCTGTTCCTATATTTGCTTTTTATCTCTCAGACATCCACATGCCTCTCCTCTTTTGAGCAAGAAAGTATTGGAATCTGTTATCTGCTAATGTTAAATCATAATTACAGTACATTGTCGAACCAGGACAGAAGTGTACTGAACAGTACTAATGCTAGTTAGTATTTAGATTTGTGATAGAGTACATAATACACACAAAAGAGTTATTTTTCATTATCCCAACAAAATAGAAACTATAAAAGAAAGTGCTTTGGTCCACTTAATTTTACTTTAGGAATATACTAAAAAAAATATCTATATTTATGTTCTTAGAAAAGAGTTTCATACAAATAGGCAATTGTAGCTCAATCCTACATAGATTTACATAAAGGTAACTTTTTTTGCAAATAGGATATACAGGTATAATGCATCATGTTGATTTCAAAAGTATACCAAGTGTACTTGAATTATTCTCTTTATAATTCAGGTACAGGACAGGGAGGCAGTTTGCTATTGTTTGATTTTTTTTAATGCTTGCACAGCAGCATCCAAAAGACAATGACCACATGCATGCAATGACATCATCCTGCAAATGGTGCAATCATGTATTTGCATCAGGACAACTGACTCAAATTTGTAAATCGTTGGTGTGATTATATTATCACATGTCTGCCACATACCTTTGTGTTTGCACTGAGCACATGGAAGTACTTGACCATGATTGCAAGATAAAGTCAAAGCTCATTGCCTAACTATTACATAGCCAGGTCCAAGTAGCTCTTTTAGCAACAGCACAAACATTCTTATCTATTGACTTCTGGAAAAAAGTGCTTTCCCAATCTAGTTTACAGGACTAAATTTTCCTGGTGGCTATATATCCAGCTATTAGTTGGATCTAGCTTCTTGAGATCAACCAAAGTGCTTTGACAAAGATTAACTAAAACCTCAACTAGTGATAACTACAAAAATACATCAGTCTTCTTGCCAACAAGTATACCAATATTTTGAGTCTCCCTCTTCCTAGTTGTGTTAATTTTCCAATTTAGTTTAACAATTCGGAAATTCCCTAAGGAAAACCCATCCAAATGTCAAACAGCTTAAATATATTTTAACTTTTCTTATTTTAACTTCTCTCAGCTGCTGAGCTAGGTTCAGAATCAAATCCCTTTAGTTGGTTATTGGCTGCTTAGTACTTTGAATTTTGGCTTCTAGTCATTTCTTTTCTTTTCTCTTAATAAATTTTGTTTTCTTTTCATTTTTATCTCTAAGCTGCCTAGGAATTACACAACCACAAAATAAAATTAAATAAACAAACTTCAAAGTGCAAAGTTGATTAGGTACTATCATAGGATGAGACATCATGGCCATAATCTCCTTTTTAATCCAAGATTAATCTCCATTTCCAATTTGTGAGTTATTCTTTGCCTTCATTTTTTTTTTCCTGAGGCTGATGGCACTGAAGCAATTGATCATAAATTTTGGAATTCCCTACAAGGGAATTTCAGCATAGCTGGTTTCCAAAAATAATTGGACCAATTCATGAAAGTCTTGCGTTATAGCCTTGAGGGCAGTTGTGCTTTCCTTTGAAGACCATCTGCTGGAAGACTATTGGGCTATTTTGGACACTCCAAGAACAGACTGCTGGACTAGGTGAGCCAAGGGTACCAGCCAATCCCCCCCATTCCCTATATCCTTATATTCATAATGCTACTCAGGGAATAATGTCTGTTCAGCTAGTGAATAGGGCTGTTATACCCATTTTCTTAGAGTCAAAATATCATTATTATTTGTTATATACCATTCTGGTTTAATTGGTATCCAAATTGTTCAATTTATTTTTTTAAAAGATAACAAGTAATAATTCAATGTTACAGATGTCATTGCCATCCTCCCCCTAAATTAAATGACTCATCTTAGTGTTCTGGCTGTTTCTGCCATCCTGTTACCATTTCATACAGTTCTTTCACTGCTCCCCCCCCCATTTGAATTAAAAAAAAACTCACAGGGGGGGGGAATCTAAAGTAGCACAATTGGGTTGTCACTCCTTACCGACATGTACCAATTCCGGCCTTCTGCGCATCTTCAAATTTAACCCCCAGGACAGGAAAAACAAAATGGTTCCAGAAATGTCTGAAAAGATACTTTGCTCTCCTATAATTTGTTTTTTTAGTAGTAGGAGTTGATAAGAGGTAGATGTTATAGTTAACCTAGTTAAGCAGATCATTTATGAGACAGATTTCTCTCCCAATCTTATCGTCCAATTGAGCCATGCAAACACAGCCATTGAACTATAGGTTAATGAACAATTTAGCAAGAACTAAGATGGATTTTCCTGTCATTATTTCTGTCCTTTCACTACTTCTTTCACTATTGTGGCTGTTATTACGTGGCCAAATAAATAAAAACTATTCCCTCAATCCACAGCCCCACAAAAAAAAACCCAGAATGATCAGTTGCTAGTGCTCTAATTGAATAATATATTGCTTAAAAACATATCCTAAAAAAAATTATTATACAACCTGGTGTATACTGTAGTATTCAAAGTCTACATTGTTTTTTGCTCCAACTACCTGTCACCTATTTGTGCAAGAACATCCTCATGTTAGCAAGCAGGAAAATAATTCTAATTTTTTCCAGAGCATATTCTAAAAATCTGGGAGTACATCGCGAGTTTAGTTTTGGATGTGGAATTTTACTCCTTCCAAGGTTAAGTAACTCAGCTGATTGAAATGAATTGGGGATGGCAATGTCTGTGCACTGTGAAGTATTGGAGCGGAAAGAAAGAGGCCTGCCATTCCATTAGTGTTTCAATTTGTATAAATCATTTTCTTACAAGGTGGTAAGGGTGAACAATCATTTAAAACAGCAATTTTAAGAGAAAATTACTTTGATCTTCTTCCAACTGTTGAGATGTAATTTTGACTTAGCAATTTGCTGTAAAGAATACATTTGTGTAGTTCAAGGTCATTTTTTTCTGTCTCCTGAGCAAAAGCATTCCAAAATTGAAAAAGAATTGTTAATATTCTCCTCAAATAATTTCCTTGCCTTTCCAAAATGAATCAGAGATGAATTGATTGTTTCTTTGTTTGCAAAACAAAACAAAAAATCTACCTGGAAGCTGCACTTTCTGAATTTAGAAATCTTCCCACATGAATCCAATTGTAAACCAAGGCTTCTTGGCAAGAAGCTGAAAGCCCTCTTTAGATATTGAGAGAAACTACAGTATTATCATATCATGTTTCTGGCATGAGTAAAGCTGACTAAATAGAATGAAAATTCTGAGTGAACTCTTCCCTCTGTGGCCTAAATCTCAGAAGATATTATTGTCCTTGATACGGTAGTTAATCCATTATTTCTTAATTGTAAATAGCAGCTGCCAGTTGATGAAAAATCAGTTCCTTTAATTTATGTCCTATATGAAGTATGTCTACACTCAATAAAAAAATATCACTCCCAAAGACCATTGGAAACTATACTTCTGTGAAGGGGTTCAAAATATTTTCTTTAGAGAGGTCAGATCAACATCCCAACCTGCAGTGGTTATAATTGTAAATCAGTGATGTCACAGTGACTAATTTGGTGTACTTGTAAGATCTCATGTGCCCATGTATAATCTGTTTTTCAAAATACATTCAAATGAATTGTAAGTTGATAAACACTTGTCACTCTATCTGTTGTGTCCGTCGCGGCAAGGAGACCAGGACTCAGTGACTTGGTTCATCTCTTTTATTGATCCCGAGAACGGCTCGGGTTCCGGGGGAAAAACAGCGGCTTTTTATTCCCAAGCCACCGCAGCCGCGACCAATGGCACCGCTTTGAATCTCCCGCGATTAGTTTCCACCAATCGCGGGAGATCCGCAGCGGGACAATCAGTGCGGCTCGCTCGACCAATCGGATCCCTGCACGCTTTGACCAATCACAGCGCGGCGTTTACAAGAATGTAAATGACCGTACAGAACACCCCTCCCCTCTTGGTTTGGTCCTATGTGACGTAGTCCCGTAAGTAGGCGGGACACCGTACTTGCCTACTGGACCTGCGCAGGTTAGTTGTTGTTTGGCTCCCGGCCGGTTCGGTTGGGTTCTCTGTTGCTCTCGGCCTTGTCGATGGAACCGCCTGGAAGGTCTCGCTGGGCCTCTTGTCGCAGCTCCCTCCCGGTCTACCCGGGCTGGTTGAGCTGTGGTTTTCGCCACTCCCGCCTAGTCTTTCTGGGCTGGTTGAGCTGGCCTGGCTGCTTCTTCCTGGTGAGGCTTCGAGCTGGCTGTCAGTCGATAAGTGTTTCTGGTTTCTTTCTATTGGGTTTTGGTTCCCGGGGTATTCCCTCCCCTCTTGGCTTGTATTAAGGGGATTGTCTATGTTTGGTTGCATGTCGGTTGTGTTTCCTGTGATTGTTCTCGATCTTAGTTGATCGATGTGGCATTTCCAGGCTCATCTGTAGGTGGTTTGCAAACGGTACGAGCGGGGATCTGTCAGTTGGGTTATGGTTGCTGGTACCCACAGTGGGTCTCCGGTTAGGTTCTTTGCGTAAACGGCATCACCTGGTGCAAAGGACCGGTGCTTGCTAGAGGAGTTTGGGGGTTTCTCCGGGTTGTATGTGGGGTGCAAGCTGTCGAGTGGGGACCTTATTTTCCTCCCCATTAGTAGCTCTGCCGGGCTTTTGTTCATTGTTGTGTTCGGGGTTATATGTTGTATGAAAAGCATTTTATTTATTTTTTCTTGGATTTCTCTGTGTTCAATTTTTTGGATGGGTTTTTTTTTTTTGTAAATTGAACCATCCGTTCCACCCTTCCGTTCGCCGCCGGATGTGCTGGAGCTGTCAGTGCGTGTCGTATGCCCCGTTCCGCTAGGAATTTTTCAAATTCTAGCGAGGCGAATTGGGGCCCATTATCCGACACGATGACATCTGGGAGGCCGTGGGTTGCGAATAGCTTGCTAAGTTCCTTGGTCACGGCCTCCGTGATGGTGGTTTTCATGTTGCTTACCTCCAACCAGTTGGAGTAAGCATCTACCATTATTAGGAATGTATGCCCCTTAGTGGGCCCGGCAAAATCTATGTGGATCCTGGACCATGGTCCCCTGGGGGTTTCCCATTCCAGGATCGGTGCTGCGGGAAGGTTTGGTCTGGTTTCTTGGCAGCGTTCACATCTTGCCACCCAGGCCTCGATTTGCTTGTGCATCTCTGGCCACCAAGCGTAACTTCTGGCCAGGGCTTTCATTCTAACTATGCCCGGGTGCCCCTCGTGTAACAACTTCAATACCTTCCCTTGTAGCTTTTCCGGAAAAACAACCCTATCCCCCCACAGTACACACCCTTTTTGTAGCGAGAGTTTTGTTTGCCGGTTCCAGAATGTCTTGAATGCTTCGTCGTCGTCTTTTTCCGGCCACCCTTTTTCTACCCAATGTAACACCCGCGCCAGACATTTGTCTTTATTAGTTTCTCGGGCAATGTCTGACGCGGTTATGGGTAGATCGGGCAGAGTCTCTATGCTGAGGGTGCTCGTCGTGGGTGCTGGGTCGGTGTCTAGGTCGGGTAACGGCGAGCGGCTCAAGGCGTCTGCGTGGGTGATAGTCTTACCGGGTCGGTGTGTGAGCCGGTAGCTGTAGGCGGCAAGGAATTCGGACCAACTTGTCATTCTGGGAGATAGGATGTTCGGGGTGGCCCAGTTCCCTGCCAGGATGCCCAGCAGCGGCTTGTGGTCTGTGATAATGGTGAATGTGCGGCCGTAGAGGTACTCGTGGAACCTCTTCACTGCTGCGACGATAGTCAGGGCCTCCTTGTCCAGCTGGCTATAGTTCCTCTCTGGTTTGGTGAGTGTCCTCGAGAAGAAGGCGATGGGTGCTTCTCTTCCGTCCAGGAGTGTGTGGCTGAGGACGGCGCCGACGTCGAAGGGTGAGGCTTCTCCTTGAGTCAATTCCTGCTCTTCTGAGAATCTTACTTCTTGTTCTTCAATCGCCATTTTCATTTTTTCTAGCACAGAGCAAAGTGATCCTCCTCTTTCCTGTAGTAATTCTTTCATATTTTTAAGTTCCATTTTTAAGTCCCAAAGAGATATCATCATTCTTATATTTTATAATCCTCAAAGTCCACAAAAAAACCCCCCACTTTTACTTTCCTTCTTTCTTCTTTCAATTTTTTAAAGTTCTCAGCTATTCCAGTTCAGGGTTCATACCAAAAACATCAGTCAGTCCCACAATCTTTCCTTCCTTGCTTTTTCCTTTAATCTGGTTCTGCTTTCACTTTCTAAAATTCTTACTTTGTTTCAATATTTCTGTAATTTTATACCAGTTCATTCAAAAACAAAATGCTCTCCTTTTTATTTGAACTAATTTTTTATCAAAAGGTGACACTCTCTATTATACGAAGTCTTCACTTTTTTTCCCCTATATTTTTATTTAAGGTTTTTCGAACCTCAATATTAAAAGACAACCCAGTCTCCAATTTATAAACTTTATTATTATTATTCTTTGGCAATATTAAGTCCAGCTTTAATTTTATACTTGATTATTCCCAAATTATTTTAGTCCAATTTCATTAAATGTTTAATTCCAGCTTCTTCCTTTCCCAGTTCGAAGCCCCATTTAGCTGTCAAAAATATTTTCCTTTTTTTTTCCTCTGTCCCTTTGTAATTTCTTTTCTTAAAAATTCCATATTACCTTAATCCCAGGGTACTTTTATTTGGTTATACTGCCCAGTTGTCCCGGTTCAGATGTTATCCATCTCTTTCTTCCCTCCTGCACAAATCTTAGTCAAGGTGAGTCATCCTCTTTGGGATGGCCATTTTAGACCATCGCTGCAGTTGTCTTCGGGAGGAAAAAAAGCCAAGCCCAGGGGGGGAGATGCGGCTCCCCACAGACAGGCTTGCTGCTTCCTCTTACTCCGCTGCCCCTCCAAGGCAGTTTCAGCCCCTAATCAGGATAATTGGGGCTCTCCGCCGAAAGAGCACGAACGATAGTCGCAGAGAGTTGCGATCTACCATCCGTCAGCAAGGAGGCTCCGCCTTCTTCCCTCGCACTTCCCTCGCATCCAATATACGTATCTTTATGTCTTGTTGAATTTTTATGAGCACTTTTAATTTATTAATGAAGTTGTAAAGTGAGTATTAGTACAAGCCTTGTCTCTTTATAGAGAAAAGATCTCCTCCAGGGATCTGGCAAAGCCAAAGGAAGCCTGAAGTCCTATGTCTCGTTCTGAACTTTCCAAAATTCATATTGGTTTTTGCTGCACAGAGCACTCTTATCAATTGGATGATGAAGGGAGAACCAAACAAAACAGAGAGCCAATCTGGCTTCATGGTAAAGGCACCAGGCTAGAAACTGGGAGAACATGAGTTCTAGTCCCACCTTAGCCATGAAAGCCAGCTGGGTGTCTTTGGATCAAGTCATTCTCTTACAGCCAAACCACCCCAGAGGTTGTTGTGGGGAAATTAAGAGGAAGAAGTAATAGGTCCTTTAGATTCTTTGAGTTATTTATAAAAACAATAAAAGTGAGATGTAAATAAAACAAACAAACCCAAATGTTGTATATTATTCCATCTGGTTAATAGTACATATGTCTACTCAGAACTAAAGTCAGTTAAACTTTCTCCCCCTTTTTATGGCCCTGCAGTCCCTTAAGTCAGGGCAACTGAATGAAGATGAGTGTCTACTAGCCAGATGCCCTTCCTGACACCTACATGGAGTTCACAGATTATTTTCTCTTTGCACCCTGAGACAGAGAAATATCTGCCACTGCCTAGGATTGAACTCTCAACCTTCTGAATTAGGAGGCAAGACCACCATGCTGCCCTTCTAGTTAAACTTCAGTTATTCTAAGGTATTTCCAAATTAAGTAGGATGGTATCCAGAGAAAACAATTCTTGTAACACTGGAGAAGCTACGGTATGTAGAATACTCTTCCAGTTTCAAAGTCTATAAAGTTGGTGTGATCTGACTGGTTTCATTGGGAAAGATAATAATTACTCCAGCTCTGGTTTGATGTGATATCTCTCTTTTATCAACAGTGTGTTGAATAGCAACATAAGAACTTTGGATGTACTTAAGACTTCCCCAGTTATCTTCTACAGCAGGAAAAGCAACTGTGGAGTAACACTGGCAGCCTTTCCATTACTATAATGAATAGACTTTTAGCGAAGGACTTATATCTGCTTTAAATATCTGAGCACTTCCAGCACCTTCTCCAAAAATATAGAATTTATCTTCTAAATCTGAAACGGACTCTTATTATGTGGCAACTTCCTTAACCGACCTGACTAAAAAAACCTGGTTATAAATCTGAAATGGACTCTTATTATGTGGCAACTTCCTTAACCGACCTGACTAAAAATACCTGGTTATCAATCTATCCTAAACTCAGTAAGGTGTTTAATTTTAAATCCACTAAGTACCATCTTAAGGTAGCAATACACAACCTTCCTAAAAACAATGATTCAAACTGCAAGTGCATCTGCATGATTATGTCTTCAACCTTAATATGTCAATATATTTACACTCCTTTCAAAATGTATAAATCCTCAGTTTAATCAACGCAACCATACAGCAGTGACTGGTGTTCAAATCAATGTTGACATAACTTCATGCTGATAATGAACTTTCCATCATCTTCATTTTGTAGCGAAGCTCTTGCCAGCAATAAATCTTCCAGGCTATATTTCAAAGCCATGGCATTCTTTCTGCAAAAAAAAAAAGATATTTATTAACCATTACTGGGGGGGAGGAGGGGGGGGAGAGATAGAAAAACAGTATATGAAACACTCCACTTGGAACAAAAATAGATTTTATTTTCCAAAGACTGTAACATTATTGTTGTGAATTATTCTAATTTACAGGCTGTGTAGGCTATGAATGACAGGATCAAAACGCTTAAAGCAAAAGAAACAGATAAGACATTTCACCATTAGTTGTAATTTAGATCTTAGGGATCTTACCCAGTTACCTTAGGATCAGAGCATACTAATCCAGAAACCTATCCCTCAACCTTAATGTTTTCCAGGAATGCATGACTCACCAGGAAAAGTTAACACCATTAAATAACTTTAATTAAGCACCCAAGGTCAGGTCTGGACTGGCATTCGGACTTTAGACTGACTTGCCGTGCTAACCATTCAGTTGGCATTTGGACTTTAGACTGTCTTGCAATGCTAAATAGTGTTTCTATGCTCTTGTGGAAAACAATGATATTAAGAATCTGCCATGTAATATCATTTTTCTCAACAGAAGTGAATCCTTATTTTCCAGCTGTTCTGGAAGGTGGGTACATTAGAAATATGCTTTGCTGTAATGGCTTATCTTACAGCTTTTGTGCATGGTTTTATAGCTTTCTTGAGGTTTTTTTTTTTTTAAACTACCTGAAATATAGTATTGTTGCCACCACCCCCAAGACAAGACTGCTCAAGAAACCTACCTTGCCAACCATAACTACAAGCTGTATCTCTGCTCTGTTGAGTCACAGTGTGGGGAACTCCTCAAAGAGATGGACCTTCTCTCAAGGACATCATCAATCTCAAAATCAGTGGCTCCCTGCAAAATACTTGTTCCATTAACTTGGATCATTCATCGTGATCAGCAATGCTAAATGTTCCCAACTAAAAACAAATATATCAGCTGTTACAGAAAGAATTAAAACAGCTTATCATTACATGTTCGGGAAGAACTAATGGATGGCACTGTCCTTTGCACATTGTTGGTCAGAGTAACTTTCTATTAATGTTCATTACAAGTATGTATCATTTTAGAGAGACAACAGCAAGTAATGTCACTGTAGGTTAATTCACATGGACCTGCATTTCCAACACGAGTGCAAACAGCTTCTCTGATTTAAACAGAGCATAACAAGAGGATTATGGAGGTGAGATAAAAGCATCTGATTTCTGAAGAGAAATGAGCTGTGCAAAGGAGAGGGAGCACCAGCAGGAACAACGATCTCTTATAAGAACCAGCTGATTTCACAAAGACACATTCTGTGCATTAATCTACAGCGAGTGGCTCTACCACTTTAAGTTAAGGTAGCCTTGGTTGACAACTAACTCAAAAGAGTTTTTTTGCAATGAGGGGTACTGGGGTCATTTGACCATGGGGTTTTGTTTTTAGTGACAATTTATAGCAAAATTTAATTGTGAATTAACTAAATAACCATGTTCCAAACCATCTATCTAGTAAACGGGAATCATATTAGATTGCTAAAAAAAAATATGGAGCAACAAACCTCTGCTGCTTTTGCCACCTGTTATTCAAAATCTCAAATGAGTTTAAATTCAAACAGAAGAAGTTGCAATACAAAGTCAGAAGGCCAGAAATCCAATAAAATCCTTTTCTAGGATACTTCTTTTTCTTCTGATTTTCTAGTTTCCCTGCTGCAACAGGGGAGTTGACATTTGATGTATAAACAAGAGCTTTTTTCTGAATAGCGGAAGGGATATCGGTAGGACACTTTTTCCTCTTTGTTTTTTAAATTTGTACGATCCTTTTAACACATTCTTTGGCTCAGTATTTGTAAAACAGCAATGGATCATGCCCAGTACTTCCTAGTCGAACCACAGACAATTAAAATGATCTAATACATATCGATTTTACAGAAGACAATGTTGAAAAAGCACTACAAAATCTAAAACCATCTCTATCTATTGGACTGGATGGAATATGTGCCTACTTCTTAAAATAGCTATCCACTGCCATAGCCAAACCTCTAATAAGCATAATCTTTGAAAAATCTTTCAGGACCAGCTCCTTGCCAAAACTATGGTCACAAGCCACGGTCATCCCCATCTTCAAAAAGAGAGATCCCAGCCTCGTTGAAAATTACAGACCAATCTCTATGCTGCGTCACCTGTAAAGTCATGGAATCAATTATTAACCAACAATCTACTCTCTAATAAACAATTTGGTTTAAAAAAAACACCTATCCTGTAGTCTGCAACTCTTACAATGCAAAAATATATGGACTAAACAACTCGATCAGGGCAAAGCAATAGACGCAATCTACATAGACTTCTGTAAAGCCTTTGATTCAGTGGTACATGACAAACTACTCCTAAAACTAAAATCTTATGGTATCTCTGGACACCTGCATAACTGTATAGAAACATTCCTGTCAAACAGACAACAAATGGTCAAAATTGGGAGCATCCCATCAAATTCTGTACCTGTCAACAATGGTGTCCCCCTAGGCAGTGTTTTAGAACCAACTCTCTTCATACTCTACATAAATGACCTCTGTGATCATATTAAGAGCAACTGCGTTCTCTTCGCTGATGATGTAAAGCTATTCAACACCACAGACAATACTACTACCCTCCAAAAAGACCTTGATTATGTATCAGAATGATCAATAAAATGGCAACTTCAAATCTCAACAAATAAATGCTCTGTCTTACATATTGGCAAAAAAAAAAAATCAGAAAATAAAATACAAGCTAAATAGTCAAGGCCTTGTTGAGGATCCAAACTCTGTCAAGGACCTTGGAGTACTCATCTTTAATGATCTAAGTGCTAGAGCCCACTGTAACTACATAGCCAAAAAGGCATTAAGAGTTGTTAATCTAATCCTACGTAGCTTCTTCTCTGGTAATATCACACTACTAACTAGAGAATACAAAACATTTGCTAGACCTATACTTGAATACAGCTCATCAGTCTGGAACCCATATCATGTATCTGATATTAACACAAATGAAAAAATCCAGAAATATTTCACAAGAAGAGTTCTCTGCTCCTCTACTCATTGCAGAATACCTTATGCCACCAGACTCGAAATTTTAGACCTAGAAAACCTAGAACTACTCTGCCTCCGGTCCAATCTAAATATAGTATATAAAATCATACATTGCAATGTCCTACCTTACAAATGAATACTTCAGCTTCAATCATAACAATACAAGAGCACACAATAGTTACAAACTCAAGGTAAACCACACCAAACTTGACTGTAGAAAATACAACTTCAGCAACAGAGTGGTCAATGTTTGGAATACTCTACTTGACTCTGTGGTTTCTTCCCCAAACCCCAAAAACTTTAACCTTAGACTACAATCGTGCCTACCGTCCCTGTCCTATTGTTTCTTTTTATTTTTCTTATAAGTATCTATCTCATGTATTCAAAACTATGTTTATTCTTATACCTGTATCTTGTAAGTGATTGACAAATCAAATCAAATCAAATCAATAAATATTTCTCCCCAAAAGTTCTTTTATCTGACCCTCTGCATAGCTCTTACAGTTTTGGCTACCAAATAGTTACATTCAAGGAATTCAGTTTGCCAGTAGTACAGTCCATGGGGGAAATGTAACAAAGAAATAGAATTCACCAGCCAAAGAGTTGCAGAGTCTTAACAAACAGCTGCTTAATACATGATATATATATACGATATCAGGACTCATTTCTCCTCTTATTTAAGCTGAACAAACTTCCAGTTCTGACTCTTGAAAGCTACCATCGCCTGCTTGAGTCAAATATATCCCTTGTTTCATTACTTTTGCTCATATAAAGATAGCAATAGCCCTATATACAGCTTCACAGGGCTTTATAGCCCTCTCTAAGCGATTTACAAAGTCAGCTTATTACCTCCAACAATCCGGGTCCTCATTTTACTGACCTCGGAAGGATGAAAGGCTGAGTCAACCTTAAGGCAATGAGAATCGAACTGCTGGCAGTTGATAGAATCCGCTTGATAGAATCATTCTAACTACTGCGCCATTACAGCTCATGATGACGATGATGCCCATAAAACCAGGATAGAAGTTTGTTTTTGATTTTCCATGTGGAAGGAAATCTTTTTCCTCCTTCTCATTCTCCACCACTATCCATAGAATTCAACATAGAAGGCCATCTCTATCTTTGCAATACCAAGTGATCCGGCCCAGAAGCAGATTTATCATCTCAACCAAGGCCAAACTTGCCAAGGAGCAAGTGCTTAACTTTTGAGAGGAAAATTGAAATACAGTGCAGGAAATTGACATTACAACATAATCAAAACAGACTGACGAGCTTTCTCCGTGATTTTTTCATCCTCATTTGGACAGTTAAAACTGGTGACTTGGGTGCCATTTTGCTACTCTGCAAAATGCCTAAGAGTATTTATTTAATTAATGAATGCGTAGGCTGCCCGTCCTGCCAAGAAGTGACTCTAAGCGGCCTGCAATGTTAAAAAATTAAAATGTGTAAATAATAAGTAAGTATCCCAGTGAAGCACAGTATACTCACAATGGAAAGCCTTTCTCTGGCTTCAGGAGAGGTCAGCAGATTCCTCACTCTCTCATTAATCTCCTCCCAGCTGGAATTGAGGCTGGAGTATAGCCTGAAAAACATCCGACAGGCAACACTCATGCTGTTGTCTAGGTCATGGCTGGCTGGTGAATTCTGAGAATTGAACTCCACAGGTCTTAAATTTGCCAAGGTCACACACTCCTGGTCTAGGCAGATGGTCCCGTCAGATAACACAAGCACTTCTATCATTTCTACAGGTTGCCCATTAGAAAGAGATCTCTCTCATTCTCTATACTAAATATGACAGCAAAATATGTCCAACTCTTGTTTTCTTGCAAGGTGGACTCACAACCTGAACAGCAAATGTCACTATTTTGCTGCAGAGATAAACTTTTGCTAAAGTGCTGACTAAGAATCCGAAGAACCTCTTTTACTAAGTGATTCAAATGTGTGAAATTCTCCCAGATATTTTTTTTTTTGCTATTTATACCACAAGGTCAGAATTGTTTATGGGACTTGCCTAGATCTTAGCTCATATTTTTCTTAATCTATGCTGATCAGCATCACTGCATTGTATCCTTTAGTCAGCAGGAGGAAAGAAAATGCAGAAGACTTTCACTTGGACTTTCACTTTAAGTTGCCAATACTTAGCCAAGTACTCCAGACATTGTCATTTTTCATCCACGTACATAGATATATCTTCTTTAGTCACCGGCACTCTTTTTCCCACTTTCCCCCTAACAAAATTCTCTGAGGCAGCTTGCAACAAAATGTTAATATCAATTTTACAGAGAGTATAAAAAATAACTATTCCAATTTGTGACAAACGAAATAAAAATATTAAAAATCCATCCGATATCGCTAAAGATTTGATAAATAAAGTCTATTAGCTGAACTCTAAATTGTAAGAATCGGGACGCGCTCAAATGAAAGGTTTCTGGTTCTGGAATTACTAGAGAAAAAGTGGCATTCTGCCAGAGCACACCACCTTGTCTCTGAGTTTCATAGATGAATCAGAGTGAAACGGGCAATGAAGTCAATGTTATTCCCTTTCCCAACCCTTTAAAGGCCTGAGAACTGTGTCTAGAAAAAGATGGGCAGCGGGAATTTTGCTAAGCATTAGCAATAGCGTGCACAAATCTATTCAAACAGATAAAAGGGCCAGACTATCTGAAGCAGGGATCTCCAATCTTAGCAACTTTATGACTTGGGGACTTCAATTCCCAGAATTCTGGTAATTGAAGTCAATAAGTCTTAAAAGTTGCCAAGGTTGGAGACTCCTGATCTGAAGGATTGTCTATCGCCTATATACCGTATATACTCGAGTATAAGTCGACCCGAATATAAGCCGAGGCACCTAATTTAACCACAAAAAACTGGGAAAACTTATTGACTCGAGTATAAGCCGAGGGTGGGAAATGCAGCAGCTACTGGTAAATTTCAAAAATAAAAATAGATACCAATAAAAACTTTCACTAGGACAGTTGAGAATAAGTTTGATGTTTTCTCTTTGAAAGAGACCAGTAAATAGGGAACAAGAAGATGAAGAAAAAGAAGTGTGTTTTTTCACACTTTTCACACTGCAGTGAACAAAAATGGCATCATAGGAACAGGCTTATTCTCAGTCCAAAGGTTTGTTTCTGATTTCTTCCCTGATTTAAGGGAAATTTGGGAAACAATCTCACTATCATGAAAGGTTTAATTGATTCACTAACCCAAAAGAAGAAGATGTTGATGACAGTGGGAGGCAGGAGTCACTCTCTCCCTTGCAAGAAAAAAGCAAGAGCCGTTCTTATGATCTCTCCCTCTCTCTCTCTCTCCCCGTAATACAGTCAAGCCCTTTCCAGCACGCGGGATCTGCCCCCGCCGCTTTGCACCTTGCAAATGCAAAATCCTGGGGTTTTTGCATTTGCAAGGTGCAAAGCGGCGGGGGCAGATCCCGCGTGCTGGAAAGGGCTTGACTGTATTACGGGGAGAGAGAGAGAGGGGGAGAGATCATAAGAACGGCTCTTGCTTTTTTCTTGCAAGGGAGAGAGTGACTCCTGCCTCCCACTGTCATCAACATCTTCTTCTTTTGGGTTAGTGAATCAATTAATTTGGGAAATGATCTCACTATCAGAAAACAACGCGAGCCGCCACCACCACCTCCTCCTCCCCCTCCTCCCGAGTGGACTGAAAGCAGCTGGAGCTGAGGAAACGAAGCTGAGTGGAGCGACCTCGGCTCGCGTTGTTTTCTCAGCCTAGAGCTCAGAAAACAACGTGAGCCGCCGCCACCACCACCACCTCCTCCCCCTCCTCCCGAGTGGACTGAAAGCAGCTGGAGCTGAGGAAATGAAGCTGAGTGGAGCCGAAGCAACCTCGGCTCGCGTTGTTTTCTCAGCCTAGAGGAAGGGGAAGAGGGCTCATCTGGACCAAGGGTGAGTCTCCCCCTCAGTTTCCCCTGAAGGATCTTCCGTCGCTTTTGCCTTCTCCCTACATCTTCCCTCTGTTAAAATCCCCCCCATACACACACACACTTATTTTCGGTCAGATAGATTTCGTGTCTGAACATTCTCACATGGCGGTGGGTCTTCCCCCCCAAAAAAAAACAGTTAAAAAAAGAACAAACAATATATCCTCAAGCAAGAACTTTTCTGCTTCCGATTACCCCCATGCTTAAAAGTTGCAAAGGAAACACGGAAGCAGGGAAGTGGCTGCCCAGCTTCGGAGCTCCACACCATTTTTTTTTCAGAGGGGAATCTGACTCGAGTATAAGCCGAGGGGTTTTTTTTTCAGCACAAAAAAATGTGCTGAAAAACTCGGCTTATACTCGAGTATATACGGTAGTTTGATAAGATCAGGTTGACTTCAGATCCTGTTATTCAACCACACCATTTATTGGTATCCAGGAAATTTGTTTTCTCGGTAGTGGCACCCGCCCTATGGAATGATATCCGTCAGAGATCCAAAACATCAGAGTGAGAGCCTTAATCTTAAGTGTTCTTCCAGATCTTGGAGTAGGATTCTGGTGGAATCCTGTTAGTTATGTTGACTTACACGCAGTGTGCATGTCCAGACCCAAGGGAATTTTCTTTTTGTTTTTAGTCTAGGTTATACAAGTCAGGCAGCTTCCAAATCTCATACAATAAATCTGGTGGCTGAAATTTCATACTAGCTGATGTTTGCAAGCAGACTTCAAAAATAGCCCTAATTACAGCATTCTGGAGGACTCTAACGTGAATGTCACTTTCAATTTTAACCTTCGCTTCCTGTACTTCTACTGCAACGTAGACTACTAATCAAGCTTATTTCTTCCATTGAGGCAATCACTTGATTTAATTTCATGCTTAAGTCTTTATCTGTATTCTCTTAGCTGCTGTGCAGCTGCAACAGTGGGAGACTACAATACAAGATGCTTAAGAGAAATGGAATACAATTTTAAAAACCTTAAAGAAATTATGCTAGTAAATGAACCAATTGCTGAAAGGGTTTTCAGGACAAGAGAACAGTGGGCATCTACACAAAAGCCAGATCGGAATGCAATCATAAGTTGTAAAACTGATATTTCAAGAAGACATAAGCAAGCAAGTTATAATGCATCCAAAACAGGCTAGAGTAGATACAAACTTCCTGATCAAGAGACCTGCTGCCTTGGCTGAACTGAGCTTCTGACTGCTGACTCCATTTGCAACTACAATGGTTCTTTGACAACTGTTCCCATAGCCAGTGCAGTGATAAGGAGGGAAAAACAGGCTCTTTACTAGTAAGAGAGGTTGTCACCAAGAAGTGGGAATTTGAGGCTTCCTTGACAGAGATAAGGGGCTTGATTATTGCATGACTGTTACTGATACTGATGAAGGCAAGAAGCAGCAACAACTGCAGTTGTCAACAATTTCTGGTGATGGGGATATGCCCTAGACTGGATAGATGGGACAACTGGTGCTATACTTAACACTTAATTATCTAAGAGTGGTAACCTGTGTTGGGGAGATGCCCATCTTCCACTAGGACTCATTGACTCATAATGGTTTGGGGAAGAACTTCTGTGACAAAGACCCGGGGTCTTCCATGCATACATGGCAGCAGGTATCCTTGTTTCATGAAATGATGACTCATAATCCATATGTTGGTCTTCAGCGGGTTCTCTGATAACCTATGAAGAAAGAATTCCCCAATAATTAGAGAAGCCTGCTTAGCTGTTTTTCAGCCTACAACTCTCCAAAGTACCAACCAGCATTCTGGCAATGACAGATTCCAAGGGAACAGCCAGAGGGAAACAAGATGGAGGAGATGGAGTCGGAACAAGGAAAATTATTTGTGAAAAGAGATGGGTGCCACCCGATGAGTATCAATGGAATCAGTGGACTCTCAGAACAGATTCCAGGGAGGAGGTGGGCAAATGTAACCTCCTGATTTTTACATACATGGCATCACCTGTGTGGAATAAGCATTTGTCTCACACGGGCCAACTTTATAATAACAGTTATATTGATGCTTCAGCCGTTTCCCATTCTGAATTCTAGATAACAATTGCAGCATTGGGGGAGGAGGGAGTTCATACATCAAAAGGCATTTATTAACCATGCAGTGAAATCGTTTGTTAAATGATCCAGAACGCTGACTTCATCAATTAACTTATTAGCCATGTTTTTACAAACCTCTCCCCAACTGTTTACCTTAGCAGCCGGACTTGTTGCTTTCCAACTATCAAACGATATTGCTACAAGAAACAAAAACAAGCATTCTGATTCATGCAAATAATTTTTATATTGCACATATCTTATCAGGTAAAAGGTAGTTTATGAAAGATCACAAAACAATTTAAAATGGCGACTAATATCTATTTTCCGCAATGTCATCCAGCTCTAATCAATTTTCAGGTACAATTTGGAATTTCAGCATACATCTAGGCTATATTTATTAAAGTATATAATACAGGCATGGTTACAGCTTCCTGTTGAATTAAAACATCTGATTAATGCTTCAGAATACCACTATCTATAACTAACAGTCTGGAATGTAGCTAGAGATTGAAGCGCAGTTCATTTGGGGAAGATCAAAGCATGGAATTGGGTAATGTTAATTGAATTGGATATTTCTATTGTTTTTATTGTTTTAAAATGTTTTTAATATTTTGGTTGCAATATATTATTTGAATTGTATCCCACCCAGAGTCATTGATTGAGATGGGCAACTATAGAAATTGAATAGATAGACAGACAGATAGCCCAGAAATTATCTATTTCTCTGTGATATGCAGTGATTTAGAACTACACAATGCCCTGATTCTCTGAAATTTACACTAAGGTATTTTTCCCCCTGATTAATAACAAAAAGAAACATGTTGAGCTCAACAAAGGAAACATTAATGCATGACAGGTTTTGCTCCTTGGTTTGCCAGAATTTTGACAACATACAATTGGGCTTTCAAGAAAAGAGACAACCTGACTTGTTTTCCTCCATTAGAAGTTGAGAAAATGGCAAGGAAGAGCAAACTCCCATGTCACAGGTTACTTTGAAAACCAGAGAAAGAACTGCATGTAATATAGATACGGCTTAACAGCCGTGGACGGCAAGGCACTACAGTGGGTGATGAGCCCAGCACAAAAAATCATGGGCTGCCCCTAACCCCACTGGATGAAATTGCCAGTTCCCAATGTGTGCTAGTTGATTACTTATCAGAGTTAGGGATTTCTTTATTATTTATTGAGATGTATTTATTGAGATGTTCTTGGATGGGCTGCACCAGCGGGTGGTATTCAACCGGTTTGGCCTGGTTCTGGCAAGCTGGTAGCAGCGATGAGCAGCGGAGACCAAACTAGTTCTCTCTGCTGCGCTGCTGTTGGGCCCACCTCCCCAGGCTCCCGTACTCACTTTTATCTGCTGAAGCTCCGCTGCTTTGCGTGGGCCAGAAGAGGGCCGTGCGGCAGCTGCTGAAGCGACCGGGATCGTGCAGGCTTGCAGGAGGCGAGTTAGAACGCCTCTGCGCCTGCGTGAAGTGCATGTTTGAAGTGTGCGTGCACGCAAAGTGTGTGCACATGCACAGAGCGCACCCATCAAGCCACGCGCATTGAACTGGTGGCAAAAATATTTGAATCCCACTACTGGGCTGCACCAAGGGAGGCTCATCCAATTTCACTGTACACAGGTTGTGCATTGACAATAAAGGTTTGAACTTGAACTTGAACAGATTTAACAAATTTAACAGATAATCAGAGTTGGAAGGGACCTTGTAGGTCATCTAGTCCAACCCCCCGGCCAAGCGGGAGACCCTACACCTTTTCTGTCAAATGGCAGTCCAATCTCTTCTTCAAAGTCCCAAGTGATGGCGCTCCCACAACTTCCAAGGGAAAGCTGTTCCATTGGTTTGATTGTTCTCACTGTCAGAAAGCTTCTCCTTATTTCCAGGTTGAATCTCTCCTTGTTCAGTTTCCATCCATTATTCCTTGCCTGGCCTACAGGCTCTTTAGAAAACAGCTTGACCCCTTCCTCTCTGTGGCAGCCCCACAAATATTGGAAGACTGCTATCATGTCTCCCCTGGTCCTTCTCTTCACTAGACTAGCCAAGCCCAGTTCCTGTAACCGTTCGTTGTATGTTTTAGCCTCCAGTCCCCTAATCATCCTGGTTGCTTTTCTCTGTACTTTTTCTAGAGTCTCAACATCTTTTTTATAATGTGGTGAACAAAACTGGATGCAGTACTCTAGGTGTGGTCTTACTAAGGCTTTATAGAGTGGTATTAGTACTTCCCTTAATCTTGACTGTATCCCTCTGTTAATATAATTTAGGACTGCATTCGCTTTGTTGGTGGCTGCTGCACACTGCTGCAGACTCCAAGATCCCTCTCACAGTTACTGCTATTGAGCCTGGTTTCACCTAGTCTGTATGTGTACTTTTGGTTTTTCTTGCCTAAGGGTAGGACTTTACTTTTCTCTACACTGAATTTCCCTTTGTTAGATACAGCCGAGTGTTCTAGTCTGTCAAGATCCATCTGGATTTTGAGCCTATCTTCTTGAGTGTTAGCTATTCCTACCAGCTTAGTATCATCTGCAAATTTGGTAAGTTCCCCTTCTGTTCCCTCATCTTTGTCATTAATGAAGTTATTGAAGAGTACTGGGCCTAAGGCAGAACCTTGTGGCACCACATTGCTTACTTCCCTCCATCTTACACCCCTTAAGGACTACTCGCTGAATACGGTTTGCCAGCCAGTTGTGTGCCCATCTAGTGGTGGTGCTATCTATTCCACTTTTTTCTAGCTTACTAAGAAGTAGGTTGTGGTCTACTTTGTTGAATGCCTTGCTGAAATCTAAATCTATTATGTCCACAATATTTTGCTGGTCTACTAATTTAGTCACTGTGTTGAAGAATGAAATAAGATTGGTTTGGCATGATCTGTTTTTAACAAACCCGTGCTGACTGCTAGTTATTACTTTACTTGTTTCTAGATGTTGGCTGATCTGTTTTTTTATTATCTTTTCCAGTATCTTCCCAGGTATTGATGTTAGGCTGATTGGTCTATAGTTTCCTGGGTCTGTTTTTTCCCCCCTTTTTTGAAGATGGGAACTACATCAGCTCTTTTCCAGTTCTCTGGTAATTCTCTGGTGCTCCAGGATTTTTGAAAGATATGGTGCAGTGGTTCTGAGATGACCTCTGCCAACTCCTTTAAAACTCTGGGATGTAATCCATCAACTTAACTACAAGAAGAATCTAATGAAAGAAGACTCAGTAGATAGAGGTACAAAACACGATGCCTTAGGAGCATTTTTCCTCAGCGTGAACAGTTTTATAAAGAATTTGTATTATGTGCCATGTTCTATCTTAATTTTATGCCATTAAGTAAGGTATCAATACAATGCCTGATATAGAAAAGCAACAAGATTACTAATTACTAATAATGTGCTTAAATCACAGATCTGGGTCATGTGGTTTATGGTCTCCAATGCATATTACTCCAATGCATATCTTTGTTGTAATTTACAGAAACAGAAATTTTTATTTAATTTTATTAAATAAAATTAGAGGTTCTGCTTTTGCTCTAAAGGAACTCTCCTAATGTATTTAAGATCTAAGTAGTTAGCACATCTAGTTCAGGCATGTCCAGCCCATGGCTTATATATATGTGTACACACGTACACACACACACACACACTATGTTGTCTAAGACAATTCCTCTTCATTCAATGCAGCCCAGGCAAGCCAAAAGGTTGGACAACTATGATCTAGTTCAATGGGAGATCTCCAGAACATGTTCATTAGAAGGAATAATTCAGCCTCCACAGCATCAAAATATAAAAGCACCCCAAAATGTAAGCAGACACAAAAACAATTAACATTTTAAATCAATGCCCCATAAATGAATAAGTACCTCGTTTCAACTGGTATTTGTGAGGATTTTTTAATGTGATGGTATCCTGTCTTGCATTTTGATACGATAAGGGAGACTGAGCTTCCTCAGAAAATCCTTTAGACACATCCACCTAAAAATAATGAGAAAATAGTTTCAAAATAGAATCCTAAACAATACTGAAATAATTGAAATAAAGTTTCAGGGGTGTGTGGCACATTTACTACTTATCCACATTTGCCCATAACATCCTTTAATGTAATTTTTAGCTTTAATAAGATGGCAGGGTAAATATTAAAACCACTGGGTGATTTAAAAACTCCAATTATGTCAAAAAGTTGTGCAGATACTTCAAAAAATAATTACCTAACAAGTGGACTGTTTTTAGAACCAACATTAAGACATGTATAAGTCAAATGCAGGGATATCTGAAGTCTTTATATTGTCCACATCTGTGGTGTAGATAGGAAGGAATGCCATTTATTTATGTATTTATTTTTCAGACTCCAGTTTATAATGCATTTCTTGGCTTAAAATTTACCATACATTATGAGCTGAAAACACTGTGATCTACTTATCTCCACTCCCAAGGACCCAACTATGTCTGCTTCCTTATTGCTTACCATTCTAGCTGATTAAATTGGGTCAGTCTGCTCTATTGATTGTGATTACATTGTTTATTTATTAAAAATTAATTCAATGAAGCAATTGGAAGTTCTAATGCCTTTGAATGAATCAGTGCCCTGGTCTCGTCTGTTTCAAAGTAAGGGTGGAGGATCAGAATTAATGGTATAGGTGAATTTCCTGAGTGACAGTTTGGTCTAGTGGTAAAAGCATCAACTTAGAATGCCAGAGATTATGAGTTTTAGTTCACCTTAGCCATGAAAATCTTGGGCTATTCAATCTCTCAGCATGCTCACTTTACTGAGTTGTTGTGGGGAAAATAGGAGGAGAAAGGATGTGTTTGCTTGCCTTGAGTTATTTGTGAAAATAATAATCAATGTGCGTAAGCTTGCATAGTGTTGATTTTATCCTACCCCCAAATAGTGGGTGATATACACTTTTGTATTATCAAGTGAAGAGAAGGATTCTTCTCTTGTTACATCTAAACCTATACTATTAAAATAGACCCAAGTGCATTACAGTATGTGGCTTGCTGTTAATTAAACCCTGGCATTTCTTGAGAATAGGAGAAATGGTTGGACTAACTGGGATTGATGAGAATAGTATTGGTTTGTTTTTGAGATTTGCAGAGGAAAAGGGCGATATTGTGAATACTGAAACCCTGGACTTATGAAAACTTCTGAAGAAAGTTTTTTCTTTAGTTACATAGAAAGAAATCTATATAACTGTCTCTGTATGGGCAGGGAAGAAACAAGAAAGGGAACATTAATTTTGGGAAGGGAAGAAAAGTGAAAATTGCACCAGACAGTTTTTTGGGAAAACATTACAATCAGCTTTGCCTGCAGATGACAGTAGTCGGTTACATCACAAGCCTACACATGCTTACCTGGATTAAACTCAGTGGGAATTTCTTCGAAATCAATGTACATCCTTCATCAGAAATCCAGACCAAACACTTTTATTAGCCAAGAATCCCCACCGATAGATGTACATCTTACATCTGAGTAAAGGCACACTGGCAGCACTTACAGATGTTAGCAAACATCTTTAATTCAGTAGAAATTCTGTAATTCCTCATTTATTATAGCAGAGGGAAAAATGTCAGTCAAAACTTCATTTCATGGCTAGATGCTAGTAAAAGAAACTGACTGAAAGTATGTATATGTGTATGTGTACGTACTTGTATGCATATATGTACACATACACCGTATTTTCTGTACAATGCAAAACACACACGGGACATTGAGGCAAATCAAGGTTATTGCATGTTGCTGGAGAGAGCCTAGTATCAGGGAGAAGAAGAGAAGAAACTCTCATCAGACCAAGCCATCATGGTTAATGGTGAGGATGATGGGATGCAATCCAGCAACAGAACCATATATTGTCAATCTGAAATTCTAGGATCTAGCAACAGAGATAACATTGCAGTGTACGTTGATTGCACAAAGAAGCAGGTGAAAAACAGAATCTATTTAAATCAACCCAATTTGATGTGTATTCTTTAAAAAAAAGACTATAATTGAGCCTTGTTATTATCCTTTTGCTTTATTTAAAGCAAGGGTGCATTTAAAAAAAGGCACTATTACCGATGGATGGACAGATCATTACTGAACTTATGCAATTGCCAATCTATATAACATTAATAAAAGATACCAAGCAGCATTTATTTAGTTTTTAGGATATATGACAAGAATAATTTAAGTTTAAAGCCAACATCTGCACTATATTATTGTTTATAAATGTTACAACGGAAGAGAAAAAGGAATGCCTCCCTCCAAAGTAAATATTTAACTTCTAACTTTCCTCTTCTTTGTGCTCCAATTTACAATACTTGTTGGCATAAGCTTTGAAACCATTATTCCTGATCAGTGTTCTTTATTGTCCCAACTAAAACCTACCATTCAATCGAAATTAATTTTTTGGGAATGACGCTGTGATAAGTTCTACCCAATCCCCCCAAAAGGAAGGTGCTTGTTGTTTTTCTACCACGTTATGTTCGTGAAGCTTTAAATTGAGAAAACTGCCCCAATATTGAACTGAACATTTCCATCGTGTTTCGGGGACTCACATGCCTAACTACGAAAGGTGGCCTGTGGTCTGCTTCTGTTTTGAACCGAACACCTCTCAGGGAAGAGGATGGCTGGTGCTTATCTCGGCAGATTTCATGGAGACGCCTTCTTGAGCTCGGGGACGTGGAACGGGACTCAAATGACCTCGAAAATCTCTTACAACTTTTTGCTGACTTATGTTGCACGGGTGAGATGCTCCTTTTTTCGGGTGTTGTTGAAGGCACCCTCTGTAACTTGATTTTATTGCGATCCTGCAAAATATATCTGAGTTGTAATCTCAAGAGCCAGCTGGGAAGGCAATACAGGCAGTCCTCGACTTACAACAGTTCGTTTAGTGACCGTTTGAAGTCACAACGGCACCGGAAAAAGTGATTTATGACTGTTTTTCACAATTATGACCATTTCAGCATCTCCACAAGGTCACATGCTTGACAACTGACTCATTTATGATGGTTGCAGTGCTGCGGGGTCATGTGATCACCTTTTGTGATCTTCTGACAAGCAAAGTCAATGGGGAAACCAGATCCACTTAACAACTGTGTGACTAATTTAACAACTGCACTGATTCAACTTAACAAATGTGGCAAGAAAAGTCATAAATGGGGTAAAATTCACTTAACACATTTCTCACTTAGCAACATAAATGTTGGGCTCCATTGTGGTCATAAGTTGAGGACTATCTGTACTAAGAGTAGAGATAAGGAAAAAAATAGATTTGAGCAAATGTAATTGGCTCTAAAAATGACCATTTATTAAAATTACTTACACTATACCATTTGTTGGAAAGAAGCGGAAGTTCTGTAATAGTTGTTCTTGTTGAAAATTCTAACTTTGGTGCAATGCCCTTTAAACAATTTTAATATGAGGAATTAATATAAATAAATGCATGGAAAACAAGATAATATATAAATAGATGACATGAGATTGCAACTGTGCATTTTTCATTAATTTGAACAATATCAGGTAAAATAGAAATGAATTTAAATTAAACTTGAACAATATCAGGTAAAATAGAAATGAATTTAAATTAACAGTTAATATGTGCATGTGCTTACAAGTTACTTAAATAAGCATGTAAAGATTACATCATAAATTCACCGATTGCTTCCAAGTAATATTTTTATTTGCAACCCAGATTCTAGCTAGTAGTTATGTCATATCATTTCAGTTATCTCAAGGAACAGCAACATAAGGGCTGATTAGCAAATTGTTTAGTTTGAGTTACATATGTGTGTTTCCAATTTTAAATCATGCTGAATCAATTTCTAACTTTATGTAGACTGTATTTCCTTCCAGCAGAAGGGATCAAAGAATCTGTTAGACCTACTTAGTTATTACAGGTAATCCCCAACTTATGTCATAATTGACCCTGAAAATATGGTTATATGATATGTCAAGCTGTTACGCAGGTCACACAACTGACTTTACTTTTTTTTTCAATAGTCATTAGCAAGCCAAGGGTATGTTTTGCCATAAACCAGAAATAGATGCCAGTTTCTGGCAAAAAACATGTGACTATAGGATACTGTAAAAGGCAGCCAATGTGGGCCAGCTGCCAGTGGCCTAAAATGTGATCACATAATTGCAGGGGAAGGCAGCCATCAGAACTTCAAATCTAGGTCTTAAGTATCTTTTGGGGGTTCATTATAACTTTGACTGGTCATAAGTCAAGAACTACCTGTATTAATGCGTATTTTAGATAAATCATGATGCAATTTGGGAAGGGGAGCTCTCAAAAAGTAGGCATTGTAGCTGCCATTGTAGCTTTTTGAAAACCCTTGTCATTCCCCTGGCCTGATTGGCTTCAGGTTTTTGACTATTCTGAATTTATGATATATATATTTTTTCCCCTTATGACTCTTAAGGTCATGGTTGCTGTTTCCCAATATTATTTCAATTTGGAAACATAAAAGGCACTTTCAATATTGCCCAAGAATTAGATACATATTCAAAAAGGAATTAACAGATAGAAAAGAGTTCTCCATAAACAGCTTTACCAGATGAAAATAAAGATAAACTAATAGAACTCTTGTAAATTTTCAATATATTTTTTCATAAAACAATCGTATGAGCTGGCAGAAATTGAGGGGGCAAACCCAACAAATTCCACCTAGGAAATCTCTGTTATTATCTCTTAAAACTTTGGGTCTATCCAGACAACTGCAGAGAATTATTGGGTTTTAATTCTGGCCCACTTCAAGGACACCAGGTTAAATTAAGGCTGCACTAGCATGTAAGATTAAAAAAAAAAATCACACCCAAAACTTTGGCACACACTTAAAAAATAATCCAAATTCAAAAGTAAAACATTAAGCTCTTCCCATACAGTGCAATGGTTTATCACTAACCTACTAATTACTGTTTTCATTATGTCAGCTGAGGCTATCACTGGAGTATATTTTGCCCTTTGAATGATCAGAAATGATTTTACTATAAAGGGCTTTGTGCTGTTTGTACTCTGAAGAGTTTTTAACTAAATAATGTTCACAAATAAAGAGCAAGAAGTTGATAGATCACATAATTCATATCAAGATCAGGTTACTGAGCAGACATTTCTGTCTCTGATAGATGAAATCTCATTTCATACCAACATACCGGGAAAGAAGGATGAGTGTTCATTAATAGCTCTCGATCCACTCCAGGATATGAAGGAGTCAGTTTTGGCTCAGGAAATAGAAAATACCGAGTGTTTATTTCATAAAACGCCAGCTCTTTTCCATCTGAAGAGTAAATAGAAAATTGTAGCCAATACCTTTGACCAATTAAACATACAATCTCATCACATCGTACCATATTGCAGAAAGACAAGTAATTATACTGCACCATATGAGATATTCTGTCCCACAGTGAACAACAAATAGGTTACATTCATACATAATGGTAAGCATTGGATTTGGGGTTCTTCAGCCAAATGGACCAAGCAATATGTTCACATGTACAGCTATTTCTTCTTTACGCAACCAGATAAACTAATCCAACAGAGAGATCATCGCATGATGAATAAACCCTGTATTAATTCCCAGGTGGCTAAAAATATAAAGCAGTTTCAAATGGGGTTTGTTATTGACTTACAAATTGTGGCTTGTTCAGGTTTCATAACCCCAACTCCCCTATTCAAACATCATGGTAAAATTTGAAAAAGGGCTTGTACCCACCGACAGCTAATAACCTCAACAGTTTCATTTACAAGAATGCCTAGCTTATGGGCTGCATACAAAAGCTTTGCATTAAAATCCATATGCCTCAATACATGACAGAAGAAAACATTGTTGAAATTCCAGGAATCAGAACAACACCTTTTAAAAACACAAGAAATCCCCCCAACTGTATAGAGACCTTTCTAACTGAAGTCAGAGGATATATCATATTATTCATCCAATTAAAGACTTTAACAATATCTGAAATGAGCCGCTGAACCATATTAGGAACACTGATGTGTTTGTTTGTGTGTGTGTGTGTGTGTGTGTGTGTGTGAGAGAGAGAGAGAGAGAGAGAGAGAGAGAGAGAGAGAGTCATGAACGAGAGAGAGAGAGAGAGAGTCATGAACAATAGTTTCCATAATTCTCTCCTGAGTTATGATACCATTTAGCACCATAAAGCTGTCAAAAGCAGTTCCAGGATTTGCTCTATACAGGAGTCCTCATTTAGCAACTGCAATTGGGATTGGCAACTTGATTGTTAAGCAAAGCATTCGCTAACATGACTCACATTTGCTTACGATTTTGTACTACCTGACTGTCATGGCAAACATGTGACTGGGAGAAAGAAATACAAGGATTGGTTACCCAGTTTTCATCGCTGTCATAACTGCAAATGAAGCAGTACCTGAAGCAGTCGCTAAATGAGGATTACCTGTACTTCCTGTAAGGGCAGAGGGATCATCATAGTATCATAGAGTTAGAAGGGACCTTGGAACGACCTGTGAGGCGGAAGTAAAAAAAAAACCTCAGGGTGGTGGCCACACCCACATGATCAATGATGGGAAAAGGGGGCGGGGCTTCAAATTGTATGTTCGTATTTGCCCTTCTGAGTTTTTAAACCCCACCCCTCACAGATTAATCTTTGCAAAGTTCAATTATCTTTCCCTAACCCTTTCCAACAATCTCTAAATAACAGTCCTTACGCAGAAAGGAAACCCAGCATAACTGGTTAGAAAAGGAGCTAGATTTTGTTTTGCCATTTGCACAAAATGAAACATTCAGGAAACAGGGCAAATTCAGTTAGCTATCAATGAAACAGCATTCTTCTCTAGAGATTAAAGAGGATTTTTTTCCCTTCAGAACACAAGCACATGCTTCAGCTGCAGTGAAGCAAATTGCTAATTGCATTAATATAATTTAAACCTAGCCATAGGAAAAATGGATAAATATAGCACATGCGACTGTTTCTTATTGTAAAATATGTCATTTTTCTCAGTGACATGGGATTTAATTTTCCATTCTCCCTGTCCTCCGGGATGCATCATTATTATATATAATTGTATTTGACCCTTCATTATCTCGAAGCATGTGGTACCATCAGAAAGTATTGTCTGTTCGCTTTCATGCATTTTGTCAGCAAGGGTTTATTTTTAGTTTTCAATAGCAAAGCAAAGACATTTCATTTGGGAATGGCAAGATTCACAGCAATGTCCAGTTTCCAGAGAGGGAGCCTTCATAATGAAACCATATATAAGTCTCCTTCAAAATAAGTCCCAGTGAATTCAGCTAACGGTATACAAGATTACATATCCAAATGGTTGAAATACACCAATGTAAAAACATAATCAAACCCCAAAGTTTTCAAGGATACACATGGTTTATTGTGATTATTCCTACACCTCATAATAGCGCAAAATTACATGTTTTCTTTGAGAAATAGCCACATGTGAGACAACCACGCCATGAGGAAAATAATCCTTCTACACTTGATACGTGGGTGCATCCGTCTGTGAACTCATCTTTTGTTTATCTTATCACAAGAGTCTCTTTGTGGTTTGTGTTGTTGTATCTCATTGGTCTAAATAAAAAAAAGATGAAGAGGTTTTAAATGTGGGTCATTCAGCAATCGTCCCAATGGAAGTACCATCCGAACAGCGAAGGTCCTTTTCTTGTGGATTGGTCATTCTAGAATTTGTGAGGGGAAATAGCTGAAAGAAAACTCTGTCTCTAACTCCAAGAACATGCCTTGGAATGAATTGATTTGTTAGGCTACTGATTTGGCTACCATGGTATAATAATTAATGTTTATAACCTGCAAGCGGGGGGGGGGGAGGATCCCTGAAGTTATGCTTCATTCCATAAAGAAAACTTGGCGTAATATTGCAAAACTAGAGTGTGATGCTATATTAAGCTCTCAGCTGATTAGCCCTTAGTACTGCATTCTATTTATGGATGATGGCTATAAAAATTCAATGTCAAACTGCCCTGTTAATTTGTAGGCAACTTTCAAAATCACATCTCAGCAAAGAACACATAATAAGGTCCTATTCACCATTCACTTTTTAAATTCTCCATTTCTTGGTCATTAATTTCATTAATTTTTGTGAGGGGCTAAAATTATCAAGATCATGAATATTTAGATACAACTATTGCAATGTGAGAATATTGGTTGTTTTCCAGTACCTTATCAACACCATCGACATACTTCTAAGAGAAGTATGTTTGTGCACAATCTGTATGAAAACCACCATTGCAGTATATAACAACTACATGTGCCTATTTTCAATGCTAACTACAGAGCTTTTTGGATCAGAGCTTCCACACATGGTGATTCATGCTTGCCTCTTGACCTCTGCAATATACTCTACAAGAACTGCCCCAGTTAGATGGCCTGGAGTTTCATCTGGCGCTGAATGTTGCTGACTTGTTACTCAGCAGTGTGCAAGATAAATCTGAGTCTCCTCAGGAAACCTTACAAATTGGAAAGTAAAATTGATACAAGCAGACAGTGAGGAATGTAAGCATTGTGATGATGTCCAAAACTTGAACCCAAGAATTCCAAATCACATCTCAGCAAATGTCCGCACAGTGAATAATATCAAAGAGAGTAGAATATATCCAGAGGTGATATTCAGCAGGTTCTGACCAGTTCTGGAGAACCGGTAGCAAAAATTTTGAGTAGTTTGGAGAACCAGCAAATACCATCTGCGACTGGAGATTTTACAGTATTTTTCCCCTGCCATGTCCACCAAGCCACACCCACGGAACCAGTAGTAAAAAACATTGAATACCACCACTGAATATATCCCCATTGTTCACTAACATGATAGAAAACAGCGCAAACAACCCATTCCCTTTTAACTGGATTGTGGATCTACCTGCAGTGTGCTACAAATGACGTGGGAAAATACCCGAACAAAGCTGAATACAATATATATATATACATATACATATACATATATATTCTTACATGTCTGGCATTCAGACGAACACTATACAGAAGCCTGATGATGGCAGATGAGATTCTGCTGAAACGTTGCTACAACTTTAAAAGCACAACTATAATGATGTGGGAAAATACCTGAACAAAGCTGAATGCCAGATATATATATATATATACATATACATATACATATACATATACATATACATATACATGTGTGTGTGTGTGTGTGTGTGTTTTCTGAGGTTCTCGCGGGTATTTGCATGTGGATCTTTGGTTATTCGGGTTTTCTCCCGCGTAAGATTGGAAGTATCTAGGCAACGTTTCGATGAAGTCTCATTCATCATCTTCAGGCTTGGTCTTCAGCTCTGTGCTTCTCAGAGTGATGTGAGCTTGCAGCTGCTTCTTCCTTTTAACTGCTAGTGAGGGTGTGACTTGATTGGGTGGGGGCTTGGCTGTGCTCTGATTGGGTGGGGGTATGTTCTCATTGGTTGGGGGGTTGGCTGTGTTCTGATTGGCTGGAGGCGTGTTCTGTTCAGGTGGGGGCTTGGTTGTGCTCAGGTTAGTCTTAGTTGCTGGGGGATTTGAGCTGGTGAGCTGTGATCTTGCTGTTTGGCTTCGAGTTCGTGGTCATGCTGCATCTTCATGGTGGGGGTCAGTTCGCTTCATGTATGGCTCAGAGGGGTTTGAAGTGGGTAGTAATGCAGCTGCAGTGCGGCTTCTGGTCTGTGGTCGTGTCCCATTTTCTGTGTGGGTGTGAGTCTGCTTTCTACGTGGAAGTGGGGTGGTGGCATCTTGTGTGGCTCTCAGGGGTGTGGGTCTGGTGTCATTCTTCATGTTAGGTACTCGTCTGTTCATGAGGGCGGGTTTCCAAATGGCTGGTAGGCGGGAGGTATCATCTCGTTTATAAATGCTGTGTGGGCGTTTTTCTATCTCTATGGCTTCTCTGATTATTCTGCTGCTGAAGTGTTCGGTTTTGGAGATAGTTCTGGTATTTTTAAAGTCAATCTCATGTCCTGTGGCTTTGAGGTGTTGGACCAGGGAAGAGGTCGGTTCTTCCTTTTTGATTGAGTTCTTATGTTCTTCAATGCGTGCACTTATTTTTCTGTTAGTTTGTCCAATGTAAGTGGTGGGGCAGGGAGTGCAAGGGATTTCATATACTCCTTGATTTTCTAACTCGATTTTGTCCTTAGGGTTTCTTAGGATGATGGATATCTTTCTGTTTGTGCAGAATGCTGTCTTAATGTTGTGTTTTTGGAGGATCGCCTTTTATATATGGGAGGAGGGCAAAATCGAGTTAGAATATATATATATATATATATATATATATATATATATATATATATATATATATATATACACACATATATATATATTTTCTTAAGTTTTTGCGGGTACTTACATGTATGGCATTCAGCTTTGTTCGGGTATTTTCCCACGTCATAGTAGTGGTGCTTTTAAAGTTGTAGCAACGTTTCAGCAGAATCTCATCTGCCATCATCAGGCTTCTGTATAGTGTTCGTCTGTGAGTTAGACTTTTACAGTGGTTTCAGATTTAAATTTGGGGCAGCCTATTGCTGTGACAGAATGGTTTTTTCTTCATCCTGATTGGTTGAGAGTCTTGGTGTGTGTTTATTGGTCTTGGAGTTTGCTGTGTTCTGCTTCTAATATCTTCTGTCTGTTTTTTTGGCTCTTTTTGTATCTTGATTGGCTGGCAACATTGTGTTACTTTATTGGAGGCCTTTAGTGCAGCTTGGCTTCGGGTAAATGGACGGCTATCATTAGTTAGGAAGCTGGGTTTCATCTGGGTGCCTGGCTGGGGTGTGTTTGAGCTGGAGGTATCAGGGGGGATCTGTTTGTGCCCAGGTGTTTGCCTGGTTTGTGGTGTGGAGATTTTTTTGTTTGTGAGTGCAGGCTTCCAAATGATTGACAGCCTGGTGGAATCATCTCTTTTGTTCATGCTTTCTGGTCTTTTTTCAATCTCTATGGCTTCTCTGATGATTCTGTGGCTGGGATTTTCTATAGTGGCTAGGGTTTTGGTGCCATTGAAGTTGATGTTATGACCTGTGGCTTCCATGTGTTGGACTAATGAGGAAGTGTGTTCCAGCTTTTTGACTGCATTTTTGTGTTCATCCAGGCGGGTGCTTATTCTTCTATTGGTCTGTCCAATGCATGTGGCCGGGCATGATGCACAGGAGACTTCATATATGCCTTGGTTTTCCAGGTCAATTTTGTCTTTGGGGTTCCTGAGGATGGCTGCTATTTTTCTGTCTGTTTTGAAGGCAGTCTTGATGTGGTGTCTGTATAGAATCTTACTAATTTTGTCTGTAGTGCCTCTTATGTAGGGCAGGACAGCTGTTCCATGGGTCTGTTCATCTTCTGGGTCTCTATTATGTCTCAGTATGTTTTTGTGGATCAAGTTGGTGATTTTGCTTTTGTGGAAGCCGTTGGCTGTCAATATTTTAGTCAGGGTGCATAGTTCAGTCTTAATGTGTGTCTTGTCTGCCAGGCGTTTGGTTCTAGTAATTAGTGTTTTAGCCACGGAGTTTATCTGTGCTGGGTGGTGGTGGGATTGGGCGTTGAGGTAACGGTTGGTGTGTGTTTTCTTCTGGTATATGGTGTGTCCTAGTGTGCCATCTGTTTTTTTGTAGATTAGTACATCTAGGAATGGTAGTTGTTTGTTTGTTTCTGTTTCCATGGTGAACTTGATTTTGGGGTATGCGCTGTTTAGATGTGTTAGGAAATTGTTTAGGTTTTCTTGCCCATGGGGCCAAATCACGAATGTGTCATCGATATATCTTAACCATAGTTTGGGTTTGAGGATGGCATTGGCCAGGGCTCTGGATTCGAATTCTTCCATGAACAGGTTTGCAATGACAGGTGACAGTGGTGATCCCATGGGGGCTCCTTCAATTTGTTTGTATCTTTGTCCTTTGTATATGAAATATGTGTTGGTTAAGCAGTGTTCTGTTAGTTCCATGAGGTGTTTAGCTGGTTGGTATTTATTTTTGATGATTTCAAGGGTCTCTTTTATCGGGACTTGAGTGAATAGTGAAACCACGTCAAAACTTACAAGCAGATCTTCTTGCTCCACGTGTATCTAGATCTTTGATCATTTCCAAGAAGTGGTATGAGTTTTGTACATGAGAAGCTGCTGTTTCAGCGTGGGGCTGTAACTCTTTTGCTAGGTGTTTGGCTAGGTTTTGTAGTGGTGCTCCTCTGGAGCTGACTATGGGTCTGAGAGGTATGCCTTCTTTGTGTATTTTTGGGAGGCCGTATAGTTTGGGGCATCTGGAAGATTTCTCTCTGGGTATCATCGTGTGTTGGATCTCTTTGCTTATGTGGCTGGTTATAATTTTCTTCTTGGTTAATTTTTCCAGATACGTGATTGGGTCTGTGTTTATGGGTTTGTATGTGGAGTCTTGGAGTAGGTCTGTCAATTTAGTTTCATAGTCTTTTCTGTCCATTACTACAGTGGCATTCCCTTTATCTGCTGGGAGGATGATTATGCTGCTGTCTCTTTTCAGGGTTTGTAGCGCTTTAATTTCATTTTGCTGCAAGTTGCTTTTGGGTGGTTTGCTTGTGCATAAAATGTTGGTAACTTGGTGTCTTATTTTATCAGCTTCATCTGTATTTAATTTAGTTAGGCTGGATTCTACTGCACATATGATGGATTCTTTGGGGATTTTTTGGGGTGCTATAGCATAATAATGATTCCTTTGGTTAGGACTTCTGTTTCTGTTTTGGTGAGTTCTCTGTTGTACACTAATTGTTTCAGGTGTTGTTGTGAGTTGTTGGGGGTTTTCTTCTCATGTTCTTTAATTTTTTCAAGAGCTTTTCCTGTTTGTAAATGCTTGCAGATTCAGCTCTCCAAGTTGTAAGTTGTTTTATCTTGTCCCAAAGTAGAGGGTGGATTTTGCTGCTCAATTCCAGGTATAGTGCTAGCAAATCTTTGTTTAACTGATCTAATTGGAATCTCTTACTGTGGAGCTCGCTTCTTAGTAGAGCCATTTCAGTTCTTTTCAGGATACATTTAGTGGCTGCTGTGCTTTGATGAAATGTTAATTTGAAGCAGGTTGGTGTAGTATTGTTGTCTGCAGCTGCATAGGAATTGGAGGTCACATAGTATTCCTACTCTTTTAATTTCCAGTTTCTCGTAGGTTTTGATCTGGTTGTTTATTCCCTCCCCGTAGAGGTTTGATATTTGTTTTCTTAAGTTTTCGCGGGTACTTACATGTATGGCATTCAGCTTTGTTCGGGTATTATCCCTCGTCATAGTAGTGGTTCTTTTAAAGTTGTAGCAACGTTTCAGCAGACCATTGCTGTGCCATTCTGTCACAGCAATAGGCTGCCCCAAATTTAAATCTGAAACCACTGTAAAAGTCTAACTCACAGACGAACACTATACAGAAGCCTGATGATGGCAGATGAGATTCTGCTGAAACGTTGCTACAACTTTAAAAGCACCACTACTATGACGTGGGAAAATACCCGAACAAAGCTGAATGATATATATATATATATATATATATATATATATATATATATATATATATATATATATATATATATTCTGAGATTTTCGCGGGTATTTCTATGTGGATCTTTGTTATTCGGGCTTTCTCCCGTGTAAAATTGGAAGTATCTAGGCGACATTTCGATGAAGTCTCATTCATCATCTTCAGGTTTGTGTCTTCGGCTTTGTGCTTCTCGGAGTAATGTGAGTTTGCAGCTGTTTCTTCCTTTTAACTGCTAGTGGGGGTGTGACTTGATTGGGTCAGGGCTTGGCCATGTTCTGATTGGGTGGGGGTATGTTTTCATTGGTTGGGGGTTTGGCTGTGTTCTGATTGGCTGGGGGTATGTTCTGTTCAGGTGGGGGCTTGGTTGTGCTCAGGTTAGCCTTAGTTGCTGGAGGATTTGAGCCGGTGAGCTGTGATCCTGTTGTTTGGCTTCACGTTCATGGTTGTGCCACATCTTCATGGTGGGTGTCAGTTCGCTTCATGTATGGGTCGGAGGGGTTTGAAGTGGGTAGTGATGCAGCTGCAGTACGGCTTCTGATCTGTGATCGTGTCTCATCTTCTGTGTGGGTGTGAGTCTGCTTTCTACGTGGAAGTGTGGTGGTAGCATCTTGTGTGGACCTCGTGGGTGTGGGTCTGGTGTCATTCTTCATGTTAGGTACTCATTTGTTAATGAGGGCGGGTTTCCAAATGGCTGGTAGGCGGGAGGTATTTATTCATGCTGTGTGGGCGCTTTTCTATCTCTATGGCTTCTCTGATTATTCTGTTGTTGAAGTGTTCGGTTTTGGCTATAGGTCTGGTATTTTTAAAGTCAATCTCATGTCCTGTGGCTTTGAAGTGTCTGGAAGACGGGAGGTAATGTCCCGTCTATTCATTTCTATTCACTCCCATAACATGAATAGACGGGACAATACCTCCCACCTACCAGACATCTGGAAGCTAGCCCTCACCAACAAACGAGTCCCAGCCACAAAAACTAACACCAGACCCAAAACAACACAGGACACCACCGCCAATCCCCGTCATCAGATCCAGGCCCAAGCCCATCCTATAAACGAAGGACAACCACCATCCAGAAAACAGACCATGGCTGCTTCGCCAGCTGTCGCACCCCCCCCGACCCCAAAACCAAACAAACTGACACACGCCAAGAACACAGACCCAGACCCCAAACTCGAAGCCAGACTAAAACCCAGAAAGCTACATCACAGCCACCCGCTCAGGATATCACATCAAAATACTCAGGAAATTACACAAGAACTCAAGACGTTGCAACACAGCAAATGACCCAGGATATCACAGCACAAGACTAAGGATACCACAGCAATAAGTCTCACAAGGTCATCACACAATCCATTACCCAAGCTGTTACTACACAGGAGGCTAATGGAAAAGAGATCAAAACACAAACGACTCAGGAGATTACAACGCAGGACCCAGGATACCACAACAAAAGAACTCGCAAGCCCATCACACAATCCATTACCCAAGCTGTTAAAACACGAGAGGCTAATGGAAAAAAGATCACTACAAAACAAACGATCCAGGAGATTACAGCACAAGATCCAGGATATCTCCACAACAAAACTCACAAGGCCATCACACAGCCTGTTATACCAACATCAACTGCATCAACCAATCAAGAGGCAGCAGCGCAGCCAACCAACCCAGCACACCAGTCCTCACTCCAGTATTTATAGAGAGACGGCAGCTCCGATCACACACTGCTTGCACTGGCATGAAGCCGAAAGCACCAGCCTGAGGATGGCGAGTGGGACCTCGCCAAAATGTCGCCAAGATACTCTTAATCTTACATGGGAAAAGGTCCGAACACACCTAGACCTACATACATACATACATACATACATACATACATATATATATATATATAAACAAATGTGTGTGTGTGTGTTCCAATATAACTCTGGAACACCTTGAGCAATTTCAACCAAATTTGGTACACAGATGACTAATCCTCTGGAAACAAATACTGTGGGGGTAAAACAGCTCTAACACCTCTCGGGGTGTATATATGCCTTAAAATGGCTTCTACTGTACAGCACAGTAGACTTGCCATGGGTAACGGTTTCACAGTATTCCACAAGGGGTCTCCCTCTTGTGGATGAACAGAAGCATTGCGATGCTGCGCGAAAGTCAGCACAACAGCGTCCTGACTACAGGATTTTCCTGTCTAATACAGGATTGGGATAAATAAATATTTGGGCAAAGCTGGGTTATCAGCTAGTTATTTATAAACTAATAACAGCAGGATAAAAATCTAATAAGTAAACAAGTAAATAAAGAAACAAGGATCAGCAACCCGAGCCTTAGGTTTCATTAAAAACTAAATCAAGAAGAGGAGCATTTTCAGACAGAAAAGTAATTACAGCTGCCATCCTCATTACTGGAGAAAATACTGAAACAGAAATAATACAAGACTTAATTTAAAAAAAGGTTTCTTGTTTTCTTAGAGTGGCACGTTAAATGGAATCCTAATAAAGTCCAGCTAAGACTGAAACAAGTGCTTTAAACTGGACACTTGCTGAAAGTGAAGTCCATAACCTGGACTTGGAAAAGCAATGCAAGGGATATTAGGACCAAAGAACAGGAAAGGAATCCAGAAATTCTTCAGCATAATACATAGCCTGGCAGAGTTTTAAACAGGGATCATTGTGGAACACTCTCACAACTCAAAAAAAATAAGGACGTTGGGTGAGAATGATCCACAAGTGATTTGCAGGCATTATTTTTAAAATTAAAATCGATCCCAAATCCCTATTCTCCTGTACTAAAGTTCAGCAGAACAGCTTGTGTTGCAAAACAACGTAACAGATATGGCTAGGAATTCTACTCAGTACATTCTAATCAAGCATTCTTTTAAAGTGATCAATCTTACACATAGTTTGAGAAAGAACTGTTGCCTATACATGGAGAAGTTCTATTTGTTTTCATTTGGCCAAACAATGCAGGCCTAATAAGAACACAAACCTTGAAAATGTATTGCACAGAAACAGTTGCTAGGTGCCCTGAAGAGTTTCAAGAAGTCTTAATAAAATTACAATGATTAAATATATGAAAATTCCATAAGAGCATCATCTTGCACTGAGAAACCTCATACAGAATGTTCCTCTTTAAGTCACCAAAGACGATTTTATTGAGAAGGACACAGAACCCATGAAGTGTTACAGTACTTAACAATTTCTAACACTGGTGACAGGCAAAGAGACTACAGAAGACCATAGATGAAGATGGTTAACAGGTGGTCAGACATTGTAGAAGTGGCCAGACTATGTATGAGCTATCAGTGGAGGCTTAGAGTCCAAGATGGGATCTTGTTCAGGGGCAATGAGACTATTCTTTTTCAGGCTTTGCAGTTGGACATTATTAAAAGAAAGTACATCTTCGATGAAAGTACTAATAGCACACAGTATCAATTTTAGCCTGGCATAAATGCCCAGATGAAAATGTAGAAAACAACATTTGCAAATCACTGAGCTAATCTATTCGATTTTTATTCTAATTTGGGGGAGAAAGATTTGCTATCAAATACCAGTTCCCAAAGTTAAGAGTTACTTCACTCATTGTGCAATAGCTGATGTAACAGTCTTGAATAATAAGTCACAATTGATATTTGGGCAATGTAATGCTTTCCAGACATAGCAGAAATCATAGTTTCAAACTACCCCACCTGCTTATTCTCAGAACAATGAAAAAGCACATTCAGCTGTCAAGATAATAACCAAAGAAAACCAAGAAAGTTGGACCTAATTTATACCAAGTTTTCTTTCATCCCTTTACATGTTTTTGCAGGGCCTAGATCAGAATCTGACTCAAGAACTGATGAGTTGATGAACCTCTCAAGGCCATAATAAAGAACCTGAATTTTAATTGAGCAGAAAGTTAGGTGTAAACATATTAAGTATCTTTCTGCCTTAAAATAAATGGCCTAGTAGAGGTAGATGTGTGTGTGTGTGTGTGTGTGTGTGTGTGTGTGTGTGCGCACATATATGTGATATAGCACAAAGAGTAGAAGAATTGATTTACGAACACATTGGATACAAATTCTGAAGTGGAATCACAGGCAAATCCCCAATTTATCTACTGTTGATTGTGGGATCAGATTGATGGAAATTGACACCCCAAAAGGATATTTTCCCTGCTTGACCCATAACATGTAGTGGGCCTGATTATTAAAACTGGAGATTTCAAAACCAGAAAAGATCAGCACGAATACTTTTGGCTGTAAACAATTTCAACACTATCAGGAAAGATCAACCTTTACCATGCAGTAAAACTTTGGTTGGGTTACTTCTGCAAAGATTCATTTCATGAGGGCATATAAACAAATTAAAAAAATATAATAATGTTCGAATGTTTCCATTAGAAATAATATTTTTGTGAAAGTGGTTGAAGGAAGGATGTATTTGTATAAGTTGATCCAAATAGAAAAGTGGAGAAGCAGAATGTAGGACTAAAAAGGCTTAGTCCTTGCTCAGAAGGCCTATTCTGCCACCCTGTGTTCACTTCCAAGAACATTTTAACACAAGCAAGCTCCTAAATCAATTTGCCAAACAGACCCTATGAAATAAGAGACACAGATATACACCCTACACACAGCAAGCTCACAAAAGTGGAATCAGAATATTTATTCCCTCACAAAATCAACTCACTATCCTTCTGCCATGCATATTCTCCTATTTTCTCAGGATTCTAGCCCTCGCTTCACAATCATGTCATTATTTCATTTAAACCAGGTCTGTCCAATCTTGGCAAATTTAAGACCTATGGACTTCATCTCCCAGAATTCTCCAATTAGTCATGCTTCTGGAAAATATGCTGAAGTCCATGAGGCTTAAAGTTAAAGATTGGATGCCCTTGCTTTAAAAGCTTTGCACCCCCATGATAAAATTGCCACAGTTGCTCCAGAACCCATCATTCATGCTGACCTCAGGTTTCCAGGCTCCTTTTCTGTCTTTTAGTTTTAACAGATATCCAAAATGGATTTCAATACCAATCACTGGTCTCCAGGCACTATCAATTTCCTACGATGCTACGGGTAGTTTAAGGAAATAAATACTGTGCCTAAAGAATTGGCATTTGTCTTGTTTATGCATCAACTGTGACAAAAAAAAGCTTTAACAAAGAAAGAATTTCACAGATTTATGAAGAAATATTTTTCATATACAGATAGTCCTCAACTTACCTTTACTTATGTTCATTTAGTGACCGTTCAAAATTACAACAGCACTGAAAAAAGTGACTTATGACTATTTCCCCACTTATGACCACTGCAGCATCCGCGTGGTCACATGACCAAAATTCAAATGCTTGGCAACTGACTTGTATTTATGACAGTTGCAGTGTTGTAGGGTCATGTGATCATTTTTTGGTGACTTTCTGACAAGCGAAGGCAATGGTGAAACCAAATACATTTAACAACAGTGTTATTAACTTAACAATTGCAATTATTCATTTAATAAATGTGGCATGAAAGGTCATAAAATGGGGAAAAACTCACCTAACCGTTTTGCTTAGGAACATAAAGTTCGGGCTTAATTGTGATCATAAGTTTAGGACTACTTGTATAAATTTCACACTGGGAAACTTCAGCTATATAATTTTGGTTCAAGATCACCTCATTTATAATTAATAAATATGTAGTAGTAATAAACATGGCAACATCAGAGATCAAAAAGCTCACTTCATTGTTTCCTTAAATAGTAACACTTCCATTACAGCACGGGTGTCAAACTTGTGGTGTCCCACTGCCATCACACAACATATTGTGATGTTTTTTTTCCCCTTCGTGGGCGTGGTCTGTGCACGACGCATCCTGCCCACTGGCCACCAGTTTGACACCCCTGCATTACAGGATAGATGAGATTGAAAAAATATTTCTCAAATTTACCTGAAGGTATCAGTTCAGATAATCGAAACTTTGCCACATTTTCTGAAAATGAGAAATCAAACATATTATTCATGAGAGCTAAGCAAATGTAATATTTATGTGCAAAAAAGTGCTGAAGTCTCAAAACAGTATGAGGCACATGTTCTTAGATCTTCATATGGTATTATTTATATTTTAGTCTTCAAGGGACTCCATTTCATTTTAGTTTACTTTAATGAAAGATAGATATTGAAAAAAATATTTATTGATTTATTTATATCCCGCCTTTATTATTGTCACAATAAACTCAAAGTGGCTAACATATCCAAACACATCTTTCTCCTCTTATTTTCCTCACAACAATCCTGCGTGGTGGGTTGGGCTGAAAGAGAATGACTGGCCCAAGATCACCTGGTTGACTTTCATATCTAAAATATCCAAATATTACTTCCATCTATTAATATTCTAATCTATTGTGGGAGGAGAACAAAAGGTCTTTCTTGAAATATTCCCAAACCATGATCTTCAAACATATTCCTGAACATTACAAAGAAGGAAATACAAAAAAACAGCGCACAGCATCTCTTTTTTCTTCACATTCAATTTTTTAAAAATTATACTTTCAGTTGTGATTCCACAATTCAAACAGGGTCCTGAAACTTCGGTTTGATCTTTGTTTGATCTCATTATTAATAGTTTGAGCAAATCAATCACCCAAGCTCAAACAGCATCAGGATAGCAGTTCCTGATTTAATTTAAAACTAAAAAAAGGTTCTTGCTTTTGATACTATGCATTGCCACGCATGAATAGAAAGAAGGGGAGGCATTTTTGTGTGACTCAAATTTTGGCACACAATAGGAAAATGATTGTTTATGAGGTCTGAACCAGATCATCTGTTACATCTCTGGCGATATCTTGTGATAATGCCTACAGCACCTTCAATCTGGTCTAGTTTGGTGAATTGGCTTATGTATTCCCTCAACACATGTTGAGTTGAAAGCAGAATGGACTCCCAAGGGGTCGGAAAGGTGACTATTGATGATACAAATGTTGCTTCACAATACACCTTATGCCCTTTTTGTGCATGTGTTGTGGCACTGTAACAGCTATCAGGCCAATTACGGCACAATTACTGAAAAACAGAACTGAATCCATAACCAGAAAGCCCCTGCAGGGCAGAATTTCAAAACTATCATTTTATGTTTTTACAATGTTAAATAACACTGACAGTAAATACTATTTACTCATTTATTCAGCTTGTACAACTACTGTAATTGCCTAAGTACATTTAAGGACTAATGAGTTAGAATGTTGGAATCTCTTTATCTCACATTTTTACTAAATGTGTAATAATTAATCCGATGGTTGCTGTAGTCCAATAATTAATTCTGTGTCTCCTACATCTCTTTTTATATCTCAATGTTTTATTTTTATGTCTTCGTGTATGTAACTTCTTTAAAAGAAACTTGTATAATACTGATCACTGACCACTAAAAGCACATTTTACTTGGAAAAGCAAGGGATATATTTTGGGAAACTTACTTTCCAGCAGTTCTACAACAGTAATAGGATCTGTAGCATTTTCAAATACCTACAAAAATAGAAACAAAAAAGGACGATAATAAATAATTAGAAATAGCAATTTGTTCAACAAAGTATCATCTGATTAATATTCATCCTTTCAAATTTTAATTTATTCAATTGACTGAAGTTAATGAACACATAAATATCAAAATGTCAACACAGATGTTTTTGTTCTGCTGAAGGAAATTTAAAAGACCCTTCACTGTCGTTCATCAGATAAAATAAATATCTGCTAAATAAAACTGTCTGAATTGTTAAATTGGATTCTGGCTTGCTGACACTGTGGTAGAAGTTTGCCGTCATTAACCATTAAAATAAACCAAGGTTAATTCACATTAATAAAACACACCAGCAATTCTTAAAAGAGAACCCACATAATTACCATATTATATGATAACCTTCGCATGATGGGTAGAAAGCAATTAGCCAAAGTTAAGCCATGCTAAAAAAAGAGAAACTCACTTTAAAAAAGCTACTGGCTTAGAGGGCATAAGTTTGCCTTCTGTTCCCATCCTCTCTCTCCCTCAAAAACTGATGGAGATGAAAGGGGTGCTATGGGAAGCAGCTGCCATATCACTGCAGGAAGTGGCCTGATGCAAAAAGCAGCATCAGAGAACCCCCAAAGCAACCTCTGAGGCCTAGAAGCATTATGGAAAATTAGGAGGGCAACTGCTATTCAGTAAATGTCTCACCTGATATTTATATTCACTGGGCAGAATCTTGAAGAACACTTGGTTGAAATGATTGGAACAAACATTTAAAACCTTGGATTCCAACAAAGGGCTCAAAGACATCTTTGGACGGTGTAGGAGCAGGGCTGGGATTCTCCCGGTTTGGACCGGTTCAGGCGAACCCCTTGTTCCAATGATCAGCTGGCTCCACTGTGACGGGCGTGTGGGCCCGCCCGCTTGCCTCTGCTCTTTCCTGTGCTTTATTTCCTTTGTTTAGAGCACCGCGTCTAAGCTGTCTTCTTCATAGAGGCAGTTGAGGGTAAGTATTAGAGGCTTTTTTAAACGTGGAGTGTGAACCAGTTGTTACACCGGTTGAATTGCACCACTGGGTAGGAGTCAAAAAATGCAGAATAGCAGCCGTGATCCATGATCAAAGTCCCAGCCCTTTTTTACTTACATTACACATGTGCCATATATAAAACTGGGGTGAGCCGTTGATCCCACCATGACTATTCCCTTTCTCGGCAATTAACTTTTACAAAGTGCAGAGAAAGAGTAAGATACAAAAGGCATCAAAGGCAGAGGATAAAAGTAAAGCCAAGGAAATCCTATCTAATCCTTTTTATACGTATATACCTTTCCTGGTGCCTTTCCATTCTTTTCAATCTTTGCAAGCCAGCCTTGTATTGTAAGAAAAAGAAAAAACTAGCTGTGTACTACATGTGCAACATGGATTTCAAAATATTGACACCTCCCACAGGATTGTAACAGATGAATGTAAACTGCAGACAACAGTTTTCCACCAAGCATTAAGAGAAGCCGCCTTATGCGAGCGTTAATATTTCATCATTCTGCCCAGTGGTGGGATTCAAATATTTTACTACCGATTCTGTGGGCATGGCTTAGTGGGCGTGGCAGGGGAAGGATACTGTAAAATCTCCAGTCAGAAATGGTATATGCCGGTTCTCCAAACTACTCAAAATTTCCCCTTCTGGTTCTCCAGAACTGGTCAGAACCTGCTGAATATCACCTTCTGATTCTGCCTTAGAATGAAGTAGACATTCTTTAAGACAGGGGTCTCCAACCTTGGCAACTTTAAGACTTGTGGACTTCAACTTGTAGTCCACAAATCTTAAAGTTGCCAAGGTTGGAGACCCGTTTTAAGACATAGCTGGGCATCTGCCAAGAGTATTGTTGGCATCTGCCAAGAGTATTGTTATTACAGATTTGCATTACAGATGCTGTCTTGACAAGAGATTGGATGAGACAGATGATCTCTTAGGGATTTCCAACGAGGCTATCTTGCTTGTGACCTTCCATACCTATGGATCCAATCAAAGCTTACACGTACATAAGAAACCAGGCCATGGCATTGGGCCTTTCTGTTTGTTTTTAACATACCTTCTCAAACCACATTTTCTCATGGAACAACAGAGGGAACACTGGAGGAATGCAGTCGGTCTCCTTGCACTGGCCCAGAAGACAAACAGTGAGATAAACATCGTTCTTCTCTGTCAAATACACACCAGGGCAAGACACCTTTGATGAAAATGAGATGAGATCACAACCATCATGAGGTGGTCAGAGTGCTCAATGTAAAATATAGGTAGTCCTTTATTCACAACAGTTCGTTTACTGACCATTGAAAAAAATGACTTATTGTTGTGGCTAGCTGGCAGCAGGTGCAGACGGCTGAGGAGAACAAGGACTCAGATGAGGGGCCAGGACCATTAGGGAGTAGACTGCTGCCTTCAGAGATTGTGCGGGCTGGCAGCAGTGATGAGGAGGTTCCCGAAAAGCCTGTGCCAAGTACACGTGCACACAGGATTGCTTGGAGGAAAGAACAGTTACAACAGCATGGGTGGTGACTCAGGAGTAAGGCTGCAAGGTAATGGCCCCTCCTTCAAGAAGATAAAAGCCAGCTGTAAACAAACATACTTTGCAGAAGGCAAAGACGTTTTGAAATTCCAGCCTCATGGACATTCCAGTATCTTGAGTTTGTATTTGAAGATTCTTGTATTGCAAATAATTTCTTGTCTGTTATCTTTTGGCAAGCCTCGCAGTTTGGCAAGGCTTGTGCTTATCACAGCTAATTATTTGCAGAAGCATTACAAGGTTTCTGTTCCCTTTGGATTGTGTTTGATTTGTTGGAAAAGGGCGTGGGTCAGAACACTTATGATTGTTTTTCACACTTACAACCATTGCAGCAAACCCTCCTTAAAAAAAAATCTCTCAAAGTCTAGGTACCTCTTGAAAAAGCACCTTTGGGATTCCCTTGATCACAGGATCAAAATTCAAATGCTTGGCAACCAGTTCTTTATTTATGACGGTTGCAGTGTCCCAAGGTCATGTGACTCCCCTTTTGTGACTTTCTGACAAGCAAAGTCAACGGGGAAGCCTGATTCGCTTAACAGCTATGTTACAAACTTATCATCGGCAGTGATTCACTTAACTGAGGCAAGAAAATGGGGGCAAAATTCACTTAACAAATGTCTCACTTAGCAACTGGAAATTTGGGGCTCAACTGTGGTTGTAAATTGAGGACTACCTGTAAATGGGACTTTTGCCACGTCTAGCATTATTTAATTGCTACATCTTCTCCCATTTACAAAAGTATGAATAGCTCTAATGAGATACAGTAGCACAGACATCGGATGGCTTCAATATTTCCTTGGAAATGTTTGCCAGGGTAGAAAAAGAAGACCTGTCAAATAAAATAGGTAGGGAACCATCCCATACTTTGCAGGACTTGCTGTGACCTGACACAGGAACTGTTACACAGCTGACAGAGGAAGTGTTACATGGTTGCGTGATACTGCATGAATGCAAAGTAATGAGGATGATACATGTTCTACCTGCTAGAGGTCATAGCATTTCCATCTGCAAGTGAATCTTGTGCTTCTGTTTAAAATGCTTTTAGCAACTAGGCATAAGGGTAGAATAAACATAGGATTAGGGTTCTAAATGTTTTATCCTAAAAATAAATCTGAGAATTAGCATTAGGGTGAGATTTTGGACATAATGGTGCTTTAAAATTGACATTAAAGTTAGGGCGGAATTCTGGGGCAATGCTTTGGGAAAATATTCTGAAAGACTAAAGCGGAAGTTAAGGTTAGGGCTAGGTTTCCTTGAAATCTATGATAAAAATGAGTGTGAGAATAGAACATGAATGATTATGCATAGTGCTACCCTTTGGTTGATATTATGAGGAAGATTAAAGTGTTGAAGCAATATTTGAAGTACGTATTATTTATATACCTATGGATCAGGATACGGCAAGGTTTAGGGTTCCTTGAACTAGGACAAAGTAATGTTGGTTAGGTTAGGGCTGGGCTTCTATTCACCCAAATGTGAACCACAGTAATCATTCTTAGCTGCATATTATACAGAAGATTCCCTTTAAGCATAAAAAAATACTGTATAATAGTCTCCAATTTTATTTATTTATTAAACAAACTTACAGGGCTGTGTGACTCTGAGAAGCTTTACAATACTAAAAAACAGTTAAAACATATTTAAAAGCCTATCATAGCTTAATGTATTTTAAGTTTAAGAAAATTAAATACATACAAACGTTTTGCCTATCCACTGCCCTATTATTCAGTTCTCACCTTAACAAAAATCTGAAACACAATTCATAAAAAATTGCACTGCATCCTGGTTTGGGTTAAGATTCCTTAAAAATGAATTAAACTTTAGTATGAGGGCTGGGATTGGAATGCATTCTTATGGGAAGTAGTGATTATTAATATTGATTGTTGATTAATACTATTAGTATTAATATTAATATTAATTAATATTAGTAAATGAAATTCAGCGTGGAAGTAGATTCTACACTTAGGCAAGAAAAACCAACTGGTACAGACGAGGTCAAACTTGGCTCAATGCCAGTAACTTTGAGAGAGATCTTGGAGTCCAAGTGGACAATCATTTAAATATGAGTCAACAACATGTATGGCAGCAGCCAAAAAAAGCAAATACAATCTTAAGCTGTATTAATAGAGGGACAGAGTCAACATAATGTGAAATATTAGCATTGCTTTACAAAGCCTTAATGTGGCCACACTTGGAATACTGCACCCAGTTTTGGTTACTACAATATAAAAAAGATGTTGATATCTGGAAAGAGTACAGAGAAGAGCAACAAAGATGATTAGGTAGTTGGAAGCTAAAACACATTAGGAATGATTGCAGGAATTGAGTATGTCTAATCTAGTGCAAAGAAGGATTAGAGGAGATTTGATATCAGTGTCCCAGTATTTGAAGGGAGACAAACTATTTACAAAAGCACCTGAAGACAAGACAAACAATGGATGGAAACTAATCAAGGGAAGAAGCAACCTAAATTTTCTATCTGTGAGAAGAATCAACCAGCTTGCCTTCAGAAGTTGTGGGTGCCCCATCACCAGAAGATTTCAAGAAGAAATTGAACAGCCTTTTGTCTGAAATGGACCAGGGGGTCTCCAACCTTGGTAACTTTTAAGACTTCTGGATTTCAACTCCCAGACTTCTCAGCCAGCTTTGGGTTCCTTTCCAACTCTGTTAGTCTATGTTTTATATGGGAATTGCCTGCTGGAATAACTATTAATGTGAATTTGAATTGAATATTTGAATTGGCTCTAGAATGAAGTTACAATAGGATTGGTTGAGGCCTAGCTAAAAATTTGCATTGAGCTTTAGAATGACTTCTTATGCCTCATGTTAATTTTGACATGAACTTAAAACATGATTAACATGATGTTAATCTCCCTAAGAATTATTATTTCCCTTCACTTTGGAATGAATATATATTTTATGTATAGGTTGAGGTTAGAGTCTAGATGAAGTTAGGGTTAAAGATTGCAGAAAATAGTAATAGTAAGCCTCAGGATTAGTGTAAAAGAGAGTTTTAATACATAGAGTTCCTTTAAATTTATATAATTAACTTGAGTGCTGCAACAATCCTTTGGAAAAATAATCTGATGACCAAAGGTTGAAATTAAAAGTTAGAGATAAGTTTTCTTGCATGGCAGTTAGCATCAGGAGGCAATTTTTTAAATAGCTATGGTCTTCAGTTAATTTATCAAGTAACATTTATAAATGGGGCAATGTTTGCCAGAATATTGTTCTTTAATAGATTGAGTTTAGGATTAAAATTTTAACACTATTAACCTAGGTCAGGAGCAGCTCACTTTGGCAGTGCATATAACACAGAAAGCAAAAACTAACTTTTGCTTTCTTTCAATGCATTTTTGGATTAGAGAAAAATATTTGAAACAATAATAATAATGACTGCAAAAGTGCCTTGGGTGGGGTGCAAAGGGACAGCAGAGCTGGATCATAATTTCTCAAAATTATTCTCTTCAGGTTTGAGCTGCGACTGTTCACCTTTGCAACTTCACTACCGTTTTGCAGAATAGCATGACCTCTAAAGACACCAGCCTTCTGTCCACTCCCCCCAACCCCATGCACATCTTCCATGAACCACTGAAAGTAGAAAAGGCACATTTCCCAGTTTGGGATTGGTGGCGGGGGCACTGCAAACATTTCCCGCTCCAGCAACCTTTGCAAGATTCCCCCTTGCTGGCTCCGAGCCCCTCTCACCGCATGGATCTGCAACTCCACCACTACTTTCAGCGGCATCCCCAACAAGCTCTCTCCCTCTCTCCGCCCGAGGTCTCGGCGCGAAAAAAAAAGGGGGGGGCGCCTCGGCCACGACACCTGTCTCGTAGCAGGGAAAAGCGTCGCGTCACCCTGGAGACGCCAACGTTCCAGTTGTCCAGCCGAGGAGGGGAGGGAGGGGCTTCGGGGAGGCTTCAGGCGGGAGCGGCCGGGTCGCCTCGCAACTTCAGGCGTGGAAGGTGTGTGTGTGTGTGTGGAAGGGGGGGAGACGGGACGATCCCCGGTCGCGTTGGGCAAGATTCGCGCTTCGCGGCTGATCTTTTGGCGCGCTGAAAGTTTCTCCTCGCTCAGCCTTCCTTCGCCAGCCCCGATCGAGCTTCTTTGCACGGAGTGTTGGTGCAGGCTTCCAATGTGGACAGTTCAGGGATTTCAACGCAGCCTGTTGTTACATGCAGGCCTAAGTTGGGAAAGTTGCTTGAATGAAATGGCCGGTCGCTTCCCAATATGCTGCAATGCAGATTCCAAAAGTCTTAAAATGTACTGAGAACTTCCCTTCCCTTTTCCCTCCTTGCTTGCCTTTCTTCCTCTCTCTTCTCTCTCTCTCTCGAGTGGATATATTGACAGAATTGTGCAAGTTGCTTGAATGAAATGGCCCGTCGCTTCCCAATTTGCTGCAATCCAGATTCCAAATGTCTTAAAACGAACTAAGAATTGTCCTTGTCTTTTTTCTTTTTTTCTTTACTTGCCTTTCTTTCTCTCTCTTCTGCCTCTTTCTCTCTCTCTCCTTCGGGAGTGGATATATTGACTGAATTGTGAAAGTTGCTTGAATTAAATGGCCCGTCACTTCCGAATTTGGTGCAATCCAGACTCCAGGGGTCTTAAGACGAGCCGAGAATTTCCCTTTTCTTTTCTCTCCTTCCTTGCCCTCTCCTCTCTTTTCCCTTCTCTCTCGGGAACGGATGTATTTCTTGCAAAAACAAAAGGGAAAATGGAGCATCATCAAGGCTCCCCGAGCGGGAGCCTTTAAATTTGTCGGCTCGGCTGCTAGTTGGGGTTGGTGGGAGCTCAGCCCATCTGGAGAACAGCAACGCAAATACCTGAAAGACCGATGGAAGATGCGCCATACATGTTTGTTGTGTTTTTTTGTTTTGCAACAATAACAAAACCAGAAATCTCGTGCAGTGACTTTAAAAAACAACAACTCCGTGGATCTTCGATACAAACACAGGTGTGCGGGATCCCTAGTATAGTTGTTATATTTTTAAGCGAGATAAAACTTATTTTGCGGCAACAAATGACAACCAGCCGGTCCGCCGGAGCCGCGCACGCAGCAGCCGAGCCACCATTCACAAATGACTGAAGCGCGCCCCCCGTGGTAGCGCACTCCCCCGGTCTCCTAGCAACGCCCTCCCTGCCCATCAATGCCGAGGTCGTCACGCGATAGAGTCAGTCAGAGGAGGGAGGCAGCGCGGTGAAATCATAAATAGGAGACGCTTCGTTGTTGCCGGAAGTGACTTGCATTCTTGCTTCCGGCGGGGTCCGCAACGGTTTCGGGTAGCGGGCGCAAGCCAAGAGGAGGAGGGGGAGCGGCTCGGCTTTGGGTGTGCTTCGGCGAGAGAATGGCGCTTTGGCCTCCGCGTTCTCGTGAGGCACCTTCGGGTCAGGTTGAAGACTTTTCGCACCCCAATGCACAGGTACGCTTCACTTTGTGCATCGCGACGCCGGTTCTTGCACGGCCCTTTAAAAAACTTGTCCGCGGGTGGAACCTGAATCTCCCTCTGCCTGCCCCATTCTGCTCTGGCTACTTCCCCAACCTTCTTTCCTTCAATCCTCCCGCCTTTCTCCTTCCTCCTCTCCTTCCTTCCTCTTTCTTCATCCTCTCCTCCTTCTTTCTTTCCTTCCTCCTTCCGTACTTCTCTTCCTTCTCTCCTCCCTCTCACTTCTCCACTTCTTCCTTCCTTCCTTCCTCCCTCCCTCCCTCCCTCCTTCCTTCCTCCTCTCCTCTCCTCCTTCCCTCCCCTCCTTCTTTTCCTATTGCCCTCCCTTGTAATCTCGGGTATTTCAGTATTGAAATATCCATTAACAGACTTAATGGAAAAAAAACTTTCTTTTTGAGGAATTGAGATTAACTCAATCTTGTGGGGCATCCATGTCTCACAGAAAACTCCCTATATGTTCTGCATGACTATTATATAAATATCAGTATTAATTTTCCTATAATCTATTGAGATAAATGCTCCTGAAAAGAACCATGTCATTGAATTCTGTTCCTGTTTGCATACTCAACTCATGTAGGCTCTGAGGGCTACATTTAGTAAGTATCATCCAAACTATACAAGTAGTCCTCAGCTGATGACCACAATTGAGCCCAAAATTGTTGCTAAGTGAGACATTTGTTAACTGAATTTTGCCCCATTTTATAATCTTTCTTGCCACAGTTAAGTGTATCACTGTCGTCAAGTTAGTAACACGGTTAAGTGAATCTGGCTTCCCCATTGACCTTGCTTGTCAAAAGGTCACAAAAGCTGATCACATGATCCCAGGACACTGCAACAATCATAAGTATGAGCTAGTTCATAAGTACCTGAATTTTGATCATGTGACCATGGGAATGCTGCAGTGGTTGTATGGTAAGTGTGAAAAACAGTCATAAGTCACTTTTTCAGTGCTATTATAACTTTGAACACTCACTAAATGAACTGTTATAAGTCAAGGACTACCTGTATGTATTTGTACTGGGTCTGTGCTCAAATAAGTGAAAATTTGCTTTAAAAGCTATCATCTAATTTTCACAGTTAGAAGGTAGTCCTATTGAACTTTGTTGTAAATAGAAAAGCCCACAATTGTGATTCAAGGGTCTTTCCTGCTGTTGCATTTAAGTGTTAGTCTGTCTCTCTTGAATTGGCAGAAAATTATATAATGTGAAATATGGTGTCTCCACTGGCAATCTCTGTCCTCTATTGTCTCTGTTTCAAGTCTTTAAAGTAATCTGATTTCCTTTCAAGGTAATTATAACAACTCCCACAAATTCTATACATTGTACAGATGTGTTTGGGCTAAAGGAAAAAAATGCTATTATTAACACAGCCTAAGGACAATTTAAGCTTATTTCACTCATGGCTAGGAACTAATTTTTATGTCTTTAGTTTAACAAGTGAAGTCTTGTACTTAGAAACAGTGCAAGTATATGTTTTAAAATGAGATAGAGTATGAACTCCTTGATGGTATATTTTTAATGAACATTGTTATAATTCCTACCTGTGAAGAAAGATAACCCTGTGTGCAATAAGTTCAGTTTGTCAAAATGATTTAAGGAAACCAAGTAAATTTCATCTTTCTCTAACATTCTACAAGTTTAAAATATTAACTAGTACAAGGCTTCTGAGTGATTCTTAATTATGTGATAAAGAAAATGTAATATGGTACTATTATTAGTATATGTGCATAGTAATTAAATATGTTTAGTGAGACATTCAGGTTTACTACTGAAGTAAAATCTGATCATAGTGTGTAATGTATATATTCTCTCTCTCTCTCTCTCTCTCTCTCACACACACACACACACATTCTTACAGAATGGCCAGAGGCAGGATCAATTGAAGTACACCCATATATTTTACTGAGTCTCACCTATTCGTACCACGTAACTGTTTCATATGCGATTTCTTAAGAATCCCCATTTCTTCATTTATCCCCAAGTTTCATGTAATTTTGTCTGTCTTATTTCCAAATAATAATGGAGACATTAATTTGCAGACTTATAATGATGGAATCGAATTGGCTTGCCAACAGCAAAAAGAATTTGTAAAGAGTTCTGTGGAATGCAAATGGAATTTAGCAGAAGCCCAGCAAAAACTTGGAAATTTAGCATTACACAATTCAGAATCCTTGGACCAAGAACATGCCAAAGCACAGACAGAAATAGATGAATTGAGATGGAGAGAAGAAGAATGGCGGCGGAAGGAAGAAGTCTTAAGGCAGAAAGAGAGACAGAATTTATGGAATACGGATTTTGTTAGCAAAGAGGTATTTAACAAGGTATAGAATGATCCAGATTGTATAAAAATTTCTGCATTCAGGTTCTCTTTGTGTGTGAGTTTCTGAAGTAACAACTTCAGATATGCCTAAATTCTTCATAGAATTGGATTGCTAGACTTTGTTTCTTTGGAATCCTATAAGTAATTTTATAGAACACTACTACGCTGATTGAAGTCTGAAGCAAAACACCAAGATACATGAGAGGAATGTATAAATTACAGTGGTTAACATGATTTATTTCTGTTGGCATTAGCAATTTGAAAGTATTTAAATTTAGGCTTGCTTCTACAGTAGGAATTTTTAATGTTGCTTTATTGCAATCAACTAGAATGTCTTCCTAGCCAGAAGATCTACTGGATCTTTTCTCCAACACTGCAAAAAAAAAAAATTAAGAAAGAGTGTGAAGAAAACATTCTAAGAGGCATGGGAAAAGCTTGCTTCCAAATCAGCAAGATATATGAATGCTTTGAAACCAAAATTCCATTTTTCTCCACTTCCTGCATTGATATTATTATCAGTAGTATTGCACAGTTGGGTTAGCTGGAAAAAGAAAATGGGGCATTAAGTACAATTTAAAAATGCCACTGTCTTAAAAAGCTTTTTAAAAAGACCATGAAGAAATTATTTTTCAGTACATACTACATAAACTAGTGTTTTACATTAAACACTATATCATAGTTTAAGATCCTGGAAATTATGAGGTGGAACCAAAGAGGTTAGTAGAAAAAAAATATGAACCTTGATTGAATGAAAGATTCAGTTCAGATTTAGACTGCTGTATAATCATAATTAGAGTAGTTTCCCTAATCTAAATAAGTAACATCTACTGACTTTAGCCAGCCTAAGTGTATTTTAATTAGTATAAATGAAATGGATTTACATAGTCCAAAATAACCTTGAGGACAAGTCACAATGATAATTAAGCAATGTATTCATAGCTGTCGGATGTAACATTTTAGTATATCATATATTTTGTTTGCCAGAGTTTTATTAATCAAAAGAAACGGAAAGAAACTGAGGATGATGCATCTAAATCATTTATGCAGAAGCATGAGGAGAAAATTAGACATTTTGGTAAGTTTTTTCCTTATGAATCATTTCATGACCTACATGTACAGTAAAAATGTATTTCTAGTTTAACAAGTGAAGTGTTTTGCCTAAAATACTGTACATAGTAGGCTCCTTGAGATGCACTGTTTCTGAGTAACTGAACGTAAAGTATTAACCTCTCATTACTACGGGTGGGTTTTAGTAGCAAAACACCTGATTTATTCCTGTCTAGCATAAATGGGAGTCAGTTATAACCAAAAAATATTTTTTCAGTTTTAGGAAAACTACTTGTTGCATCTCATTGTTTTCCAGGAATGTTGAGCAGATGGTTTGATAGTCAGAGATTTCTCTCTGATCACCCATACCTTGTCTGTGAAGAAACAGCAAAATATCTTCTTTTATGGTGTTTTCATCTAGAAGCAGAACAGGTATAATTTAAGTGTTTCGATGATGTAATTGGAACAAAGCTATTTTCTATTTACCCTATATTGCATATTGGGAAATTTACTAATTTCAGTGTCATATTTTCTTCTGGACTTAAATATTTTAACTTCTTAATGTAGCGCAAAGTTGTATTTCATTTTAGCACTGAGAATTAGATATTCTGCAAAGGCTCATATGTTTAAGATTTCTTACTTGCTGATTGAATCTTCATAAAATCAATAATTATATAAAAGCCAAATTCTGAAGTAATTTATTTAGTAATAGATATAATGCATCATAACTGTTCATAATCTCTATATAAATAATTAGTTTATAGATAGATAATACAATTAGTTTTTAAACCAAAATCTTAAAATTATTTACTGTATGTAACATTGCTAAAGATATTTAACCATAGATTTGTACATTTTGAAAAGTAGTGTTTGGTTCACATTAATGATTGGCCATTATTACAGCAATCATCCAAAAGCTTTGAATGGCCCTTTTTATTGAACATTTTTTTATTCTGGACCGCAAACAAATGACTGCAGTCATAATTCTATTGTCTAATTTGTTTTCAGAATCAAACTGTTTGAGCTACTTCTATATAGCAACTCATTTGTAAATAATGATTTGCTTATAGTATTACATTTTACATACGTGTCTGTAATTATAGCAGGTCTTTTTATAAACATACTGTGAGCTAATATTGTATTGACATCTTCAAGTATTATTTGTAAAACTAAGAATTATTGAATTCTTACAATTCTATAATTATAGGAATCCTATATTTCTCATCACACCTTCTTGGCAGTTCATATATTTTGGTTATCAAAGGGAGCTTGCTAGTGCATAGCTTAGTTTGGTCCACTTTATATGGGTTTCTTGAATTTTTGCTTTATTGGCTTGCAAATGTGGTACAGATAGTCCTAAACTTACACATTTACTTAGTGGCTGAATTTATAAAGCTGCTGAAAAATATGACGAATGGTCCTTACATAACCATTTCAGCATCCCAGCGGTCACATGATCAAAATTTAGGTGCATGTGTTTACAATGTTTGCATTGTTCCAAATTCATATCATCACCATTTGTGATCTTCTGACAAGCAAAGTCAAGAGGGGAAGCTCAAAGGCTTCACTTAATGACCACATCGATTTGACCTTTTTTTTAACAAGTTAAAAAAAGGGGTCATAAAATCAGGCATGGCCCACTGAATGACCATTCACTGAATCACGGATGTTCCAGTACCAATGTAGATCTACATAAGTTTGAGGACTGTTGGTGCACTGATTGTTTCTTACAGATTGTTTGAATTATTTTTTTATAGAAAGGAGCTCTAATGGAACAAGTGGCTCATCAAGCTGTAGTAATGCAGTTCATTATAGAAATGGCTAAGAGCTGCAATGTGGATCCCCGAGGATGTTTTCGCCTATTTTTCCAAAGAGCTACGGTGAGGAGGGGTGCTTTCTGTTCAACATGAAGGGAGGGGGGCCATTTAAAAAAGTTTTTAGGAACCCACTTTGAAGCAAAGCCAGATGCTAAAGTGCCTTGCCAAGAGAATAGTTTGGTGGGATTATTGTTATTACTGTTTTTGTTGTCATTATTTCAGTCACTGCCCACCCATCTTAAACATAATTCTGGGTGACTAATAAAAATCAACTGAAAATACAATCTTATAAATAAGCATAAAAGAAAGCCAAGGGCAGCACTTCCTAGGTTCCATCAGATATCATTTCTTTACAGAGGAAATCCAAATCATGCCTCTTCTGTTGGACCTTGCATTTTTGTCTAGCTTCTTCTTTCCATTAAAAACTGTGCTCATCAAATCATGGACATTGTTTCATAGGGTTTTGTTGTGTTGCTTGATCTTAGTTGTGTAGTAACAATCTTTAACAAATACTTGTTGAGAGTAAGCTGTTTTAAAGGGCATTGTAATGCAAACTAATAAGAACGATGGTAAATTTATACATGTAAATGGACTTTAAATTCTCATTATCTCTTTTCACTTCTTCAAGCACAATCCAAATCTATTCTAAAGATTCTTCATCTTTATATGGGCCCAGTTGTTTTTACTGCTTTGTGTTTAACAGATTAAGTATATGTAGTATTATTTCCTAAATTATGTATGAAGATATGAATGCTATTTTCAGATAATACAAATCATACAGTGGTAAAAGCGTGTGTCCATTCATCCTGTTGAAAAGATTATAAGGCGGGGAATTTGCTTTGTGAGCAGCGCTTTTACTATTTATAGATGGTCAGATTGGATGTATTCCCAACCAAGAACATTAGTTGGACACATAACTTTAAAATGGATGAATATATCTCTGTAACATGTCTTCTGAGACTTCAGGAAGTTTAAAATGTAATTACTAGCCCTTATTTAAATTAGTAATTTTATAATTGTAGATTGGCTCATTTTTAATTCAGTGCATATGAGTAAAATGCCAGAAGATTTTTGATAGCTCTAGGGCAGGGGTCTCAACCTCACGTCATAACGGCAGCATCATGTGACATATCAGGACTTTTTTTCCCTTTGCCAAACCAGGCAGGGGTGGGGCTACCACATGACGCATCCGGCCTGCGGGCTGCGAGTTTGACGCCCCTGCTCAAGGTATATTCTGCCATTCTAAGTATATACTTTTAGTTTAGCCTCTTTTTGAGCTGAGCATAACATAGGAAACTGATAACTAAAATAGTTATTGGCTGATAGCTTTGCACATAGGAGATTATGAAAATATTTTTATTTTATCATATTTATATAGCTTCCCAGAAAAATGACTCTAAAAGGTGACTCTAAAAATCAATCGTAAAATCAAAATATTAAAACAAATATATTTAAAAAGCTGTAAAGCAACATTATTAACAAGCTATTAAAGACAAGGTGATGTGAAAAACAATGTATCCTTCTCAATAGATGACCATCTCTTTGAGATCCCCAAGACTGCTGACCATAGTGATATTTTTGAGGGACTTCCAGTGAGACACCAAGGATGGGGCCAATCTCACATGTGAGGGAGAGGGATAATGCTCCACACGGAAGGTGCTGTGGCAGGAAAGACCTGGCCCCTGGATCCCACTAGATGAAATTGTTTTGCAGAGCGGGACTCACAGTATACCTTTTCTGCCAGACCTGACAAGGCAGGCGAGGTGGAGGTGGCCCCTCAACCCAGCCCTAAGCCATGAAGGGCTTAAAGAGTCAAAACCAGCACCTTGGATTGGATCCATGTGGCAGTATATGCAACTTGTGGAGCTCAGGTGTCATGTGTGTCATGCCACTGCATTTTGCAGACACCTCCTTAAGGGACAGAGCAATGAGAGATTTGGAAGGGACCTTGGAGGTCTTCCACTAGTCCAATCCTCTGCCAAAGCAGGAAGCTCTAATACCATTTCAGACAAGTAGTTGCACTTCAGATAAATGGTTGTGTATAAGGAAGAACCCCCTTCAAAAATTCTCCCCACTAAAACCTATCCATACGACATCTTCCTGGCAGCTTTATTTAAGCTTAGGGGATGTGGCTCCAAAGGGCAGTTGGGCAAGCTCTTTGCTATAAGGATTCTATCTCCTTCCTTGGGCCCAACATTTCAAACTCTTCCCAGATAACAGAGCACTAATTCCAAGCTAGGTCTTGCTAAAATAACAAATGAAACATCACAGAAATCAACATAATAAATCCATACTGTTTTCTTGCAATATACAATTACACATTAAAGAGAAAAGTTAAAAGAGAAGTAGTGAGAAAGGCTAATTCTATCTATTACAGCTGAGCACAGCTCAGTATTTTAAAATATTTCTATATCTAACATTTGGTATGGTAAAGATTTTACATAGTTTGCAAGTCTAATGTTATATCCTAAGATTGAGAAAGAAAGGAGTCATTGTATAGATGTGTAGATGGTGTTTTTCTTCATGTGACAATTTATCCCATTCTTATATCCTCCAGAACTGCTACCTTGATGAAAATTATGGGCACTGTAGGATAAATGATGTGGAGGGGAAGAAGAATACTTATTACAAACTACATTGTTCAAATAACTTTCATCATGATTTGAACATCTGTCACTGATTAATCCTCCATTATGATTAGCCAAAGTAAAACAAACAAACTACATAGAACAAAAAGAAAAGTAAAAAATCTGAAAATCTATACTTATCTGAACAGCATAGATTCTATAATTAGACTCTAGTGTGCTGCAATGTCTTTTGTTTTAGCACAAAAATATTGAAAATTAAATTTTAGGGTGATTTAATTGTTTTTGTGTTTGTTTGACAGACAGGAGATGAAGGCTATTTGGAAGCTTTTAAAAATGAACTGGAAGCATTCAAATCAAGAGTGAGGACTTGTTCACAATCCCAGAATTGTCAAGCTATGCCTATTCAGAATCCTTTATTTCACAATGATCTGAATTGTATAGGTGGACTTGCACCTCAGGTAGCTTTTGTTTAATTGTGTTTATTATTGGAGTGTCAAGAAAAAATTTCTCTACTTCTCATCTTCTTTCTATTATTTTCCTATATTCCTTCTCAGAGCTCATGCTGGAAAGCTAAGGCTTGTTTCAATATTAAGTTATTAATATATATCATTTCACCAAGTAGGTTGAATGAAAAGAACAATAGCTAATGTTTACATTAATTTATGACAAAAACTTCCTGCCTTTGAGTCCACTATCTCTCTACCTCTGGTCTCCCTGTTGCAGTATTTTCCACTATTTTTTAAATATGGCTTCTGGCCACTACAAAGTTGCCTATTATAGCAAGAAGCCAACCATTCTAACCATTACAGCGAACTGGGCATTTTTTCCCAGTTAGTTTAGTTCATTGGATGATTCAATTAAGCTACAGATCTCCAGCTGCCATCTTCAGTAATGTGTGTGTGTGGTTAAAATATTGAAGAGGACTATTTCCAGAACAGCTGGTTGAGGAATTCCTCACATAACATGTCGAGTGCAGACCATTGTAATCTCTGCTTGGACTCTGCATTTCCAGATAGAGTTTCTTGGGGTGTTATATCAGTTCCTGTGCTAAAATAATTGGTTGATTTTTTAAAAAGAGCAGTTACTTGCTTAGCAGTAATACATGAAGGAAATTCATACTTGATTCACAAAGTTAAGGAAGCGCTTTTTGAGACGCTGCCCAACTTTTGAATATATTTTCCCTAATTAAGAATTAAAGGGAGCAGGAGAATGATGCAGTGATAGCTCTCTCTGAGATTTTTGCTTATTTTTCCTTTTCCAGTTTGTTTTTGTGAAGGGCTATCTAATATTGAAGATATGTGTAGAACCATTCAGAAGCCTTAATGGTTATTTTCGTTCATTGCCTGCTGGCTTTTGGAAGGAAATCACAGGCAGGAATTTGGATAGGATCATCTCAGGGGGGTTCCATTCCTTGTGGAAATTAGCTTATCTACCTTTAGTCCAGTATAATTTGAGATGTAATGACAGTGAATCTTGAGTGAAGTGTCCACGTGTCCCACCCATGGTGTAAGAAATGAAAAGCTGCAGCAACACAAAGCAAAGATTTAAATTAAATGCTTTTCAGAAATTGATTTCTGATCTATGTGTGCTCTTTGTTGCAGAATGCAGAATCGCTTCAAGGCTGCAGTTTGCAGGGTTTAGTGGTACACAGAGAGGAAGAAGAAGCTAAAATGATGGATACAGTATAGTACTCTTAAGACTGAACCCAAGTACACTTCTTTCCAAGAGAAGAAGACAGCAATTTTCTTAAGACTTCTTTTTATGGGTGCTGCACTTTATTTTGAATGGAGGGGGAGGGAATTGTTTTGTGTTGAGCTTTTGGAGAGAGAGTGAGGCAGAAACACACATCATTTTCTTTGAAAAACAAATGTGCTGCTATCTTTCTTCCGATGTTTCTTACTTTTAAGAAAGGGATGTTCTTGTAATTTACTGAATGTGAAACTCCGTTTTCTGCTACTGCTAAAATCTTGCCTTTTAATTTTAGAAATCAAAGTATGAGAAATCTGCACAGTTGCAATGTTTACAATTGGTTCCTTCAGGAATCTGCTTTAATCTTATTAGATACTACCCAAGGGTTGCTGTGGATACTAAAGATCATTGTAATGTGTTTCGTTGCTTGCAACCTAGGCATTCAAATCTGATTTTATCACAAAAAGCAATAAATCTATGATTGCTATCGGTGTTGCACCTCTGGATGGCTCACACAAAAGCACTAGCCACTTATACTACAGGGATGTTTTTTACTGTTTCTGAACTAGAGCCTTCTGTATTTTATTTTGATTCTTACATATCTTGATGTTGTAAGTGGCCGTGGTAGAATTATAACCAGTATTTCTGGAGATGGATCTGCATATGTCACAGAAAGTTTAACTTTTCTTAATCTTGGAAAGGAGAATAATATAACAAACACTCAGCCGCTGCTGAGTGTTTCATCAGGTGCCAAATTCTGATTCCCTGCCCCCTCAGATTAGAGCTTATAATTATTTTTTTTTGGGAGGGGGGGGGATAAACTGTTGAATGCCTCAAAAGAAATTATGACTATTTTAAAACCAAAACAACCCAAATAGCCATGAAATTACTTTTGTGAAGACTTGGTTCTGAAATGATGTTTAGATCAGACTGTGTAAAGTTTTTCTTATAAATTGTTTACAAAGCCCAAAATACTGAAAAACATTTTTTCTACTATCCATCTATTTCTGAATTAATCACCCTTGATGTAGCAGTATGTTAAAATACAACTTTGTAAATACTATCAGTACATAATTGCATTCAATGAGTAGTCTTGAAGCATCACAGCTCTAGAGTAAGGAAGGATTTGTAATCCTTCCAAAAAACATCCAAAAACATACTTGCCTGTGATAAAGTCCCGAAGACATGCAAGATAAGAGTGACGTGATTGACCAGGGCTTTGTTGCTTTCTTTAGCCTCCTAAATTTCTCTCTTTTAAATGGAAAATTGACAGTGAGAACTGCTGAGATGAAAATAACTGAGTCTCAACTCATTCACACAATCTTCCCAGAATTAACAAAGTTCCTTTTGGGTCATGTTTTTTTGTATTGAATGCAATTTCATGTTAGTTTTCTGATTAAAGCAAGCCATAATCTCTCTAGGTCTCACTTAATAACTATGACTTGGGGGGGTGCTTCTTTAAATGTTGTAAATTTTAAGAGGCTGATCTATCATTCTGGATGTTCCCCAGAATAGCTTCAAATAGTGAGGTGTTCATCAGAGTAAATCATGATTAGTTATTTCACATTTCTGAAAATCTAATCCAGAAAGAAAGGTCAAAATGCGACACTGATTTTAAAATTAATATTCAGTGGTTGATTGAAAAGATAGTTTTATGCACTAGCAACTCCCTGGTACCATGGATAATTTTTTTAAAGTGTAGCAAGTGAACATCCATGCTAAAATTGGCTAACAAGCAACTGGTAATGTTTCTTGGGGCTTGGTTATTTTGATTACAATGAAGTCTGGATTTAACAAATTGGCTCAGATGACAAAAGATCAGATAGGACAGAGAATCTTATTTGCAAGAAACTAATTCTGAAAATCCCATTTAAGACCCTTATTTATGCAGACATTATATATTGCAATTTAATCAGATCTTTTTGGATTGAGAACAATAATGTGTGGTTCTGATTTGTAACTGAGTGAGAAATGATGGTTGATTATGCTCACAGAATAACGGAATGGAGGAAATAAGTCTTGAGAAATGGAGAATTATATTGAAGCATTGCTTCTTTAAGTTCAGCCAGTACTGTTTCTAAATGGTTGCTTCATTGTTAACATTGTAATATACTTTCTTAGAAATCACCTTTTATACTTTTCAAATTTGTGGCCTCTCTTTCTGTATTTCTAGGTATTTTTGCATGGTCATGCTTTCAGCTCTGTTGAGAATAGAAAAATATGATTGGGAGTAAAACCTGGATTTCTTTTCAGTTAGGTCTGCTCTTAGAAAAATTAATCTATAGGCAAAGTAATTTGGAGCATGCAGGAAAAAAGCCCCTAGTGATTTAAGCAGAAAAACAAAAAATAGCACTTTTAAAATTCAAGTAGAACAAAATTAGAGAGGGTGTAGCAAAACTAATCAGTGTCTTTTTCCAAAAATAAACCTCCCTTCATTGGAGCATGGGAGTGGTGGGGTTCTGTGTGAATTCCCCCATAAATAATCTAATATAGCAAATATAGTATGTTGCAAGATTGGCAAAAGCAATCTCCTTCTAATTTTCCAATGGAATTCTAATTTAGATGCAAGTGGGCTGAGATAGTTACATTAAAAAAATTTTTTTTTACAGTTTTAATGAAAGCAATAGAAAAGTGTTCTTCATCTGGTTCCTTGTGAATAGATTGAATTGTATTGTTTAGAATTTCAGACTAATCCCTACACAGTAAATCAACAACAAGTTTGTGAAATGGCTTTAGCTACCTGTATTACTACTTATGGGTTTTAACCTAATGCTGCTGAATCAGTGGCAAATATAAAACCAAATTTGATAAAGAACAAAGGAGCAACAAGAATATTAAAGTTAGTAGAACTTTTTTGCATGAAACATTAAGTGTATATGAGAAAGCAGTATCCAACATCATCTAACTAATACTCTGTTATTAGAATGTTCTCAACTCAGTTCATTTTTAAGATGGTAATTGAGCTGGAAATAAATTCTTAAAGCAAGAAAGTAATCTGACAGAAGAGAAGTTGGCTCATTTTCATGTAAACATTCAGCCATCCACTGACTATAGACAAATAGCCATGGCTGTCCACTCTGGCCTTGAACCTATTTTTCTAGCAATCTGATTAAGACAAGGAGTGTAGGCACTTCAGTTTTTGAAGGCAAAAAACAAGTGTAAAATCTGGACACTGAAAACTGCTAGTTAGCTGGCTTGCAAAATGGGTTGGGGAAATAATACTCATCTTTGGATTTTATCTGGGCATAGCTAAAAAAAAAAGAATTAAACCAGGGGGCTTCACACTTGGCAAGCTTAAGGCTTGTGGACTTCAACTCCCAGAATTCCAGAGCTGACATGACTGGAGGAGGAATTCTGGGAGTTGAAGTCCACAATTCTTAAAGCTGTCAAGTTTGAAGACTCCTGAGTTAAAATGATACAGGTTAAGAATTGTGTTTTATCTGACAACATTGCTTTTTTTCCATTCTGTCTCTGTATTCACCTTCTCGTCCAAACACCTGCTTTTTTTCACAATCGTTTGTTTTGTTGAACATTTCATTGGTATGTTTTTTACAGCTGTTGTATAATCCAAAGATTCTGAAACTAAATCCTAGGAGCAATTTTGTTCTGTTCTGAGACAGATGAAGTCTGGCCTGTATTCTGAACTTTGCCCTACATTTGACTGGCATTTAGGGTAACAGAGGCTGTTATAAGCAAGGCATTTTACCTGTGTGGGATGGCATTTTGATTTTTTGCTGTTTTCAAAGTCAAATACAGAAGGAAGATGAACAGTGACGTGGATCAAAGCTAAAACTGACAAAAATTATAGTGGCATTATAGTCCTTTGCTTATTAAAAATGTGTATTCATTAAAGGCAAGATTACATTTGTTAAAATATGAGTTATGTTTGTCCTTTTGATTTGTAGAATAAACCATTTTCAGTGATCCATAACCATGCGGTATATTTCAAGCACTTGGTTAAGGGGAAAATTGAGAACTGCTGATTTACCTGAGTTCTAGCCAATTTGCCTTGTGACGTCATTGGATTGTTCTAAAGCAGTGACTCCAAATCTTGGAATCTCCCAGGCATGCAGATCAACCCTTGTGATTACCCAGCCAGCCTGGCTCTTGCTGGGAATTCTGGGAGTTGAAGTCCATAACATCTAGCCTTCCCCACTGCTGCAGAACACTTTTCTAAAGCCTTAAGAAGTGGGCAAATTTTTCTTCATGGTCTGAAATATGTTGTAACATTAATATTACCCTGTATGAAGTTTGAAATTAAAACGTAAGTTGCTATTAATAAAATAACTGTACTTTTGCTGTAATGTGTTTGATTTACTCATGACTTGAAACTTTATCCAGAATCATGATTCTACTAAAGGAAGCACATTATGATGTAGAACCGTGTCATGAAATGGGAGTTGGCATGGGAATGCATTGCTCCCTTTTTCACTTTAATTACTATAAGCCAGTTGGGGATGACCCATGTTGCTTGAACTTGTAACCTACCTTAAATCTTTGTGACCTTTCCCAACCATTCAAGTCTTCCACTTTGAGCTTACCATTTGTAGTTAAATTAAAATCAGATGATCTACAGGTCCATTACCCTGATAGGCAATAAACCTAGCACTCTTTGGGTAAGGCCAAAGGGATGGCTGGTTGTTGGCAGGAAGAAAATCCCAGCACCATGTGATTTTCTGGATTTTTTTTCCTTTGACCTTCTGAAAGTTTGAGAAAGGCAAGTTGCAAATATCTAGAAATAGTTCCTCTGAGGAAAATAGGTCTATTAAGGGGCTAGCTTTGGATCATGTTGAAGAGTGTCAAATTGGAAAAGGGGGGTGCTTTCCTGTAGATTAAATAAAAACTACAGTATTACCCATTGGCTGCAATTCTGGGTTCAGTACTCAGTGAGGAGTGGTAGGGAATGGTCAGGCTCTTTTCCCATGCTGTGCATTGTTCCACCAGGCTTATCTCCACTCCTGTTTAGCATCTGCATGAATCCATTGGTGAGGTCATCCCACAGCACAGTTGGGGTATCAGTATAATATGCTGGTGATACACAGTTTAACCGTGCCTGCTCAAATGATAACGCGGAAATTCAACCTTTGCATCTCAAGGATGTGAGGTTTGAAAGGGAAATAACAGCTTTACATCAACTCGAGCAAGACTGAGTGTTATGTGTATTAGGACTTTCTAGTTTGCTCCAGGTGGGGTTGTGCTACCCCAAACAATCTCCGCACAATTCTCCTGGACTCATGGTTTCTCTTCGAGAATCTGGTTGCAGCCACGGCCTTTGTGCAACTTCTTGTTTGTGCCAATTTTGCCCATTCCTGGACTGGTGGGCTCTGCTCATCATCACTCATGCCTGAGTCACCTTTGCAAAATATGCTTTAGATGGGACTGCCTTGAAGAGACTCTGAAATCTATAAGTGATACAGAATGCAGTGATGGGTTGGCAGCTCTTCCAAGGTAGACCAGGCTAGGAAACTGAAGTTAAGAGCACGACTTGTATTCTAAGTTTACGGCATGGGTGTCAAGCTCATGTCATGGCGGTGTCACGTGACATATCGGGAATTTTCCCCACTTTGCTAAACTGGATGTGGGTGTGGTCAGCATGTGATGCATCCAGCCTGCGGGCCAGGAGTTTGACAGCCCTGGTTTACAGTAACAGAATTTTGCAAGCCTGAATATATCTCGCCTCTCTCTTTATCTTCTTGAGAACCAGGAGTCATGCCCAAGACAGTTTCCCAATTTCCCTTTCTGCCCAGAATTCAAGGTTTCTTTCATCTGACCAATGTCTTAGTTGCAGCCCTCCCTCCTGTTCCTCAAGGATATTCCTTCTTCCCATTATAAGCAGGCAATTATGTGTTCTCCTCATCAGCCCATTATACCTCTGCTCTAGGAGCTGCATTGGTTGCCAGTATGCTTCTGGGTTCAATTCATGGTACTAGTAATGATCTATAAAGCCCTCCAAGGCATGCAGCCAGGTTGAGGGACTGCTTCTCCCCAATTATGTCTACCATTATGCTATTAGTTCCAGCAAAAGAGATATGCTCCAGGTCCTATTTCAAAATGTCATCTTGGCAAGACCAAGGTGGCAACATTGGCTGCCACGATATTCGCCCTTTAGATATCACCCACCCACCCCAATCCTGACCCTTTCATAAAATCTTAAAGCATAAGGTTTTGCCACTGAGAATCTGGATGTATGGCAGAGCCTGTGGAATGGTTACCTTCATTTGTTGGCAGTGATTTTTTGTCATCTCAGCTGCTGATTATGTTTGTGTGTGTTTTTAAATAGCTTTGCATTACAATATTTTAATTGTTGTTGGCTGACTAGAATTTGTTGTCTTCCTTTTTTTCCAAGATGTTGGGGTAGGAAACTAAGGGTTTGTGATACAACAGAGATTATGGTACATTTGAAGAAGCAAAATGGCTGCTTTAATCTTAAATTACTAACTCCACCCAGAAATTCTAGAAAAAGAGGCATCTTCCTACACTACTGCTATCAGCATTAAAAAAAAAAAAACCCTCTACAGCTGTTGGATGATTTGAAAAAAAAATATGTTAAATTCTAAATGCCCAGGCAGGAAAAAAATGTGTCCACCCCTGACTTTCAGAACTGCCAGCTGTAAGCTCTGTCAGCTGTAGTAGCTCAAAGCATTGGAACACTGTGGTAAATATTGATGAAAGTAATCTAGAAGTTTGAAACAAAATGTTCTAAACAGTTTTCAGTCTGAATTCTTAATACAGATGTCTCAGGGAAGTATCCAAAATAGCAAACTGATATATTCAAGGTTATTATTCATTTATAAAAGTCTTGTGCCCAGCAACATGGGTAGAGTACAAGACAGACTACCTCATTTTCTTTTAGTATAAACTTGCCTACATCCTGTTTAAAGGGTCTTGTGTAAATTCCCCAAATGGGCACTGATTTTAAACTGCTATCCTTTTCTTGAGAAACTCCATGGATATTTTGCATTATTGCCAAAAATGAGTTTATTATTAAAATACATTTTACAAAATTCAGGTATGCCCAGTACAAAAAACTAGCAGTCAATCATCTTAACAGACTTTGGCACAGAACTAAAACATGGTTATTTTAGAGATTTCAGACAGCTGCAGTATATATCAAGCTCATAATTCCACCACAGTCCATTCCTGAATTTTTATGATTCCAAAGATGGATAGAAGCTGGATATTTAGCCATGTATTAGTAGTTTCCATGTATTAGTACAATGAATCATATTCAGCTTTGAGTAGCCGTCCCCTTCTGGCTCATTTCAGGCAGCTTCGTTTGGAGGAAACGATAAACATGAGGCCAGATTTTGTTGGTCTCCGTTCCAGAAAAAGATTCCAGCACTCCTTTTTGGCTAGAGAGAAGACAACGTTATTTGCACATTAACAATTTCTCTCTCAACTCTTCGATTCTGAGAGTCTAGTATGGGAGATCAATTGGACAAAAACAAAAAAATTAAGATTCTAGGCTGCATGTATACAAACTTTTATAAAATGCATACAGGTGGTCCTTTACTTATGACCACAACTGAGCCCAAATTTTCTGTTGTTAAGTGAGTTCTGCCTCATTTGACCACCTTTCTTGCCAGTTATTGAAAGAAACACTGCAGTTAATCAGAATAGACACGGAAAGGACCTTGGAGGTCTTCTAGTCCAGCCTTCTACTCAAGAGGAGAACCTATACCATTCAGATAGGTGGCTATCCAGACTTTTCTTTAAAATCTCCAGTGATGAAGCACCTGCAACCTCTGAAAGGAAGCTGTTCCACCACTTAATTGTCCTCCCTGTTAGGGAGTTTCTCTTGAATTCCAGGTTGCTTCTCTCCTTGATTAATTTTCCTCCACTGTTTCTTGCCTTGCCTTCTGGTGCTCCTCTTTGTGGCAGCCTCTCAAATGCTGGAATACTGCTAACAGTTGTTAAGCTAATAACATGGTTGTTAAGTGAATCTGGCTTCCCCAGTATTTGTTTTTGCTTATCAGAAGATCGCAAAAGGTGATCACATGACCCCAGGACACTGCAACCAGGGGAGGAATTCAAATTTTTTAACAACCAGTTCTGTGGGCGTGGCTGAGGTGGTGGGTATGGCTTGGTGGTCATGTTATTGGCTGGGCGTGGCCAACTCAATATCACTTACATCGAGGCACGCATCTCCTTGCCTGGCCTCTCATGACTGTGGGGATGCTGCAACAGTCTTGTGAAAAATGGTCATCAGTCACTTTTTTCAGTGCCATTGTAATTTTGAATGGTCACTCCACACAAGCAAAGTACCAGCAAAGGAGGGGGGAAAAAACTCCAGAGAAGTTCCTGAGACAGGAAGTCTAGTCCTGTCAAGAATGTAATAAGGGTTAACGGAGAGGCAGTTTCTATAAGCAACTCCAGAATGTTTCCTTCCTGCCCTCTTTACAGGATTAGGCCAGTAATTTCTTCTAACAACCGGTTCTCCTAACTGCTTAGAATGTTAACAACCGGTTCTAGAGAACAGGTGTGAACTGGTAGAATCCCACTGCAGATTACAACTGCTATAAATATGAGTCAAATATGCCAAGCATCTGCATTTTGATCATGTGACCATCCAGCAGTTCTAAAGTCTGAAACAGCCGTAAGTGACTTTTTCAGTGTCACCGTCACTCCAAATGGTCATTAAAGAAACTGTTGTAAATCAAGGACTACCTTATTTGTTTTTGTACTCTTTTATTAAGTAGCTTTAAAACCTCCCTCAGTTTTACAAGCTGTTTCCATGTTTTCTTTTGGCCTTCCCTTACTTCAAGCCTACTGTTTTGTTCATAGTGGACCTGTCAAGCTATATTGCAGGGGTCTTCAAACTTGACAGCTTTAAGACTTGTGGACTTCAACTCCCAAAATTCCTCCTCCAAGTCATGTTAGCTCAGGAATTCTGGGAGTGGAAGTCCACAAGTCTTAAACTTGCTGAGTTTGAAGACCCTTGCTATATTGCTTTCTTAATATAATTTGTATCTATTCTTACTCTGTGCCTGAAGTCTATACTTAGGACACATTACTTGGCTCAGCAGGAGACGGACATTTGAAGATGGCCTTACAGTCAGAAACTGGATTATCTGGCATGTGGGAGAGGCCCTTCTCTTGTACAACTTCCAGAACACGGTGTGCCTTCCCTCCCTAAGAGCCGTGTTTAGTCTTCTCTCCCAAGGTTTAGTTAGGGAAACGGCCAAAATGTCTTTCTTTCGCAAATGTTCATGATACCGTTTCAGTACTTAACTCTTATTTCACTTCTTGCAATTTTATGATTGTGTTTTCCAAAACATACGTTAATGGCTGCAAACCAACTTCACTCTTTATCCAAACAGAAAGGCAAAGTATAACTTTAATCATCAGTAACATAATAAACCACAATTGAAAACATCCTGGCTGATGGAGTAACCAGCAACTTTGGGAGGAGAAAGACATAGGACACAGTCATAAAGCTATCGCTTTGGGGAGCAATAGAGAAGCAATAAACCATTTCTCAGTAGCAATCGTAGGGGCCGATTAGGAAATGACAGACGTTACTATAACCATTGGCCAAGTCCTGCTTGGTTGCCAGAGCATAGTATTCATGCAATGTTATTTTGGTGCTACACAAATCTAAGCGACTCCATAACAGAGTTGATTTGATTCTAAAGAAGGGGTTCCCAATCTCCGGGCCATAGCCCATTTGGAAACCAGGGTGCGCAAGTGGTGGGTGAGCCCGCACATTCCATTTGCACGAGTGGTGGGTACTCGTGCAGAAAGCTTCATTTGAGAGAGCGGTGGGACCATAACTGGAGCTGTGTGTGGGAGTACGCGACCTGCTGCTTGTGCTCCCACCCACCCTACCGGTCCACAAAGCCGGAAAGGTTAGAGACCCCTGCTGTAAGTTCAAAGCTGGCTGGGGAATTCTGGGAGTCAAAGTCCGCCAGGCTTAAAGTTGCCAAGATTGGAGACCCCTGCTCTAAAATACCTTTCCTACAGCATAAGTCTTATGACAGACTCATCAAGAAAGAACTCATCAAGAAGGACACGTTCCTTAAATGTATCCTCTCTCTCGTCCCAGTTATGAAAGGACAGGAATAATTGTACTGTCTTGTCATGTTTATTCTCAATATCGTTTCTCCTTTAGGCCACTGGACATTTTTCTTTCTTTCACAGCTTTGCTGGCTGAGGAATTCTAGGAGTTGAAGTCTACAAGTCTTAAAGTGGCCAAGGTTGGAGACTTTTGTTCTAGACCACTCCATGAGTTGGAAGGCAAAAATCCATGCTTAGGCTTCCTTTCTCACTGTTTGTATAGCACATCTGAAACCTCCGTACATTGTTGCAGAGATGTTAAAAGAGAAAGCAGACTAAATATTGCACACCGAAATGTGCTTACCGGTAATACTCCAGGACAGGTTTGGTTTCTGCTTCATAAGATTTCAATCTCTTCATAATTGTTTCTGGTTTATCATCATCACGCTGAACAAGAGGCTCTCCTGTATGATCATCACAGCCCTGATTATGGGAAAAAGAAAATTCCCTACCATGAATGATAGCAGTTTATACACCGATGAGTTTTCTTCTATGGAATCTACATGCTGACTGGTTGGTTTTTGAGTTACGCTGTAAGCTGCTACTCCTGCCTACATTTTTATCACAGAAATTGGCACATCATGTAACAGGCGGTATTCTTTATATTTAATAAATTAATATTCAGCATCCATGCAACAGTCCAAGAAAACTCTTGAGCAATTAAAAGACAGGTTTAAAATATTTAAAATATTTAAAATATAGTCAGTCAGATCATCCAGAGAGTGGGAGGTGCTTCAGTCTGCGTCGTTGAAGGCTGAGCTTAATTACTGAGGAATGTTCCGCCCTCCATCACGTGGCTCCTTGCATTCCCCAGTTTATGCGAAGTCGAGAGTGAAGAGAAGATCGTGCTCTCATCTTACTATGCTAAAAGGATCATTGGCTGAAACAAGACCCCACCAGACTGTGAAATAAAAGGGTGGGGCTGGATGATCCTCCCGGCTCCAGAGAAATGGCGTGTCAGGTAAGGACCAATGCCCATTCTCCTGAGAGCTGTTCGGATCATCCAGAGAGTGGGACATACCAAAGCTTGGCTGTCCTACGGGAGGGACTCCGTCTGGTTCTGTAGTCCCTGCGGTTCTTTGAGACTCGCTGGAGAACTCGTCTACCAAACAAAGTCTCCGCCGAGGCAAATATGTCAATCTTATCATGCCTGATGAAGGGAGATGGGGATGCCCAGGTGGCTGCCCAACAAATATCCACAATTGGAGCCTGGGTGGCCCAAGCTGCCAAGGTGGCTGCCCTTCTGGTGGAGTGTGCTGTTATTCCGCTGGGAACCGGCAGAGCCTGGGACAAGTATGCTTTGGAAATAGTAGCTCTAATCCAGCGACCAATGGTTGACGGGGACACCTTATGGCCTAATGATTTGGGCTGAAAGGAAAGGAATAGGGATTTGGGCCTCCTGAAGGGCTGGGTACACTTAATGTAAATGCGGAGGGCCCGTCTTACATCCAGGGTATGCTAAAGCTTCTCCCTTTCCCGTGAGGGATTGGGGTAGAGGTTCGGAAGTATAAGCCCTATGTGCCCTATGGAAGGCTGATTTGACCTTGGCAAGAAGTAGGGTCCGGTTGGAGAACCACCCGATTGGCATGGAAGATGCAAAGGTCCCTCCTCACCGACAAGGCTGCTATCTCTGATATTCGGCGAGCCTAAGTCATGGCCATCAGGAACACAACTTTGAATGTTAGGAACTAGAGTGAGGATTCCCTTAGAGGCTCGAAGGGTTGTTTAGTAAGGGAGATCTGCCGCCGCCGCTTTGCACCCTGCAAATGCAAAATCCCGGGGTTTTTGCATTTGCAAGGTGCAAAGCGGCAGGGGTGGATCCCGCGTGCTGGAAAGGGCTTGCCTGTATTACGGGGAGAGAGAGAGACATCATAAGAACGGCTCTTGCTTTTTTCTTGCAAGGGAGAGAGTGACTCCTGCCTCCCACTGTCATCGACATCTTTTGGGTTAGTGAATCAATTAATTTGGGAAATGATCTCACTATTATGAAAGTCAGTGTTCTCTGCCAGTGGGGCATTTGGAAGAAAATGCCCCACGGCATATCCACGCGCGTGTAAGGGGAATCAGAAATCTCCGCGTTCAATGCCTAGCACAGCAGAAGAGAAAGCGCAGCTGTGAGCAAATACGAGGAAAACCTGATTGATCAGAAGGGAGGAGGCAAAAGAGGGAGGGGTGGTGGTAGACGGAGGTCCCACTGGTATTTGTGAAACACTTGGTCGGCAGCGCTTAAAGTCAACGTCCTCGCTCCCACCTACCCAAAGCCACGAAATCCCCCAATTGCGCAGCCCAAAATCGCCCTCCCCTCGGGGCAGCAACGACGCCCGGTATTTCCCGAGATGAAGCTCCGCCGTGCAATGAAAGCGCCCTGGCTCTAGGCTCGCGGGTTCAGAAAACAACGCGAGGCGAGGTCGCTTCGGCTCCGCTCAGCTTCGTTTCCTACCTGCTTTCAGTCCGCTCGGGAGGAGGGGGAGGAGGTGGTGGCAGCAGCTTGCGTTGTTTTCTGAGCTCTAGGCCACCACCTCCTCCCCCTCCTCCCGAGCGGACTGAAAGAAGCTAGGAAACGAAGCTCAGCAGAGCCGAAGCGACCTCGCCTCGCGTTGTTTTCTGAGCTCTAGGCTCCGCTCAGCTTCGTATTACAGGGAGAGAGAGAGAGAGAGAGAGATCATAAGAACGGCTCTTGCTTTTTTCTTGCAAGGGAGAGAGTGACTCCTGCCTCCTACTGTCATGGTCATCTTCTTTTGGGTTAGTGAATCAATTTAACCTTTCATGATAGTGAGATCGTTTCCCAAATTGATTAATCTGTTTTTCTTTGAAATAAATAGTCAAAAACATTTAATCTACTGATGCCTCAATTAATGTAATTTTATTAGTATCTATTTTTATTTTTGAAATTGACCAGTAGCTGCTGCATTTCCAACCCTCGGCTTATACTCGAGTCAATAAGTTTTCCCAGTTTTTTGTGGTAAAATTAGGTGCCTCGGCTTATATTCGGGTCGACTTATACTCGAGTATATACTATATATATATATATATATATATATATATATATATATATATATATATATATATACACATACATATTTGTTTTCTTAAGTTTTCGCGGGGGTCTGGCTCGATGCTCCTAGGAAGGAGTGGCCCCAGAGGTTGTTGTAAGTTATCACCAATCTGCCAAATGAACACCTGAGGCTGGAATGAGGCCTCTGGCAGCTGGAGCTCCCAGGCAACAACCGGGAGGGATAGGCTGCAAGCTTCTGCCCTGAGCGTGCTGTGGAAGCCAACTAGTGTATGCCAATTGTGATGAAAAATCTAGTAGCTCTCACAGGCTGGAAGGCCTATGACTAGAGCTAGTCCCTTCGCAGCTCAATGAGGCCTTTAAATATAGCGCCCAACATGCGGCGGCACCCAAAATGGCGGCGGCCATGATCTCTTATCCACGGGCCGCTCAGAGCAATTAAAAAGCCTCTCTGGCATGTCTAGAGGCCGGAAAGGCAGCCAGGTAAACTATTCGCCCTTTCCTGGGGCGATTGGCATTCGCGGTGGGGGGGAACACCAGCTGTGCTTATCAGCGCGATCGAATGGAGCCGCTGCGATTGCGGCGCGGAGAAGCGGCAGGGAAAGGAGCCGAATTGGAGGGGGGAGGATTGGCGCCGGAGCGCGAAAGCCGCCCGCTCGTTATCCCCCCTGGAGGCGAAAAACACGCTCCCCTGCTACAGCTACCTGAAGTGCGCAGAGGCTAAGGAAGAGCCAAGAATAAAAGGCAAACCTGAAAAAGTAAAGGACTTTGCAGCAATTAGCTTGAATCGGCCAAGGAGCGGAAATACACAGCTTACTCTCACGAAGGCTGAGCATAAACGGGAATGCAAGGAGCCACGTGATGGAGGACGGAGCATTCCTGAGTAATTAAGCTCAGCCTTCAACGACGCAGACTGAAGCACCTCCCACTCTCTGGATGATCTGACCGGCTCTCAGGAGAAACTGTGAGATTCGATGTACAAGTTGGTGAATATTTGTTTTTCCATGTACAAGTTGGTTTTCAATATTTGTTTTTGCATGGCTGCACTAGATACAGACACAACTTACAGAGACTTTGGGAGGGTTGAATTCAAGATTGTACACCCTGCCACTAGCAGGATGAATCCAGCGTGCAGTCAGACGTTGCTTGATGGTCTCAAAAGGCACATCTAAAACAATCACTGTGTCAATTGGGCACACCTTATCCAGCGATTCAGCCTGTGGGACAGTCCTGGGGAAGCCTGTGAAAAAACAAAATGCCACTGCAAATAGCTGAAGGCACAGAAACGTGCTGTCAGTAAGATGGAGCCCAATCAGGTTGATGGCAGCAGCTGGGGGGGTGGTGTTCTTTCATCAATGTTTTTAGTAATTAGATTTTGTTTGTTTGTATCCCACTTTTATGATTTTTATAAAGAACTCCAGGCAGTGAACATGTGCAACGCAGCTTCTTCCTCCTATTTACTCCACAACAACAACACACCTGTGAGGTAGTTTGAGTTGAGAGAGAGAGACTGACTGGACCGAAGTCCCCCAGCTGGCCTTCATGACAAAGGTGGCACTTGTTCACACTCTCCTGCTTTCAAGCCTCATGTTTTAACCACTAGACTAGGGGTCCACAAACTTGGCAACTTTAAGACTTGTTGATGCTATGCTGGCTGGAGAATTCTGGGAGTTGAAATCCACAAGTCTTAAAGTTGCCAAGTTTGGAGACCTCTGCACGAGACTAAACTGGCTGTCTCCGATTAATGTTTCTAGTTCTTTGTTTTTAGTTCCTTAATTAATGTTTAATCTTTAGTAAAATGTTTTTAGTCCTCTAATGTTTCTTTGATTAATGTTACCAGTTCTTGAAGGAACAAAAAAAGCTACACAAATACAGCTTGATAAGAAAACTGATTCAAGTTTGCCAAGGGCGAGGATTCTCTTTTCACGTACACGGACTTGAACTTAAGTAACTTGCAAACTCATTATAATGTGAGACCTCCTGAATATGCATATGACCATTAAGAAGCGCATACTAAGAAATTATGGGAAGTTATATGCTACATGTGTGCAGAGTAAGAGATATGTCAAATGATATTAACCAACAAAAGAATTTACTCCAAGCCCTGTATGATTGAAGTGATTAAAATGAGTCTCCACATTAATGGAGTTTTTGGTGCTCTTTGAGCTTCATTGCTTTCTTGCAGACTTTTCATTATCCAAGCTAGGTAACATCATCTGAGTAAATTTTTAGTCTACCTTTCTGACTTGGGTTCTGTATGGGCAAGGCACACCAGGCTTACATATCTGCCGGTGTTTACGGCTAACTTATGTCACTTTTCTCTTACTGAATATGGCTTGGCCTGTTTATTGATTGAAAACATTTGCACCCAAGCTCCAAAAATGGATATATTTGGAATATTCCCATATAGACTGCATCATTTGATTTAAAGTACAGTACGCCGATAGTTTCTATTTCTATATAACACTTCATCTCATCTGAAACTCAATTAAACCATTGTTGGATCTAACCAGGTCTCAAAATCCACCTCCTTCTTGGTGTATTGGAGAGCATGTTCATATTTAACCAGTATCCATTATGTTCGCTAAGCGTATGCTTCATAATTCAACAAGATGGTTTTTTTCATCCTTTAAAACTATCACAATCTGGGACACCTCATCTCACATGGACTATTTTGTCAAGCGTTGCAGAATTCTCAGTAGTAACCCCACTGCTTAAGAAATTGTGACGGTCAAAGGCCATTTAACTGGAAGGCTTCCTAACTTGGAAAAAGTCAGACCATAGAGTTTATTTGGCTGTCTAAATGACAGTCCCTATACAATTTTATTAGGCAATGAAGATTTATCTCTTGCTTGAACAGGTATCAAAGAAAGAATTTAGAATTTCCATTACTGCTTTCCATTGCCTCCCTCTGGCATTGTTTCATTTTTATTTACATAGCTCAGAAGGTGTCAAATTATTATCAGATAATAATGTTATAATAAGCCCCTCAAGATGGTATAGACAAAATGCTTGAACAGACTTTTACATCCTTTGTTTAATAAAGCTCTGGTCATATAAATGTTGACACTTTTCTTTTGTATCTTTTTTCTGTGATTGGATCCAAGCTCTTTTACAGCCCATGCTTAAAACTCAACTTTGGATAATACGTGTAGGTATGGCTTCAAATCATACCAATACATTGACTCATACCAACATGTTATCATCAACCAGCATGCTATGTTTGAGTTCACTAGCTGGAAACTACCTTTCATTTACAAAAAGTACAATACAAACTCTCACCATCCAGTAGCACATGGTTCTGATCAAGTGTTTTCAGCTCACTTAGCATCACCTGGGTCATGACATCATCAGGAATCAATTGCCCCTTTTCAATATAAGACTTAGCCAGTATGCCAAGTTCTGTGGAAGCAAGAATGAACAGAAAAATCTTAATGAGGTGGGATCTTGCATGCAATTGTGTTGTTGTATTGTTTTGTTTTGCTCTCAGTAAACATTCATCTTTTATTGGTGGGGAAATGAGCAATAAAAATAATAATAATACATTTTTCCTCAGAGAATCAGGTCTTATTATACAGGGGTCCCCAACCACCGATCCGTGGATCATTTTTTACTGGGCCGCTGCAAAGCTTGGGCGCTGCCATCTTGTTTCGACGGCGCTTCCGGGTTTTCGGTTGCTTCTGGGTTTTCGGTTGGAAAGCGGCGTTTGGGTACTCGTGCCTTAGTTTCGTCGAAGGGGGGGCAGCTTCAAATGAAGAGCCGTCCCGATGGCAGTGGAGTCTCGCGTTACTCAGGTACCAGTCCATGGTAGAATAAATAATTGTGAAACCGGTCCCTGGTTCAAAAAAGGTGGGGGGGGGGCCACTGTTATTATAGACCAGCGGTAGTCAACTTGGTCCCTACCGCCCACTAGTGGGCATTCCAGCTTTCATGGTGGGCGGTAGGAGTTTTGTCCCCTACTTTATAAATTACCATTACTGTGGAACCAGTGGGCAGTTAGAAAATTTTACTACTAACAGAGATACAAAAGTGGGCGGTAGGTATAAAAAGGTTGACTGCCCCTGTTATGGACTTTACCTGAAAGCTGCTATCACACTCAGGATGGGCACATTTAGTAAAGGTTAAAGAAATACAGGCCAAAAAGTATCCTCTTGCAAAACTAAAATCAAACTGTAATCTTGCTTAAAATAAGCATCCCTCAAATTATATTTTTGAGTTTCGGTTTTTATAAATGACAGATATCTTCTTTTTTCTTCTTTCCTTCCATAACTGAAATCTTTGCTTTTTGGTTCCTATAGCTAATTCATTCCTTTCCTCTCTTTTTATATTTACAGACTGTTCAATTCCATCTACTGCCCTGTTCAAGACATTTCATTAAATTTCCATTTTGTTTCATTGGACATTTTCCAGATCAACTACTTAATAGGCTTTTAAGGTTGTTTATGGCCATGCAGCTTGGTTTGGAAGTATTCTACAACTCAGGATAATTTTGGCTTCTAAATAAACACTGATAGATCATAGGGCACTAATTAATTAGTGGGGTTTACTTTGGAATATAGTGATTGTAAAGAGAGCCTTACAACCACACTTCCAAACTGGCTGTCATAATAATATCTACTACATGTTTACATTACATGTTTCCTCTCAAATAATATGACTACCTACTCTATCACTGTTTATTTTTAACTGCATCATTTCAGATTTAACTTTTATCGTTTGCTTCTGATTCTGGTTTTTTGGGAAATCAAGAGGCCAAGGATTCTAATTTGAAAGAAACATTAAACAAATGATAAAGGTAAGAAACTATAAAGCTGGAAAGCTTCCAGTGTATTTAGTTGCTTCTACCGACAGAAGGAGTCAGGCAACTTAGTATGATGCTTCAATAGCAAAGAGCAAGAAATGCACACAATAATCTCATGCATAAATTCTTGAGAGCATATTTCCCTGAACACTTTCTTACTTACTGCCTGTATGTAAGTTTAATTTTTAAAATATACTGAATTTAACAAAATGTAAGTATGACCTTGGAATTAGCATGTAAGCTTAGTTTATATAATAATTAGCATGTACCATTCAAACTCCTAGCATAAAGTAGGGACTTTGTCAAAGAAAAGGAACAGTAATTTATTATTATTATTTAATGCACGGGTGTCAAACTCCCAGCCTGCGGGCCAGATGCATCACATGCTGTTCCCTTCCACCCCCCAGTTTAGCGAAGGGGAAAAAAGTCCTGATACATCACATGACAACGATGTGATGACGTGAGTTTGACACCTCTGATTTAGTGTATGGCGTATCATACATGGACTAGCAATATATATTAACAGTTCATCTAGATTAGTAGAGCACAAAATGTAAAGGTTAAAAAGATCTGTGTTTAACTACCAATGTCTAGATCCGTGATGATGAACCTATGACATGCATGCCAGAGGTGGCACACAGAGCCATCTCTCTGGGCACGCGAGCCATCATCCCAACTCAGTTCCACTGCACATGCGCGCACGCGACTCCTGCCAGATGGTCTTCGGGTCTCTGCAACGCATGCATGGGGAATGGGGCACACGTGTGGGGTTCGCATGCACGGGACATGGGGATTGCATGCACATGCACAGGACACATGCAGGGGCACACGCATGTTGCATTTTGGGGATGCGCATGCATGCAGACGCGCTTTGGGCACTTGGTGCCAAAAAGGTTAGCCATCACTGGTCTAGGTCATCTGACCATTGAAGCGCACCATCACTGACATTAAATGATGAACAATAATCATTTTCCTCTTTTTACATTTCCTAGATGCCAATCTTTCACAAAACACAACTTGAAAATCTCACTATCTTCTCCTTGTTTTATAGAGAAAGGAGAGTTCATGAATTGCTCAAGCAAATAAGATCTTCTTTCCTCTGTGCTCCCTTAGGTTCCTTCTCTATTACTAAACACACTTGGGGCAGCCACTGACGTGCTCTGGGAACAGCAAGACTTTAGACTCAGCAAAGTCACTGATGTTAACCTTTAAGTGTCGGTACAAGTAAATGTTTAACTAATATAAACTTGAAACTATTTAAACTGGCTAGGTGTCTTCAGGGTGTACAGAGGAAATTCTGCAATCAACCAACAGGGTATATCTTTTGGTGACTTTATGCTAGTCTTTAGAAATCTAAAAGTAATCCAGTACATATCTATCACTTTGAGTTTTTTCTACATATTCATATTTTAGGCTGTTTTTTTCCTCCCTATTTATATTACAGGTAGACCTCGACTTACAACAGTTTATTTTAGTGACTGTTCGACGTTACAAGGGGACTGAAAAAAGTGATTTATGACAATTTTTCACACTTATGACCTTTGCAGCATCCCTGGGATCATATAATCAAAATTTTGATGCTTGGCAACCAGTTCATATTTATGATGGTTGCAGTATCCTGGAGTCAGGTGATCGCCTTCTGTGTTCTTTTGATGAGCAGAGTCAATGGAGAAGCCAAAATTCACTTAACAACCATGTTACTAACTTTGCAATTTCTCTGATGCACTTAACAACTGTGGCAAGAAAAGTCATAAAATGGGACAAAACTCATTTAACAAATGTTTCACTTAACAACAGAAATGTTGTGTTTAATTGTGGTCGTAAGGCGAGGATTACCTGTACTGCTTATAGATTCGCTGTGGAAAACTGAGGTTGTAGTACAATTTAAAAATAATCTCAAATCTGTTTCACCTTGCTATAATATTATGGAAATTATTCTCGTAAACACAATTCAAGATGTGAGGCAAGTCATTGGTCAAATTCCCTACAATCCATCTTTCCATTATGGATTATAGATTAATAGATTACAGATTAATGGGTTGTTATAGTGTTATTTATCACAGTGGTTAATTTAGAAGATTTAGGCTTTGCAGGTTAAGCATGAGCCTTCTTATATCCTGGTTCTGTACAACAGAATACATTTATGCAAAACACGACAGAGAATGATGCTCAGAAGCTAAACAGATTCTACTATTTGTTTAATTGGAAAAGTTATAAACAAAGTAACTCACGGTTGAAATGAAGAGCCCTTGGCGCTCTCTGAGCTTGCTTGTTTTTTTGTAGACATTTCATTAACCCTAACTAGGTAACATCATCAGTGCTAGTAGTAAGGAGTACTGATTGCTGTCAGTTTATATTCTGGTTCTTGACTGTCTTGTGAGTGGGGGCAGTCGAAGAATCTCTAAGGCTGAATTCCTAAGACCGTCCTCACCCACCCAGACAGGCAAGACAGCAGTATATAAACTGACAGCAATCAGCACTCCTTACCAGCACTGATGATGTTACCTAGCTGGGTAATGAAATGTCTGCAAGAAAACAAGCAAACTCAGAGAGCACCAAGGACTCCTCGCAAAGTAGAACAACCCTGCAGCAATCAATTGTGAAGTAAACTGAACTTCAGACACAGCCTATTTCTAAGTTATCACCTTTTTTCTTAAGTTCAATGATGCCCAAGGCTGCCTGGAAAAGTCTTTCCTGCAGTTTTCTTGGCAAGATTTCAGAAGTAGCTTGCCATTGCCTCCTTCCTAGGGCTAAGAGAACGTGACTGGCCCAAGGTCACCCAGCTGGCTTTGTGCCTAAGGAAGACTAGAACTCACTCCTAATTTCTAGCCCGATGTCTTAAACTCTACCAGTGTGGCTCTCTAAGCATCACTTAGAAATGTACCAATAAAAAACACTGTGCTACAATATATAAAAGAGCAGCTTATAATCAACTAACAATTCAGATAATAGTCTTAAAATAATAATAAAACCAGTTAAAAGATCAGCAACATCCCACCATACTCTTTGGGTCTCAGAATGCCTGCCAAACCACATTTTCTTTGAAAAGTATGAACAGAGCAGGAATTGGGTCCAATTCAACAGAACTGTTCTTTATTCTTTGCACATTTCCAGTGCTAATCTAATATGTGCCATCAAGTTATTTTTGACTCCTAGCAACCACCTAACTTTTCTCCCAGACAATCTATCCCTAACCCCAATATTAAATTGATGCATTAAAAAGGATGGATACAGGGATACCTACACTGATGCATTAAAAAGAAAGATACATACATGCATACCTTCAATATGGTCACTCATCAGAATGCAACCCTCAGATGGAACAAAATAAAACAGTTTATGTATAGATCATGGATAAAATCAAGAATGTCTGGTTTTACTGACAGTAATGGAATTCGATCACATTCACAGAAATGGAATCATACTGGTCTGGTAATAACCGTATATAAAACATATCAGAATTGGCTGGGCACTTCATCAAAAGGGTAATGGTAAGAGGGACCCTTGTATCCTTAGAAAAAAACATAATATGGTAGAACATGGATTATATTTTTATGGACTATTCTCCATAAGGACACAACCTTAGTTCGGGAATTATTTTGTATTTGTCCTCAAGAACCCCTGTAAGGAGTGTATTAAAGCATGCTAAGGGTAGTGTCCTCCAAAGTTTAGGTCAACTGCATAGCTATCTATACGTAGCTGTCTTGCTAAGGTTAATGCCCTTCAGAATTTAGGGACAGTTGTATCTAGCTAAGGTTAGTGTCCTCCAGAGTTTAGGGTAATACTCTGCCATGTCTGTATTCCAAACATACATCCATTAATTGCCCCATTAAAATGTTGATGTGAACTGAGCAAATGGAAACAGGAAAACAAAGGTTGCTAAGATTAATGTGCTCCAGAGTTTGGGGAGAGTTGTGTAGCTTTCTTGCTAAGGTTCTCCAGAGTTTAGGGACAGTTTAGGGACAATGTGCAGGTATCTTGCTGACCCTGAGGCAAAAGGATCCAGTAAGGTTTCCATATCTTGGGCACATTGTTTGAGTGGAATAAGGTTTATCAATTAGTAACTTTCAATTAGAAAATTATCAATTAGAAATTTTCAATTTTCTCTAGGAGGAAGCCCATAATACTGCAATTTTTGCTACATTGTTCTATAAAATTTGCAAAACTTTGCAAAAAGAAAAGAACTGAAGCCTTCCAAAAAGAACAACAACTTCAATCAGAATGCAATACAGCAAAGCCTATTTCAATTTCAGTCAATCCTGCCTCCCTCCTTAATACTATATTAGGAGCACATGGGGCCACTTGGAACAACTCGGAACTAACCCTTTACAATAGAACAAAAGAAAAGTTAGGTCCCAGCTAAGCACCAAACAGTAATTGCATATGCACATATGCACTTTTGCCTAATAAAGCTTTCATACCACTGTTAAAAGCAAAGAACTGTTTTTTTAGTTGGGATCTGTTTAGCATAATGGCCTTGCACACTGCAATTAATACTTTACATTGGCATGCTCACAAGGATTACGGATTAACAGCAGCAGGCATCTACCTATCATAAAAGAATGTATGACTTCATTTCACAACTTTGCTTTGCAAATGAAATCAAACGCAGGCCTTAAGACAAGGGAGGCAGAGTCTGTCGTACATGAATAATTTTCAGCCAAATGGTGCCATACTTGAAGGATAAAATCTCTAAAACCAATATGCACATCTACCTCCATATGCTCTAAAGCAGGGGTGTCCAACCTTGGCAACTTTAAGAGTTGTGGACTTCAACTCCCAGAATTCCTCAGCTAGCAAAGCTGGCTGAGCAATTCTGGGAGTTGAAGTCCACAACTCTTAAAGTTGCCAAGATTGGACACCCCTGCTCTAAAGGTTAATCCAGTCAGCCAATTTGTTGTCTTGACTTTAGCACAGAGCTTTCTTAGAAATTGATGGGTCGATAGCAGGCAGTTCACAAGTACCCTCCTTATAAATAAGCACTCTAATGGTTAGACCCCCGTTTGTCGGGCATTTCTGTGGTAACAATCCATGTAGGTGAACAGAGGAGAAAATACAGAGGCCTGTTATTCTCAATTAAGACATAAGACTAGCAGCAATAAAATCATCTGATGTTTATTAGGCCTGAACTGTTTTATGAGGCCTGCTATTTCACAGCCTGTAAAAAAAAAAAACTTGGTAGGACTTGTCCAGCAAGTCTGAGATTCTCAGACATGATTTAATGTAAGAAAGAAAAGGCCCAACTAGGGAACTGGTTAACATTAGGTTCTATTTTATATTCAGGCAAATTTTCTTCTCCATATAATGTCCTAAAAGCATTCCCCCATTCTGTGACTGGTATAAGGTAAGGTAATGAAAGGAGTTTAGTAATTGAATGGGAAGCTATTAGGTGCTAACATTAGGCTTATGATGCTGCTATTAAGTGTAGTTGAGAAACCTAGGGTATTTTTCCAGGGTTATTTTTCCTCCAGATCTTGTGTATAAAGCTAAATCATCCTTAGGTATTTTAAAATACACAGTCGGTTCATTTTTAGCCCTAGGTACTCCTTATTAAATCAGGACCGAAGGGCAAGTCTTGCTTTTGGAGTTCGTTCTGCCTTAGTATTTGAGCAGACAGCAGTGGCAAGAGGGACTATAGTTGATAATTTTCAGTTTCCAGAACAACCTTCAATTAGTGTAAAGTATATCTGCGATGCTATTTTAGAACAGTGTGACACTTTACACTGATAAGTCGATCTAACACAAACTAGCCCCAGCCCCATGTTAGCAAATGGGTCCATTTCCAGAAATAGGTTATCCAGTGCTGTTATCCCTAAAATACTAGGAAAATGATCAAAATCATATTGACAATTTAGATTTTTTTTTTTTTTTTGTATAAAGGAAATCTAATTCCTCAAGATCAGGCATTTCCAATCTTGGTCACTTTAAGACTTGTGGACTTCAACTCCCATGCTGGCTGGGGAATTCTGGGAAGAGAAGTCCACAAATCTTAAAATTTGCCAAGGTTGGACAGTCCTGATTTAACTTATAGTGTGATCAATTAAAGAAGCCTTCTCCCCACCCAATGATGGTATCTGCCAGTATTCCATGCCAGGTTGAAATATATCAGGGTACTGCAAACTAGAAAATATATCTAAAAATATATGCTAAATATATCTCCACCATATACAATACATATGTTGCCTCTTCGGTATGCTTGATGGTTTGCTCTACAAGCACCAGAAAAATATGACTAAGCTATGGTCAACATAACTAGGTAGATCACTGAGGTCTACAGTGAATTTCAACTCGCTGTGCCAAAGACTTGGTCCTTCACCTGTTAAACATCTGAGCTTGGTTCAAGTTATTCAATGAGGTGAAACAGTGGAAGTAAAACAGACCCCAATAAAGAGTTGGTACATTAATAAAAACACTTGTAGCTGCATTTAATTTCAATACTGGCGTTTTAATGATAGTTAGGAAAGGATTATTGCTGGCAGTTACATACATCGCCCAGGGTAATGGGATACCATATGCAATGGAATAAATAAATGTTGGAGAAATAAAAACCCCAAATCCACATAAAGGGAATACTGTTGCAAGGCCTGCCAACCAAAGCTTTATATAATAGTTGCAACCTTTGCATCCTAGGAAGTCTTGCAACTATTTTCAACTATTTTGTAACCCTTCCCTTTCAGAATTTCAAAGCTAGAATCAACCAGGGCTTGGTTCACATTTCACACCAGGCTAGGGGCTGAGCCTCTGGCTCCACATATTCTGCAAATCAATAACCCATGGCTTAGCATAATAGGTGAACCAAGTCACCTAAATACCAGGCTTGCCTAAAGCCTGTTTTCATGTTCCACTCTTATCTTTGCTAGAATAACAAATACAATCGTTGGAATTTCTGTGCCTTTCTAGATAAGAGCGACTCTGCCCTCCCTGAAATATATCGCTTGATGTAGTGGCCTCCTCGCTCGCCTTCCTTACCGGTCTTCTTGTTCATGTTCTCCCTCAGGATGTCCCCGCTGGAGAGATGCTTCAAGGCGAAATGCTGGACGATGCGGGAAGACACGGTGCCTTTCCCAGAGCCCGGAGCCCCCATGATCAGCGCCCGCATCAGCGCCGCCCGCACCGCCATGGCCGAGCCGCTTGGCGGGATGGGACGAAAGCAGAATCCCAGCGTCCCGCTCCCCTCGGCTTGAAGCGGCGCCCTCTAAGCCCACGGCATCTCCTCCGGAGGGTCACGCAGGTCCCGGCCTCGGCCCGACAGGTAATCAGCCCAACTCAAGAAAATGGGCGTCCCCGCCGTTTGATCGACGAGGCAGCCCGGAATGACTCCTCCCTCGGCCCCAAGCCCGGCCTCCCAGCTGCCAACAGGCCTCGCTGCAAAGGAGGCGTCAGTGGGGCTCCGTTCCCCCATTTGACCGCTTCTGTCTGCAACCTTTCTCTCCCCCCTTCATTTCTTCCTTCTTTTTTTCTCTCCTTTCCTTCCCTTGTTTTTCTCTCTTCCCTTCTGCCTGCCTGCCTTCTTTCTTCCCCTTCCTTTCCTTTTATCTCCCCCTTCCTTCTCCCTTCTTTCCTTTTTTCTTTCCTCTCCCTCCCTCCTTTCTTCCCTTCCTTCTCTCTCCCTTCCTGTTTTCTCTTCTCCCTTCTACCTTCCTTCCTTCTTTCTCCCACTTCCTTTATTTTTCTCTCCCCTTCCTTTCTTTCTTTCCCTCCCTCCCTTCTTTTTTTCTTTCCTTCCTTCCTTTTCTCTCCCACCCTCCCTTTTTTTTCCTTTCTCCCCTACATGAAAATGAATGCCACATATATAAGACTTGTACAATCATTCACCATCAGTCAGGGTTATCAGATGTGATCTGCAAAAAATCAAGATGACCAATATGGCAGCAAGGAGCTTTTTTATTTATTTTATTGCATTGGATCTGTTCTGGCCAACCCAAAATGAATGACAAAAGGGGAGGGAGTTGCTAAAAAATATAAAGTAAATAGATAAATATAATCCAGAATTTTGTAACAGTATTTATTTATCTGGCTGCATATTATTGGAGCCTGAGATTTACTCTCTGCTCAGTTACCTCTCAGAGCTAACATTAACTCTCCAGGAATTTGAATGAACTTTGAAGTTAGTACAGTTGATCACTTTGAGAATGTCTGCCTGCAGTACCCTCCTTTCACAACATATAAAGCAGCTTGTTGTGGAAATAAGTTAATTAAAATATAAGCCACACCACCTTATAACCACAAGCATAAACTTTATGTGAGCACTTTGAGTATCTCATCTGTAAAGTTTGTCTGCAAAATAATGTATTTCAGTGCTGTAAATATTTTTGCACGCAACACAACCTCTATAATGGCCTGTCTCCTATCCCTCTGATTGTTACTGGTACAACCAGATTAATCCTAGGAGACAATGTTTTTCACTTTGAGATGCTAGCTGGGAATTCTGGGAGTTGAAGTGTCCGCATCTTAAAATTGCCCAAGTTTGAAAAAGCACTGCTCTAGAATTATATTTTGCAGGGTTGTCCAACCTTTAATGCTGTAAAACACCTAATGAAGCAGTATATAAGTATAGTGCTCTCAGAATTCCCAAGCCTGCCATGTCAGCTGGGGAATTTTGGGAATTAAAGTCCAAAAATCTTAAAGTTGTCAAAGTTGAAGATCCCTGATCTAGGATGGGACAAAGTTCTATCAAAGCTGTTTCCCATGTTTTTAACTTCTGCATGGAGTCTCTGCTTACGTATGAAGCCATTTTGCATAAATTTGAAGCAATTGTCATCAATGTGCAGATAACAGTTGCACTCTTGTGGGTGTTCTGGGTTGGAAGTCTCCAGCCTTGTGAGGGAGCAGATGTATAAGAACAAACAAAGAAAAAATCTTTCTATTTTATAAAAAAGAATGATTAAGAGAGAAAAAATTGAATTTCCAGGGCTAACCCCTGATGCAACGAAATCGGCGACGCTTTCTCCTTTCCGCTGGTTCCGTTGATAGAACTCGTGTCGTCTTACGAGCATTGGAACAGCGGGTGCATAGTGGGCCCTTAGTAGCGGTTCGAGGACGTACCAGTCCATGGCTTTCACCTCAGCCGGTTTTGCCAATGCCTTAGCCATCTTAAGAACTGTTGAGCCGCAGTGCGTCAGGAATACCGCCCGTTTCTTCCCGGCCATGGCATCCTTTAGATTATTTGTTTTCAAGAACATTTGGAAACGATCCATGTAAGACTCCCAGTCTTCTTGAGCCGGATCGAATGGAGCGGGTGGTATGGCGCCGCCGGACATTGCTTCACCATTGTGTGCTTCAGTCATTTGCTTAGTTGGCTCTGATGTCATCCAATCCTATCCTCGTCGCCAGTGTTAAGTCTGGAGCATGGGTGCGAATGATGGAGACGAGCCGGTGGAAACAGTGAACTTCAAACTCTTTATTTACATATTGTGACTGCTCAGCTCAAAGGCTGCTCAAACCTTATTTATATAGGCAACTCATTAACTACTTAACCAATAGCGAACCTGGAGCGCTAGCTCCGTTAACCAATGGGAATGGTCTGTTAAGGGCCAATCGGATGCTTCTGAACAGGCCAATCTGATCGGGCCATCAACAGCCAATCAGAAGTGTAGGGCCAGAACCCTGCACTAGACTTCAAGCTCAATGATAACTTTATTGGTATTATGCATTCACAACAGATAGATCTCTGAATGAATCTGTGATTCTGTGAGCAACTCAATCTGCCTGCCTGCTTTGCCTGATTTTGGCTAAAAGATGCTCTTTTTTAAAATAAAAAAATCAATATTTACATGCATGGTGCATTGTGAGTTAATTTTGTGAGTTTGCTTGCAAGCAAATTTTATGTGACAGACTAAGCTAGCCAATAACAGATAGATTGATCTCTGAATGAATCTGTGATTCTGTGAGCAATTCAATCTGCCTGCTTTGCCTGATTTTGGATAAAAGTTGCTCTTTTTTATAAAAAAATTCAATATTTATATAAATATTTATAATATTTACATGCAAGCCATACCCAGCCAGTCACATGACCACCAAGCCACACCCACAAATTAGGCCATGCCCACAGAACCAGTTAGTGGTCCCTGGGATCTAAAATTATGACTTTGGTGGTCCAAAAGGTTGGTGACCTCTGGTTTGGAGCATACAGCATACACGTACCAGTCTTCTAATATTGAAGGACCAATGTTGTCTTTTTAAGGAAAAGAACATAAAGGATTCAAAAATTGGTTTGAAATATACTGCCTATTTCTGCAGGACATACTAATAGCTAGCTTATCCGGATTTACTCAAATTACATTTGGGGGGAGGGATAACACAATGCAGTAAGTTAATATAAGGCTGCCTTATTTGCCTTAAAATTTCCACATTAGTAATTCGTTTTCGTTAAAAAAAAAATTAAGTCCAAAGTTTACCAAACAGAAATGGATCTGACAACATCCACTCCCTTAACTGCATCAATTTTTTCCATATACATAGAATGTGCAGAAAAATCAATTCAATTCTATAAGAACTGTGAGAATAAAACTTTAAGGCTCATAATGTTCAGACAATTCTAAACATATTTACTAATCCAATAGTAAGTTCCCAGAGACATAAACTGCAAATCTACTATGTCTTGCACTTGGAACCTGATCTGAAGCCAATGCAATGTTCAATTTGGCAAGTACCCATCAAAATTCAGGCCACTGTTGTCTAGATAGACCAGGGGTCACCAACCTTTTGGACCTCAGGGACCACCAAAGTCATAATTTTAAATCCCAGGGACCACTAACCACTTCTGTGGGCATGACCTAATTTGTGGGTGTGGCTTGGTGGTCATGTGACTGGCTGGACATGGCTTGTATGAAAATATTATATTTATATTAACATTGATTTTTTTTGTTAAAAAAGAGCAACTTTTACCCAAAATCAGACAAAGCAGGTAGGCAGATTGAGTTGCTCAAAGAATCATTCAGTGATCTATCTATCTGCCATCAGCTACTTGAATCTGTCACATAAAATTTGCTTCCCATGAGTCTGCACTGAATAGAACCTTCAATCCTAAGGGAGGTTCAGCTGTGCTTAAAAGCAAAGCCGAAGATCTAGAAACTAGCTAGAAAGCAAGAAAATCAACCATTTCCTGCTTCCTAGCTAATCTAAATTTCCCAGCACAGCAGAACAGATGATGGTCAGAAAAAAAAGGAAAAATAGTAATTTAGCAGGCAAGTTTGCTGGGTAAGGAGTGAATGGGCAGGGAGGGTTCCCATGGGCCATGTGGGTGGCACAGCCTTCTGTTTCTGCGCAGTCTGGATTAATTGCTTGGGGGGGGGGGTGTTCTGGGTGTGAGATTTCTTTGCGGCCCACCAAAATTTTCTCACGGCCCACCAGTTGGCGACCGCTGTTCTAGTCCAATCCCTTGCTCAAGCCAGAGGCAACCATGCCGTTTCAGATAGGTGGCTGTCCAGTCTTTTCTTAAAAACCTTCAGGTTGTAAACTTAAAATTTGCATACTATATTTTGAAAGTTTGCATACTATTCTATCCATGCCAACTTTTTTATAATGTGTACAAAGTCCTTGACTTACGACCACAATTAAGTCCAAAATTTCTGTTGTTAAGTGAGACATTTGTTAAGTGAGTTCTGATCCCATTTGACAATCTTTCTTGCCACAAAGGTACTTTGTCAAGAGGCAACTGGATTCTCGTTTTTCTTTGAAGACATTTCCCTTCTCATCCAAGAAGCTTTTTCAGCTCTGGCCAGTTGTTCAGTGAATCACTGCAGTAAGAGTTACCATTTCAGACAGGCAACTGTCCAGTCTTTTCTTTTAAAAATCTCCATTGATGAAGCACCCACCACTTCTTGAAGGCAAGCTGTTCCACCGGTTAATTGTCCTGTCAGGAAGTTTCTCCTTAATTCCAGGTTTTCTCTCCTTGATTCGTTTCCCTTCATTGTTTCTTTATTTATTTGTTTATTTTGATTTGTCAATCGCTTACAAGATAATAGTTATATACATAGTTATGAATACATGAGATAGATACTTATAGGAAAAATAAAAAGAAACAATAGGACAGAGATGGTAGGCACGATTGGTGCACTTATGCACATCCCTAGGAAGGGGATCAGGTGAATAGTAGACAGTTTAAGGTTAAAGTTTTTGGGGTTTGGGGAAGAAACCACAGAGTCAGGTAGAGTATTCCAGACACTGACCACTCTGTTGCTGAAGTCGTATTTCCAGAAATCAAGTTTGGTGCGGTTAACCTTGAGTTTGTATCTGTTGTGTGCTCTTGTATTGTTATGGTTGAAGCTGAAGTATTCATTGACAGATAGGACATTGCAATGTATGATTTTATATACTATACTTAGATCAGACCGAAGATGGTGTAATTCAAGGTTTTCTAGGTCTAGAATTTCAAGTCTGGTGGCATAAGGTATTCTACAATGAGTAGAGGAGTGGAGAACTCTTCATTATTATTTTTTGAAAATTTTATTTGGGTTTTCACAAAAACAAAATACAAATAAAACATCTTTTTTGAAAATAATTTGATCCCAGGTTATCACTTCTTCATACAGACGCAAAACTCAATTTCATGCTCATTTTTATATTCTATTCCATATCTTATTACCATTTTATATTTTCTACATAATTTTTCCCCTTTTTTAATTTTCTAAACTTTGTCTTCATTATCTCATCTCAATTCAAATCATTCTATTTATACTTTTGTCTGTCCTGTTTCAATTTCACATTATCTTTTCTTATTAAGCAAATTTTCCCCTGTAGTTACCAATTAGAGTATGACACCTTTATATCCTTTAATTTTATCCATTCAAACTCTTATTTAAGCTTCAATGTATACCTTTAAGATTATAGCATTCAATATAATAAATAACTTCAAATCGAGTTTTGCTTGGTAGATTCTTAAAATAGAGACTATATTCTTAAAAACAAAAAATTATATATATATATGTAAATAAAACACACATTCCATTCCAATTCAATTCTATCATTAATATGCATTAAAATCTTAACATCTTTAACATTTCTTTTCAATTAAATATCATACTTCCTTGGGTACACTTATAAACTTTCCATAGTTAATTCTTTTTTCCCCATATTTCTCACTTATTTTTATATAAATCATTACTAATAATTAAAAATGTTCCCTTTTAATTCTCTCAATCATTTTAATTCATTTATTTATTAACAAACATCCCACTACATTACAGTAAATATTTTATCCATCATCATATTTTCTAAAATTATTTCTATTTGTAATATAACAATGCAATCTTATTTGTTGAGATTTGAAGTTGCCATTTGTTTGACCATTCTGATACATAGTCAAGGTCTATTTGAAGGGTAGCAGTATTGTCTGTGGTGTTGAATAGCTTTACAACATCAGCTAACCCAGTTGCTCTTAATATGATCACAGAGGTCATTTATGTAGAGTATGAAGAAAGTTGGTCCTAGAACACTGCCTTCTTATCTTGCCTTCTGGTGCTTTGGAAAATAAGTCCCTCTCCTTCTTTGCGGCAGCCCCTCAAATACTGGAATACCGCTATCATGTCACACACACACACCCCTTCCTTTCTCTAGACCAGCCATAGCAGGGGTTTCCAACCTTGTCAACTTTAAGACCTGTGGATTTCAACTCCCAGAATTCCTCAGCCAGCATTCTGGGAATTGAAGTCCACAGGTCTTAAAGTTGCGAAGGCTGGAGACCCCTGGGCCATGGAACCACCCACATTAGATGGCCGGTTCGTGCTTGGCCGTCTCCTACGCACACCGCCTAATCCCCCTCGACAGGGAAAAGACGCTACCTGCTGTCGTGCCGTCCTCGGGTAGGAAACACTCCAAACCCTCCCGGAGACCATCCTCCCTCCAAGCCTCCTCTCCTCCTTCCCCCGAGCCAATCGCCTGAGCTCCCTGGAGGCGCTTCCTCAGGCCCCGCCCCCTGCCCTTTGACCCCATCCGCTGTCTCCGCGTTCCATCTTCCTGCTCCAAACCACGTGGATGCGCACTGGGAAAACTGCGCGGGGGCAAGAAAGCCATTGGTGGAGGCGCTGAGATCCTAAGACCGGGGAGCGAGATTCGGCCGTCGGTTGGCTCGACAAGGCGTCCGCAACGGTTGGCGGTTGAGGGGAAGGGTGGGGGTGGGGGGCTCGGCCGGTGACCAGCGGCGCCCGGGCCACTTAACAATGGCGAGCCAGACTCCTTCGCTCAGCTATGTCGGGAGCAACTTTTTGCGGCAGAGGCTGGTGCTCTCCACGCTGAGCGGCCGGCCGGTGAAAATCCGCAAGATCAGGGCCAAGGAGGACAACCCCGGCCTTAGAGGTTGGTTAGGGAGGGAGCTGCGGGGCGAATCCCCCGGGGGCGATTTGGGAAGGGGGCGGGCGGGCGGTTGCTGCGAGTGCCGGTTGGAGGCTCGCTCGCTGAAAGGAGACTTGGCGGGTGGATTGAATTCCCGCGGAGGCAACGGCGGCTACAGGTGCGCCCCTGAAATCGGGGCGCAAAAGACGGAGCCGCCTCTTTGATTTTGCCCAATTTTGGGAGAAGAGCCCGAGTGGTCAGGCTGTTTGATTAAAAAAGAAAAAGGTCTGTGGAATCCGCAAGATTGTGTGGTGTGAAAAAAAAGGGCTCGGTTCGATCCACTGGGTTAGCGATCGATGGGGCGATATGCCAGTCCCACCCTGCCAAGGCTTTGGCACCATGTCTCTATTTCATACATCAGGCTTTAGAGAATGTCAAATGATTTTTTTACCCCCTTCAGATTGCAGGTAGTCCTAGACTTACAACAGTCTCTTTAGTAACTGTTCAAAGTAACAATGGCACTGAAAAAAGGGACGTGACCATGTTTACACTTATGCCCTTTGCAGCATCCCATGATCAACTGATTCAACATTCAGGGGCTGGCAACAGACTCATTTATGACAGTTGTAGAATCCTGGAATCACTTGATCCCTTTTTGCAACTTTTCAGACCAGCAAAAATCAAGGGGGAAACCAGATTCACTTAACAACTGCAGTGATTCACTTAACAACTGTGGCAAGAAAGGTCCTAAAATGGGGCAAAATTCACTTGACAAATGTCTCACTTAGCAACAGAAATTATGGTTATATGTAGAGGACTACCTGTAGAATATGGCAATGGCTTTTTCAACCCTTCCCTGAACCATCTGTGCATCAGCAGGCCATTTCTGGGTGAGATGTTCCTAAGACAACAACCTGCCCAAAATTAATACACTGAATCAAACAAGCTAATTCGATAGTAGATTCAATCACAGTCACACAAAAGAGCTGTAACTTTCCCCTGCCCCATTCCTCCCTAAGAATAAAAGGTAGTATTACTCAGAAGGTAATATTATTTATTGGACTCAGAATGCTACTTTTTATTGTCCATATATCATGCTAAACCAAATATTCTCAAACCATGGTTTTTTAAACTAAGCTGTTATGTTAAATTCACACATATTATCAAACCATACATAAACCATAACTTAGTGTGATGGTGTGACTGAATCTGTTGGGCACAGTGGGGTGTTTGGGTTAAAAACACCGCTTTGCAGGGTTTCATAAAGGAGTTTTTCCAATCCTCTTTGGTTAGGGCATGCAGCTGAGACATTCAGAATTCAAAAAGAATTATTACACAAATGATCTTAATTAATCATTCTCTACATTGCCTCATGCAATGAAAAATATGGCATATAGATTTTTTACATAGGATATTAAGTGCAATTATATTTGCTTTCCTGGACATTACTTTTCACTCTATTGGGAATTATTCCTTTGTTATTGCGTGTGGTATTGGCAACCAAAATTTGTTCCATTTACAAATGTTTTTTATTAAACTGTAAACCAGTTAATTACGAAAGTTAGAGGTAGATCAATTTTAAAATGTTTTGGGAGGAATCAATTCCTGATTGTATATTTTTAAAAGCTTTTGTTGCATACTTTTCCAGAGTGTCCTTCTGAACTTTGCATCTAGTAGATAGGCTGGTATTTTACTTCATCAGTTGCTTCTAACAATCACTTTCTTGATTGATTGCTTTGTCATGATCTGAAGTATATAGTTCTTAGTGACTTAGTTAATTGACGAAGGTCCAAACACTTCAGTACTATATTCTGAATACATAGCAACTACTTCAGGTATGTATTTCTTTGTTCTTTAGACAGAATTGTAGTTATCTCCCTTTTTACATCACTACTTTGTAACACTGGTAGGCAACTTTATCAGCCTAAAAGCACGCATCTGCTGCTGGATCAGGATTTGTGTGCCCGTGCAAAATATAACTGCCTTAACTACTGAAAAAAAGAGAATGATTCATCTTTTCTTTCGCTGATCTTTCTCTAGATTGCATTCTTTCTGTTACTATTGTTTATTAAGAAAGTAAGAGCTTTTATTGGGCTGGAGAATCTCCAATATTGGCAAGGGTAGCTTTTCTAACCCAATTGAGGTTTATAACTAAGAGTAGACTAATGATTGATTGTCAGGCTGCTAGGAGGAGTATCAAGTGATGGAGGCCACCTGGGGCTTAGAGTGATGGATGGGGGACTCCTGAGTTCTAATGTATAAGAAGTGTCACTTTGGCAAATTTATATGTCTTAAATCTAACCTACAGACTGGACTTGGGAATGAAATGAATCCGTTCAGACAGAAGTTCCTAGTGAAAAGTAGGAATATAAACATAAACACGTTTTATTCGAAAAATACACAAGCTTTTTCAGTATGAGGGTTGCTTTTCATCTTTGTTGTGCCTGAGTTACAGTTCTGGAATTAAGTGGGTTCAGGAGAAAAGATGGGTGAGACCAGGAAATTGGATTTGGATCTTGTTTATATTCAATGCAATGATATAAGCGATAAGATTTGTGTCGTTTGAAGAGCTTCTATCACATTTCTATTGCAATTTAGCAGCAATTGGCAGCGGCTATAATGCTGCACTCAAAGCTGCTTTGGTGAGCCTTGTTTGCTTGGGATTCCCACGTTCCATACCTTTTCCCCCTTACCCTTTCTCAATTAGTATCCTGTTTTTTTTTTCTTTATTGGCCTTATATTATTACATAGTTGCCGTTCATTATTTCTGTGAAACATTTTCTGCTTATGTGCCTGTGGAATAAATTGCCAGGGACCCCAAAGCAACTAACACAAAATGTGAACTAAAATGTTGGCACTCAAAATCGACTCACAAGCCACACGAAGTGTTTGTGGTAGCTAATTTAGTAAACATTGACGGTTAGAAAATATATATCCTCCTGTAATCCTGTGATGTTTGGAAGAAAACATAGAAGCAAATATGGAAGTTACTACTATGCCTGACTTTTGCTTGGCACCTCTGTCCTCTGTATGTCTGGCTTAGTTTTTCCATCTCAAATCAAACCGGGAGAACATTTTAACTGCATTTTTAAATTAATCCTTTATTGATAATTCCCTGCTTCTTTCATCATCAAAAAAGCACAACAAAGAATGTTCTTTCTGCGCCAACTCAGAAAGCTCAAACGGCCCAAGGAGCTGCTGATCCAGTTCTACAGAGGAATTATTGAGTCTGTTATCTGCACCTCTATAACTGTCTGGTTTGGTTCTGCAACCCAACAGACAAACACAGACTTCAGAGGATAATTAGGATTGGAGAAGAAACAATTACTACCCACCTGCATTCAACCAAGGATCTGTATACTGCACGAGTCAAAAAGAGGGCTGTGAAAATATTTACAGATCCTTCACACCCCAGACATAAACTGTTTCAACTCTTTCCCTCAAAACAACGCTACAGAGCACTGCACACCAAACAACTAGACACAAGGACAGTTTCTCCTTAGAGCTGCTCGGATCATCCAGAGAGTGGGAGGTGCTTCAGTCTGTGTTGTTGTAGGCTGAGCTTAATTACTGAGGAACACTCCGCCTTCCATCACGTGGCTCCCTTGCAGCGTTCCCCAGTTTATGCTCAGCCTTCGTGAGAGTTAGGCTGTGTTTGTTTCACTCCTTGGCTGATTCAGGACTCTTCTCTTAAATTCAAAGGTTTGCCTTACTGTTTGATTTCCTTTAGTCTATGCGCATCTGGGGTGTCTCTAGAGCAAGGGGAGCGCATTCCTTGCCCCCAAGGGGGAAAAAGCAGGCAGTTTAGCAGCGCTTCTGCGCTAACCCCCCCCTCAATTTGGATCCTTTTTCCTGCCACTTCTCTGCGCCGCCTTTGTTAGCAGCTCAAACTGATCACGCTGTAAGCACAGCTGGTTTTCCCCTCACCATGAACGCCGATCGCCCCAGGAAAGGGCAAATTTCTCTTGGCTGCCTCTCTCGGCATTCTAAGCTTGCCGGAGGGGCCTAGTTTCGCCCTGAGCGGCCCCGACAAGGAGATTCGTAGGCTGCCTCCATTTTGGGTGCCACCTCGTGCTCGAGTGCCATTTTCCGGCCTCTTTTTCGGCTGCGAGGTGCTAACTCGCTTACACAGACCTCACAGCCCGTTAGAGCTATTATTATTCTGTGCAGTTAATTTGCTCAATTTTCAGAATTGTCGGCTTTCCGCAGCAGCGCTCAGGGCGAAGTAATAGCAGTCACCTCCTCCCAGTTGTTGTCTGGGAGTTCAGGCTGCTAGAGGCCTCATCTCCAGCCTCAGGCGTTCATTCGACCAATTGGATAATAATAATCTTCTCCTGGGTTACTACCCTCCTTGGAGCTCCGAACCTAGTTAATTAATTCTATATTTTGTTATTAAAAAAATAAAATTTTATATATATATATATATAATATTAATAAGAGTAAATAAATTTATACATTTATATATATACATATACGTATAAATAACAAAACAAATAGATAAGTATATATATTAATAATAATAACAATAACAATAATAACAATATAGATTATATACATCTAAATTCCAAAAGGGGGCGCGGGCCAGCTGAAAGGACACCTGGCTTTTGCTGTAGATCAAACCCTTGGCGAGCCAACCGCCTACAGTATCTTTATATACGATCCTTACTTCTAAAATGGCAGATGACAATTCTGCTAAAGGCCCTTCTTTGAAGGCCAGATCTAAGTCCTACCACTTGCGCAGACAGGCGAAGGAAACTTCTAAGGCCTCTCAAAGGGACACCTTAAGACGCCATAAGGCATTGGAGAGAGAATTCAACATTCTTCAGGGAGTCACAACCGGTGCCTCTAGCCCTCCCACCCTCCATTCCTTCTACCTCTCTACACCCCGCCCCTTCTCCAGATTGCTCTTCCCTCTCCAGGCACAGCTCATCCCAGGGGCATCAGGTCCCTGGACCAATGACCAGATGGACACCCGAGGCTACATTTACTCCCACGGCCGCTGGCCTGCCCCAAGAGGAGCCCGTCACAGTCGAGATCCCTGAACAAATGAGGGCATGGATGGAGCTGGCTATTCGCCAGGGGATTGCAGAAGGCCTCCAACAGATTCCAGGCCCGGTCTCCTCCCGATGGCTCCCGAACATGAGTCTCTATCAGTCAGGTCCTTGCCTAGATTGGACCCTCCCCACGGTCAGGTACCTTTACAGTGGGGTAGCCCTCTCCCAAAAGGGGAACTGGAGGAGGAGATAGAGGGCCTGGATTAGTTCAGGGAGGAGGAAGAACTCGAATGGGGGTCTACACACCACGGTGAGTCCCTATCAGAGATAGACCCTATGGAGGGGGAGATGTCCGAGGATGAGCATCTCACCCCCGATTAACCCACCTTTGTGGGTTTGTTCAAGCCACACATGTTTAAATCACTGCTCTTTAAGGCCAAAAACATCTCTGGCCTGTCCACACAGTCTCCCTTTGCCCACCCTTCGCCGGCGGAGGGCCCAGAGGACGCCATTTTCAGGCAGCCTGTTGTGGAAGTGGAGGTTATTCCGGCTCCACCTATCTTTCATGACCTAGTCTCAAACCAGTTGGCTTCCACAGGGGCCTCTCCTGCCCCATCCAGCCAGGACAAGAGGTTTTTCAACCTCAATTCAAGCTTCTGCAACCTGCTCAATACTCTTGGGGTTGATGAGCCTATTGTTGGCTTAGCATCCTCCTCCTCCCCTAGTGATCCTTTGGAGGCTCTGAAACCTGAGGACAAGAGGTCTGAACTAGCCTTACATCGGGCTTACCAAGCCAACGCTTGGGCCGTTAGATCAGCCACGGCTGCCTCCTTCTTCACCAGGTCTTCGATTTGGTGGCTCCGCCAACTAAAACAACATGTCCCCCCCTCTAATACAAGGTCACATCAGGACATAGCCAAACTGACGGCCGCGGCAGATTTCTCGGCCGATGCCACCTACCACACAGTTAAGTTCTCCACCCGAGCAACATGTCACAGCCCGCTGCCTGCTCTGGCTCAAACACTGGCAGGCGGACGTAAAAAACAAAGTTAAGTTGGCCACCGCCCCCATCAAGGGGGACAAACTATTCGGCACGGCTCTGAAGCCCCTGCTAGCCGAGACCCTAAGCAAGAAATAATGTCTTCCTTCTCTTTTTCGGAGATCAGAGCCAACAGCCCCCCAGCCATTTCGGAGAGGGTCCTCCCGACCTTTCTACCAGTCTCCCTTCCCGCCCCGGCATTCGAGACCCCCCTCCTTTTGGCCATTCCAACCCCAGGATCGAGCCAACCCGGGGGACAGGAACAGAAGGGGCGGCAGCTACAAGCATCCCTTCAGGGGGGAAGCCTTTCCGACGCCCCAGATAGATCCTGTCCTTTCCTTCCCATTGGGGGATGTCTCAGGCATTTCGCCGACCGATGGGACTCCTCTACTTCTGATGCCTGGGTCCGGGACACCATCAGGTTCGGTCTCGCCCTGGAATTTCAGTGCGCTCCCCCTGACTTTTTCATGACATCCCCCCCCCCGAGGGATCCCACCAAACACAGTTTGATGGATTCCGCTATTCATCATCTCCTCAACATACAGGCCATCCAACCTGTTCCACCCTCCCAACGAGGGAAGGGTTTCTACTCCCACCTTTTCGTGGTCCCCAAATCCTCAGGTGGATGGAGAGCGATTCTAGACCTGAAATGCCTTAATCGTTACCTGATCCACCGCAGGTTTAAGATGCACACCTTACAGTCCATTCTACTGGGCACCAGGCAGGGGGACTGGCTCTCTTCTATAGATCTTTCATAAGCCTATCTGCACATCCCAATCCGACCCTCCCATTCCAAATTCCTCAGGTTCTGTTACGATCACCGCCACTTCCAATATGTGGCCCTCCCCTTTGGGTTGGCATCTGCCCCTAGAACCTTCACTAAGGTCCTTGCGGCTCTAGAGGCTCACCTCAGGAACCTTCCTGTGCGTCTTCACTGCTACCTGGTTGACATCCTCATCCTGTTCCACTCTAGACGCCAAGCAGAGCGGGACACCAGAGCGACTCTCTCTGCCCTCCAAGACCATGGGTTCCTAGTAAACTGGCAAAAGAGCCAATTGTTACCATCTATCCGGATATCCCACTTGGGGTCCGTCATTGATACGGTTAAAGGGAAGCTCTTCCTTTCCTCGGAAAGATTCCTTAGCATCCAGGAATCCGTCAAACATATCCGATGATCAAAAAGGGTAACACTCTTAGAATTGTCTAAATTATTAGGTAAAATGGTCTCATGCATTTCCATTGTTCCCTGGGCCCGTTTACACACCAGGTCCCTACAGTGGTTCCTGCTCCCATTCCAACTAACTTGTGCCCCCCAACCGTTCACCGTTTGAGCCTCTCAGGGAATCTACCCTCCAGTTTCTAACATTCAAAGTCGTGTTCCTGGTGGCCATTACTTTGGCTCGCCGAATCTTGGAGATCGCAGCCTTGTCGGTGAGAAAGGACCTTTGCATCTTTCATGCCGACCGGGTGGTCCTCCGGCCTGACCCTACCTTCTTGCCCAAGGTCAACTCACGGCACAGGAACTCACACTCCCAAACCTCGCAGGAGAGGGAGAAGCTTTGGCACACCCTGGACGTGAGACGTGCCCTTTGCATTTACTTTAAGCGCACCCAGCCCTTTAGGAGGTCCGAATCCCTATTCCTTTCCTTTCAACCCAAGTCATTGGGCCACAAAGTGTCCCTTTCAACCATCGGCCGCTGGATCAGAGCTACTATTTCTAAAGCTTATTTGTCTCAGGCTCTGCCAGTACCCAGCAGAATAACAGTACATTCCACCAGAAGTGCGGCTAACTTGGCAGCTTGGGCCACCCAAGCTCCAATCACTGATATTTGCCGGGCTGCCACCTGGGCCTCCCCGTCTCCTTTCATTAGGCATTATAAGATTGACATATTTGCCTCGGCGGAGGCTTCGTTTGGCAGATGAGTCCTTCAGTGAGTCCTCAAGGACCCGCAGAGGCTCCCGAACCAGATGGAGTCCCTCCCGTAGGACAGTCAAGCTTTGCTTTGTCCCACTCTCTGGATGATCTGAGCAGCTCTAAGGGGAATGGGTGTTGGTTCTTACCTGACACGCCATTTCTCTTCGAGCTGCGAGGATCATCCAGCCCCACTCTTATTCTTTCACCATCTGGTGGGGTCTTGTTTCGGCCAATGAACCGTAAGTCTAGTAAGATGAGAGTACGAACTTCTCTTCCCTCTCGACTTCGCATAAACTGGGGAACACTGCAAGGGAGCCACGTGATGGAAGGCGGAGCGTTCCTCAGTAATTAAGCTCAGCCTACAACAACGCAGACTGAAGCACCTCCCACTCTCTGGATGATCCTCGCAGCTCGAAGAGAAATGGCATCTCAGGTAAGAACCAACGCCCATTTTCTTGAAAGCCATCACTCTGCTAAACAAATAATTCCCTCAACACTGTTCAACTATAACAAAGTCTGCACTACTATTACTGTTAATCTTCTCATCATTCCTTATCACCCATCCCCTCCTACTTGTGACTGTATGACTGTAATTTTGTCACTTGTATCCTTACAATTTATATTGACTGTTTCCTAGTATGATGTGATTGCTTATGGTACCCTATGACTATCATTAAATATTGTACCTTATGATTCTTGACGAATGTATCTTTTCTTTTATGTACACTGAGAGCTTATGCACCCGAGACAAATCCCTTGTGTGTCCAATCATACTTGGCCAATAAAGAATTCTATTCTATTCTATTCTATTGTGATATAGCAAGATTGTCAAACTGAAGGTCTTAGATCCGGCCCCTAGGGCCGCCCTGGTAAGAGCAAAGGACCACCCCATGGTGCCTCTGCCAGTGAAAATAGAGCTCATGAAGGCCACGGGTGGCCCTCCGAAGCTCCGTTTTCCCTGGCAAAGGGTTGCAGGAGGCCATTGCGGCCAAAAACAGAGCTTGGGAGGGCTGACAGAGCTCTCAGGCCACCACAGGTGCTCCAACATGAGTGACGTCAATTTGGCCACACATACTCCAGCCACACACCCCCTAAGGTCAAACAACCCTGATATGGCCCTCAATGAAATTGAGTTTGACACCTCTGCAATACGGCATGCTTTCTCTTTAGTCTCTGTTCTACTGGACGTTTCTCTGAATATGGGTAGTCCTCGACTTACAACAGTTTGTTTAGTGACCATTCAAAGTTACAACAGCACTGAAAAATGTGAGTTATGGCCTTTTCCTACAGTTATGACCTTTGCAGTATCGCTATGGTCACATGATCAAAATTCAGATGCTTGGCAAATGATTGATATTTATGTGTTGCTCTGTCCAAAGAGCATGTGGTCCCCTTTGGCGACCTTCTGACAAGCAAAGTCAAAGGGGAAGCCAAATTCATTTAACAACCAGGTGACTAGTTTATCAAATTGCAGTGATTCACTTAACAAGAAATGTTGTAAAGTGGGGCAAAACTCACTCAACAAATGTCTCACTTAACAAGAGAAATTTTAGGCTCAGTTATGGTTGTAAGTCAAGGACTACCTGTATTGTTTTCTGTTAATTCAGCCTTCTTTCTGGCCCAAATGTCTTTCTTTTACATCCCCTATTTTTGCAATCATGGCTGCCCTGGTTCTATTATCCTTCCCCCCACCCCCACTGCACAGCCACCATTTTTTCCCCTACATTATAGAGCAGGGGTGGGCAAACTTTTTGGCTCGGGGGGCCTCATTGACTTTTAAAATTTGACAGACGGGCCGCCACCTGGTCTCGAAATGCCTGTCATTACAAGTCAAAATCAAATGAATGCAATCATTCAATCATTCACATCAAACCTTAATTCTGTACCAATCTTCGGCAGGCCGGATTAAAAAGGTGAACGGGCCGGATGTGGCCCGCGGGCCGTAGTTTGCCCACTCCTGTTATAGAGGATAAAATACAGATAGTCTTTGATTAATGACAAAAATTGAACCCAAAATTTCAGATGCTGTTGTGAAGTGAAGAATACAGTTGTGAAGTGAATTTTGCCTCATTTTACAATTTTTCCTGCTGCGGTTGTTAAGTGAATCACTGCAGTTGTTAAGTTAATATGGTTGTAAAGTGAATCTGGCTTCCTTTCCTCTTTGACTGCTTGTCAGAAGGTCACAAAAGATGATCACCTGAGCCCAAAACACTGCAGCCATCATAAATGTGAGCCAATTGCCAAATTTTGATCATGTGACCATGGAGGAAGCTGCAGCGATTGTAAGTGTGAAAAACAGTGTTACTTTTTTCAGTGCTGTCATAAATTTGAACCATCACTAAACAAATGGTTGTAAGCCAAGGACTACCTGTATTCTTTTCCATACCATAATGACGTTATTGGCACTTCCTTCGTTCTTCCCTTTTTTCCTCTTGTCTGCTCTGATAGTCTCATTGCACCTTGTTTCTCTTATATTTCCCCCTGGTTGTTTTTTTTCTTCTCTTATATTTCCCCATGGTTGTTTTTTTTTCTTCACGATTCTCTCAATAGCAATCCTATTGCTGTCTTTTTTTATGCTAGCTCTCCCTATTTCACAAGGGGAGGGCTATACTCTAATGATGGTACTTCCATTTTCCCAGCAATTCCCATCCCGGGAGCACTGGGGTTGTACTGAAGCTGACAGGGGTTTCTGAAAACTGATGACAATGCCTCCAGGTACCTTCAAGTCAGTGGAAGAGTAGTGGGGATATTTTGGATGGGCTCTTTGAAAGCTTTTCTAAGGCCAAACAGAGGAGTGAATGAACTGTTAGCCATAGATATTTGGACATGCCGATATCCCCCTTACAATTGGGGAAACCTATTGCCCTTAAGCTGCGGAAAAGAAATCAAGTATTTAACACTTAATGAGTCCTCCTCAGGCTGGATAGAAGATGACTCAGACTTGCTTCTTTACCAGCTGAGGAAAAAAAACTGAATTTCAAGGTCGTGTTTTTTTCCTCTTCATATTCCTAATTGTGGAATAAGAGATAACATTTTTTTCTCCTACCGGTATTCCAGATAACAAAACAGGGCATAACTGCGTCAATACAAACTACGGATTGTAATTACCCTGGAGTCTGATGCAAATTAATCATCAGCCATCCCAGAACAGCTAACTATGGAAATCAATTATGTAACAACCGTTATCACCAAATAATTGTATAATGAAAGCACTGCTTTTTAAATGTGTTGTTTCTTTTTTAAATCAGCTACTTTTTCTTCCACACGACTTCTTTATTAGCAGGAATTTTAATTATTATTAAGCCAAGTGACTTATTAGAAAGAAAGAAAATTAAGGTTATCGATATATGCGCACCCCAGATTTATGAATAGTCTTCAAAATAAGACACTCAGCAGTTGAAAGCCCATTTAAGTGTAGAGAGAGAGATGGGATTTTCAGACTATTTACAACTGAAGGAGAATATGTGTGATTTCAACTGTGCACTGATTATTTGCAACAATAAAAGCCTGTCACATCTCTCCTGTTATCTACTGGTCAATTTCTAAACCCCCAGAAAATAAATCAAAGGAACATAAACATTTACAACAGCAATGAATCTTCCAAAATTTATATATAATATATATAATTTATATATAATAACCTTTATCCTCCTCCTTTCCCCAAAACCTATATATTGACTGTTTCTTAGTATGATTTGTTTGCTTATTGTACCCTATGACTATCATTAAGTGTTGTACTTTATGATTCTTGACTCTTGACAAATGTATCTTTTTTATGTATAATGAGAGTATTTGCACCAAGACAAATTCCTTGTGTGTCCAATCACACTTGGCCAATAAAGAACTCTACTCTACTCTACTCTACTCTACTCTACTCTACTCTACTCTAATCTAATCTAATCTAATCTAATCTAATCTAATCTAATCTAATCTAATCTTATTCTATTCTAGTGCATGATCCATATCACAGGAAGTGATGTTTCATCTTTTTCAAAGAGCCTGAAACTGGTTAAATAGAAAAATGGAACTGGGTTAGAACAATAGTGCATATTTTATTTTGCAACATTGGGAAGTGTAGTCCAACCTTTGAATACTTGCATGGAGGAGAGGTTTGTTGTGTGACTGTATGCATAGAATGGCAAATAGATTTTTGGAAGGAAAAAAATCTTACTGTTACTGATTGTTTCAATCATAAAATCGGAATAAATTTTACTCATTTTCTCTATTTTAATCACATGATTAACAAACTATTTTAACTATAATATGACCACAATTACCTGCTGTTTGATTTGTGAAGATTGCCCTAAAGATTCTTGGAATTGCTGCTGAATACTAGCAATCTATATAATCTGATGTATGTTTCTCTGACAGATTTTGAAGCAAACTTTCTCAGGCTGATTGACAAGATAACCAATGGTTCTAGGATTGAAATAAACCAAACAGGTAATTATTATATATATTTAGTGCTATAGGCATAAATCGAGCTCCAGTCTTGGAGCTGGTGGCAAAGTGAAAACAATACAAAATTGAAGAAAAGCAAAAGTAAAGTTAAAAAATGAAAAGTAAATAGAAAAGGAATAAAAAAGAAAAAAGGGAGACAAACAAACAAAGATATAAAGAAGTGATTTCCAATCTTCTTTGCAGCAGTTAGAAATACATTTGTACTTTATCCTCTTTCTCTAGAGTTACACTGTGACTCCCTTCTTTCCATGTTCTATCCTCTCTAATAATCGAGCCCATAAATCACAAGTTTATTTTATTTGTATTTTTAGTAGAAAGTCCATAAAAGGTTTCCAGTCACTAACAAATATAGTTATTATCTTTTTCCTAATCAAGCAAATCAATTTTGCCATTTCTGTAAATTATATCTACTAAGGGAATATTTTTTGTTTGTTTTGTAAGGCTTTCTTTTATTTTTAATTATGGGTAAATTTGCTTAAAGGACACCTGATAGTGCAAGTCTGAGTGTGTGTGTGTGAGAGAGAGAAAGAGAGAGGGAGGGAGGGAGGGAGAAAAGAGACCTAACACTTCCCTTTCTGTGCATTTTGCCATTCCTGACCTTTATTTTTTTTCCCACCCATTGCTGTAATGTCCTGGTTTCACAGTGAGAATTAACTACTACAAAGCCTTTCTGTAGGTTCGTAGAGTCATTTGTGTGTGAGAGAGATTGATTGACAGGCGAGGCATATGTGTTGCAAAAGTCTCTATTGTACAGCTTTTGCAATAACATTTCTGTTTTTTTAAACAGGTACAACTTTGTACTACCAGCCTGGTCTGCTCCACGGAGGTTCACTGGAACATGATTGTAGCGAAAATCGTAGTATCGGATATTATCTAGAGAGTCTTCTCTGCTTAGCCCCATTCATGAAACATGCACTAAGAATTGTCCTCAGAGGTATAACCAATGACCAGATAGATCCATCAGTAAGTTGAAGGCCCACCAATTCATCTTTTCCTATTCCTAGTGCACTGTACATATAGTGCTTTCATAGAATTGTGAAATGGGATGGGATAGAGCAGGGCTGTCAAAAGTCCAGACCCATGGGCTGGATGCATCACGTGCTGGCCATGCCCCTGCTCAGTTTAGCAAAGGGAAGAAAAGTCCTGATACATCACGTGACGCTGCCATGACGACGTGAGTTTGATGGGATAAGAGTCAGGGGCATCCAGTAGGAATGGGATGTGTGTGTGTCAAAATAGCATGCATCCACACTATAGCTAGTTATCAACTTACATCCATTGGTTTAGCAACCATTCAGAGCTACACTGGCCCTGAAAAAAGTGACTTATAATTGGTCCTCACATTTATGACTGGCGCAGCATCTCCACTCTCATGTGATCAAAATTCAGGTGCTTGCAGCCAGCTTGTATTTACAATGTTTGCAGCATCCTGAGATCATGCGATCACAATTTGCAATCCTCCCCGCCAGCTTCTGAAGACAAAGTCAATGGGGGGAAGCTGGATTTGCTGAATGACTGCATGATTCACTTAATAACTCTGGTGATTCGATTCACAATCGTGGCAAAAAAAGGTGGCAAATCACTCCTGAATCACTAAACAATTACCCTGCTTAGCGGTGGAAATGGTGGTCCCAATTGTAGTCGTAAGTCAAAGACTACTTGCACTGAAGCCCCACCTCATTTTTACATGCAATGAGACCCATACACAAAAATTCAAAGGATTCATTGATTCCACAAGCACAGTCTTCTTCAATATGTAGTTCCCCTATGGAATTCCCTTATGAAAATCCCACCAGGAAATGAGGATTTGGGCATTAGAGAGAGATAGGAAGTATACTATCAAATGCTGCAGTGCTCCATCTAGTGCATAGAGAAGCCTGTAGAAGAAAGGTAGATAGGCCATTGATAACCATGCGGGTTTTTTATGTGGTGGCTCCCAAGGACAACATGGGATTTCTTAACATCTTCGTATCTATGTATGTTTCCGTTATTGCAGATTCTTTTTCTGTCTTCCCAAATAATGTAACTTATATAGAAAACGTCTGTAAACGGGTGGCCTTGGGGACAGGATGCAATATTTTGTGGCTGTCCTGTTAAAAATCAATGTCAATAAATCTTGAGGAAAAACAACGTTAGGGAGAACCCCTGAGTACTTTGCTTGCCCCATTCAGCTCATATATATACTCTGCATTGATCCTTATAAGTTGATCTTGACCAACATAAGCATAACTGAAAATGCTATTCACTTTCAAGATTCCATGTATGTATTTAGATAACTATTCACCAACGTCTTAATAAATCTCCAAGTCTACAAATGCAAACCAGGGAAAGATATTTATAGGTTCTGAGACTCTCCACCAGTTGGACCATCTGAATATATCTGCACTTTTACCCTTTCTTACATTTTGGATAAAACAGACGAGAAGGAGAGAAGTGGTGCAAACTGTATCCCACCTCCTTTTAACCATTTATAAAAATGGATGAGGACCAATTACAGTTTCCATTTTGGTCAGTTGACTCCCCTTTCCAATATCTGCTTGGTTAGCAGATTGTGCAGAGTGGAGTGTTCACTGTTGTTGGATAAAATGACTGTAAATGAATGCCACAATATTATCCCCACTGACTTGCCCCGTCAGTGTTGGTGAGAAGAATTATCCAAGGAACTACTTAGAACAAAACTATAATCCCACCAACATGACAGGGCAAACCACGAGCATATAAACAGAAAGCAAACCTCAGTCCCACATAGCACTGATGATGTTACTTGGTTGGGTAATGAAATGCCTGCAGAAAGCCACCAAGCTCAGAGAGCAGCAAGGACTACACATGATATGAATGTGCTACAATAGTAACTTCAGTTTCTTTCATAGAAATGTTTTCCTAGAAACACTGGGCTATGAGTGGCATTCAGTGCCTGTGAAACAAGAATGGATTAGTAGCTAATTTATGTATCAGGATTGAGTGCTATTCTTGATATAATTTATTGGTTGCTAATATATGATTTTGGCTTTTTAAAAACTTGTGAGTTAATGTACAAATTTGGTTTGTTTGTTTTCATAATGGGCTTAATTTCTTGTTGCTTCAATATTGAAAGTGTTCTCATTTAATAAAAAAATGGTTTTGTAATGAATCAGGTGGATGTTCTGAAGGCAACTGCTCTACCTTTGTTGAAAAGATTTGGAATTGATGGTGAAGAATTAGAATTGAAGGTAAGAATTTGCTATTGAACGGAACTTCACTGCACTTAAGAAATGTCTTTATACAATTAATTTCTATGAGTTCATATTTGTCCATAGTATCTGTAGCCTCATCATCTTCTTCTTCATTTTGGCAGCTGCATTAATTTATTAGAATGTTGTCAGTCCTCTGGATTTTTGAATGTCAAGGTTCTTTTTTATTGTTTTCAGATAATAAGGCGAGGTATGCCCCCCAAAGGAGGAGGGGAAGTGATCTTCGCTTGTCCTGTGAAGAAAGTATTAAAACCTATTCAATACATTGATCCTGGTAAAATTAAGCGTATCAGAGGTATGGCGTATCCTTCTTTGAACATATCTGAAGAGAATTCTAGACCGCTCTTTTCATTCAAAGGTTGACTTTTTAGTTCTGCATCCATTTAATGCAGACGTGTTTAACCTGGGACCCTGCATGTGGTCCTGGATAGCTAGGATGCAACCCCACAAGATTGTAATAAAAATACAAACTAAATAAATAAATAAAAGAAGTTCATTATTTATATACATTTGTTATATATTTTAAATGTGGCCCAAGACAATTCCTATTCACTCAGTGTGACCCAGGCAACCCAAATTGGACATGCCCGACTTAACGTATAAGTAATCCTTGCTGAGATCAATTACTGAGTTCACACGTCACACTGGGTCAATATAGTGTGATCGGTTAAGATGTTACCCTGGAAGTCACTGGCTGACTTTGGATCAATCTTTTCTTTGGGTTGCTAATATGGGGCTTGGGGTGGGTGGGATAGGTTTAGGGAAGGAATTAAGCTTCCCAGAAAAGATGGAATAAAAACACAATTTATAAAATGTGATTTGCTCTGTTTTAGCTTATTGTGTTATACGAGCCCAACCGATGCTTTCTGAGAGCCATGATTTATGGCTTAGCATATCATGCAGGTTCAACCAATTGTACTTTATACAATTAAGCAAATGATAGGTTAGAGTAGGATGCTTTGCAGTATTAGATATGACTCTGCACATGATGGATGTGAAGTACAAAGACATCAGTAACTGAGCTGTGAATAAGTAGCCAGAACTTTCTTGCAAAATATTCACTTTCATAACATACTTTAAGCAGGTGGAGTTCAGATGGGTCCATTACCGTATTTTTCCTCAGCTGTAGAACAAAATCCTAAAACAATGCTAGACTATGCAAGTACTTAATTCCTCATGAGTCCATTCATATCTAAATTCCTTGTTTAATTGGATTAATATCAATAAATTAACTACGGCTGAGCTTTTTTACTGGTATCTGGTACTAATAAAACACAATCATGATAGCATGACAAAATAATAAAGATATAATCCAGTTGTGAAACTCATCAGATCAGAATACATAAAGATAGAGTACAGTACTTTTTATATATATATATATAACAAACTTTATTCAGTTTTCACATTAAAAACAAAAATCTCTTTTTGGTGGACAACATATTTCCGGGTCATCATCTTTACATACAAATATGACAGAAATTATACAATGATATATGCATACTTAATTCTATTATAACCTTTTCCATTCCAAATTTTCAGTAGGGAGAGAAACAAACACATTAATTCTAGCCTCTTTCCTTAATTTCAATCAAGTTTGTTTCATTTCAATTATTTCAAATTAATCCTTTAGTATTTGTTTTTAAACATAAACAATATGTGTTTACCTAATAAATACTAATAAGGTTTAATTCTAAATTCTTTCATTAATCCCAATCTAAACATTTAATTTCATTTCAATTATTTCAAATATAATCCTTAATATTTATTTTAAAAATACAAATAAACAATATATATTTGCCTAATAGTGGTAATAATGAAGTTACCAATGTCTCTCCTTGCTTTTAATAATCTATATTAAACTTATTAATTTAGCTGGTTCTTTAGCCTGTCACATTCCCTTTCAATTACACACATTTAATAAGTTCTAAATTGATACAGATCTTAACACACCCACACAAAAAGAAAAAAGAACAAGTATAAGTTTTCCCTCTTTTACTATTTTGAGTTGACACCTTAATGATTAGAATATACCTTTATTCCCTCACCTTAATTCCCAATAAACCCTTAGTCATTACATCTTCTCAATTGGATTCCACAGCATATTTCCCCCCCTTTAATAAGAGTTATCAATATCTATATTACCCTATTTTCTAAATATTTTTAATTGCAGAAATATTCTTATTATCCCTTGTCACCCTGCAGAATCCCCCTTTTAATTCATCAACCATTATCTCTGAAAAGGCAATTTCTTTTCAACATTTGACTAGTTCTGTGGTTCTTTCTGTCACATGCCTGTTTCTTACTGCTTCTCTGGTGCATTGTCCAGGGAGCAAACCCGAGTCTCCTCCCGCTCTCTTCCCCATGTCTTTTCTCATTCTTTCTACATTTCCTGACTTCACAAGTATTCCTTCTTTTAATTGTAAAGAAACAATTTCCTTTCAACATTTTACTAGTCTTACTGTTTCTCCTCCCTCTTTTTTCCCCATGACTTTTCTCATTCCAATTTATCTCCTTCTTAATATCTTCCCTTTCCCTTTTCTGCTGAATCTTCCTGCCTTTTCTAACTTCACAATTATTCCCTCTTTTAATTGCTTTCTTAAAATTCAACTTTTTAACCTTCCTTCTTTCCCCACTTCTTTGTAATGTTCTTTGTGTTAATTGTCCATTCAAAATGTCTTCTCCTTGAGTCAATTCCTGCTCTTCTGAGAATCTTTCTTCTTGTTCTTCAATCGCCATTTCCATTTTTTCTAGCACAGAGCAAAGTGATTCGCCTCTTTCCTGTAGTAATTCTCTCCTATTTTTAAGTTCCATTTTTAAGTCCCAAAGAGATATCATCATTCTTATATTTTATAATCCTCAAAGTCCACACACAAAAAAACCACTTTTACTTTCCTTCTTTCTTCTTTCAATTTTTTAAAGTTCTCAGCTCTTCCAGTTCAGGGTTCATACCAAAAACATCATTCAGTCCCACAAACAATCTTTCCTTCCTTGCTTTTTCCTTTATTCTGGTTCTGCTTTCACTTTCTAAAATTCTTACTTTGTTTCAATATTTCTGTAATTTTATACCAGTTCATTCAAAAACAAAATGCTTTCCTTTTTATTTGAACTAAATTTTTATCAAAAGGTGACATTCTCTATTGTACAAAGTCTTCACTTTTTTCCCCTTATATTTTTATTTAAGGTTTTTCGAACCTCAATATTCCAAGACAATCCAGTCTCCAATTTATAAACTTTATTATTATTATTCTTTGGCAATATTAAGTCCAGCTTTAATTTTATACTTGATTATTCCCAAATTATTTTAGTCCAATTTCATTAAATTCCAGCTTCTTCCTTTCCCGGTTCAAAGCCCCATTTAGCTGTCAAAAATATTTTCCTTTTTTTTTTTTCTCTGTCCTTTTGTAATTTCACAGCTCACTTTTCTTTTCTTAAAAATTCCATATTACCTAAATCCTGGAGTACTTTTATTTGGTTATACTGCCCAGTTGTCCCGGTTCAGATGTTATCCACCTCTTTCTTCCCTCCTGCACAAATCTTAGTCAAGCTGAGTCATCCTCTTCGGGATGGCCATTTTAGACCATCGCTACAGTCGTCTTCGGGAGGAAAAAAAGCCAAGCCCAGGGGGGGGAGTTGCGGCTCCCCACAGACAGGCTTGCTGCTTCCTCTTACTCTGCTGTCCCTCCAAGGCAGTTTCAGCCCCTAATCAGGATAATTGGAGCTCTCCGACGAAAGAGTACGAACGATAGTTGCAGAGAGTTGCGATCTACCATCCATCGGCGAGGAGGCTCCACCTTCTTCCGAGTACAGTACTTTTATTAGTTATATAAAACAGATTCCTGTGTGATTTTCATTCTTCCAACTTTATCTCTTACAAATAATGACAATACTGGAGCTAGGTTCAGGTATTATTTTCAGGGGATGGGGGTAACTACCATCTGATTTCTGATGGTCGTTGTTAACATTAAATCATTGGTTAACATTAAATCACACAAGCCATCTCCTCAACTTCAATGCCAGGTGAGGAGTTGCCATCACTTTTTCCATGTTGAGTTGGCTGCTTTGAAGTTGGCAATTTGTCTGGAATTCAATATTACATCACTCTAGCTTTTTACAGGGTTAATATCGTAGTCAAATGGATTTGGTATGAACTTTTGAACCAGAAGAACTTTAGTATAAGTAGTACATGCATCGTTTGGTTTCCAGTTTGCATTCTCTGTTTTGCTTTTTGTGGTTGCAAAATATTCAAATGACTATTGTGCATGTATGTATTCATGAAGGAAATGCACCAGAGGCCCTCTTTTGGTGCTTGACCCTTTTTTTTTGTTTTCAAATATATTCAGAAACATTTCCTTAGCTTCCTAAACCAGCTATTCGGTCAGGGTGTCCCCACAGATAGCAAATCGAATGGTGGATTCTGCCAGGAGCATCTTGAATAAATTCCTACCAGATATCTACATTCATACAGATCATATGAAAGGGACCAGCTCTGGGAAGTAAGTTTTCAGATAATTCTTTTGAAGGTTTATATTATGGCTTCAGAGATTTTCATGCGATCACAATACTATCTAATAGTATTCATTGCTATCAAGGGTTATCAGCAATACAATCTAGGAATTCTTTGTGGATGCCAAAGGGGAACTTCATGTAGCCACGGATGGCTTCTGCCTATTTTAGTCCATTCAGCTTTTAATTATTTACCCATTAGGTCATATAACCTCATTTTGGAATAACTACCTAAGATAACTCTTTGGAGAAAGAGAGCTTGCCCCCTCTTTTTGGAACCTGTTAGCAAGCTCTCTCCCATCCTTCTGACATCATAGAAACCTGATTAGAGCTGCTGGCCCTCACCTGTTTTCAAAACTTCTAGGAAAGGATTTCCTTTGACCCCCTCATTTGTATGTCAATCATTGGGTGGTTGAGCAGGTGCATTGCCCACAGAAGCCATTGATTTGATCCTGATTTGAAAGGGGCTGGCAGCAGGGACCGAGAGATCCCCTTTGTTAGGCTTCTTAGAAAGCTATTGCTGGTCAGAGTAGAAATTGCTGGATTAGTGGGCCATTTGCTTGTTGGTAGTGGTAGGCTGCTTGTTATGTTCCTAGATAATAAGAAAAATGAATGACATCAAATTTATGATGGGTGTTTGGATTGACTATCACAGGGGCAGTCAACCTTTTTATACCTACTGCCCACTTTTGTATCTCTGTTAGTTGTAAAATTTTCTCTAACTGCCCACCAGTTCCACAGTAATGGTGATTTATAAAGTAGGGGACAAAACCCCTACCGCCCACCATGAAAGCTGGAACACCCACTAGTGGGCAGTAGGGACCAGGTTGACTACCACTGGACTATCGTGTATTTTTAAACACTTGTCCGTGATAAAGAAACCACCTTGGCTGTCAAGGTTTGGACATTTTTGTCAAAGATTTAAAAGTAAATATATCCCCTTTCCTCCAAAACTTACCCCTCAATTTCTCCTCTGTACCCATCTTCCTTTCAGGTCTCCTGGCTTTGGTCTGTTTCTTGTGGCTGAGACTACAAATGGGACTTTCCTTAGTGCTGAACTGGCCTCCAATCCCCAGGGCCAGGGTGCTGCTGTACTTCCAGAAGACCTTGGTGTGAACTGTGCAAAGTTACTCCTTGAAGAGATCCACCGAGTAAGTGGCTGCTTCTAAGGCTCTTCTGATAAAGAATTGCTAGTCCATCCCCACACCTGGTGCCCTCCATATAAGTTGGAATCTGAGCTTCCAGAATTCTGGCCATCCGTACCTGGTGATCCCAAAATATCTGGAAGGCACCAGAGATGGGAAGACTCTTTTAGAAGCTCACATTCATTCATGAGTTCGTCTAGGCTGGTTGGAAAGTGTGGCATCAAGCTGAGGAAGCTTGTGCTAATGTCTCCTTCAAATGCAGAACTATGCATTTTAGTTCTGTGCATATTTATGTTTATGTAATTTTAGTTACATCATTTTAATTATGCCCATATTTTATTACAACATAAGCTTTCAATTCTCTAGGCAGTGACACAGCTAAATAAAAAAGTTTTTTCCCCCAAATACAACAAATAAAATGCACCTTTCTTTTGGTTAGCAACTGGAAGTAGTCTATAAAGATGGTCCTCAGGTTATAATGGTGATTGGGACAGGAATTTCCATTGCTAAGTGAGGCAGTTGTAAAGAGTGATGTGACATGAATCCATCACTTGGTGAAGGAAGTCCCTATTAACCAAGTTCCACCAGTCATTGGGCAAGGATCCACTCTATCAAAGTTATTCCTAGCTTGGTCCCTCCCAATTCTGAGCCCTGGTAAGATAAGGAACTGCTCCTCTTGAATTCCTCCAGCTTGCCTATTCCATTCCTTCCCTCAAAATCTGCTCCTTTGGCTACCCAGCACAGTGGCGTTCCTTGGCAGCGGTGGCACCAGCAGCACTGAATTCTTCAGCTTTCTCAGCCAGCCATTCCCACCCCAGGCCTCTACTTCAGCCCAAGGAGTGCCCCCTCAAGCCCCATGCTATGATCAATCACCAAGCATGCCTCAGCTGCCACTGCCCTATGTACAGTGGGCCATGCTATGCCCAGCTGACTTTCACTTGTCTTCCTCCCACTTTTGACAAGACATGCCCAGCTTGACCCTATGCAAAACAGCTGCTAGCCAAGCCCATCCCTCCACAAATTGTGTATATCCTTCTCAGGATGTTTTGGCAGGCCTTCGAAGCATTGCAAGAAGGCCATGTGTGATTTGGAGAAGGTTCATGCAGTCTCAGGAAGAAGGCCTGGTATGGCCAGTACCTGCCTTGCATAGGGCCAGGCCAGGTATGCCTTGTCAACAGCAGAAGACAGTGAAGGTCAAGTGGAGGTGACAGGGCCTATGGAGCACAGGTGGTGGGGGCCTCTGGGAAGTCTGGCCACAGTGTGGGGCTGGAGGTGGCGGCACTGGAGCTAGGGTAGGGTCCCAGGTAGGTGGGGCGGGAGTTGAATGAGACTGCTGAAGACCCCAGGCCTCTCCTTCAGGCCTAATGCTTCTGCGGAAGTGGCAGCATCAGAATGATCCAAGATGGCCAGAGATGAGCAGAGATGGAAAGAGGAGGAGATAGTCAAACTGCCCCTGGGCAAGCATCAGAGTTTTGATCGTGTGACTGTGAGGGTGCTTCAGTTTCTGATTTTGTTTGTTTTGTCTTTCACATGCACCCAGGCTGAGATGGGCTCGATGGAACAAGCTGTCCTTGTGAAATAGATAACCATCTGCCTCCTGTTGCACATTGCACAGCACTGAGAGTTAAGAGTGTGTCACATTTTCAATTTTGGGAAACAGTTGTAGGATTATTTGTATAGAAATCTCTGATATAATTTTGAATATGCTGCTGTGCAATTGGATTTATGAAAATAGTTTATTTTTTGACTTTTGAAATACAAGAGCGGAGTTCCTCTTTGCTTTCTCCCAGTTTCCTTTCCTCTCTTTATCTATAGTTGTGGCTACCAGAAAGCTTAATGATTAAATATTTTTTTTGCAGGGAGGCTGCGTGGATTCCATAAACCAAAGCCTGATTCTACTTCTTATGACTCTTGGGCAGCAAGATGTCTCCAAAGTCCTTCTAGGACCATTATCACCTTACACGTAAGTTTTCTCATCCACACCCAGGATGAATTATTCTTGCTCAGTTTGTCAACTATAGTGACAGGAAGCCATTTAATGGCTGCTACTTGGAACAGTTAACATCTGCCAAAAGAGCCACTTATGCTGATGTTTAAACATGCCATACAGTATGTTAATACTGTTTATATAATGCCATCAAATAACTTCCTTATCAGTTCGCTATGAATCAAGCTAATGAAGCTTGCAGGGACAGATTGCATCTGGTCATATAGACAAAGGCCAACATGAATTATATACGTACGGTAACATGTTCTTTTGTAAAGTGTCTGTTACCAGGAGTAACTCCCTAGCTTGCAATTTTGATAGCAATGACATTGAGTAGAACATATTTTGAAACAGCAGATGCTCATGTCATAATTTTCAGCATGTTCTAGTCAGTGTTCAGGAGAAACGGAGATCCATTCAATTGGATCTGAGAGCCAGTTTGGTGTAAGTGGTAAGGACATTGGACAAGCTTCAAGGAGCATGTGAGTTCTAGTCCTTCCTTAGGTGTAGAAACCAGCCAAGTGACTTTGGGCCAGTCATTTCCTTACAGCCCAACTTGCCTCACAGGAATTTAGATGAAAGAAAAATAAGCAGGTAGTAGTAGTATGTATATGTATATGCTGACTGGAGTTATTTGTAAAATAAAGTAGTAAATGCGGGATACCAGTTAAATATGTTGCCTTGAAATGTATAAAATAAAGGCAGGATAGTTGTTATTATAAATACAACAATGTGAAATCACAGCTGCCTGTTCTTTAGTTGGTGTTGGCTGGCCTTCAGATGACTCCAGTTTTTCTTCTTACTGTAGTGTGACTGTCATGTTTCTATGTATATCTTTTTTTTTTAAGTGTCTCATTTGTAGAAAGAGAATTAGGAGAAAGTGGTATAAGTATGAACATTTGCACATGCTTTGTCACCTAGGACTTTGAGAAGGAAAAATGGGGTTCTTTTCAGCTTGCAGATGATCTGGGGTACTTCAGTGCAATAATGTTAATGCAACTAGACTGTGAACTGTCCTTTTTCGGTTATCATGGTACCGGTGCTGTATGTATGAAAGGTACAGTACTGTGATAACTGAAGAATGATAGTGCCATCACAATGAGATGGGTTATACTATGAAATTACTGCTGGGCATAATTACATGCTTTGAGAGTCAAGTAGGAGTTTTTGAGATAGAGCAAGGAGAGGAAGAACTTGTATGCCTCTTTGATGGATAATAGTCCATCAATAATATAGGAATGTGTAGACATTCTGCATAATAAAAAAATCTTTTTAAACTGGTAATAAGCTTATGAAGCCAACTTCTCCAAGTAATATTTTTGGAAATGTTAAAATTTCATGCAGTTTTTCTACAAATCTCCAAATATTAGTCATAAATGCTTTTTAGCTTCACCTGTCTTTTTCTTAATTAATTGGAAACTTTACTTTGGCGATACGCAGTTTGGCTTACCTATGTTTTTTTAAACATAACACTTGACAATGGAAAAGTAATGTATTTTACAAATAATCAGGTAGACATTGTTTAAGAACAGGTACTTTCTTTTGAAATGCAGATGTTGCTTGTGTTGACTACAATTTAGAAAAAGGAAATTATACTTACAGTTGTTTTTCCTTTTCTTTTAGAATTGAATTCCTGCGACATTTGAGAAGTTATTTCCAGGTTATGTTTAAAATTGAAACCAAACCATTTGAAGATGAACGAAAGGGAGGTGAAAAAATCTTAATGACCTGCGTTGGCATTGGATTTTCTAATCTTAGCAAAACAGTAAGATGATACTTTGCTCATGGACTTCAATTAAAAAGGACAAAAATTAACATTTCTATTGATGTACTTTCATGCACATGTTTTACTCAGGAAGAGTATGTGGATTTTATGCGTGTGACTGACTTTCACTTATTAAAGCAGTAGTTACTACCATTTTAATTCCTTCGAAAGACAAGTTTGAGACTCTGTGATGGACTTGAAGTACATGTTGAAGAATTTTTTTGAAGATACTTCTAGACATTTATGATTAGTTTTAGAGTTGGAAATACAATCTACATTTCTTATTTTTTCCTTTTATTGTAGAAAGAGCTAAAATCTCATTAAAATCAGATGCAGTGATAAACAAATTTGTGCCACAGTCTTAAAATTACAATTGATTTTTTCCAAGGAAGTTCTTTAGTATGCGTTAAATTAAGCTGAATGTTTTGTTATCAGGCTTTTTTCAAAAAGAAAAGCTTTTGAAGATGATCGACTTGCAAAACAGCTCTCCATGGAGAAGAGCTCTTTTCTATAGATTTTTTTTCTTGACCTTAGAGTGAAGTCTAAATCTCTGTTCAGAGATTTAGCTTTTTATTCTGAGTAAATGGATGCTAAAACTACATGTCCCATGTTTTTTTTTTTGCATGTCCTACATGTCCCATGTTTTTTTTTTTTTGCAAACAAATTTTATTAGTTTTATAAAAACAATACGGCATTTATACAACAATACGGATTGTTTTATAAAAACAATCAAGGCATAATAACATAAAAAATCTTTTCTAAGAAAACCAATAGAGCATACAAGAATAGTTCCAAATTGTAATATCGATATTTACGTTATCTGTTCAACTTCGTATCTTATCCCAACTTCTCCTTTTCATTCTATTATCCAAATTATATTCCTTGCTAATTAAAGTTTTATTGCCTCTCATAAACAATATCCAAATATCCAAAACATAAAACATAAAAAAAAAACATAAAACATCTTATCTGAAGGCTGCTTGATCCTGGGTTAAAACTCTTCACACAGACACAAATTCAGAAATCATACTCACTTTATATATAATTCCATATCTTATTACCATTTTCAATTTTCTATGTAGCTTCTCCTCCCTTTTATCTTTCTTAATTTTATTTTATTCATCTTATCTCAATTCAGTTCATAATACTTATCATTCTTTGTCTGTTCTGTTTCCAGCTATCCATTCATCTTTTTTCTTTTAATATACTTCTCCTGTACACTGCTTGGAGTGACGCCTTTGACTCATTCCCCTAGCTTAAATTTACTTAAAATAACACTTAATTTATGTTGGGATTCTGTTTAGTACATTCTAAAGTTACACAATAAATTTTATGAGAAGGGTAAAAACACAACAATAACTAAATAAAAGCATATATAACCCCTATCCATATCATTAAAAAGCTAATCATATATATTGATACTCATTTATATCTTAAACATTTTACTCTAGATACACATATAAAAGTACAATCTTATGTACCTTCTAGAATCCCTTTTTCAATTAAATTTACGCATTGTCTCTAAATAGGCTTTGTTTCTTTAAATCTTGCTTCCCACCATTAAGGCTTCTCATCCCATCCTTTCTCTCTTGCTTATTCTTCTCCTTGCCCTTTTTACCCCCTTGTCTCTCCTCCTCCCTTTTCTTCTTTTGCTTACTCACTTTCTGTTGTTTTCTAATCTTATATCCACCTTTCATCTCATTTTTCTCATTTTTGGTTGTTTTTTCAGACCTTAAAATCCCCCTTTTTTTCCTCTTTCTCCTCCTCCCCAAAAAGAACCCATTGTTCATCAAAGATGGCTTCTTCTTCTTCTTTGTCCCAATCGTCCTGCTGCATAATCAACTCTTCATAAATGCATACCGCCAAAAAAATTCTACTGGAAGCCCATCTGGGCCCGGAGCTTTCCCATTATTTTGTCTCTTGAATGCTTCATTTAGTTCCATCATTGTTATATTGCTTTCTAGCATTTCTTCAGTCTCTTTAGGTATCTTTGGTAAATTAGCTTCCTGTAAATACTGTTTGACTTTTCCTTCATCAATATTCTCTTGTTTATATAGTTGCCCATAAAAATCTCGAATAATTTCTTTTTTCTCCTTATTCCCATAACAAACTTGGCCTTGTTCATCTATTAACTTCAATATTTTTCTTGATTCCTTCTCCTTTCTCAATTTATATGCTAGCCATCTACCTGGTTTATTTGCATCTTCAAAATAATTCTGTTTAGAGTTTCTAATTTTCTGTGCCAGTTCTTCTTTCTCTATTAATTCCATTTTATGTTTAATTACATCCAGCTTCAATTTAATATCCTTTTTCTGTGGCATTTTCTATAATTCTTTTTCAAGAGTTTTATACTCATTTTCCAAGGCCTTAGAAGCTTGCCTTTTCCTAATATTCTTTTTTCTTGTATAATCTATTATCAAACCTCTAGCGTATGCCTTCATAGTGTCCCACACATTTTGCGTTGAAGTATCTTCTTTTTTATTTTCTCTGAAGAAAAAAGCCAATTCCTTCTCCATCCATTGTGTAAAATCTTTCTCCTTTAAAATAGTATTATTTAATGTCCATCTCGATCTTTTTTTTTGTCCCTTCCATTTAATTGTCATTGGGCTATGATCTGCCCAGGTACTTGTTTCAATGCTTGTTTCTTTAATATTAGATATTAGTTCTGTTGAGATCCAAATCATATCTAATCTGGACCATGATAAATGTCTATTTGAATAAAAAGTATATTGTTTAGCTTTAACGTTTCTTTCTTTCCAAATATCTTTTAAAGTTAATTCATCTGTCATTTTAAAAAAGGACCTTGGGAGAGCCTTTCTATTTTGCTTTATTGTTGTTGCTATATAGTCCAGTTTATTGTCCACAATTCCATTAAAATCTCCCATCATAATTATATTAACATAGTTCAGTCCAATTATTTTCATGTGCAGCTTTTTATAAAATTCTTCTTGTTTATCATTCGGAGCATAAATTGCAATCAAGAGTATTTTTATATTATTGTCCATTATTTCTACCATTAATACTCTTCCATCTTCATCCGAGTAAATCAATTTTGCTGGAATAGCCTCTTTAATGTATAAAACCACACCTCTTTTATTACATTGAGTCAAAGAGGTAAATATTTTCCCTAATTTTGGTTGTAATAACAATTGTTCATGTTGTTTTTTAATGTGAACTTCTTGTAAACAAATTATATCAAATTTTAATTTCTCTAGTTTATGAAAAGTTTTCCTTCTTTTAACTGCTGAATTAAGTCCGTTTATATTCATTGTAATCAGTTTTTTTTCCTCCATGATTATGCTTTATATTTAGGTCTAACAGCTCTTGTAGATCTCACTTCACGCTGTTCTTTGTTATCAATCTGTCCCCCTATTGCTCCTTTCTCTTTTTCAGTCTCCAGTTGTTCATCTTGAAACTCAATTAATGAACCCTCTTTCTCTGCTTCCTCTCTTCTTCCTCCGAAAAATTCTGCATGAAAAAGTTCTGCTTTCTCAATTGAGTCAATTCTATGTCTCTGCTCTTGCCACGTAAACATTAATCCTTCTGGAATCAGCCATCTATAATTCACTTCGTTTTCCAATAGTATTTTGGTCAGAAATCGATATTCTCTTCTCATCTCTCTCACTCTTCTAGGTATTTGTTTTAAAACCACAACCTCTTTATCCTTGTATTTCAGTATTTTCTCTCTTGCTACTTGTAATATTTGCGTTTTAATGGATTTTTTGGTAAATCTAATATGGACTTCCCTGGGTAATTTATTTCTCATCGCATATCTTGTATAGACTCGGTATATCTCATCTATTCCATCCATTATCTTTTCCTCTGTAATTTCCAAAGCCTCTGCCAAAATTTCTATCATTACTGCTGCCAAATTTTCTCCTTTTTCCTCCTCTATATTTTGAAATCTGAGGTAAAATTCTGACCTTTCCATCTCCCACCTCAACATCCCACCTTTTTCTTGTTCAACCACTTAACTTTTAATCCAACTGGCAGAGCAGCCAATTACAATCCAAAATGGAGAACTCCAATAGCAAAAAACACGAGACCAAAGAAGAAACAAAAAAAAAAGGAAGAAGAAAGATCTTCAGGTTCTTCTAGACCCCAATCCAACTACGAGATAGTCCACCATAAAAAAGGAAAAAATAGAAAGGAAAAAACAAACAAATCCAAAAATAATAATATTGATTAAGAGCAAAGAAAAAGGAAAAAGCAAAAAGAGAAAAAAGAAAAACAAAAAACAAAAAGTTCCTTCAGATTCTTCACACCTTAATCCAATTAAAAAATCTCAATAATCCAAAAAAAAAAAAAAAATTCAACCACAACAACAAAATAGTCCAAAAAGATAAATATGAAAAGCAAAAAAGTCCCAATAGAAAAGAAAAGAAAAATAAAGAAGAAAAGAGAAAAAACTCTGAGGCTTTCCCTTTAAAGTAAAAGGCAAAAATAAAAATATTACTAAAATTAAGATTTAGAAAAAGGCTGGCGAATGGGGTATATATAAGAAGACACACTGCACTTTGTTATTTATCCAAGGCTCTTGTTATGACTCTCTTCTCCAGCAGCTTCAAAGCCAAACCTCAAGTGTTGATAACAGTCCAGGAAAGCACCTGCAATAATATTTTACTGTGCTCTCCCTCTATCTTATCAGGTTAAAAAGTCCTTGAGATGAGGTCTTTTTGCAATTCTCTCCAATTCAAATAAAGATACTTTCAAGCCTCTAGTTGGCAGTGTTACAAAGTTTCTTAATGCTCTTTCTCCCCCCCCCCGCCAGAGAAAAGGAATAATATATGCAGAAAAAAAAGGAAAAAATAGCCAAAGGGAGCCTCTATCCTAAAGAAAGTTAAAAAATCAAAGGAAGCATAAAACTATATATAAAAGAAAATTCAATCTGGTTATCTACAAAGTCACAGTAAAATCTTTCCCAAAAAGTATAAAGAAAAAAAAAAAAAAAACCAAGCCTCAATTTGACATCACTTTAAAAAACGCCGCTCAAAACAATTTCAGTCAAAAAAAAATCTCACAGCTTTCTTCTTTATATCGAATGAACTTTCCAACCTTAGCGAATTTACAGCACAAAAGAGTTTTTCTCACCCAGCCGACACACTTCACTTCAATCACTTTCCTTCCGGAGCTGTCCCGACTTCAGCAGCTATGGAGGCTGCCTCTCCGCCGCCAGCAAAATGGCTTCTTCCGGATCTAACCAGAGATTTTGCGATATCTCTGGGATCCTGGAACAATGCCCTTCACGATCACCGTCTCTACGGGACGGTTTAGGTCCGTTAGGACCGACCAGGGGCGAAAATATCGGCTGCGATCTCAGAGCCCTGAGATCGCAGCTGTATCGCCGGAACGAAGCTCCGCCTTCTCCCCTTTACCCCTTAGTTTTAGCTTTCAAATTAAGTTATCTTCAGTGCCCAAATAAATTTTCCAAATCTTCATCTGCTGTTTCTATGGGGTGGGAGAGTGAAGAAAAAAAAAGTTTTTTTCCTTTTGACAGCTTTTTCCGCCGCTTTCCGATCTTCTTAGGAACAATGTATCTTTCTGGCAATTCAAACGATTCAGTTTCCAGGGTGTTTAAAAGTTGTAAATTGATTCGGCTCAGCCAGCACTTTCACTTTCCTTGCTTCCTCCAGCACCAATCTTACCCGGCTGCAGGCTTCTTCGTGGCGGCCATTACTGACCACCGCTCCACCACCTCTGGAAAACGGGGTTTTTCCAGGCAAGGAGGGGGTCTGCGACACCCCCAACTCCCTGTCCGGATCCCCTCTCTCTTCGGCTGCCTCTACAGGGCAGCCATATCCCCCTGACCCATTTGGATCGGGGGCACCTTGGCGGCAAGTGTAGCAGGAATCGCGGACAGTCGCGAATTCCTGATGCCACCGAAGCCACGCGAAACCGGAAACCATCCCATGTTTTTTCTTGGTCAGATATAGTGACAGTTGATGCAGAAGCGTATTGATTTCATGGTATAGCAACTTCAATTTTCTGTATCTGGAAGTAATTCTGAATGAGCAATTGGTTTATGGAAATCTTATAGAAAGGATGGGTGTTTTTCTGCTAACTATCGTACAAGCAAAATTCTTGTGTATCTGTGAATGATTTGAAACCCGTTTTCTACCTGGAAGATAACTTATCAGCTGATTAATGCATTCTTTTTAATCATTTATATCTGCTCTCTTTTATTCCTTTCCATCCTCCCTACTACAATCTCTCACACTGGAGATTATCATTATAAACCACAAGCATGTTCTAAAGAAAAGCCATTTTTCTTATACTCTACCTACCCTGAAGTATGAATAAAAACTGAAATTACATCCAGTTCCCCCACTAGTGCACAAAAATAAAGAACTTGAGATTAACACAAAATAAAAAATAAAAAGATGGAAATACAAAATGTAACATACGTCCATTGCTATATTTTTTACTGTTTCTATAGGAATAAAACTTTCCTAAATTAAATGTTCTTCCCTTAATGACTTGGACTTTTCCAGCTTCTGGAAAATTCAGGGAATGGAAAACTCCCACTTGCAACAAACTTTATTCCTTGAACTCTAATTCTACCCCCCCACCCACCCCCCGTTTTAAAAAAAGAGTAAAGCTTTTCAGTCAGCAGGGTTGGATGTGGATTGTTAGTTCTCGACTTAGATCCACAATTAAGCCCCAAATTTCCATTGCTAACCAAGACAGCTCTAAAGTGAGTTTTGCTGATTTTACAACCTCTCTTGCCTCAGTGAAGTGAATCACTGCAATTGTTAAGGGAATCCGACTTCCTCATTGACTTTGCTTGTCAGAAGGTCGCAAAAGGTGATCACATGACCTTGGGATACTGCAATCATCAGTTGTCAAGTGTTCTGAATCCATGAGGATGCTTCAACAATCAAAAGTAGGAAAAACAATCATGTGACTTTTTTTAGTGCTGTTGTAAGTTCAGGCAAATGGTTGAATTTGAGAACTACCTGTACATGATGGGCTCTCAAATGCACCTTAGAGAGAGGAGAGCAGGACTCTCCAACCTTGGCAACTTTAAGACTTGTGGACTTCAACTTTAAGATTTGTGGACTTCAACTCCCAAAGCTGACTGAGGAATTCTGGGAGTTGAAGTCCACAAGTCTTAAAGTTGCCAAGGTTGGAGACTCCTGGATTAGAGAAACAGAATTAGTCTTTCTTTATTGTCTACTCAGCAGACTCAGCTCATGTCTATGTTTTAATCCTTTTTATAGTATCTGCTGATTCTGCAAAAATGTACAGGTTTTCTCATTTATAATCCAGTTTAACCAGAAATAACCGGGACAAGATAAATTAGGACATATGGGGTGAAGAGTAATACTTCCATCAGGCTAATTTTAGGTTTCTTAAATCACCCTCAGGCTCAACATCACAATAGTTCAGATGTACAGGTATTATGTACCTTGATTTCTTTGGAATGGAGAGGGACATACATTTTTAAGATTTATTTACATATATACAGTAAACTAATTGAGTGCAAGTAGAGGCATACACTATTCAAATTTGTTTCGTTTTTCAATTAAAAAATAATTTCACCAGTAAAGTTAACACAGTACAACCCAAAGCAATAATGATAACTATTTAGAATAGCCACTGAGTTGGAAGAGTTCCTGCAACCCTCTAAATGAAAGAGAATAATGGGAAATAAAGGACAGTGGTGCCATTAAGAATGTACTAAAGCACTGAATTGTCTTATTGTTTAAGCCAGGGATGTCAAACTCCTGGCCTGTGGGCCAGATGTGTCACATGCTGGACATGCTCACGCCCGGTTTAGCAAAGGGAAAATTGTCCCGATACGTCCCATGATAGTGCCGTGAGTTTGACATCTCTGGTTTAAGCCAAAAGGTTAAAGGTTAATGCTCTTTATTGACCTCCATCAGAGTGGCCACTGGTAACATAGATCTGAAAAGGTACGTCTTCCTTGAATAAAGTTTGATTTCTGGGACTACATGTTTTTTTTTCTGCTAACAATACAGAAGTGGTTCACTACTGTCGTATTTGGTGTTTCCTTCAATTTGCCAGTCTAGCGAATAGGCTTCAGATTTTCCAGTTTTCTCCTACCCATATCATCAAGTGTAATCCTTTTTTTTCAGATTACTCAAGTGTGGCTAGGTATTACTGTCTCTTGTGAGGTTAACACTGAATGGCACACGTATACTGTGAGAGCCTCGGTGACAGTGGTTAGAGCACAGTACTGCAAATTACTTATGCTGACAGGCAGCTGCCTGCAATTTGGCAGTTAGAATCCCACCAGGCTCAAGGTTGACTCAGCCTTCCATCTTTTTGAGGTGGGTAAAACGAGGACCCAGATTGTTGGGGGCAATAGGCTGACTCTGTAAACCACTTAGAGAGGGCTGTAAAGCACTGTGAAGCAGTATATAAGTCTAAGTGCTATTGCTATACACACCCTAGCCTAGCATGATAATTGGTGCAATGGTTAAGGTTTTGGCCTAGAAAACCAGTGAGTTGTGACTTCTAGTCCCTGAAAGCCTGCTGGGTGACTTTTCGCCAATCTCAGCCCAACTACCAGGGTTGTTGCTGTGAGGAAAGGAGGAGGGGGAAGGAGTAGGTATGCTTGCTGCCTTGCCTGACTTATAAAATAATAAAAGCAGAATAAAAATCTAATAAAATAGTTGCTTCATGATCAAGCTATATATCTTGTAATTCAGTTTGTTCCTCCCAGTTTATCAGTTTGTTCCTCCCAATTTATTTATTTGACAATGGCATTATGTACATACAAAGCGACAGAGTTTTGGCTGCATTATCATGTTTGTCCCCTTGTCTTTTTTTTTTTTTTTAACTTCTCCGTGGATGCTGATATTATTAGATTTATCTCTTAGCTTTTCTCTAAAAGCTCAAGGTGCCTCACATAAAGATCTCTCCTAATTTTATCATGTGAGTAAACCTAGGTGAGAATGCTTGTTTGACTCAAAAGTTTGTGGCGCATTTCTACAACTCAAAAAAGACCTGAACCTGGCTCTCCACAGAACTAACACTTCAGTAACTACACCATAATAGTTACTGGTATCTTGGATAACTATTTGGAACAAAGCTGTTGGTTGCCTGAGATGCAAACAAAGAATGAGGTACTTTTAAAATATTTGACTGGATCCACGTGACGTCCTCACTCATGGTCAACTTAATTTTATTTACTCAACCCAGTTTTCTTGGTTTGAATTACATACTGAACCCTAAAATAGCCACCAATGGCTGGATTTGTACAGTATGCTAGGCTAAAAGGTTGACTGATTTCAGTATGGTAGACAGCCACAATTTTTCTGTCTCAGTTGAGGCAGAAGCAACAGGGATCTAAACTTTCATGTCTCGAGCTCTGATAGTTGACTTTTTTTCCTGGTCACTGTTCCCTTTACTAAATAGGGAGCAACTGCTTTAACGACCAAAGAAAGATCTCTGAATAAACAATGGCCTGTCTCTCAGTGTGCTTAGCCAAAAAGTAGTTGTTTTAGGTTTCTGAATTCAACATTGGACAAAGGTCAATTTTTCAGACTGTTGACAATGAGTTTGGGCCTTATACTCATCCAAAAAGTGGGGGGAAAAATATCATGTTTTCCTAAATCAGTGCTTTGCTTCCAACTTGGGGAGCATGTTTTGGAAGATGCAGATACAAGGCTGGCAGTCATGTGCGCCCAACAATTGTCTTCTCTAATTTAGGGCTATATTTATGTGTTGTACAAACTCAGCCAAATGTGCTTTAGTCAATTCTTCCAGTCATATGAAATGAATTCCAATTGGGACAATGACATGAATGAGGACACTTTAATCCTTTTCCCAGTATCATTTGCTGATTAACTGCCCCAGCTGTAATTTATTCTCTTTCCTTAAACACAGACAAAATACATTTACAGAGTTTTGTAAAAGAACAAGTAATAATTTGACAAAAGTATATCATTCATATATTGCTGTAAGCCACAATTAATTGAATAAGCTACAAGATTTAAGATCATACAACAGGTAAGACAAAGTAAAATAAATCATGTTACAATTTAGGATCACATGAATCCTATGAGTGTGTGATTATGAGGAGGAAAAAGATTAACCATACCTTGTGCCAGAGAGATCTCTCTCTCCCTCACTCTGTATGTTTCTTTGAATTCTTCTCTTTTGGGTTAATCTAGTAGTTTCATGCATTGGAATCAAATATTTTTTGCCAATCTTTCTATTCTGCAATAGTTTGCAGTATACACAACATTCTAATTTAATTAAATTGGTACAGTAGTCCTTGATTTTACAACCATAATTGGGATCAAAATTTCCTTTGCTAAACAAGGCGGTTGTTACATGGATCACGCCTGATTTTCTTTTTTTAACCTTTTTGCACTTTTTTGTGTTAAGTGCATCAAGCAGTCATTAAATGAATCCAGCTCCCCCCATTAACTTTGCTTGTCAAATATTGGCTGGGAAGCTTGGAAATGATGATTTTGTGATCTGGGGATGCTGCAACCCTTCTAAATACATGCCAGTTGTCAGGTGCTTTAATTTTTATTAAGTGATTATCGGGATGCTGCAACAGTTGTAAGTGTGAGCACTTGTAAGTCAGTTTTTTTCAGTGTCATTACATTTTTGAACAATCTGCAGCATGGCTGGCTCAAGAATTTTGGGAGTTGAAGTCCAACAGGCTGTAAAGTTGCTGTACAGGTAGTCCTCGTTTTACAACCATTTGTCTAGTGACCGTTCAAAGTTACAACAGCACTAAAAAAAGTGACTAATGATCATTTTTCACATGATCCTTGCAGCATCCCCAGGGTCACATTATCAAAATTCAGGTGCTTGGCAGCTGGCATGTATTTATGATGGTTGCAGTGCCCAGGGCTCATGCGATCATCTTCTGAGTCATAAAGTGAGGCACAACTTACTTAGCTGTGTTGCTTAGCAGTGGAAATTTTGAGCTCAATTGTGGTTGTAAGTCGAGGACTACCTGTAGTTGCCTACCCCCGCTGTGTACTAAGGGATGGGCCAATCTCAGACGATAAAGCTGCCCAGAGTTCCTTTGGTTTGTGAGATGGGCAGCATATCAATTCAATAAATACATAAATGTAATAAATATATGTTGCAAGGTAAGCAACTCCTTCCATTCCAATGCTGAGCTGACCCTGAGGATAAACTACTCAGGTAGGGTAAGAAAACTTCAAACTTTGCAATCCTTGGATTTGTTGGTTTTTGTTTACTTCTTCCCATTCATCCTGGAGCCTTTTCTGTTCCTGTACCAGACTCCAGACATTTTAGGCTCAAGCGTTAATGTTTTATCTCTATTTGGCTTTCAAGATTGTATTGTACTTAATGTTTTTTTTTAAAGAAATGCCATGTTGCAACATAGGGCAGAGAACGCCTAGTAAAACAGAAAAAATGTGGGGCACAAAAAAGCCCTGTCTTTGTAATAAGGAAAAATATTTCCTTCATGAATGACTCATACTATAATATAGTTAATCCCTCCCCAATGTTCATTTCTGTCCTACTCCAGCACATTTAACATGTATTTATCTTGTGCTGATATTTAACCCAGGTTTTTTTTAAGTGCACAGAGAAATTATATTTTAGCTGTACCTCTTAGTTCAGTTGCTACAATTTCCCTGGCACTAAAGGTACACATAGTGATTTCTTCCTGAATGCATTTGATTTAACCTTCAAGGGAAACATTCTCATTCCGTTGCTAATATCATCCCTCTGTTCAGAACATCTTATTTTCCCTCTGTTGAAGCTTACACTGGATTACACTGCAAACAGAAAGCATCCAAGTACTGTACCTTTCCATTCTGTTCCTAGTAAAGGAAAACATGTTAATAAACAAGGGCTAGAACAGGTACAGCTTTGAGAGACATGACTGATGCATGAATTCTCAGGCTGATTCCAATTTTTCAAAGCTATTGAAGCATCATGGTGTTCAAAACTTGTGACAAAGTAGGATATGGTCTGGAACATTTTATACATTACATTAGGAGAATATTGTGTAAACTTTTCTCATTTCAGGCCAAGAAAGAACTGTTCTCTCCTCCATGTTCCCCAATAAATTTCAGAATGATTACTCATTATTTTTTATCAGAAAAACTCATTTTCAAAGAGTTTGCAGATTTGTTACTGAAAAAAAAAATCAAATCTTAAGATTATTTTTGTGGTTGCATGGAATCATACCAGTCTATTTAAGCCATCAAGTCATATCCAATGCTAAAGGCAGAAATCCAAATTAAAGCACTTTAGTGGATGATTGTCTATTTCTCACTTTAAATCATTGGCTGAAGCAGACCCTACCAGTTCTTTTGGCAACTGGTTCCACTGAGAAGCTGCTCATATAACAGGGACATTTTTATAAAGTTTAATTAGAATGTGTCTTTCTAAATACTAAAATTTGGTATCCATGATTGCATGCCATACTTGAAATGGAAGACTAACCATCGCAGAATAAAGCAGGGTTTTTTTTTCCTGTGATGTGATCAATATATTTGCTAACTTACTTAGTTGTTTTTTCTTACTACTGAAAGTTTATACCTTTCCATAATTTTTTCCTACGAAAGATGCTTCCTGATTTTGTGGACTATTAGATTAACACAGTTCTCTGTCTTCAGTATCAAAGAAAACATAAAGGACTGGATACACCTTTCATATCTGTAATGGAATGAGTGGATGACCCTGGGGAAAGAAAGGAAGAGATAACTAGAGAAGAGAGGCTGGAGCTCTCTTAGAAAGTTAGGAAATGACCCACCTAATGGATAAAGCAGTTAAAAAGAGGAAAATTTGTCCTTCCAGACTTGCAAGATTCTGGTAATGTATCCTAAAAAAAAGTAGAATTAGTAGAATTAGGTCATCTAGTTCTGCCTCCTGTCTGGTTTACCTGGGCGGGCTGACAATAACCTTGGTATACAGTTCAGATTCTGACCCTGGACATTTAAACACAGAGTAAATAGGAGTTTCCTTATCACGTTTCTATGAATCTCAACTTTTGGGGGGAGAAAATTAAGAATTAAGCAACTCTAGCTTTTTTTCATCAAGCGTTAGCCACATTGATAATTTCCCATTAATATGTATTAATACATATGTAAAGAAATCCTTTGTTGTTGTTAGTATTTTTCTGGTAAGCAGGGCCAAGCTCCTCAGATGATATGCAGGTCGTCTCAAATCACTGAACTTACATAGAGATATAAAAGATTGGACTTAAACACTTCCAGACTAAATAAAATTAATATAGCTTCTGCCTCAAATATTTACTTTTTCTTAATTTCTTAAAGTCTAAAAAGTTAATTTCTTAAAGTTAAAAGGAATTCTAAAATGAACTCCTTAAGCTTCTTTTCCCTGGACCTACTTGAACTTGAGATAATTGCAGTTTGTTCTTTTCTATTGGGGAAATGATACTTCCTGCTTCTTCCCAGCTTAGGAGTAACAAGTTCTTTCTGTTTCTTTATCATTCTAGTATTTTTGGAAGAACAAATCTTTTTTATTGTACTTAAACAGAAAGATGCCTGGGGAATCTTCTTTGGCTTTGCAGCAGAAGTCATAGAACAGGGCTCTTCAAACTGGAAGTGCTTTAAGACTTGTGGACTTCAACTCCCGAAATTCTTCCCCCAGTCATGTTAGCTCAGGAATTCAGGGAATTGAAGTCCACAAGTCTTAAACTTGCCAAGTTTGAAGACCCTTGTCATAGAACATAGAATCATAGGATTGGAAGGGACCTCGGAGGTCTAGTCCATGTTTGAAGCAAGTGATTTTACCATCCTGGTCAAATGGTTGTCCAGTCTTTTTAAATTAAAAAAAAAAACCCTCTAGTGATGGAGCACCCACAACTCTGAAAGGCAAGCTTTTCCATTGATTAATTATACTCATTGCTTGTTAGTGTTATTAGTCATATCCTCCTCATCCAGTATTTCCAGTCTGGGAAGTATTCCTGCTATCCTTCACCTACCTGAGCTCATTCTGAATTTCAACTTTTGACTTTCAACTCTACATATCCAGGATAACTCATGGTGACTTGGCACATTTCTTACCTCCAGTATAGGTCCTTGTCTTCATCATTACAATTGTTTGCAATTGTGGTTCTAGGGACTTTCTTTCCTACTGAGTGACTCCAGATAAATGTCCATTTTGTAATATAAAACATTTATAGTCATTATAGAGATCACTCAGGCTTGAGAAAGCAACGGCTTTTAAAAAAAAAAGTATGGATGTTCGGTTTGATTCTAGAATCCCTCTATTTTTCCATGTTGCTCATTGAACCATTAGTTTTGACTAGACAACCAATCATGTATTTATCACTTGCCATGTTCGAAATCAGACTGCCTATAAATTCCACTATTTACAGATTTATTTGCATAGGTAACCCCTTCAGTATAGCAATTCCTCAAATTACCAAATCTCATTCTCTTAAAGAGTTATCTTTACACATCTAATCAAAGGCATCTTGCAACATCTCAGGATCACAACAAGGCTGAGGAGTTAAAAGATAACAGATAATCAGAGTTGGAAGGGACCTTGTAGGTCATCTAGTCCAGAGGTCGCCAACCTTTTGGACCTCAGGGACCACCAAACTCATAATTTTAAGCCCCAGGGACCACTAACCGGTTCTGTGGGTGTGGCCTAATTTGTGGGTGTGGCTTGGTGGTCATGTGACTGGCTGGGCATGGCTTGTATGTAAATATTATAAATATTTATATAAATACTGATTTTTTTTTAATAAAAAAGAGCAACTTTTACCCCAAAGCAGGCAGATTGAGTTGCTCACAGAATCACAGATCTACCATCGGCTAGCTCAGTCTGTCACATAAAATTTGCTTGCAAGCAAACTCACAAAATTAACTCACAACATACCATGTATGTAAATATTGAATTTTTTTATAAAAAAGAGCAACTTTTACCCAAAATCAGGCAAATAAAGCAGGCAGATTGAGTTGCTCACAGAATCATTCAGTATCTATCTGCCATCAGCTAGCTCAGTCTCTCAAATTTGCTTGCCATGTGTCTGCACTGAATAACAACCTTCAGTCCTAAGAAAGGTTTGGCTGTGCTTAAAAGCAGAGCCGAAGATCTAAAGATGAGCTAGAAATCAAGAAATCCAACCATTTCCTGCTTCCTAAGCTAATCTAAATCTCCCAGCACAGCAGAACAGCTGATGGCGGAAAAAGGAAAAATACAAATTTAGCAGGCAAGTTTGCCGGGTAAGGAGTGAGTGGGTGGGAAGGGTTCCCATGAGCCATGTGGGCAGCGCAGCCTTTTGTTTCTGTGCAGCCAATATTAATGGCTTTGGGGGGGGTGTTCTGGGGGTGAGATTTCTCTGCGACCCACCAAAATTTTCTCGCAGCCCACCAGTGGGGTGTGGCCCACCGTTTGGCGACTGCTGATCTAGTCCATTAGTCCATCTAGCCCAAGCTGAAGACCCTACACCATTTCTAGCAGATGGGAGTCCAATCTCTTCTTGAAAGTCTCAACTGATGGTGCTCCCACAACTTCCGAGGGCAAGATGTTCCATTGGTTGATCGTTCTCTCTGTCAGAAAGCTTCTTCTTATTTCCAGGTTAAATCTCGCCTTGTTCAGTTTCCATTCATTATTTCTTGTCTGGCCCTACAGGCGCCTTAGAAAATAGCCTGACCCTTTCCTCCCTGCGGCAGCCCCTCAAATATTGGAAGACCGCTCTCGTGTCTCCCCTGGTCCTTCTCTTCACCAGACTAGCCAAGCCCAGTTCCTGCAACCGTTCGCTGTACGGTTCCGTGTTTGGCGAAGTTTAGGAAAGGGGAGGGGGATCGGAGCCCGTGGCGGAGTCAGCTGTCCATTTTAGGCGATCTCTGGCCTATCGAGACGGCTCCCCTTTCTTAAAAGATTTAAGCGCCCAGCCTTCTTTCCGAGCCTCGCTTTCTTTCTGAAGCCACCCGAAAAATGGGCCGTTTTGCTTCCTCCTCCCATGGGCGGGGCGGGGGAGGAGCCTGCCAGCGCCTCTACGCTCTGTATGGCGACGTAACGCGCGTGCGCGCGTCGGCTGCGGCTTGCTAACTGCTTCCCGCTTGGCTGGGAAGACTGTGCGGAAGCGGTGGCGGCTGTTCTTTTCACCACCACCCCTCCCTCCCTCCGGAAACCAGTGAGAGCAGGAAAGGCAAGAACCCGAAGAGCGAGCGAGCGAAAGAAACCGAGCTTGCAAGGCTCACTGAAGGCCGAGCTCGGCAGTGGCGAGCGCGCGGGGAGCAGGACAGCGGCGGCTCCTCTTCCTCCTCCCGGGGAGGGAACAGAGCCGAGGGAAACTTGGAGCCGTTTTCTCGAGAACTTTGGGAGGAAGCCTCCGCCGACACCCCCCAAACCCCGGGTGAGTTAAGTTCCCCGGGCGCCCGTTTTTTTCCAAGTCTGTGCAGACTCGCCCACCGTTGCAGGAGGAGCGGGTGCGGGACGGCCGGTTGAAGATGCCAGTTTTTGCAAAAGGCAAAAAAAGTTCCCGGGGGGTTTTTGGGTTTTTTTCCCCGCACCACCTCAATGGGAAAAAAAATCTCCAGGGTTGAACTGTTGGGAATTTTTGGTGTTCTCCGAGGTTTTATTACCTATTTATTACCGGGTAAATAATCTCTGTGTGGTTATTTTTATTTAATTATTTTTAAGGCAAACGAGGAGGAAAAGGGCGGGGAAGTTGCCGGTCATTCGTGCTTGTTGTTGGCATTTTATTCTAAGGGGAGAGAGAGAGATCAGCTTGGGGTTTTTTGTCTTAATTCATCGAACCGCCTACCCCTCAAAAATCCTCCTAGCCTCTCGTAGAAGCGAAACCGAAAGACGGCCTCTAAGGTGTCGGAATAAGCCGGGGATAAATTGAAGCTCCTGGGGTGTCCTTTTCATCCGCCTTTAAAAAAAAAAAAAAAAGCCGACCATTTTCTTATTAGAGGCTGTCAAAGCCTCTCTCTCTCTCCCTCCCCCCTCTCTTTTAACCCCAAGGATGTTGCTGTTTTTAAATAATGCCCTCCTAAGATATAGCATGCATTTATAAATATTTAAAACTTTGGGGTGACCTGTCCCAGACTTCAGGAAGATTCTATTTTTTCCCAAAGATCACTTGTGTGACTTGATTCTGGCCTTTGTCCCCCCCCCCTCTTTTCTGCTTATAAAGCTGACATTCTAGAAATGAGTGCTCTTCTCAAAAGGAGACAAGGTCCTGTGGCTTCTGAGTGGGGGAAGAAAAGAGGGGACGAGAACGTCTTTTGCTCAGAACGATTGGAAAGAAGTTGTGGTTTGCAGCCCAATCTGGCTGCACTCACACACCACCATAACAGGCTCTTGACATAAGTCAGGAAATCATGATATTTGGCTTTGCACTTCATGAGAATCTAGCCAGAATTGATGTTTTTTGGTAGCACCAACTTTAGGAAACTGATGTTTATCACTGTTTCTTTTGGCTTGATCTGATAGACTTCTTTGGCTTCTCCTTTTCATACTGTTGAATTGCAACTCTAGGAAGATATTAGTAGTTTGTGGGTAATGATCACAGATTATGTTGGGGATTTAGTAGTCCAGTTTTCTTTTAAAGGATTATACATCTACAGAAGAACAGCTGGTTCACAAACAGCAAAATGAAGCGTAACTCCATATTTTAAAAAAATTAAAAGCAAGATAGAGGGAGTCTCTGGTAAGGGAACACTCAGGCCTGTTTATAGCTGTGAAGAGAGAAAATATCTTCTTTCCAAAGATTTACATATATGATTTTAAGTTGGAAAGGACACAGAAGTAACTGTCTTACCTAGCAGATGATTCAGATTCATTGTTATCAGATTGGCTGCCCACTATGTTGTAAGTTGCTATCCTCCATAAGCTTATCAGTACAACATATATATATATGATATGTATTAGGGAATAAATTCAGAATGACACTGCTCTTGAAAAATAAGGAAACAAAAAAAAAACATGTTTTATATCTTCTTGACTTTAACATGATTATGGAATGATCTGGAATTTAAATAATAGTTATATTACATCCTGGACTTTTAAAGCTCATCTGGGCAGAAGAAAGTGACTCCAGACTACAACTAAATGAGGGTTGTTTTTTTTCTAGAGATGGCATAATATTGAGTGGTGTTGCTTTGTTATAGGAAACAATGTAAAATATTCAGATGAACATTTTTTCTTATCTATATCAAGCACACTCTTTAGGACTTTGACTATGTAAATATGTACATACATATTACATATTTATATATACAAATACCTGCCAAAGATCATTGTAGTGTGAGACAAGTGAAGCAGCCATAACTCAAAGATGAAGCACCTAAGCAGAGAGGACTAAGTCAATTTTCTCAAAAAGTTCTCTTGGAGAGGAAACATAAAGAGGAAATCTCTAAGGATCAAAGGAGGGTCATCTGAAGAAGACAAAGAGATCCAACATGACAGAAACATTCAATCCCATATATCAGGGCTGTCAAACTCACGACTCACAGGCTTGATACAGACTGGATAAGTCACTTCTGGTTTAGCAAAGAGGCGGGGAGTTGTGATACATTACGTGACTATAGCATGACACCATGAGTTTGATACCAGTGCCCTATATAATTACAGGTAGTCCTTATTTATGACCTTCAACTTTATAAGCAATTTAAAAACATTTATGACCTTCATAGCATTCCTCAGTTATATGGTTGGCATTACAGTCACTACATATTTTGTGCCTGACTTGTCAGGCTTTTTTCTTCCTTTGTTCAGAGTATAGAGATTGGAGAGGAAGGGGCTGCAAGAGATTAAACTTCTCTTCTACACATCAAAAGCAATGTATCCATGCCTGGCCTGGGAGAAGCAGTTGCATTATGCAAATAGCTTTCAATACTGTCTTGAAGTTCCCTTCTCTCCATTCTTGAGGAGACAACAAGCTATTTCTGTTTGCAATCTCTCCTTTGCCTGATTCTTCCTCCTCCCTATAGAGCAGAGAGATTGGAGAGAAAAGAATTAGAAGAGAGTAAGCTGTTTGCTCTTCTTCACATTGAAAACAATGCAATTGCACCACCAGCAGGAAAGAATCAGGCAAAGAAGAGGTTGCTTACAAAAAACACTCTCCCCTCCTTTCTCTGCATTGTGGAAAGGTTGGGGAAGAAAGTAAACTGTTTTATGTAGCATTCCTACAGTTCCCAATACCAGGCTAAAGGCAGAATCAAATAAATGGAGATGGGAAGAAACATACAATGTAACCAGTAAAGTTTTTCTGCTACTTTAAAGGTCATTGTGTCTGTATTTTCCTTATGTGACTCATTTTGGTTGAAAGTGATTTATATGTGTTAACTAATTGTTACCTGGCTGTTGATCAGAATTATATGTCTTCTCTGCTTTAGCTGCACCTATCTGGAAACCCCAGCTAGAAAGGGGTGGTGGTGGTGTTAAGGGGTTTACAATAGGCTGTGAAGGTATGAGTGACTATAAGTGGAAGCTGGGCATGTTTGTAACAGGAGCTGGGAGTAAAGAAAATGAATGTGTCCAACACAGTTGAAGGGCACCCAGTGATGGACAGAGTTAGATAGTACTGAACTCATAGAAGGCATAATTAGTGTAGAACAGATTTATATTCTTTGTTGGGCATAAGTGGTATCATCCTTTGGTATGGCAGAAGAGGCAGAGCAAAAGGAGGCGAGTCCACATAACATGATTTAAAAGAGGATAGGTTTTTTTTTTCTGAAATTCTTCTGTTGCTGGCTACTTTAGAAGTTGTAGGATATATACCAAAGCAGGAGAATATTAAAAGAGGTGTCAGAACTGAAATAAAACAGCATGTTTATTTAAACTGCCCCCATTAATTACAGCATCAGGGGCTCCTCCATCTGCCAGGATGAGTTCCAGTAACGAAGAGATTGCTTTCATTGGGCAGTTTTATAACCCTGCAACCTCTTTTTTCTCCTCCACCCCCAAAGTTGCTTAGTTTAGGCATCAGCAAAGGAAGGTTAGATATAAATGAGGATTAAGTGTCTAAATAACAGATGTCTGCTATATACATAAAGACACCTTTTTAAATAAGGCAATTTTGTTTAAAGATGCAAATGCAGTCTTGTTGCATTAAGAGGACACATAGGAAACACATCCAACCTCCCTTTTGAGTAGCAGCCAAAAAACTTATCAGCATGCTACCTTAAACAAGTAATTCTGTTCTCCTTGCAAGGCATTATAATGTGTTGTTGTGCCGTTCATAGACATTGTCCATATATACTGTTGCATGTAGCAGAATAATAATGAAGTGATGAGGTCATATATGTAGTCATGGTAAACTTGTTGATTGGCTCTTTCAGATGCCAAAGTTCAGTGAATTACTGTATCACCACAGCTTGACATAGACAATAGGAAGCATGTGCATTTTCATTTGTGCCAGTAGGAAGGCCTTGTGTCTAATGAAGACAGTCATTAGCCACAAATACAGGAAACTCTCTCTTCACTAAGACACGTGTAGTATTCCACTCAGTAAGGTCTAATATTTCTGAAGCTTTCATTTGTCTTGCTCTTCCTCTTACCTGGATTTTTGATATGGCCAAAACCTTTCTCTCCCATTTTGTTGCATGCTCTGGGAGATAAAAGTAGTCCTGAGGCAAAACTTGGCCTGTTCATTGTATTCCTGATTGGATAAAATATTATACAATTCAAGGGCAGAGGATTTTATTTACGTAGTTCCTAATAATTTAGTTCGATTTAGTTTCTAATAATTTCCCAAAAGGAGAACTTCCAAAGCTGGGAAAAGGAAAATATACATTGATACAGGGCATTCATTGCCTGGATTACTTCCAAAGACAACTGTTAAAAAGACTTTTCTTTTGATTTCAGATAGGCTATACCTGTCCATGAAGGCACTGTCAAATGCTTCCTTTTTATTCAACAGATGTCATGCTGAAGGGCAAAGACCCCAACAGATACCTCCAAGGTCCAGCATAAATCTAAGGCAAGTCAGGAATGAGATTTCTGACAAAAAAAACAACCCTAAATAGGGCAAGGCAGAGTAGAATTAGGAAAACAAAACCGTGTCTTCCTTTTTTCTCCAAATGATTTTTGAGACTAGCTAGGTGTCCTTAAAAGGGGAAATCACCTTTTCCCAACAGCAGCAGCAGCTGTAAGAAAGGATATGTGCAAGAAACACTTGTACTGCAGGAAATTCTTGCAATGCTGGCTAATTTGGAATTTTCAGGGTGGATACTGAAACAGAAGGATGTGAAAAGAGATACAAGGACTATAATAAACAGCATTGTGTTTATTTAAATTGTTCCTATTAATTATTTACATCACCAGGGGCCCCTCCTCCATCTGTCACAATGGTAAGGACTGTAAGGTCTTTGCTTTTGTTGGGCAAGTTTTATAGCCCTGCAACCTTTTCTTTCCTCTGCCATCCCCAGAGCTACTTCAGCATCAGGAAAGGAAGGTCAGATATTAATGAGAATTAGTGGGTACTGAGAACCAGCTATGACAAAAAAGAGAAATAATTATCTGATTGAAGTTAAAACTGGAAGTTTTGCAATGATTCTTTTGCAACAATGAATGGAAAGGTAATTTCTTTGAGCAGTCTCTCTTCCAGGTGTTAATTAAAAATGGAGGTCAAATGAAAGAGAAGGATCATAATAATTAAATTTTATTTTATTTTCTCCCATCTTAATTGTTTTAAATATAAAGGATATATAAAGGGGGGGGGAATCATATGCCTTCCCTTACTTCTATCCTACCTACAGGTAGTTGGTGGGTTACAATGATAGTTGGGATTGGAATTGAAATGGCAAGGACTGCCTTTCTCAAGTTATATCTACCCAACCTACCAGAAAGGCAGGACATGTTGCAGGTTCCATCTATTCAAGAAACCTGGTGAGACTAAAACAAGGGCCTTCTCAGTGGTAGCTCCCTCCCTATGGAAAACACCCCAAAAGATAAAATTGGCCCCCATGTTGTTACTTTTCAGGAAGGCTCTGAAGATATGGTTCTGTCTGCAGGCCTGAGGACTTCAAGAGACAATGATATGATTGTATTGTTGCCACCAGGGAGGGGGAGGGCTGGGAAATGGGGTGTATGGGTTTTTTATTTTGTTCTTGTTTTTATATTTAATGTTTTTAATATTTGATATTTTTTAATTTGATCCAGAGTTACGGTGCGTCAGCTTGGTGGCCATAAAATTGTTTAATAAATAAATGAATGAATTCTGGCAGTCCTGGTTGCTGTCAGTAAATGAGGACCTCACGTGAACACAGCTTCCAACTTCCTGCTAGTTTCACCATTGACTTTGTGGGAAAGTGGCAGGGAAAATTGGAAATTGTGATCACCGTGACTGTGGGCATGCTACGATGACCAAAGTTCTGAAGACTGTCATATTTCCCTCTCATTCAGCACTGTTGCATCTTGAATTATCACTGAATGAGTGGTCATAACCTGAAGACTGTGTATAAAGAAAGCAGCCAGATGATTCAGAGAGACCTATGCAGAAATTGGGTAGTGGGGATGAGAGGACCTGGCCAATGTAATGTAAGGATATTTACTTGATCCCCTGTGGGTCCTTGTAGGCCCTGTGATACAGATGATGTAGTTTTTAATATTAAATAGGCAGCCTTCCAAAGAAGAGGAAGAACTGATTTCAGTTTTACAGAGATGGTAAAGCAAATTTCAAAAGAGTTTGTTTATTTACTAAATTTATTTATTCATTATCCAGGCTTACGAACTAGAAATAGTTTTGATCAATTGAAAAACCGAAGTAACGCAGAGTGGTACGTTATATTTGCTCTTTAGAGTTGCTAATATTAGTAACACAAGAGTTAAAGTCTGATCTTGAGTAGAATACTTTCTAAAGCATCGTGTTTGGCATCGATGTTTGGCATCGTGCAAAGCTAAGGTCACTGAAATCTTTTCTGTGCAATGTTTACATTTCAGTAGCAGTTAATTGCAAATGTTACTTTATAAGGTTCTGTAGTTGGGTATTTTGTGATTGACAAAATATTTTTAAAACATTAGCTCTTGGGAGGGGTGAAATGAAAAGTAATTCTGCTATGGGAAAAGATTATTTTATTTTTGTGGCATAAATATGCCCACAAAGTAAGTTAAAATATTTTTTGAATTGTTAATAGACTCAATACATATTTAAAGCTGATTATTGAGTTTGAAAATAATGTAATTTTGTTACATTATTTGGACTTGCAACATGCAGGCATATTTCTAAGCTGCTTTTAGAGATTTTAGTGTGATAAGAGTATTTTTTTGGAAAGAGAATAAGAGGGTTGAATGAAATACTGTTTTGTTCAGTACTATCAAAGTTATGCTGAATGTCCAATGGGCACTTAAATCCATTTTTCTCTCCAGTATCCAATGTGTAATTGAGTCCAATTAATTTACCTTACGCTCTCAGTAAACTACAATTTTATTATGAACTTGGTAGTGAACAGTATTTATCTTTCAAGATAGCATTTGAGATTTTGCTTTTGCTTTTATTGGATTTCCCTTAGATTTGGGTGAGGAAGGTATTGAAATTTTAATTTTGGACTATCGGGTCTATATTGAACCTATAAATTTATAGAAAGCTCAGATAAAATGCAACATACATTTTATTTTCTATAGTAAACAAGAAAACAAGCTTATTAATAACAATACAGCAAAACAGTGTGCATTTAGATAGTCTAAAGAATTAATGTCATAGTTTGGTCATTGGGTTTCAAACCAGCTATTTTCAAAATAATGCAGGTTGCTTAGTCAGAATCATTGGTTCTATTCAATTCTAGCTTTCCATTTTTTTGCTAGAATTTTGGCATATTATTCACAGATGTATCTTGTTATTTCTGTTGAAAGTGGGTTTGGCTATTAAACTAAAAGAGGAATTATGTTTTAATACAATCTTAACTTCTCTTTCTTCTAAGAAGCCAGAATGTTATTTTTCTGACAAGCTTTGATTTTAGGTCAAAGACAACTCTAAAAATTCTAAGCATACAATTTTCATCGGTCCATTAATATTTTTTATATCTAATTGCTTCCCCTTGATGCTGAATGGGAAAGGTTAGTAATAGGAACAGTTTTCGTTATGAATTATAAGCCAGAATTGTGCAGCATTATAGCATTGTAAATGCATCAGTTGTCTTGCAACATCATTGGCCTGAAATGCTCAGTCTGTGTCATCTGCAATTTTTTTTGAACAAACTTTATTGATTACAAAACCAAAATATCAAACAAACACAACACGCAGAAGAAAAAAGAAAAGAAATAGAAAAAAAGAAAATGATTAAAAAACTAACAATTCTACTATCGACAATCTATGGTTCCTTGTTTATTATCAACATTAGTGATACATTTACAAATACATCTTATTGCGAATATATAATTATGATTTACATTTTACGTTATTTACTAATATATTTTCTATTTTTGTTCTATCCAGTCATACCAGCATTCCCAGCTTCTACAATATTCTGATGTTTCTTTTTCCTTAAGTGCTAAGGTTAACTTGTCTATCTCTGCACAGGCTGTTATCTTCTGTATAACTATCTCCTCTGTTTGAATATCTGCTTGTTTCCAACATTGTGCAAAGGTTATTCTGGCTGCAGTAAGAATATGCAGTATTATATATTTGACATTTTTAGGAATTTGTCTATTAAATATCCCCAATAGGAAGAATTCTGGTTATTTCCTCTGACCACTTTTTTATTCTATGCCAGTATCTTTGGGCTTCAGTGCAGGACCACCACATATGAAAAAATGTTCCCTGTTTCTTTTTACATTTCCAGCAATTCGGATTCATGTTAGGAGACATTTTCGCTACTCTCAAGGGTGAGAGATGCCATCTATAAAACATTTTATAGGCATTTTCTTTATATGCTGCTGACCTTGTAGTTTTATTATTCCTTGACCAAATCTTTTCCCGTTCTAATAATGTAATGCTACGTCCTATGTTTCTGCTCCAAGCTATCATGTTGCCTTTGACTACTTCCTCTTCTAATTCCGTCTCTAGTCAATAATTATAAAATTTAGTTATATTTTTTTTATCTGGACCTAATAACATTTTATCTATTTGTTGTGCCTTAGTATAAATTCCAAAAATTTTCTTGTCCTGGCTATATCTATTTTGAATTTGCAAGTAAGCCCACCGGTCAACTTGTAGTCCCTGTTCCTGGAGATCTTGCCATGATTTTTAAGTTCCTTGTGCATCAAGAAGGTCTTTGTATTTTATCATTTTATCATCTAGATTATTGGATGTATCATCGCCTCCATCGTTGAGATCCAAATTGTGTCATCTGCCATTTTTTATGCTAGCATCCATTATACAGTTTTCTGACTGGTGCCAGCAATTAATACAATTGTAAGCCTTAAGAGCTTCTCGAAAGACCTTACCATATTCTGAATAAGTGGTGTGGTTAATGATTGCAAATTGGCAAGTCTATGTGACCTGGACATATAAGCTTTGGTTCCAGAAATATATGTGTTTAACAGAGTTATGGTAAAATTAATGGAGAATTTCTGACTCATAAGTTTTCATTTCTGAATATATTTTTTCTTAGAATTGCTAAGGGACAAGAGTACCGAAGAAGGTAATTGGTTTTATTTTAGAAAAGTGAACTACGTGTTTGAAGCATGACTGTTACAGAAATTTAAAGGCACTGAGTGATTTAATGGATTTTGATAAAAATTCAAATCAGTCAGAGAGATTTAGCTTCAATTAACTTATTTTAAATGAGGCTGTGAAATTCTTCTTATAGATTCCAAGATTCTGTGTTACTCCAGACTGGTATTAAAGCAAGCACACTGACATTTGTATAGTTTTTGCTCCTTTAATCTTGCCCAGCAGCCTGAGGATTGATAATAATAATGACAACTGATGAATAGCTGTTTATAATTTTTTTCTTTAATTCAAATATGTGATTTAAACATTTTTCTATTTATGTAAATAAATAGCGAATATAGATCTAAGCATGACATTTGGAATTTGAAGATATACAATGGTATTAGTTCATGGCCTATTGTGAGAGATGACTCTCAAAAGAAAGTGGCATTATATGTTTCCCCTTTTATTTCAAGAGAAACATGAAGGTAAATCTGAAGTTAAAGACTAATATTTATTATAACAGTATTTGTCATAATAATTCATGTGCTTGTTAATGACAAGATAATTTTTCCCTTAAGCAAAAAAATAATCTGTATCCATAAACCGTTCAGTTCAGAGTTGAATTGGACTATTTAGGAAAAAATTGAGTCGTGCTATAACTTGTTTTGACCTAATTATTTTCAGATTTATTGAGGATTTTTCCATGTAATCAGTGCGCACAAAAATATTGATTACAAATAGAACAGTCTCTTTATATAATTTTAACTACCTAACTTCTAAGCAGTTCTAAAAATTACACTATATAATATTTTCAACCTCTAGTCCAAGAAAAAATAGGGTGATCCTGACTTGGATGTATACAATGAAAGTTTTTTTCCTTCCATACACTTATATCTGATATATAGTGATGCTTTTGTAGAAAACTGTCTAGTCGGGGAGAATTTATGGTGCTGTTGTGATATTTCGGTAATAGATAGCCATATCAGAAATTACTGTCAACTACAGAATTTCCTTTAAAAGTAAGACACATAGTTTGTTTCTGGAATTTCTCTTGAATATGTAATTTTATGGCTTAAATTTTGAAGTACTGTGTTAGCATTTGAAGGAAGACTGCATTATTATTTTGAATAATAGGTTGCAGTGTGTCCCTTCTGTGTAAAATCTGAACAAACTAAGAAATTCTGTGTTTAATATTGCCTATTTTCTAACTTTGAAAGTAATCTGAGCATCTGCAAAACTAAATCTGGGACAGGGATCTGGAATAAGTTTTATGAGTCTGAAAACAAATGACATCTCATGTCAGAACAGCGTTGAATGCTTTGCCATTTTAACTGCTTTAAGACTTACGTAATATTTGACTGAAAAACTAAAATTCAACTTTAACTCTGTTTAGTTGTTGCCATGAGGTAATATCTGACTTCATAACAAACACCACCTTGTATAGTATTCAAGGTGTATTCATATTCAATGAAATATCTTCATATTTACCTTTGTAGCTGGAAAGATTTTGATTGGTTTGATGGTTCTTGTGCTTTGCATTTTTGCAATGTTATAGGTAATATATTCTGTTGTAGCAAGGGGATGTTCCCATAAGGATCAGCAAAGATTGACCGGAATATACAGTATATTACAAGCTAGATCACCTAAGGAATGAAGGTCATCCAAGCAAATGGGCAGGCACCTATATAAAGCAGCAGCAATATAAGAATCTAAATATCTTTTCTTTTGTGTATACAGAGAGCATTTGCACCAAGACAAATTCCTTGTGTGTCCAATCATACTTGGCCAATAAAAAGAATTCTAATTCTAAGAAGATGCAGGAGAAGAAGATGATCACCTTAGTGACAATGGCAAGGTATGAATTCATTCTGTGCAGGAGAAGGCAGTGGTGTAAACCATTCCTATTTACCAAGAAAATCATATGGATAAAAATATGAAATCATTGATGATATATTGCCTGATGATAAGGTCGTCAGGTTACATGGCATTCAACATGCTGCTGAGGAGGAACTGGAGATCTTTTGGAGTAGTAATGGGGTTTATGATTAATGCTTTTGAGATGTCTAATTGTCGCTGTTGCCGTACAGGAAAACAAAAGCTGACGTTGCAAAGACAGAATTGCAGTAGGAACATGGAACGTAATCAACATAGTGAAACTTGCTGATGCCTAAGATGTTAATTTGTAGTAATTTCATTTCACACAAGTACAGATGGCACCAAAGCAAAATAAGAGAAGGTAGCTAAATTTGATTGTTAGATTCAATTTGAAATCAATAAAACACACAGGCATCACTTGAAATTAAGCTGTGTTTTCATTCATCTCATCCAAATAACCCTTCCCTCGTGATATTTTGAATTATGTAAAGTGCTGCAGAATGTTTTGCTTTTTTTCTTTTATGTAAAGTTTATAAATTAGACATGGAGTGTATTATTAGGTTTTTGTTCAAAGTTTTTTTATTAATCCAGGTGTCAAACGTACATAATAGTCTTGCCTTCTATTTTATATACAATGACAACTCTGTGAAGTAAGTTGGGCTGCTAATAACAAACCTGGTTGCAGTTTTAAATGTATCTTTTGTAATGTCTTAAAAATAAGTTCAGTGCTTTCTTTTTAAGCTAGATCAATAGTGTGCAGACCAGTGTTATCTATGCCTGTATTTACCTTTGTCTGGTTTCTAAGCTTTAAAAATCTCCTGTTTCAGCAATTATTAGACATTTAAAATATTTGTTGCTCCTCTCTGCCTTCTTCCCATGGCTAATCAAGTAGCTGCCACAGCATTGGGTTGGTTTATTTAATTTATTTGTATCCCACAAACATATCCTTCCTCTTTTCCCCACAAAAACCTTTGAGGTAGGCAGCGTGAAAGAAAGGTCACCCAGCTGCCTTTCATGACTAAAGCAAGACTTGAACTCATGGCCTCCTGCTTTCTATTAGATCAGGTTTTTTTACCTTCTGTCTTTAAAGTTAGTTCCCTGAAGTGGTTGTACAATTACTTCACACATAAATGGTGGTTTCCTTGAGGCTATAATGTAGAGTACACCAACCATACCAGCAGATGGATTTTATTTATCTCATTAAAGGATTTGGTTCTTTCACAAAAGTGTCAATCATATTCCTGCAGCAACTTGTATAGCTTGTATAAAAAGTACAACAGGACTGCAGCCCAGTTACTTATTAGGACCAAGTCTCAGAAATGTTTCTTGTCACTTGTAAAACAATTCCACCAGTTTCACTTATGCAAACAGTTTCACTAATTCCTGGTCTGTTTCCAATTTAGAGTCGTGCAGTATCTAAAAGACCACCTGCTTGCATATTGAAACACTATATTCAAATCTTCAGAGATCCATCCTGGTTCATGGTGGTCATTTTATAGTTCTGCTCTTGACCTGGACTTGTTCCTATCCAGATGAGGCTCATACGAAGTTTCACATCTTTATGTCAGCTGAAATTCTTCTTTCCAGAAGCCTTTAAAGTTATTCTATCCACTGTGCATGTGATTTTATTGACTTTCATTATGTTATTGTACGTTCACCTAAGCTTTGAAAGTTCAGTGAAGTTTTAGGATATGGCAAATGATAGAAATATTATTTGTAGCTCACAAGTTATAAATACATATCCCTAAGTCTGTTTTGTATACATAGGCCTCTGTGTACTATAAGTGTTTCCTTGGTGCTAATTTTAAAATTGGCTTTCTTCCATATGTTCAAGGTAACTTTCTTACATAGGGAGGAAAAGAATAATAAATTGCATAGTTGTACAATAAAAGAACAAAGCCAAAAGCATTAAAATCACTGTTCACTGTAAACTACCTACTGCAAACATACCTACACTCACTTTACAAGTAAGTTGGCCTGTAAACAAAAGAGAGATCTTAAAATGAACTTACCTGGACAGAGGATAATTCTGTATAATTGCCCCCAAGAATCCCAATTCACTTTTCCCCTGCTTATTTTCTGCTTGCCACACACAAAGTGTTACAATTTGTCTCTGCCATGACCAAAACATAGTCTTCTGTTGAGGATTGCACTGTTGTTTTTCATGTTCTAAGGCTGTGTGATGGTGAACCCTTTTCACGTTGTGAGCCAAAAGTGGACGTGCTCGCATGCCTGCACCCATAACACAATGCACGCAAGACTCTCCCCTGCGCATGCATGCACGACCCTGCACCGGACGCCTCTGCGCATGCGCACGCAACCCCGCATGCCACGTGCCTCTGCGCATGCGTGCACATCTCCGCGCATGCACAGCAGATACCCAACCATCAGCTGGCTGGTGGAGGGTGCGCGCGCATGCACAGTGGAGTTCTTCCGGGTGACCTTTTGTGTGCCACTTCTGCCACGCATGCCATAGGTTCACTATCACAGTTCTAAGGCTGTATTTTTTTACAAGTATTACTGCCTAGCCCAGGCATCTTCCATTCTGTACCTGTGGATTTCATTCTTGTTCTTTTTGCATTTATCTGTGATAAATTTATGGTAACTATTATCTCTCTCTCAGTTCTTTAACCTACCAAATTATTCTGAATTTTGATGCTGGGTTTTTTTTTATTCCACCCAGTTTTGTTCCTGCAAATTGGATTAGCATTTTCTCAATCTTCAGTCTTTTAATTGCATTGTTTTGACTTGTGTGCTTAATTTTTTAATGTTACTGACAGTGTCTATATTTTTTAGAAACACTCAAAGCAGTTTCCACAGTTAAAAGAATAGTTTATGCAAAACTTAAAAAAATGTTTACAATCTCAGGAAAGATTGGATTCACATTTTTTTTTTATTACTGGTTCATCACATAATCAGCCAGATGTTTAAACTGGATTTGGCATTTTTAACAACTTACGAAGTCCTTTCCAAGAATTTGAGATTGACAGATATTGATGTTTTTCAAAGTCTTGCTTTGGTAAATATTTTTCTCTAAAATATTTTTCCATTGGAAGAAAATGAAACATAAGCATCTCATATTCAGTAAGAATTTAAAGTGATTAATGTTAGAAGAAAAATACTAAGCTCTGTATTCAGAACAAAAATGTCTGTTTAGCTCCCTGAAGAAAATAATTTTTCAGGCGATTAATTTTTAAAATCATATTTAAGCCTCATACTCCTGGCAGAGCAATCTTTAAACCAGTTTCATGTTGTTGCTCTAAAATACCTATTACAGTTTCCTGATCCTGAGGGAGGAGTTAAGTTATATTTACTGTCAAAGGCATTAGCCCTGTCTGTAAATATTGTTTGAAGGTAACTCCCAGCACCATTTTGTGGACATGTGCCAAAGAAAAGATCACAATCACTACACAAGGGCAGTAGGGAATGACGCTATAATTGATACTGTTCAGAGCTGCCAAGTGGTTCACAAGTATCACAGTTTCTGTATTTCCTCTTCTAATTTCTAAGGTAGCTTCTTTATTAAAGCAACTCAAGTAGTCTTACCTTGGAAAGCCTTTTTTGAAATGTGTTCAAGTAAATCCATTTCCTCCTGCTAAAATAGACTTTGAAAATGGTCACAGTTTATACAATCTGATTTTTTTTCTTAAATGTAATAATTTTTAAACATTTATTGTATATTTTTCAGAACTGGACCAGATAAAGAGGTACAATTGAATATTGTAACAGAATGTGTCTTTTTCTTATTTTGCTTTGTTATAATGTATGCATAACAGATTAATAAATCAGAGAGCTGGTTTTAGGACATTTTGGCAACAGAAGAGTCTTAGTGCTTTTTCGTTGTTGGAAAATTTTCTCTCCAGCATTTGGAGTAGTTCAAAATATCCATCATTAACACTTGAGTTATCATTTCACTTAGCATGGAATCTGGCTACATTTTATAAATAATAAAAAGTGTGTCACCCCTGTATTTGTTGTGTGATTATTTGTTTTAGATAACATAAATACAGATAGTCTTCACTTAACTACCACATTTAGACCCTGCAACTCCAAAACACTAGTCAAGCAACACTTAAGTTTGTCATAGATTTGCTTAATTCCCCTGCCGTTATTAAGCAAATCATTGGTGACTATTCAGTGTGATACCATATGGTTTGTCCATTGATTTTGCTTGTTGGAGCCAGTTTTGAAGCTCACAAATGGTGGTCAGGTGCAATAGTGGGATCCTACCTTAGTTGCTGCCGGTTTGGTGGGTGATCGCATGTGCATCCTTAACGCGCACACTCCTACCTAGCCAATCAGAAATGAAAAGTTGGGAGTGACCCTCCCACCCTCCCATGCGCTTTTCCGTCTTTTATCCTCTCAACTGATCATGGGAGACTTGTTTTCCTCCTCTCAGCTGAGGGAGGCTTTTTTTTTTTCTTACTACAGGTTTGGCTGAACTGGTCAGTAGCATACCACCACTGGTCAGGTGACTGAGATAGCCTGTCAGTGTAGTAAATGCGTGTCGGTTGTGAAGCACCCATATAGCAGTCACATGACCCATTGTAAGATTGAGGACCAGTCATAAAGTTACTTTTTCAGTGCCATCAAACGGTCACTATATGGGGTAGTTGTTAACCAGCCACTGCCTGCAGAGAGACCTATATGTCTGTTTTCCCATGCAACTTAAGAACCTTCTTTTGAAGGTTGAAATGAGGAATAATATCCAGTTCTTAATTACTTTTAAAAGCTGAGGTGAGTGAAGGGGACTTTATGGGCATGCTAATGACATTGCAGAAACATTGTCTACAAAGTTTTGATTACCATCAATATCTATGAAAAATTGAAACAAAAATTCATGTCTTATCATCATAAAATGCAGACCTGAATAGTAAGCAGAGACTTAATCTGAAACCAATTAGCAGAATCAATTGTAATTTTTCCCTTTTGATATATTAGTTACAATATTTTGGGTATTATATATATGATTAAATGAAATATTTTATTCTTATAAATGCTTATAAATGTACTTCAACCTTTTAGAAAAAGATCATTAACTTCTTAACTGTTCTGTTTGTCTACAAGAAGGACCAAGAACAAACATTAACGGTATTCTGACATTGTTTGCTTTTGCAAAATAAACTGCAAAATTATAACCTGATGATAAAGGAGTAAATATATGAATGTTTGTTTTGGATATAGCTAGACTATTTCACGTCACTGGCCAAAGTCTTTGTGAGATAGTACTGGTAGTCCTCTACTTACAACCATTTGTTATCACATTGTAATTGAAGTTACGATGATATTGAGAAAGTGACTTACAACCAGTCCTCGCACTTATAACCATTACAGCATCCTACAGTCACATGCTCAAAATTCACATACTTGGCAAACAGCTTGTATTTATAACAGTTGCAGCATTCTAAGAACATTTGCCAACTTCCCACTTAGCTTTTGACAAGCAAAGTCAATGGAAGAAGCCAGATTCCCTTAATGACTGCACTATTCATTTAAATAAGCCAAAAAAGGTCATAACATCAGGTGCAACTTACTTAACTACCTTACTTAAGTATAGTTGGTAAGTCTAGGATTACCTGTGTATCACATTTTTCCTATAAACGCCTTTTACAGCAGATAGGCTTGTTTGCAATAGTAAGATGATTTTTTAAAAAAAACAATGCTAACAGACCTAACTCTTTAGTGGAAGAATTAACTCATGCTAAGACAGAATCAAGTTTGCATGGCTTTAGCTTTGTGCCTTGCACATATTTAGCAAACGTTTGTAAACCATGATTTATAGATTAATATAAATACAATGAATTGTAGGTGATTAAGCAAATGATGGTTAAGTAAATCATAACCCATGATAGAATGTGTGAACTCAGAACTGGATGATCGCTCTTGTTCCAAATTCTCACATTGGTCAAGAATTATGTAAACCCTTTCAATCCAAATTAATCTCTATTTCCAAAACAACAGAATCAGGAAAGGTTGCTATGCTATGAGGTGGGGAGAAGAACCTACAAAGCTTTTGTAGATCTTAAACTTCTTATAGTATAAAGCAAGTGTTTTACTGCCAGCAGTGTGTGTGTGTGTGTGTGTGTGCGCGCGCGTGCATTTTTTTTTTCATTTTACAAGTGATGTTTACTTTCAAAGCCATGGTCTGTTTTTGTGGGTTTTCTGCTTTCCGTCAAGCTGTGTTGGCAGAGATAACTGTGATCTTCATTATGCATGTTGACATATCTAGATTACAGACTAGCTGTCTTTTCAGATATGTGGCAAATATATAGTCATTGCTGGACAAATACTATGTTAAATAAACAGTTGTTAAAACACTATGTTCTATGTTTATTAGTTACTTAACACGTGATTTTACATAAGGCTTAAAAGAAATTTTTAAGAGAATATATGGTGCATGCCATATATGATATATATTATATCACTTATCATTAGCTTGGGGCACAAGGAAATGAAATTAATATTTCAATGATTCCAGAAATATAACTTCATTTAAAGTGGATTCAATTTGATATAGGGGAACTGTATTAAATTTAAACTTATGTGAAGGTGCCTCAGGCATAAATACATTTTCTTTTTTTTGTCAGTTAAAGATACTTTAACAACAATTTTCAAAGGAGCATTCAGAACTCTCAGGTTGTATCTCTGAAATTCAGTTCTAGCTCTGTCTTAGGAAACCACTATAGTGAGCTCTCTTAATTAAGCAGAACATCCCTATTCAGAGCCAGGGTTATTGAATACTAGAGGTTGGCCACCGACTATAGTGTTGTTGCTTCATAATGTTTGCGAAAGTTTACCAGAACAATTTGGTTATCCATTACTAAAAATTGCAGTCAGTGTAAAAAGGAATTCGACATGATTCTTCAGTTAGCTTAACCACCACAAATTTTAGTTACTTTTTGCCCAACCATTGAACCTTATTCTCTTATTTATCTACCTACTTACGATCTCAATAAGCAGTTCTGAAGCTATTTTTTTCAGCAACTATTTTATGTTAGCAAGCCTCTTTGCTTCTATTTCTACCAATATGTACCTGTATAGACAAATGAATACTTTGCTCTATGTTACCACAACATAGACATTCATATGGCTTTCAGGAACATCGCAGGAGGTTAAGTAAATGGACATTTGTTAGTAACAAGAGCTTTTGTCTGGAAGTTGGAGTCATGGTTGCCTCCTGGGAGTCCATGAACATTAGTTTTTTAATTATATTCAAAGGTGAGTGAATGTGAAGCTCATGATGCTCTCCCTAGAGGAACTATCATTGGTTGGAAATACATTTCCTCTTTTATGAATATTACTTTGGGATTGGATAATTGTTGGGCATTCACTTGAAAATTGGACAATTAAATAATTGGGTCCTTTAACAGAGATTAGGTAATAGTGGCCCTTCAGATTATACAGGACACAAATTTGTATGAGTCCCTCTCAATGTATACACATAGTCCTTGACTTACAACAGTTCATTTAATGTTTGTTCAAAGTTACAACAGCACTGGAAAAAATGACATGACCGTGTTTCACACTTACGACAATTGCAGCATCCCATGGCCACATGAATTACATTCGGATGCTTGAGAACTGTCTCACATTTATGATGGTTGCAGTCTCCTGGAGTCAGGTAACCAGGTAATTTTGTGACCTTCTGACAAGCAAAGTCAATGGGGAAACCAGGTTCTTAACCATGTTACTAATTTAGGAACTGCAGTGATTTGCCTAACAAACGTGGCAAGAAAAGTTATAAAATGGAGCAAGACTCAACAAATTTCTCATTTAACATCATAAATTTTGGGCTCAATTGTGGTTGTAAGTTGAGGACTACCGGTATAATAGTGAAAAGTGGAATTAGACTTATAATATTTGTTCTTTCCATGAGAATAGAAAAAAGCACAGGTAGTTCTCAACTTACAAATACAATTGAGCCCAACATTTCTTTTGCTAAGCAAGGCAGTTGTTAAAGTGATTTTTGATCCATTTTTCTGACTTTTTGGTACAATTGAGTGCATCACTGAAGTTGTTAAGTAACTCATGCAGTCATTAAGTGAATCTGGTTTCCCACATTGACTTTGCTTGTTGGAAGCTGGCTGGGAAAGCTACAAATGGTGATCATATGACTCCAGGACAGTGCTACTGTCATAAATACATGCCAGTTGCCAAAGGCTCAAATTTTGATCATATGACCTTGGGGATGCTGCTGTGGTCGTGTGAAAATCGGTCATGTCACTTTTTTGCAGGGCCATTGTACCTTTGAACGGTCACTAAATGAATGGTTGTAAGTTGAAGTCCACCTGTAGTGTCATTTCCTGTTGAGCCAACTTGTATTAAAAATACAAATTTTATTCTGGTTTACTTTTTTAGGGTACATTGTAATGTTAAATAGAATATTTTGGTCTATCATTTCTTAGTTTATTTGAAACTTGAATTCAAAGGAGATTTGTTTTTAATTCTAAATACGTGTACATTTGAAATAAAGAACTGGATGCTATATTCTTCATTGCTTTACTTCCGTTTAAATAAAGGAGTGAGAGCTGCTGTTTGCTCTGTGTCCCATTTTGGCCTCATTCATTTTATTAGATCACAGCTGGTGAAGTTAAATAACATTTTAATTAAAATCCCTACTATGAAAAATGCTGCATACTGAAACTGTTTTAACAGAAAACTTTTTTTTAATGCTTGAATGTCCTTTGTGTTTTTATTTAGCAGCATGTCAAGTGCTTATGCTAAAGGTGCTAAACCATTTGTTTGCTAATTCATTGCTGTTTTTTTTTTTTCATGGAATAGGGAAAGGTTGATGTTGTAAGCCCCCCCGAGTCACCTTGCAGCAAGATGGGCAGCAAATGAATTTTAATAAATAGAATAAATGTTATAACCTAATAGCAAAAGCACTTAGACTTACATACTGCTTTATAGTGCTTTACAGCCAAATGTTACTTTTTGATATACATAAAAGGAAGGATTGAATTATTTCCCAACTTTTCTAGTTTCTGAGAGTGGTGTCTGTTTTTATAGTAATTTGGTTCTTTTTTTTTTTTTAATGAGAACAATATTTGCATGTTTTTTTATCCCACAAGTATTCGTACTCTGAATACATGAAACTGCTCACATTGCTCATGGGTACATAACCAATATCTTGCAGCACTTGTTTTCAGGATTGTTACCATCTGCTAAAATATTTATTGAACAGTTGAATAGTTCATAGTTCAGTTTGAATTTATGATTGACAGACTGATGATTACACAGTGTATGATTGTTTCCCAAACCTCCTTATAACTATGTTAATACAGTATAGTATATCTTGATGCTGAAATACTCCTTTTTGAGTTGTGGAACCGAATCTTTTGGAATAAATTATCACAGATTTCTAAAAACTGTTTCTGTGTTGCATATTTGCTTGCCTTCTTCTTGAAACTAAGAGATAATTATTGGCTTGAGCACTCAGCTGGCTTCATGTCTAAGGCAGAACTTAAGGTTTCTTTGTTTCTAGCCTGAGGCTTTGACCAGTTCATCAACCTGGCTTTTTTGTAGCCTTCTAAAACCATGCTGCTGAAGGCCTCAAGGGGTCAAAATATTCCCCCACTTTCGTCAATTTCTTTCTAAATTTCCAAATTTCACGATAGAAATTTCAATCTATGTTTCAAAATTAGGTTAGACAGAAAATAGCTTGGCTCATGCATACTACTCACCATTAAATCCCATCAAACATTTTCATTCCAGGAATATCATCAAATCATCAAACGATCTCTGATGGCTCTTCAGAGAGTTAGAGTTATGTCCCTAAATCTTAGAAATTTTCTCACTTCTTATGCAAGAAGGATTTTTTTGTTGTGGATTCTTGAAAACCATCCAATTATGTTTTTGATGTCCATAGGTAAAATTAGGTGATCAGAAATTTATCTCTTAAAAAACATCTAGGTGTAAATAAAACAATGCATTATTTTAAAGTAAAAGGACAAATAGTTGGGCAGTAATTTAATTTTTTATCTTCTCAATCTGCAACTATATTTAATAACTCTGATACTATCTTTATCTCAAGTGTCATTTGATCATTTCAGAGTCCAGTTATAAAAGGAGATGCAAATGTCTAAAACTCTCAAAAGCACTGCTCTATAGCACTTTATTTCTAAATTTTATTCATAGTCTGCCAGCTTTTTTTTTTTTTCCTGGATTGTCTTCCTGACACATTTTGCCATTGTGTCCAATCATAGCACCTTAAATGCTGGCTTCCATCATTGAGGCCCCTTGCCATTTATGAAGTATTATTAAATACCTTCCTTAAGAATAAAATTAGAAACTATATTAACATAAACCTGGTCCATCTATGGTGAAAAATTGGACAGTTTGACATATCATTTTTTCCTCTAGAATTTCACCTGTCACAGAAATCATATCAATCTACACGGGTGCAAGATTAAAGAGCCTTGCTTATTTGGGCTAAGGCATTCTGAAGCTAAAAATATAATCTAAAATCCTATTTTAGTCAGGACTGCTATGTTTTGCATGTTGAAGGTGAGATCCAAAAGTTCTCCTTAATATCAAATGTATCCAACATACTGTAAACTCATTAACTTGACTGTGATGAAGCATTTATCTTTAAGAATTGCATATATTTTGCAGGAGCCTAGCTATTCTTTTCTGAATCATTACACATTAGATAATTCAGTATACATAACTAAAGTATACATAAATTAATAAGTGTCAGATAGAAAAGTTTTTCATGTAACAGTTCAATGTGAGTGGGCTTGCTGCCTTTCAGCTCCTTATCTGTAATATATAAAAGCTCCCTGATACCCATTTTATGAGCCTGTATTTTGCAGTGGCTACAATAGAGTTGCATTTGACAATATTGAAAGGATCTCTTGCAGCAAATATCTTGTGGCATTTTAAAAGCAGTCACATTATTATGGTATGAACTTTGCATTATGTCATCAAATAAACATGAAGAAGGTATTGTGAGTTGTTTAAGTTCTGAAAAATGAGCCTTGTGCCTCTCAAAGGAAAGTAAATTGATGAAAAATAAAACTGAATGGAATAAAATATGTTAGTACTGGGAAATGTTAAAAAAACAGAACCCTGCCCTGCACAGAAACCTTATATGTTCATATAAGGCAACATCAGGTGTCAATTGAGTGCATCAACATTTGTTGAGATGCCAGATTTTCATCTTCAGTTTATGCATTAGGGAAGGTTGCTCAATATTCCTGCAAGAGATGAAGCAATAAGGACAGTCATTTACAAGGTACTGGGACAACAAAGTCCAACACCCTTCCCTTCAAGCATAACTAGACTTCTGTCCTGAAAGTCCTATCTGGCCTTGATTTGATTTGATTTGATTTGGGTGCTGCAAATGGTTTCTGGTGTAGAAAAAATGTTCAATATGGGTGGATTTTCGAAATTCTCAGTAATCTCTTTTGTCAATTACTATGTAGTATCAGAGCATACATATTTATATTTTGCTGGATTTAGTCTTTCGAGAAGTTGGTTTTGTAATATAGGAAACATTATTTGCTTTAGATTACTTAGAAGGTCGATTGAGAGTCAGTGATCCTATAAAATTGTATCATCAGCATTTGTTAAATTCTTAAGAGTTTCAGAGAGAGAGAGAGAGAGAGAATGCATTCATTTTTGGAATGCTGGACTGCCCTGAATAAACCAAATCTATAAACTAAAACTAATGCAAAATATTCAAGATACATAGATAAAATGCTTACAGATTTTAATGTTAATATCTTGCAGGAAGATATGCTGAACAGAATGTAAAGATATCATGGCCTTACTTACAGTGACAGATATGGAAGGAACAGTATCATCTACTATTCATCAAAATGGTGGTATCGTTGGAAATTCTACCATTTCTCGACCGTCAGAACAGCTTTTTCGAATTTACCTTTATAATTCCGCGGGAAAGACAGAAAGTGACTATCTACTGTTTCCAGCTGGAGAGTATATTGCAGAAGAAATTTGTGTGGCCTGCTGTAAGGCTTGCGGTAAGAACATAGTTTTTTTAAAAAAATAAAATAAAAAATGTACAAATATATTGTCCTCCTTTGTTAGGATTTTGTAAGAAACAATCTTGCATTTGAGGGTTTGTTTTGTGATGTCTTTGGATCAAATGAATGGTCTGTTCAACTCCTGAAATTGACCCCCCCTTTCAGTCTGCAACAATAGCTCATCATATTAGTCTTGTTCAGACAAATTTTCTATTTATTTTTTTTCTTTCTCCTCTTTCTCTTCAGTTTGTACGCCACACATCTCCTCCAAAGACTCCCAATCCTTCCCACTCCTTTTCTCTGGCACAGTCAGCAGAAAAATTCTGATTCTAATTTATCCATATTTCAGTTGCAAAACCACTTTCAAATGTACTACATACATCTTTATAGTACAGCTTCAGAAATTGTGCTTTCAATAAACCATGGATAAGAACTGCCAGATGGTTTCAGGACCCAGTAGGGGAGCTTCACACTGAAGGTGGTAGATTATTATGACCTAATCTCACCTCCCACCTACCCCTGTGTCCGGCTTCCTCCTTTGCCATGTTGTGCTAATGATTTTGTTTGCTGTGTTATTTTATAATAGATGATTTTAAAGGTTTTTTTTTAATGGTTTTATGTTATAAGCTATCCAGAGTCATTGGATATGAGATGGGCGGCAAATAAATTTCATAATAAATAAATAAAATATATAAGAAATAAGACTAAGGAAAGTTTATCTACAGTGCTAAAATAAAATAGCTAGTTATATTGATCATGCCAAAGGAGGAAGGGGGAGCTCATTCATGTATCTCTGAACTGTAATTTAGAGATACATATTACATATCTTTTTATTAATCAGATTTTATAGTTTAATGGATTAAGTGAATCTTGTTAAATGGCCTTTATATTACTCAGTCAGAACTTCACTGCTGTTATATGTGATGACATAAATCCTTACCTTTATTTTACGGTATCATATGTCAAATAGATTAAAAAGTAATTTAACTCATGCTGTGATACATGATCTGAACAGTTACTTCCAAAATCATTTTTGAGAACAGTGCCAGGCATCTTTGTTATTCAGTGAGAAATTTGATAGCAGTTTTTGGAACATGAACACAGTGCTTGCCTGCAATTTGTTCAAACAACATTTGGAGCAGTATATATGTGTGTTGCTAAGATTATGTAACTGTTGTATGGAGTTTTTCCATTGTAGTTTTATCGTTCTGGAGACAGATAATGACTACTTAGAGTGGCAGATAGATGCTATGTTCACACTTCTGCCTTCTGAAGCGCCTCTTGCAGAATTAATGTGAGGCATTGATTTACTTTAATTCGGCAAACAGTTAAAATGCCCATATTGATATAGACAAGAAATAACTTCATGGCTGACTTACTTGCAAGTCATATCACTACACCATTTATTTACCAATGTAACTCTGAAAATAACAATAGCACTTAGACTTATATACCACTTCATAGTACTTTACAGCCCTCTTCAGGCAGTTTACAGAGTCAACCTATTGCCCCCAACAATCTGAGTCCTCATTTTACTGACCTTGGAAGGATGGAAGGCTGAGTCAACCTTGAGCCTGTGAGACTCGAACTGCCAAACTGCAGGCAGCCAGGAGTCAGCAGAAGTAGCCTGCAGTACTGCATTCTAACCACTGCGCCACCACAGCTCTTGCAGTTCTGCTGTGCGTGTTTTCTTTGTACAAGAAGAGCAATAGGGGTTTGTCAGTAGGCCTGATTTCCATGTACAAGACCTAAAGTATTGAAAAAATGAGGGGGTGCAGGCAAGCCTAGTTCCCAATATTCCTGCCCAGTGTATTTTGCATATTTTCTGAGAAGTTCTACAAGTGGTTTCTAAATAAATTGAACTTCATGCATTTTACAGTGCCAACTTATCCAGGTTGCTTCTTGCAGATAACTTTCGTGTTCACCTTCCTGATGATTAAATGGAGAGCGAGAGGACAGATTTCGTATGTACATACACACATTCCACATTTCAAATTGTAAAATATGCAGGGAGATGCCTATAAACGATTGCATAAAGCTAATTTTTCAACTCAAGTTGTATTTGCAAATTGTACTTGTTTGTTTTAAAGGAGGGGCACTGATTTAAACATTTTGGCAGCAGGTAACTGACTAAACTTTAAAAAAAACAAGATAGCATTGTTTGCATTGTAAAAACAAGATTTGCTAACTTTGGCAGTTGCTACAGAAAACAGCAAGGGAAAGTATTTGGCTATGATTAGTGTGATGGCAAGAATGCTAAAGGTCACAGACGTATCTTAATCCTCTGCCTGACTTGGTTTTCATCCCAGATACGTAATCATACGTACCAGAATGCTTTTCTGCATCTGAATTGATACTGAGTTTCCATATTAAAATTTCTGCAGAGTCAAGGAAAGGAGTAGGAAAAGGGAGGGCAGAACAGAAGGGAGAGTGAAAAGAGGGATGAGCCCAGAATCCCTATGTAAGCCATATGAGAACTAACCCACCCTCCTTGAATGCCATTGAGCCTTATCTTATACAAATGCCAACCATTTGTTAAAAAGACTCCTGTGCTTAGGTTTTAAGCAATAAATCACTTTAATTGAACCTTCATGTGTGGACCTATTCTCCTGCTCCTGAGTGGGAGGGGCGTTGCATAGCTACAGAATATATCCAGTGAGAAATATCCAGAAAATTCTAGGAGTGCAAAAATTCAGTATTTGTAGTTTTCTTTTTATTAGTAGTTGTAAGTTTTTTGTTCTTTTCCAGTCAAACAGGATAAATTTCCTCAATATGAATTACCAAATAACAACATAAAAACAAGGTGTATTTTTGTTTTTGTTTTTGCTACTCAGCCACATTAGAATTGGTCTTCATACCATCTTTTTATAGATCAGCTTTCACAAGGTTATGATGTATTTTATTTAAAAAGAATTGAATGAACCATAAAAATAAACAATGACATGCTGAGAATTATTTAATATTCATGCTTTCATTCATTAGTATTTATTCATATAATATATTAAATAATTTATACGGCCACCTAGCTCTAGGCAACATACATTAAAAACAGTAGTATAATACAATACAAATGCCCCACCACCACCAAAAAAAAAAATCTGGAAGGAAACAATGATTAAAAGACAATCAGCCATGTGGGGCCATTATCCATTCTAGCTTGGGAAATACAGCTAGGTTTCAGAGTTCTTTTGACCATGATCCAGGGGAAAGGGGCAGTATAGCTCAAGGCAAGGATGTTGTATCAGAAGATAGAAGCTTTGGCAGAGAAAATATGTTTCCTAGGTCCTATCAAGTGGATAGATAACTAGGCCCTATTCCACAAAGGGCTCCTTGGTCATAATTAGTACTTGAATTATACTGTTCCCTTGACTGGAAACCATTGCAGCTCATGGAGCAAAACTATTACAGTGACCTGATTATATAAATACAAAATTGCCCAAACTGCTGCATTCTGCAGCTTCTATGTGGTTTTCAAGGACAGAGCTCCAATTAGGCTGCATTGCAATAATTTTTATGAAGGGTCTTTGGTGCTCTCTGAGCTTGGTTGTTCTCCGTCGAACTGCTGCGAGCATCCAGAGAGTGGGAGGTGCTCCAGTCTCGTGTCATACAGGCTGAGCTATAATTGGAGGAACGCCCTCCTCCTCCACGTGACTCCTGCAGGCGTTCCCCCAGTTTTAGCTCAGCCTTCGACAGACAGGCAGCTAATTTTTACGTATCTTGGCCGTTGCATAGGAGGCCTTCTCAACCCCTCCCTTTTTGTTTCTGCATATCTCAATTTTATATATATATAGGGGTTATTTTCCTTTCTCTGGCCTCAGCATTGGATTTGGTTTCCCCTTTGCAGCTGTTATTTAGCTAATTACTTATTGAGCCCTTTCTTCAATTTAGTCGGGCTCCGCCCCCTTTAAAAAAATATATATAATAAATACTAGAATAGAAGATTACCTTGATTATTCCTGTCCAGGTACTAGTAGGTAGATAGTTAAGGGATTTTTTTCCCCTCTCTTTTCCAAAAGGGGATGTGGCTCAACTTCAGGAAAACCGGCTAGAGCGATAGGCCGAACTCCTTGGCGCACCAACCACCTCTCTTATATTCTTAGTATCATGGCAGAGGGAAATCTGAGTGGGCCTTCCTTAAAGGCCAAGGCCAAGACCCACTATTTGTGTGCAAAGGACAAGGATTCCTCCAGTGCCTCTCAAAAGGATGCCTTGAGGCGTCATAAGGCTCTGGAAAAAGAATTTAGCAAACGTTCAAGGGACTCACCTGCTACAGCCCCTGCTCCCCCCCTCCTTCTGTGCATTCTCCCCCACCCGGACAGTCTTCCCCCTCCAGGTGTAGTTCAACATGGAGTCTTCATTCTCCTCGTGCCCCCGAGGCCACTTTTACACCAACCGCAGCGGCCTACGCCAGGACCCGGTTTCTTCTGTTATCCCAGACAGTATCAAGGAGTGGATGCAGCTCGCCATCCGTCAAGGGATCGCTGAAGGCATGCAGCAACTCTCAAGGTCAGAGCCTCAGGGGATGACACCTGGAATTACATCCGCGCCTACTACACCGATCGCAGGGTCGACTTCCCAGCCGGGACAGGTACCTCTCCAATTTGAAATTCCATGTCTGGAGGGTGTGGAAGCCCTGGTGGAGGAGGAAGGGGACTTTCAGTCTGTAGAAGAGGAAGAAGGTTCTGTTAGAGGGTCACTTCATTATTCAGAGCCCCTATTTACACTGGACCCTATGGAGGAGGAAATGTCTGAAGACGAAGGCATTTCCCCTGAGCAACCGGCTATGGTGGGCCTGTTCAAACCTCAGTTGTTTAAATCTTTATGATTTAAAGCTAAAAACATTTCAGGTCTGCTTCTGAGCCGCCTCCAGCTCCCCCGGGGGGTCAAGAAGACTCCATATTCACTCATCTGATCGTTGAGACTGAGGTAATTCCCCCCCCTCAATATTCTCCGATCTCGTAGCAAGACAACTGGCATCGACAGGCCCCTCTCCTGCCCCTTCTAACCAGGATAAGAGGCTGTTCAACCTCGATCCAGAGTTTTCAGCCTTGCTGGCTACTCCAGAGGTAGACGACCCTATTATAAGATTGGCTTCTTCTTCTTCCAATCCCACTGATGCCCTGGAGGCGCTTAAACCTGAGGATAAGCGTATGGAATTGGCGCTCCGGCGGGCGCATCAGTCAGATGCCTGGGCCATAAAGTCGACCATAGCTGCCTCCTTTTTGCCTCCGCTTTTCCATAAGGTGGCTTAAACAACTAAAGCAGCATGTCCCCGCTTCCAACACCAGAGCCCTGCAGGACATCACTAAACTCACGGCCCTGGCTGAATTTGCAGCCGATGCCACCTTTCACTCTGTGAAGTTCTCGGCCTGGGCCATTTCCTCACACGTGGCTGCCCGTCGGCTGCTCTGGCTCCATCAATGGCACGCAGATGTCAGAAATAAATCCAAGCTAGCCTCAGCTCCCATCTCGGGAGGGAAGCTTTTCGGCCCTGCCTTAGACCCGTTATTAATGGAGACGCATAATAAGAAATTTCTACTGTCCCTTTTTCGTAAACCAGAAGCCAGAGGGTCCCAGCCATTTTGGAGGGGCTTCTTTCGTCCCTTCGGCCAGCATTCCTTCTCCCCTAGATATCAGGCCTCGTCGTCCTTTCGGCCGGCCTACCACGACAAACGACTCAGGTGATAGAGGCAGGAGGGGAGGAAGCTACAGGAGGCCCTTCAGAGGTCCAGGAAATAAGGTGTCCCAGAGACCCAGATAGATCTCCCGCCTCCTATCCCATTGGCGGTCGCCTTAGGCATTTTGCTCACCAGTGGAAAACATCCACTTCGGATATTTGCATCAGAGACACCGTTAAAATCGGTCTTTCTCTCCAGTTTCATTCTTCACCATCGGATCATTTTATGGTTTCTCCCCTCTCCAGGGACCCGACCAAGCGGGAGCTCATGTCATCAGCCATAAAACATCTCGCAGATATTAGGGCAATCCAGCCTGTACCTGCCTCACAGCGGGGTGAGAGGTTCTACTCCCTCCTCTTTCTAGTCCCTAAACATTCTGGAGGCTGGAGACCCATTATGGATTTGAAGAGGCTCAATCGGTATATTGTCCGACATAAATTTAAAATGCATACCCTTCAATCCATTTTGCAGAGCATTAGAGAGGGAGACTGGATAACTTCAGTAGACCTATCCGAGGCTTATCTCCATATCCCTATCCTTCCCTCGCATTCAAAATACTTGAGGTTTTGTTATAATAATCAGCATTTTCAGTATGTGGCCCTTCCCTTTGGCCTTGTTTCAGTCCCTCGGACATTTACTAAAGTACTAGCAGCTCTAGCAGCTCACCTCAGGCATTTTTCAATCCGGCTTCATTGTTACCTTGATGACATCTTGATTGTTTCGCCCAGCCAAACTCAGGCTACACGTGACACTGCCACCACCCTTTCGGTGCTGCAAGCGCATGGTTTCCTTGTTAACTGGGAAAAAAGTCAACTTGTCCTTTCCACCCGTATTGCTCATTTAGGAGCTGTCATTGATTCGGTGATGGAGAAGGTTTTCCTTTCTCAGGATAGATTCGATAGCATATGAGCTTCTATCAAGTCCATTAGGCGGTCTGGTAAAGCCTCTTTAGTTGATTTATCCAAGCTACTGGGGAGACTTGTTTCCTGTATATCTATTATTCCATGGGCACATTTGCATTCTGGATCGTTGCAGTGGTTCCTTCTGCCGTATCAACGCTCAGGTCAGAGCAACTCCAACTTCGTGGTAAAGGTCCCTCCAAGAGTCCTTACCTCTCTCCTATGGTGGACAAGACCTTCTATCAACAGGGGCCATCTGTTCAAGGAACCTCCAAGAGTCACGCTCACTACAGATGCAAGTCTCTCCGGATGGGGAGCTCATCTGCACTCCCTTTCAGCCCAGGGCGTATGGTCGGCCGCTGAGCAACATTGCAGCATCAATTGGCTGGAGCTCCACGCAGTGTACTTGGCCCTGAAGGCTTTCCTCCCTCAGGTACAAAGGAATCACATACTGGTTCTAACCGACAACACCACAACCAAGGCGCATATCAATTGTCAAGGGGCACTCATTCTCTTCGCCTCATGCGAGAGGCAGAGCGGTTATGTCAATGGTCAGAAACACACCTTTTATCCATCAGAGCAGAACACATTTCGGGAGTCTCCAATGTTTGAGCAGATTGGCTCAGCAGAGCCACGTTGGACCAAGCGGAATGGCGCCTTCATCCTCTTCTGTTCAAGCAGGCAGCAAAGATCTTCGGCCTGCCTCTGATAGACCCTGTTCGCATCTCCGCACAATGCCCAGACACCAAGATTTTTCTCTTGCTACCCCACCAACAGAGTGCTACCCCACCAACAGAGCGGAGAATTACAATGCCCTGCGTTGTCCTTGGCCTCCCGGTCTTCTGTATGCCTTTCCCCCTCTTCCTTTGATCCCAAGAGTAATTCGGAAATTGGTTCTAGAGAGGGAAGAGATTCTCCTAGTGGCTCCGTATTGGCTCAGGAGACCATGGTTCGCAGACCTTCGCGATCTGTCGGTGTCCCCACCATGGAGGATTCCACGCGAGAAGATCTCCCTGTCCCAGGGCCCTCTCCTCCATCCAGATCCGCAGTGGCTTCAGTTGGCCATCTGGAGGTTAAGCGGGAAAAGCTAAGATCGGAGGGTCTATCGACCCAGGTCATCACTATCATCATGGCAGCGAGGCGCCCTTCCACCACTCGCATTTATAATGCAACCTGGGACTGCTTTTCCAAATGGTGTCGTCAATCTTCTATCGACCCGCTCTCTCCTTCCGTTGCGCAGGTTCTGGTCTTTCTGCAAGATGGCCTAGACAGGGGTCTTTCCCCTAACACTCTGAGAAGACAGGTTTCGGCCCTTTCGACGGTGGTTTCCGCCGACTCGTCTACGCCACTATCCCACCATCCTCGTATCAGAGCCTTTCTTAAGGGGGCTTCTAACTTGCGCCCCCCAATGGTTTACAGATACCCGACTTGGGACCTTAATAAAGTCCTTACGGCGCTGACCAAATCTCCCTTTGAGCCTCTCAGGGAAACGTCCCTTCGGTATCTCACCCTTAAAGTGGTCTTCCTCGTAGCAATAACTTCAGCTAGAAGGATATCTGAAATTGCAGCTCTATCCATCAGAAGGGACCTGTGCGTTTTCCATCCCGATGAGTGATTTTACGGCCTGATCCTGTCTTTATGCCTAAAATCAATTCGGCCTTTCACAGGCCGAATTTTTGCCCAAAGCCTGTGCAGGAGAAGAAACGACAATGGCACACCCTCGATGTGCACAGAGCGCTCCGGATATACATCCACCGAACTCAGCCTATCAGAAAGTCTGAGTCTCTTTTCCTCTCCTTTCAGCCAAAGACAATGGGATGCAAAGTCTCCCCGTCTACTGTAGGTCGCTGGATTAGGGCTACCATTTCTAAGGCCTATCTGGCTCAAGCCCTACCGGTTCCTAGTGGGGTAACCGCCCACTCTACCAGGAGTGCGGCTACTTCAGTAGCCTGGGCTACTCAAGCTTCCATTCATGACATTTGTAGGGCAGCTACTTGGGCCTCTCCATCTCCATTTATCCGACACTATAAGATTGACACTTATGCCTCTGCTGAGGCTTCCTTCGGTAGGCGAGTCCTTCAACTGGTGGTGAGAGGAAATTCCGGCCCAGACGGAGTCCCGCCCGTAGGACAACATGCTTTGGTATGTCCCACTCTCTGGATGCTCGCAGCAGTTCGACGGAGAATGGGCGTTGGTTCTTACCTGATACGCCTCTTCTCATTGAACTGTGTAGAGCATCCAGCCCCACCCTTTTTATTCCGTCTGGTAGGGCATTCTGTTTCGGCCAGTGCTACTGTTTATCGTTGTTGCAAGTTATTTTTTTCCAGTTCCGTTGGAGGATTGTTGCAGGACAACAATCTTCGTAAAACTGGGGGAACGCCTGCAGGAGTCACGTGGAGGAGGAGGGCGTTCCTCCAATTATAGCTCAGCCTGTATGACACGAGACTGGAGCACCTCCCACTCTCTGGATGCTCTACGCAGTTCAACGAGAAGAGGCGTATCAGGTAAGAACCAATGCCCATTTTCTTGCAGACATTTCATTACCCAAACTAGGTAATATCAGTACTAGCTTGGATAATGTTACCTTATTTGGTTAATGAAACATTCTCAAGAAAGCAACCAAACTCAGAGAGCACCAAAGACTCCTCATTTCCATTCCGAGCTACAAATATTATCCTTTATTATTAGTTTATATCTTAGGTGATCAAAATGTGAGTGCCTGAAAGGCCTCACAGTCAAGGGAAGGGTACAATTGCTTCATAAGATGGATTTCTGCAAAAGTCTTCTTAGCCATAGCTTCCACTTTTGGGCTGAAACACTGAGTTCAAGAAAGCCTCCCAATTGTGCAGGAATACCCAAAAACTAAAGGTGTCACGTTATTGGCCCTAGAAAGGTTCAGTTACCCATACCTACCCAATCTTGACTTGAAGCCCATTCTTCCCTGTTTAATCCTCCACAGCCTAAGGACACTTGGGAAAGATTTGGACAACATTGCTTGGTCAGTCAAGTATTACATAACAGTCAAGAGATACATAAGTGGGTATCATCTGCATATTGAAGAAGTGAAGATCAGAAAAGAAAACCTTAAGTCATTTTATGCTTAAATCGTGTGGTGATAGTTTTACTTAGTGTTTATAATTTACTATGGTATTCTGGAAACTTCTAACTTCAAATTAACTAGCTGTATCAGAAGTAACCATCTATAGCAGGGGTGTCAAACTGGATTTCTTCGAGGGCCAGATCAGGACTGTAGTCCTCTGCCGGGCAGGTGGAGAGGCAGGACAGATGCCTCCTGCAGCACTCTGCTGGCTGAAAACAAACTGAGCGGCATGTTTCCAGGATGCTTTGGGGGCATTTTTGGCCATTTTTCAGGCCATTTTTGGGACCTGTTTCGGGCTGTTTTCTAGGCTGTTTTTCATGCTGCAGGAGGCCATGGAGGGTGAAAACAGCCCGTTTTAGCCACCAGAGGCATCATGGGCTGGTACTTTGATATTTATAGGCCGGCCCTATGGGCCAGATTTAAGCACCTTGCGGGCCTTGAGTTTGACACCCCTGATCTATAGCAAAATGTGTGCCTAAATGTTTTAAATGGATTATAATTCAGTTTATCTTATTAACATTTTTAATAATATAGAACAGTGGCCTCCGAGTTTTGGGCACCAGGGACTAATTCCCTGGAGAGATGTTTTTCTGCAGGCCGGAGGGGTCAGACTTGGTTTGCCAGAATCCCATGGATGGGGCTTCACATGTTTGTGCTTCTTGGTATCTAGCATGCTGTGGACTGGTGCCGATCCATGGACTCTGGGTTGGAGACCTCTGCTATAGAATATATTGAATTTATCCCATTTTATATTATTATAAAGCAGAATGTGAGAATTGAGAAGCTAAAATAAACCGTTAGCTTTTTCTTCCTGTTAAAAAAATCTTGTTGCGCTACTAGAGTGCATCACTGATAACAAACCAGTATTCTAGAAGTACAGGTATGCAAGACATATTTTATTTTAAGTAATTCCATTTCAAATTTGAAGCCATTATTCTGGGTTGAAAATGGATTTTTAGATCATTGTTGGAAGCATTTTGAGATTGAAATGCTTCCAAAATAGCCCAGAACTCAAAGGCTTTGCATAGCTCTCAGAAGAAACTATCCGTAATTGGAAGATATTAATAGTTTGTTTAAATGTTATCCAATTGGTAATATTGTATTCCATAAACATTGTTAATAAAAGTTCAGTTGTTTAAACATACCCTGGAAAAGCTTAAGTATACATATTCCAAGGAAACTCAAAATATCCTGCTCAAACTTTTGTATGGAATGTGCCAATTGATTTGAAAATACACTAATTGATTTGAAAATACTATTCTTCAGAGTTAGCACAGACTTGCAACTTTTCACATCTCACATTTGTTGTCTTAGCTCATGTGCCTTGTCAGACGTTATATTTTGATATGCTGCTGACTAGTTTTTGGCAGTATTTGTCCAGGAAATACTATTTCATTTCATGTCTTTCTTTTAATATCTATGATATGATTTTTTTAAGAAAATATCTGTATTGCCAAAGACTTCTTACCCAACCTGGTAATTCCTACATTCCTACTTGAGGCTCTTCTAGCATTCTCTTCTTAATAGATAGGGAGCAATAATTGCATTTATGTTGAAATTGTGACATTATGGGGCTGATGTATAATGATTAAACAAAACATTTGGTGAACAACAACACACTAACAACCTATGTCTAGAAAAACAATTAGAATGCATAATTTCTGCTCAAGTGAAAAGCCCAACATATGTAACCAATTTTTTCAGTCTCTTTAATTCAGTATCTGGATGTTTAAATCATCATTAAAGATGATAAATTATTACATCATTTCAATTATTATAAAATATAAATTCAGAATTATAAATATGAACATGATCTCTGCTGACATAACTGAGTTAGAAGTTTGCTTCTAGAACAGAAGAGATTTAGCTTGAAGTGAAGAAAGCAGCTAAGAGAAGGATAAAGTTACCTTAAAAGCTGGTGAGTAAGAAATAGAGGAGTTCTCTGTTTAAGTTTTGAAATAACTGTAGAGATCAAAATGTGATATGCGCACTTGGAAGCATAACGCTAAAAACTATATAAACATGCACAGGACAGATCTCATGATTGATCCTTATCATTTGTTATGTGAGAGCGGTAAGATGAATGTTTCTTTTTGTTTTGGACCTAATATTTATAAGGTACTGCCTGCCTACATTAGGGTGTAGTCCAAGGACTACCTCTATATATCAATCAGTAATTCCTCAGTCCCACAATATGTCAGTGCTTAATAAAGGGAATCTTGAATTGCCCTTTGAAACCAATTGACAATACAGCCATGTAGCAGTGGTGATACATGGGCCTACAGTTTTCAAGGTAGGTGTTCTTGCACCCGCATCAGTCACGTTGGGGGGAGCTTTTCTTTCAGCACAGGTGAAGAAGGAAGCTGCACTGACTGCTCCCCCAGTTAACTTGTTCTTTTGTTAAAAATCCAGAGGCTCTTGGGAGAGTCAGGAAATGAAGATGCCTGTCTTGAATAGGGCTTCACAGCTGTGAGGGTAACAACTTAGAAAACCAAAAGTCAACACAACTCATCCAAATCAAGTGTCTTGCATACACTTAAGCTTGAAGGTTCATGCCTATATTAGTAGACAAAGAAATATTGAATATATTTTACATAGGAATACTGAAGCACTTGCTTAGCATCACAAAACTGCTGGCAGGCAGTATGTAATCTGTGTTTCCCACAAGCAGCAAAGCACTTATTCTCAAACAAAACAAGGTACGTGCAGCTGTATTGTTTGTGTACAAAACTCTCAGAACACACGTATTTTGACTTTTCCTCAAAACACTAAGGAAACAGCTGCTTTGAAGTCAGCGTATTTCAAGTTCAGAACATTCTATTCTTTTTTTTTATCTTCTTTCCAGCTTTTAAAAACTTTTAAATGTCCAGAAATCTTTATTATCCCCTTGACTTATTTTCAGCTTAGATTCCTATTAATGTCAAAGTGGATTTTTTTTCCAGTTTCTTGCTTAAATCTCTTAGCTGTCAATATAAGGAAGAGAAGAAAAAAAACCCTAATCCTTTACCTTCTCTCCCTCCTTCGCAGCTTCAAAATCTTCTTTGGGAACAATGTTGTTAAGTTTAAATTCCAGGGTACCTTATTTGTTGCTTTTGCTGTTTGACCTGGTCAATCAAAACTTTCTCTTCTTATCTTCCTCCTGCACATTCTTTTCCGGTCGAGTTCTTCTTTGTGGTGGCCATTTCTGACCATTGTTACAACCGTCTTGGGGAAAAGGAGTAATGGCCAGCTGGGGAGGAGAGATGCAGCTCTCCTCAACCCTGCAGGCAGTCTCCCCCCTGTTCACCACCTCTATGGGATGGCTTAGCCCCGAAACCAGCTGGCTCGGGGCACTCCAGCGGCGAGCACAGATCGAAGCCTCAGAGAGACGAGGTTTCGGTCTGTCACCGAAGAAGCTGTAACCGGAAGTCCAGGAGGAAGCTGAATTTTGTAATGCTGTTTTTCACATTGAACTGTCCCATAGTGTTACAAGGATTCTGCAGTTTTCTGGGACAGATTGGAGTGCCATAATGTCTGTGCGCACATGTGTGTGCATGCATGTACAAATATGTGCATGCCTATGCCTACTATAAAATTACTGGAAATCAACTCTCATTCTGATCAGATGAGCATCTGCTGGGCCAAAGAGCCTTCTCTTTGCAGAGAGATACCATTAACAGTTTCCATTTAGTTTATCTTCTCTATTTTTAGCATGTGAATATACATCCAACTTGTGAAATTAAAGCCAGTAGTGAAAGGGGGTTATACAGTGACTGCTGCTGAAGGGACATCTAGTCCTATTCCTTTCTGTATAATGTTTGTTTATATCTCTTATTTAAAAATTGCTGAAAAGAAAATCATCTTTTGAGATTTAAAATCCAAAGGAAGAATGAAACCTTGCAGGTGCTACCAGTGAAGTATCTTTTAATACCAAGTTCTATGTGATAAAGACTTTACAGATTGTGCTCATTCAACTGCCACTCATTCAATGATTGTTCAAACTTAAGACTGTTCCTTGTACTTACACTGATCACAGCATCGCCAACAGTTACATAATCATCATTTGCAACCTTCTTTGATGGCTTCCCGTTATCAAATCAATGAGGAAACAAGTGGGAAGTTACAAATGGTGATCATGTGACATCCTCACTTAACAACCCACAGTGATTTGCCGAATGATATAACTGAGTGGAATATTCTTATGACCACATCGCTTAGCTATGAAAATTCCAATCCCAGTTACCATTGTTAAATGAGGACATTGTTAAGTGAGGTCCGTCTTTCTCTTTTGCCTTATAGGGATCCTGCCTGTGCACCACAACATGTTTGCACTAATGAGTGAGGTTGACCGATGTTGGTATCCTCCAAATTACACCTTCCAAATAGATGGATCAGCTACTGTCACTGTACTCTACCGAATAAGGTAATGCTAATTGTGGTTTAATTGGTAGTAAATGGGACTCTGTTTGGAGTGAGATTGCAGTGCTTTTCCTGAAAACAAAACTAATATCTCTGGAAAAGGTTTGAGTCAGAATTTGATTTTATTTATGTATCATCTTAAAGGACTTTTTTCAGTCATATGTAAAGAAGCAACTTTAATCAGAGAATCAAGAATGTCAGTTAATAGTTTCTTTAATCTGAGTTTCTAATATTTGAGCATAAATAAGAATTAACAGGAATGCTGAATTACCACAGCTTATCAAATACATAGGAGCTGAGGGATTGGCAGCACAAGGAAACAAAAGCCAATCGCCAAGCCATCAACACACCAATCAGCCAATAGGAAGGCACCACACAAACATGACTCACAGAACAGCCAAACATATATTTCAGTAGTGATATATTCCCTGAAGAGAGATTCCAGCACAAGCTCGAAAGCTTGGAAGAGTAAATCTCTGGTCCCAGTAACTGTCCCATATTTGATTTCATAAATAAGAGTGTTTCATACAAAGAGCAGTATTTTTTTTAGCCCTTTACTGGCAATCTTGAGCAACAGAGTCACTTGAGATTTTAGGGCAACATGGCTGATAAAGATTCTGTAAAACCTTGGGAGCTTAGTTTCATTCACCTTGAAATAGTTTTAATAATGTCAGGACCAATGCCCAGTGAAAGCCTTTTCCTTAATTGAAGGTTATAAAGCACGGGTGTCAAACTCGCTTGTAACATTGCCATCACATGACATATCACAATGTTTTTTCCTTTCGCGTAGCTGGGGTGAGTGTGGCCTACGTGTGAAACATCTGGCCCACAGGCCGCCAGTTTGACACCCCTGATATAGAGGATTTGCCATGGTGGCATAGTGGTTAGAATGCAGTACTGCAGGCTAACTCACTGTTCACTCCAGGAGTTCAACTCTGAGCTCAAGATTGACTCAGCCTATCCTTCCAAGGTCAATAAAATGAAGATAAAAGAAAAAAACCAGGTTGTTGGGGGCCATATGCTGACTCTGTAAACCTCTTAGAGAGAGCTAAAAGCACTGTGAAGTGGTATATAAGTCTAACTGCTGTTGCTATTTGTTACCTTTTATGATCCTTATAATTCTTTTTGCTCAGGAGTAAAATTCCTTCTTTAAATACCCTACAACATAAATGCCTTATGGGCTAATAATAATTTCTGGTCCTTTACATGGCTTTAACTATCTGGGCAATAGTATACAGGTAGTTCTCATTTAACCATTCATTCAGCAACTGTTTCAAGTTGCTATAGCACTGAACAAGAGGGTATGTAAGATGAATCTTCATAGATTCAGCCCTGGGTCATATGATCGTGATTCATGCACTTGGTGACCATCTTGCAATTATGTCGAACTGTCTTGTAACATCTCATATCAAATCAAAACTTGAAATTATATGTGTCAAAATTAGGTCTGGGATATTTGGTACTGCCTATTAAGATTGGACATTAGGTAGGACATTCTTCTCATGAGTTTTGAGTAGCAGCTACAATACATTTATGAAGTTTACTTTCAAAATTTTAGAGGTAACAAAAAAAAAACCATTTTGTTCGACTGACAGAATAACATACATACTCAAAACCCTAATTTTATCTCATTTAGATTTCAATAACTTTATTCTGTAAAAAAATAAAAAATTTAATATGTAACAAACTGTTTCCATACAGATTTTATTTCCCACACTGGTATAGCAGCAATATACGAGCATATCGATATGGCGTTTCTCGAAGTACAGAGACTCCTGTTCTTGATGATATTGTCACGTCTTACCTATTTGCTCAGGTAATAGCTAACTTATTAGATAGGCCTGTAGCTATTTACTCCTAGATTGATTATGCATATATTGCTTATCTAAAAACACTTCAAAGGTTATACTCTTCAATAGAGCAAGATTGGGAGTAGCATCAAAATACTGCTGAATTGTGTGCTTTGGATGGATTCTTATGGAAGATTTTTCAAGTTGTAGTAAAAATAATCCACAGAGAAACACTAATCCTGAGTTCTCACTCTTGTATTTGATTCAGTGGCGAGAAGATTTTGTCCACGGGTGGGTAAAAATGGCTGTGACTCATGAATCACAGGAAGAATGTCTTGGAATGGCTGTTCTTGATATAATGAGAATGGCCAAAGAAAAGGACCAAACTCCATTGGCCATTTACAATTCTGTAAGGTAATTATTTTTTGAAATGGCATATGAATCGCATATACAGCATACATAAAAGTACATTCTCATTCTCATATATTCTATCTAGATAGATCACTGCAATTCATATCTAAGTATTTGTATTAGGTGGCAAAGGTTAATGCCTCTGCTACAGATGAGAGTAAAGTTAAGGATTGATAAGAGTTGTACCAAGAGGGATTTCTTCTCTTTTCTGTCATGATCTTCTACAAAAACATGCATAGATATCCATTAGGTATAGAACAATAACTGCTTCTGAACTTATTAACTGTTTTTCACAACCGGTAGTTGAGGTTTTCAGATCTGCTGGCAGAAGCCCCAAACTGTAATTTTGCAAGCAGAAATGTCAATTCTTTCTTCCTTTTGCACACACACACACATACACACACACGCCTATCCCACATTGCATAGTCATCTGTTTTAGAGGGTCCTCAAACAAAAATGCAGAAGGAAAGGATAGGTGGGAGCTCTATTTTGTTCACACATTGAAAATTAAAATCAACGCACACTACTGCACTTTTTCCCAAAGCTTTCAGTACAGTATGTACCACTCTGAAAGATATGGCTGACCTACAGTTTGTCAGCAGTTTCTTCTCCACAGTTCTAAAATATACATATTATCCATTATACTACATTGGATTGCAGAAAACAGATAATGACAGATTTGAAAGAGCATAATGGAAGGCAGCCAAATGCAAGTGTCCTGAATTTTTTTATCTGTATTTCAATACAGTATATTCCTCTCTCTCCCTCTCTCCACACCCCCACTCCTTAAGTTCTTCATTCTGTTGGCTGTAGATAGACTGTTTGGTGAACCAAATGCTCAGTTGTAAACTCCATGATTTTTTTTGTAAAAAAAACAACTATCTTTTAATTGCTCTTAGTGAAGCTTGATTACTCATTTGGTAGTTCTTGTATTCACAGCTACAAAATGTTTTTGCCAAAATGCATCAGAGAAAAAATTCAAGCTTATCATATTTTGACACGAAAAAGAATAAGGTACAGATTCCGGAAATTTATTCAACAATTCAGCCAGTGCAAAACAACTGCCAGAAATCTGAAACTGAAGTATCTCATTAATTTGGAAACCCTCCAGTCTGCCTTTTACTCAGAAGAGTTTAAAGTGAAGGATCCTGGAAGAGAACCTACAAATGCAGAATCTTTTGCAACCATTATTATAAGTGGAAATGGCGGGATACAGTGTTCCAGAGGAAAACAAAATGCCAGTGAGGTGCTTGCAGATGAGGTAATATTTGATCTTGTTATTTCATGCTTACTTCGGAGAAACCTATGAAGAATTATTTAGCTTTGTCATAAGAATACATAGTAAGTGTTTAGAAACAACGCTGTACAGTGATTAAAAACTACACAGTAGTTAAGTAGATAATTTCGCAGAAGATCATTAATGGGCAAGAATGGAAGTTTCATAAATCTTAGTTGGTACCTACTTTTTTTCCACAATCTCAGTGATACAGGAGCTTGGTTAATCTTCCAGCTATATGTTGCTTCTTAATCTTCATATAGGCCTATGCACACTAATGCACCTGTAATTCTTCTTAATTTGTGCTGAAAACCAGCAGAATTGCAAACTTGGACAATTTAAGATTACCAGTATTGTTACTGCAGAGAAAACTGATTTAGCAATAGAAATTATTGTAAAACAGAAAACATTATTTTCAACTTCTCACTGTGGCATTAGTATACGAATTTTCCTTTAATGTTCAGTCTCTTAACGGCAATTCTACAACTTTGTATTTCATGAGGTGTTCCTTATATAACTACAGAAAAGAAATGTTTGGAAATTGCTTCAGCACAATTTGCAGTTGCTGCTCTAGGATGGAGTCATCTTTTAACAGTTTATTCAGATGGATTCCTTCTACTTGTTGACCTTTGGAAATCTTTCCAAATATTTATTATTATTTTTATCATATGGCTGTGTTCCAATCCCTATTTCTGCTGGGCTGCAGATGTTGTAAGGGGGCAGGTGAAAGAGGGGTGTTCTCCTAGCCTAAAGATACTGTCACATAAACTATCATCACATATATTTATTAGCAGTGGGCAGGTCAGATCTAAATTGGAATTGCATCTTTTGAATTGATTGAAATCTTATCAAAATATTTAAAATGATTATTTTCCAAAGCAATATAATTTTTTGCTCTTGTTTTTTACAGGACATACAAACCTACTGTGATTTTCCTGATATTATAGATGTCAGTATTAAGCAAGCAAATCAAGAAAGTTCTGGAGAAAGTAGAATTGTAACCATTCACAAGCAGGACAGCAAGAATCTGGTACTGAGCTAACTTTGGTGACTTTGTGTTAAGAGTATTAACACAAAGTCAAATAGATTGGTCAAATAGATTGGATAATAAGCTTTGCATTTTAGCATTACTTTGGTATCTAATACAGCCACAGAAAGCAATTATAGAAACAGTTATTTCTACAGTGTATAATAAAATTATTTTCCAATTAAAAAAGGAAGATTTTAAGGATGACATCCAAACCCTTACTTAATTATTGTGGTGATTGTTTTATTTGCTAAATATTACAGTCAGCATTATACAGTGTTTCAGTTTCCAATCTGAGAAACGTTTAGAATATGTGGATGGAGACAGAGGTGGAATGCTACCGGTTTGGCCCGGTTCTATAGAACCGGTAGCTCTGAGGAGCAGCAGACACTCTGCTCTCTTTGGCCCAGCTGCCTGCCTAGACCCTTGGCTGTCCTTTATTACCTGCTTTTTCAACCTCAGCTGCTTTGCACGGCATAGCTGAGGTTGAAAAAGCAAGAAAGAAGAGGAGTTTGAAACGCTGCGCACTCGCACACAGCGCTTGTCAGCTGTCTGGGCGGCACCGCTGATGTTTTTGGAAATAGTCTACAGACATGTGCAAAACGCACTCTCACCAGGGGTGGGCTTCTACCTGCCAGAGAACCGGCAAATCGCACCATTGGCTGGCCCCGCCCCGCCCACTCACTCTTTACCTGGCATGCGCGCCATCAAACTTTACTGCTAAGTTGCTAGTTTTCCTTCCCTCCCCCTCAACCATCAGCTGTTCTGTGTGCCGGGAGATTTAGATTAGCTGGAAAGCAGGAAAACGTTGAATTTCTTGCTTTCTAGCTAATCTAAAAGCAGAGCTAAACCTTCCTTAGAACTGAAGCTTCTATTTTTCAGTGCAGACTCAGGTTGTAGATTGCAGAATGGTAGATCTCTGAATGAATCTGTGATTCTGTGAGCAACTCAATCTGCCTGCCTGCTTTGCCTGATTTTGGGTAAAAGTTGCTCTTTTTTAATAAAAAATTCCAATATTTACATAAATATTTATAATATTTACCTGTAAGCCATGCCCAGCCAGTCACATGACCACCAAGCCACACCCACAAATTAGGCCATACCCACAGAATTGGTTGTTAAGAAATTTGAATCCCACCCCTGTCCCCAACCTCCAGGCCGCAGCCCACTATTAGACTGTGGCCCATTTGGAACTAGGCCACACAAACAGTTGGGCGAGCGGCTTGCTGGTTCCCCTCTTCTCCCCCACCCCGGAGGACCACCAAACTACCGTAAAGACTGGAGACTGCTGGTATAGATGTATCACTATGGTGAGCTAAAACCTTGTTTGGATAATTCTTTGGTCAGCTTAAATTGGCAGGAGACAGAAGCTTGCATGCCAGATAATTTAATCCTTTCTTTCTATTTACACATTCATTCTTCTCTCTCTCTCTCCCTCTTTCACATACAGTTGAATTTCTACAAAAGATAAAATGCAAAAAACCAGATAAAAATAAAAGGAAAGAAGTTTATCAATGTCTAACACAGAGCATTAGCTATTTGGAAGTAACATATGCTGCCCACAGTCTTCAGGAATGGGCAGCACTCAAATAAAGTGAATAAATAAATTAAATAGCATTATTCAAAAACATAATAGCAATAGCACCTAGACTTATATACCGCTTTATAGTGTTTTACAGCCCTCTCTAAGCTGTTTACAGAGTCAGCAAAAGTAGCCTGCAAGTACTGCACTCTAACCACTGTGCTATTGGGGCTCTTAATGTTAAGATAGAAAACTCGTGCTTATTCATCTCAGCACATAGCATTGACTGTATGCTTTTTTGTCATTTGCATTTTTATTACTTCACATTCTTTACTCCATTTTTTTCCCTTGTCTTTTATAGGAAGCTGAATTTCATTCATTAAAAGAAGCTCTTTCTTTTGTATCATTAATCGATGGATATTATAGATTAACAGCGGATGCCCATCATTACCTTTGTAAAGAAGTGGCACCTCCTTCAATTCTTGAAAATATCCAGAGCAATTGCCATGGGCCAATTTCGTAAGGAATACTTTGTTCTAACATTTATCTTGGGAATGGATAACCTTTTGAACTAGAGGCACATCAGATACTAGGCTAGGCATTTGGGAACACAGTAATCATTGTGTACATTACCCCTGCTCATTTGTACACATAATTTGCCTCCATGGTTATAGATGCAACTTGGACCATATTGAGGAAGAAGCTTCTTTCTACCTAAGGAATCAGGTTAAAATAGCTTTATTGTTGCTCTTGTTGTTACTGCTAGGAGTAGAGGAAGATCAAAAGCAAAAAAGTTTCCTGCAGCTGCCAATCAGCAAATGTCTGGGACCAGTGTCATGGCAGATGGGAGTTGGATTGCCAGGGGTCCTGAGTGCAGCAGATAAGGAGGAAGGGAGATAGATGTTCATTCGTATCAAAACAACTCCTGTGTGTACCTGTGAAAAAAGAAATTAGTAACAGTTCTTTTGGATCCACTTTAACTTGTTTGAATTTTATACGTATCTCCATCCAGACTCTCAGATTTTATCTATGCACACACACTAGTTATTTGAATGATTGTTGTGGAATATGGAAAATTGCTAACAAAAAAAAAATTACTCTTGGTACAGACTACTTCTTCCTGTTCCTTTCATGAAGTCGAGGAGAAAATATGAGTAGAAATGTATGTGATTCTGTATAATATGTCCCAGTTCTGAACAATTTAATATATTAGCATGTCCCAGTTAAGGTACTGATGAATTCTAAAATCAAGTGAGTATTGCATAGGAAAAAGTCACAATGTCACTCAAAGAAAGTCAGATAGTAGTCTCCATTTTTAGGAAATCACATTATCTTGATGGAAAACAGAATTTCTTTTTTGTTTACCTGGAGCAAGAATAATTCTCTGAATTGTGTCCTTTGCAGCCTGTCAAATTTTTTCAAATCTCTTCTGAAGTTCCATTTTATTTTAAAATATGTTTAATTATTTTACTCTCTGTTGCATCTATCCCATTTTGTCCTATTCAATTAAAGATAGCCCCAAAGTACAACCATTCATTTAGCAATGGTTCAAGATTATGTCATGGTCCCCATAATAATTGCCATTGTAGCACCCCCCACAATACTGTGATCAGAAAACCGTAAGGATACTTATTTCCCTCCAACTGCCTACTCTACCTCCCAGCCCTGCCCCCTTTTGGCCAGCTTGTTGGTCTTGCCACCCTGTACTTGTGGGCCCTGTCACCCTTACCATACTGCGCTGCATTCATGCTGTGCAGCTCACATCTAACCATCACCACCTCTTCTTCCTGCAACTGCTTCCGAGATACGCGTGGTCTGGCCTTTTATGTGAGGCAGCTACTGTTTCTGCTAAACTATGTTCCCAAGGCTCCACCTGCCCTTTTTCCAAATCATTCATGCACAGATGTTGAGATGTTTGGAGCTTCACATGGGTCAGGGAACGCAGCTGGATTGCTGTTCTTAAGCAATGAGTTAATGTGACATTACACTACAACCACTTTGCTTAGTATTGGATATTCAGGTCCCAATTGCCATTGTAACCAGTTGTAAATTTTATTTGGTGGCATTCTGCTAGTGGAAGAGCAGGTCAAGGAAATGGGAAATGATTTTATCCATTTTTTATTTACTAAAAGTAATGTGGAAAGAGTAGTCTTGGATCAATCAAGAGAAGAGGAATTATCATTTCATTGACAGATTATTTTTGTAAAAAATCTGCTATATCCCGATATATTGTGTAATTCAGAAGTCTCAGCTCTTTTTAATACTTTGTTTTTCCTTCTATTTTTTTTTTAAACAGCATGGACTTTGCAGTCAGTAAGCTGAAAAAAGCTGGCAATCAAACTGGCTATTATGTTCTCCGTTGCAGTCCAACAGAGTTTAATAAATACTTTCTTACCTTTGCCATGCAGGTTAGTATTAAGGATCTAGATTTCTAACTGCTTTGCTTATGGTTAAGACAAGATTTCAGTTCCTTTTATTTAGGGGGAAATCATGTTTTGTTTTCAGAATAACATCAGTACCTCTGTTTTGAGAATAATATATGTAGTTATGAACATTGGCACCAGTTGGACCAATATTTTATTAATTTTCCCATTCACTGTCACTGTTAATTCAAGTGCCAATTAATATTTCAATTTTCAGAGTTTGGTTGTCATTTATATCCATTTGTGTGAATTTGCCAAAAGAATAGCAGCTTAGAAAGAGATACAGGAAGAGATTCAAACTTATCAGGGGAACTTCTGAAATAGTTAATAAAGATTATTAGCATCAGCAGTTCTTCCTTCAAAAGACACGGCACAATATTTATTATTCAGTAATAACTTATCAAGAGTGATAAGTTTCTTCATTTGTTAAAAAAGTACGTTATTTGTAAGTATCTGCAATTTAAAAGTTATAAACTTTGAAGAACTTGCTGCTGGTGTTCTCATATATGTAGCCTCTTAAATTGCCAATTTTTGTGTCTATTGTTATTGTGATATTTCTAAGCAGAGTGCAAAGCAATTAAAATGATTCAAGTTCAGAACTTACTTTATAAAAAATCAAAATATTTGCTATACAATGTTTATATACTAAAGGAACTCTTAGCAGTACAGTTCAGTTCTCTTGTATTAAACAAAGCTGAAGTGTTGAGCTGTGGCAATCCTTTGTTCCAGCAAGCTTTAGTATAGATTAAAACAAAATTAGGCTTGCATTAGATGGTATTTATAGAGCAGGTAAAATCAACCAAATATTAATGTCATGACAGCTGGATATTCAGAGTAAAATTAAAAAATAATTTTGTTCCCTCCACCAACATATTTTATTATTTGTAATAGAGTTTGTGAAAGTTAGAAAGCTACAAAGGGACCAGTAATGAACCGGTAGAATGAGTCATGTCCTACCCAGCCGTTCCTTTGCCATAAAAACTGTTCTTTTCTATTCTTCCAAATTTTTTTTTATTTCACTTGCCCACCCAATATGGCTACAAGATATATTCCTAGTCCTGATTGCCAAATTAGAATTATGCTTGACATTTGATTAAATTTACAAAGTTACAAATAAAAGCGTTGAATTGAAGTATCATTTTTAAACTTTCCTTAAATTTTGCAGCAAGACAGCATAATTGATTATAAACATTGCTTGATAACAAAAAATGAAAATGGAGAATATAATCTCACCGGAACTCGAAAAAGTTTTACCAACCTTGTGGATTTGTTGAATTGTTACCGTACAGAAACCGTCCGATCGGACAGTATGATTTTCCAGTTTACCAGATGCTGCCCTCCAAAGCCAAAAGGCAAGCAATTTGAATTTTATTTGTTGAGGGTGATAATATTGTGTGGCTAACTGAATTAGAGAAATAACTGTCATTTGAGGAAAAATACAAATACCTACATTAAACAATAAAAGAGCAGACATTTTTAACAACACTGCTCTTGTATAGGGGGGGGTGTGTGTATGCATGTGTGTGTGTTAATATTCATAGCCCACTGACAGACACTAGGATTAATAGATAAGATTAGATAGATGAGAAGAGCAGTTGCTGTCTTCCAATCCTTCAACTGCAGATAACATTTTGCAAAAGGATGCTATTCAAAATACTGACGCTCCATTTCGCAACAACCCCTCCCCATTGACCGATATAATTAGATATTTTGGAGTTTGGCAACAATTCCATTTTAAGTCCAGATTATTCCTGAAATAAAAGTTGTATGCTCCAATGTGTGATATTTATGTGTACACATATTTATATATTTGTGATACATTCAGATTAGGATAAGGAGGAAAGTAGCAAAAGAAGAATGTAAGTTGCTAACCCTAAAATATAGGAAGTGTTTAAGTCGTTCCATCCTCTACTAGAGGATTCTAAAATCTGGATTCTGTGCACTATTATACAAGCTTAGCTTTAGAGCTGCTGTGCTTTGGGCGCTTTGAAAATGCTTCTTGGATGAGAAGTAAAATGTCTTCAAAGAAAGTCCAGTTGCCTGTTGAAAAAAAAGCACCTCTGTATTTTTATTCCATGGCTGCGCTTTCCCCCATTTTTGTTCACACAACAATGAGGGGAAGTTAGGTCGATGAAGACCCACAATTACCAAGGTTTATTAATCAGAATTTACATAGGAAACTTCATGGCTGAAGGCAGAATATTATATGCAGTAATTATCAGCTTTTGCTTTGGTTATAAATGAAACAAAGTTTTTAGTTACATATGCAATGGTTTGTGTTTGCATGTTTTTTCATATGTAAAGGAGCCATTTCCCATAGACCCTTCTTTACATTCTCTATCAGCTTATATATAATTATCTGGTTACCTTTTATAATTACCTTTCATAAATTGGGCTAAAAGACAAGCGAGTAAAATATGGTTGTGTGAACTTACACTCCATTGACTTCTTTTTTCAGATAAGTCCAACCTTCTTGTCTTCAGGAGCAATGGAGATTCTGATATGCCAACATCACCTACTTTGCAGAGACATAATAATATAAATCAGATGGTTTTTCACAAAATTCGGAATGAAGATCTTATCTTTGTAAGATTAATACACTAGTATCCTTTTTTATCAACACCTTAGAATTAAGTTCAGTTAATTTAAATATCATTGGGCTTTTTCTCAGTGATATGTGCTACTGGAAATAATTTCTACACTATTCCATTTACCGAAAGATGGATGTTTATTATGATAAAAGCATATAAATATAAGATGTAAGGTTTCCCCTTCATTATTAATTGAAAATTGAATTTCATTTACTGTGTAAGTACATTCATTAAGAGAGGATGTGTTATCATTTCCTTCTTAAGATGGATTTTTTTCCTCTTATTAAGATAAAGATGAGTTCTTAAGCTGTTACTGTTACAGCCCTTCCCACTCTCAGTTTATAGTTCTTTTGTGTTAAACAATGAGGTTGTTTAATTTGGTGTCTAAAAATATCTCTATTCCAAAGCAGAGTTCCCAATATTTCTTGATTTTGCAGACTAGTTGGAGAGGGGAGAGATGAAGGTTCCAGAAGTGGGTGAGTGCACCCATGCACACATCCCCATTTGTGTGAGTGGCGAGAGAGCACACATGGTGCAACTCCATTTGCATGAGTAACAGGCACATGCGCCCACCACTCATGCAAATAGATTGCGCATGAGCTCACCCACTGCTTGTGCAAGTGGGGACACCTGTGCATGCACTTCCCCATCACTTCCCCAACTGGGTTCCAAACAGCTCAAGGCTCAGTAGTCCCTTGCTCCAAAGCAACCTACTTGTATTAAGTATTTTTATTTTTTTTAACATGTTTTATTGTTTTTCATGTGGCCTAAAATGATTGACTAATCTTTATCTCCATTTTTGGCTTTTTTGTTTCTGCTTTTTTGGGTAGAATGAAAGCCTTGGACAGGGCACCTTCACTAAAATTTTCAAAGGAGTAAGGAAAGAAGTGGGAGACTATGGTAAATTATATCAGACTGAAGTCTTGCTGAAAGTTCTAGATAAAACACACAGACACTACTCTGAGGTTTGTATATTAATTTAAAAAGTCATATTAATGAAAAGATGCTACTTTTTAAGTACCGGCTATGATAATGGTTTGAAATGATACACAGTGAAACAATAAAAACATTAAAAAGCATCACAATTGAAAGGAACAACCAAGATGCAAGTTAAATTTATTTGTTGATAGCCATTTCTTAGTTGAATAAACCTGATGAATTTTCCCTTGTTGAAAAGTATGCAAAGTTACTCACCATACAGTAGGATTTTGAATATCTAAGAAACAAAAACAGATCTGAGTCACAGCTTTTCTTCTTTTTCTCCCATGAATGGTTTAAGTGAAATAATTTATATAAAATATACACTTCCATTTTCCTGAGTTACTGAAATTACAGAATTTCAGCTTTTCAAAACTGAATTGGGGTTGGCTTAGCGATTGTACTAAAATATTACACCTACTCTAAATAAATAAACTTTAATCTATCTTGATATTATGATTTCAGAAAAATAAAATTATAGAGTTCTACTTCCCAGTCTTTCTCATGTAGTGAAGATTGATTTGTTGTTTATTGCTGGCTTGGAGTTCTGATAAATTCTGACTTATGAAGTTGATTATTCCATGAAAATTTTTAAGAGATACTGATACCAGGGGTCTGCAACCTTAAACATTCAAAGAGCCATTTGGACCCGTTTTCCACAGAAAAGAAAACACTTGGAGCCAACAATTTAACAACCAGTGTGACTGGGTGGGCATGGCCCATGTGATGTCACTCACTTACTCCCACCCAGTTGCCTCCTACTTTGGAATATGGAGTGAGTCTCCACCCCCCACCATCACCCTTAATGTTCTCAGGGCAGGCGAGGAGTGACGGGAAGGGGCTGGCCAGTGGTGGGATCAACCAATAGGGAGCCACAGCAGAGAGCAGAAAGAGCTGCATGTGGCTTCAGAGCCATAGGTTGCAGACTCCTGGTCTATGCCAAATTAAGATGATTCTACACCATCAATAGTTAGAAGGTAAATTGTCTGTGTCAGGTTTTTCCACTTTTGAAAGCAAATGTGTTGAATTTGATATGATACAGCTAATAAAAATTCTATATGAAGTTTTGTCTCTGACTATAACAAAATTCTGTACCTTGGAATTCAAAAGCAATTTCCTAATGACTCATTTGTTAATTGTTCCCATCTTCGTTTTGTTAAATCTTCTATATATCAAATATTGCCATCTATTATGACCCAATATGAAGAGCATTCAGATGCTCATCACAAATTTATCTCTTGTCAGTGAATTGACACTGTTGTCAGTCCAAATAAAACCAGACAGGAAATACAACAAGATGAACTAATTCTATTTTAATTAACAGAATTTTGCAAGTCTGAAAGTACAAACTTCCCACTGCTACTTGTGCCATTAGGGTGGGCCCTTTCTTTGACTATTAAGCCCCTTGAGGCTTCCACCTCTCTTATCTGATAGTTTCCTGGGTAGCATCTTTCCTTTCATTTCCCAAGCCCATTAACATACTCCATTACATCCATTATTCAAGTACTTGTTCATGATGGCAAATGGATTCTTAAACAAAAATTCTGAGACCACTCCTTGCAGAATTAATTGTGCAACAAGTAGAAGTAGCAGAAGACGGGGAATGAAGTGGTGTGACAATATAACTGAATTAATTCCAACCAGTTCTTACTTTGACTCACTTTCCAATTAATATCTTTTTCTTGTAGTCTTTCTTTGAAGCAGCAAGCATGATGAGTCAACTTTCTTACAAACATTTAGTATTAAATTATGGAGTTTGTGTCTGTGGAGAAGAAAGTAAGTAAATCCAGTTAATGGGTTGGACTCTGATTAGAGGTTTTTTTTTTCCAGAGTTCTTTTCTATAGTAAGGATACTGTACAGTATTTGAATAATGAATAAGGACAAAATCATGAAATAATGAAGGTTTTACTCTAACCACATTTGCATAAAACAATTATGCGTTTTCTTGAAAACAGAAGAAAATGCTGTTAAGTCGTTGGTGCTGTCTGAGCTTGATTGCTTTCTTGCAGATGTTTCATTACCAAAGTAGGCAACATCTCAGTGCTAGCACTGATGATGATATCTAATTTGATAATGAAACATCTGCAAGTAAACAACCAAGCTGAACTGCAAATGTTTTCTTCTATTGGTATGTAAGAATCCTGCTTGGACAGACCAACCCTTCACTTACTTTAGTAAGAGAATCAAATAGAATCTTTCAAGACTATCACAAGTGTAAGTTGGTAACAGCCCTCCTCTATAGCAGCTGGGTTTCAAAGAATACAACCTGTGATCAGTAGTCATTGATAGCTTCTCCCTTTAGTTGCCCAGTCTCCTCTTAAAACTTTTTAAATTACCGGTCCTCATTATACTAAATAACAATGAATTCCAATATAACAGCTATTGTATGTTTTGAAAGTGTGTATATGTGTGTGAAAGTTATTTTTGATTAAGTGCCTTCTTCATGCCTTTTTGGTTCATGCTGGCGTTGATTTTTGCTTCAATAAAAAATTGAACAGTCTAACATAATAACTTTGCATCATATCCACATGATAGCCCATTATTAAAATCTCTTAATCATCTTCTTATCCACCAAAACAACTTTGAAAAGCAAGATTTTATGGCTTGTATTATACCTGTATGAAAATCACAGCAGACCAGGATATTCTGATTATTTTGTCCCTTACAGTGAAAATCTTGAAACAGGCTGCTCTTGAGACTTCCAGGAAGATAATAAAACTGTGTGTCCCACCAGCCAGATTTTTTAAAGGCAGAATGTCAATTATGTGAAGAAACACCTGCCTTCAAGGGGAGAGGGTATCGGGTAAAAAATTCATTAAATCGTAGGAAGGGTAGAAAGAAGCATCAAAAATTGACCATAAGTGAACATTAAGAGGAAATTACAAATTCACGATGGCAGAACTCAAACACCTGCCATGATTGTTTCTGCTGAGTATGTAATAAAGAGCCTTGTGCAGCCTGTATATTGGAGAACCTTGAGCTAATTCCAGCTTACTAAAACTATGCCAAATCAAACTCTGGGAAAACCTGGTGAGATCTTGTCAGTTAACACATCATGTCAAGTAAAAGCTTGTGGCTAAATTGGTGTGAAGTTGTAATTCACCTTTGTTTGTCTAGGATGCTTGATCAAACGCTTTTTTCATCTGCCGCTTTGTATTTGGTATTGTGGGGAAAATATTCTGCTAAGCTCTGTGAGTCAGCAAAAGGAAATTCACACCTCCCTGTAATGCATAATAAATAGATAGAGATGAGGTCATTTTGCTGAAATTCAGGTGGCTTAGCTGGCAAAGTACTACAAAAGATTTGATTACCATCCTAAGCCAATGAAAAAGTAATTGATGCTTACCTGAATTTAATCTTGCACGCATTTGGCATCAGCTTGTGTTGTTATTAATACTGTCCCCAACTTTTCAGAGAAAAGGATGGGAGTTTGAGGAATTTGTTAAGTCTGGAGCATGGGTGCGAATGATGGAGACGAGCCAGTAGAAACAGTGAACCTCAAACTCTTTATTTACATTTCGTGACAGCTCAGCTCAAAGGCTGCTCTAGCCTTACTTATATAGGCAACTCATTAACTACTTAACCAATAGCAAACCTGGAGCACTAGCTCCATTAACCAATGGGAATGGCCTGTTAATGGCCAATCGGATGCTCCTGAACGGGCCAATCCGATCCTGCCATTAACAGCCAATCAGAAGTGCAGGGCCAGAACCCTGCACTAGACTTCAAGCTCAATGATAACTTTATTGGTATTATGCATTCACAACAGAATTAATGAAAGACTGTGCTTTATGTATTCCATAACATACAGTCACATTAAGTACAGGTAGTTCTCAACGTACAACCATTCCTTTAGCAACTGTTCAAGATTACAACAGCATTGAAAAAAGTAGCTTATGGCTGGTCCTCACATTTATGACCATTGCAGCATCCCCACGTTCATGTGATCAAAATTTGGGTGCTTGGCAACTGACAAGCATTTATAATGAGGTCATGTGATCGTCATTTGTGATCTTCCCAGCCAGCTTCCAAGAAGCAAAATAAACAGGTAGACCTGTTCACTTAGCAACTGCCTGGTTTATTTAACAACTGCAGTGATTCACTTAACAATGGTGCAAAAAACTTGTAAAATTGGGCATGACTCACTTAAGACCTCCCTTAGCAATGGAAATTCTGACCCCAGTTGTGCTTTCAAGTGGAGGATTACCTGTACTTGTATTTGATAAAGTTGTTTTGTCTGGCTACCTAGAAGAAGTTGTGTTCCATATTTTGGCATTCTTATGGAAAGAATATGAAAGCAGCTTTTATAATCTGTTCTGTTTCTGAGAATTAATTAGCATTAATTATTCTAGAAGTGAGAGCTTTAAATTAAGTAATTTACAGTGTATATTGGAGTACATAAGGAGACTAACCAGTGTGGTAATTAAAAGTTACTGTTTGAATTCCACTGTGTTATTATATATTTCTTACCAGATATTCTGGTTCAGGAGTATGTAAAATTTGGATCATTGGATACTTACTTGAAGAAAAATAAAACTTCTATAAATATCTTGTGGAAATTAGAAGTTGCAAAACAGTTGGCAATGGCAATGCATTTTTTGGTAAGTTTTTCATTTTTACTGGTATTGGTAAAAGTTCTAAGTTTACTCAGGATATTTTAGGCTTTTGGTTATAATTATCCATTTTCACAAACTTTGTTGGAATAGTATTTAGTTATTTGGAATTTGAGTTTGTACTTTTTTCATAACTTGGATATTTTTGATAAACAAATACAAGAAAGGCTTTTTCTAGGGTGAGAAATTGGAGTTATGCAGGCCTACCAGCTCTTGGATAATGGCTTTAATTTCTCTTTTGGAAACTATAGCATTAGTTTATTTTAGGGCAAATTGTATATTGGGTCAATTTCACCAAGCTATGAATTTTAGGATCATGCATTCTGTCCCCGTTTTCTAACCTTTGTACACCACTGAATGTTCCTACCATGTCCAGGTGAAGGATTTTCACGTCAGCACACTACATAAATGCACTATATAAAGCTTGAATTTGAATCTTTCTTTTAGCCCAGAGGTCTCCAAACTTGGCAACTTTAAGACTTGGACTTCAACTCCCAGAATTCTCTAGCCAGCTTTGCCCTGTTTTAGCCTATAGCAAGAAGGGCACAAATGAGTTTTGGCAATAAATCACAGCTTTTTAGGTATAATGCATATTAATCAGGCAGTGCAACCAGTTGTCTCCTAAATATCTTCCATGCTCCCTGCTAAATTAGATGATGCAGTTCCCATTTTGGCAAGGTTTAGGAACCACTTACAGGATGGCTTGTTCTTTGGTTTCTCTGTTGATACTATAATTATTGAAGAAAGGCTGTTCTAAAATCACCATGTTCCTATAGTGCAAAGCTCTCCAAATATGGCCAGTTGAGGAATTCTGGAAATAGAAGCGTACAAGTGTTGAAGTTCCCAGGTTTGAAGATCCCTGCTGTAGTGTTTGGGAGCTGTCTGGATTGAATCCAGAGGTTTGACACTCTCAGAATAGGACCTTTGTAGTTGCTGGGTTATTAATATATTAAAAGAGGATACATAAATTGAAGAAGTTAGAAAGACTTTTAAATCCCAGCTATCTCAAGATCCTAAATACTGTGTAGTGCCATATATGACCAGCAAACCTAAAACAGTGTCATATCTCTGAATTAGACTTAGAGAAGAACTATACACTATATTACAGTTTTTAAATCTCTTTATGCTTAATATTTTTAAATGGTATTTTGAAATAAACACAGTCAGCTTGCAGACCATTACATCATATCTAGTAGAATAATCAAATCTTCCCCTTTATCTTTTTCAGGAGGATAAAAACCTCGTACACGGGAATGTATGTGCAAAAAATATCTTGCTTATCAGAGAGGAAGATAGGAAGTCTGGGAACCTTCCTTTTATCAAACTTAGTGATCCTGGTATCAGCATTACAGTTTTGCCAAAAGACAGTAAGTTTCTGATTCCGCAATCTGAGCACACTATGAAAATGGCATGTGCATGGCTTTCTTTCACTGATTATTTTATTCTGGGGAATTCCTGTTTTCCTTTGTATTTCCAGGACAAACTTCCCACTTTGTGGGACATATTTTAATCATCATACTGCTACATATTATGCTGTTTAAAATTGCTTGCATTTGTAAATATGTCTTTCTTGTGAGATGATATTGCATACCGCAATATGACACTGAAAAAGTATTAAAATATCCTAGAATGTAAGCTCAAAGTATTTATTTGCAGTATATTGCAGTTGCTTTCTGCAGGGTCAAAATGCTCATAATCTGTTGGTACAAATCTGGCAGAATTACACAGCTGTTCTTGCTTTGTAACTACTAGTGTCTAATACAGGGAAGCAAGTATATTTTATAGCAAAGAAATCAGTGCATAAACTTAACATATATACAACAATCATGTCATTGTTAACTAACAGCATTTGCTTTTTAACAATGTTAATTATCTACTAAACCGATCTTTATTTTGTTTTATTATTATTATTTTCTTCCTTTCAGTCATGTCTAATTCTCATAGAGCACCTGGACAAGTCCCTGCAGTTTTATTGATAAAAGCTTTTCAGAAGTGGTTTGCCATTGTCTCCTTCCTAGGCCTGAGAGAAAGTAATTGGCTCAAACTCACCCAGACAGCTTCATGTCCAGAGCAGGACTAGCACTCACAACTAACTTTTATTAATTTCACTTCAAGAGCTTATAAAATTGGACAGCAATTAAAACATTCCAGGAGTCTAACATTTTTATAATTCCCTCCCAGTAAAAGTTCATTCTTTTTTTTTTTTTTCATGGTCAGTTCTTCTGGAGAGGATTCCATGGGTGCCCCCAGAATGCATCGAAAGTCCCAAGCAGTTGAGCCAGGCAGCAGACAAGTGGAGTTTTGGGACAACTCTGTGGGAAATCTGCAGTGGAGGAGACAAACCTCTCAATGCACTGGATTCTCAAAGGGTAAGACGCATTGAGCAATCTCTGTCCCTCTACAATTAAACTTGCTAGATGCTAATGCACACCAGTTGTTCTCACATTTGAGTGCAGTTTCTTCCTCTTACATTAATGTCTAGAAAATATTTTTTGACATACTAACAGGTATGATCTCCATACCTGCCTTTCTGGTCTATCAGATAGAACCTATAGCCAAAAAGGATTTTGTTGAAAAGGTGAGTTCCCTCACATTCCTCTTTGTCACATTATTTTGTTGAACTTACATATACTTCCCCATTTTCTGGAAGAGGGTTGGATTGCATTAAGTGGGGGAAGTATTAAGAATGTTTTGCTTTGTTTTAAGTAAGCCTCCTTGGGTTAAACTCTTCCTCGCAATTTTATTGTTTTCTTGGTAACAGTATGGAAGTGGTTTGCTTTCCATCTGACCTTTTCTTAAACTTCAGCCCAGCCTTCAGTCCATGGATTTCTTGTGGCTCTTTATTGAAGTACTAATTAAGTTGAACTTGTCTTAGCTTTTTGCTATCATTTAAGGTCTAGACAAGACCTAGGAACTTCCTTTCTTCTTCTTCTGAACAGAAAATCACCTTAAAATTATTTTTAAAATTACACTGAATTTTCAGTGTGACGTTAAATAATTTTAAGGTGATTTTCTGTTCAGAAGAAGAAGAAAGGAAGTTCCTAGGTCTTGTCTAGAATTTCAAAAGGCTTAAGCAGTTCATTTATGATATCACTGATTCAGGGAAATCATCTCAACTCTGCCAATAAATGCTCTATGAAGCATCTTTTAATTTGTTAATTTATGATGACTCACCCATTATTCAGATTTGTTTATTTTGATTTATTTTAAATGATTGTCCAAAAAAGGATTTGGGGAAAATGTATAACAGAACACCGGGAGTAAATACTTCTGTTTTACAATCTTATTGGAAGAAGTTTAAATAGACATAATTAGTATGTATTAGCAACAACAAAATCCTACTCCCCTTTTAAATTGAACTTTGAGCGTAAGATCCAGGATACAACTTTTTGTGCTGTACTTCCTGCATGCTAAAAAACATGAACAATTGTCTCTCGTTGTAGAAAGCATCTTAAAATAAAAATATATTAATAATCCATATAATGTCTCAATGTCTAGAAGCTACAATTTTATGAAGACCGGCATCAGCTTCCTGCTCCCAATTGGACAGAACTGGCAAATTTGATAAACAATTGTATGGAATATGAAGCAGATTTCCGGCCCTCTTTCAGAGCAGTTATACGGGATCTGAACAGTTTATTTACACCAGGTAGGTAAAATGGAGGAAAGAGTTCTCCATTTTCTTGGATTCTCTTGGAATTTCATCCACTCTCTGGAACTTGGATATAGTAACTGGATATAGTCTTTGTTGCAAGAATTATAGTAAGGTATTATATGTAAAATCTGTATTTCCTATTTAAATAATTGGATTTTTTTCCTTTTTCAAGATTATGAATTACTGACAGAAAATGATATGTTACCAAATATGAGAATTGGTGCTCTTGGATTTTCGGAAGCTTTTGAAGGACGGGACCCAACTTACTTTGAGGAGAGACACCTCAAATTCTTGCAGCAACTTGGCAAGGTAAGAAGCTGGGGTAGCTTATTGCAAAGATATGCCTTTATTTTTTAGAATTATACACTACTGTATATGAATTGGAACATGTTAGGAATCCATAAGTCAGTATAATTCATATTGCATATATGTATTTTCTTGAATTTGGGGGCATAATGGCTGAGCAGTTCAAGACACAGAGTTTTTAGCTGGAAAACTGACAGCCCGAGGTTCAAGACACAGGTTGTCGAGACTTCGGTGGGAAGGTAACAATGTTATGTGCGCTTCAGCTTATAATCATGCTGGCCACATGACCACAGAAATGTCTTTAGACAAGGCTGGCTTCCTCCACAAAGAAATAGAGATGAACACCGCCCCTAGAGTCAGAGATAACTGGACAGGAGAAACTTTTATTTTACCTTTCATGAATATATTTTTTAAAAATGAATAGATTTGTATGCCACTGGTATTTTATGGCCTCCAGGCCATATTCAGTCCTTTGACTGTCCTTTTTCAGCCCACATGGATTGCTTTTATTTTGAAGGTAGCTGCTATTTATTTTTTCTTCAATTTATGTATGCGGATGCATACATACCTACGTACCTCCACAGCCCTATCAGCCCTCCATAAGTGTCTCAGTTTCTCATGTGGCCCCTTGGAAAAATGATTGCCCATCCTTGGGAGTGCATTTATCTTGGCCATAACCTATTATTTTCTTCTTTTGGTTTATATACCGTACATACTCGAGTATAAGCCGAGTTTTTCAGCACATTTTTTGTGCTGAAAAAAACCCCCTCGGCTTATACTCGAGTCAGATTCCCCTCTGAAAAAAAATGGTGTGGAACTCCGAAGCTGGGCAGCCGCTTCCCTGCTTCCGTGTTTCCTTTGCAACTTTTAAGCATGGGGGTAATCGGAAGCAGAAAAGTTCTTGCTTGAGGATATATTGTTTTTTCTTTTTTTAACTGATTTTAGGGGGGGGAAGACCCACCGCCATGTGAGAATGCTCACGAAATCTACCCAACCGAAAATAAGTGTGTGTGGGGGGGGGGGATTTTAACAGAGGGAAGATGTAGGGAGAAGGCAAAAGCGACGGAAGATCCTTCAGGGGAAACTGAGGGGGAGACTCACCCTTGGTCCAGATGAGCCCCCTTCCCCTTTCTCTAGGCTGAGAAAACAACGCGAGCCGAGGTTGCTTCGGCTCCACTCAGCTTCATTTCCTCAGCTCCAGCTGCTTTCAGTCCACTCGGGAGGAGGGGGAGGAGGAGGTGGTGGTGGCAGCTCGCGTTGTTTTCTGATAGTGAGATCATTTCCCAAATTAATTGATTCACTAACCCAAAAGAAGAAGATGTTGATGACAGTGGGAGGCAAGAGTCACTCTCTCCCTTGCAAGAAAAAAGCAAGAGCCGTTCTTATGATCTCTCCCTCTCTCTCTTTCTCCCTGTAATACAGTCAAGCCCTTTCCAGCACGCACGCGCGATCCGCCCCCGCCGCTTTGCACCTTGCAAATGCAAAAACCCTGGGGTTTTGCATTTGCAAGGTGCAAAGGGGCGGTGGCGGATTGCGCACGCGTGCTGGAAAGGGCTTGACTTTATTCGGGGGGAGAGAGAGAGAGAGAGAGAGATCATAAGAATGGCTCTTGGTTTTTTCTTGCAAGGGAGAGAGTGACTCCTGCCTACCACTGTCATCATCATCATCTTTTGGGTTAGTGAATCAATTAAACCTTTCATGATAGTGAGATCGTTTCCCAAATTTCCCTTAAATCAGGGAAGAAATCAGAAACAAACCTTTGGGCTGAGAATAAGCCTGTTCCTATGATGCCATTTTTGTTCACTGCAGTGTGAAAAGTGTGAAAAAACACACTTCTTTTTCTTCATCTTCTTGTTCCCTATTTACTGGTCTCTTTCAAAGAGGAAATTGTGAACATCAAACTTATTCTCAACTGTCCTAGTGAAAGTTTTTATTGGTATCTATTTTTATTTTTGAAATTTACCAGTAGCTGCTGCATTTCCCACCCTCGGCTTATACTCGAGTCAATAAGTTTTCCCAGTTTTTTGTGGTTAAATTAGGTGCCTCGGCTTATATTCAGGTCGACTTATACTTGAGTATATACGGTAATTTGGTTTTCCTTCATTTGAATAACCTGTGAATTAATGCAAACTGGGACAGCTATTTGTATTGAATTGCTGATAGATCCAGTTAATGGCTGGAATGCTGCATAGCACATTATATATCAGCCTCAATCCTTGCATGAGGCTGAAAGAACAATTTGTAGTACAGGTAATCCTCAACCTAGGACCATAACTGAGCCCCGAATTATGGCTATGAGTTGTGATGGTTGTTGGGCATCATGTGAGCATTCCTGATTTTATGACCTTTTTTGCAATGGTTGTTACACGAACACCAGTCATTAAGTGAATCTGTTGTTCTTCAATGGTCGTTGAGTTTTTTTGCCAGAAACAGGAAGTAAACAGTGGAAACTGGCAAAAAAAAATACCAAAAACTATGATGGTGTAATTGTGAGACACTGCAAATGGCCATAAATGAGAGCTGGTTGCCAAGTGCCCTAAATGCAATCACATGACCATGGGAGATGGTGCAGCTGTTGGTACTCAGAAAGTAGGTCATAAATAGCCATAGGGAGGTCTGTTGTAATGATCATTGTGAGGACTATCTGTTTTTCTGGCTGCTCTCTCCACACGCACACATACTTTTTTTCAAAATGCTTCTATTTCTTTGTTTTGCAGGGTAATTTTGGAAGTGTGGAAATGTGTCGATACGATCCACTGCAGGATAATACAGGGGAGGTGGTAGCTGTGAAGAAACTGCAGCACAGCACGGAAGAATACCTGCGAGATTTTGAACGAGAAATTGAAATTCTCAAATCTCTGCAACATGACAACATTGTCAAGTACAAAGGAGTGTGCTATAGTGCAGGTACCCTGCATGTTTAATCGCATTATTCATTACCTACTTAAGCAACATGCTGATGACCTGGGATAATATTTGCCCTTAATGTATTGAAACATTTTTATGAACTGCTACTTTCTTTGTTTTTGTCTTTGTTCTGGTTAATTTCTGCTGCACATAAAATTTGAGAAGCTTGTTTTTCCAGGTTAATTTTTTTGTTGGGTTGTTGTTTTGTTATTGTTGCTTTTGCATGAAATAGATTTTGTTTAGCGATGGCTTTTAAATGATTGCAAAATTATTTCTTTGTAACTTTTAAAAATTCTCTCTTGTATATATATTCATATTTGCTTTGAAGAGTATACTATCAGACCTAAAACCTGTTTTGCTTTAGTTTTAAATCTGCTGATTAATGCTAGAAGTAAAAAATGGTATTTCAAAACCAAACTAGATAATACTGGCCTCTCTTTCATGTCTTAATCATAAATCTATTTAATAGTCATAGAAGCTACTGTGGTATCAAATTGGTGAGTTTGAGCCCATCTACATGTTCTTGGAAAATACTATTGCTCATATTAGGTTGTCTGAAGCTACGGTATTAGTATAGTTCAGCAATATGTAGGTGCTACGTGTTTCTCTGTATTCACTGCCTGAGGAAGGTGTAATTTCATTTTAGATACTTGTTTCATTGAGAGCACGTATGATGCTCACAGTACAATTTTTTTCTTTTTCATTGGCCAGGAACACCAGAAGTTGCAGCTTTTATTTTCTCATATTGGTGTCTTGTTGTCAGTTCAGGATAAAACGTTACATTTCCTCCCTCCCTCCCTTCCTCTTGTGTCCCATCCAACTCCCAATGACTCTGGGCAGCTCACATTTAAAAACTCACATTTAAAAACATTTTTAAAAAGATGCAATCAGTAATAGAAATAAGGAATAAAAGATAGCAAGATGAAAGAAATTGACCAGATTTTTAAAAAAGAATGCAAAGGGGATTTACTTAGAGCAGGGATGTCAAACTGGCAGCCACGGGCCGGATGCGTCATGCATAAGCCATGCCCACCCCAGCTCCACAAATGTAGAAAACACCGCAAAATGTCATGTGAGGGTAACGCGATGTGGCGAATTTGATACCCGTGACTTAGAGCCTTTAAAACATCAGCAGGATGGGGGTTATTTGATTCTTGAGGTCATTCTAGAGAACAGGCACCGCTACAGAGAAGGTACATTTCCTAAGTCCCTATTGACTACATTATTTAATTGAAGAAACTGGAGCACGCCAAATCTGCTGGATTGAATTGTCAGGGCAAATACCCTGGAAGACAGGTGGTCCCTCAAGACTCCAGGTCTATGTCATGTAGAACCGTACAGGTACCAATCAACACCTTGAATTGAATCAGGAATCAAACTGGCAGCCTGTACAGGTTACAAAGCAGAGGTGTTAAACGGGCATACTGAGACATGCCCATCACTGCCCATGCTGCTGCCTTTTGCACTAGTTGAAACCTGTAGGTGGTCTTCAAGGATGGTCTCACATAGGACACATTGCAGTAGACCAGCAATGAAGTGACCAGGGGTATGAGTGACTGTCTGATTCAAGAAAGGACACAACTGGCCCAGCTGATGAAATTCCAAAGGTCTTCTTGGCCACAGTTGCTACCTACACAACAAGCCAGAGCTGTGAGTCCAGAAAGACCCTTCAGATTACCTAACACTCTTGAACATAGAAGTGCAATCCCATCCGAGATCAAATATAGAATATCATGAGATCTGAGTGATTCAGACACCCACTGCCACTTGGTTTTTATAGCATCTTCTTGTTGTTATCAATAACAATCTTAACAGCCTCCCTTGACTGGCTCCACATTGAAAGATGTATTTGGAACAATAAGCACCCGGATAATATATTGCTGTTTTCTGTTTTGTTCGCATAGAGTAGTTGTATAGAGTTAGACTTTAAGTGCAATGTTTTGAAGTTTTAATATATATTAAGGATCATTCAGCAATGGTGTTTTGGATCACAACAAGCCTCTGAAAGGAGAAAATTATTATGATTCTTCCATTCTTTTTTTAGAAACATGTTTGTTGGCCATTTTATTTTTCTTATATATACCCATTTCATGTATTCATAACTATGTATATACTTATACCTATTATCTTATAAGCGATTGACAAATCAAAATAAATAAATAAACATTTTTTAAAAAAAAAAAATGTCAGAAGTAGTCTTATGCAGGAGAATTTCAGTACTATATATGGGGAAATTCCTCTAAACTATAGTTCTAAATATTTATGTTTGTTTGGAAAGGTCGGAGAAATCTGAAGTTGATAATGGAATATTTACCCTACGGAAGTTTACGGGATTATCTCCAGAAACACAAGGACAGGTTGGATCATAAGAAACTCCTACAGTATGCTTCTCAGATATGTAAGGTAATAAATTTAACTAACCCTATTAAACCTACTATGGGATTAAACTAAATTATAGTCTTCATTGTCCCAAAGGTACTTTTTCAAGAGGCAACTGGACTGTGGTTTTTCTTTGAAGACGTTTCACTTCTCATCCAAAAATTTTCTTCAGCACAGAGTTGAAGGAAGCTTTTTGGATGAGAAGCGAAAGGTCTTCAAAGAAAAACCAGACAGTCCAATTGCCTCTTGGAAATGCGCTTTTGGGACAACCATAACCTGGATGATTTCCATATACAGTTTTCATTGTTCTCCATAAATGCTAGTCATGAAATATTCTTGTAGGGAAATGGTTTTTTTTCCCTCATCAGTGACACAAAACCAATCCATTCCCTTTCTATAATCAATCTTTTTTTATAACACAATCATGACTCCTCTTGCTTGTTTATTTATTTATTTTATTTTCTTTACATCTTGTTTCTTGACACATGCTAGTTTCTAATAGTGAAAAAGCAGTTGAGTGCATTAGTTTCCTTTTCATTTGATTGATGATTTGAGGAGGGAAGGCATTTCTGTACCTGCCAGAGAATAGAGGTTATATTATATAATGTAATAATAGTGAAAGCTGTTTGTAATCTGATTATAGGTATAGAGTGGGATTGTTCCAGGCATCAACCAATTTTTTTCTGCCCTTGATAGTGATGCTTTCACTTCATTTGTTCCTGAAGTAGCTTTTTAATGCGGGTGGTCCTTAACTTGTGATAATTGAGCTCAAAAATTTCCATTGCTAAGGAAGCTGATAAGTGAGTTATGCCCCATTTTACGATCTTGTCACAGTTGTTTAGTGAATCGTTGCAGTTGTTTAGTGAATTGTGTCGTCATTAAGCAACTCCAGCCTCCTCCCCCAATCCCGACTTTGCTTTTGGAAGCCAGCTGGGGAGGAGAGAAATTGTGATCACATGACCCCCAAGAGGGCAATTTTCCATATATGACAGTTGCCAAGTGCCCTAGTTTGGATCACATGACTATGAGGATGTCAGCAATGGTCATAAATGTGAAAAACAGCCATAGAACACTTTCTTTCAGTGCCGTTGTAACTTAACATCCACTAATGGAATGGTTGTAAGTCACTTACTTTGATTGGGAGCCACCCACAGTTGGTTGAAAGATGGGCAGCTATCTCTTACACAAGTACACACAAACACAGAGGTTGTTTTTTTTCCAGGAACTGTAAAGCCCATCCTCATTTAATTGTAGCAGTATTGCAGTCACAATTACATATAGGATCCAAACTCTTACTTGGATGGGTTTCCACCAAAAGATAACCTGGAACAGAAATAATTCTTTCTGCTCTTATCTGAATCACATAAATAATGCATACCAATATTTAATATCCTAATTGCCATGGAGGGCGAAGAATAGTAAAAGTCAGTTGTAAAGTATATATGTCAAGGCATGATGAAACAATTTTAAGAAGCAGTTCATCATTTCATCCTTCTGGCCTAACAAGACAAGAAAGACAAGAAAGTGACATCTGGTGGGAATTAGGAAGAAATGATGAGTTATCGTCAGTTTCAGGAAACTTCCCCTTCAATATTGTCTTGTAATTTTTTTTTTCTCCTGAGAGGGTGCAAGATGATTTCTGACACTTTATAATGCCTTGTTTTTGATCAGCTTAATGGAATGTTGTTGCAAAAAAATGTGCAATGTTCAGAAATAAGTTATATGACTCATAAAGTCTTCCACCAAGACTTTGGTACTCATTAAACCAATTAATTTTGATTTCATCATTTCATCTATATATAGGGCATGGAGTATTTGGGTTCAAAAAGATATGTACATAGAGATCTGGCAACACGAAATATCTTGGTGGAGAATGAAAACAGAGTGAAAATTGGAGACTTTGGCTTGACAAAAGTTTTGCCGCAGGATAAGGAATATTACAAAGTAAAGGAACCAGGAGAGAGTCCTATATTTTGGTATGTTTTCAATTGGTGATAGAGTCTGAACTAGAAAGATACAATAGATAATTTCACAAGACTTCTGGCTTTTAACTACCATGGATTTCTCAATTAAAAAGCCACTTAAGCTGGTTATGCTCAAAGTAACATTTGCATTTGCAATTTTCTGAGTCCTCTCATTTTATCCTGCAGATGTTTTTATTTATTTATTTATTAAATTTATATGCCAGGTATGCTCTGGAATCCTTGACAGACAATAGGTTTTCTGTGGCCTCAGATATGTGGAGCTTTGGTGTGGTTTTGTATGAACTCTTCACTTATATAGACAAGAATAAAAGCCCTCCAGCGGTAAGTAATGTGTATATATGATGACATTTTTATATGTGAAAGTATAGTGTTGTGGTCATCTTCTTGACTTAAAAGATTAGTTTCTTGGCAGCATGCTCTATTGCCTTACATGTTTCTGTCACACCACTCAAAAGTAGCTTGAATCAAATATAGTAGTAACAGGAGACTCACTGAAGGATTACACCTGAAGCACATAATGCAAAAAATTTGTTTGAAGCACTTTTTCTCAGTTCTTCAATTGAAATAATCTCTAAAACAGCTTGTCAGAAATGTGTTTTAGCTTGCGTTCAAAAGACAAATGCAGGGAAAAAAAGAATATGGGAAAAAAGAAAGGAAATGATTGTGAAACACTGAAAATTATAACATGTATAAAATTATTAGATTGAATGGAAAAATGTCAACACAAGGAAGAACCAAATAGTTTATTTTTCAGTGTAACCAATGCAATCAGCCTGCTTTCTTTATCAGACACTTTGGCGCCTGCTAGATACAATTATAGGTAGTTCTTGATTTACAGCCATTTGCTTGGCAATCATTCAACGTTACTGTCAAGGCTCCGACTAACAAACCCACCTTCTCAAAGGTCTTTATTGAGTAAATCATATCCACACAGCTTCAATGGAAAACCAAATCTAAATCTTTCCTGCGGTTTCAGTATAATTAACTTAGGAAATAACCCCATCCCCAAGTGTCACAGGTCACGTTGGCCAAATGAGTTAATTGGTGGTCTCTTCAGGCACTCCTTTCCTAACCTTACTTGTTGCCAGTGAAGATGACCTTGGTTCTCATGAGAAAGCTCTGTTGTGTCTAGTAAGGCATTCCAACTTCCTTCCCCTTCTTCTCCCTTTGTATGGCAACTGAGGAACATAAAAATGGCTGCTGCCAGGTTCAGTTCAAAGTTGAAAAGTTCCAATGTCACTGAAAAAAATGACATGTGGCCAGTCTTACACTTAAAATTGTTACTGCATCTCCATAGCCATGTGATCAAAATTTGGGCACTTAGCAACCAGTATGAATTTATGACTGTTACAACATCCTTGGGTTATGTGATTGCAACTTTCACCATCCTGAAGTTTATTGTTGCTTCGTCTGTGTTGATTGCCCTGAAAATCCAAATTTATTTATTTTTAAAAAAATAATCCTAGAACACTATCATTATTGTTGCAACAATTCTGTTTCGGATTTTCCTTTCAGGAGTTCATGCGCATGATTGGAAACGATAAGCAAAACCAGATGATTGTGTTCCATTTGATAGAGCTTTTGAAGAATAATGGGAGGCTGCCAAGGCCCGATGGATGCCCTGATGAGGTATTGAGTCGTAACTTGCATATAACAAGAATGCCTGAATTGTTTCTGCAGTTAGTAGAGATGGTATCATCAGAGAAAAATTGCTTGTATTTATTTGTCATAGGACTACAGATAGTCCTCAGATTACAGCAGCAATTGTGACCGAGGTTTCCCATTATTAAATGATGCAGTCATGAAGTGCATTGTCACATGACCACATCACTTAGTGACTGCAATCCAGGTGATCTTGCTATTTGTTAAACTAGGACTGCATAAGTCATTAGGTAAGGACCTAACGATTGCAAAATAGCAAGAGGTGGGAATCCAGAAACACTTCCTACCATCACTGAACCACATCCCAGCAAAGCAGACCAGTGGGCAAGAGCTACGGGCAGTGCTGTGGACGGGCACCATAGAGTCTAAGATCTTTCTGCCACCCAGAGACTCCTTGGAAGCAAAAAGCAGTGGGAGCCAGCTTGCAAACTTTCCTGCTGGCTTCCCCATTGACTTTGCTTGTGGGAAGGTCGCAGGGGAGGCTCACAAATAATGATTGTGGGAAGCTGCAACAATTGTAATTGTGAGCTGGTTGACAAGTACCTGAATCTCAGTCAGGTGACCATAGGGATGGCTGCTTCAACAGCTTCAAGGAATAGTCAAAAGCCCTCCTTTTTCGATGGCGTTGTAACTTCAAACAGCCACTGAACGAGGGGTTGCTAAGCGAGGACTACCTAATCAGCATCTACCTCTCAGTAGGCGTGTTTCAAAATCAAAAGTAATTTAATTTCTAATTAGCAGTTTCAATTAGAAAGAAAAGCAGCAGCTAAAAATGTAATAATAGTTGGTGAAATCAATGATCCCCTCAAGAATTGAGGCTGTTTTCAATTTCCTAGCTGTTAGAGGTCCTCCTATATTACTACCACCGGCTACTTTGAACAAGAGTCATTCCTAAAATGAATTCGATAGATTTTGAATTCAGTGGATATTTATGTTTCTGTTGAAAATAGGAAATGATCTTAAGTGTATAACACAGCATCCCCAAATTTACTTGAGGGATACAACCTCATGGCTAAATGGAATGAGAATTTTTTTCTCAGTTCTTTAGAATTATGATTACCAGCCCCATTGGCAATAGAAGAAATTTAATAGGCAAGATGGTGATGAAGAAATAGGGGGAATTCTCCTTCTATAAAATTATATATCCTGTAGACTAAATCAGTTTCTCAGTCTTGTTCTTGACTAATCAAGGAATTGTATGCCTACAAATTAGATGCATTTAGTATAAGATACTAAGAGAGGGAAGATTTTTATATGAGATAATATGTATGGTATATCAAAGTGTTCAGTGTCTTTGGTTCCAAGGTTATTAATAATCCAAGATAAATTAATTAGCCCCTTATGGTTCTTACTGGATTATTATTGATGTCATTGCTATTGTTATTAACTCATACTGATGTTTTTATCTTATTAAGGTTTATACCATCATGTCAGAGTGCTGGAATAATAATGCAAGTCAGCGGCCCTCTTTCAGAGATCTTGCTTTGAGAGTGGATGTCATAAGGGAAGGCCTGGGTGGATGAAAATACTGAACTTGATCCAAGGGGACATGAAAACGTGCAGAGCAAATGTACTTTGCTCCTTAAGCAGTTGCAGACTGTCGGCCTTCCCATACATCTTCTTCCTATCCTTGAAGGTGGAGACTTTGGGGAAATCATCCTATCAGAACTTACAAACGGTGAAGATCTCTGCTTTAGCTTCTTCATGAGGAATGCTACCCCAATGCACCAATGGAAAACACTTTGATAGAAAAAGGAGTTCCTTTTTTTAAAAGAGTAAAACAGCAGTCAGTATTGTCTAATACGGATTTGCAGTTCAAAATATCAAGAAGAAAAGTCAAGGGAAGGTGGAGAGTTGGTCTACAGAATTTTTCTTTTCTGAGTTGAAGAAAATTTAGACTGCAATCTTATATCATCTATTCCATGGGGGTATATACCCTATTGATTTCTTGAGACTTATTCTAAGAAAACAGAAAGAATTCTACTCTTAAAACAGTAGATTTCCTGCAGAATGTATACTATTCAGCTTCAGCACAACTGTTAAAGAAAAGCACATTCCTAAAGGCATCACTTTGAAGAGGAACAAATGTTTGAAGTTTAGCAATGCCTACGGACGTCATATTCACACTGTGGTTCAATCACTTATATTGATTAGGAAAAAATGATTTCTAATCTCTTTTTTTTAGTTTCCATTTTAGTCCATTTTGTTTCCTAAAAGTAGATGAGATTAATTTGTTCATTTTCTTATTGTGTATTTCTTGTGTATGATTATGCAGTTTTTTTGAGAATATGCATTCAACATTAAAAGACATGGTAGAAAAGCAAAGAACTCTCAAGATGAGAAATATCACAACTGGTTCTTGGAGTTGTCTCTATATCATGGAAGGTCCCCAGATTTTCAATGTGGAATCCAAAAAAGGAAACTTTTTCAGAATGCAGAAGACATCTCTATCCTGCCTGAATCGTAAAGCAATTCTGAGTGCCTGTGGATTACATTCCAAAAAGCCCCCGGGAATTCCTGTTTGCCTTTTTTATAGGAAAGAAAATGGTTCCGCATGCTTTTTCATGGCTTACACAAGGGCTTATATTTTTTTCTTTAATGCTAGTTTAGCTGGTTTTTACCATGTCGAGGCGTTATGGCTCCAGTGAAGAGGACAAATCAGAGGTTTAGTACTTGATTGAGCAACTATATGCTTGTCTGAGCCAGTGGCGGGTCAGCAAAAGAAGCAGATATGCCTGTTGAGACAGTATAATGCACTCTGTGTGTGTGTGTGTGTGTGTGTGTGTGTGTGTGTGTGTGTGTATTCAGGTATTTTCCCACGTCATTGTAGTTGTGCTTTTAAAGTTGTAACAACGTTTTGGCAGAATCTCATCTGCCATCATCAGGCTTCTGTATTCTGTATCAATACAGAAGCCTGATGATGACAGATGAGATTCTGCTGAAACGTTGTTACAACTTTAAAAGCACAACTACAATGACGTGGGAAAATACCCGAACAAAGCTGAATAACATACATGTGAGTACCCGTGAAAACAAGAAAACAAATTACATATATATATATATGTATATATATATGACGAACACTATACAGAAGCCTGATGATGGCAGATGAGATTCTGCTGAAACGTTGCTACAACTTTAAAAGCACCACTCCTATGACGTGGGAAAATACCCGAACAAAGCTGAATGCCAGACATGTAAGTACCCGTGAAAACTTAAGAAAATATATATATATATATATATATGTGTGTGTGTGTGTGTGTGTGTATGTATGTATGTGTGTGTATGTATGTATGTGTGTGTATGTATGTGTATATATATATATATATATATTTGGGGGGGGAAGGGAACAGATAAGTATTTTTTTAAAGAAAACTTGTTAAAATTGCCTTTTAAAATAAGCATATAGTCGTCTATTTTCCTACCTTTATGGATTTTAAAGTTTAACTATGTCTCCTAAAGGTGCAAAGGAACCGTGGAACCATATTGTAGCAGCCTAATCCTTGTTAGTCTTGTTATTTTCTTAACTTTTATAGGATGATTCATTCACCTGAAAAAGAAGAATGTCTCTGATGTTACCAGGATAATCATGGCGCATCTTTTCTTGGGTCATTGGATCATTTGGCTGTATGTGACTTCAGCCGTGTAATAGGAATTGGTTGCGATTACACTGCCTACATTGTGAAATAAGGGTTAGTCACTGCAGATTTATGCTTGTCAGTATCAGTGGCACAACTTCATGTTTGCAAAATAATAAGATGTTTCTGGCACTCTTGGGCTTTCAAACTCTATGTTAACATAAGGGATTGGCCATAAAAATTCAGAGGAAAGCAAGTGAATTGAATACCTTTTTCCATAGTTTGACCGCCAAGTCTTTCTTTTGAAATGCAAAGTTTATTTTAAGCGAATTTGAACTCAATTAAATTCCCAATATCAGATGAGTAAGTTTGATCAAAGAAGCAGTGGTTCTTTGCTACAGAAGCCAAATTAAAACTTGAAATGCATTTATAGCAAAATGCAGGGTAGGTGGCCATATTCTATAAGCCTCTATAGTCAGTTTACTTACCTACCTACCTCAAGCATAGAAGAAAGTACATCAATGTGAATCTTGTATGGGATTAAATAAGTACCTCAAAATGGAGATGTCCAGTTTGTGAGTGCCAGTTTAAAATTGTTTGTGCCATTATGAGCACTGGCATGTACATGTCAATCCCTTTATGAGAGAAGCCATTCCAGTATCTAATTTGCTCAGGTAAAACCTTAATTTTATTTTAAAGAGTAGGAAATTATGTTAAGCAACAAAGGGGCAGGGAGGTTGAAATTGTAAATAGTTACATTTTGTAAAACGCCTGTTATCCTGTTATTGATGGCTGGATTTTTTTTCCCAATAGCATTTTAAGAGACAGTTTGACTGTATATTTTTAATGGCTTTGGATGATATGTTGCACATTTGTACGTTGATATAAAATTTATTGTGCAGAAACTGCATTTTGGTTTTGTAGAATATTGTGGTAAATGCTTGATGGTGGGATTCCCCTGTTAACCAAATTATTGTAGCATCAGATTGAAAGTGACAAGAGGCATCAGGCTCAACATCAGTCTGTTTTTGAACTGCATTCAACTGATCAAGGATTTCATATTCCATATAAAGGAAGAAAACTCAGGGAATTTTGTGTAATGCAAAGAAAAGTTCTTCCATCATTATTTTTTTCAAGTGATTTTTTTTTATCTAATAGAATTGAAATATTCTACTTTCCTGATATAAAGCATTTCAAATATTTAACAAATTTTTGAAGTGCTTTGTTTGAAACCTATTCAACTTTGAATTTCCATTGTTGCAGCCATATAAATGCTTGTACAAAGTAAAACTTTTGAGCTTAGACTTTTTAAATGAACATGATAGGATTGTGCTGTCAAAAATAAAGCATTGTCCAGATTTCTTTTTCATTTTATTTAATTCACTTTGGCTCTGTTTAAATGGAAATTCAAGCAGATTCTCTTCTTTTGGCACAAATATTTCCACATATTCAAGGAAGTTTCTGATTACATTCTTTCAGGCTGGATTGGAGATGACTTCCGATTCAATATTTTAAAAGAGTGGAGGGTTCTCAAAAAATTGTCTTTACTGAGCTCTTGCACCTGTCTGGCTCCTGTCCTTTTGCATGAGATCTTTGATTTCATTTGTGCTTTCAGATTAATATTGGCTGTTCACCTAATTCAAAAACTATAATAACCAATCAATCAAATAAAAATAATCTGTAATTCTGTGATAACAGTTTTGTACATATCATTTAAACATTACATTATTATACCATTTGTGTATCAATAGTGTTCTCAGTTATTTTCCTATTCCACTGTAGGAAGAGAACTGTGTTAGTCTATGATAGCCAAAAATTAGGAGGAATCCAGTACCACCTTTCAGATTACCAGATTTTATTAAAAAGTTTGGCTTCTTTGAGCTACAGCTCACTCCATGCTTCTGATGAAGTGAGCTGTAGCCTACAAAAGCAAACGTGTTTTAATAAAGTGTGTTAATATAAAAGGGTACTACAAATCTTCTGTTTTTTCCCCTTTCCCAGAGCGCTATTCACTTTATCATAATGGTTTACCATGATACCAATAATTGCTGTGACTTGCTTTAGGAAAAAAAATGCTGCACAGATAAGACTGCTCCATTGAGTAAAGTAATAATACAGCTACTGCTTTTTAGAACTTTTTTTAATCTATACTATTTTATATAAATAGATTGCATTTTGTAAAACACTTCTATATTTTTATTTGCTAATTGGTCTGTGGTCCAGTATGATAGAATTCAGAATAATTCGCTTTAAATGTTTACTAAGAGAGTATTAAATATTTTTCAAAATTGTACATTTCCTTTTATTTTTCCACATTTTGACTCCTTTCCTTCACTTGCAAAACGAAAGCTGTTTCATTGCTGAAATGAAAGATGATGATCCAGATCTTTTTTTGCTATGAAAGAGTGTAGCCCTATCCAGTGTAGCCCTATCCATTTGTACATACAAAAGTATGTACAAATGTAGTCCTATTCTTTATAGAAGAATGAACCAATCATAAAAGTATGTACAAATGGACATTCTTTGAAGTGCAAAGAAATGGCAGGTTTCAACAATGTATATCCTGCTTCTCATTTGCAGAATCTAGCCTCTCAATGGTATGTTGGGCTGAAGATTTTGACCTGTTCTTTCGGCATGATTTTAAAGGTCAAAATACCGGTAATCCTAGACTTAAAACTAGTCATTTAACAACCATTTGAAATTACAATGTCCTTGGAAAAGATACTTTATGGCCCATAAGGCACTTCCGGCTGTAAAACATTTCCACATCCTCCAAGTCTCATGATTGCAAACTGGGTCATTGGCAACCTCTTCACACTTAATGGCTGGTTGCCACCAAACCACACGATCATGTGATCATCATTTACAATCTCTGCTGGCTTCCCCAGAAATTCAGTGGGGAAGCCAGCAGGAAAGGATGCAAGCTGCTGCCACCTCCTGAGAGTATTCCGTCTCATCTCTGAGAACTGTGTCAAAAAACTGCTAACCATGAGAGTTGAGATTCCCACCCAGCAGGACAGCTCGTTTGAGAGTGAAAGGGCTGTGTGGTTTCTGACATTTCCAGCCCCAGGAAGGGTTTCCCCTCCATCCTTTGGGGGTGTGGGTGTGGGAGTTTAAATCCTTCATTGGGTATCAGGAGCATTAAAATCCATTCTTGCAATTCAACAAAGGATTTCCTGCCAGTCGATGGAATGGTGAACAGCAGGAACAGACCTAGCATTCTGAAGATGTTGGCTTCATTTCTGCAGCCCAATTATGTATTCCCCCCTCCCCCTGTGGACACTTCTCAGAGCTTCCCTGTGCACCTTGCATTCCTTAGCTGGAACTCCTATTAGCATCCCTGGAGATTACCTAACAACTACAACTGGGGGTGCAAGGATTGCAATTGTTTAGTGAATAAGTCCCTTAATCACTTGGCTCAATGACAGATTCCAATCTCAACTGCAGTCGTAAATTGAGGACTAGCAGTAAGTTTATGATTTGCAGAGGCGTAAGCACCCTTATTACTAATTAATCCCTATCCTATTTAATGTAAAAACTACGTGCGCAGGATTTGCATGTCAAGGATTTATGAAAGGAAAGGTTGAACACTGCATGCCTACATTTGGAAAACAGTTTTACTGTTACAAATGCTTTGTGTGGCTAGAGTACGAACAGTACCAGATTTAGCAAATAAATAGAACTTATCTAATTCCAGTGCCTGAGCCAGAGAACTAAAGAGCCCAGAGCAAGCAAAGCACACAAACCATCCATCAAGTGTGACCAAACATACTGCTAATCTGTTAATCTGCCTTTTCACAGGTGCTTAAGCCCTTGACACCTTCTCAATGAAACATGCTCCCCAGGTGCTATAGTGTTTCTCAACCTTGGCAGTTTTAAGAAGTACCTCTCAATCTGTCTGAGAAACGCCACCATAGGCAGTTGCAAAGAAGCAGGAAAAGAAAAGCAATTCAGGGAGCCCAGGGAGTCCATTGACAGCTTATCTTATACCTGGAAGTTGGGCCTAGTTGAAGAAAAATCTGGGATGAATATCCCAGGTCATTCAAAGACTCTGGCTAACTCAGTATAAGTTAGACTTCAAAACTCTTTAGTCCAGTTTCCAAGGTTCCATAGTATAACAGTAAAAATATCTTCCTGAACTTTGTGTTATGCTTGCTTCCTTGATCTCGTCCAGCTATGTTGGGGTTGACGGATCCCATCATTGACCTCTTGTGCCAGCTGCCTGGCTCAGACTAATCCTGTAGTGATTCCAAATGGCAGAGTTCATATAATAGCACATATTTTATTCAATCCCAGGGGCTTTAATTTGCAGGGTGTCATAATGTTCTAGTCCACCATTAATGTTACTCTAGCTGTAACTTTATCGGCAGTGACTTCATCTGCTCACTTTGCCTTTGTCTTTGATCACCACTAAATTGGATTACTGTGCTTGAGATGTAATTACCTCTGAAGGTGATCCAAACACTGCACTGAGTAATGTTCCTTTTCTAGATGTTTATAGTGTCACAATATCTGAATGCAGGAGTTCAGATTTGTTTTTTTTCCATCTTTATCAGTGTTTCCGAATACAATTCAAATGTCATTCTTACGCTTTACAGCTCATGTTTCTTCAGAACCAGATTATACAGGGGATGGCTGCTGTCCATATGCTGACATCTAAAGGAGTTTCTTGAATGTCCATGGTTAAACTTTCCCTGTTTTTGGAACACCTGCCAAACATCTGTGGGGTCCTTGGCAGCCTCTGAGCTTGGTTTACTGAAAACAGTAACTTATAGCCATTTTTCATACTTACAATCATTGCAGCATTCCCATGGTCACATAATTAAAATCCAGATTTTTGGCAACTAATGATGACAGTTACAATGTCCCAGGATCAGGTGATCATCTTTTGCTACCTTCTGACAAAGTCTATGGGTGTCATGCACGTCTGAATCTGAGGAGGAAGACGAACAACTGACAGGGAGTGGAGTGTGCCTCCGTTGGCTGTAGAGGAAACTGGGAAAGGGCAAAGTCCAGCTGGGCAGAGCAGGAAAAAGGTAGAACAAGGAAGACGGAGTTCAGAGTAACATCCAGGCCCACCCCCTCTTCATCCTGCATTCAGGAAGGAACAGAGAAGACACCAACATGGGTTGCATGGCTTACGGGGGAGGAAAGGGCCCTGATTCCCTTCATTAGGTACACCTGGGAAGAGTTTAAAAGAGATGCAAGCTGAGTGCGGCATCTGTTGGGAACAAATGTGAGTTTATCTTGTGTTGATTGTGGTTATCTGTGTTCCTGGAATCATCCCAACCAGGTTGATTTACTGTTGTTCCTTCATGTCTGGAATTCCTTCTCTTGCCCTGCTGTATTAATCACCTCATCTTGCCTTGGTTGGACTTATAAAGTTTTTTTGATCATGTTTTGGACTTGAATCTCTGCAGCCAAAGGCTTCTCCTGGGGGAGTTTTTCTCCAGCCCAGAAGGAACCAGGACATTGGGGGCAAAGTTGGAGCTAATAAAGGGACTCTTACTGATTATTTGACTGTATTGCCTTTGTGCCACACCCTGGGTCATCACAATGGGGAAGCCAGACTCACTTAACAACTCTGCTACTAATTGCAGTGATTCACTTAACAACTGTGTACAAAATGGGACAAACTTCACTTAACAATGTCGCACTTAGAGAAATGTTGGCCTCATGGTGGTCATAATTGAGAACTACCTGTATTGTATGTACTCAGAATTCATAGAAACTTTGAGTGACTTTATCAGAATAGCTAATATGTATTAATGGTTTACCACAACTCAGTGAATGTTGCATGATGGATAGGTTAGGGAAAATAAATAATCCAAATAATTGTATGGCTTATAAGAAATCCAATATACAAGACATTTCTATGTGAATATTGTACCTAGAAAGAAAATGAATAAATTATCACTAACCATGAGGAATTTAATTATTCAGATCCTATCCAAATATTACATAGATATAAATGAAAATCAATGCACCACTAAGCCCTAAAGTTTCAGACAGAGAGCTAAGGTATATATCATGTCCTCGGGATCAAACAAGACATAACACACTTTGACAAAAATGATGGAAAGTGGTAATCTGTCCCCTAATAGCCAGGCCTGCTGCTGCTGACTGCAAATGACAGTGATTCCTTGTGGCTTACCACAAATAATAAAAACTGGAAACTACCTGTGGAAGCAAAGACACCCCAGATAATCTCCCAGTCTACTGCTACAAATACAAGTAGTGACCACTTGTTTAACAACCATTTTGTTACAAAAAAAGTCCATTTACAACCCATCTTCAGAGCTACAAGTGTTTCACACACACATGTGGTTGTGATTCCATGCTCATGGATCAAAATGCCTAACAGTTCAATTAATTGTTCTTGAAGTGGGTTTTTTTTTTTAAAGAGAACAATGTGCTGATGTAAAAAAAAACATTCAAATGAAAAGGGTTGTTGCTTTTTTCAGATGAAAAGGTCTATGTTTCAAATCAGCTCATCAGGGCAATAGAAACCACTCCGTTCTTTTTCTGAATTACTGTTTGTCCTGCGCCCTGGAAAGTGTGTAAGGGAAACTTAAAATACCACTTTAGAAAGTAGCTGCACCTTTCTATGAAAATATTGCACAAAAACTTGACTGTGTGCACAAGGACTATGCAGGTTGTCGGTAGGATTTCTTTTCAGTAATAGTGTCTTTATTCTGTTCCCTTCTCTGCCATTACTATGTATTTCACGATTATGATGGATACCCACAAAGGGTATCGAAGTCAGCCTACAGAAAAGGATGAGATAATACAAAGAATAAAAACATAATAGTTTAAAAATAAAAAAAAAAATAGTAGAATTCATATTGTATTACATGGTTTTATTTAATAAAGCAGGCGACATACAGACAATTCTTTTTTAAAAAAGTTTCACTTTATTTGGTCAGCTTATACAATTTGCTTCAATGATCACCAGTAGAAATGGTCTATTCCTGCTCCTAATTAAAATAGATAAAAATATGCCTCTCTTTGGGATGGAAAACGATCTGGTTTTGGCACCCTTCTATATTCCTTTTCTGATGGACAAGATGATCTTTTCAAGTTTCAGAAAAGGCCCCACATACCACGCTTGTATCAGAGTTTTAAGTCAGCAATGCGATTATAAACATACCTATTTTATTTCTCAATAAAAAATTTGCTTTGTGCTCTTCTCGCTTTTTCAAGATCATCAAAAGTGATAGGTCCTTTTGGCATTTCTAGTGCAGCATAGTCTGTGTCAATTATGTTCTCAGCTTCACCTGAAGAAACAGATGGATTCATGTATATATTGCATCAGTTTGGTAAGAGATAATAACTAATTTTCTATAAGGAATTTACAGGACTTACATTTCATTCTTTGTAGTAAAGTTCCATACCCCTTATCGTACAGAAAGGCAAGTATAAAGCTCAGAGGTATAACTGGAATAAAGAGTTGAGGTTTCTTATTTTTTATTGCTCTGTATTGAAAAAAAAATTATATATTAGATAACTAGGCAATAAAAAGTAATATCAATATCCAGATAAAATGCTTTAAATGCAAAATATTAAGATTATGTAATGCTGAAATTAAACATGTTTTGCAGCAATAAAGCTTTGTAACTTTTAGTTTATATTTTCATTTGATATAATTGTGCAAATAACATGAATAACCAAATCTCACACATATTCAGTTCTTTTAATGTGCTATTAATATAGTTTTGCTAGCAATTATGCGAACAGTTACATTTTGTTGTGCCAACTGTAAATCCCACATTTGATTAATTGATTATTGTAAGGGCTTTTTCAGTTCACCAGATTATAGCAGAACAATATCCCACTGTTTTACTCATTTACTGTAAATCTGTTTCTGGCCATGTTAACTGAAGATAATTATGATAAATATCTGTTCTAATATTATATGTTCCACACCAAAATGCAAGATACTTCTTGGTAAGAAAATTCTCTTCCCATTCCAGTGGTTTACTCTCAGCAAAGAAGCTTATTAGACCATACTGCTTGATATACCAGAGTGATAAAGAGATTAAGATGCTAGCCTAAGAATGTAGATAGTCAACTTCAAGTCCATCCTCAGCTATAGCAGCTCCCTTGGTGAATTTGGACCAGTCATTCAGACCAAACTATCTCAAAGGGCAAAACTGAAGGCTGGAGTGCTATGTACAGTGCTTTCAACTCCTGAAGGAAAGGTGGGATATAAACCTAACAAGTGCAAATAAAAAGCAAATGAAAAATGGTTAAAGCAATCAGGAAGCGTTGTTTTAATGTATCATAGAGCAAACATGGTGTAGTGGTTAAAGCAGCAGCTAAAAGCTGAGAGACTGTGAATTCTAGTCCTGCCTTAGGCACAAAGCTAGCTCAGTGATTTTGGATAGTTGCTCCCTCAATCCTAAGAAGGCAATGGCAAACCATGTCCAAAATCCTGCAGGAGCTAGTTGTCAGAAGTTAACTAAAAAAAGACAGATCAGGAGCCTTCATTTATCCCCCTCTTCATAGACCAATATTGCTAAACTAGGAATAGAACTAGGTTGGCTCCAATTGAAATCACAATTGCAGATACAAATCAAAAATTTCAATTCAGGCATAATATTAATCCAATGCAGGTTGCTTAGTTGGTTGCTCAGGAGAAACCAAGCTGGAGTGACAGTTTGCATGCATACTCTGCCATACTACATTATAAACCAGTATTGTGAAGGACTCTTCCTACATTTGTTATTTGAAAGAAATGGGAGATAATCACTAATGTGATTGTAATCCTTAATACAGCATGCATAACTGGTCGGTGCCTGGACCAAAGTACCTTTTTCATTTCATGTACATCTCTAGACTGGAATATACAATCAGCTATATTTATTTATTAGTTATTTTAAATGTATCCTTTAAAAACTGAAAGAATGTAACAGTAAAAACAATAAAATCTATCTCTCATTTGCTATTTAAGGGGGGGGGGGAAATAACTGCATACCCAATTGTTAGGCCCACAGTTGTAAGGCCATAAAATGATCCAAAATACTTGAGAAACTCCCTTGTGCCCGCAATCTGCATGGCCATCTGTCTCTCACGCATTTGATTTTGCATCAGAAGTTGCCTTTCTAGCTGAATGTAAAAAAGAAAAAAGGTTTTACTTATACATTTCAGTAATACAGAATAACAATGATTTCAGCTTTAAATATTTGGTACCTATTTTCATAATTTCAGGATAAAGAATTATTATTTTAAACTACTTGCTGGGTTATAAATATCATGCACTTGTTCAAATTACTGCATAAATACTTGTCTCTTACATATTTTAGATGACTTAAAAATAAGGCTCTCCCATCAGCTTCAGACAAAAGAGTTAGGAAAATTGTGCCAAGCTCTCAATATTATGACAACTTCTACTTGTCAGAATGCAACGTTTTTATTTAAAAATATTTACAGAACTATCTGCAAATTTGATGATACTTGATATAGTGAAAAGTATGTTTAGTATAGCCCTTAAACCAGACTCGATTCTTTATATAGTCATGGATTCACCATATGTTATTGGTTATTTCTTAAGTTATAATCAATAAATAAAAGTAAAAACTTATAGTGGCAATCAAATTTATTACAATGTTCTTAATTTTTTAACAGTCAGCTTCTAGATTTTATGAACAGAAAATCTAATATTATTTTCTCAGAAAACTTTTAAGTATCACATCATTCTGATGATTTATTTTTATGGACTTTTCCACTTATATCTTTACATAAAGATACAGCTTTCCCTCATTGTGATGTCCTGAAAAATATTGAGGGATATCGAAACTGGAATACTGAAATTGGCTTGTTGCCACTTTCAATTACCCCCATCTCTAGATAAGAGGTGGTTCTTCAGCAGCTCTTCCTTGTTTGGCTTTGGAGAAGTTAGATCAAGGGTTTTCAAATTTGCAACTTTAAGACTTGTGGACTTCAACTCCCAGAATTCTCCAGCCAGCTTTGCAAGAAAAATGAGTCCCACCAGTTTTTGGAAATAAATCACAGCTTTTTTTGATATAGTACTATTCTGGCTGGAGAATTCTGGGAGTTGAAGTCCACAAGTCTTAAAGTTGCCAAATTTGGGGTCCCCTGCGTTAGATGGTTGCACAGCATGGCAAAATTTGTCTACATCACAGGTGTCAAACTTGCCATCAAGGAAAAGAAAACTTCACAGAGCTGGGATGGGCGTGGACACCTCATTGTATCTTTTATTTTTCTATTACTGTATTTTAAAGACTTGGCCAATCTCTAAAAAGAAATCTTTTTTTTTTTTTTCAAATGGAAGAGAGAACAGGATCATGCAGCATTCCTAAAATCTTCCCATTGTTACAAACTTCTATAATGCAAAAACCCACCTGAAGTCGAGAATTCATAAGCATGAATTCCTTCTGATTCTTTAGGCTTTCATTGACAGACTTTGAAAAGATGAATCCCATTTTGATCTAAAAGGAGAGAAGAAGGCGTTGCAACCCTAGTTCACAATCTCCCAAACATTTGACACCTAAAAATGCTCTCTCTCTCTCTCCCTCCCTCCCTCTTTTGAAGAAACCAGAGTGTGTGGCTGGATAGTTTTGCTGTGCCTTTAACTACGGTTGCCAACAATAGGCTGAATTTCTCATGAGGGCTGTCAGATACGGGCTGCCAAAAATCCCAGGTCAAAGAATACAAAGGAACCATACAACCTACCGAAAATTATCAAATTGGTTTCGCTATCTTAGTGGCTGTGGAGGCGTCGGCAGCCCAGCTACGGTAACTCCCTATTTCCTACATCGCAAAAAATCACAACCCGTCGTTTACGAACCACACTCGCCGAGAGAAGTGAATAGGGTTCCTTGGTCGAAAGAGGATCAGCCTGGGCGCCGCGATTCGCAGGTCGGACACTCCAAACTCACGCGGGTTACGCAGGCCGAGCGCGTGACGAGGATCCCAAGCCTTCTGGAGGGCCGGCCGGGAGTATGATGGGAGTTGTAGTCGCAGAGTCTATCCCGAGGCCCAGTCTGTGCCAACCACCGCGATGCAAGACGCCACTGGCTGTTCTGCCAAGCCCCGACCGTGCACAAAAACAGCGAAGAGACCAGGCTTCCCAACTCCTCTCTCTCCCTTCTTGGCCTTTCCTTAGCCCCGGGGGTGTCCGAAGTTGCTAAGGTTGGACACCTTGCTTTAAGTCTATCGAAACTTTCCCAATGTTTTACCTTTTTGAGCAGGTGAGCTTCGTTCCCTCACAGCCTAGTAGTAGTTGCTCTAGGTGCAAAACACTTCCGGGAACAAGTAGTGCCCGGCTTGGCACGACGAACAGATTGCCCGGAGTTGGTGTGGGCGTTCAAAAGAGCGAAGGCATTTCAAGCAGTTGGGAAAAATCGCCAGCGAGGCAGGGAGGGCGGGTGTGTGTGGGGTCTGTGAAATTCCAGCTCAGAGAAGGATCCTTTGCCACGGCATGCACTTTTCATTAACAACAACTAAGCAGCTGCAACTTAACGGGGAAGGGCGGAGGAAATCACCCGTCTTGGGGAGAATCAATTGAGGCTGTCTCATTTGGCCTTGGATTGGACTATGATTCGTGTATGATTCATGCCATCATCTGTTGGCTTCATAGCCGGCTGGGTGGTGATCAGATGATAAAATTGCATTTTTCTACACACCCTATCTAAAAATAGAAAGAAAAAAGACAAAACTCGGTGGTATACCCAACTCTGCAATGCCAGTCCCTTCTGGGATGCCTTTGGTGGGGCAGAGGTCTTTGAATTTGAACAGGGGTCTCCAAACTTGGCAACTTTTAAGATTTCTGGACTTTTGTTGGAAGAATTATCCTTCTGGGTTCAGTTCCAAGTGGGGAAAAAGACACTGGAAACATGGAGTCTGTTTGGAAGGTTTAATGGTGGACAGGATGCATGGCCTGGAGCTCCAGAGTGAAAAGGAGGACCACATTCTTCAAGGTGAGGGAAGAAGTCAAGAAAAAAAGGCTGAGGTGCTGAGAGTGCCTGGGTTTTATAACCTTTGTTGGGATTTGAATTGGAGCTTTTATTCTGATTGGATGTCAGACTCCCATGGGGCCGTGCAGGGGCAACTCTGTAGGCTGTTCTGAATTCCAGGCTTGGTTGAGCTTTGCTGATAATGATGCACTGAAAGGGCTTTGGGCAATTGCTATAGTTTTATCTGGAGATCTTTGTTATGTAAAGTATTCTGGCCCAGGCCCCATTAACAAAGGTGGGGGTGAGCTTCTGCTTCTGAGGTGAGTTTCTGCTTCTGAGTTTCTACTCTTTTTAGGAGAAATATTCTGCCTTTTTAATATTTCCTAGGATATATCAATTTTCTAGGAGAGGGGTGGGTGCTAACTTCCTACACTTCAACTCCCATAATTCCTCAGCTAATCATGCTGGCTGGGCAATTCTGGGAGTTGAAGTCCACAAAAGCTTTAAAGTTGCCAAGTTTGGAGACTCCTGCTCTTGAGTGTAGTCATGATTGAGGCAGTAAAAACAGATTTAAAAAAGCAGATGATGCTTCTCTGCAGCTAAATAGGCTGAATGCCGATAGGGGCTTCATAGCTCAGAATTGGAAAATTAAGCAAAAGTTGCAAACTTAAAACAGGCACAAACACTGTGCTCAGGTTTGACTTCACAGGGTTGTTGCTGTGGAGAAAACAGGAGGAGAAAGGCGTGTTGCCTTAAGGTCCGTAGAGATCCTCAGTCATCCAAGTCATGGTTGTCCCAAAAGTGCTTTTTCAGGAAGCTAACTGGACTTTTCTTGTTTCTTCTTTGAAGGAATATAAATCCTCCCATTCCCCACTATCCTGTCAGAGCTGAAGAAGCTTCTTGGATGAGAAGTGAAACGTCTTCAAAGAAAAAACAAGGAAATCCAGTTGCCTCCTGAATTCCTTGCCTTCAGTTATTTATACAAATAATAAAGGCGGGACATAAATAAATCAAGTTTTAAACTGCTAAAAAGGCCAGGGAGAGAATCCTCCCTCAGCAGCTTCACACAAGAAGGGTTAAAAACAAAAACCAAATTAAGACCCGGCGACGCCCTTACGGTCGAAGCCCCGCCCTCTTTCAACACGCTGGAAGAGAAGCCGACCAGTGAGCTGAGGGAAAGTATCGAGGGCACTTTTGGCCACGGCCAGGCTTGTAGCAAGAGGAGGAAGCTGTTCTCCAGATAAAAATACGTGAAAGACTTTTCTGTCTCCTCACTTGGCCCCATAATTTTTTTTTAACTGAAATGGCAGCCAAACTCTAACAGAACAGGAAGGGCGCTTGTCTTGGAGGTCTTCTAATCCAGCCCCCTGCCAAGCTGGAGACCCTGTGCCGTTCCCAGACAAGTGGCTGACCCTTGCCTTCTTGGAAGTCTTCAGTGATGGAACACTCACAATTTCCAAAGGCAAGCTGTTCTACTGGTTAATTGTTCTCACTGTTAGGAAATTTCTCCTTAGTTCTAGATTGGTTCTCTCTTTGATTAGTTTCCATCCATGTTTTTTTTGCCTTGCCTTCTGGTGGTTTGGAAAATAGGTTGATCCCCTCTTTGTGGCAGCCCCTCAAATATTGGAACACTGCTCTCCTAGTTCTTTTCACCGCATACCCAATTCCTGCAACCTTCTTCATATGTTTTAGCCTCTAGGCACCTAAACATCTGTTCTGCACTCTTTCCAGAGTCTCAACATCTTTTTTTTATAATATGGTGACCAAAACTGGATGCAGTATTCTAAGTGTGGTCTTGCTAAAGCTTTATAAAGCAGTACTAATGCTTCACGTGATCTTGATTTTATCCCTTTGTTAACGCAATCTAGGATTGGATTGGCTGTTTTGGTTACTGCCAAAATAATACTGCTGGCTCAGATTTAAATTATTGTCTAATAGGACTCTCTGATCTCTCTCACAGATACTGCTGTTGAACCAGGTTTCACCTAATCTGTACTTGTGCTTTTTTTTTTTTCTTGACTAAGTATAAAACCTTACTTTTTTCTGCATCTCATTTCATTTTGCTGGATAGGGCCCAGTGTTCAAGTCTGTTGAGATTCCATCTGGATCTTGAGTAGATGTTGCTTCTGGGGTATTACTGTCCCTGCCAGTTTAATATCACCTACAAATTTGACTTTCCCGTCTATTTAAATCATTTATGAAGATACTGAAGAGTACGTGGTCTGAAATGGAACCTTGGGGGTATCTGACAGCTTACTTCCCTCCTGTAGATGTAGTTCTATTAAGGACTACACATTGAATGCAGTTTGTCAGCCATTTACAAATCCATTTGGTGGTGATATAAACAGTATCACCACCAAATGGATTTGTAAATGGCTGACAATATGTTGACAACATATCCCATATGTTGTTTAGCTAACCAAGGAGTAGGTTGTGGTCTACTTTGTCAAAAGCCTTACTGAAATCTACTATGTCCACTGCATTTTGCTGGGCCGCTAAATTGTCACTTTGCCAAAGAATGGTATAAGATTTGTTTAGCAGGATCTGCTTTTGACAAACCCATGTTAGCTTCTGGTTACAACTTTGCTTGCTTCTAGGTGTTAGCAGATCTGTCTACTTAAAGTTTGGGCTGAGAATTATGATGGGACCAGTGAGGTTAGACTGGACTGTGTACAAATATACATTAAAACATACATACATATTTATGTATTTGTATTTAGGAATAAAATAATGTCAGTTCATGATTTACAAGGTCAGGGAGGGGTTTCAGAGCCCCAAGCAAGATAGCAGAGCCGAGTCTTTAAACATTTACAACAACTGGGAGAGTGGGGTTGTGGTGGTGGTATGATTGTTCTTCAGGGTGGGGGCAATGGTAGAGAAGGCTCTTTTTCTGCCAGTCAGAATAATTTGGCTAATGGTGTCTACAGCATACCAGAGGTTCTGACCAGTTCTGGAGAACTGGTAGCGAAATTTTGAGTAGTTTGGAGAACCGGCAAATACCACCTCTGACTGGAGATTTTACAGTATCCTTCCCTTGCTACGCCCACCAAGCTAGACCCACAGAACTGGTAGTAAAAAAATTTGAATCCCACCACTGCAGCATACATTCCCTGCCTGGCTTGGGCCAGTGTAATGGGGTGAAGATCATTCCTCAGGCAATCTGGCCCTTACCATGGAAGGTTTTAAAGGTCATAACCAACATCTTGAATTGGACCTGGAAGCAAACTAGCACCAATGAGTTCACAGAGGAGAGGTGTTACATGCACCCAAGATTGCTAGCCTGGCTGCATTCTGTACTAGCAGAACCATCCAGATACTTTTCAAGGGAAGTCCCATGTAGAATGCATTGCAGTAGTCCAGACAGAAGATGACCAGGACCTGAGTGACCAAGCAAAGGGCCTCTCTGTCCAGTTGTTTGGTCTGGCTGTGTTTTACAATTGACTGGCTCTATTTTTGCCAATTTAAATTGCAGGCCCCAAAAACAACCTGATCCCCCAGATTGGAGGACAATGGTTTTTCTGATTGAAAGAGCAAATGATTCAAGAAAGACCCATATATATTGTATCTATTATACCATAACATAAAAACTGAGATCTGATTCTCACAATTTTGGATAATTCAGGCAACGTTGACATCTAAGTAAAAACCTCACTGATGTCATTTAATTTGGCCCACATTCAACATTTATTACTATACCTAATTTCATTTAAGTTTGTGCCTGGGAGTGTAACAATGACTCCAAAGGTGTACATAGACTGCAATGTTTCCCTCTACAGATTGTCACATAAACTGTGACATTATGTCAAAGCAGAAAGCCCAAGGAAACTATCATTGGTAAGGAGGAAGACGAGGAGAGGAAAAACAGCTCTGCCCACTGTTTGTCTTGTCTCTATTGATTAGCAGCCCCTCACAGATTATTATTTGAAGGTAGGACAAGAAGACCCCCAAGCATCTTTTTAATCCTATGATTTTATGTAAATATAATATGTGCAAGACAACTTTGTTTGGCCTTTGTGAGATGCTTTACATCTATTGCACACCAGGTGGTGCTGTTGCTTTTCTAGAGTCCACCACTCTGCACCTATTAGGGTAGCTGAAGTTTGCATATAGTTACTTTAGATGCACTCTTAGCTTGGCAATGCCTCAGCTAAATATTCTGCCTTTGCTCATATATTCATATTTCCTCTCTTAGTCATTACACTAAAGTACAGGGTAGCACCACCAGCATTGTGTGAAACTATCAAGTAGATCAGTGCATTGTGAAAATTATCCATATTTGACCAACTTTAGTGGACCAGCAACTTAGGTAACCAGCAAACATCCCAATTTGATTCAAGACTTCTTTAATGCAAAATAAAGTATGACTGCTCCCCATTTAAAAATAATTAAAATTAATGGTGGCACAGTGGTTAGAGTGCAGTATTGCAGGTTTATTCTGCCCACAGCCTGGAGTTTGATCCCGACAGGCTCATGGTTGACTCAGCCTTCCATCCTTCCGTGGTCAGTAAAATGAGAACCCAGATTGATGGGTACAATAAACTGACATTGGAAACTGCTCAGAGAGAGCTGTAAAGCACCATGGAGCAATATATAAGTTTTAGTACTATTGATATTGCTATACACCTGCATAAATTAGAACAAAACTACTGTAACTGGGTTGGAAAAGCCAGCTGCCCTGGCTCCATCTGAGCTGAAGAAATCAAAGGCGCAGCAATGGGATTGCACTCAAAGATTGCTCCATTTTCAAGCACCCCATTTGCACATAGATGCCCCACTTCCACACAGACAGGCTCTCTGAGACAACGGGTCTTATTCCTCTCCCAGCACTGCGACTCCAGCGGGAGTCACTTGAAGGCTTTATTCCTGCTCTCAAACAGTGAGGCCAGGGCCTGCAAGCGTGCAGTACACCAGGGCCTTGCACGATGTTGCTCCTTCTGCTATGTCTGTTTCTTCCTCCTCCTCTTCTTCCTCACTTTCCTCCCCTCCCGGCATCCCAACTGGGCTTGCACTCCCTTCACGCACCTCTCCAAGTTTGCAAGACAAGCACACAGCAGCCCAGCTTGCAACCTCCCCCTCCAAAGCCTCAGGGGCCCCCTGACCACAGGGTCAGATGGGCTGAACTTCACTTTGTAATGTGGTATATGAAGTAATGTTTTCAGTTCCGAGTTAAGTACTACAGTAATTCGTAGTTATTTCAGGAGAAGTGTAATATTGCACTGTCATGATCTTGCTTTCTTCTTTTGTCTAGCATTGCAAGAAAGTTGTTTATACTTTAAGGGATAATTTTCTTCAAAAATAGGGCTCTGACTTCTTGAGAAATTATTTCAAGAATACAACTTCTTACTAAGAATTGTAATTTCTTAGAAATAAATGAAAATCATAAGTGGTTGAAAACGAGGCACATCTAAAACTGCCATTCTATGCATCAATTAAAGTACTTATCCCCAGGCAAGTTTTTTAAAAAACTTGATTCACAAAATGAGGTATGATAACCTGATTACTGTGCAGGTTGATGTTGCCAATTTTTATAGAATACCTTTATTGTCATTGCATTCTACAAATACAAACCTCTTTTACACGTGTTCCTTACATACAGTACTGTATATCTGTCAAATGTTTCTGATCTCAAAATGCTGAAAACATCATGAGGATTCATCCACAAGTTCATCTTACATTACTAAAAGTTTTGGGATTCAGAACTGGGACTAGGAATCAGACTTCCTGGACAGCTGTCAAACATGATACTTCGACCAGGGTCACTGTTCGGAAATCCAGAACTTTCCAGAACAATAAATCAAAAAGGAAATCCAGACATACTGTGAAAAAGGAGATTCATGCTATTCCCTAGAACAGGGGTCTCCAACCTTGGCTCCTGGAAGCCTGGCGGACTTCAACTCCCAGAATTCCACAGCCAGCTTTGCTGGCTGTGGAACTCTGGGAGTTGAAGTCCGCCAGGCTTCCAGGAGCCAAGGTTGGAGACCCCTGCCCTAGAAGAAAGAGATTTGAACAAAGAGGAACTGGGTTCCAGAAACTTGGTTTAACCGGGGTGGTGGTCCTTAGTGGGAGCTCAGGAGTGTGGTTTGTGTATATGCTGGTTTTAACGTGGGTCCTTCCTGTGCGGATGGGCAGTTCAGGATGCTTCTGATTTGAGCTTTGATCCTGAGGGGCATGTGAAATCCAGAAGGGAAGATCACCCTCATATATGTAGAACCCAACTCTGGTGTCTCCCTTTTGTTCTTTGATGGAGTCAGTGAGTTACTGGTCTAAACATTAGAATTGTATGTTTATTCTGAGGGTAGTTGGCAGTTCAGAGGGCTATTAAAAAGGGGAGGGAGTGAGATCAGAGGCCTTTTTAAGTTCTATCAATTTTACCCAAAATTTCTGATTGGCCATGTAGTATAAACTCAGAATGGATGCTATCTTGGATACCTTTAACCCAGCTTCTATAGCTGACAGTAAGCCAATGGTATGGCATCTCGGTTAAGAATCTAGGACACATCTGCTTTAGAGTAAACTAAATTGGAACATAGGGTGATAGACAAAACAGATGAGGTTTAAAATGGTTTTTCACATGACCGAAGTCTTTCCCCCCATTATGTCATGCCAAACTGACTTCATTGTCACAGAATTGAGTACTGACAACCATGTGATTTGAATGTGGTTAACAATTTCTGATTCAACCAGTAAATTCCTGCAAGTGATTAGCAGCATTTTTTGCTGCAGAAATCTGGAACATGGCTGGGTTTACTTCATTTCTTTCTTTTTTTCCTCCCAAAAATTATTAATTTTTAAAAAACAAACATATACAAAACATAAAAACATAAAACATCTTTTTTGAAAGCAGCTTGATCCCGGGTTACATCTCTTTGTATAGACATACATTCAAATTCATGCTCACTTTTATACACCATTCCATATCTTATTACCATTCTAGATTTTCTATATTGCTTCTCCCCTCTTTTCACTCTCTTAATTCTATTTTATTTATTTCATCTCAATTTAAATCAGTATACTTATATCCTTTGTCTGTCCTGTTTCAACTATCTATTATCTTTTCTCATTAACACAAAATTTCTCCTGTAATCACTGATTGGAGTATGGCGTCTTTATATCTTTCCCCTAAGTTTAACAATATAATACATAACTTTCATTCGGATTCTGCTTAGTACATTCTAAAGCTACACACTATATTTTAAAAAAAATATATAAATATATAATATAATTAAAACAACAATCCATACCAGTTAAACTCTATCGTTAAAATTAATATTCATTTAAATCTTAAACATTTTACATCTTAAACATTTCTTTTCAAATATGTCTCATGTTTCTATGGGAACCCTTATAGTTTTTGCGTAATTACTTCCCCCCATTTCACTTATATTTTAAAACACTATGTAATTAAAATGTTCCCATTCCTTTTTAATTCAATTCTCTCATATTTCATTTCATTTGTTTTGCTCAAAAAAGAAAAAGTTTCACTAAATTACATTGAATATTTTATCCCATTTTATAATCATATGTTATTCCAATTTTCTAACATTATTTCTAATACAAATACAACAATACAGTCTATATGTACCTTTGCAGAATCTCTTTTTCAGTTATTATTTTTACCCATTATCTCTAAATAAATCCTGTTTCTTTACATCTTGTTTCAAATCCTTATAGCTTCTCTTCCCTTCCTTTCTCTCTTGCTTCTTCACGCCCTTTTTACCCCCTTGTCTCTCCATCTCCATTTCCCTCTTCTGTATTCCTCTTTTCTGTTGCTTTCTGACATTATATCCACTTTTCACCTTCTTTTTCCCTTTTTTGGTTGTTTTTTTAGGTCTTAAATTCTCCATTCTCTTTCCCCTCTTTCCCTTCTTCCCCTTCTTCCCCAGATAAAGTTACTTGTTCATTAAGATGGCTTCTTCTTTGTCCCAATCTTCTTGTTCATGTAGTTTCTCATAGGTAGAAATCGCCATTTCTAAAAAGTCGAAAACAGAGCCAAAAGAGCCCTTCCCTTCTTGTTCCTCTTCTTTATATTTTTTGAATTCAATTTTCAGTTCATCCACAAGTGATGCCATTATAAAAAAGATTTTTAAACAACCACCCAAGCATTTTTAATCATTAAAATATAATTTCCAAAAGTCCCAAAGTCACCAAGCAGTCCAAATACACACAAGCTGTTCCATTTAACACTTTTCTCTTTTTTCACTTTCTCTTCCTGGGGTTACGATTCAGTTACAAAGTTCCAATTAAAATGTATCTTTTAGAAGTCTTATTACAATTTAACTTTCGATCCTTTTAAATTCCAAGCAATCTCCTCCAGCCAAATCTTACTCTTTATTCTTTTCCTCTCCCTTCCCACTTGCAGCCAAAGAAAGTTTTTTTCAGTGTTCAGAAATCTTTATTATCTCCTTGGCTTTGATTTTCAGTTTAATTACCTGTTGATGCCAATGCGGGTTTTTCCGATTTCTCATTCATCTGCTTTCATCGTAAGGAAGGAGAGTGAGAAAAAACAAACTTTCCCTTTTCACTTTCATTCGCTGCTTCCGGATCTTCCTTGGGAACAATGAATCTTTTTTGAGATTTAAATTTAAATTCCAGGATATCTTGAATGTTGCTTGTTATCCTGGTCAGCCAAAACTTTCACTTCTTAGCTTCCTCCTGCACATATTTTTCCGGATGAGTGCTTCTTTGTGGCGGCCATTTCTGACTGCTGCTCTGCCGCCTTCGGAAAAGGGAGTTAAGCCAGCTGAGGAGGGGAGGTGCAGACTCCCCTCAAAACCCTGCCGGGTCTCCCCTGTCTTTAGCCATCTCTATGGGGTGACTTTAGCCCCGAAGCCGGCTGGCTCGGGGCACTCCAGCGGCGAGCGCAAGCAGAAACCGCACACGATCACGGATTCCTGCTGCCGCCAAAGCCCAGCAAACCGGAACTCCAGGGTTTACTTCATTTCTAATAATTCAGATATAGGTATGTTAGGAAATCAATGTAGTTGGTTTTTAATCACACAGTTTGTGAATTGTATCAGGCAGGAAATGCCAACCTTTTGATTTCCTGTTGAGATAATGCTGTTGATAAACCTTTTCCTGTTGAGATAAACCAAAATTAAAGTTTGATTGGGGTCTCAACATATTTAGAACCTGGGTATGACAAAAATCCACTTGGCTTCGTCTGCAGGTGGAGAATGGATGACAATTCTAGCAACTGAATTATACATTATAACTTAGGGAGCTACTAAATGTAAAAGGAATACTAAATGGTATAAAATATAAATGGATTCAGTGAAGCACAAGTCCCAATGTGGTTTCCATGGACATGAATACATCCAGCAACCCCCCTCCCCCTTGCTGTTGTCCAGGTTCCAGTGGTTCCTTATTTTATTTTGGTAAAGATGTGTTTAAATAAAAAAGAATTATAACTATGGGGAGAAGGCATGCTGCAAAGTGTATCATCGCATTTCCCATGATGCCTTTGTGTAAGAGCATCTGTAGCAAACCCAGATTCCATCCAAAGGTGTTGCAATGTCACAAGGCAAACTGCACCCTTTAGAGACCTGGGTATAAATGCCAGGAGGCTACAGAGGTGCCAGAGCTAATGCCACAGTTTGTGTTTTCTGGTAAATTGGTCTCTTGAGGTTCCAAATTCCCACTATGCTAGCCACTTTGTGCAAGTATCCAAAAGAGCTTCTCATCATTCTAAATCTGGCTCCAGAGTCTAGGGCTTCCTGCATTAAAGACTAATCCTCAATGTGTTTACTTAGCATCAAGTCCAACTAAGGGAAATGAGCATTTCTTCCAAATAGGTCCAAACTGTCCAATTTCTCAGAAGACAAAGTTACAGGAGAGTGCATATTCAAAGGTCTCAGTGAAGGAAAGGAGAAAAAAAAACAATTAACATCTGATTTTGAGTGATTGGATATTTTTAACTTTTAACTTTTTAATTTTATGCACTGTTTTATATTCTGATGTTTCATTGTATACCACCCAGAGTTCCTCTTCAAGGGAGATGGGTGGTTCAAAAATGTGAAAAATCAAACAAAGAAATAAAATGTATGAGTTTGTTTTTTCAACACATACATACCCATTTGCTTGCTTGAGTACAATGCAGCGAGATGAGAGACATATAGATGAGAGATGAGATGAGAGAAAGAGATTGTGTGTCTGTGTTTGTGTGTATGCACTCCATTCTACTTAATACAACCTGCTCCTCAGGTGACTGTACAAAGGATCATCCCCCTTATGTTTGGAAAGACATAACTGTTACATCATAGGAGTTTTACCTATTTGATGCTTCTCTTCCACAGGAGAGATATTGGCCTATGAAGCTTTATTCATCTTATCTTCATCCACCACAGGTTCCACACTACTATCAAATCAATGGGAAGCCAGGCCTCTAGAAGGAATTCCCCTAGTTTTCCCCATTGAGGCCTTTGGGTGTAGAGGACAAACACTTCCCACAATTCATAGTCATTCCGGGGTAGAACAGATACATTCACCCACCAGCCGCTACATACAGCTCCATCAACATCCAGGCCCCAGGGCCTGGGGGGGAAGCCAGATTTTTACCAATTTCTTGAAAGCCAGCAGGGTTGGGATCAATCGAATCTCCAGGTTGGGGTTGTTCTACAGATCTGGCTTCCAAAATCCTAAAGGGTGACTTTGTCTTTGAACAGGGATACCAGGTAGTGATCGAAAGATGCCATTGGTAAAGAGAAGAACAAATGCTTTGTCACAATGTCTATTTCCACTGTATAGGCCAGGGATCCCCAAACTTGGCAACTTTAAAACTTGTGGACTTCAACTCCCAGAATTCTCCAGCCAGTATAGCATAGCACAGCCAACAATGATCTCTTAATAGTGCTTGATTGTGTCCAACTTCTAATTTTCCAGCACAACTGCTAGAGGCATTCTCAGTTGAAGAAGACATGGACTACTTCTTGATCTTAATCCTAAGGTATTGGAAAGTCCTTGACATATGTTTTCCTTAATGGCTTTTTGTTTTATTTCCCAAAAAATCCTGGAATACATAGTGAGATGAGGAAATTAAGGGAAATTTTTGAAGTCCTCTACAACGAGAACAAAGTACAGTTCTTAGAATTGTTTAGAGGAAGCTGTGACAATTTTCCTCTGTAACATCCAAAACTGCAGATCACTGACTTCAAGAGAAAAATTTCATTGTAGATAAATGCTGTCCATATCAGGTTTTACATTTTGGGTGAAAACCAAAACTCAAATAGAGTGAATTAAAGTATTGGCCAATCACTGCAAAAAGATCGCCACAGATGAATTCCACTGTTGAGTTTATTAAAATGCGTTTTTTGCTGCATTTGCTTAAATTTCTGCATGCAGAGTCTTTAAAGGAAACAAAAAAGAAAAACTCAGCTATTTCTTTAAAAGACACTTATATACACTTACAAGTTGAGTAGGATACTTACAAGTTGAGTAGGATAATTTAAAGATGTTATTAAGCCACCTACTATTGTTGTCTTCTACCTTATCCCAATTGCGTATTTTTCACTTATAAGTTCTCTTTTTTTTTTTTAAGAGAAAAATATCCCTCTGCTTAAACCTTCTGATTGTTGCAAAATAAATTTTGCAACATAATCATTCAGCTGAATGTTTTATTTTGAGCTGCTAAGCCCGTGTGCCCTTGCAATTTAACCAAGCATTAATCAAATTCTTAGGAAAAAGAAATATTGAAGTGCATGGGGAATTTGAAGACCAATATTGATCCAGGTTATGCAACATATGACTTACAATCACAATTGAGCCTAAATTGTCCCAAAGGTGCTTTTTCAGGAAGCAACTGAATTTTCTTGTTTTTTCTTGGAAGACTAATAATAATTGAGCCTAAAATTTCTGTTGCTAAAATTTCTGTTGCTAAGCAAGACAGTTGTTAAGTTGGTTTTGGCCCATTTCATGACCTTTAGTGCCACAATTGTTAAGTGAATCACTGCAGTTGTTAAGTTAGTAACACTTAAGTGAATTGTTAAGTCTGGTTTCCCCTTTGACTTTGCTTGTCAGAAAATTGCAAAATGGAATCACATGACCCAGGGATGGTAAAACCATCATTAATACATGCCAGTTGCCAAGTGTCAGAATGTTGATCATCATGGAGATGCTTCAGTGGTCGTATGGAATGCGGTCATAAGTCACGTTTTTCAGTGCTGTTATATCTTCAAACATTCACTAAATGAATGGTTGTAAGTCGAGGATTATTTGTACTTGCAGATAAAGGCTAATCTAGTATTCCCCATTAGATATTCTCCAGATATGTTGGGATCATAATTCCTACTATTCCAAACCAGACTTGTTAAAGATAGTCCTCAATTTATGTTAAGAGCCTTGGTGGTGCAGTGGTTAGAATGCAGTACTGCAGGCTATTTCTGCTGACTGCCAGCTGCTTGCAATTTGGCAGTTCGAATCTCACCAGGCTCAAGGTTGACTGAGCCTTCCATCCTTCCGAGGTGGGTAAAATGAGGACCCAAATTGTTGGGGACAATAGGTGACTATGTAAAACCGCTTAGAGAGGCCTGAAAAGCACTGTGAAGCGGTATATAAGTTTAAGTGCTAATGCTATTGCTATTTTACTAATTGAAACATTTGTTCAGTGAGTTTTGCCCTATTTTATAACCTTTTTTGCCACAGTTGTTAAGTTAAATTGCAGTTGTTAACTTGTGAATGGAATCTTGGATTCCCATTGACTTTTCTCGTCACGAGGTCACAAAAGCTGATCATGTGACCTTGGGACCCTGCAACCATCATAAATATGAGTCAATTGCCAAGCATCTGAATTTTGATCATGCAACCACAGGGATGCTACAATGGTTGTAAGTGTGAAAAATGGTAATAAGTCATTTTTTTTCCCAATGCAATTGTAACTTTGAACAGCCACTAAATGAACTGTTTTAAGACGAGGAACGCCTGTATTCAAGACTAGCCATCTGGGAAGAAAGAGATGTGGTGGAGAATGAGGAACCTCTGCTGCTCTTTGGAGGCATGGCATCCTCATCCTCCTCCCAGAGGCCATCAGAGGCCATCAGTTATCCTGTGAAGAAAGGCAACAGGAGAACGAAGAGGAAAGTTTCATCTCAGTCTCACTGGTAGCTGATTTCAAGCCTAGCTGGCCATTGTAGAAACCCTGAGCCTTTTTGGGTGGTTTGACTTAGTCCTAAAGCAGAGGTCCCCAAACTTGGCAACTTTAAGACTTGTGGACTTCAACTCCCAGAATTCTCCAGCCAGCTAAAGGATTACTATTGCTAAGTCTGCCTTCTGTATGCGTAATAGTTGTTCCTCAGTTTTGATAGGCCCACAACTGAAGCTTCCCTATTATCTTTCTTCCATTACCTGAAATTATTTCCTTATAAGGTGCTGTATTCTTCAGTTGAAAGCATGTTTCGAAGGCAGCCAGAGTTGGTTGAAGGATGTATATAAATATTTTTTAAATATAAATATTTTAAATGAAGTTAATCTCAACATGCTTCTTCCTTCCTAAGAAGCAATTACTCACAGTCCTTTAGAATACTAGGAATTATTTTTTAACTCCATTCCTTCACAGATTTGCATGTCCTTACTATGGTATTTCCTTTCTCCCCTCCAATTCTCTCAAGAAGTTCTGTTCTCTCTTTTCTACCCTGGTCTGTTTCCCATAAAGAATTTTTTTTTTTTTTTTTACCAATTGTGTTTTCTTGGGAAGGGAACATGAATAGCTGAGTTACCTCCTCTCTCTACTTGTTGTGACTGTTTAGGAGGACTAATTCTTGCCACTTCCTTGGAGTTACATAACTCAGGGGTGGCCTTCAAACATTTTAGTCAAGGGTTCTCTGCCCAGTTGCTGGGTAGGCGTGGCAATGATGGGTGTGGCCTAGCCTCCTGCACCATGGGGGAGTGCTTTTGCCCTCCCCGGGCTCTGGAGGCTTTCCTCAAGCTTCCAGGAGGGAGAAAACAGCCTCCTGGGCTCTGGAGGCTCTCTGGAAGCTGGAAACGGGCCCATTTCCAGCTTTCCCAAACTACCGGGTGGCCTGTTTTTCACCCTCCCTGAGCCTCTGCGCGCACCCTATACTTACCAGCATTCAAAACGTGCAGCGTGGGGACTCCTGGGAGGAAAGGGATGGGGTAGGTGGGGCCAGCCAGGAGTGGGATTTGGGAGTTCTCCAAACTGCACAGAATCTTAACTAGGGGCTCTCCTGAATCCCTTGAACCCTCAGCAGCCCACCCCTGGTTACGTTACAATAAGAGTGCTGCAGGATAGGTTGCACTGCTGTGCTTGCTCACCCAATGTCAAAGAGTGGGGTCTGACTGGCTGATTTTAAGAGACTGTTAAAGGAAAGTGCATGATTGAATGCTCATGTGGATTTTTGCAAAATGGGACTTTTCTGGGCTGCCTTTGAGCTTTCCTTGGTTGTTCCCTTCCAGAGCTGAACATAAAATACATGTATTTTCTTGCCCTTTCATCCTGACTCAGTCAGTGTCTTTAAAGCATCTTTAAAGAGTAAGGCAGTCTGAATGTATCTTCTTCCTCTCATTTTGCTGAGAGAGATTTTAACTGAACTCAACTTTATTCAACCATGTTTCCTCATCACCAACCAACCTGATCTGACTGCTTGTAAAAAAAACAAAACCCAGCATATCTAGGCCTTAAATTTCATTAGCGTGCTGAGAAGTATTTGTTGGCTCTTTTATACAAACAAAATATTTTTGTTCTGGAGAAATCTGGACAAAATGCGACGCACGTGGGCCTTTCCATTCTGCAGAGTTAATGTGCAATTCAACCCTTTACCCATTCTTGGGCGGGCAGAAAATTATACAGGTCGTCCTCATTTATCAACCACAATTGGGACTGGCAATTCAGTCACGAAACAAAACAGGTGCTAAGGAATTGTGGTTGGTGTTATGTCCGCGTGGACAGAAGCCAGGAGTTGGTGACTGTGTTTCAAGCTCTTTTTATTAGTCAGGAACCGAACTGAGACTACAGGAAAACTTTGCGGCTTTTTATTTCCAAGCTGCGGCGGCTGCAGCCAATGGCACCGCTTTGAATTTCCCGCGATTCGAATTGACCAATCGCGGGAGATTCTCAGCGAGCCAATCGGCGCGGCTCACCTAGCCAATCAGAGTGCCCCGCGCTTTGGCCAATCAAAGTGCGGGGATCTCAAGAATTCAAATGAGGGGACAGAACACCCCTCCCCTCTTGGTTCAGTCCTTACGTTGCGTAGTCCCGTAGGTAGGCGGGGCTCCGTCTCTGCCTACTGGACCTGCGCAGGTCAGTCGTAGGTTGGATCCCGGCCAGTTCGGTCGGGGTCTCTGTTCCATTTGCCAGTTCCGGAATGTCCTGACGGACTCGTTGTCCCTTTCCGGCCACCCTTTCTCTACCTAATGCAAAACCCGCGCCAGACGTTTGTCTTTATTAGTTTCTCGGGCAATGTCTGACGCGGTTATGGGTAGGTTGGATAGAGTCTCTATGCTGAGGGTGGTCGTCGTGGGTGCTGGGTCAGTGTCTGGTTCAGGTAATTTCAGGTAACGGTGAGCGGCTTAAGGCGTCCGCATGGGAGATAGTCTTACCAGGTCAGTGTGTGAGTCCGTAGTTGTAGGCAGCCAGGAATTTGGACCACCTTGTCATTCGGGGAGACAGAATGTTTGGGGTGGCCCTGTTCCCTGCAAGGATTCCCAGCAGTGGTTTGTGGTCGGTGATGATGGTAAACGTCCGGCCATAGAGGTACTCGTGAAACCTTTTTACTGCGGCGACGATAGCCAAAGCCTCTTTGTCCAGCTGGCTGTAGTTCCGCTCCGGTTTGGTGAGAGTCCTTGAAAAGAACGCGATGGGTGCTTCTTTTCCGTCGGGCAAAGTGTGGCTGAGGACAGCGCCGACGCTGAAGGGTGATGCGTCGCATGTGATGGCTAGTGGTAGGGTCTCGTTGTACTGGATGAGGACGGCATCCGAAGTGAGCAGGTCCTTGGTTTTTCTGAAGGCGGCTTCCTCGCGTTTCCCCCCAAGTCCAGGTAGCCGCCTTGTCCAAGAGCCTATGCAAAGGCTCTGCCGCGGTCACCTTTTGGGGCAGGAAGACATTATAAAAGTTAAGTAGCCCCAGAAACGCCTGCAGTTCTGTTTTTGACTTGGGTGTGGGGGCTTCCTTGATGGCTTTAATTTTCTTGTTGGTGGGGTGAATGCCGTGTCGGTCTAGGAGGTATCCTAGGAATTCGACCCACTCTGTGTACAGCTGGCATTTTTCCCTCTTCACTTTAAGCCCGGTTTTTTTGAACCTCGTTAGCACCTCCCTTAGGCGAGTCTCTAGTTCGGCCTGGTTGGTTGCCGATACTAGTACATCATCGAAGTATGGGACCACCCCCTTGATGCCCTGTAAGAGTCTTTCCATGAGGCTCTGGAAAATTCCCGGTGCCACGCTGACTCCAAATTGGAGGCGGTTGCATCTAAAGGCTCCCCGGTGGGTGACTATGGTTTGTGCCTCGGCAGTTTCCTCGTTGACTGGCAGTTGCTGGTATGCTTGGGCCAGGTCGAGGTTCGCAAAAACTTTGCCCCCTCCCAGTGAGTGTAGGAGATGCTGCACTACTGGGACGGGGTAAGTGCTTTGCTGCAAGGCGCCATTTAGGGTGGCCTTATAGTCCCCACAGATTCTCACTGACCCATCAGGCTTAATCGGGGTGACTATGGGGGTCTCCCACTGGGCGTGGTCTATGGGTTGTAATACCCCTTGCTTGACGAGCTTGTCAATTTGCTCGTCTATCTTCGGTTTGAGTGCGAACGGTACCGCCTTGGTTTTAGGCATTTCGGGGGAACGTTGGGGTCTAGGCTGAAGGATATAGGGGGCCCTCGGTACTTGCCTAGGGTGCCATCGAACACTTCCTGGAAATCCCGGGCCAGTTGCTGCTCGCAGTCGGCTTCGGCGATGTTGTCGATGCCCGTGACTGCGATGCCTAGCGGTGTGAACCATTGAAGTCCCAGTAGGCTAGGTCGGTCTCGATCAACGATGGTTAAGGGAAGTCTTTCGGCGTGTCCCTTGTAGGTCACTGTAAACTGTCCTGTTCCGACTGCGGGATGCAGTTTCCCTGGTAGTCCTTGAGGATTAGTCTCTGGTTTTCTAGTTGCTTTCTCTGGATGGTAGGCACCAAACGTTTAATTTCTTGCCAGGCTACCATTGAGAGGTAGGACCCGGAGTCCACCTCCATTTTACAGGGTTCGCCTTCGATGCCTACCTCCACGTAGACCTTTCTGGTGTCTGTGGTTGTGGCGTGGCCGATGGTGACCATCTGATGTGTCTCTTCTCTCTGCCTGGCCTCGCCGCTTCGTTGGGCTTGTCTGTTTCGCTCCCAGCGGTTGTCTGTTGGCCGGTCTCTGGTCCTGGGGGGTGTGCTCTCTCGTCTCCGCTCGCTCGGGTCCCATCGCCTGGGGCTGTGGGTCTTCTTGAGGCGGCAAACGCGTGCGATGTGGCCCTTCTTGTCGCAGTGCCGGCAAACGGAGTCGAAGAACCGGCATTCGGTCGCCTCCGCAACCGGCACATGCGGTCCTCGACTTACGACTCCGCTGGCTGCGCTGGTCGCGGCCTGCCTGGAGACGGTGGATGTCTTCCTCCTCGTCAGACGTGTCCAAGGTCGAGTGGAGTTCGCCCTGGTGGGTGGTGGTTTCAGGGCCTCGGTCGACCTTGCAGGGTTGTTGTTTGCGGTGCGGTCCCCGGCGTTCGGTCTCCGCATGCGGTCTGCTGACTGTCGGGTTGCTTCGGCGGCCGCGGCTTCGGAGATGGCGTCGGCGAGAGCGATGTTGCCCTTAGCCATCAACCGACTTTGGAGAATGGGGTCCCAAAGGCCGAGCACGATTCGGTCCCGAAGGGCCTCGTTCATGTTGGAGAACTCGCATAGTCCTCCCAGGCGCCGCAGCTCTGCAACAAAATCACTGAGACTCTCGCCCGACCGCTGGTCCCGCCGATAAAATTCATGCCATCGGATGAGGATGGGCACGGTTGGAGCGTAGTGGTTCCAGAGCAATGGTTCGAGGTCCTTCCAATCCATCGCGGTAACGTCGGCGGGCTTGGCTAGCGCTTTTGCCATCTTAAACACTGCAGGCCCGCAGTGTGTTAGGAAGATGGCTCGTTTCTTTGGTCCCGTGGCATCCTTCAGATCATTTCATTCGAGGAACATGTGGAATCTGTCTGTGTAAGATTCCCAGTCCTTGGTAACGGGGTTGAAGGGGGCTGGTGGCGCGATGCTGGCCATCTCGTCGGTTGGCTGGCTTCCGTCGGACACGTGCTTCGGTTCAGGATGAGGATCCCACCTTCGTCGCCAGTGTTATGTCCGCGTGGACAGAAGCCAGGAGTTGGTGACTGTGTTTCAAGCTCTTTTTATTAGTCAGGAACCGAACTGAGACTGCAGGAAAACTTCGCGGCTTTTTATTTCCAAGCTGCGGCGGCCGCGGCCAATGGCACCACTTTGAATCTCCCGCGATTCGAATTGACCAATCGGGGGAGATTCTCAGCGAGCCAATCGGCGCGGCTCGCCTAGCCAATCAGAGCGCCCCGCGCTTTGGCTAATCAAAGCACGGGGATCTCAAGAATTCAAATGAGGGGACAGAACAGTTGGATTTGCAGGTTGGATTTATTTCAGCATTCCCTTTGCTTTACAAACCTGCATAGTTGTAAATGAGAGGACTGGCCACAAAGTTACTTTTTCATCATTGTAATTGTGAATAGTCAGAAAATGAGGACCACCGGTACCACTTTAAAATTGTCTACCCCATTGCCATCTTCTATTCTGTGCCTCTTGCCAGTCTCTCAAGTAGATCAAACAGGTAACATGATGAGCTCAACCTACCCTATTAAAAGGTACAGTAACAAAAACTTGCAAGTACCACTGTCTCTTTTTATTACCTGATTAATTACAGCAGATCCTTTCGAAGCTTCGTTGCCAGCCTGTTATTCACTTGTGGCTGCCTTACCCTTTTATCTCATCATTCCTTATGCAGGATCTCTTTCTCCCGTGCTTTCCATTATATCTCTGTTTTGATGCCTTGCCACATCTGCCCTGATCTTGTGTGAACAGAAGCAGGGTGATTAAAGTGGCTGGTTAATTCTTCAAGCTACGCTGTCTTCCCTCTTTGCAGGCTACCAGCCAGTGAGAAAGACACCTGCCAATCAAGGCCCTGCAACAGGATGGGTTCATCACCTTTAGATTTCTTCCATGTCCTTCTCCAAAACACCCCATTCTAACTCAAGTCAAAGAAAGTTAAAAAGAAACAAAGAACAATTGGAAACAAAAGCAAACATCACTATTATTCCAAAAAATAGATGCAACAAATGCCAGATTCCTCTGTGTTTTGTGTGTGAGGCAATAGAAGGGATTTGTCCTTCCATCTATTCTACTATAACCCCATTTCTCAATTTTAGGATTTAGCACATTTCTTACAGGGGTTATCCAGTGATTTGTGTGTGTGTGAGAGAGAGTGTGTAAACATTTGATTGAACAGCTTCATGTGGCCAACAGGCACCAGGTGGATCATGGGTGCACTTGACTGGGCTTCTGTCACTACCCCCCCCCCTCAAAAAAAAAAACACGCCACAGAAGGGCCTTGAACAAGGAAAATCACTTTAACTCTGATTTGCCTCTGGATGACCCATGAGCCTGTCTTACTCATAAACTGAAGATGTGATGAAAAACATGGGAAAGAAAAAAAAACTCCCAATATCATCATCAGGAATAATAATCACCTACTGTGATCTGATGCGGGTCAGGAAACTCCCACTGATGAGCAAAAATCAGCCAATATAATGCTTATGCTGAAAGTGAAAGCAAATGCTGCTTCTTAGAAGAAGAACCACCCCACCACTATCACACACACACACACACACACACACACACACACACACACACACACACGCCCTGCTGTTGCTGCTGCTTTCTTTCTTTTTTTGTTTAAAAACAACCAGCTGGCTGCAAAGGAAGCAGAATCATTGCTTTCTGGTGGTGACATTTAGACACTTAGCTCAAGCCAGCGCAGAGGGAAGTCTCCTTGAGGGAAATCAAAGGAACCCATTTGACACAGCTCCGGAGGTGAGTAGAATACTGATAGACACAGTGGTGTCTCTGCAGAGCACTAGAAAAAATTTCTCTAATGTGTTAAGTCCTTTGCACTCCAATAAAGAGAGTTCAGAAAGGGGTCGAGTGTGTGATGGAAAGAATTCTTACTAAATACCTGATGGCATCATTTGCTCAGTGATGTCTATGTGCTACGTCTTTGTGGCTTCCATCTACCAGGAGGCGTTTCTAGGGCTCAGCTGCATGTGGCTCCCAGCCAAAGCTCCCTTGAACCATCCAACTCCTGTTGTTGTGTTTGCAGGCTACTTTCTCAGAAAAAAAAAAAATTCAGTATGCAAATCCAGGTTTTCTGTGGGTTTTAATCCAATCCTGCTTAGGGAAAACCCAAGGAGAAAGGGAAGCATGGCTAATATTTATCCCATGTTTCTTTTGGACCAGGCTTAGGCCTGACTTCTTTCAGGTGCTGTTTTAGTGTTGTTGTTTTTCATTTTATTTTAAGTTTGCTATTACTTTGAGTCAGAGAAATGGATGAAAGAGGGGAAGCGGGGGAGAGCGAGAGAGAGAGAGATGATAGATAATACAATGAATAGTGTTTATGTATATTTCCACTTCCATAATTCTTATTTTGTACAATTATTTTCAATTGCCTATGTTACACCCAGAGAACTCCAGGTATTGGGTGGATTGTAAAAGGTATCAGGTAGATCAAAATATTGCTGAAATGGGAATATTAAGTACATGAAAGCCTTCCCAAGCTGTAACTCCCCAGGTTGGAAGTTGAATTTGGCAGAATTCCCAGCCGCTAAATTTTGGTTAATGTTTTAAAAACACCTTCAGAAGAATGTGACAAATAAGGGCAAAAGAGCAGAGATTCTGAAATCATACAGGGAATGGCATTTCATTTCCCTTTGGCCTTGCTGTTTGGCATAATTTAAAGAGAAAAATGTATTTAAATCTCTGTTCATATGCAGAGGAGGGTCATATTTCAGTTAACTGGTTAGGACCATCTTCAAAAGCAAGTTTCTAGTTCAGGTATAAAAGATAAGTGCAAAATAGTTCTCGGTATCCACAGGGGTTTGGGGGTAGATAAAACAGTCATGGGGGTTTGCGGGAGTGGGCAGGGGAAGGACATGACCCCAGTTGCTATAGTCACCGCTGGAATCCATGTAGCAACCTATGTGCCAACAAGTCGGTAGAAGCTGAAAGAATAATTGATAAACACATGACTTCATCTCCATGTGCTTTGAAAACTATTGCAGATTTGGGATCCCAGACAGCCCTAATGTTGATCAAAACCAGAATGCAGGGATTCTCTGGAAAGGAAGACATTCCATGGAAAACATCTGATTTTGCTTTAGGAATACTCTGACAGATAAATAGAGTGGCTATTGTGTCAAACCCAGTTCCTTAATGACATTGAAACCGAGGAAAGTAGGTGAAATTACAGCCAAAGGATGCTGGCCAGCTGCCTTATCACCTCCCTTGGCGTCCCTTGTCTTTTTCCAAGCCTCTTCTGGGAAGCTCTATGTAGATGCTATTGTTAGGTTCCTGCCTGTTTCATTCTGCATTTCACCTCCATTGGCTTTGAATGTTCTTTTGTTCTCATGATAAAGGAAAAGGTCAAGTAGAATTCCCATTGATGTCTCAATCCTCTTCCATCATGCTCTTCCTTCTAATCATGAGTCATTAGAAAGACAGATAGATAGGATTAGATTAGATTAGATATGGATATAGGCTTAAAGCACATAGACATGATTTTTAATGCAAGGCTAGCTTGACCATGTGGTCTGAATCATCACGCAAACACTGGGTGTTCTAAGTTCTGCTTTCTGTTATCCTGGAGGGCAGGAAATAGGACAAGGGATTTGAAGTACGGGCAGGCAAGCTCTGTAGGAAGTGAGGCTGAAAAAAAATCACAACAATAAGGTGGTAGAACTAATCCAAAGAGTTGGTGGACTTGCCTTCACGGCTGCGATCATGCCAATTGTGCAGGAGCTGACAGCTACCGACCTACAATAGTTTAATTTGGAGCAGTTAAGTTCAGTAACTTGATAACTAGCTCATTAATGTTATGATTCTGCCTCACACGGCCAATTTATAGAGCAATCCTGTCTCACAGGGAGCAAGGGGATCAGAGGCAGAAGAAACCATGAACCTGTAGGATACAAAAGGGAGGGAAGGAGGGAGGCAGGCCATGCCAATTTCCACCCCCACCCCCAGGTTTTAAAAATGTGTTTATTTTGCAAATTCTCCCTCACTGAAGCTACTGGTAGGGATTTGATTGGAATGAGCTGCAGACTGGCAAAGATGAGCAGCTTGGTTGGGCGAAGTAAAAAGAAAAAAATTAAAAATAGATTTTGTACATCCAAAAGTTTTCCAGCACAACAGCCATGGCAATTTGGTTTAATAATTAAGGCACTGCCCCAGAAAGCAGCTGGGTGACTTTGGGTCAGTCCCTCTCTCTCAACCTAGCCCACCTCACAGGGTGGTTGTGGGAAAACAGGAGGAGGAAGGAAAATTAGGCATATTTGCGGTCTTGAATTTTATATATATAATAAAGGCAGGATGAACGTCATACAAACAAAAAGTAATGATGATAAATAGAGAGAGATGATAGATAGATAGATAGATAGATAGATAGATAGATAGATAGATAGATAGATAGATGATATGCTCAGCAAAGCCCGTGGTTTTTTTCTTCTTTATGCCTGGGCTAACTAGCAGAGATTGGAGTTTCTCTTATAGAATTGGATTTCACAATTCTTGAAGGGTGAGATCTGTCCTGTGACCTTTGGGGTGCCTTTGCATAGGACATAGGATTTAATTTAAAAATACACTTCTATTCTTGGGGGAAAATATGCCCTTTTGTCCTTATTAATTTTCCTTCTTATTTTACCAGTTGGTTATGTATATACTTATTGATACCTGTTTCCAAGAGCCATGCATGAATATAACTATTGTATTTGGATAGGTCCTTGGTCTGATCCAGTCTGCCTCTTTCTGTTTTGGGCATAAAGATAGCCTCAGCTTACGACCATTCATATAACAGCAATTCAAAGTTACAGTGATGCTGGAAAAAGTGACTTGTGACAGGTCCTTACATCAATAACATGATTGCAATTTGGGAGCTTGGCAACTGGCATGTATTTACAATGGTTTTGGTATCCCAGGATCATATGATCACTATCTGCAACCTTCTTAAAGGACTTATAACAATTTTCTGACAATCAATTGGGAAGCTATTTTGTGATTTGCTTAACAACCACAGCAACAGCGGTCATAAAATTGGGCATGAGTGACTCACCCACATTGCTTAATGGCAGAAGTCCCAGTCCCAGTTATGGTTGTAAGTTGAGGACTAGCCAAAGTAGGTTGGATGTCCAAACTAATGTGAAACAACCTCCCTGCACTAGAGAGTACAAGTTGTTGTCTTTTAAATTAGATTTCTAGAAATCTTTATTCATGCATCTTCAAGACAGCTTCCAAAAGAAATACATAGAAGCATACCGTCAAATAAAAACATGAAGTAAAACTACAAAGCATCATCTAGTACTAAAATAATGCACAAAAACAGCATACAAGAAATAAGTTAACAGGTTAAATGCAACTATTAATCCATCTGAACAGGAAATGCAAAGTTCTGTGGAAGAATTTTGAAGACCAGCCTAGCAAAGTTTCTGCTGGATTATAAAATTAGCTCTCTCAGTTCTCAACATTGCCTGCAGACCGAGACATGGGACAGGTAGTCATTACTGACATTAAGCAGTAAGGATACAAATGCTAGCTCATTTCTTCTGGTGAAAACGGACTTGCAGGCAACCAAATGTCTTGGGGTCTGCTTGTCTACTCAGTAGCTTTCAAGGTCAGGAGACACATGGCAAATGAAGCTGAGTAGGGTCTCAATTGACAGGCATGGTTTTTTAAAGAACACAGTAAGCTAAAGAGCCATTTCTCTGTGGCAAAGGAAAAATATATCTTCCTACTTCCATATCAATTGTGTTTTTTTTAAAGTCCTCAGTGAATTGGCCTTTATTGACAGAAACACCGCAAAGCACCTTAGCTTGAATCAGCCTGTTTGAAACATTGCAATATTAATGATGTTACTCTTTTTTAAAGATATTTCTGGAAAAATGGCCAAGTTCCTACCAGTTCTGCTGTTTGCATCCCAGCTTTCCTTGACAGCAGGTGAGAGTTTTCTATAGGATATACTGTCCAATAATATTCTCAAAATTGTCCATCAAATTTAGAACTTCAGATGTGTGCCAGAACTTTATGAGATGTTTGCTACTCCCTTAAAAATTCAGTTCAGGAGAACTGTTGCACTAAGGGGCTTTAAGTCCAAGTGAATCAGTGTTGTAGTGCAGAGGTCTCCAAACTTGGCAACTTTAAGACTTGTGGATTTCAACTCACAGATTTTGTGAGTTGAAGTCCACAAGTCTTAAAGTTGCCAAGTTTGGGGACCTCTGTTGTAGTGCTTTGGGATGGCCATGGTCCTTTAGGTACAGGCGTTTTTATAGTTTAGTGGGAGATATTCAAAAGGACAAGTGGCTTGTGTCTCTTTTCCATTCAACCAGCATAAAAGGTGTTCCAAACATATCTGGAGTACCAGGAGAAGAGAATATTTATAGCTCAGGTTTGAACCATGTGGCATCCTTGATGCTCTCTGGGCTGGATTATTTTCTTGCAGAGGTTTCATTCATCCTACTAGGTCAGCAGCCTCCAACCTTTGGGGAACAGGGACCGGTTCCATAGAGAGAGTTTTTTCCGCAAACTAGAAGGAGTGTGGTTTTGTGTGCTGCCTGCATCCTGAAGATGGGGTTTTGCTTCTTTGCGCAGGCCATTTTCTGGCATGTTGCAGACCCAGTGCGGGTCCATGGACTGGGGGGTTGGGGACCCCTGAACTAGGTAACATCATCCGTGCTAGAAGGAAGTGGGATTTGCTGTCTGTTTGTATATAAGTGGCTTGTCTCATCAGTGTTGGTGGGAGCAGTCTTGGTAATCCCTTGACTATTGCTTTTGTTTACTGTTGGTGTGATTATTTGTCTGAGTTGGTAGTTTCTTGATTGAGGTATTGTTGAATGAAACATATGCAAGAAAAGCTCAAAGAGGACCAAGGATCCCACATATCTGCAGTAATCTCTAAGGATTGGTTTCGGTTATGGATTCAAGGTTTCAAACTCAAGGCAAGCAGCCAGGAACCAGAAACATTCTGGGAAAGAAGCGAGATCTAAGCAGATTTGGGAGAATCTGCTGGAAGCACCACCAACCTGATGCTTTGGTCAGCAGTGTGTCTGAAGGTGTCTATCTTGCCCCAGGCAATATTTATCTTCCCAAAATACCTGGGATAAGTAGCTAAACACTACAAATGCTTCCATACAAAGTTTCTTTATTGGATTATACAGGCATCCTCAAGGTATAACTCACAGTTATGCTGAGGTTCATCTAATGTCCAATGTTTGCATTATCATTTTCATAGTGTGAAAAGATAGTTATCTTCATCCCATAATGATACAGCAAGGGAAGCCTCCAGCACGATGCTGGGGTCCAGGTAAGAATGACCAAAACTCCCCCCAACCCAACCAGAGGTGAATTCAGTGACCAATCAGGATTACAAATGTGACCACATGACATGAACTACATTTCCCATGAGGCATTAACTACACTTCCCATGAGGCATTCCCTTAAGGGGACAGCTCCCATTCCCAAATTAACCATGCTGTCTGACCTTAGACACTATATTCTGTCTAACCAGCATAGTGTCTCCTTCCTATGTCTGACCTGGACTTTTCTTTTTGTAACTCACCACACAGCCATGAAAGCAGGTTTCTGAGCTGGGAAGACCATCCTTGTGACATTCCTGAGACCTTCACTATGCAGTCTGAATGCCAAATGCTGCCCCACACCCCAATTCATGCTACTGAAGATTTCCATTTCTAAAATTATGGATTTTTTTAGAATCTTCTTCTTGCTGTTCACAGACCCTTCAAATTAGCACAACATGTGTTTTAGTAATCATAACCAGAAGAAGAAAAACGTTACCAATTGCACTATCAGTTTCCTGTAATATTTGCAGTTATATTTTTTTTGAAATTGCCCTGGAATATCTCACAGTCATTTATGGGTCGGGTGAAATGTGTTGTAAAAATAAAACAATGGCTAGAAATCAGGGACTCTTCACCATGGAATTGTTTCCAAGAGCTCATCTCAGGTAGCTGTCAAATTTAAATGCTTAAATAGGACTACTTCCCATTCCTGCATCTGTTCAAGTCAAAAAGAAAAAAAAAAGCATTCAATTAGAAATATTTTCCCATTTTCATATATTTTTTTCCCTAATAGTTCTATGCTTAGTAGACATTTCCCCTAACATTATCTATATGCACCTTTCTTTGAGTTATGACTCTTTTTCATGCTATCGGTGAAAGTACAGCTAGCAGGGGGGAAAAAGCCTGGTTTGCATACCAGAAATGCAAATAATATTACTGAATAAGTATACATTAAAATGAGGACCAAAGGAAATGACTGCTTCCGAGATCATAGTTACTCATCTAGACAGCCTGTAATGATTAAGAGGATCCGGTCAATCCCTTTCAACTTTTGACTCGGCTTCTACATTATGGGAGCAACAAGGACTGTAAGCACATAAATGTGCAATCATTTAGAACAGGGGTGTCCAACCTTGGCAACTTTAAGACTTGTGGACTTCAACTCCCAGAATTCCTCAGCCAGCTGGCTGAGGAATTCTGAGAGTTGAAGTCCACAAGTCTTAAAGTTGCCAAGGTTGGACACCCCTGGTTTAAAAAAAAACACATCATGCTGATACAGGTAGCTCTCAACTTACAACAGTTCAGTTTAGTGACCATTCAAAGTTACAACAGCACTGGAAAAAAGGTTTTCCCCACTTATGACTTTTGCAGCATCCACTTAATCACGTAATCCAAATTCAGACGCTTGGCAACTGGCTCATATTTATGACCGTTGCAGTGTCCTGGTGTCACGTGATCTCCTTTTGTGACCTTCTGACAAGCAAAGTCAACGGGGAAGCCAGATTCACTTAACAACCAGTTTACTGACTTATCAACTTCAGTGATTCACTTTGTGGCAAGAAAGGTCATAAAATGGGCCAAAACTCACTTAACAACAGAAATTTTGGGCTCCATTGTGGTCATAAGTCAAGGATTACCTGTATAAACCAAAGACATTTAATTGATTAGAGATCAATTACATAAAGTATATATTTCGATTATATAAAGAATGTAAAAAGAGAGCAAATCAATTCTCTTCCAGCACTGATGATTGTTACTGATTATTTACTTCATTTATATTCTGGAAATGCACATATTTAGATATTCAGCATCTGCAGGCTCTTAGTTAATTGAGTTACAGCACATAAAAATGTAAATTGCCCGGTGGATACTCAAGTATGTTTGCTTATTTTATTATTATTTTTTCCAGCTTTATTCAGGGTGAGTGTTATTCAGCCTCATTACTCTGCAGAATATGGAAGCAATGTGACTATAGGATGTCACTTTCCAACAGATAACTTCTTGAATCTGACACAGTTGAATATCTTCTGGCAGCAAAAACTGTCAGACGAAGCCAAGGAAGTTTACAAGCTCCAAAATGGACGCGAAGATCTGTCAGGGCAACACCGACATTTCCAAGGAAGAGCTACATTATTATATGAGGAATTGAAAAAGGGCTATTCTATGCTACATATCACCCATCTAAGGATCACAGATGCTGGATGTTACCTTTGTGTTGTCAACTATCATGAAGCTGATCACAAGTACATTGACTTGAAAATTGAAGGTTAGTAGCCATAGAATGTCACCGGCAGAAATCGGAATGATGTGCCATTATTTAACATGAAATTTTCCAGATTTGCTTTTATATGTTCAGCACTGAAGAATATTTCTAAGGGAAAAGATGTATTAGTCTATGATGGCCAAAAATCTGAAGGAGTATGCCTTGATAAAAATTGTTAGCTTGGAAATTGCTACCCTGACTCCATCTGATTTTTAAAGACTTGGTGTATTAATCCATTATGCTGATAGAATTGTGTAAAAGTACATTATGGGCAATCTTTGCTCCTTCTCTGCTGACTTCATACTACGGAGGCAAGATCTCAAGGGAGGGGCTATTTTACTTATAATAGCTGTCATTTATTTTAGAAGATCAGGTAGAGGGCCTACACAATCAGCCTTGGAAAGAAGCTACCCAAGGAAAGCAATCTGGTTATGCTCCAACAAAGTGACCCAGATAGCCGTGGTTTGGCCAGTGTCATCTCCAGTCTTCTCACATTCTTGCAATCACAGAGGGATAAGTGCCATTATTGCCATCATTTGTTTCATAACAAATAAACAGATCAACCTCCTTCATATCTTCTCGATTATCCCTATGAATATCCATGGAAAAAGTGAGATTCTAATTTCTGCCTCTTATTTTTATGGCTTCACAGAAACTTCCCTGGAAGGGAAGTTCTGAAATTAGCTCTCCCCACCCCCAATTTTGAATATTCTGAATTACATTTTATACTGTAGCATTTTTTCCCTTTATTTCAGAAAGGTGAAACATTGATGAATAGTTTACCTTTAACATGCAGATTTTTAAAAACGCAGCTGGGAGTTTGTATGTGAATTCATAACTATCAAAATATAACAGGCAGCAAGAGAGATTTAAAACCTTTTTTCTTTTCTGTGGCCATGATAAAAATGGCTCCTTCTAAATCTTTGTTATTGGGAGGAAAACTACTACTAATACCATTGTAATTTTCTCCCCAAACTTTTTTTTAAAAGACTTGTACAGTGAATGAAAAAGCGTGTTTAACAAAAGCAACACAAAATATATTTCATTGTATAATGTCCTTGTCAATCACCTCAAAGGAAAATAAAAACTTCTTAAAAGCTTTATTTCTTTTTATGTAGCACCTTACAAGAAGATAAACATCCAGGAAAGAAAAGAAGATGAGGACTGCATCTTAACTTGCCAGGCAGAAGGGTATCCCCTAGCCAACGTTCTTTGGCTTTATGAAAACATAATCAATGACACGATATTTGCAAACACTACACATAAGCTGACAGACACAGGACTTTTCAACATAACGAGTGTCTTGAGAATCAGACCAAGTGCTCCTGGAAATTACAGCTGCATATTCCAAACTAAGGAATTGAGGCAAACCTCAGCTCACAGAACAGTATTTCTAATAGGTAAAAAGAATAATGTATTGATTATGTGGGAGTTTAATCCTTGCAGAAATGGAAAAACTAGGATTCCAACCATAAAATTGGCAGAGAATAAAATGTGTTGTGTGAATAAATAGGGAGAACTGCCCTGCAATATTGAAGGTGTCCTAAGTCAAAGGTTCCCAACCTTTGTGGTTTGGTGGCCCAGCTGGGGAGGGGGGCAGAGAGGGGACTTGGGCTGTGTGAGTGGTGGGACGGCATAAGCTTGCATGTGGACATATGGCCCTTATGCAGATCAACTTATGCAAGCGACAGACCAATATATGTGCAAATGCCCACCAGTCCACCACTTACACAAATTTTTAATAATAGTATTCATCCAGACTCTTGATGCTATTTCTTGATTATTATTTGATTATTATTATAATTATTATTTCTTGATTATTATTATTATTTCTTGATTATTATATGCGTGCAGCATACAGCATGTGCTCTAACCAACCACTTGCATGGCTCCATTTCTAAATAGGCCATGGCTCGGTAGTGGGGTGCAGCCCAGGGGTTAGGGACCCCTGCCTTAAGAAACATGTAGATAATCACTAAGGAACCTGAATGTAGGATAGCTGAAAGAATAGGTCTAAGATGCAATGGGTTAAAATCTAGGAAGAATAATTGAATGTGACCAAGTCTGGAAAGAAACCACAGGCAGATAAGATAGGTGGTATTTTTTTCTTCTGAAACAAGTATAGTGACAAATTATTCTAATCCAATCTACCTATTACTTTGTCACCTTGTCTCAGAGCCATAGGATTTGAGACATAATTGCAGCCTTAGGACTTTAGTGTAGAATTGATACATTTCAGATTCCAAACAACTTCATTTTTTTAAAAAAACATGCATAATTTCAGTACTTGGGGGAACATACAGAATGTCTCACAATCTGCTGAAATCAAATAGAGAACCAGTTAGTTTTTTGTGATTATACAGCAGTATCTTCCTATGAGCATGAAATCAATTTCTCTCCTTACTCTTGTCTTTTCTTATCTTTCATCTTAACGATCATTACTAAATGATTATTAAAATCTTCCTTCATCTTAACAATCATTACTAAACTGTGACTAAAATCTTCTCTCAAGCCTGCAGGTAATTGCCACCCAAATAAATGTATGTGAAAAATTCTTTCTGTATATTTGCATGTCATTTTCAAGATGAATGTTTATGCAGGACTAAGAATGCCATGATGTATTCCAGTTAAGGACAGATTATAAGCAATTTAGAGCATGCCAGTTTGATAGCAACAGGTAAGGTAAGGCACCAGGTTAAAAACTGGGAGGCTGTGAGCTCTAGTCCTGCCTGAGGCACAAAAGAAGCTGGGGGACTCTTTTCTCCTGAGCTCTAGGAAGCAGGAAATGGAAAATGACTTCTGAAATCTTGCCAAGGAAACCACAAACAGTTGTCAGGAGTCAACACTAACTTGAGGGCACAAGAGAAACAGCATCTGAAATAGAATCCCTGCTCAACACTATCTGAATATACAACCAAAATACTGCAGTGGAATTTGGACTGGACAAATGCCACCCTTACCATCAACAGGAGGGAAATAGTACAAACTGAAAAAATAATAATCAAGAAATAGCATCAAGAGTCTGGATGAATACTATTATTAAAAATACCTGTACATCTTTTAAGACAACAACATCAAGCCTACTGAAGTCAAGAAGAAGGTTAGAAATAAATGGTACATTATGAAAATGAAGATCTCAAAATCCAAACTCAGTGCAGCAAATATCAAGGCAATTACTAACTGGACAATTGCAATCATTAGATGCACAACTAGAAAAGTGGACTGGACTCCCCTCAAACTAAAAGAACTAAAAGCTCCCATAATTCTATAACCTAAATATATAGGACCAAACTCTTTCCAGTTAGGGGGATAAAATAATTTTACAGGTGAACAGGAGAAAAGGGTACACATGATGACCTAGGATGGGTTTGTGTTCACCTCTCTTGAAAAGAAAAAGTATTCTACCTTGTTAGGCATAGCATGTAGTATTTTAGCATTTGTGAAAATTAGAGACCTAAAGGATTGTGCTATATGTCAAATTGGTGGTCTGCAGACCAGATCAACACTAGCAGGCCACTCCCACTCCAGCTCCGCGAAGGCAAAAAATGGCTTGATACATCACCTGACATCAACATGATGCGGTGTGCTATATCAAAGAAACCTTTGAAACATGGCCGGTCAATGTCAAGAGCTATACAAGTTATCGATGCCTCAGAAGTTACAATGTGTTTGCTTCTGATTCTCCACTTTCCACTTTTAATTCCTCTGGTTTAAAATGTCTCTTTCTCCATTTCCCCTGGTTTTCAGCATGTTGGAAATCATTTATTTTGCATTCCATGGAACTTCCACAGTTGTCAAGCATACAACTTTGGTTGAAGCCTTTTATTGCCTTAACTCTGCTTATTTGAGTTATGGGCATTATTACAAAAGTGAAATACTTTTTTAATATTGTCAACCCAATGAAGTCAAAGCAGTAGGATATTTTGCTGGCTTGGAGGTACTTCTTCCAGGACAGCAATACAATAATTATCTAAGGGGCAATATCTGATGGAACTTGACTTGCATTGACTTGTGAAATTGCTCTCATCCATAATTTTCAAACTGAATCTTAAATGCCAGTAATTCCATGTTCTAGATCAATGTTTTTCAAACTTGCTAACTTTAAAATGTATGAACTTCATCTCCCAGAATTCCACAGTGGCCAAACTCCCTGTTCCATCCATTTTTAATTATTTTAGTTTTAACCAAAAATATCAAGTAGAAAGCTAGCAAAGGAAATACCAGCCTCTAACTTCATTTTTGTTTTCCAAAGATGTCTCCGAGACTTAAAATAGGCCACATTAGATATTCTTAAAACTTGAAAATGGTGGATGGCTAGTGTGTAATGGGAAATGTGTCTACTAACATCTTCCCAAATTAAAAAAAAAAAAATAGACAGGTAGTAGAGAGTGTTATGGGTAACTGGGATTTTGTGCTAAGTGAGTGTTTTGAAATTAAGCTCTGTTCAATAGCCATGTTGTGAACAGGCAAGCCCTTATCATAACAATCATGTCGTAAAGGGTCACATTTCTGTGATATATATAAACCCCATCCTGCCATGGTAAGGATTATGAAAACAGATGCATATACCCATTTTTTTAGACCTAACAATAGAGAATCAGGTTTTGTACAAAATCCCAACATATTGTATATTCTTGTTTACAGGTCAAAGAAATGCATCAGGCACTGGGAAAAATTCCCAGATCTTGTTTATCCCAACATTTGTGTATAGTGCTATAATTTTATTTACTATCACTGAAGTCTAAAAAATAATAATAAATGTGCATACCTAGAAAGGTAAGTATCTATTTGTTTTCAATTAAATTGGAAATTTAACTCCATTTGGTATCTTAAGTATTTATTGCTTGGCAGTTCTATAACACTAATGTACTTATGGGGAAGCTTTAATCCATATTTACCAGCACATTGCTGTGTGATCATGTGTGAGTTTAGCAGCTAAGCAAAAAAATCCTGGTTACTATTTGGATGGGAAACCAGCATTGTGGCTGGATTGTATAGTTGTAGAAGAACTGTAGTCAGGTGGCATAGCAATCCTACTTCCATACTATTACCAGGAAAAGGGGTTTCCACAAAGTCACCAAAGATGACTTTGATTTTTAATATAATATTTTTTTATTTACTGGGTTACATTCATTTTCTAACCTGATTTTTTAAATATCTATCTGTCTGTCTGTCTATCTATCTATCTATCTATCTATCTATCTATCTATCTATCTATCTATCTATCTATCTCCATTTGTATTTACCCCATTATTTCCGCTCTATAATTTTGGCTCCTTTAAGGATTGAAAATGTCTATGCAAATGTGTCATCAGGCATGTGAAAAGTGAAAGTAATTTTTCTCTTCATCTCATTAAGCCTATATTGAAACAGAATTTTGTTTTAATTTTAATTTTTTCCTCCTGTTGCTGAATGATCAAATCTGTATTGAAAATGAACTAAAGCGCTTTGGTTTGAGAAACCAAAGTTGAGAAATTTGAGAAGCTGGGGTACTCCTGATGATAATTTCTTAACTCCAGCACGAAGTACAGTTTGTAGCATTGAACCCCATTATTACAAGACTTAATGTTGATTGGCAAAGGTTGGCTAACCACAACTCATTATTTCTTGTGTACATCTCTTTGTCTCTCTGCTGTTGGTTTTAGAAGATCTGGAGCATCAAATCAAGGATAAAATTTGATGACTGATACAGATGGAGAAGCCTGCACACATACAAGTTCTTCTTTGTTGTTTGATTTCCCCCATTGATCCTCCACTTAGAAACTTCTTTAATGAAGTTGTACTTAGAGGTAATTAATGCCGATCTCTCTGGATTTCTTAAGTTCACTGTTCATTCCAAATACTTGCGAAAAACGCGCATTCCAAATACTTGCGAAAAACATGCATTCCAAATACTTGTGAAAAATGTGCAGGTTAGAGATAAAGCCTCATAGAGAACAAGTTGATACACTAGAAAACATTCTTTTTCTTGATGCAACAAAAACTCCAGCCGTTATGGGCTTGTGTTGTCATGATTTCAATAAGAAGGTAAGCTTATCCTCTAATATTGCAATGAATATTTTCTTATGTTGGCACCTTTATGGTTAGCTGCAGGTGCCTCTGGTCTGACTTCACATTTTTGCTATAGAAATGTTATTTCTTAAAGCTAGTTCTACCATTAATTATTGCACAGCAGGATCTCAATCAATAGCTGGTGATGTTTTAGGAAACAGTTGTATGCACTGGGGCTCCTTCCTTGTAAGACAGCCTGATATTCTCAAGCATTATGGAGAATGTTGTCCTGTTACTGTTAAATTAAAATTTAGCTATTATTGTACAGTAGTTGGCTTCTGGATGGATAAGAAGAGTGGTGATTCCGTTTTATCCTGTCTGGTGTTCTTATGAAACATTGTAATTAGCATTTTTAATATATTGATAAACTATGAGTATGAGTTACAAATCGGATAACTGTTGCTTCAAACCTTTCTGTAACTACAGTCTGTATGCCAATAACATTCCGGATCTTTTCAATTATAATTCACAAATCTTTATTGTGGATATGTTATAATACTATAAATGCTACAAATATACAATCAATTGGAATAATCTCATAATTTCCAAATGGTAATAACCCTTGTTTTTAGTTTTTGCTTAGATTCTATTAAAGAATTATTATTGATAATTATTTCTAGGAAAAGTATCCTATTCAGTGGATTCGAATATTTAATAATGCATAATTCAGATTAATGGGGATATTAATAGGTAGTTGAAAAGCGCTATGAATCTCTGAGGAAGATTAAAAGTAGCAAAAATTAATATTGCCTCAAGACTGATAATACATTAACCAGGATGGTTTTTGTTGATTCTACTGGACAGTTTAGACAAATTGACTATTGATTTAGTTCCCATTGAATGGTAAATAGGATTTCCATTTCAAACATATGAAAATAGAAACTCCAACTTTCCTGACTGCAAATTATATATTTCAGTGTATTTATTAGTTTCTATAATGCATTCAGTTGAAAATGATACTGAATATGTATGGCTCATGGGCCATGTGGAAAATCAAGCTTTGGAACTGTTGAAATCCTGTTTCTATGCGGTTCCAGCTATGGAGGTAGTCCTCAACATACAAATGTAATGGAGCTGCCCATTATGGTTATATATTGTGACTGTCATAAAACAATTTGGTCATGTGACCGGTCCAATTTTACAGCTTTTTTTCATGGTCATTAAATGAATGTTGTTAGTTGTTTTTTTTTTTTTTTGCTATGAGCACAGTCTTGCTGAAAACCAGAAGTGCCAGTTTTTCAGCAAAAATGTCATAAAATGTAATCACATGACTGTGGGTGTCAACCATCTCATTTGGCACATTCAACAAAAGAAACTCCCAGCTCTCTAGATCAGGGGTGTCCAATCTTGGCAACTTTAAGACTTGTGGACTTCAACTCCCAGAATTCCTCAGCCAGCTGGCTGAGGAATTCTGGGAGTTGAAGTCCACAAGTCTTAAAGTTGCCAAGGTTGGACACCCCTGCTCTAGATTAACCAAGAGTGTAGCTTTGTTGAACAATCCATCTAGGTTTGGTAGAAGTAAAATCGATTCTGGGATTTTCCCGCAAAAACCCATGTTGGTACCTCCCCTGTTCTCCTCCAGGCCAGAGCCACCCACAGTTCATAATTCACCAACTGACTTCAGTTCTTTGGCTTTGGGAAAAGCTGTCTGCTTCAGTCAAAACATTCTTCATCACTTGGCCTTGTTAGATAATGTCCATCCGGCAACAGACAGTTCACTTGCATTCCATAGCCTCCCTCCACCCTTAGAAATTTACCACTTTCCTTCCATCACTGGAATGGAGGGGAGGTGGGATTTGTTATTATTCAATCAGCCACCTTCATTGTGCTGATCCTCCATTGGAGTTCCAAGCCAACTGGCACAGCCATGTATTTTGGCCCTTATAAAAAGACAGGAGGGTTGGAACCAACCTCATATTGTGGGACAAAATGTTCCAGGGGGCAGGAGCATTAGCAGAGACGGTCATCCTCCGGGACCTCTCCAGCTGAAATACTCAGGCTGACAGGACCCACAGCATGCCTCCTCTGCTCAGTGGGGTGAGTCGGTCCCTCAATTTATCCATTTATTAGGAGATTTGGCTCTATTGTGCTTAGTTGCCAAAAAGATTATATACTTATGGAAAGACACTTATATGCTGGATACAAAAAAAGTGGATTAGAAAAATTGTCATACCTCTCAGCCTTTGAAATAATTATTTCAAAAAAGAAAACTGGATCATGTGAATCTGTCTGGTCAAAGGTTGCTCAAAACTAGAGTATTTTTTATAGACGTAATTATTATACTTTATAGCACTAGGGAATAATTCAAATTTTGTGTTTTTTTTTAAATATTTGTTTTTTATATTTTTTTGTTGGAATTTCTTTTTAGGTAAAAAGCTAAGAGTTATAAGAAAAGCAATGAAACATTTTTTTTAAAACTTCCTGCTGGCTCTCAGCCTCAATCTTTCTCTTTGCATTTTGTGTGCTTCAGTGAAAGTAAAACTAATTGTAAAACCCTGGGACTTTCTAAAAATGTCACGCATCCCTTGCATGACTTGGACCTTGTGTTTGCAGATCAGATGATCACTCTGTTGAGGTTGCAGACTTATGTACTTGTTTCATAAAATTTAATTCTGTTAGAGGGAGATAGCCATGAACTATTTCACATTATAAAGGAAATCAGAAGGTAGCTGTAATCTTGCAAGTTAACCCCTTTCTTCTTGGCAACTGCAGATGTGACAAGTATATAGGAATATTCCTGTAGAGTTCATCCACAAAGTAGGTTTGAGTAGGGGAAATGCCTCCCCTCTCATGTGGAATTTAATAGGTATACAGATGTGTTGTACTCTTCTAATCTAGTAATGTGCCAACTGCCCCTCTTGACGGTTTACAAGACAGTTTTAAGATTGAGGCATTAAACACTGTTTTTAACTGAGTTTTTGATTCAAAAGACAAGCACCATTAATAATGAATAAATCCAGTTTCTCATGGGGCTCATCGAAAAAATGAATTGCCCAATCATGCTGCGGAGTGCAGTCAGAAAAGCCAATACACCAGCCACAAGGGCATTTTATATCCATTGTATATTTAAAAAAAATATTTTTGACTTTTTAAAATCACACCTTGCAGATGCTTCTGGTGGCAACTCTAGGTAAACCTCTTCAGATGATACCAAGCAGCGTGGAAGCTCAGCTTTAAAAAAAAAAAGTTATCCCCAGCAGCCAGGATCTAAGGTCATTTAAGTAATAAGCAAAATGTGTGGGTGGCCTAAAAGGGACTAGGCAGCCAGCATTTTAAACAAAGGTGTATCAGGCATTTTTTATTCTTCTCAAGATTAACCTAGGTGCCAAGGTTTATATTAACTAAAGCATGGGGTCCTTGGTGATCTCTGAGCTTGGTTGCTTTCTTGTAGACATTTCATTTTTTAAACTAGGTAATATCATTAGGGCTATAAGGGAGTATGGTTTGCTCTTTATTTATCTGTCCCTGGGGTGTCAAACTCATGTCGTCACGGCAGCGTCACCTGATGTACTGGGACTTTTCCTCCCTTTGATAAATTGGGCGTGGCCAGCACGTGACAAATCCAGCCTGTGGGCCAGGAGTTTGATAGTCCTGATCTACCCCATTCCCTTTTAGCACTGTTGATGTTACCTAGTTTGGGTAGTGTAACTTCTGCAAGAAAAGCACCAAGCTCAGAGAGCGCCAAGGACCCCTCATTTCAACCATGAGCTACAGTAAAAATATTGTCTTCTATCAATAGCAGCTGAAGTTTCTAGTAAAGATACAAAAGCAACCTCCTGTACAAGCATTGTTCCTGGGCTTTTCAACAAGTACATCAGTTTTCTTTTCATTATCTTCCAGAGGTGGATACATCGGACAAGTCAACCAAAGCCGGTAATAGGTCATCCTAGCCTTGTCTTAAATCTGGTTAACAGAGAGAAAGATTTGGATTCCAAAGAAGTCCCAAAACTCAGTACTTGCTCTTTCTGTGAAGGATACTCCCACTCAGACTGATAGTGTTACCTTGCTGGAATTAAAGCCCCACACAAGGAATATAATGACCATTTTACCTGCATTAAGGAATATAATGACCATCTTACCTGCATTTAGTTTCAAGGTATTATTCCCTATGGAGCCTTTTACCGATTTAAATTGGTCCCTAAATAATTTATCACTCCATCAATGGTTTTCTAATTAACAACAGAGATGCCTGCAGGGCAGAAGGTGGGTTGGAAAGAAAGCAACATTGCTCTGCAATTTTTGTACGCATAACATTACACAAATGCAAGGAAGTGACAGAGCTCGTGGTGCCTGCAAATAACTCTGATCAAGAGGGATTATGCTATTAAAAGAAAACATACTACTTGTATTACTGGCTTTTCTACTCTTTGATCCAGAAACTTTGAAAGAAAGTAGTGGGTAAACATATAGTTGAGACAGCTGTAATGTTTTTGCTTTGAACTAAAGTTTAGTTTCCAATATAAGATGTGGTACAGCTCCCCCTTGTGTTTGCTTATTGTATTCAGATTACAAGTCATTTTTGTCTTAGAAATGATGAACACTGAATTTTAGTATGGAAATAAAGAACATTATTTATTCAGTCAAACATCTTATTGCTCACCACCTGTTTTTAATAACACATCCAATGTGTAATCGGTAAAGAATGTTCAAAGCTAACTAAAAGATAGCATTATCATTACAATACCTTGAATATTCCCATTTTACATCTTGAAGCACGACGCTCAACAGGAATATCCCAGACGGCTTTGATTAAATACAGCTTAAAATAAGGAACTATTTTAGGGACTATTTTGTAATTTTGGAGAAGTAGAGGTACAGCTTTGACTCCTCTACTGTAAAATTAAAAAAATAAAATGGTATCTTTTAAGTATTTGATAGTTGCAGATGAATTTTTATTGTTTGTATTTATTTTACTGTATTGTGTTGTTTTGAGGGTTACAGAAAGTAAAGCCATGTACAGCATGTAGCAACAATAAAGGGGCATTTAGAGGAAGAAAGCCACACATTTAGCTTAACAAATAAATACTATAATAAATAAAGCTACTACTTCTAGTAATTTTCTTGATTGTATTTGTGTGTAGAGGTGTTCCCATTTCTAAAGATACTGAAAGCAATGGAACATTATGCTTTGGAGAAAAAAATAAGACAAGCATTGTCTATTTTTGCACAAGAAAAATGGAAATGGCTGTCAACAAAATTTATAATGTTCTTATTGTTACAAATATTGCTGCCCTCTAGAAAATATTATTTAAAAGCATTTTTACTGATCCATACAAAAATGTAATATCCAGAATGTAAAGGGGGAAAACAAATTATTTTCAACATAGCTATTAAAATTTGTGTGTGCCACTTTGACTTTACAGTAAAAATGCATGTCCACGAGAGAAAATAAGTAAGTGCCAACTTACATAAGTACATTCCAAAAAGAAACTGGCTGTATACTATAACTACAGTGAATTATCTCCAGCTGTCATGAGCTGTCATTTCTAATTGCAAGTTTAATATGCATACTCTGCTTACAAACTTCTTTGAGATCATATTTGGTGCTTATATATTGTGGAATATATTCTGTTACGAATGAAGGCAAGTATTTTGTGTTTGCCCTGAGGTTCTACATCTTAAATACAAACAATAGGAAAATCTCAGAAGAAATAGATCCTGCTCATTAGAAATCATCAATTATCTTTTGTTTCATCATCCATAGCACCCCCAGATAAGAGGCACTCTGCTCTACTTCTGTTCTAGTAGTTGAAGCACTGGGCCAGCAACTAGTTTAATCTTGCCTTAAGCATGAAAGCCAACTAGATGTTTTTGCGCCAGTCATTCTCTCAGCCTTAGGAAGAAGGCAAACCCCTTCAATTATTTTTTTTTTTTTGCAAGAAAGTGGCATTGATTTATCCAATGAGTCACTAACAATCAAAATGTACTGGATGGAAGAAAAAAAAGCAAACAAAATATTCATAAAACCTACTCAATTGTTTATTGAAGGTGGTTTGGAAAAATGGAGATGAACTAAATAGGAAAAGCTGCACTAATGCAATCTACTGTGTTTTGAGCTGCTTTTAAAGAAAGTTTAACTCAAAAATCTCTATGGGCAGCAATAAAATATGCATAAGAGACTCATGTTTCCAGCATGATGGCTAGAGCAGAAAATCACAAAGCTCCTTTGAAAAAAAAAGAATTGTTAAAAGTTATTTATTAATACTGTGCAACATCTGTTTATTATCTTTAAGCAAAGGCTTCTGATAATATTATGTATGAATTGAGATTTCTGCTTGGAAAAAAAAACCTGAAATACAGATGGTTGTTACTTCCCAAAGAGACAATATGTTCCCTCAAGCTATTTCAAACATAGTTGAATGCTTACTGTACTAACAAGTACAATCATAATAGAGGCTTTTAAATTTTATATTTAATCATGAAAGCAGAATAATTAAGGGAATGAAAACTAGTTTTCTATTTAGAATAGTAAGTTCAGATTTGAATAAGTCTTTCAGTACAGATACAAGTCCAGTATTTGCAAATACAGCATTTCCGATTTACACTGGAAAAATCAATGCATGGTTAGAGTGAATTTTTTTTGCAATCACAACTTTTATTGTGTTGCTTTTAAATACAGTCAGGTTTCAAGCACAATTATAGTGAACAATTGCAAGTATTTCAACTTGAACTTTCGGTTGTGCTATTTTGGAGTTAAAACTAAAAATATAACAGCCCTATTTTGCTTATACTTTATATTCATGTAAATTGAGTCTTCTTTATTAAGCACTTTCACTTTTGCAATGGAAGTGTAAATAGCTAAGTGCAAATGGGTAGTTTCATCTCTTTAAGCTTCTATGTGCAAAATTCTTTGCGTGTTTTTTAAACTTGTTTTCCAGAGACAATTATGTAAGAAACAGGGAGGGAGACAACTGCTTTTGATATAATTTGTCATCTCTATAATTCAAGAACTCTCTGAGATTTTGTCTATCACACACAATTTTGGAAATCTGTTTCCATAGCATTTTTTGCATTAGTAATCGTATGCTTTTAAACCAACACACACACTCTATTTATTTACATTTATTTATTTGCTGTGAGTTACATTAGCAGTCTTATCTAAACATATAAAAGCCAAATACCACTCACTCATCATGAAATCTACAGAACAGTAAAGTCTATAAACTTGAAATGTGCCTCTTGGCTTCTACGTGCTTGCTAAAAAAAGATTTTTCGAAATGACCATCAGATCATTAGTATTTCTTATATTTAATTAGTATTTCTTATAATTAACATGCCCTGATGCTAAGGAGTTAAACATTCTATTCCCACTTTCCACCTGACAAGAACTGTTACATATTTATGGAAATTTGTGATCAAGAAAAAGTCACATAGATATCCATAGCACAGATGGATAGTTGCTTTCACAAAGGAGTTCTATCACTAGCATAGCATAGCATATGCCAGAGGTCTTCAAACTTGACAAGTGTAAGACTTGTGGACTACAACTCCCAGAATTCCTGAGGAGGAATTCTGGGAGTTGAAGTCCACAAGTCTTACACTTGCCCAGTTTGAAGACCTCTGGCATATGTTGATCATGGAGAGATAGGGAGGGAAACTTAAATTTCAAGACACACCTGCCTTTGGGATAGGGGATTATTTATTTATCCAATGGCACATTCGCATCACAATTCTCTAAAAAACACAAGGGGTAATACAACATACAAAATATAAAATATGATAGGGAAGCCCCAATGAAATACTGGTAGTCCTCGACTTACAACAGTTCATTTAGTTACAATAAAAAAGTGACTTACCACCAGTTTTTCACACTTATGACTATTGCAGCATCCCCAAGATCACATGATTTCCAATTGGATGTTTATGCCGGTTGCAGTGTCCCGGAATCACGTCCTGCAACCTTCTGACAAGCAAAGGCAATGGAGAAACCAGATTCACTTAACGATCGTGTCACTAACTTAACAACCGCAGTGATTCATTTAACAAAAGTGACAAGAAAAATCATAAAACGGGCAAGACTCGCTGAACAACATAAATTTCCACTTAACAACATAAATTTGGGGCTCCACTGTGGTCATAAGTTGAGGAGTCCCTGCACAGTTCATGTACATTTTGGACTGACGGCTTCAAAACGATCTTTTGCCGATAAAAACACAAGTGTTCCTTGCCCAGCAGCGGGGAGAAAGAGAGCCGAGTCTGCATCCCACGAAAGCCAAAAGCAACACCGTGACCGCTTCCTCCCCGCCCCCGATTTCGCCGACCGCTCCGGCGATCGCTATCCAGCCCGCAAAATGGAGAAGTCCTCCCCTGCACAGGAAATGTGAGGGAGGGGGAGGGGGCAGGATTTCTTTTCCTCCGTTCTAGCTTTTCTCGGTGGTTCTTCCGCAGATCTTAAAACGTCACCTCCGGTTGGGTTTTTTTCCCCCCCCAAGGGCCCTGGAACCAATCGCGGCGTCCTCTGGCCCGAATTCTCCGCCCCTTTTCCCCCAACCAGTCCTGAGTTGCCGTCCTGAGGCAAATAGGGCTCGCTCAGTCTTTCGGGTCTTATACGTCTCTCGCTCGCTCTTTCTCTTTCTTCACCCCCCCCGCCCCCACTTTCAGTCCACCGCCAGACGCCGACGTAGCAGAAAGAAAAAGAGATGGCGGCAGTGGCGGCCGAGGCAAAGGAAGCCGCGGCGGGAAGAGCGCGAGGCACCCGCAAGGTTAAGGCGACGTCGAGAGGGCGCCGGCTAGAGTTTTAACCGTCCTTTCCCCCTTAGGACAACCCCCCTCTCCTACTCCCCTGTCCCGTTGCTTCAACCCGCCAGAAAGGCAGCTCCGACTCCCTTCCTCTTCCGAGCGCCTCTCAGCCTGGCCAGGGGCGACGCCGACCTCCGACTGGAGTTTCCGTCCCTTCGCTATTATGCTGGTATCTCTCGGGAGCGCCGAAAGCGTCCCGGCCGCCCGAGACAGATGCTGAAAACCCTTCAGGCTCCGGCCGCCGTTTCTGCTTGCTAGGACGGCGCCTCGTCAGGACGCCAGCTTGGCTCTCCGGCCATGTATTTCCTCAGCGGCTGGCCCAAGAGGCTGCTCTACCCTATAGAGGCTCAGGAGCCCCCGCTCGGGATCCAGGCTGACCCGCAACGGACTTTGTTCGCCGTGTTGTCCCTGTCCCAGCTCAGCATCTGGTACAACAGGGTGAGTAAAACCGCCTCACGCTGTTGTCACCCTATAATCACCCTGCCTATAATCATCCTCCGGAAGCTCTCTTCGGTTTCCCCCCCCCCCCAACCTAACTTTGGCCAGCTTTTCTTCCCCCTCTCGTTTTTGAATAGTGAGAGAGAATTGGGTGTGTGGATGTGTATATACACATATATATGTGTGTGTTTGTATTTTTGTGTGTGTGTATGTACACACCCACACCCACGCTTACACATACATACACATACCCACATACCTATCTATCTATCATCTATGTATGTATATATGTATGTATGTATCATCTATCTGTATCTCCCCCCCACTTTTTATCTCTCTGTCTGTCTGTCTATATCCCTCATTGGGATGTGGTGCTGAATTGGGAAATACTTTGAAAACGTGGATCAAAAAAACCTTTGGATTTGATTTGTGGTATAGCTAAGGTTGAACATGTGAATGTTATCCTTTTGAATGTGGGTTCTTTGCCTCTTAAATCTTCAGATGGACAGCATAGTTTTAGTTACTTAATAGACTCTAGATGTGTCAGAAAGTTGAATGCAAAGGGGTACGTACTTAAAAAGAAAGGGCTTGTTTTGCAGATTGGCTCTGTTGTATCATCCTCAGAATTTTTTTTTCTTTTCTTTTGAACTTTACTGGTATTTCTGAATCTCAATTCCAGACCTGCCTTCAGGTACATACAGGTAGTCCTTGATTTAAATTTGCTAAGGAGACATTTGTTCAGTTAGCTGTGCCCCATTTTATGACTTTTCTTATCACAGTTGTTAAATGAATCACTGCAGCTAAGGTAATAACATGATTGTTAAGTGAATCTGGCTTTTCTGTTTGACTTTGCTTGTGAGAGACCACAAAGCGTAATCACATGGAACACTGCAACTATCATAAATACATGCCAGTTTCCAAGCATCTAAATTTTGATGACATGACCAAGGGGATGCTACAGAAAATGGTTTTAAGTCATTTTTTTTTCAGCACTGTTGTAACTTCGAATGGTCACTAAATGAATGGTTGTAAGTTGAGGACTACCTGTAGTTGTTATGGCTTGGGCATCAGGAAAAATATAATTCCAAGAAGCTGTTCACCACTTTTAAAAGGAGTAGAACTGCATTCTTAATATTTTCCTAACATACCTACATTTTAGGCATATTCCCCTTGAATATCCATTTTGTATGCATGTGACAGTTATGAAAGGCATTGTAAGTTTGCATCTGAAATTTTCATAAATTTGAATTCATTTTATACATTTGTTATTCTGTTGGATATCAGATTCCATGGAAGGAGTAGGATGTGCTGTTTATGTAAATTATATAGAGATGTATTTAGAAAGAACCCTAATAGTAATAATGAAGGTAATTCGGTGGGTTTAAATTTTGTGTAAGGGTAAAATATTTTTTAATAACAACTTAGTAATGACATTTCTGGCATAATATAGTGCTGTATACTCAATTACTATATATACCATATGGTGCCCATTCCTCAACAAATATTTCTGTAACTGAATTTTTTAAATATCTTGTAATGTCCCATCAATCTCTTGGTCTAAATTTAGCATCGACACTTTGATTTTATAAAGTCCAGAAAGGAAGTTGAATTTTAGTTGTTCCATATGCCTTAGCTTTTAATTCAGTTGATATCTATGATTCAACATTGTGTTGCAACGGCAGTCTGTTAGTTCCAGTAGTAATATCTTTGTGAGCATTGGTTTCAAAACAGGTTAGTATAAGTCTACAATTCCCTGCAAAGTTGTTATCACTCAAAATAGTAATCTTAGTATTACTATTAAGTAGTAATACTAATAGTACCACTACTGCATATGGTTGCATTAGAGCAGAGGTCTCCAAACTTGGCAACTTTAAAACTTGTGGACTTCAACTCCCAGAATTCTTCAGCCAGCTGGCTAAGGAATTCTGGGAGTTGAAGTCCACAAGTCTTAAAATTGCCAAGTTTGGGGACTCCTGCATTAGACTGTCATCTAAGTGGGGCAAAGCAGTGTGTTTTTAAATGAGATCTGATGTTCTATAGAAAACATAATACTGGAAGGAAATTAAGAAAACAGTGATTTGTAATGCGATTGTATATGCGCATAGGGCCACCATGCTATCTCTTTTCCTTGAATTTGTATTTGATTCCTACCCTTTAACTCTCCGGTTTGATGTAATGGATCTTTATATCTTACAATATTATCAAAATCTAAAACATTTGGATGTGTAACTGCCTCCATTGTAGATAACCACAGTGGGATCTTAAAGTAATGTACTCTTTTATCTTTTCTCAAATATTTAGTAACACATTTCTTATATAATGCCTTTGAAAGTACAAGTGGTGTTTACTCTTTCCATCCCACATAAATACGTGCCATCCAAGTTGGAGATCAAAGCCCTCTAATGTCAAGATCCTTTTATTTATCAAATTAACCCAGTCTTTAAGCCAGGTTGCTATCGCAGCATAGTAGTATGTTTCAAAATCTGGAAAACCAAAGCCTCCTTTTTTTCTATCATCCTGCAATAATTTATATTTTATTCTGGGTTTTTTCCCTTGCCATATAAATTTGGATATATGTTTATTTAGTTCTTCAAAAAAGCTTTTTTCCAACTTGATTGGCACCGTCTGAAATAAGAACAATTTTGGCAAAATATTCATTTTTAGTATTGCAATACGGCCTAATTTGTAATTTAGCCCAATTATCTGTTTAAATATTTGGATTGTTAATTTATTGTAATTATTTTTTTTAATTGATGAGCACCTAGCTGTCAGCCTTACCCCCAAATATTTTACTTTATTTACCACCTGTATCTCTAATCTCTTTGTTAGTTCTTTCTTTTGTTCATTTGTTCTTCCTTGGCCGAAACGGGTATTACTCAGCAGGTTTGGATATAGTCCAGTTTGTTTTTTCAGGCTTTTAGCCTCCAAATCACTTTACAATCTCCCGACGTTAGCTCTCTCCATCTAGTCGTCGGAGATCATTTGCATTTTCAGGCAGTGCTGTTTCGTGCCTGAAGCGGCAGGTGGCTTTGACATTGTTCCGAGCCCCCCCATCTGCTTGTTCTACCTCCTGCCATTTTGATTCCACGTTGCCTTTCTCTATATCGGCAATAGCAGTGTGGGCATTTTCGCTCTCATCCAAGTCGTATCGTTGAGTTTTCCCCTCAGAACGCCATCTTGGTGTGGAAAACAGTAAGAATTCTTTCCACCCCTTCCCCCGCCATTCCTTTTAGTCACAAGGAGAAGCTGTCGGAGGCATTTCCCCATGCGGCAGGAGTTTGTTGCTGGGAAACGCGCGCGCACCAAAAATAACGGCCATTGTTTTTGCCTTTACTTTAAAAAAAAATGCGTGGCTGCAGTATTTGTAACTCGAGCTGTGTGAGGTAGTTTTCCTTCCCAGTCAGAGGTTTTTCCTTCTGATGACCTAAGGAATTATTACACCTCATTTTCTTATTAGATTCGAGGCCATCCGTGTATTATTGTTGGCTTAAACCTCACAGCCTTACCCAGCAGGACAACAGCGAGCACCCAGGCCCATGTCCGCCTGTGCAGGGAAGTTGTTGAAGGCCTCTCTTTATTATCTTGGCCTTTCAGGCGTTCTTAATTTGGCTGTTTGATATTCACTCTATCAAGCTGTTTCTCTCTCTATATATATATATATGTGTGTGTGTGTGTGTGTGTGAGAGAGAGAGAGAGAGAGAGAGAGACTTTCATTCACTAATAATAATATTTATTAATAATAATATTATTTATTATTATTAATAATAAAATATTCAGTATTAATATCTTAAGGAAAGATATTATTACTGTGATACAACTCATATATACATATATCTTAATTGAAAACAAAACAAGAGGATGAGATATTATCAGGGCAACCGGTCCCTTCTTGGATCAGGCCCCTGGGCGTGCCAACCGCCTCAATAATATCGCTTTGAATAATGAGCATACTGCATCTCTTTCAATTCAAAATGGCAGGCGGTAGTAGCTCCATTGGCAGACGCCTTAAATTATTCGTGGACCAATGGGACTCCTCAACGTCTGATTCCTGGGTCAGAGACATGATCAGATTTGGTCTTGCGCTGGAGTTTCAATCCACTCCCCCAGACTTTTTCATGTCATGCCCTGTTTCCAGAGATCCGGTTAAACGTAATCTTATGGAAGAGAAGGCGGAGCTTCGTTTCGGCGATACAGCTGCGATCTCAGGACTTTGAGATCGCAGCCGATATTTTCGCCCCTGGTCGGTCCCAACGGACCTAAACCGTCCCGTAGAGACGGGGATAGAGAAGGGTACTGTTCCAGGATCCCAGAGATATCGAAAAATCTCTGGTTTGATCCGGAAGAAGCCCTTTTGCTGGCGGCGGAGAGGCAGCCCCCATAGCTGCTCAAGTCGGGACAGCTCCGGAAAGAAAGTGGCTGGAGTGAAAGTGTGTCGGCTGGGTGAGAAAAACTCTTTTGTGTTGTAAATTCGCTGAGGTTGGAAAGGACATCCTGAACAAAGAAGAAATCTGCGAGACTTTTTTTTTTTTTTTTGACTGAAATTGTCTGAGCGGCGTTTTTTAAAGTGATGTCAAATTGAGGCTTGGGTTTTTGTTTTTTTTTCTTTTCTCTATATTTTTTGGGGGGGATTTTAGTGTGACTTTGTAGGTAACCAGATTGAATTTTCTCTTATATATATTTTTATGCTCCCTTTGATTTTTTAACTTTCTTTAGGATAGAGGCTCCCTTTGGCTTTTTTTTTTTTTTTTTGTTTCTGTATATATTACTCCTTTTTTCTGGCTGGGGTGGAGGAAGAGCATTAAGAAATTTTGCAACACTGCCAACTAGAGGCTTGAAAGTATTTTATTTGAATTGGAGAGAATTGCAAAAAGACCTCTTCTCAAGGACATTTTAACGTGATAAGATAGAGGGAGAGCACAGCAAAATATTATTGCAGGTGCTTTCCTGGACTGTTATCAATAACACTTGAGGTTTGGCTTTGAAGCTGCTGGAGAAGAGAGTCATAACAAGAGCCTTGGATAAATAAATAAAGTGCAGTGTGCTTTCTTATATATACCCCATTCGCTAGCCTTTTTCTAGTCACATCTTTTTGTTGTTCCCAAAAGTTCGGGTGGGGTGGGGTGGAGAGCAATATTGGATCTGAAATGTCTCAACCGTTTCTTAGTATATCGCAAGTTTAAAATGCATACCCTGCAATCTATCTTACTTTGCATCAGAAAGGATGACATACTTACGTCCATAGATCTGATGGAGGTGTACCTACACATTGCTATTCGGCCTTCCCACTATAAATTTCTGAGATTCTGTTATAATAACCACCATTTCAAATATGTGGCCCTTCCTTTCGGACTAGCTTCTGCCCCCAGGACCTTCACGAAGGTTCTCGCAGCACTAGCTGCTCATCTCCGTGATATCCCCATACGACTCCAGTGTTATCTTGATGACATCTTGATTTTGTCATCTTCCGATCATCAAGCAGTCAGAAATACTCAGAACACATTACAATCCCTATAACATGGGTTCTCAATAAATTGGAAAAAGAGTCATTTAACACCATCGACTCGGTTAACCCATCTGGGGGCAGTCATAGATACAGTGGAAGGCAAAGTTTACCTGTCACCAGATCGACTAAATAGCATTCAGCAATTAGTTAAGGAGATCAGGGGTCTTAAGAGAGAGTCCCTAGCAGAGCTATTAAAATTGTTAGGCAAGATGATCTCATGTATATCTATCATTCCTTGGACCCGGCTCCACACTAGATCCCTCCAGTGGTTTCTGCTCCTGTACCAGCGCTCCGGCTGAAGCAACTCCAAATACAAGGTCAAGGTACCATCAAAGGTCCTCATATCTCTCCTCTGGTGGACCAGACCAGTCATCAACAGAGGCTGCCTCTTCAAAGAGCCACACAGACTTAGCATCACCACCGATGCCAGCCTGTTTGGATGGGGAGTGCATGTTCAATCTCTCACAACCCAAGGCCGCTGGTCCATCATAGAACAGTTGTGCAGCATAAACTGGCTGGAGCTTCGAGCAGTACACTTGGCTCTCCGCAGCTTCCTTCCACAGGTATGCAATCAGCACATACTAATATTGACCGACAACGTAACAGCGAAAGCTCACATAAACAAATGGGGGCACACAGTCGAAACATCTTGTGCGGGAAGCGGAGCGCTTGTGTCGTTGGGCGGAGAGCAACCTACTTTCCATCAGAGCAGAGCACATTTCGAGCCTATCGAATACACAGGCAGACTGGCTAAGCAGGGCCACAATCAATCAATCGGAGTGGCGCCTCCATCCAACTCTGTTTCAAGAGGCAGTCAGGACATTTGGACAGTCGGTGGTGGACCTGTTCGCTTCTCCCCTCAACGCTCAGCTCCTGAAATTTTTTTCCAGGCACCCCTCGCAAAGAGCGGAGAACTTCAATTCACTCCGCTGTCGTTGGCCCCCGGGACTTCTGTATGCATTCCCGCCATTTCCACTGCTTCCCAAGGTCATCCAGAAACCGCTAGACGAGAGGGAGGAGCTGCTTCTAGTAGCTCCTTACTGGCCCAGACGGCCGTGGTTTGCAGGCCTCCACAGTCTATCCATATCAACACCATGGAGAATTCCGCCAGACAGGGTCTTGCTAACCCAGGGACCCCTTCAACATCCAGACCCTCAATGGTTGCACCTGACCATCTGGAAATTGAGCAGAGTCGTCTGAAGAGCGAAAAGTTTTCCAACAGAGTTATCACCACCATCCAAGCTGCCAGACACCCTTCAACAACTCGCATTTACAATGCCACATGGTCCAGTTTTTGCAAATGGTGTACCAAGTCTCAAATTGATCCCGTCTCTCCATCTGTGGCTCAAATCCTAGAGTTCTTGCAAGAAGGACTTGACAAGGGATTATCACCTAATACATTGAAAAGACAAGTGGCGGCCTTGGGGTCAGTTCTCACTTGTGAAGGTCTACTATCTCTTTCCCATCATCCATGCATATGGAGTTTCCTTCGAGGAGCCACAAATGTATGCCCTCCAGCAGTACACCATTATCCCATCTGGGACCTTAACAAGGTCTTTGTCGCACTCACTAAGGGCCCTTTCGAACCCTTGAAATCGTCAAGTCTCTAATTTCTGACGAATAAAGTAGTTTTCCTTGTAGCGATCACTTCTGCTCGTCGTCTTTTGGAACTTGTAGCTTTGTCTATCAGACAAGATCTTTGTGTTTTCCATTCTGACTGGGTGGTCCTTCGTCCTGATCCTATGTTTATTCACAAAATGTTACACAAAATTACAATGTTATCTGGATGATATTTTAATTTTGTCATCTTCCAGACATCAAGCAAATTTGGATACTATGGAGACCCTTCAAGGTCACGGCTTTTCCATAAATTGCGATAAAAGCCATTTGATCCCTTCAACTAGGTTAGTTCATTTAGTGGCAGTGATAGATACTGTGGAGATAGATACTCTCTCTCAGGACAGGTTGAATAGTATCCAGTCTTTGGCCAGAGAGATCAGAGCCTTAAAGAGGGTTTCCCTGGCAGTTCTGTCTCAACTATTAGGGAAACTGATTTCTTGTGTTTCCACTGTGCCTTGGGCTCGATTCCATTCTAAAGATCTGCAGTGGTTTCTGCTACCTTTCCAGCGATCTGGAAGAGCCCCTTCCAACATCCGGATAAAGGTACCACACAATGTTCTCCGATCATTCCGCTGGTGGTCGGAAAACACCATAAACAAGGGGTGTCCTTTCAAGGAATCTTGCAGGGCAACGATCACAACCGATGCCAGCCTGGTAGGATGGGGAGCTCACTTCCAATCCCACACTGCACAGGGAAGTCGGACTATTTCCGAACAATCACAAAGCATCAACCTGTTGGAACTGTGAGCAGTTCATCTGGTGTTACGCAGTTTTCTACCCCTTTTCCAATCACGGCACATTCTGGTCTTGACAGACAATATCACAACCAAAGCCCATGTAAACAGACGGGGGTACCCACCCCAAACTTTTGATGCTGGAGACGGCCAAGATGTTCAAGTGGGCTGACACCAATCTGTTTTCGCTCAAGGCAGAGCACATAGCAGGGGCCTTAAACACACAAGCAGACTGGCTCAGCAGGGCCACAATAGATCAGACAAAGTGGCGCCTACACCTGTCTTTCTTCCAGGAAGCAGTGCGGAGGATTGGGCAACCGGTGATCGATATATTTGCCTCTCCTCTCAATGCCCAATTGCCCCGGTATATTTCAAGGTACCTGACTCGGGGTGGAGGATGACCAAGGGCCTATCTCCAAATACTTTCCGCAGACAGGTGGCGGCCTTAGTCTCGGTGATATCCTGGGGTGACCTTCGTTCCATAGTGCACCATCCACATGTCCTCAGCTTTCTTAAAGATGCTGCAAACTTACGACCTCCTGTAATTCACCGCTATCCCACTTGGGAGCTCAACAAGGTGTTAACCGCACTTACAACTGGACTGTTCGAGCCTTTAAGAACTGCTAGTCTCAAATTCCTGACATATAAGGTGGTCTTCTTAATTGCGATCATATCAGCAAGGAGGATTTCCGAATTGGCAGCATTGTCGATGAGAAAGGACCTGTGCATGTTTCATGCGGACAGAGTGGATCCATCGTTCACCCCTAAAGTAAATTCAGTCTTTCACAGAGCGCAGGAGTTGGTACTTCCAAATTTTTGTCCGAAACCATCTCATAGACTGGAGCATCAATGGTATCAACTTGACGTTCGAAGGGCGTTAAGCATCTTTCTAGACCACAAGGCGGCATTTCGAAAATCTGAGGCTCTATTCCTATCCTTCAACCCATCCACTTTGGGACACAAGGTGTCATCAATGACACTTTGGTAGATAGTTGAGAGCCACCATAGCCAAAAGTTACGAATGCCAGTCCATCTCAGTTCCTAAGGGCATTACAGCCCACTCAACAAGGAGTGCGGCAACAGCAGCAGCATGGGCCACACAGGCTTCCATAGATGAAATTTGCAGAGCGGCAACTTGGGCTTTACCATCGCCCTTTGTCAGAAATTATAAAATTGATGTCTATGCCTCAGCGGACGCTTCATTTGGCAGAAGAGTCCTGCAGAGGGTCCACAGAGTTTAGGAGTGGATTTCGATCCAGACGGAGTCCTTCCCTAAGGACAGGCCAAGCTTTGGTATGTCCCACTTCTGGATGCTCTGAACAGCTCATGGGAGAAAGGGCGTTGGTACTTACCTGATACGCCCGTTCTCTGTGAGCTGTGAAGAGCATCCAGCCCCACCCATTTCTTTCCATCTGGTGGGGTTCTGTTCCAGTCAGGGATCTAGATTAGGTGATGAGTTCCGGAGTTTGGCACTCAGTCTTCGCAAAACTGGGGGACGCTGGGGAGGTGTCCCGTGGAGGAGGAGGAGCGTCCCGGAGTTTTAAGCCCAGCCTTTCCAGAAGAGACTGAAGCACCTCCCACTTCTGGATGCTCTGAACAGCTCACAGAGAACGGCCGTATCATGTAAGTACCAACACCCTTTTTATTTAATTTGTTTTATTATAGTTCATATTATCATCTCGGATCTATCCTACAATCATTTTGTAGATATAATAAAAATGCATCTTTATATATTCATTATGTTCTAAAAATCTACATATTTCATTACCATGTTTTATTGTCTAACAATTGATAGAATAGATCCCAAATTTTATAAAATTGTTTATCATCTTGTTCTCTGATTTCAAATGTCAATCTACTCATTTCAACACATTCCAGTATTTTCTTAATAATTTCCTCCTGTGATTGTATTTTGTCATTTTTCCAGTTTTTGGCAAATACAGTCCTAGCCGCTGTTAATACATTTACAATCAGGTATTTCAATTCTTTACTATATATTTCAGGTAAAATTCCCAATAAAAATATCTCTGGTTTCAAATCTATATGCTTTTTTGTCATTTTTTCCAACCACGTGTGGATTTTAGTCCAATATTTTTTGGCATCCGCACAAGTCCACCACATATGGTAATATGAGCCAGGTACCTGATGACATTTCCAACATTTTTCAGATTTGTTCTTGAACATTCTTGCTATTCTTGTTGGGGGAAAATGCCACCTGTAAAATATCTTATACAAATTTTCTTTATATGCTGTTGTCAATGTCATTTTATAATTTTGAGACCACAATTTTTGCCATTTCTCTAGATCAATCCCATATCCAAAATTCTTTCCCCAAGCAATCATTGTTTCTTTAACTTGTTCTTCTTCTAGTTTAATTTCTAATAGATATCCACACAATTTTAAATCACCTTTTCATCAGTACCTGTCAAAATCTTACCTAAATCAGTCAATTTATCATAGAAACCTTCTGTTTTAGAATCTTTATCATACCTTGAATGTATTTGCGCATATGAAAACCAATTCATCTTTATACCTTGTTTCTCTAATTTTTGCATAGATTTAAGTTCATCCTTTTCATTCAATATTCACACCATATCTAACTGTTTATTCCTTTTTGTATATTATAGGATAGGAAAAAGCTTCAATAGTCAATAGCCAGACTGGAATTTTCAAATAACATTGCCTTTTAGTTTTCTCCCAGTTTAACCACACAGACTCCCGCATATAATGTCTTCTAAAATATCCCTGTGTTTTCGTTCCTTTATACCGTAAAAAAGCATGCCACCCCAACAACAGATCATGTCCTTCTAATGTCAACAATCTAGCATTTCTTAATGTTATCCATTCCTTAACCCACATCAAATTTGTAGCTTGGTCAAGTACAACTCCCAATTAGGCAAACCAAATCCTCCTCTTATTCTAGCATCTTGAAAACGTTTTAATTTTATTCTCAGTTTCTTCCTTTGCCATATATATTTCAACACAATTTTATTTAAATCTTCAAAATCATATTTTCCAAGCCTAATTGGAATTGTTTGGAACAAATATAAAATTCTGGGTAATATATTCATCTTGATTGTTGATATTCTCCCTATTAATGACAGTTGTAAATTTTCCCATTTTGCCAAATTTAGTCCTATCTGCTGCTTAAGTTTAATATGGTTATTCTCTTTTAGTGTACTACATCTTGCTGTCAAATGTATCCCCAAGTACTTGATCTTATTCGTGACCTGATTTTTAATACATCTGCCAGTTCTTCCTTTTGTCTTGATAACATATTCTTTGTCAAAATCTTCAGCCACCTTCCCATATACCTCTATCTTTTCTATCAATTTTAATGCTGTTTCTGGTGGGTCTTCTAAGATGAAAACCAGATCATCTGCAAATGCTTGCAATTTAAATTCTTCTTTTTTAATTTCCATCCCTTTTATGTCCTTTTCTTCTCTAATATTTCTCTTTAGCACTTCCAAGGTTAACCCAAACAACAAAAGTGACAGTGGACACCCTTGTCTTGTTCCTTTTCTTATATCAATAGAGTCTGTTAATTCTTCCTCTATCATTACCTGGAAACAACCTTTATATCTAAGTGCATTATAAACTCTGTGATTTTCAGAAATCCAGTGTGAACTTGAATTTTTTAAATTGACACATAAGAGAATTGGTTGACATATAACATATGATTATATAGGCAGCTTGTTCATATGGTTATTATAGTGCTCTGCTATTACTCTGTTATTTCCTGCCGATGACAGTGCATATTTAATAAGCTGTACTGTACAACACATGGTACCAAAAATAAGGAATATTTGTTCTGAAAAATTCCCTTGCAAGCAAATTGTGATAGTTTTGTGTAGCAAATGGAGACAAGGCTCACACTGTGTCATCCTTACTTTTACAACTGTCTGAAAGTCCTTTAACCCACTGAGTTGAGATGATAAGCAACATTTAGAATCAGCAGGATAACCTTCAGAATCCAGTAAGTGAGCTAAAAATAGGTAAAATAGGGTTGCTTCTAAATATACTGAAACCAAATTGTTAATTGCAGTACTTACCTCATTTTTTCTGATAGATGAATATTTTCATATTTTGAGTTGTCAATTAAAGAATTTGTTTTAAAACTGAAGTACTTTTGGCATATATTTCAGCAAGGCCAGAAGACTGAAATTTTAACCATCTTTTAAACACTAGTTAGTATTTATAATTGATAATATGCTTAAGTGCTATGTGCGTTTTCTTTTAAATGTTTAAGCTCTTGTGTAAATAATGGAAAAATGAAATGCACTTGAAATGATAATGCATAAGGAAAACTAAAATTTCTATATATGATTTTGAAAAAAAAGTCTTCTTTGATATCAGGACATAAAGCAAATGAATAAATCAAGAATGTCTGAAGGAACTGAAATAATTCTGAAAAGATGAAGGTAGCAATATTGACTTGAGATATCTGAAATAGCAGCTCTATTTGTCAGAAAGGATCTATGTGTTTTCCACACTGATTGGGTGGTTCTGTGACCAGACCCTCCTTTATGCCAAAAATCAACTCGGCATTTCACAGATCACAGGAATTGGTTCTGCCTAATTTATGTCCCAAGCCTTCTCGAGAAAGGGAAAGGCAGTGGCACACTCTCGATATCCGAAGGGCACTTCGTATCTACATCTATTGTACGCAGTCTGTCAGGAAGTCAGAATCTTTGTTCCTGTCATTTCAGCCAAAGATGCTGGGTTGCAAAGTATTCCCGTCTACTGTTGGCTGCTGGATTAGAGCTACCATATCCAAGGCCTATTTGGTTCAGGCCCTTCCTGTTCCTAGTGGGATAACTGCTCATTCTACAAGGAGTGCAGCTACCTCTGCAGCCTGGGCTACTCAGGCATCGATTCAGGATATCTGCCGAGCGGCCACCTGGGCGTCTCCGTCTCCCTTTATACGCCACTATAAGATCAATGTTTACGCTTCAGCAGAAGCATCTTTTGGCAGGCGAGTCCTTCAACAGGTGGCAAGAGAACCAGAGGTGATTCTGGACCAGACAGAGGCCCTCCCGTAGGACAGGCCATGCTTTGGTATGTCCCACTCTGGATGCTTGCAGCAGCTCTATGGAGAATGGGCGTTGGTACTTACCTGACACGCCCTTTCTCATCGAGCTGCGTAGAGCATCCAGCCCCACCCTAATTGGTCCATCTGGTGGAGAATCCTGTTTCGGCCAATGATGTCTATAGTTTATAGTTGAGAATTGTATAATAGTTAAGATGAGAGGATAGTTGTTGTCTTCTCGTTTTTGTAAAACTGGGGAACGCATGGAGGAGTCACGTGGAGGAGGAGGAGCGTTCCTCAATTATAGCTCAGTCTGTAAGAGTGAAGACTGGAGCACCTCCCACTCTGGATGCTCTAAGCAGCTCGACGAGAAAGGGCATGTCAGGTAAGTACCAACGCCCATTCCCCGTTAGGAGAATGAACGCATACAGGGAGACGTAGTGAGAGAAGTGAAGAATAACACACACACAGGCACACAGATACACTGTACAGTAAATGTAGGTTTTTACTGCCAATAAACGTTTAAGCACAGTCCAAGATAAGCAGTCCAAGTCATTCACAGGTAAGGCAGTCAGTGTTCAGTTCAGGGATAATCCAAATATCAAAGTCCAGTATCAAAAAACAGTTCAGTAACAGACTTACATCCACGATCAGTAACAATCATTTAGGAGGGACGGCAACTCTCTCCAACAGAAGGAAACAGAGACTCACTGAAACTAAACAACCCAGGTTTCTGGCTCCATCTTATGGCCATTTGAGAAACCACACCCAATTACAGTTTTAGCATGCTCTTAAAGATACAGTATTAAAATGTCTATCCTGGTTTATATATTTCCAACCCAAATAACTGTTAGGTAACTTACATTCCTAACACTGGGTCTTATTTTCTTTTGTGTCCCAAAAAAAGCACCAGGACTTATTTTCGGGGAGTGTCTTATTTCCCCTCCCCCATGTACAGGAGGCCTACATTTTCTGCTTGCTTGGCAGGGGGGTGAAGCTGCTCCACACATGTGACTCCAGCAACTCCATCCAGCAAGACCCCACGTGGCTGTTGGCTCACTTCTTCTGCTTTCTCACTGCCACAATGGAGCAGGAGGCTGAGCAAGGCCACAAGGGGAAGCAGGGGTGGGTGGAGCTACCCTACGCACCCTGAACCATCTTATCTCAGGACCCCCGCAACGAGGCCATGCACACCCTAACACCTGCTTCACCTTGTGGCCATGGCACCAGCACGCACTCAGCTTCCTACTCCACTGCGGCCGTGAGCAAGCAGAAGTGGGCTGGTAGCGACATGGGCTCCTACTGTACATGGCTCCTGCCATGAGGCAAGTGTTGGGTCATGGATGGTCTGGCTATGGGGGCCCTGAGGTAAGCCAGTGCGGTGCACATGGGGCAACTCCACCACTGCACCCTGCCTCGTGGCCATGGCATCTTGAGCAACTAGATGGAATGGGCAGGCAGGTGGCTGCGCAGGCTCTTAAGTAGGCTTATTTGGAGGTTAGAGCTTATATTTGGCACATATGTAAAACATGCTAGGGCTTATTTTTAGGATAGGTCTTATTTTGGGAAAGTAGGTTATCTATGTAAAATAGTTTTGGAAGATTAGAGAGTTTTAATGTTTGAATTCACATTAGAATTTTTAGTATAATTTCCAATTGAAGGAGAAAAGAGTAAAATGAAGTACAAGTATTTCTGATTGGGAGAAAATTATTAAAGACAGTAAACTCTGCTTTTCTTAAGTGTTGCAGCCCTCTTTTCCCATTATGCTGCTTTCCTCAGCAGCTTATTTTCTGCAACAACTTGCCATTAGTTACTGCCAAATGTTATAGACAAGGTTGTGCTTTAACTCTATATCAGCCTTTCCCAAGTGGTGCCTTCCAGGTGTTTTGAATTATAGCAACCATTGTTCTTGCCTGCAGACCTTAAATGGCAATGGAAGTAGAGGAAATGGAAATTGTAATTCAAAACAACTGGAGGGGCACCAAATTGAAACAGTAATATTATTGCAACAGCACATGCCAAAATACCAGTATCTTAATATTCCATATCTTCATTTCAAGATATGACCTTTCATCTGAATTTCTATCATTATTGAAATGTATTTGAAGCATCAAGATAAGGAGCACATTTATGATGTGCTAATATAGTAGTTTGGGGTTGCTTTGGACTTGACAGAGTTTAAAAACTAATTTTTTTCACACTGTTAAATATCATGGGTTACAATAAGAATGTAAATTTATTATTATTCTATTTTTGGCTGAAATCCAATAGACTCTGGGCAGTGTATAAAAACATAAAATAAAACATAACCATGGCTAAAAACATTGAATCAGATGGATAGCTCCAATTAAAATGATGTAAGGTAAATGTAAAGGTTCCTCTCGCACAATACATGCTATCGTTTCTGGCTCTAGGGGATGGTACTCATCTCCATTATAAAGCCAAAGAGCCAGCGCTGTCCGAAGACATCTCCGTGGTCATGTGGCCAGCATGACTAAACACCGAAGGCGCATGGAACACTGTTACCTCCCCACCACATTGGTCCCTATTTTTCTACTTGCATTTTTTACATGCTTTTGAACTGCTAGGTTAGCAGAAGCTGGGACAAGGAATGGGAGCTCACTCTCTTATGCGGTGCTAGGGATTCAAACCGCTGAACTGCTGACCTTTCTGATCGACAAGCTCAGTGTCTTAGCCACTGCGTAAACAGCAAAATCTACAAAATAGGGGCCTTAGACAAATAATTAACACCATCCCCAGATCTGCAACTAAAGCCAGGTTTTCAAGCTTTCCAGACTCCTGTGAGAAAAAGATGCCACCCCTATCTCTGAGGGAATGCTGTTTTAGAGGATGGGACCAAAAGGCATGCTTCCTAGGTCCCACAAGGTGATGTTTAATGGAGGGGAGCTGGAGCACACTCATTTTGCTGGAACATACTAGTCAGGTAGAGACAATTGGAGATAAGCAGTTTTTCAGATATCCATTTAAAAGATTAAACATGCAGATATTATTCAGGTTACTTATTTGAATATACTAGAAACGAAGCATTACAATAAAATTAATAAGTAGTTGGATAATGATCATAGCTTTTCTATCTATTGATTGTAGAATCTGTGATGGAAATGTATAACACTTCACATGTAACATTCTATTAGCCTTTGTTTAGAAAAATAGCATTGAAAAACCATAAATCTGTCCAGATGTATCTAAAAACAGTGCAAAAATTTGAAAAGTAAATATTCAAGAAATTATTGTTTTGTAATAAAAGCAAATTCTTGAATAATACTCTGTTTTTATTTAGATATTCATAAATGGAAAAAAACGGGTGGGATCTGACCAGTGTAACTACTGGTTTGGTGATTTACGTTTTGCGGGGTGGGATTCTACTGGTTCTGTGTCTGCTGCTCTTCAGAGCTACTGGTTCTAGAGAGCCAGACAGAACGGAAAAAAACCTATAGTTTTGGCATACATACTATATTTGTTTTATAATCTTTTAATATACTTGTTATTGATACTCTAGGGAATTTATAAATTAGCATCTTGGTGAATCATCAGCTTATTTCCCAATGTTTCTAATATAGATCTGAAACTTTGTGCTGCAAATGATGGAAATCAAATATCATTATAAAACAAATTCCTTTTGTTAAAATAAACATTTCTGAGCAAGAGAGAATGTTCTGATCTTTCCAAGCCTGAGAATTGTGATGCAAAATTAGCTTTTATTAATACATTTCTCACTTTGGAATAATTATTCTATCTAAACTGAATCATTTTGAATGATAGCTGTATATCTTTAATAAATGTTTAAAACTGGTAATAATGCATGAGCCATATTTTTTAAACAGAATATTTTAAGGCATCCTACTTAATTTGTTATTTGCCAAGTAAGTAAGATTATATTGTGGTTTGGAAAGAAGGAAGTCTTTGATTTTCCTAGCCACAATTCTTAATTAGTTTGCTAGGAGGGAGCTTCTTAAACATGTTAATAAATGTATTCGGTATTATGCATTGAATTTAGATATAAAACAACAACTTAGAAAATATAAATAAACAATTATTTTTATAGTTGTACTGTATGTAGTCTTCTTTAAAAAGAATTAGGTAGGTGTGCTGTCACTTAAAGTGTTTAAAGCTATTTGAAAGAGTCAAATTTATGAAAGTAATAGCTAGTAGATTTAACCTTTAAAAAGATAACATTGTATACTATCTCTCTTCTCATCCCAGCCCAGTGTGCTAATTGTAAGCTACAAAGAAACACTAAAAGCTGTGTTGCAATTTGGACATTATGACCAAACTGAGTGGAAGCCTGACAGTACCACGATAGCTGTTTCGGTAAGTAAAGAAACTTGTATAAAATTATTTTATGATTCTAATAGAGAGATGTTTCACATAATGGTTTATTGAAACAGATAGAAAATTAATTTAAAACTAAATTTAAAATGTAGATTGAATTGATATCTTTATTTTTCATATCTATATTTTGGTTTAGAGCAACCATGATTTTGAGAGTCAGGTGCCATCTCTTTAAGCTAGGGCTGTTCCACAAGGCTATAACAGAATCCTTTGGGCACTCTTTTTTGTCTTTCCTCCAAATACATAAAGATACATAAAGATTCAGTATCCTGTGATTCAGCAATAACTTGTCTGAATACGTCTGAATTTGGGTTTGCATTATGCTTTATAAAACTCCTATACTCCTATACTCTGACTATAAAATTTATAACTGTTCTTCATAAAGACATACATTCTGGATTTTTAGTATTTCACTCAAATGTATATTCACATCTTTAAATAGTATTAATCTTTGTAATATAGTAAACACAAACACAGCCTCTTAGAGATGAAATATGCTTACTTCATTTTTTGCTAAAATTTGAAACTCTTCATTTTAATTGTTTGATATATTCCTTAATTTGTCACCACAGTCTTGAGGTTCTCTGAATGATGCACAGGAAGATTATGAAGCCACAGTTACTGCCCTTGTTTACTTGCTTGATTGGCTAATTTTCTTCAGAATGATAGTTGGCCATTAGCTATTTTTTTACATTCCAAAGCACTATTTTAAGGCAGTTTTGTATATATTTGTGTCAAAGTTGTGAAAATATTTGATTTTTTTTAAAAGAACGACTTTATCATTTGATATGGTTGTTATTCAAGAAATCTAATAAAGTAGATTTTTGTAATCCAGCAAACCATAATTATTACCCATTATCTTTCCATGTATCATAATGTTCAGTCTATAAAATATAACCATATTGATAAACTAATTTATTTTGAAAAACTAATTTATTTTGAAAAATCTTATACTTGAATGTGAATTTAAATGTGAATTTAAATTTGACATCCTATACTTTATTATGTTTTCAATTAATAATTAAAGAAAATAATAGTTTTTATCTTCAAGCTTTAAATTATTAAAAGTGCCAAATCCTAACTGTTGTTTTATTATGTTGCTAGTAATCTCTTGCTGTCAATTTTTTAAAATCTCAATAGATTTTCTAAATAGCAATATTCCAGTCAGCATTAACATATTTAAAAATAAATGAAGAACACTGTTGAATCTGGTGTGATAAAGGTTATAATGTTGTGAGCTTAGTTTGAAACACTGATGGAACTTGACAAAATAGTCCTTAAGTATCATAGCAGTTTGTTTCAATGATATTAAAATTAACTCATTTTAATTCTTGGAAAGCAAAGAGGAGCAAGGTCCAGTGCTGAAACATGATGTAATTATAATATGTTTTCTCTATCAAGACTTGAAGTATTGGAGCAATCAATTATTATTATTTGCATTATCTTTCAATAATACACAAATATGAAGGGAAGGCAGTTTTTTTATTCTTTTTGAAAAACTCTGACTAAAGTTTATTGTTTGACCAAGCTAAATTATTATCTGGAAGTTTCAACATAGTGCAGCATGTAGCTTGAACCTTGCTCAGAAAAAAAATGATTTGACATTAAGGGAATCTGAAGAATCAGATTTCCAACTACATACAGCACTGAAGCTGTAATCTGCTTTGCTTTGGATTTGTGGACAAAATAATATTACATAATATCAATATAGCAATAGTACTTAGACTTATATACTCCTTCATAGTGCTAAGTGGTTTACAGAGTCAACATATTGCCTCTGACTATTTGGGTCCTTATTTTACTGACCTCAGAAGGATGAAAGGCTGAGTCAACCTCAAGCCCCCCATCAGGATTGAACTCCTGCCATGGGCCAAGTTACCTGCAATATTGCATTCTAACCATTGTGCCACCATGGCTCATATCATAATATCACATTTTAAAACTATAATAGCACAATATTTACTAGTGAAGGAATAGGGGAGAAAGAAAACCATTTCTCACTTCTGCATTCCATTTCAAAATGAAGTAATATAAATTTATAACTGTTCTTAACTTCCTTCCATCAAATCTGCAATTAAAATCTGCATTATCCATGTGATTTCTTATGGGGAAAAGGAAGCCAGGTAACAGGCATTTAGCTTCATTCAAAATATCTCTTTCAAATATTGGAAGATTGATATCCCAAACCTAACAAGACTTCAGTTTTTCTTACATGACAGCCTGGATCTTTTAATCCAAACCTGGCGAGATTGGGCTTGGGTTGCTTAAAAAAACTTGATCATTCTTCTGGGCTGCTGTAGCTTTCCATAATGATAATTCCTATTTTTAGAAGAATCTATATTTAAACCTATATCTGTTTACTAATACAAATTCCAATGAAAGTTAATGGTAGCTTCTTAAAAGTGTACAACTGAATATAAAATAAAAAGTTGGAGTCATAATTGTTACAGAAAAATGTAGATTAAATATGTCACATTCAGCCTTTTTTCATGTCAGTATATACAGAACTGAGCCTTGTAACATTATTAATTTGTATGGCAAATGGAACTCAAGAATGTGCATCTATGCTGATGTCAGGTTGATACTTCTACTGCATAGTGTTGTCTTACACTTTCTTGTAGCATGACTTAGCAAATGAATAAATTATTTAAAGACAGATAATAGTAAAGAATGCAAGATTAAATAGACAGTGCTATCTTGTTCCTTTTGTTTCTTTCAAACACTGAATTTAATTATAACAATCTGGAAATTGTAATATATACTTATATAAACACTTCTGTCTGTCTTTAGATTTATAATAGTTTTATTTCAAATATTGAAGAAAATATCAGTAGGTGGAGCAGCTGTGGAAATATGCTTTCCTTCTCCATCATATTCTTAACTGAAAAACAGAAAACTATGCTTGGAAAGAAATCTGAAACCTTTTTTTCCTCTTTCTGCCTTTGAGAAATATATTAAACTATTTTAAAAAAGGAATCTAGTTAACATTTTTTTAAGTGTCTGCTTTTGATTTAGAGTCCAATTTAGTTTAATTTGGGGGAAAATGCTTATTAGTATTGTGGGCAGTTACCCATCAAATGGGAATATTAGGATTAAAGGAATAAAACAATATACTGAAACTAAAGAATGAAAATGTAAAAAATCAGGTGTTTGAACTGTGATATTGTGTTCTTTCTCTCAAAATATAAACTCTGCCTTTTAAGTATCTTTCGTCTTAAGATTTTCTTAAACTTTTTTCCTGCTATTAATTTGGCTGAAATATAAAGCTTCAATATGTTGTGGACAAAAAGTATCTTCTGAGTAAAAATAAAAACAGATAATATTATTTATCAAGTTTGTTTATAAATATGTATTATGGATGACTTGGAAGCAAGACTGTATGATCTAATATTTTTTTAAAAAATTCATAAATGTAAATAGAGAAAATAATGAAAACCTATCTTTTCATTAAAAAACAAACGATTACTCCTATTAAGTCACAATTAAGATTATTTGAATATTGGGGAAAATTAATAAATTCCATAGGAGTTTAGGATTAAGTATATGGGTAGCAAACTAAATTAGTCGTGTGTGTGTGTGTGTGTGTGTGTGTGAATTCTCATGTTCAACAGTATTACAAGAAAGAATGTGCTTGATTTATGCTGATCAATGAATAAAATCTGATTTGATTTGAGTTACAAATAGACCTTGAGTTATGATCATAATTGGTACTGGGACTTCTGTTATCAGTTGGTTTGGTCATACAGTGAGACGTTACATGATCACACTGACTTACAACAGCAGTTCTGTTGCTTCCCATTGTAATCATTAACTGAGAATTGTAGGTCATTAAGCGAGTACCCATCCCAATCAAGCCATTCTGGGCTTGGTCCCTCAGCTTTTCCAGTAAACGCTTTAGTACATGTGGCTCCTCAGGCTGGTCCAATAGGGAGATACAAATAAGAATGTCAGCCAATGGGGGAAGCTGGAGGTAATTTCATCCAATGGGAGAGTGCCATTAGCTCAGGGAACATTTGTAGAGATCAGGAGGAGATAGGCGGTGGGGGGAATTGAAGAGCCTCTGCATTTATAAGTTTGGGTGAACCACCAAGGGCCTGAATTATGAACACATAACCATAGGGTTACATGGGGGCATTGCAATGCTGTAATTTGGGGCATGGATCATAAATTTCTTTATTCAGTGCTACCGTAATTTCAAATGGCCACAGAAAAAATGGTTGTAGCTGGGGACTATCTGTTTTCATTTTTCCCTTGAGTATAACATTCCAAATGTTTTAAATATATGGAGTTTAAATTACTGACAACTCTCATTTTTCTGAAAATTTTAAATTATGCATTTTAAAATTTTGTCTATCTTTCAGACTGCAAATGGATACATATTATTTTTCAATCTTCTTTCTGCAAGAGACAAATACCTGTATGAGCCAGTCTATCCCAAGTAAGTTTTGCTGTAAATCTTTTATTTGTTCCACTGTACAGAGCTACATGTACCACCGGAACAAATTTCTAGTTACACAATAGGAATTTCCCTTTATTTTCCTTCCCCTCCCTCCCTGATCTGTTTCGGTACTTTAACATTTTGCTGAAAATATAATTTTTGATCCAGAAAACTATTCATAAGGGAAAATATGGGGGGAAAAAAAGAAATTTGCTTTTTGTATGACATAAAAATATGGCCTTATTAGTAATGTATACAGTATATTTGTCAATTCTTTTGTACTTTTTACTCCATAATTTGAAATTTTAAAATTCTGTTTTAACAGCAAGAGCTTGAAAATTCTACTTAATAAGTGTAAATAGGAAAAAATACATATCAGGATCAATAGCCTAGAGAAAGGATGGACAGATTTCAGGCATATTCTGTAGTTGGCAGTGATTAGTTAGAAGTGGTTTGTTGGTTCAGTGTATTGGCAGTGGTTTGTTGTTGGCAGTGGCTTGTTGTTCAGTGTATTAAGTGTTATGCAAATTAACTAACATCTAGGTACCCTAACAATTGTCATATTAACCCTTCAAACTGAAAAATGTTAAAAGTTAACATAACACAGCAATGCTTCTTCAAAACAACTGTATTATTTTAAAAAAACGCAACAAATAACAATGCCAATAAGGTGATGTTCTCAAACTTTGCAGTACAATGAAAAAAAAATTCACATAGGATTGACTTTTGTCATCTTGATGCCATGAAGGCAGGAATTTGTCCTAAATAATACAATTTAACTAAAATTAAATGAGAGCCTTTGGAAAATGAAGTGGTTTGGGAGAGTGAGATTTGACAGAAAAAAATTGTTCTATATAAAGAATTTCCTTTCATCTGGATAACATTTCTTAATAATGAAAGAGAGAACCTGATTGCACTTCTTTTCTTCAAATAACTGAAGGCATAAGGAGAAACAGCACGATATTCCTATTGAATAAGAATAGTGGAAATATAAATGATTAGAAAGAATTATTTGTTCTTCATTTAACTCCTACCCCATTTTTAAATCCTTGTTGATATATACCCAGTTAGATAAGTAAGATACTTTAAAGCAGAGGTGGGGAACTATGTCCTTTTATGACTTGTGGACTTCAAGTCCCAGCAAGGCTGGCTCATGAATTCTGGAAGCTTGTATGTGTGTCTATGTCTGTCCATCCCTTTAGGGTCTAATAGTTTAGCTCAACTGAAATTCTAAATTCACTAGTCACACATCTGCTTAGAACTGGTGATGTAACACAGTTTTCTACCTACAGTCCTTCTAACTTCAATAGTTATGCATAATCCCTAAGTATAACAGCATTCTTTTTAAAAAGTATCAGTAGAAACTGTGTTTTTCATTAGTACCAATAGAAGAGAAAATATGTTCATCATTTGATGTTTAACTTCATTTTTTTTTTCTTATTCTGACTGTCTGGAAAGTCTGAACTATAATACTGTTGCAGTTGTGGCCTCTACTTGCTCAGACATGCTCTGGGCCTTTTGCTTTCCTTGGTCTGGCAGAAAACATGTGAGGTTTGACTAATCTGTGCTGATATCTGGGCGGGTGGAATTAACAATTGTTTCTTACAAGTTGGACCAAACTGGTTAGATTGCAGCCAATTAGATGTAATCGTTTCACCTGCACCCAAATCTTGGGTCCATTAAATTGAAGAATAGCATATGTAGAATGAAGCATATATATTTCAAATTAAAGAGTATGGCATCTTAAATCATCAGGGATTTGTATAATACTGCTTAAAGGCCTTTCAATCACAAGTTTCTATTAGCACTGGTGGTGGTGGAGTAGGAAGACAAAAAAACCCTTAAAGGTGTGCTGCAAATTAATAGTGATATATCAGCAGAACACAGTTCCTGGTCCTGAAGAATACATATACTGTATAATACAGTTGTCTTAATGGCCAAACTGCTTTGTGCTATACACATTGTAATAAAGCTTCGCTTTCAAAGCTATAATTATCTTGATGGCATAGAAATGATACCAAGCTACCATCTTGAATTAGCTGCATCTAAGGCAAATTAATTGAAATGGAGATATACAGAACTCCCAGTTTGGGAATAGTACTTTCTGGAGAACTTCGGAACATTCTGTAATTCTTCCAGATCAGACTAAACTTCTCCCAGGATCATACTGTCCCAGGGATGGTCTGTGGTTGAAATGGAAGATTTAAGAGTTTTGCATAACTGTTTGTGAAGCAGTGAACTCTTCAGCATCCTTATAATGAAATCTTAGTTGAACATTTTGATATTTACCACTTGGTTCCAGGGGTGGGCTTCTACTGGTTCTGTCCACCTCTGTAGAACCGGTAGCTCTGAAGATCAGGAGACATAGAACCGGTTCTATGTCTGCTGATGTTTTTGCCCACCACCCACCTGGGCTCTTACCTGATCTTTATTTCCTGATTTTTCAACTTCAGCTGCTGAACGAGGCACAGCTGCAGTTAAAAAGGCAGGAAAAGAGGGCTATTTCAGAGGCTGCTTCTCTGCACGCAGCGTGCTGATGATGATTTACAGGCGCATGGCTCTCAGCAGGGAAGCACATCATAAATCACCGAACCTCGTAAATCCCGAACTGGTAGTTAACCCTATCGTATCTCACCCCTGCTTGGTTCCTTAAATTGTATATAAACAATAGGGACAATAACATTTTAGAAATCAATCTGCATTTAAAAATCAATCTGCATTTAAAAATCAATCTCATTTAATAACAATCTGCAATTGTGTTTTGACCATTTTGTGGTTACTTCATGTTAATAAACAGAATTCTATTAAATTTTTCACTGTGTTAAGAGATTAGGTAATTTTCAGGGAAGTGAGCTACCATAAATAATGTGAGAATATTCCTTCTCCTAATATCAAATTGTGTCCTGTGATTTTTGAAAAATTGTTAGCTTTTAGCCAAAACTTAAATACTTTGGTTTTGATTAAAACTGTACTTACCTTCAGAGACTCTTCTCATCACTACTGCTTCTAGCAATAATACTCTGTCAATATTGGGGAAAAACTTGTAAATCTGTTATGGAAAAATGACAATAATCTAGGACAATAATTTAATTGTTTGGAAAGGCTATACATGAAATATACTTATGATAGAAAGAGAGATACAATATAGTTCAGAAATGCTCTTAGGCTTGATAAATAAATAAATAAAATTTCTAAGAATATTATAAAACATTTTTGTTGACAATCCCTCATATCTCATTGTAATAGAATTATAATTTCTATATAATATATGCATATAAAGCATATATTATAGAATCATTTGTTGTTGCTTTTGCTTTCTGTCATTCATGTGTTCTTTAGGTGATCTTCCTTTTCATTTCTCCTAATTTTTAGACATCTATGATAAGAGACTGCAGAAATATAGCTCTTGTTGATGTTGCAACATAGATGAAACATTCTTTCCTGCTTCTGTCACCAACTTACATTCAGAGTTTAAAGGCCAAAGCTATTGAAGTACTAAAATAAGTTCACAAGGCTATTTTGTGTGTCTGAGTATTTTAAAGGGGTGTGATCATTCTATATCTTTCAACCTTTTCAGTGGAAATCAATAAAGAAAAGAGAGTAATGCGGAGCCATTTGTGTTAAATGATTTAGCATTGAATGGGATTGAATTCTGGCTTGATTGAAAAGAAAAACAATTAGATTTTGGCATCTTCTGCAAAACAGTATCAAATTATGTTAGCTATTTGAGATTCATTTTTTCTTAAAACTTAAACAGAATGTTTTAAATTTAAGTGAATGTAATATAAGGCAGTGGTTCTCCAGATGAGCTGTTCAGAGCATCCAGGCATGGGGGGTGCTTCTTTCTCTCTTCCGATAGACTGAGCTAATATCTGAGGACACTCCTCCTTGAGGCTCCTCCTTAGTATCCCCATTTTTTTGCTCACCCTTTGTTCAAGAAGGGTATTTTTCTCTTGGATGGATTTTCTGAAAGTGAGCAGAAATAACAAAAAAGGTCAGATAGCAGTTTCTGGCTGCAAAAAGAACGGACGTGACCTTAAAAATAGCAAATATAGCTCCTGACATCACAATTAACATCAGCTGGCTGTCGGAGCTTTTTTAACATCAGTGAAGACCTCCACGGCGCTCCAAGCACGCTCAAGCCAGCACCAAAACAGTTTTCCCTCAGGTTGCCATTACAGCCTCTAAGAAACAGCCGAGGCAGTTAAAATCAGCTGGCTGGCAGAGCTCATAAAATTCTACAGGAAAGACTCTGCAATTAGTGCAAATCGTGAGAAGCCTCAGAAGTCGATCTAGAGAAGCTGCCAACACTGAAGTTAACAAGCTACTGGTTGTTGGAGCTCTTTATTCCTTCACTGAGGGCAGCAACGGTGTGATGAGCAGAGATTATATATATAGAGAGAAGCTTTATTCCCAAGGAATTCACCTGATCTCAGGGGAGAAGTGTAAGAGCTTCCCCTCTGGTGAAGCAAAAGCAGCAGATTAGCAGCTGCTAATTTAATGCCGGATTCAACAGCTGGCTGGGAGGATTTGCATGCCAAAAAAAGCATGCAAAGCTGCAGGCGCCATTTTCCTCCTCAAATTTGAGACCCAGTCATTGCGCCATTAATAACAGCCAGACAGAGGCCTGAAATTCAAATAAAATAATACGCTGTAGGAACAATCACAGGCTGATCAAGGACAGCTTAAAATAATCTGATTTTTATTGACTACCTTTATCATATACAATAGTGTTGGATAACAAAAACATTAAAGTTGGCAGTTCCCTCACATTAAAGTCAATCAGCAAAACAACAACTAGCACCCAGGCCTGTGACTGCCTGTGCACTAAAGCTGTTAAGACCCAGATATATTCAATATATTGAAATATATTGAATTATTTCAATTAAAATTTACCACATCTGGGCAGATCAAGGTGAATCCTCCATTTGGCATATTTGTTTTAATACATACATACATACATACATACGATTTAATTTAATTAAATCAAATTATCTATACATTAAGGAATCCCTGCCCATTTCGGAACAGGCTCCTGAGATGTGCCAACTATTTCTAATTGTCAATCCTCACATTTCTACAGCTCCTGTATCCAGGGGTTGCAATGGAAAGTGGAAGCTCTATTGGCTCCACTGTTTCAGGCTCTAGAGCGGCAGCCAGAAGGGCCATGGCCAAAACCAAGAGTAAATCATCAGGCTCAAAAAAGTGTTCAAAGGCCGCTGAAAAAGACACCAAGAAGCGTCAAAAGGCATTAGAAAAACTTCTGAAATTTCTGACTTTCGTCTCCTCCGAAAGTTGCTCCTGTTCTAAGCTCCATCCCAGCTCTGCCCCTGGATCTGTCAATGTAATCCAAGTGCAGCAACATCTTGCCAGACCAAGCAAGCATTTAAAGTGTAATATTTGCATCATGAAGGGCCCCTGAGGCTACATTCACCCCCACAGCCACTGGTCATCGCACAGAGGAATATCTTCCTCCAGAAATTCCTCCACATATGAGAGTTTGGATGGAGCAAACTGTCAAAGAGTGCAACAGACCTTCATGGCAAGGCAACAGCAAGCAGGCCCTGAGCATTACTTTCAATCTCCAAGGTCTCCTAAGCAGAGCAGAATCCATTCAACTTTAGGTACCTTCCCAGGGGGCACATTTCCCAATAGCTCACATGCCTGACCAGGGTATTCAATACAGGGAAAACCAAATAGACCAGCTAGAACAAATTGTGTCAGTATCCTCAGGATAATGATTCATCCTTGTCTGAGGCAAAGCAGCTAGAGAAGGACATGTCAGACGATGAGGGATTAGCCCCTGATCAACCTATTTTCACAGGACTCTTCCGCCCACATCTATTTAAGTCTACTGTTCAAGGCAAAAAACATTGCACGCCTTGACAATCAGAACTCTACCTCCCAACTGCCTTCAGCGCAGGAGGAGTTAGATGATTTAATATTTTTACAACCTGTCTTCGAAGCAGAAGTCATTCCAGTCCCACAAATGTTCACTGAATTAGTTCAGAAACAGTAGTCTTCTATTGCTGCTTATCCCAATCCAATGGGATATGACAAAAAATTCTACAACTTAGCACCAGAATTCTCTAACTCCCTACTATTCCCCATTGTAGATGAACCAGTAGTAGCTTCAGCCTTTCCTTCTGCTATACCTAGCGAAGCGGAAGAAGCTCTCAAACCAGAGGACTAGAGAGCAGAATCAGCTCTTTGCAGGGCTCACTTTGCAGATGCATGGGTTATCAGGGCGGCTACAGCCGCTTCATTCACCTGAGAAATTCCATTACCTCATCAAATACCAAGGTGCATCAGGACATAGTCAAAGTGATGGCAGCTGCAGAATTCTCTGCAGATGCAACCTTTAATTTGGTAAAATTCTCATCAAGAACCATAGCATCCCACGTCATGGCACAATGCCTATTCTGACACTGGCAAGCGGACACCAAACATAAGTGGAAGCTGGTATCTGCCTCCTTTGAAGGGGACAAACTGTTTGGATCTGCCTTGGTTCCACTCCTGGTAGAATCTTAAAATAAGAAAAAGACCTTCCCCTTCCCTTTTCACAATCCTAACAGACCTTTCCAGTCCTTTTAGAGGGGTTCCTTTTGTCCCTTCTATCAAGGATCCTATTCCCAAAGTTCACAAAGGCCCTTTGGGTATAGACAAGGACAGCACCCAGAAAAATCTGACTTTGGGGACAGAAATAGGAGGGGGGGCAGAACAAAAGGTCCTTTCATGGAGCAGGAAACTAGTCCTTTCATCGCCCCAAGTAAAATCATTCCCGACTCTCCCATAGGAGGAAGGTTAAGGTTATTCTCAGATCAATGGGAATCCATTACATTAGATGCCTGGGTCAGAGAGACCATAAGATCAAGGCTTTCTCTAGAATTCCTTTTCACACACCCAAATTTTTTTTATGATTTTCAAGGGATCCTACCAAAAGAACTCTTATGGAGACTGCAATTCAGCATTTGCTGGAGATCCGCGCAATCCAACCTGTGCCGTCGGATCAACAAGGGCAAGGATTTTATTTACATCTATTTGTGTCCCAAAAAGTTCAGCAGGGTGGAGAGCAATTCTAGATTTAAAAGGCCTGAATCGCTTCCTGGTTTACAGGAGATTTAAGATGAGCTCCTTGCAATCAATCCTTCTCAATATCAGACAAGATGTATTAACGCCCATAGACTTAACAGAGACGTATTTATATATTCCTATCAGACCCACGCCATAGCAGATCCCTGAGATTTTATTATAATCACCACCACTTCGAGTACATAACTCTTCCATTTGGCCTGGACTCAGCCCCCGGACCTTTACAAAGGTTCTGGTGGCATTAGCAGGCCATCTTAGGAGTAAGCCAGTCCAGCTACAATGCTATCTCAGTGACATATTAATTTTGTCATCGTCCAGCCAGCAGGCTGAACTAGATACTCAGGTCACCCTACAGGCTCTTCAACAGCATGGGTTTTCAATAAATTGGGCCAAGAGTCACTTGACACCTTTGATTCGCCTCCTGCACTTGGAGCTATCATTGATACAGTGGCTGGGAAGGTATCCCTATCACCAGACAGGCAGAGTAGCATTAGACAGTTGTCAAAAGAGGTTAGAACTCTCAAATGATTTCCCCTGGCCCAATTATCCAAACTATTAGGAAAAATGATCTCATGCATGTCTATTGTTCCCTGGGCCCAGCTCCACACTAGTACCCTTCAATGGTTTCTGCTCCTGTATCAATAGTCAGGAAGGAACAATGCCATGTCCAAGGTCACCGTTCTGTCAAAGGTACTCAACAAGGGCTGCCTTTTCAAGGACCCTCACAGACAGACTGTCACAACGGTCTGTTTGGATGGGGGGCACATTGTCAGTCCCTTACAGCTCAGGGTTGTTGGTCCACGACAGAACAGGCCTGCAGCATAAGCTGGCTGGAATGGAGGGCAGTCTGATCCAGGGACAACATGTTCTCATCCTGACCAACAACATGGCCACAAAGGGCCATATAAACAGGGAGGGGGGTTTCCGGTTCCGCGTGGCTTCGGAATTCGCGACCGTTCGCGATTCCTGCTGCGCTTGCCGCCGAGGTACCCTGATCCAAATGGGTCAAGGGGATATGGCTGCCCTGTAGGGACAGCCGAAGAGAGAGGGGAGCCGGACAGGGGGTTGGGGGTTTCGCAGACCCCCTCCTCGTCTGGAAAAACCCCTTTTTCCCAAGGTGGTGGAGCGGCGGTCAGCAATGGCCGCCACGAAGAAGCCTGCAACCGGGTAAGATTGTGCTGGAGGAAGCAAGAGAGGTGAAAGTGCTGGCTGAGCCGGGTCAATCAACATCTTTTAGATTCGCTGGAACTGAGCTGTCTGAATTGCTGGAGGATACATTGTATCCCTAAGAAGATCGAAAGCGGCGGAGAAGCTGTTAAAGGGAACTTTTTTTTCTTCACTCTCCCACCCCATGGAAACAGCAGATGAAGATTTGAAATTTTTTTGGGCACTGAAGGTGAACTGTTCTGAAAGTTGAAGTTAAGGGACAAAAGAGTTCTTGGACATTGGACTTAAAAATTTAAGAAATTGGAAAACCCTTATTAGAGGTATGGATTTCTGATCATTTAAAAATTGATGTTGCAAGTGGGAAGGGAGAGGAAAAAAATTGGAGCAGAGGTGGAAGAAGGAGGAGATTGCCTAGAATCTCAGGAAAGATATATGGTAATTGGACTTCTTTGATTAAACGGTGGCCCCAGAAAGAGAAATAGAAGAAGGAAGAAAAGTATTAACTTTTGGAACTTTTTTTGAATTATTTTTGATTAAAAATACTTGGGTGGTTGTTTTGGGGAAAGTTTCTCTTTTCAGGATGGCATCGCTTGTGGATGAACTAAAGACTGAATATCAAAAATATAAAAAGGAGGAACAAGATGGAAAAGATACTTTGGGCACCTTATTTCAATTTTTAGAAATGGCGTTATGTACTTATGAAAGGTTGATTATGCAGCAGAATGACTGGGACAAAGAAGAAGAGGAACAAGAAGCCATCTTTGATGAACAATGGGTTTTTTCCGAGGAGGAGGAGAAAGAGGATAAGAAAAAGGGGATTTTAAGGTTTGAAAAAACAACCAAAAAAGAGAAAAATGAGAGGAAAGGTGGATGCAAGGTTAGAAAGCAAAGGAAAGGGAATAAGAAAAGGGAGGAGGAGAGACAGGGGAGTAAAGAGGGCAAGAAGAAGAGTGAGCAAGAGAGAAAGGGGGGAGGAGAAGCCTCAGTGGTGGAAAGCAAGATCTAAAGAAAAAAAGTTTATTTAGAGACAATGGGTGAATCTAATTAAGGATAAAAGGGGGATTCTGGAAGGTACATAAGATTGTGTTTTTATATGTGTATTTAGAGTATAAAATTTATTGTGTAATTTTAGAATCTACTAAACAGAATCCCAAGATGAATTAAGTGTTATATGAAGTACTTTTAAGTTGGGGTAATGAGTTGGAGGCGTCGCTCCAATTGGTGTATGGGAGAAGTATAGTGAAAGAAAAAAGATGAATGGATAGTTGGAAATAGAACAGACAAAGAATGTTATTGAAAATGGTAATAAGATATGGAAGGATATATAAAGGTTTTGTTATGTTTTTTTGGGTTTTGTATGTTGATAAAAGGCAATAAAATTTTAATTAACAAGAAATAATTTGGATGAAAAGGAGAAGTTGGGATAAGATATGTAGTTAAATAGATAAAGTAAATATTGATATTATAATTGGGAATCATTATGTTCTATTGTCTTCTATTTTTTTTAGAAAATAATTTATAAGCTGTTATGCCTTGATTGTGCACTGTTTTTGTAAAATTAATAAAATTGGTTTATAAAAAAAAAGAAAATGATAATAAGATATGGAAGGATATATAAAGTGAATATGTTTGAATTTGTGTCTGTGAGAAGAGTTTCAATCCGGGATCAGGCAGCCTTCAGAAAAGATATTTTAGTTTTTTTTTTTTCTTCTATGTTCTGTGTTTTGTATGTTTATGAAAGGCAATAAAATTTTAATAAGCAAGAAATATAATTTGGATAAAAGGAGAAGTCTGGATAAGATATGAAGTTAAATAGATAATGTAAATATTGATATTACAATTTGGAATTATTTTGTATGTTCTATTGGCTCTCTTCTTTAATTATTATTATTTTTTTAGAAAAGATTTTTCAAGTTGTTATGCCTGGATTGTGTATTGTTTTTGTAAAATTAATAAAATTTGTTATTAAAAAAAAACAGGGAGGGGGGTACCCATTCAATATCGCTAATGAGAGAGATAGAGACTGTGCTGCTGGGCAGAGAGAAACTTGATCTCCATCAAAGCGGAACACATCTCAGGACAATCCAACACCCAGGCAGACTGGTTGATCAGGACCACTGTCAACCATTCTGAGTGGCGCCTGCACCCAAGATTGTTCCAGGAGATGTCACATCTGTTCAGCCAACCAATCATAGACCTCAACTCACAGCTCCCAAGGTTCATTTCCAGATTTCCAACACAAGGAGCAGAGGGAATCAACGCTCTATGCTGTCACTGGCCTCGAGGTCTCCTGTATGCCTTCCCTCTACTTCCACTGATTCCCAAGGTGGTCCAGAAGCTTCTAGAAGAGAAAGCGGAACTATTGTTGGTGCACCATACTGGCCCAGACATCTGTGATTCACGGATCTCAGGGATCTATCAATAACAGACCCATGAAGAATTCCACCGGACAGAGTCTTGCTCACACAGGGTCTAATTCAACATCCAGATGCACAATGGCTGCACCTTGCTGTGTGGCGCTTGAGCGGAGAATCTGAAAGATGAGAAGCTCTCCAATAAAGTCATCTCTATGATCCAAGTGGCCAAACATCCTTCAACGAACTGTATATACAACGCCACCTGGAACATCTTCTGCAGGTGGTGTGATAAGGTGAGAATAGACCCTAACTCTCCATCGGTGGCTCAAATACTGGACTTTCTCCAAGAAGGTTTAGACAAAGGACTCTCACCAAACACTTTGCATAGATAGGTGGCAGCCTTAGCATCAGTCATTCCCTGTGGGGACCTACGATGCCTCGCTCATTACCCAAGGATATGCAACTTCCTCCGTGGGGCCACTAATCTGAGACCTCCAGTGCTCCATGGATACCCCACCTGGGATCTAAAAAGGGTTCTCACAGCACTCACAAAACAACCTTTTGAGCCTTTGAGAATCATGAGTCTCCACCTACTTACATACAAGGTCGTGTTCTTAGTAGCGATAACATCTTCAAGACAAATTTCTGAGCTAGCTGCCCTGTCACTGAGACAAAACTTCTACATTTTCCATTCTGACAGAGCTATCCTTCATTTAGATCCAATCTTTGTTCCCAAAATTAAATTGGCCTTCTACAGAGCACAGGAGTTGATACTCCCCAACTTCTGTCCTAGACCATCTCACAGTCTAGAGCGACAATGGCATCCATTAGATGTACAACATGCACTCCAAATCTACATAGACAGGACTGCATCTTTTAGGAAGATGAGGTGCTCTTCGTCTCCTTTCAACCTTCTACTCAAGGAAGGAAGGTCACATCATCAACAGTTGGCAGGTGGCTGCGAGCCACGATTGCAAACACTTATGAGACTATACCTATAGGTATTGCAACACATTCAACTAGGTGTGCTGCAACATCGCCTACTTGGGCGACTCAAGCGTCGATTGATGAGACCTGTAGAGCGGCAACATGGGCTTCACTGTCACCTTTCATAAGGTGCTATAAGTTGGACATTTACACTTCAACAGAAGCAGCTTTCAGAAGAAGAGTTTTGCAATGGGTCCACATGTAACAAGAGGGGACTCCAAACCAGACGGAGACCCTCCCATAGGACACGCCAAGCTTTGGTATGTCCCATGCCTGAATGGTCTCATCTGGAGAAGGGGCATTGGTACTTACCTGATATGTCCATTCTCTGTGAGCTGTGAAGAACATCCAGCCCCACCCAGAATCCGTCTGGTGTGCGTCCAATTCCGGCCAAGTATACAGAGCAAAGAATGACAATGAACTTATCACTTCAACTTTGCCAAAAACTGGGGACACTAAGGAGGAGCCTCGAGGAGTGTCCTCAGAAATTAGCTCAGCCTATCGGATGAGAGATAGAAGCAGCTCCCATACCTGGATGCTCTTCATAGCTCACAGAGAATGGACATATCAAGTAAGCACCAATGTCCCTTCTCAGCATGTGATCCAAAGACTTCTGGGGGGGCCCTGTGATATCATCCGGGAGTTCTATGAAGGCTTGAAGAAATGTTATGATTTGAATCTTGTTAAGTCTTGTGGGGTCCATGGCCATGGTCTGTAGCTACAAAAGAAATGAAGATGAAGAAAAGGTTGATGACCACTGATATAAGGCATTGGTTGAATTTGAGGCAGGAGAAAAAGAAGACAGAGAATATTTGGAAAATGGAGGTATGTGTAAACAGAGCAAGAAGAAGGATGGATATGAAACTATTAGATGATCAGTTGAGGAGACAAATAGGAGCAAGGTTGTATGTAGGATTGCATTTTAGTTCAAGCCTGTTGGTCCTAGACACAACGCCTTCAGCTTTCTATTTTCCTTTGTCTAATTGGATGCTGCACTTCCCAAGTAAATTGTTTGTCAGAATTAGAAATGGATATGTCTATTTGAAGCTATCTTGAGTATTAGGGTGAGATTTACATGGTGGAAAGTAAAGCTAACAAAAATATAAAGCTGGATAAAGAAAACACAATTAAATTAAGCAAATGAGTCAAAAATATTATACTTGTTCATTTATGTATTGAGGGAAAGGAGCCAAGACTATTTGTTGTTTTTAAAATGTCTGGAGAATAGATCACATTTTAGGTTGCATTTATCCAGAAATATTGAATATTCAAAAGGGTTCATAAATTTTTATGCATCATAGTATATGTGTTGCCTTTTCATTGTTTAGGTGTACAGATAGTGCTTAACTTACAACAGTTCGTTTCACGACTGTTCAAAGTTACAATGGTACTGAAAACGATGATGACTGTTTTTCACATGACCATTGCAGCATACTCATGGTCATGTGATCAAAATTCAGATGCTTGGCAACTGATTCATATTTATGATGGCCACAGTGTCCTGGGGTCAAACAAACACCTTTCGTGACCTTCTAACAAAGAAAGTCAATAGGGGAAGGCCAGATTCACTTAACAACTGAGTTACTAACATAACATTTGCAGTGATTCACTTAACTTGTGGCAAGAAAGGTTGTAAAATGGGACAAAACTCATTTAACAGCTGTCTTACTTAACAACAGAAGTGTTGGGCTCAATTGTGGTCCTAAGTCTAGGACTACCTGTACAAGACAGATTACAAGTACATATTTATTGCCTTATTTCTTTCATGTCTAGGAATACATATTTAGCACATTAATTCTGTCTTTCACGATCACACTAAAATCAAGATGAGTATGAAAGAAAATAGCAAATGTACAATGTACTTCATGCTTATTTAGAATTACATTCCTTATCTACACAGTGCATCATCTCATAACTTGCTGACATGTATTTTGTTTTTTTTTTCTGCTGTTACGCAGGACATGTTAATTAAGCTTGTTGACTGTTTAAAAATGAGGTTACCGAGAATTATTTCTATAGGTGACTTCACCCTGTTTCAGTTTTATTGTTTTTTTACATTTTATACATAGTTGGCATTTGCAGTGTAAGTAGTTGAGTGAAACTGAGATACTTTTAAGATGCTAGTATTCTGATTATTCAAGTAATTTTGTTCTTTTGTTGTTTTTTAAATGATGTGTTTATTGCATTATTCTCATATAAAATTAAGCAGCTGGCTATATTCCTAACTATTTTATCTACTGGCTTTAACTGTTTTTCAATTGAGACTACTGACAGTCTTTGGGTGATATTAATTCATTTCATTTATTGTTGACTTTTTTTTTCTTTCCAGGTTCTTAAATAACTTTGTAATATGTCCAGTAAATAAATGTCTTCCTAGCCTGTTGTAATGAGTTATATACTTTTACAATCCAATGCAATAAACTGAAGGCGTGCTTCATATTTTGGACTGAGTGTCTTTTAGAAATCATTACTCATCCCTGTTTAATGTAACAATGTCAGTATTCATCTGAAGAACAGTGTTTGGTGTCTTTGCTATTATATCATTATAATAAATGTGATTAATGAAATGAGTACAGAATTACAATCTCTGTGTTAGTTGGAGTAGCAGATTGTTCTTAGTCTAAATCAGAGGTGTCAAACTCAAGGCCCACGGACCTGATCCGGCATGTGGGGTGCTTAGGTGGGACCATCCTGGAAATAGCAAAGGACCGGCCGTGGTGCCTCTGCTAGTGAAAACAGGTTGCAGCAGGTAGCACTCACGGCCCCCCATACCCCATTTTGGCCAGCAGGGTGCTGCAGGAGGGCGGCTGTCCTGTCTCCTCCCCACCCCCAGCTGCCCCATGGAGATCAACTACAAATCCAGTTTGACACCCTTGGTCTAGATGTTTCTATTATATGCAAATGTTTAATCATGGAAGATAGGAATGAAATTTAGAGGAGGACGAGTAGAAAGGGAATCACATGCTTTCAGACTGCAGGAATTATCTTCCATTTTAAAAAAGGTTCTTTAAATTATACTGAAACCTGATTGTTATTCAGTATTTGTTCTATGATTATATTATTGATTTGACTGCATTTTGCTGTTTGAAGTATACATTTAAATTTCATATGTAATTGGATTTAGAAGGACTTGGACTCCCACATTAATACATTGTACTTCTAAGTGGTCAGTTCTTATTTGATTATCTGACAAATAATCAGTACATGATGAGAAATTATTATGGTTCATAGTTAATGGTAATGGTTTTTCTACTGAAGCAGTATTTTTCATAAATTATTTACAAGTACAATTTGCATGATATGATATGGGAATAGCCTTTAAGGTAATTTAGAGCCTATTCCAGCTGGACTAATTCTTCTCCCTGAAATGATCTCTCCCAATAGCAATAGCACTTACACTTATATAGCACTTCATAATGCTTTTCAAGCCTCTCTAAGCGGTTTACAGAGTCAGCCTATTGTCCCCAACAATCTGGGTCCTCATTTTACCCACCTCGGAAGGATGAAAGGCTGAGTCAACCTTGAGCCTGATCAGATTTGAACTGCCAAATTGCAGGCAGCCGATAGTCAGCAGAAGTAGCCTGCAATACTGCACTCTAACCACTGTGCCCCTGTGGCTCATCTTGTGGATGAGATCCTGAACATTTGTTAATTTTTTTAAATACTTTAATTTTTTTTCTTTTTAGTTATAAAGGCTTTTGTGGTTGGTATCATGAAATTCATGATACAAATAATTGAAATGAACATGTTTTCTGCACAGATAAGCTTTTCTCTATGGCTAGAGGAATCTCAGCGCCAAGTAGTAATTTGGGGTTGAAGAGCATTTCCTATAGGTTGCTTTGGTGGCTGGAGGAAAAGTGTGGATTAGACTGAGTATTGGTCTCTTCAGGCCTTTTTTATAAGAATTGTTTTCAGGACCACAGCTTCCAATATAAATGTGGGTGGGTGCTTGGAATGTTTTGTTTTATCATGTATCTTCTCTTGAAATCAAGATTTATTTTAAGAACTTCTTTTAAGGATTTATTTTACCACAGACTAAATTAGTATGTTAATATATAGAACTTGGGAGAAAAAATGATTTAAGCATTGTTGATTCTCTTTTTAAAAGAGGAAGCCCTCATCTGAAAGGAACACCGTATTATAAGGAAGAACAATGTGCTCCATCATTAAATCTAGAGAAGAAACAAGTGCTAGATTTACAAGCAGCTATTACCAGGTACAGTGACTAATAATTTATATATTTAAATTCTTTACCAGAACCAGAAGGAAATAAGGTGATTAATAATACACCATTATCGGATTATAGTATTATTAAGAGTAGAAGTGAATAATGTCATCTTATTGCTTGGCAGTTCATCAGAATCTTTAGATCTTATCATCATCTGTTATCTAATTCTTTTAATCAGAAATGATACAGCTACCCCCACCAAACAATTTCTAGAAAAAAGCTTACATATTGTTATTTATCAATTTGACTGCCACCTCATTCAGAAAGTGACTCACAATGATTACAGAACCATATTAAAACATGTGCTATCTTATTTCTAACATATTGTTTATAAACAGAAAATTCATTTTTAAGATTACATACCTAATTCAGATACAACTAATTTACTGTTAAATAACATGAAATTTTATTTTAAAATGTGAATGATAGGTTGATTTTTTTCATTGAAAATAACATACAGAAGTTCTCTGCAAGCAATACAAGATTGCAAAATAGCTTCCTTGAATAGGAGGTAGAATTATATTTTTGGGAATAGCATTGAATAGCAATAACTATAGGATAATAAAAACAATTTTTTAAAAAGATAACTTTTAGGATTTTAAAATTCCTACTATAAAATTATTTTTCTAGATGCACATGCCACAGCAATGAAGTAATGTGTTATTGTAGAATGGAATAAATTAAGGCACTTCCCAGCTTTTTTATGAATATGAATTTTTTGCACTATGTATTGAAATGAATGTGTTGTGCAGTATGTTTCAAATATAATCCAAATGGCTATTTTTAGACTTTGCCTTTTTTAGATTTTCAAAGCACTCTGAATTTATGAAATTGTTTTCAGGCAGATTTAATAGCTATTTTTTTCTTTGAATTTCTTTAATTCTGATAAAGTGATTATAGTTACTGATAGTAGAACATGGTAGTTCAGTTCAATGTATTTGTAATGAGAAATATTTTAACAAATACCGTGTTTCTCACATAATAAGGCCGGGCCTTATTTTTTTTGACCCCTGAAAGAACGGCTAGGCCGTCTTTTCAGGGGTGACTTAATTCCCCCCCCCCCATGCATCCTCGGGTGGGCAGGTGGCGACAGCTTCGGGAGACCTTCCGCCACCATTGCTTTTCCTTCTCCCTTGCTGCCGCGGCATTAGAGCAACGCCACAGCATTTGGCACAGCCACGTGCGGCCAGTCAGGGCTCCTCCCTGCAACCGGAGCCCTGAGGAGACACTTGGCTTCAGGCGCTCCTGTCGCCGCCTTCCCTTTGCCTTCAAAGGCAAAGCGAATTATTTTTAAAACCTCCGCTCATCTCGCCAGGGCCGCGCTAGAGCCATGCAGGCTGGGCAGAGCCAGGAAACACCCGTGGCTCGCTTTCCCGGCTCTGCCCAGCCAGCACGGCTCCGGCGCAGCCCTGGTGGGATGAGCAGAGGTTTTTAAAATAATTTGCTTTGCCTTCAAAGGCAAAGAGAAGGCGGCGACAGGAGCGCCTGAAGCCAAGTATACCAACAACAAAAGGCAAATCCTCAAGGTGGGCTGAAGGGAGGTGGCTGCATGCCCCCCGGTCTGCTTCAATGCAAGGTCCTGACCTTGCCCAATTGCAGCATCCTGCCATTGCCGCCGCATCCTTTTCGCCGCCGCCTCCCTCTCCGACTGCGAAACTCGTGTGCTTCGTCAAACGCTCCAAGTGAGGCGAGCTCTTTCATACACACACACACATACAGAGACGCCGTTGTGCTCCGAAAGGCTGGCTCTTTTCTCTAGCCGAGGCTGACGTCTGACTGAATCTCTATCCCGCTCCTTTATCCTCATGATGGGGTCGGCAACGATGCTCTCTGGTGCGGCCACCTCAGCTTGCCAGCCTTGCCCCGCTATGAGAAGATACTGTGACAGCCGCCGCTGCCGTGCTCCCTTCTCTTTCCTTGCCTCTCCTCCCTTCGCCGGCAGGAGCGTGCGCGCCTGCTGCCACCACCGCTGCTCCTGAGACCAGCTGGGGCAGGCAAGCAAGCAAGGTGGCTGCGCTGTCTTCTATTTCCCTCAGCAAAGCGCCACCGCTGCCGCCACCTGAGATGGGCAAGGAGGAGGCGGAGGAGGCGCCCGAAATGTTCTAGTTCACTCATTCGAGCAAAGCGCAAGCACTGAGTCTCCCGATATGAAGTGCCCCACCAACGCAGGCAGCACCATATCTGGGTATGCAACAAAGTACTTCCTAACGGCAACCCCCCTGCCATTCCCCCTCATTTTGCATGTTTAAGAAGGGCCTTAATTTGGGGGGAGGGGCTTAATTTGATTTTATGCCAATAAATCATGCTGGGGCTTCCTATTGGTGGAGGCCGTATTGTTGGAGAAACACGGTAATAAAATAAAAATGGGAATAAATGTTTCTGTTTATTCTGTTCATACTAATGCAATATTTTTTCGATTAGTTTTTTTTTTTACTTTGGAAACTCAGAATATATCAATTAATCCTCCAAATATCTCTAGCCGTTCTTGATATATTGAGGCGAATAATTTTATGGTTGATAGCAATGGTGTTCATAGTCATAACTATTTTGAGTATAAAAATAGTTAAAATGGCAGTTATTAATGAGTCTGACTGCCCCCTCCCCCAACCCCATGGTGTTAGTTAAATAAAAGGAAGGGTGTTCACAGATCTGTGTCAATTGCCAAGAGCTCTAGTTTACCTACAAATAAGCATGGAATTGATTATTAACAGTCAGGATAACACTGGTGCCAACAACAATACTTTTGTAGTCTACTGCTGACTATAGTTTAGAACAATATCACATCTTCTGTTTTCTCCTGTGCAATTTAGATTCTACTAACTTTTCAAGCATCATAAGCCCCATTTCATTTCAAACATTTTAACACTCCCAAAAAATTCTATTTCAGCATACATGACATGGTTTTAGTTTAGAAAATACATAATTTTGAACTATTTTTTTACTAAATCTTTTCAGCATGGCATTCCAGAAAAAAGATCAATATATTTAATGGATTGAAAAATGTCCCCTCAATATTTAAAGTATGTGAAAAAAATTCTGAATTTGCAAGAAATTTAGATTCTGCAAGACAGGACTTTGAATTTTCAAATGTTATTTCATGATCGTGTGTGTGTGTGTGTGTGTGTAAGAGAGAGAGAGATCTTTTCCTGCAGCAACACTGAGTATCATGACATGTCTCCTCCTAAAGCCTAGTCCTCACTTATGAACCACAAAACCTGTCATTAAGCAAAGTAATTGTTAATTGAAATGCTACGTGACTGCACTGACTTAAATTAGTTCTAGTGGTGGTTCTTAAGTGAATCACTACAGGTTGTTAAGCGCAATGTCATGTGACTGCAACTTGCAAGTTCCTGTGATTTCCCTATTGACTTTGCTGGTTGAAAGCTGGCTGTGGAGGTTGCAAATAGTGATCACGTGACCATAGGAAGCCTCAACCATTGTAAATGTGGACTCATTGCCAAGGGCCCAAATTGCAATCATGTGACTTTGGGGGTGCTGGGATGGCTGTAACTTTGAGGACTGGTTATGAATCTCCTTTTTCAATGGCATCATATCTTTGAACAGCCTCTGAAGAAGCAGTCAACAGACCACATGTATATAGTCTATACTGTATATATAATTATTTAAAGTACAAATGTCCATGATCTCAATTGCCAATACAGGGTCAGAACCCCATTGAATTCCCATTGGCTACACATTGTGCTTGTGCAGCAAGTCCCAAAGAGGACAAATCTTGTTGTGTAGCGCCACCTAGTGGTGACCAATGTAACTGAAAACACAATGTGTACATTGTATAAAAATAGAACATTTTCCTTTTCCCTTAAAGTGGAGGGGATGGAAATTGTGTAAAACCTTGTACATGCAAGCATGAAATAATGAAACATTGTATTTTTCTTTGCTCTGAAAGCTTAATAGGAGGTGAACTGTATATATCATTTTGATTAATTTCAGAAAGTTGGGAAGCTCTAAAGTAGTACCCAAAAGGTCTGTATCTGATTTATTCTGCTTCCTTTAGAATGCAGGGTTACTTTCAACAGTTCTTGTCCTTCCATCACTATATCCTGCTGGTAATATTAGGTTATTTCTACAAAAATGTTTAAAAGTTCTAAAGAGAATTGATATATTGGTAAGATTGACATTTTTTTTTGTATCAAATGTTTGATAAAACAATGTGCCTCGCTTGTAGTTTACAGTCCATGCTAGAGGATCTGATTATTGCTACGGCTGATGGTCTTCTACATCTTATTCACTGGGATGGTTTGACAAATGGAAGGAAAGCCATAAATCTCTGTACAGTACCATTTTCGGTGGATCTACATTCATCTAGAGGTATTTCTTATATGTATATATGGTTGAAAAGGGGGGATTTTAAATTAAAATTTAGTTATTAGTTTTATTAATCCATAGTGTTCCCATTTCTTATATTATGTGAAAATAGAACTGGTGAAGAGAGCTTACAATTTAATAATGGCAGCTTTTAATAACTGTTCTTTATCAGGTTCTTTTTTGAGTTTTGAAAATGTACACATAAGAAATATGGAATACTGTGCTACTCTTGATGGATTTGCTGTAGTGTTTAACGATGGCAGAGTTGGTTTTATTACACCAATGTCAAGTGGATTCACAGCAGAGGTAAGATTTCTTAGGAGTTCAATAATAGTTTGATTAGCTTTTCCAAGATATATCAAATTATTTGGTCATCTGTCATAGTCTGTTTAATAATATTTGAGCTATGCCTGAGAAATTGTGAAAATTTATAAAATTAGCCTCATTTACTAGGAAATAGGATTAATAATTTACAGAAATATTCTAAATAAAATAAGGTTCACTTTTTTGCAGTAAAATATTAATGTAAGATCATCCTATAAAGAAAAAAAGAGTGAAGTAGACAAGTAATATTTCTAGAATATCAGCTTCTTTCATAATCACATATTATATTCTGCTAGTAAATTTCAGCTATATCATTTTGTTTCTTGTAAATTTATTTCTTTAAAATATGTTGTTCCCTTTATTTATACATTCTTTAATATTTAGCACTATATAAAACAAATATTTCAAAATGCATGATACTGTACTTATATCAGTTTAAAACTTGTACCAGTTTAAAAAGGGCACATAGACCACACCTCATTTTAACCTGTAATGCAAGGTGCTGAAAGATAAACAGGTAACTTGGATAAAATACTCTTGCAGCAACTCCATGGAGTTTGGGCACAGGAAGTTTTTGATGGAACTTGCGTGGCTGTAAACAACAAGTACAGATTAATGGCATTTGGCTGTGCAAAGTAAGTTGAGCATCTTAACTCAGAACTGGAATATATTCTTTTTAGATTATCTGAGGGTAAAATTGTTACTGTGCTAAAGTTACTGAATTCCTAATTACCAATGGTTGATTTTTGCCTTTTATATTCAGGGCTGAATTTGTTTGCTTTTTATTATTTTAAATTTGGTTGTTAACTAGAAGATTCTGTTCTGAAGGAAAAAAGTTGGATGTGAAGAAATAAATAAGAAAACCAACCAATCCAATCTAACAAGTACTGTGCATATTTATTTATCTAGTAGATCCCAATGGATTCAGTTGGATGCAGGATGTAGCACTCACCAGCAGTTCTTTCAAGAAATCATATGTTAAATCTAGAATTGGTTTAAGGAAGCATTCGTGCTCAAGTCACTTTTTGTCACTTGAATCAGGCTCTCTGCACAGCCCTAATACGATTGTAACATCTGTTCCCCTCTGATACTAATGAGGTACAGGTAGTCCTTGACTTACACAACAGTTTAGTGGTTTAGTGACCATTCAAAATTATAATGGCACTGAAAAAAGTAACTTATGACCCTTTTTCAGTTATGATCTTTCCAGCATCCCCATGATCATGTGATCAAAATTCAGATACTTGGCAACTGGTTCATATTTATGAATGTTGCTGTATCCCAAGGTCACCTTTTGTGACTTTCTGACAAGCAGGTCATAAAATGGGGCAAAATTCATTTAACAAATATCTCACTTAACAACAGAAATTTTGGGTTCAAGTGAGGACTACTTGTATTTGAATTAATTATATGAAAGTGGACTTATTCTTTACATTCACATTTTCATCTGACCAGCTTAATTTTAATTTTTTTGTCTCAGAATTGTTTGTGTTTTTTCCTCCTTTTCTAGTGGTTCTGTGCAAGTGTATACAATAGATCATTCCACAGGGGCCATGCAACTATCTCACAAACTGGAACTAACACCCAAGCAATATCCTGGTAAGCCTTATTATATTAGCAGTCAGGTTGGATTGTTTATGTTTTTTTTAATGATATCCCTCCTTGATTCATTTATAATAGGTAAATACAGTAGCTTGGCATACAGTGGCGATACCGAAGGCTGAGCTACCTATCCAATCATCTGGGTTTATGCATATTAAATTGAGTATACCCCATATAGTTCTATAGCAGACAATATATGTCTGACAAACATTTAAAATATTATTACCCATCATAAAGTACAGTCAGGCTGGCCATGTTATGCTCATGGTAAAACCATCTCCATATAGACAGTTATTTCTTTCTTTTAAGGATGAGTCAACAGCTGTTTGTTAACAGTAACAGAACTAGCAAATGTGAGCTGAAAAGAAATCTAAAAACATTCTAGAGGTTGAGAAATAACTATTTTTGCCATAGTTCTGTTTTTTTTATTCTAGTGGTCATAATGGTTTTTCAACACAGGTCATTCTATTAGTTACCCAACATGAATGCATTCTTTGCTTAGTCACACAAAGAGAAATTGAGGTCCTTAGTTACCAGGAAAGAAGGTTCCCTTTGCACCATTTATACATCTAACACATAGTTTAGAAAGTTATAAATCTTGCTTTGCATTTCCAGGTATTGTGCTCTGACTACAGTCTTGCTAGAGAAATAGAGAAGTTGTTGGGAAACAGTTATAAGGTTCACTTACGTTGTTCCAATATTTTTTACTAGCTTGGAAGGAATTGTGGCAGGGCTTCAAAGATCTATGACAACTGAGCTAAAAGAGGAAAGAGGGAGGCAGAATGTAGATACGCAGTTTCTGTTCATCCTGATGACTTCTTCTTCTGTTTTTGTGCATTACTTCTGTGTACCTTGTTGTATGTGCAAAATTTAATAAAATTAAATGCATCCTGTTAGGATTAATATTTTGGGGGATATTCCAAAGAGCCAATATACTACAGTCTTCCCTTTACCTTGTAGCTAAATCTCTCTTTCTCACCCCAAAAGAATAGCACTTGTGGAATTGAATTGAATCCCTTTTGTATCATTTTGAATTTCCAGAAGAAAAGTGGGAGTTAAATATATTAAACATTATTCAACTATTGCCCATCTTTAAAATAGTTAAAAAATTTAAAACAGGTTTTTAAAATCTGCCAATAATTTTTGTATTTCAATAGATATTTGGAACAAAACAGGAGCTGTTAAACTCATCAGATGGTCTCCAGATAATTGTGTTGTTATGGTGACCTGGGAATGTGGAGGCCTGTCTTTATGGAGCGTATTTGGAGCCCAGCTTATTTGTACTCTAGGAGGTGACTTTATGTAAGTAATTTGTGTTTCATATTAGGAAATTTAACCAAAATATGTATCTGCTATTCAACTTTTTATTTTCTACACAAAGCTTTTAAAACTATTTTTCTTTGTTTAGTTATTTAATATCTAAAACTGTATATATTATCGACTGAATTAGTATAGCAAAATGCTCATTTTTTTCCTGCACAATATTTTGATGAAATGTTAACAACATGCCAATGAGAGGCTTTATCTGCAACTTCAAAACCTGTTCTCCCTTCAGTCTCTGTTTTACAAAATATAGGCCTATATTTTTATGTGCTATGTATGCCTTCTAAATTCAGGGCTGTTTTTAATAGCTACAGAAGAGCTTCCTTCTTTCCTCTGTTTCTTCTCTGTAGGCTTGATGAAGTTGATAAAACTGATCTGAAGTGATACTTTTAAATTCATAGAAAAGTACAAATGATATTAAAGGTCTCTAGAATAGGGTTGGGCAGATATTTATATCTCATATAAATATACCTATTATTTATATCTCATATATACCTATTATTTATATCTCATATATACCTTTTTTTCTTGGCTATTTAGATTTAATATATCAAGGATGAACTTCTAGGGAATTAAAAATGCCCCCCTATTAATATAAACGTAGTGACCTGAAACATGAAGTCCCTTTAATATCCAATATTTAAATGTAATATTTTGTTTATGCTATTCATTTTAGTCATCGAACTGATGGTACTAAAAAGGACCCTCTAAAGATCAGCTCTATGGTGAGCATTATTTATTATTATTTTACTAGTCTTTTTCTCTCTCATGTAGGTACGCATAATTAAATTTTATTCTAATACTTTATCAATAAATTGACATGGACTTATCCATTCTACTTAACTCTCTTTCTGCATTAATATGACAATCCAGATATTTTCAGGTTACTTTTTAAATTTAATTTATTTAATTTACACACACAAAAAAAATCAGGTTCATAAGATTTAGCAAATTATATTCCCAGCCAGGGACAGATCTTAGAAAATCACAGTATATCATTCTTTCCATCACAATAACAAGACCATTCAATTCATAGGAACTGGAATACCGTATATACTCGAATATAAGTCGACCCGAATATAAGCCGAGGCACCTAATTTAACCACAAAAAACTGGGAAAACTTATTGACTCGAGTATAAGCCAAAGGTGGGAAATGCAGCAGCTACTGGTAAATTTCAAAAATAAAAATAGATACCAATAAAAACTTTCACTAGGACAGTTGAGAATAAGTTTGATGTTCACAATTTCCTCTTTGAAAGAGACCAGTAAATAGGGAACAAGAAGATGAAGAAAAAGAAGTGTGTTTTTTCACACTTTTCACACTGCAGTGAACAAAAATGGCATCATAGGAACAGGCTTATTCTCAGTCCAAAGGTTTGTTTCTGATTTCTTCCCTGATTTAAGGGAAATTTGGGAAACGATCTCACTATCATGAAAGGTTTGATTGATTCACTAACCCAAAAGATGATGATGATGACAGTAGTAGGCAGGAGTCACTCTCTGCCTTGCAAGAAAAAACCAAGAGCCGTTCTTATGATATCTCTCTCTCTCTCTCTCTCCCCCCCCCCCAATAAAGTCAAGCCCTTTCCAGCACGCGCGCGCAATCCGCCCCCGCCCCTTTGCACCTTGCAAATGCAAAATCCTGGGGTTTTTGCATTTGCAAGGTGCAAAGCGGCGGGGGCGGATCACGCGCGCGTGCTGGAAAGGACTTTACTGTATTACGGGGAGAAAGAGAGAGAGGGAGAGATCATAAGAACGGCTCTTGCTTTTTTCTTGCAAGGGAGAGAGTGACTCCTGCCTCCCACTGTCATCAACATCATCTTCTTTTGGGTTAGTGAATCAATTAATTTGGGAAATGACCTCACTATCAGAAAACAACGCGAGCTGCCACCACCACCTCCTCCTCCCCCTCCTCCCGAGTGGACTGAAAGCAGCTGGAGCTGAGGAAATGAAGCTGAGTGGAGCGACCTCAGCTCGCGTTGCTTTCTCAGCCTAGAGCTCAGAAAACAACGCGAGCTGCCTCCCCCTCCTCCCCCTCCTCCCGAGTGGACTGAAAGCAGCTGGAGCTGAGGAAATGAAGCTGAGTGGAACGACCTCAGCTCGCGTTGCTTTCTCAGCCTAGAGCTCAGAAAACAATGCGAGCTGCCTCCCCCTCCTCCTCCTCCCCCTCCTCCCCCTCCTCCCGAGTGGACTGAAAGCAGCTGTAGCTGAGGAAATGAAGCTGAGTGGAGCCGAAGCAACCTCGGCTCGCGTTGTTTTCTCAGCCTAGAGAAAGGGGAAGGGGGCTCATCTGGACCAAGGGTGAGTCTCCCCCTCAGTTCCCCCTGAAGGATCTTCCGTCACTTTTGCCTTCTGCCTACATTTTCCCTCTGTTAAAATCCCCCCCACACACACACACACTTATTTTCGGTTGGATAGATTTCGTGTCTGAGCATTCTCACATGGCGGTGGGTCTTCCCCCCCAAAAAAAAACAGTTAAAAAAGAAAAAACAATATATCCTCAAGCAAGAACTTTTCTGCTTCCGATTACCCCCATCCTTAAAAGTTGCAAAGGAAACACGGAAGCAGGGAAGCGGCTGCCCAGCTTCGGAGCTCCACACCATTTTTTTTTCAGAGGGGAATCTGACTCGAGTATAAGCCGAGGGGGGTTTTTTCAGCACAAAAGATGTGCTGAAAAACTCGGCTTATACTCGAGTATATACGGTATGTCTTGGATACCAGTTCTCAGAAAATACTACTAATATTTTACAGAACAAAGTTGACCTTTGGATAGGGATTTTGTCTGTGGTTTCTCGTAGCACACATGGCTCTAAAAGGTATATAGAATTGTGAAAATATCTGAAAATGGTGGGAAAGGGAGATATAAAGGAGGAGAATTGTGCTTTTCATCACACTTATTGCTGTCAACTTGATATTAGGCATTCTTTAATTCTAGACAGTATTTCTCTATTCTAGTGTTTTAGTTGTTTTAAATGATACACGCTATTTTTTTTATTTTTCTTCTCAGAGTTGGGGATCTGAAGGTTATCATCTATGGGTAATCGATGCAAATAACTCTGGGAATTCAATGACCGAGAGCAAAAACAAAGGGCAACGTTTTGGTATTTTGCAATTTCAGTTCATCAAAAGTGCACTCGCAGTTAATCCTTGCATAGTAAGTATTCATGTTTGATGATTTGTAGTGCTGGGTCACTTGTATTGTATTTTTGGTCAAAATGTTGCCTAATTTGAATTATATTAAAATTATTTTTTTAAAGAAAATATAAATAAAACAGCATTATTATTTGCACAGCCACCACTTTCTTAAATAATTATTCTTAAATAATCTTTTTCCAATTTTATTTGGTTTTCTTATTTTCTTTAAAACTTTATTTATGTTACCGTTCACTGTCTGAAGTACTGGTTTCTTTGTTTGTTCACAGAGCAACCAGGAGCAGGTTCTCCTTCAGGGAGAAGATCGCTTATACTTGAACTGTGGAGATGTAGTGCAAGCTCAGAACCCTCGAAGTTCCTCAGCACATGCGGAACCTAAGACTGTCAGGGAAAGAGGCCAATTTTCATATGAGAGCTTAGATTCTCAGGGTTTAAGCACTTTATTAGGGCACAGGCATTGGCATGTTGTACAGGTAACTTCCTCTCTTGGCATTTGACTGCTTCCCCCTCACATCTTATTTGTTGAATGCCCATCAGCTTCTGCTGTGAAAAAAAGACCAGATTAAAAACTAGTGACTTCCCAAGTCTACATCTTAAAACTGCTTTGACTTCCTCATATAAGAAACCTACCTTTAGTTCTATAACTGCTATTGTCTATTAGGATCACAATATCTTTACTGTTAAAACTTCCTAACTGATTTTTTTTACTTATGTTCTTGATATAGACATACATGCCAATAAATATACGTATGCCAATAAATATAAAATATACATGAAAATAAAAAATGCTGAATGTCTACTATAAAGATACCCAGAGATCTTGTACTGAAAATGGGAATAAATATTTGCAGATGTGACCATATAGTTTTTTATCTATTGATTTTGATGAAATATGGTAATTGTAAAAAATGTTCATAGTGCTTTGTTTTCTTCTTTTAAAGATTCACAATATATATTTGGAGATCAATTGGCCCATAAGGGTAAGTTGCTTTAAAACGTTAATACTTTACAATTTTTATTGTATTTACATAGAAATTTTACTTTTTATAGAAATGAATTGGAAGGAGCAGCTTGCATTAGAAATCATTATTAATGAAATAGGACAAATAGTACAATTGCTTTGTTAATAAAGATCTGACAAGTTGCATTTATCTTCTTCATAAACAGTTTTCAGCCATTGATAAGATGGGGCAGAATGTAGCTGTAGTTGGCAAATTTGGCTTTGCACATTACTCTCTGCTTTCCAAAAAATGGAAACTGTTTGGCAACATTACCCAGGTGAGTGGCTGATTATAAATGAATTAGTGGGGGGAAAAACATTACAGTCTAAAAATATAATTACCAATTTATAGAATGTCACTGAGATTTATAGACTTGCTTGCTAATCTATGGTGTGTAATGTATGTAATGTTATGTATGTAGTATATGTATGTATTAAATAATAGACATTTAGATTAAGGCTCATATAAATAGTTTCTTATCTCAGTGCTTAATGGTGGATATGACATTTTGTATTTTAGAAGAAAGGAGGGCAGCATCTTGTAAAAATAGATCATTCCAGTAATACTGTAATTAAAGGATTCCTTATAATTTTGCTAAAAAAATAGAACTGTTGGCTAATAACTTGTCTGGCAGAATTCATTTTGGAGAAGAGAGAGGCAGTATTGTTTCTGTTATTTATCAATGTTGTGAATGAAGGGGGTGGATTATAATAAGGGGTGGGGGGGAAGGCAGGCCATGGGTATATTTATTCCCAAAATAGCTTAACTTAAATTCTTTCTTCTACCAAAGGCAGCTACAACAAGTAGCTCTGTAGGAAGGATCCTGGAAGCTTTCTGTGTTTTACATTGTATATTAGTTGGTTTGGAGGTTTTTTATTTTGAAATATGGGTTCTAAATAATGTAATAAATAAAATGAAAACTGAAAGACTCTTAGGTAAAATTAACTCCATCATTCAGTCATCTTACCTTACAGCCAGAAACACATCAAGGAAATTCTGGAGATTTAAGACAATAGCATTGCTTTCAATAGCAAGGGAGATATGCAGAAAATTTAAAATGTGAAAACAGCTTAACTTGAGCTCCAAACAGCTGTTTTCAATAGAAAACGGGCTTTTTCCAATGCTATTCAGACTTTACCAAAACCATTAAAAAATTCCAACAAGTTCAGAATACCATCAAAACATTTCCTATGGGATCAGATCAGTTGTATCGAGCTTGACACAGTTCTTTCAAATTCAAAATGGCATTTCTAGCTCAAATTTTTTTCCAAAGTGGGATGTTTCTTTCTGCTATCTTCTCAAGATCAATCCCTAATGATTATATAGTGATGTCAAAGCCCTTACCTGCTGTTCTTATAAATTGTGTAAATACAACATTTAGGATTGACTTCTAGAATTCTCAGGGCTCCGGAAGAGTTAATAAAATTAACATTCTAATGTTTATCCCTAAATGTTGTTAGCAATGTTATTAACATTTTTCATTATGTAATTGTATTTGCCTTGATTGTATTAACCTTGATGGATAAGCTGTTGGGGTAAGTGGATTTTTAGAAAGTTGAATAATTCTAGCTGTCCATTTAATTTTAGGAACAAAATATGACTGTTACTGGAGGCTTAGCATGGTGGAATGACTTCATTGTCATTGCATGTTACAACTTAAGTGACCGCCAAGAAGAGGTAAGGCAGACCTTGAATATAAAAGACTGTTAATGTACTTTTATGGCAACATTAAATAGAAATCTGCCTGTTATATTAGTTATATTAGAAACTTTATTGCCTGCATAGCAATAACAATTAAAAATAACAATAACTACTTGTTATTTTCATTTTTCTTTCTGTTCTCAGAAAGTATTAGGATTAAAATTAATATTCCTCAAAATTCTGATTTTTATAAATGTGTTTTTTATCACTGCTGATACTACCTTCCTGAGATAAGGAATGCCCAGTAATATATTTGAAAGAAAATCAAAAGGAGAAAGTAGACTCATTCTAAAACTCCAAGGACATTTTGTGGCAGGCTATATTGGGATATACTTGGGATAAGAGAAATTCCCCAGATTTTTATATCCAGACATAAATAACGTGATGTTAGTCTCATTTTCCTTATGAATGTGATTGTTCAGAAATTGGATTCTACCTCTAAAAATGTTTAAAGGTAACTGTGAAAGTTATATTATTTCATATTGTAAGATTAATTGTTCATATGTCTGCCCAATATTATTTCCATACAGTGCTTTTAATATAATAATAACCTATACAGAGTGTTCTTTCTTCCTCATCTCAAAAGAGGAAAAGGATAGTGAATGAAGAAAATTTAGTATCACAACAGAGATGAAAAATCCACTCTATGAAAAAAATTTTTAGCTAGAGTGTAAATCAACCAGGTTGCCTTATTATAAGTTCCTCATGAAAAGACGAGGCTTGAAAATTAGTTTAAATTTTCCTTATAAGTTTGTGATCAAAAGTATTCATTATTCTTTTCAGCTAAGAGTATATTTACGAACAGCCAATCTGGACAATGCATTTGCTCATATCACCAAAGTGCAGGCAGAAACATTATTGCTCAGCGTCTTTCGGGACATCATAATTTTGTTCAGAGCAGACTGTTCTATTTGCCTTTATAGTATTAAAAGAAAATCTGATGGGTAAGTATACTTCGACTATGTTATTGCATAATTGGTTTTGTTTTAGTGTGTGGTGAGGGAGAAAGAAGCCTTTGGTGAAAATCTCTTGAATCAGATTTGAATGGTGTCTTTTTCGCTCTTGTTCATTCTGATGTGCCCGCCCCCCCCCCCCCAAACACTAACACAGAGTTCAGTATTACAGGCATTAAGTCATGGTTAGCTCAGCAGGTACTTCATATTAGGGAACTCAACAAAGCTAACCTTAAAAATGAAAAACATTTTCCTTAACCAGTTGCATTAGAAAATTGCCAAAGGAATATATACTTAATAATTCAATATATAGCCTATTGTAATCTGATTTATGTTTCAATGCTGTTTGGTTACAAGGAATATTTTCAATGTCTTGGTCTCATAAGGATTGTTCCATTATCCTGAAAATTATTATCATACTGATAAAGATGTTAGAATACCTCACAGATGTTTATTTGGGGCTAGTAGGACACTGACCACTGGACTTTTCTTTGTCTTTCAGCCCTAATCCTACTACAAGTATGCAGGTTCTGCAAGAGGTTTCTATGTCACGTTATATTCCTCACCCTTTCCTTGTGGTGTCCGTTACTTTAACATCAGTAAGAACAGAGACAGGTATCAGCTTGAAAATGCCACAGCAGGTATCTACAGTTTTTTTTTTTTTTAATTATTTTAGAGCTAGAGAAAGCAGATTTTCCACTTGAAAACAGTATATGTGAGACAGCACCATCCCTCATTCAATTTTCCCCACTTGTTGTTCGGGCAAGATACATGAGAGGACATAGTTGATAAATCATGGTGTTTTAGGTTAAGGACAAGAGAAAAATGCATGTATTTGAACTAACATTGATCTTCCTAATATTCATAATACCTTTATGAAGGAATGATTTAGATTGCTGCTGTTTTTGCAGCTTCCTGTAGGTTTGTTTTTTTTTTTAAAGTTGATGCTACTGAGAAATTGTGGTTGTTCTGAATGAGGCTTTACTTGTAAAGCTTTTGAGGTTTCAGTATGGCTCCGTGATGTTCAACATCAAAAATAAGCTACGGGGAGACATAAGGGATATAATGTTATCAGTCTGCTGAATGATAGTTAGCTTTATGTTTCAGAGAAGGCAATTGAGTCATCAGCTTTTTATCAATGGCCAGCATATATTGAATGATATTGAATAATATGCTTTTATAAACACAATGCTGATAATGATGTATTTGAACTTTCAGAAAAATAGTAGATTCAGGAAAATTGAAAAGGAATAATAAATGTTTGTTTTTCTTTAAGGCCTGTGAAGCAGAGAGCATTATGTTAAATTTAGCAGGACAGCTAATCATGGTACAGAGAGATCGATCAGGTCCTCAGATCCGAGAAAAGGAGAGTAGCCCCAACCAAAGGAAACTTGTGAGTTATCTTATGGAAAAATCTCCATGAAAGAAATGCACATTGTGAATTAATCTAAACATGTAATACTTTGTTGATCTTATAATTACAGCAAGCATTCTTTGTTTATAAATGACTGTAACTTTTCTAAATTCTTGTAACATTGCTTTTCTGTAACTGTCTTTTCTTTAGATGCAAATTAGAATTTGTTTCCATTATTATTTTGAAATAGCACTTGCTTATCCAACATTGTATGATAGTGAATAATGTACAGGACTGTTTTCAAACACAACTAACAATTCAGCTGCCAAACTGTAGCAATATCTTAATAAATATAGAAAGGACAGAAGGGATAAGGGTACTGATATTAAAAAAGGGATTTAATATAAGTAGCAAATATAGGCAGTACTGTAACTTTAGATTATTTTTAACTGAACCTTTCCTTCATTTCTGTACTTCGGTAACTCATTTATGTTAATACAGAGTAAAGAAAAATAGATAATAAGCTGTATTGCTGATTATTAAAAAAAATATGAAAAAATACATTGTGGCAATAGGAAAATATGAAAAAATTATGGAGGAGATTAGGAAGAGCTACATTAAGTTAGTAAACTAACGTTTGATCATGCTTCTATTAAGGAAGAATGAGTTGTCAGCAAAATTAATGCTTGTGTGTTGCCATATAAAACTTGATGAACAACTTGTGAAAAAGAGAAAAAAGAAAATAGGCTAATTAGTATTATTCCTATGTTCTCAGCTGCCATTCTGTGCTCCTGTTGTACTTGCCCAGTCTGTAGAAAATGTTTGGACGACGTGCCGTTCTAACAAACAGAAACGGCACTTACTGGAGGCTCTGTGGCTCAGCTGTGGGGGATCAGGTATGAAGGTCTGGCTTCCTCTGTTTCCCAGGGACCATCGCAAACCACATTCCTTCCTTTCAAGACGGATCATGCTGCCTTTCCACATTAATATCTACCCCTTGGCTGTTTTGTTTGAAGACGCCTTGGTTCTTGGTGCTGTCAATGACACTGTGCTCTATGACTGTTTATACACTCACAGCAGTGCTGTTGAACATTTAGAGGTCCTCTTTCCCTTCTGTATTGTCGAGAGAACATCTCAGATCTACCTCCATCACATTTTACGCCAGCTTTTGGTGAGGAACCTAGGCGAACAAGCCTTGCTTTTGGCTCACTCTTGTGCTGCACTACCCTATTTCCCTCATGTTCTAGAACTGATGCTCCATGAAGTGCTGGAAGAAGAAGCTACCTCGCGGGATCCCATTCCCGATCCTCTCCTTCCCACTGTGGCTAAATTTATTACAGAGTTCCCCCTCTTCCTACAGACTGTTGTTCATTGTGCTAGAAAAACAGAATACGCTCTATGGAATTATCTCTTTGCTGCTGTTGGAAATCCAAAAGACTTATTTGAAGAGTGTTTAATGGCCCAAGATTTGGACACAGCCGCATCTTACCTTATTATTCTGCAGGTAATTACATTCGCTCATTTGATTCGGAAAAGTGATACGGTGTGCTAAGCATGCACAAGCATCTTACTTCAATAGAGCTTTTTCTCTTACAAGTATATATTTATTAAATAAGAACAGAAATAAAAAATAAGAGAGGGGTGCTAATTACCTTTGGGAATGAAATTGTCTACTGTGCAATCACCTGTGTAAGCATAGATTCATACAATAGGTGCCACTAGGCCATTTCCAGTTAGCAGTCCTATCATAGTCATGGATAGTAAAATCATTGGCCATGATTATTGGACTCAGACAATGAAATCAAAGGTGTGAAGTTGGATGTTTGCTTTTATCTGCAGCCTTTTCTGTTTGCTTACTGATGTGCTAAATAAAAAGAATCAGTGGCTTCTGTGTAAAAAGTGTTTTATATTGGTTTCAGAATATGGAAGTTCCAGCAGTTAGTAGGCAGCATGCAACTCTGCTATTCAATACAGCTTTGGAGAAAGGAAAGTGGGATCTTTGTCGGCACATGATCAGATTTCTGAAAGCCATTGGCTCTGGCGAATCGGAGACCCCTCCTACTACACCAACAACTCAGGTTTGAAAGGCACACGATTGCTCTATCATAAATGTCTTTGACAGTAATCCAGATGTAAGTTTGGAAAAAAATGTTCAAGTAACATGTAGAACTTGCAGTTATCTTATTGGATATTTTCCTTAATGAATGGATTTTAATCATACACTAAACCATACTCCTTTTTTATTAATGAATGACTGTATGTGAACATGATTATTTGATGGTTACGGGTAACGAGAACTTGTAACCATATTTGACATCTTAAGCAAAGGGTCTGCTTAGCTTTGCTTGTGTATAATGTCACAAGACTTGTTTATGTGTTGTGCTGGAAACAAGTGCGGTAAAAGTATTGTAAATCAGAATGACTCCATTAATCCCTATCGTGCTACTGCTTTTGTCATTTCAACCTTGTTGCTTTTAAATTCCTTGAAGTTGGATAGTCGGGTATTTTGATCAAAGGGAATAGGAGAAAAGAGTCATATTTTCCTAACTGTAACATAGCATTTTTAGTCTCAATCTGCAAGATGTCCAAGCTAGGCCTGTACTGTTTTGGTAGCAGATGACAAGTTATCTCGACAGAGGCTTTCTTCTCTTAAGCTAAGGGTTTTTGATCCTAAAAGTTATAGGCCTTTTTTAAAAAATAACCAAATATATCATTAAGTCTGTCTGAAGTAGTAGTCACCTTAACGTCATACAAAAGCAAGAAAGCAACAACAACAACAAAACTAAAAAGTTTTGAAATCATTATAAGTGGATATTTTTTCAGGAAGCATCTGTTTGATGGAGGATTACTGGAATAACTCATTATTGTGAAATTCATTAGAAATATGTCGTTCACCATAAAACCTACTCTCAGCTTTTCTAGTTTTCAGCCAGTCTGCTATTTGCTTTAAATTTAATTTAATCAATTTAGAGATTGTCCGATGCTGACCAAGTCTCCAACCTGTCTATTCTTATCCCTTTCTTCCATGTAGGAACCTACTTCAAGTGGTGGCTTTGAGTTCTTTAGACATCGCAGTATTAGTTTGACTCAATCTGGGGAGACGCTTCCAGCTGGCAAATTTAACTTGCAAAAAACCTTGAGCATGCCATCTGGCCCACCTGGCAAAAGGTAATCAAGTAGAAAAGAATATATGTCTCTTGCTATATATTTCATTGCATCAGCCCTACATATATTAAATTACAGAGATTATTACTACTTTACTGATTCTATTTGATGCTGAAATTTCACAGTACTCCAAATTGATTCTAGAAAATTAGGCTAAATCCATAAATAAAATGGAAATTAGTCTTTGGTGTTAACTTTATTTTTCCACCTTTGTAGATTGAGTAAGGAAAGTGATTGCGCTGAGAACATGTACATTGACATGATGCTGTGGAGACATGCTCGGCGTCTTCTGGAAGAAATCAGGCTTAAGGACCTTGGTTGTTTTGCCGCACAGCTGGGCTTTGAGTTGATAGGCTGGTTGTGCAAAGAGCGCAACAGAGCTGCTCGTGTGGAGGATTTTGTGTCTGCCTTGAAGACATTACACAGTGATTTTCTTTGGCCATTTCCCATTATTCCAGTGTGCTCTATAAATTCACCATTGAAGAACGGAAAATGTAGAACAGGTATCTTATCCCCCTCTCATTTAATGTACCAGAATCTAAATGTAACTTTAGGGTAAATGGTGTCTTATGGGTCTGTTACCTTTCATTTTGTATTTTCAGATCAGATGATTATTTTCATATTTGTAACAAATCCATTGCTGGTGCTACCATAGAAGCAAATGTAGCAGGCATTTTGAATTCAAGTGATGTTGCACTTTAGCACGTTAAGATTAAACATATTTAATTCAGTCTTTGAAATTAAACTGTATTTAACAAAGAATAAAAATATATAGCAAGTAATTGTTGGAAGAGAATACTATCTACCTGATGAATGTTACAGTGAAAGTGTTCATAGGAAAGAAAATAAATTAGTTTGGTTTCATTGTGTGCATTGTGTGTAAGTAGCTATATTCATCTGTACCGAAGCTCATGGTAGGCATCCCAAAGTAGTAGGAGTTGGTTACAGGTCCTTGAAATAAATTAGCCTTGAAATCTTAAATAACAGGTTTAAGGCTGGAACAATAGCTCGTTCATATGCTCTCATTTCCAGTAATAGGTGAACAACTCTTAAAATCACAGTCTGCTGACAGCTTTTTAAACATGGAAATAGACTCCAGCATCCCAGATGTGTCAAGGAGTCATAGCTGGTTTGGTGCCATCAGCTCCTCCCAAAGAGAAATGGATACAGCATCTTCCCATGGCCTTCAAATGCAGGAGGCATTCCTCTCACCTTTGTTAAGTAAAGTGGGTGAGTTCTTTATTCTGATATTTGGCTTTCTTTTAGGTGGTTCTGGGTATTTTATCTGAAAATAAAAGTATACTTTTCATATACAACAACTGCCATTTGTTTCTTCATCTTTCTTGGGAATAACGCAGAAGGTAAAGGATTAAATAGTAGAGGAAAAACAAATCAATATATTTATGAATTCATATCTAGAACAAATTCAAAATAGGAATTCTATTGGCAGCAGCAATCTAGAACTTCATCACAAGACAGCATACCTATATGTATAGTGACCATGCTAGTCTCTTTTGGAATAAGCAGTGTTCACTAAGTCTCTTTTGGAATAAACAGTGTTCACAAAGTGCAGAAAAAGAATAATAAATATGAAATTGAAAAAAAAAAGTTTATTTCCCACTGTTATTACTTTTATAAACAACTCAAGGTGGTGAACATATCTAATCCTTCCTTCTCCTACTATTTCCTCCACAACAGCCCTCTGAGTTGAGGTTGAGCTAAAAATGAGTGATTGGCGACGTCACCCAGCTGGCTTTCAGGCCTAAGGAGGGACTCACCAGCCTGGTGCCCTAACCACTAGAGCAAACTCTCTTGTTTAAATCGACATCATTCAGTATAACTGTCCTTATATGTCTGTCCTTATAAACTGTCACTAAACTTCTTAACTTGCTATTCTTAGAGATATCATTAAGCACAACCCCTTGAAAGTCCTCTTACTCTTTGTATATTTGCTTTGCTATTAGATTCATGTTCATTCTCTCTGTACCAATAGTCCTTCCTTAAAAGAGGTACTTGGAATTGGCAACTCCACCACTAAGCAACGTGTTCATAAAATACAGTGTTGTGTGACTGTACCGACTTAATATGGCAATTGTAGTTGTAGTTATTAAGCAAATTCTGTGTAGACATTGGGTGAAATGTCACGTAATTGCCATTTATGACCTCCTGCTGGCTTCTCCCTTGTTTTTTGTTGGAAGCCGGCAGTGAAGGTCACAAGTGGTGATCTTCTGACTGACACAGCCATTGTAATTGCAAGCCAGTTGCCAAGTGCCTGAATCTTTTTTTTTTTTTTTGAAAGAGATTTTATTAATTTTCTACAAACAAACAAGACAAACAAAACATTAAAACATCAACTCTCATATGTACATCCAGTGTGTCAGTTGGTTCATCAGTTTTGTGCATTCCTTTTGTAGTCTCAATTACAATTATGTTACATAACAACTCATATTGTCATTCCGAACTTATATATCCTAATATCACTAAGAAAAAAGAAATTTTTGACTATACTTTTAATCATTCATGCTTTATGAGATAACAATACTTTAACTAGTTTATTCTGTAACAAATCATATAATCATACCAAATCAATCCTAAAAAACCCTTTATAAATATGTCAAATAACAAAGTAATAACAAAATAGCAAAATAAAGATATTCCTTACTGTCTAGCATTCTAAATATTCTATTATCGTATTTTATCATCTAGCCATTGATAAAAAAGATCCCAAATTTCATAAAATTGCTTATCTTCTTGCTCTCTAATTTCAAATGTCAATCTACTCATCTCAGCACATTCCAATATTTTCTTAATAATTTTCTCCTGTAATGGTATTTTCTCATTCTTCCAATTTTTAGCAAATATCAATCCTAGCCGCTGTCAATACATTCACAATCAGGTATTTCAAATCTTTACTATATATATCAGGTAAATTTCCCAATAAGAAGATCTCTGGTTTCAAGTCTATGTGTTTCTTTGTCATTTTTTCCAACCACATGCGAATTTTAGTCCAATATTTTCTAGCGTCCTCACAAGTCCACCACATATGGTAATACGAGCCGGGTATCTGATGACATTTCCAGCATTCTTGCTATTCTTGTCGGGGGAAAGTGCCACCTGTAAAACATCTTATACAAGTTTTCTTTATATGCTGTTGACATTGTCATTTTATAATTTTGTGACCACAATTTTTGCCATTTCTCTAAATCAATCCCATATCCAAAATTCTTCCCCCAAGCAATCATAGTTTCTTTGACTTGTTCTTCCTCTAATTTAATTCCCAGTAAATAACCATGCCTGAATCTTGAGCCTCTTACCAAGAGATGCTACAATGACCACAACTACAAGGAACAATTGTAAGTCTCATTCAACACCATTGTAACTTTAAATGGTTGTTGAATGAGCTGTTCTTAAAAGAGAACTACCTATATGACTCACTTAATTTGTACTCAGTTCACTGTTATTCAGCACCAATTCATTCTTATCCTATCTCTTGTTTTACAGCATACACTTCTTAAATACTCCATACTATAGTCATACCTATAGTAATTCTCATTTCCATTTTGCACATTGGGGAGATTCATGCTTCAGTACAGAACTATTTTAATTTTTTTCCATTAAACAACGATTCCTTGCAGCAGAAAACATGCCATACCCTCAGCCTTTCTTATAACATTTACATATTTTAAATTTTATTTCCCCTTCTTTAGTAAAATCACTTATTTGCTGCTATTTTGGCTCTTCATGTATACCTTATGATTGTTCAATCAGTTTTCCCAGAAAAACACAATTATCTTGTTTTGATACATTGATTTTTTTAGATACAAACACTTTCATGCATCACATAGACTAGTGTTCACTACAGATGTGGTATTTGATAACATGACATCATCTACATACAAAAATATAGGCATGTTTCATGCCGTTCACATTCCATAACCATCCTTATATTTTTGTCCATAAAAAATATTAAACAGCCAAGTACTCTATACTGATGAGATGCAGGGTTTTTGCACATTTTAACTAAGTCAGAGACATTGAAATCTATATTTGTTTTGCTGTATTTGATAGGTGACGAGGGGAGCATTGGCTCTGCCACAGATCTGACAGAAACAAGCTCTATTGTGGATGGAGATTGGACTATGGTGGATGAAAATTATTCCACCTGGAGTCTGACACAGTCTGAATTGGAACATATCTCTTTGGAGCTAGCCAGCAAAGGGCCACACAAATCACAAGTTCAGCTGCGGTAAATGAGATGGAAGTTTGTATTGTCATTGGGATTCCTTTGAGTTGTTGGGGGTGAAGGATAATATCTTGTGGGGAAAAGGGAATGTTTCTGTGCCTTAGCTTAGAAAGTGCCCTTGGATCTTTTTGTAGGTATTTGCTTCATATTTTCATGGAAGCAGGATGCCTGGACTGGTGCATGGTCATAGGCCTAATCCTTCGAGAATCTTCAGTCATCAATCAAGTGTTCAGTCTGGCGCAATCTTCAGAGGTTGATGGGGAAATGTTGCAGAACATTAAGATGGGACTGCAGGCAGTAGAAAGATGGGCTTCTACAGACTGGTGAGTCGCATGAATCTCCTTTCACTTTACATATGGTTTAAGCTGCTTTTCTAAGAAACAGCAGTAAACAAAGAAATAATATGGTTTAACTTATTCAAAATTTAACAGATAACAACAGATAATTTTAATGCTGAACCTCTTTGAAGACAGTATTTTTTTTATATGTTGAAATGCTGCATATAATACCTAGTATAATCTATCTGTGGAATTATTTTGTAACTGACTAACTGTTGCTATTAAGACCCTTGAAAAGAGTTCTTATTTCAACATTTCAAGATGTGTAATATGAACAGAGAAATATGTATCCAATGATACGTTATGCATCGTATCTTGAATTAGCATATTTTTCATAGTAAAGCAGCAGGTTGCATTACCAAACTTTGGCTTAATTTGAAAAAGTTAGGAAGCTCCAGGATGGTAGATTAGATGGGAAGAAAAATAAGAACCCTCTCCACCAGATAAAAGCATTGAAAACCATTTGCAGATTGAGATTTTTTTAAAAAATGTGATCATTAGAAACCAAGCTCAATTTCTCATATATTTTCATTGTGCAAAGGGATCCACCTGTTGGGTTGGCTTACTACACCAAGTTAATAACCAGAGAAGGATAGTTACTGAATTTACAGCCTTATAATTGCTTATTTTCTTATCTTTATGTCCTTTAGTGCTGGCTATAAGCCATTTTTAACCATTATCAAGCCACAACTGCAGAAGCTGAGTGAGATATCGGAGGAGCAGGTGCAGCAGGAAGCCTTTCAGTCTGCAAATCTGTCAAGGGTGGCTGAACAAGCCAGTCCAAGGGCAGAGGAGAACCGGATTTCAACTAACCACAGCACTAGTCCTCAAAGTGACTCTGGTCCTAATACTTCAATTCGACCTGATGAGGACATGATTGGATTGGAAAAGGAAGACCATCCCCTTCAGGAAGGCAGTTATGATTGTACTGTCTCCTGACAGCATCAAACACGATAACGGTTTTAGTAAAGCTTCATAATGATGGCATTGAAGAATACTGTTTTTGGAAGGAAGTACAGTAATCATTTCCCCCCAAAAAAAGATATGTTTAGTTTTGATTTGCTTCTGTTTTTAATGAATACTTTTTTTTTACATGACTAGAGAATTTCCTTGAATTTGTGAATGCTTTCCCAGTAACTTCCTCCATTCTTTTATTGATTTGATTGTATGAAAAGCAGCAATATTCATCTGTATTCCAAGAGGATTTATTTGAAGCTCTTGTAAAGTCTTTCTCTATTTTCCCTTAATCATGCAGAACATCTACTCCGTATCACTGTATATGATCTTTATTGCATTTTTTAAATGAAAGGAAAAAAAATCTTGGAGACAATTCTAAGATTTACCCATCTGCACCATCCCCAACCCAATTTTTGAACCAAAACTTGAACAATGAAGCTTGTTGGGATGAAATGTTGATGCATTCTGTGTAGTTTAATTGCCTAAAAGAAATGATGGCCTGATTAAGCTAAATTCTGTTCTATAAATTATGCAGGTATCACAAATTTGACATCATCAAATACTATATATATAAAAATTGTAAAATACATTGTATCTTTTGTGAATACTCTTGTATATTTTCAAGTTTACTGTTTATGCTTTTGCTCCACAGTGTAGGGTAGCTTTATCTTGCATGTTTGTACTTTTAACTCCAGGAAAACTAAAAGTAAAATTGCACTTCTATCAGAATGCAACTGACTTTCATCTGGCATTATTTGCAGCTTCATTTAATCATTTAGTCTGTTCAGATCGATTCTAAGCAAAAATATTTAACATGAATTACTGAATTCTTATTTATTTCAATTGTAAAGATGCTTTCCTCAAGATTATTTTTGTGTAAATAAAGACCAATTTATATATTACTGCTATTAAGACTTTGTAATGGCAATGTACAGTATATATAGTAAAGCCACCATCTTCCTAATATTTTATAATGCATATACTTGTAACTAAAAATGTTTATTTTAACTTTCATACAACAATATTATGAAAAACTGGTTGCAGCAGAATCTCATGTTTGCGTGAGGTACTTATTTTTTTCAATCTGCTGACTCCAGATTGGTATTAAAAATACTGGTGTGTAATATTAAATACCTGTAACAGTATTAAAATTTAAATATCGTATGGCTTGTATTGTGCAGTTGGGGAAAATGCAACACTACTACTTTTTCTACTGAAACCTAACACTTATTTTTATAATATGGGTATAATTAATACATACATGGACCAAAATCATTTATCTTTTAGGTAGTATGAGAATCAACATCAGCCACAGTCATGAAATTCTCCTTGTGAATTCTGAATGAATATATTATGAACAGTCAAAAAAAATTGCTTCCTTACCTTAGCAAATTGAAGGTGAGTTTTGGTCTTCAACTCCCAGAATTCTCAGCAATGGTTATATTGGCTGTGGAACTCTGGGAGTTGAAGTCCATATAACTTGAATTTGCCAAGTTGGGAAACCCGGTTAAGAGGGTCAGCAAAAAAAAATACTGGTTATGACTTTATATATTTGCTTAAAAAGGCATGGTCATGTCTTTTTATTGATAAATGTAATTATACAGTTTTTATTGCTGTTGTGTAACCTTTACTGTTGGTAAGACTATAAGTAGTAATACATGTGCAATAACTTTTAAATAAAATATAAAGGGGTGGAAATGACCTAATTTTTCCATACTTCTGACATTGTATTTTGTCTACCATCATGGGTATAAAAACTGTCACTTTTCTTACATCAGAAAGAAGAAGCCCTACTTTTCTGGACTGTAGTATTGAATATATTAATAAGCTATTATCACCACAGCATTAAGGACGACACTGCTGTGGTTCCAGCCTAAGCAGCTTGTTTTTTTTTCTAACAACATTCATCACATGCCTTATTTCCAGTGCTCTTAATTCTGTTACTCTCAATAAACCCTTTTCACACCTCTACAATGGGGACATTGTCCTACTTTGGAAGTTAAGCAAGTTCCTTATCTTACTTGATATCTGCATAAGAAAACTGATGCTGCCCTGAAAGCAGAAATATTCCCAATTCACCAGCATTTCTCTCTGAATAAACTGCATAACGCTATTAAAATTGAAGGAGGTTAAATTGTTAAATTTATGATAAATACAGGAGGAAAAACATTCCACATTTGGTGTGCAGTAGATCTAAAATTGCATAGAAACAGCTAAGAATAGAATAGAATAACAGTTGGAAGGGACCTTGGAGGTTTTCTAGTCCAACCCCCTGCTTAGGCAGGAAACCTTACACCACTTCAGACAAATGGCTCTCCAATCTCTTCTTAAAAACTTCCCTTGTGGGAGCATTCTCAACTTCTGGAGGCAAGTTGTTCCACTGATTAATTGTTCTGTCAGGAAATTTCTCCTTAGTTCTAAGTTGCTTCTCTCCTTGATTAGTTTCCACCCACCGCTTCCTGCCCTGCCCTCAGGGGCTTGAGCCGTTGTCTAAAGCTCCAGTTCAAGGGGAATGTCCAATAGTCTCCTTCATTGGTACATTGATGATCATAAATGGAGAGTTTTCTCCAGTTTAAAGGAGAAATTGAGTCACAGTTGTTTTTTTATAATGGAATGAGATCCACACACACAAGACTGTTCCACTGGTCTTCAAAGCAATAGGGTTTTAAACACAATTCTTCCTGTTGCTAGGAGACAGTGCAAGGCCTGTTTTTTGCACCTGCTTTCTCTCCAAGCAACCAAATGATGAGAATGGGAAAATGTTCAATTTAGCTAATAGATTAAGCAGTAAAGACTTTTCATCTAAATCCAATGGAAGAAATTACTTGGCATGCATATCATTCGCTTTGTTGAGGAAGGAATTGCCATTGATTGGAAAGAATACAACTGCCTGGTCTAATAAGGAGGTGGTACAATTATTTGAAGTAGGGAACATTCACCTTTCTGCTGACTTCAAAACTGAGTGCTGATCGTAGAATTCCTGTGATTCAAAATCTTACTGACAAAAGAGTACTGCCATTCTGCAATTGTACCAGTCGGCTATTGCAAGAAGCACACAAAAAAGGCACTCTTCCCACTCTTATTTTCTGATCTAGTTGGTAACAAGTCATGTGAGCAATTTAAAATTCAAATTTAGGAAGGGAACTGAATATTCAGATACATTTATGTCTTGCCTCTAACAATAGTAGTCAATAACTTCAGTGGAGTGGCAGTTCTATTATCTGGATAGATTTTAAGTTCTCAAGACATTTACCTTATATTTCTCTCCCTAATTAATTTTCTTAAATGTCCATTTAATTATGTTCTCTTGATTCCTCCCTGCACTCACTACCTTTGATATAGTGAATCACAGTTACTTCAGAGTCATTCCCTTAAGGTCTCAGGTTTCATGACAAAGCTCCTTGCTGGGTTGTTGTTTTTTTGCTGCTCTCAACTTTATTTAATGCTTCTATTGGTTATTATTTCAGTGTCTTAGTCTTGTCTCCCTATATCATCCTCTGCCCAATTTCATTGTCTCCTCTCCTCTGAAATAATTGGCCTTCTATATAGACTCCTGTGCCTATTTGTTTTTCTTCCACAAATACAACACAGGTATATAGTACCATCATTTTCTTTCCAAAACCAATTATCATAATTTTGGAGCTTTATTCCTGTATTAAATATGGGCTGAATAATTTTAAGCCAGTCATGTTTTCTCAGCCCAACTCACCTCACAGGGATATTGTGGGAACTATAGGAAGAGTTAGCTGTATTGGATGTGTTTAGCATCTTTAATTTCTTATAAAGTAAGAAAGGTGGGATAATAAAATCAAATAAATATCTGCAGCTGTTTGTCCACACCTTTCCATCCCCACATGCCCTCTTTCCTCATATAGATAGATTTAGATCTATGTATTTTAATTGCCATATGTGTAGGTTGTGCTGAAGATGTTATTTTCAACATCAGTTGAAAAGCTGAGGCGTGTAGTTTAATTCATCAGGAATGATTTGCTTCCTTACCCAATTTCAACATTTCTGTTTTGCTCAAACCTAACAAACCAGTTGCTAAGAATGGGTATTTACTTGGAACTCTTTTTTTCATTAAAATAAAGTCACTTAATACAAATTTATTTTAATTTGCCTGACTTTTTTCTATTTCTGATATTGTGATTCCATGTGCCACTTCATATGTAGCGCTGTGCAGATGAACTAAAGTCCCAACTTCTAGCCCTCCGACTAGCATGATGACTCTGATATTCCATTTGCCTGAAGGTTTCAGGATTAGGCAGATTGCTACATTCACTGACCTGGGAATATGTTTATTGAACTCCGTGGGACTTCTAGTTGGACATGTATAGACTTGTGTTACCAATGCACACTTTTGGACAACATGTGAAAACTTCTAGACAGGCGATAGCATGCTTATGAACACTAAACTAAAGCATAGATCTGCACTGTCTGTTACATACAAGGAATCTAAAAGTATACTTTCATCATTGTTTCTCAATCTTGGCAACTCTAACACATGAACCTCAACTCCCTGAATTCCCCAATCAGCGTGCTGGGGAATTAACACAAACTTAAGGCCACTAACATGAAGAAGCACAGTATTAATTATAAAGATTTGTCAAGTCAGCAATTTAAAATACAGTATCTTTTCAATTTCCCCCCCCCAAATTCATGATGACATTCAGAATTTTAAAGTGTACCATGCTTTTTACAAACAGTAACAATATAATATAGGTTATAAATAAATGCAGTATAGTCAACAACAGTAAATGTGATAAAATATATTTGTTAAAATGCAGGAATTAACATAAAAAAGAATGCATACTATTTGTGCTATTTTAACATTCAAATGGTTAGTGGACTTTTTATATGCATTTCCAAAAGATTGGCTCTACCAACTCCCATACATGTGCCATTATGTGATACATGTAATGTATTACATTACAACATTACATGTATTGATGTATTATTTCACCTATAGTTTTTGGCTTTGTCTTGGTTTTGTTGAACAAATAACCAACACCTAAAGTTCTGATAATAAACTTTTGAGTTTCCTAGTCTGGAAAGTAAGCTGCTATTGGACAATGGAGGAAGTAACAGATTTTCAATAATACAGGTAATCATCAAGTTATAAATGTAATGGAGCCTGCCCATTCCATTCTTAACTCAAGGATTTGTGGGAGTAAATCTATACCTTGAACACGATCACTCCCTCCTTTTACCTATGCATTCATTAATTGAATGTGTGGTTTGTCAAATACACATGAGGCATCTCAGGGTGGGGAAGGCCATGGGGGGGGGGTAGTGATGGAACAGGCCACCTGCTTCAGACCACCGAAAGCTTCCCCCAGCTCACAGATACCTCATTCTCTCTCCCCTGGGGTCCCCACAATTGTTCCCCCTACATCCTGCCATGCTGGGTGACTTACTTTATGAAAATCTGTCTCCAGCCTGTTTCTTTGCCTGCTTCTTCTTTTCTCATCAGCAAAGGGCTTGACGAGGTCTCCGGTGATGAAAATGCAGCCTTCCAGGCCTCCTTTCTCACTGGAGAGCCACTTGACAAAGCCTCCAGTGATAAAAAAAAGAAGCCCGAGGGTTCTTTTTCGTGACCAGAGGCCTCATCAAATGCATCTCTGGAGAAAAAGGAAACCTGGAAGGCTGCACGCAGCCCTTTGGGCCTCCTTTCTCATCAGCAAAGTGATTGAGGATTACGTCCGTTTAGGCTTTGGGAGCCCTTTTCAAAAAGTCTTTGCCGGTAGGAACAGAGCTTTGGAGGAATGCACCCTCTTCTGCCAAGCTCCGCTGGTGCCAACAAAAGCTTTTTGCAAAGGGCTGTCAAAGCCTACAGGAACGCAATCTCCCTGTAGGCTTTGGCAAGAAAACGGCAAATGGAGGGAAAGCCTGAAGGATCAAAGCCTTCCCTCTGCTTGCAAGTGTCCAGGCCTCAATTCACAAGACAACAGAGGCCTAAAGTGCGAGATTACATGAGATCACTAACGCAAGATCTCATGCTACTAATTTTGCATGATCTTACAGCATGTTAGGTCTGTTTTCTGTGAATGCACTGAAAGCCTGAAGCAATGAAGCAGGAAAAGAAAGCATGACAGAGAAGAATCTTCTCAAGATGAGTTGCCACAGGTGAAGTGCCTGTGGCTTGGGGGTTGGGATAGGCAGGGCGAATGTTATAGACCCACTGCAGGCATTCATAAGAGCAAACTGCCATGGTTTTGCAATATTTATAATTTTGGGACTTGTTCATAAATGCTAGGGGGTGCTTATCATGTAACTTCAAACATTCACGAGTGGAACACTCGTAACCTGGGGACTACCTATTAGGAATATAAGTCGCCTAACAGTTATTTGGGTTGGAAAATATATAAACCAGGATAGACATTTTAATACTGCCTCTTTAAGGGAATGCTAAAAGTGTAATTGGGTGTGGTTTCTCAAATGGCCATAAGATGGAGCTAGAAACTTTGGTTGTTTAGGCTTAGTCTCAGAAGAGAGTGTGTCTCAGTGAGTCTCTCTGTTTCCTTCTGTTGGAGAGTTTTGCCTTCCTTCTAATTGACTGTTATTCATGGATTTGATGTAAGTCTGTTACTGAACTGTTTATGATACTGTACTTTGTTATTGGATTATCCCTGGATTGAAAACTGACTGATTTTACCTGTGAATGACTTTGGACTACTTATCTTGAACTTTGCTTAAACGTTTCTGGAAGTAAGAACCTACATTTACTGTACAGTGTATCTGTGTGCTGTGTGTGTATTATTCAAACACTACTTTCAAATACATCTCCCTGTATACACTCATTCTCCTAACGGGGAATTACCTCAACACTACCTGTAATTATTTTCATGCCTTGGTCCTAGATATTCTTTAGTTTCAAAAAGTAAAGGAGATATTTGACCAAAAGGTGGCAGTAGCAAACTTTTTGTACTTTTGCCAAGCCAACTGTGTGGATGTGCTAGAGAAATTGAAAAAAGTTGAGTGACTTTCAATGGGTGTGCGTTGGATGAAGTATAAGAATAACTTCTGGGACTCCTTTTCCCAAACTGATTGTGTATGTGTTGTTGCCTTGTGCCAAGAGGTTTGACAAGCAGTTGTCAACTGATATGTAAAGCATTCTAATCAGTAATATGCACATCTGTCAGAGAAACTCTGAGCCTAAGATCACAAGCTCTTAATATGTAGGCTTGGGGAAAGTCTTGAATCACTCAGAGTACTGGACTCCACTGTTACATGACTTTCCTGAATCCTGAATATAAAACATGAATTCTACGGGACCAGGTTTCTTTTAGGAAAGTTGTTTGCTATTAGTGATTAGAGAAGGCCAAATCTTGGCCAAATCACTGTGCACTCTGCCAACCTTCTTGTGTAACTTCAGCGAGTGTTTTCTCAAACATCTTTGAGAATATATTTGTTTTGTGTACAGTATTTGACAGGTGATGAGGGGAGCATTGGCTCTGCCACGGATCTGACAGAAACAAGCTCTATTGTGGATGGAGACTGGACAATGGTGGATGAAAGTTATTCCACCTTGAGTCTGACAGTCTGAATTGGAAAATGTCTCTTTGGAGCTAGTCAACAAATGGCGGCTCAAATCACAAGTTCAGCTGTGGTAAATGAGATGTGTGTTTGGGATTCCTTTGAGTTGTTCTTAGATGAAGGAGACAAAGGATAATACCCTGTGTTTCTGTGCCTTAGAAAGTGCCTTTGGGTCTTTTTGTAGGTACCATATTTGCTTCATATTTTCATGGAAGCAGGATGCCTGTACTGGTGCATGGTCATAGGCCTAATCCTTCGAGAATCTTCAGTCATCAGTCAAGGGTTTAGTCTGGTGCAATCTTCAGAGGTTGATGGGGAAATGTTGCAGAACATTAAGATGGGACTGCAGGCAGTAGAAAGATGGGCTTCTACAGACTATGAGTTGCATGAACGTTATATTGGTTATCTGCAAATGAAATTGAGCTCCTTTTTCTAGGAAAAGTAGTGTTTTAAATAGAAGACATAGCAAAAATTAATCCTTAATGTTTAATCTCTGGAAAGAAGTAATGGCTGGTTTAATAGGTCTTAATATATTGTGGAATCTTATCATAACTGACTTCCTATTTAAATTGTTCACATTTCATTGACCCTAATAAAGGATATATCCTGAGTTAGTCAATGTTGTTTTTCTTCCAAACACATTTTTTAAAAAAGAAAATTGTTTTCTTGATGTTTCTAATGTCCTCCAAACTGGGCTCTTACTTGTTGTCGAAGCTGGTAAGTCACAAATTGTGATACAAAATTATACTTTTATTTTGGTACCAAGATATAAGGACCCTGGCTCAAAAGCTAACCAAGGGCCTCGATGAAAATCTTACGGCAATTTTTATAGTCAAGGGGTGCTTGCATTCAGCCCTTTGCACTTCCCCTCACGTGTGCATAAGAGATAATATTGGTTATTTTGGATCTCAGCCCCCTACATAGCTAAATGTTGCATCACTGTTTCACCCCAAGTCACGGATATTGTGCAAAGTGTCCTAGTTTCATGTGTCAGCTATGTGGTTTTGGGGGGTTTTCATATAAGCAAGCTATTCTAGTCCCTAATATCCTGGCTAGTGGTTTAAGGTGCTAACTTCCGCCTCACTAAGAATGTGCAGTTCCTACCCCTTTCCTATTGCAGAGCAGCTCAAGGTAGCTCCCCCTTCAACCCCCTTTTCCGTAGAGAAAAGTAAAAGCAGTTTTAAATCTTTGTCTGAGACAGCACCCCCACTCCCTCATGACTTCACTCCTTCTGTAGAGGGACAGGAAGGAGCAAGGCTGATTAAGGCATAGAAATGAAGTCAAAATGGTTTATCAGAATTTATATTCGTCACTCTCATGCCCATTCCCTCCATACCTGGGTCCTATCTCCACATATGACCCTTCCTCTGATCTCCAGGGCCTCCTCTGTACATACATGCCATCACCTGATCCTTCACTAATATATTATTGGACATTTAGGTATACAGTTTGTACACATAAAATAATGTAGTTTGATAAGTGCCTACTGATACTTATTTTACAACATTCTCCTGTTATGTTTCTTGGTTAATTAAGGCCAAATGGCATATTGAACATACACCATTCGACCACAACACCTGGACATCTCAGTATCCCACACAATTTATTGAGCTTTTTAAAGATGATAATCTAAATTTCCATCCCATTGACAACTATGACAAAGGCACTTTTTTCATCATATAAATTCTACCACACATTATGAAATGAAACATTCTAGCATATAAGTTTTTGTAACTAGCTTCTTATAATTTCCCAATGTATTCTAAAAACTAAATCAGTGTGTCACTGCTTATCTGATTTACAATTACAAATAATTTTTAGACTGTCATGCCAAATGTTAAAGCTTGAAAAATTTCCAAATCAATGAATACGTTGATTTATCACATTTATTTGGAGTGATTATAAAACAGGGATCTGAATTGCCTTCAGAAGGCAAGTGGCAGCCATTGCAGTTCCCAAATGGTGGTTACATTGCATCCATAAGTACTTAATTCAACTGTTGCTTCACCACACCTAACTCATTTAAGTTTTTTGTTATTATTTTTTGGGACTTGTTTTCAAGTCCCTGAAGTTTTCTTGCCAAGATTCCAGAAGTAGTTTCCAATATCTAGGGCTTGGAGAAAAGACTGGCCCAAGGTCTCCCAGCTGGCTTTGTGCATAAGGTGTCTTTCAAGTTACCATACAATAAAATTATGTATTTTTAAAAAAGTTTTTCTAAAAGAGATGCACAGAAAATACAATGAATCAAATGGCTTGGGTAGATTCCATTTGATACTTTTTAATAAAGATTTAAATAGTATCTCTCCAAAATTCAAGAAACTCCTAATTGATAAGGTCAGATCCCAATTTCTATCCTTTTCTCTTACCAAAATGTTTACTTTAAAACTTATTTTCCATCTGCGCTGAGGTTTCTAATCTTTGAACACTGTTCAGTTTTCTTGATACAAGATACTATAAAGAGCAATTATATAGCAGAAGGAAGAACCAGATCCCGGCTCATCCAATCCCTATTCTATAGAACATTCTATGGATGGAACAGCAATGACCAATTCTTTTTTTACTTTGAATTTCTCATAACAGCATTATTTTCTCAAATTATTTGTAAAATAGGGGATCTGGTTATCCTTGCTTAACCATCATTTAGCGACCATTGGACATTACAGTGATGCTAAACAAATAGTATATTATGACCAGTTGTTAAAGTTACTGTCGTTGCAGTTTCAAAATTTGGGTGATTGGCAGTTGGACTGCATTTACAGTCATAGGGGACTTCAATTCCCTCATCCATCTTTGTCCTTTTGGTCTTCAGGTTGGGAGAAGCCAAGATTACAATGATAATATTTGGGAGGTTGGAGGTCTTTCTCTCAAGGTTTGGCCACAGAGAAAGAGTTGTCAGGCTGCTCTGTAGCTCCTGGAGCAGGGTTATCAAAGTCCCGGCCCATGGGCCAGATGCGTCACACGCTGGCCATGCCCATGCCTAGTTTAGCGAAGAGAGGGGAGAAAGTCCCAATACGTCATGTGATGACGTGAGTTTGACACCCCTGTCCTGGAATATTCTCTCAAGGACTCCAGGGTAACTGCCTTAGAAAAGTCCATGAAAAAAGACAAAAAACTTTAGCGCTATTCTGCAGAGAGACACATATCAACTTCACAGTTCCTTCAACTGAGGAATTGTTTATTCCTATTTCTTTGGTAAAAGAGTTTACATTTTTTTACACATAGACAAGGAATCAATAATACAACTTGATTTTCCCATAAGTTTTCCTAATTTTGTAGAAACTTGCAGCTTCCAATGGAGTATGTTACACTCTTCTGAAAAATCAGGTAAATAATAATAATTGTAACAGTTCAATAATTAACTAATGGGTATATTGTCACCAAAATACAAAGTGTGTGTGTGTGTTTTGTATGTGTGTGTATACAGGAGACCAGAATGGTGACTCGGTGCTTAGAAGTATAGTGTTAGACGTTTACACTGGATGAACAAAAACAACTGTTTTGTTCATATACTGCATGATTGCCTTAGGGAAGTCAGGTAAATATGGACTTTGCTAGAGAAAAAGAATCAGAAAAAAGAAGGAAAAACAGTAAAAGTGGAACACGCAAACTTAAGAATTCACTGAGACTGACCATCAAGTTTGTTGCCATTATAATTAAGAGAGCTTTACTTACATAGTGCATTCAAAATGAGTATCATTATTGCAGCAATTACCATTAACAGTTCCATATTCTTCCTGATAGCCTCAATGTTGCTTTATTAAAACAATTCTTTTATCAATGAGAACACATCAAAATATTAAGCACAAGGCAGCACTTGTGTTATTTAAAGGCAATAAAGTATGTATGTCACTTTGTGCTTGTAGCTCCAGTTCAGAAGCTCCTTTTATTGCAAAAACCCAAGAACAGCTGTTCCAAAGCTACTTCCCAAAAGGCAGTTTCATGTTATAATGTCAGCAGGTGCAGGGACTATTCACGTGGCAGAAACTGGTGGCTTTTATTTTTATTTTTTGCATTAAAGAAACACAAGACCTCCTTTCCCAAAGAGGTCTTATCAATACTCCCATTGAAATATACTTGTGGCTAAATTATTCCTTAGTTTTTCTTTCTTTAGTAATGCCATCATTCCCAACCTACTCAAGCTCCCTATGAACAAAAGTGGCATCCAACAATTGAGAGACAATGGACTTTTCTGTAATTTCTAGTTTAAAAGATAAATTGATCATAGGTAGAAGTCCAGCTTAAGGGATAAATCCAGTTGGGAAATCTTTCCAGTAAAGCATGTAACTGAGATGACATTTGATCTTCTCCAAAAAAATAATGGTTAACTATAGCAAGGGTGACCATTCCTTTTGTGGATTTGTCCGAACCCTAAAAAGAGAAAAAAGTAAATAAGCTCATGTCTGATTATTTTAATCCTATTCTTATTCAGTACTGTGTCATGGTATAATTCAAAGCTTGCAAAGAATGAACCAAAGAGTATGATCAGCTGAAGAAACCATCTAAGATGCTCACTGAAACAGTGTTAAAGTGGCTGTTTCTAAAATGAAATTTTATTTAAGCCTGTAGCAGGATGCATAGGGACTATACCTAGCAAATAAAATGGAAGAAACAGATTAAATTCCTGGGTCTATGCTAATTAAATTTTCTGGGGTTAGGGTAAGGGTTATTTTCTGGGTCAGGAGGATGTCGAATAGGTTTAGTGCCTATTCAAAAATTTGAGGAAGTAAACCTTAATTCAAACAAATAGAGCAGAACTTCAACACATTCAGTTGCTTTTCTTTTGCCAATACCATTCTACTTCAAAATATAATTCAGATTTTATATATCTAGACAGAAAAATTGCTCATATTTTATAGACATAATTTGAGATTTTGCTGCAGATAAAGGACACCTTTCAAGAACTTCTCTCCACTACTAGACAAATTCTAATTTGCTTCTCTGGTTTACTGTAACCGATGGTAATATATTAATAGTATATGCTACCCTGTTTGCATCTACTAATATAACCATGTCAGTAAGTCAATGACAGACAATTTTTGCAATCTTAGTGAGTATCTGGAAACACCACACATGTTCAACAAGTTTCAAATAAGCAAATACAGGAGTGCAGGATTAATTTCTATCTGCTGGTGGTTGCAGGAATCTACCGTTTCTCCAACAATATGGCCTCCCCCAATAGGAAGTCCCAGCATGTTTTATAGGCATGAAATGAAATTAAGCCCCTCCCCCAAATTAAGGCCTATATTAAAACATGCGAAATGGGGGGGAATGGTGGGGGGGCTTGCTATTAGGAAGTACTTTTGTTGCACACCCAGATATGGTGTTGCCTGCATTGACCCCGATACGAAGTGCCCCACCAATGCCGAGGTCAACATCCAAGCCATCACTGCCCGCCTGCCCGAAGATGCAAGGGGGGGAATTAAATCACCCCCAAAAAGACGGCCTAACCATTTTTTCGGGGCTCAAAAAAAAAAAAGACCTGGCCTTATTATATGAGAAACACGGTAATATTCAAGGGCATATTTGATTTAATGTATTCCTGAAATGAAAGATAAGAGCTTGTCATGTCAAGGACACCTAAAGAGAAGAAAATGCATATCAAAATAGTAGCACTAGAAAGCAACTGTGTATTAACTTCAAAAGATGAAAAGGAATTAATAAACTATATCCAAAAGGCAAACCATTAAACAGATAATCAGAGTTGGAAGGGACCTTGCAGGTCATCTAGTCCAACCCCCTGCCCAAGCAGGAGTCCTTACACCATTTCTGGCAGATGGGAGTCCAATCTCTTCTTGAAGGTCTCAAGTGATGGCGCTCCCACAACTTCCGAGGGCAACTTCTGTTCCATTGGTTGATTGTTCTGACTGTCAGAAAGTTTCTCCTTATTTCCAATCTCTCCTTGTTCAGTTTCCATCCATTATTCCTTGTCTGTTCTACAGGCACTTTAGAAAATAGCTTGAACCCTTCCTCCCTGTGGCAGCTCCTCAAATATTGGAAAACTGCTTTCATGTCTCCCTCTTTAACAGAAGAAAAGAGGAGAGTTCTAAGACATGAATGTGATGCTTAAACAACAAACTCACCTCCAGCTCGATCCAAAAATGCCAGGGCCTGGCATGGAGCCCATGTGTATAATACACAAAGTAGTCTCCATTCAAGCTATTAACAACAGGCGTTCCATTTCCAAGAGACCAAGCAGACAGTGTTGAGCCTTGATGGAGTCGAAGATACAATGCCATGTGGCTTGAACCTGAAGAAGGTGACAACAAACAAAAATTTCTACATGAATTCAGAAGAAAGGATAGTGGAACTGCCACATTTTTTTCAATCTAAACAAATTATATACCAATTGCTTATTTAGGTTTTCCTAATACCCTGGAAAGGATATTTTCCAAATCTCTGGATTAATTTACAAACTATGCTTTTAAAAACATCTAGAATTTTTTAAATGTATTTTAAGAAAATAGACTGGCACATTTCTTATAGATAATTTACAGAATACAGAATAACAGAGCTCGAAGGGACCTTAGAGGTCTTCCAGCCGAACCCCTTATTCGAGCAGGAAACCTTATACCATTCTGGATAAATGACTGTCCAATCTTAAAAGCCTCCAGTGATGGAGCAGCACCCATAATTTCCAGAGGCAAACTGTTCCAATGGCTAATTGTTTTCACTGTCAGGAAATTTCTCCTTAATTCTAGGACTCTCTTTGATACGGTTCAACCTGTTATTTGGTGTCCTGTCCTTAGATGCTTTGCTTAATGTTGTAATTCCCCGTTAGGAGATTGAGCGCATACAGGGAGACGTATTGAGAGTAGTGTTTGAATAATACACACACAGCAAACAGATACTTTGTACATTAAATATAGATTTTTACTTCCAGAAAGGTTTAAAGCAAAGTTCATAACAAGCAGTCCAAAGTCATTCACAGGTTAAATCAGTCAGTTTTTAGTCCAGAGATAATCCAATAACAAAGCCCAGTGTCAAAAACAGTTCAGTATCAGACTTAAATGAAATCCAGGAATAGCAGTCAATTAGGAAAAATGGCAATACTCTCCAATAGAAGGAAACAGAGAGACTCACTGAGACACACTTTCTTCTGAGACTAAGACAAGACTAAACAACCCAGGTTTCTGGCTCCATCTTATGGCCACACCCAATTACAGTTTTTCATTTTCTTAAAGATACAGTATTAAAATGTCTAACATGGTTTATATATTTCCATCCCAAATAGCTGTTAGGTGACTCACATTCCTAACACTTATCATTGCCAAAAATATATTCAGGTACAGCCTGTTAAATACATGCTGTTTCTGGGATATGCTGTATTCACACTGATTGGCAATCTCTGACAACTTTGACTGAAGGTGCCTTAATTGGATAAGTATTGTATTTTTCAGAGTATAAGATGCACATTTTCTACCCCCAAAACTGGGTGGAAATGTCTGTGCGTCTTATACACTTAATGTTGCTGAAGCCCCGCCCACCCACCAGCCCCCACTCTTCAGTCCCTGCCTCCTAGCAATTTGCTTTGCAACAAACAGCAAACAGCTTGTTTCAGCTTCAGCACAGCCTGATTAGCACAAGCAGCTGATTGTCTGTTGGATCAGGCTCCCGATCATCAGCTGTTTCAGGTTGCAGGGATTGCCATTGTATATTGCTGCCTCCATGTGCCCCATTTTCAGCCTCCGCATTCCATTTTTGCCCTCCGTGCACCCTGTTTTCGGCCTCCACATGCCCCATTTTCTGCCCGCCGCCCAGAACAGGCCAAAAATGGGGCATGCGCAGGCTGAAAATGGGGCATGCAGAAGCTGAAATCAGGATGCAGAGGCCGAAAATGGAGCGCATGGACGTGGCAATAGGCAATGGCAATCCCTGCAGCCTGAAACAGCTGATCGTCAGGGTAGGTGTCAATCTGACCGACAGTCAGCTGCTTGTGCTAATTAGGCTGTGTTGAAGCTGACCAGGTTGTTTGCTGTTTGCTGCAAGGAGGCAAATTGCTGGAAAGCAGAGGCAGATTTTTTTTCTTGTTTTCCTCCCCAAAAGCTAGGTGCATCTTATACTTCAGAGTGTCTTATACTCCAAAAAATATGGTAATTAGATGAATTAAATAAGTTGCCATAGCTAACTAGTTATTATGATCAAGTAATTCGCTACTAAGAATCCACTGACAGCAAAGAAGGATGAGATGTTCACCCACCTATTACTTCAAAAGTTAGCTTTGTAGAATCCCATTGTGTTTGCTCTTTGGAAAGAAGCTGAAAGTGAACAGGGTTTTGGGGAGTAATTGCTGGTGCAGGAAGGTACCATGTTTTCCTATTAAAAAAGGGATTTTAACAAGAGTTATCAATGTAATTAACTGTGAGAGTCCTTTAAATTTTTCCAAATTACTGTTTCAGATTCATTCTGTTCAACAAAGTATAATGTGGCTAAGTATATTAAAACCTAAAATGCTACTGAATATACAAAACGTTACAGCCTTACATGCAAAGGAAATCAAACGGATTAGCCTTTTTCCTCTTAATATAAAATGATAAATTTGTCAAAAGAGTGTTTGTCCGAATGATTTTTTTAAAAAACCCACCCTTGTTTATCAGACAAAAGGGTCAAAGTTTTGCTCAAAGCTGAAAACTTTCTCAAAGCAGAATGACAAGAGGCCCTATTACGCAGAGACAGGAATAAGTCTGATGGTCTTATTGACAGATGAGGCCAAGCCCATTCAGAAAATATTAGGATTCATGAACACTCTTTAAGCGTAAGTAGAAAAGGATACAAAAGCACAAAACATAGCCTCCCAATAGCCGGAGTTCTACTGCATGGCACCCAGAACATTCTTTTCTTTTGTGTTTCCATGATGTCAATGTTGACCCCTGTGACTGCTTTGTTTCTTGGAATAATTTCAGAACCGGTTGCCGTTGCCATCACCTTCTTCTAAGATTGAGAGACCAGCACTGGCCCCAGATCAGCCAACTGGCTTTGTGCCTAAAAGAGGACTAGAACTCATACTCTCCTGCCTTCATGCTGAAGATCTGTTTTGCCTTTCAAGATTAAAGGAATTAAAAAAAAAAAAAAAACTTCCTGTCCTATATAGGAAGTTTTAGGAAGCCCCATCAGTCCAGCAAAAGATACAAGAAGAAAAAACAATGTCACTTCTTCTCCCATTTTTCAAAGCAAATCCTAAACTGCATTTTCAGATTCTTTCCAATCTGACTGCGGTTTTGTTTTGGGCATTGTCCTATTTTGCAATTGGTTTCCTTCTGTTAAGGTAAAGGTAAAGGTTCCCCTTGCATATATGTGCTACTCGTTTCCAGCTCTAGGGGGCGATGCTCATCTCCATTACAAAGCCGAAGAGCCAGCTGTCCGAAGACATCTCTGTGGTAATGTGAATGGCATGACTAAACGCTGAAGGCGCACAAAATGCTGTTGCCTTCCCCCCAAAAAGGTCCCTATTTTTCTACTTGCATTTTTACATGCTTTCGAACTGGTAGTATTGGTTTAAAATGCAACAGGTTTACTGATTCATTTGAAGATACTCATTTTTCAGAAGTATTGCATCAATGGATACTTCCATTAAAATTAAGTGGGTCATTAGGTGAGATCACAACCAACCGATAAAAGTAGTTCACAGGTAGAATCCAAGGAAACCCACAGAGGGGGGATCCTTCCTCACATGTGGCGGCAATAGAGTCATTGAGCTCAGGCAGGTGGGGTGTAATGAGCGATATCCCACTGTAGTCCATCCCATTCATCCATATTCCAGAATCACTTTTTTCCAAGTGACCATCCAGGCTATGAAATCTTCTGTTTAAATGCTGGAAAAACGACAAGACAAGAAGCTGCTAAGACTTTGCCAACTGTCTGTGAGGCAGATACTAAAATAGCTCACTGGGGCAAAGGGTGTCTCCTTTCTTTAGGAACATCTGGGTGACTTCTCAAATACGCAATATGAGTGTTAAATCTAACTGTGCTTGTTGCACTAGACATTGTTCTTTCTATACTTCTGGAAACCCACAAAGTTGATTGCATGATAGTCAACAGCATACTAATCAGATGTTGCGAGTCATGAAAAAAGAGTTATGATCACAGCTTGGACTTCAGAAGCTGATACTATTAAGAAAGCAAGGAAAGATCGGAGAGGAAGTTACTGAGTGAGCGAGTAGGGTGATTATCCAATTTATAAGCAGTAATAGCACACTCTGGACACCAGCATGCCCACTCAAGGTTCAAATGTAATTTTGAAGAAATGGCTGCTGATGTAATCTGCTCAGAGTTGCCTTAAACAAGATGCTCAGCAAATAAATATGATAATCTGCCCATGTGACAAACCACAATAATCAAAATTATCTGCTGTGATTTACCTGCCCCAATGACATGGCAAATCAAGCAAGTGACACAAATCACCACAAAATTTTGATCCCTTTTCACAGTAATAACAATTTTCATAGAATAATATATTTGTTAATCTTCTATCCTCAATTCCTAAAACAGTGTTTAACATATTTTATATTACATTCTGCAATATATACAGAATGGTGAAATGTTCATTTATCACATCGTTAGGAATATGCCTTTTCAATCCAAAAAGTTGCTACTGAAACTAGTTTATAAATTTAAATTACTTTAAATTCAACAAAGAACTAATTCAAATGTACAAAAGATTTAAAGGCTATATTAGGAAGTAAATAACGTGAACTACATGATTGACATTCCCAATTTAAATACTTTGTTTTAAATGTCTATGTACATAGGGTTGTAGTTTTATGTGTTTGTATGTGAATAACTTTACAAGGTTTGCTTTAAAGGGATTTAACAGGCAGTATGTATTCAACCTATGCTAAAAGGTATACTATTAGGAAACCACACTTTTATTTATTTAACAGATCTGAGTTGACACGCTCTTTTATGCCACCCATTTGAACCCATTTTACCTTGGTTGTACTGAACATCTAACCAGACAGCAAATGTGGGGAAATGCCTAATATTTCTGTAGGTTGATTTAAGTATTTGTTCTGATCTGCAGGATGCCTCCATTTCCATTTGTACTTAATCAAATCAAATCATTTACAGGTACTCCTCAACTTACACCCATTTGCTTAACAGTAGCTTGAATTCATGTTGGCCTCCAAAAAAGTAACAATGTAAATTGGAATTTATTACCACTGTCCCAATCCTATGGTCACATGGTCATAATTTGGGCATTTGGCAATTACAATTGGTTACAATGTCCTGAGGTCACATTCACATGATCACAATTTGTGACCTCTTTTTTTTGCCAGTTTTCGGCAAAAACTGACATTGGTTAAGCTGTATTTGCATTTATAATCATGTGATTTAAATGAAAATGAAAATCCCAATCCCAATAGTGGTTGTAATTCCAGGAGTAGCTGTAGTTTGCTATCTACCATGTGCAAGTTTAATATGTTGCAAAAACCAATGTTGCTACAGTCACAGTTACCTTGAGATCTTATCTTGCCAAAAGGATGTTAGTAAATGTTTATGATAAACGTAAAAGTGACAACACAACAGAATATAAGTTTGTGTATCAATGTTACCATCTTTATAAGGAGGGAGTTTTTCTGCATATGAAATGAAATCTTCTATCCAACATTAGAGCCATAATACCGTAACATAATTGCTGGATGAAATGTATTGTTTATTAACCTGACTAGATATTTCAAAGGCTGCTTTGAAGTGTGTGTTGATATGTTCCAGTTGTACACTTTTGAGTTTATGATACTCTGTTTTTTATAAGAGCATGAGGGTCTCCTTGAAAAATCCAGTTTCATATAATTATTTGTCAATTTAGAATTTTCAGGAAAAATCTTATTTATCAATTAATGTTAACTATGTCAAACATGAAGTTGTAAATGAATTATATTAGTGAGTACTTGAACATACAAGTGATGTCCTATTTCAGGTTTTGTAAGTTTTGCCTCCAACCTCAGGGCAACCTTGGGCACCTATTTTGCCATTTGGATTAGTTTTCTTGGGGATTTTGACTGTACCCTGTTAAGCCTGTGTTCCCCAACCAGGGTTAAGGAGACAAGCTAAACAGAATGTGCAGCATTAGTCAGATAGGCATACAGATAAATGTGTGAGATAAGTTTTGTATGTTAGTTAACATACAGTAAAAATAACAGATACACTTGTGCTATCAAAAATATAGTTCTTCTATCTTTTATCTATCTTCCTCAATCTCTGGATCCCATTCCTCTACGTTTGGAGGGTTTTCAATTATGTTCCACAGACCTTCTCTTCGTAGAAGTAGACTACATTTCATAGACCATGATATATAGTTTGTTCCATCCAACTTGGATTTCAGGGACAAACTTTGTAGATTGACTTGTGCCATGTTTTCTTATATGGATATAAAACTAAAATTAATAAAACACAGCTGTCTGTTTACTGTAACGTATAACAACACAAACTCTCACTTTTTACATAAATCTGTTTTATCCTAGTTAAACTGACTTTGCAGCCTCTGGGCCCATAACCAGTGTTAAGCCTGTGTTCCCCAACCAGGATTAAGGAGACAAGCTAAACAGAATGTGCAGCGTTAGTCAGATAGGCATACAGATAAATGTGTGAGATAAGTTTTGTATGTTAGTTAACATACAGTAAAAATAACACATACGCTTGTGCTATCAAAAATATAGTTTATTCCATTCAGATTTATAGCATAGTCAAAATAACAGTCCATTAGTCATGTATCGTTTTAGTCAGTCCATTCAAGGACATTCAATTAGCAAAGTCCGTGTAGAATATCCAATGTCAGTTCACTTACAAATAAATTAGTCCTTTCTCTCTCCCTTTCCAGTAGGAGAAGAACGCAGTCTTTAACAGCAGCTAGGATTGTATTTGCTAAACATTGGAAGAGTGAGAAAATACCATTAGAGGAAGAAATTATTAAGAAAATATTGGAATGTGCTGAAATGAGTAGATTGACATTTGAAATTAGAGAACAAGAAGATAAACAATTTTATGAAGTTTGGGATCTCTTTTATCAATGGTTAGATAATACAATATGATAATAGAATATTTAGAAATTTGGGAAATAATGAATATATAATTTTTCTTGGTTTTGATAATTTTTAAGAATATTTTATTAAGATAGATTTGGTATGATTCTATGATTTGTTATAAAATAATTTAATTTAATTATAGTTATCTCACTTAAGTATGAATTAGTAAAATTATAGTCAAATGATTGTTCAATAATGATATTAGGATATTTTACTGATGATTGATAATGTGAGTTATTATGTAATATAATTATTTTGATGACTATGAAATGGATGCACAAGAGGGAGTGGTAATCCAACCGATACACTGTAAATTTATGAAGAATGATATATTTTTTTTTTTGTTATGTTTTATGTCTTATATGTTTTTTGTCTGTCGTTAAAATCAATAAAACTTTTACCAAAACAAAAAACAAAAAACCCGCAGTCTTCAAACCATCCAGTAATTAGGGATCATCAAGCCAGAGAGAGCAAGCTGCCGTGCCTTGCTTCTTTTTATGGTGCTTTTTACAACTACTCCCTTAATTACATTCTTACAGTTAAAGTTACAGACACTTTAACTAACAAACCATGATAACATATTTATTATCTTTACCTAAACCAGTTAGGGTAAACAATGTTATCCCTAACATTCTCCCCTTTTAGGTAATAATAATAATATAACTATTTATATCTTTAAATCATATTTGTTACAACTTTCTTTAAACTTAATTACTCCTTGAGCTTTTGTAAACTGGTCTGCAATGTTTTCTTCTGTCATGCAGTATTCCAATTTAATTAGCCCATTCTTTACAGATTCTCTGACATTTAAGTATCTTAAATCAGTATGCTTTGATCTAGTTTTTACAGCAATATTAGTAGCTAACTTTATGGCTGCCTGGTTGTCCTCGTACACAATAATGGAATCTTTAACAGTTATACCCATGTCTAATAATAACTGTTTGTACAAAATAAAGTCAGTGCTTAGTAATGACAGACATGAAAATTCCGCTTCCATCGTGGACAAGCTGATATGCTGTTGTCTGATTGACCTCCACCCTATTAGTGTCTTTCCAAATAATATAGCCATCCCAGATGTTGATTTTCTAGTGTTTATATCAGTTGCAAAACTTGCATCTGCATAGGCACTAAGACTCAAATCACCCTTTGGTTCTATATACAATGCATGGTTCATTGTTCCTTTAAGATATCTTAAAATTCTCTTTAATGACTGCCAATGACATTGATGTGGATCTGAATTAAAACGTGCCAGCTGATTTACACTATAAGCTATATCTAGCCTTGACCAATTGCTTATATATGATAAGCTGCCAATCAAAGATTGATATATAGACTTATCAAATTTGGGACTTTGATCATCAGTTTGGCAAACCTCCTGACTCATTGGAGTCTTTGCCGGTTTACAAAGTTCCATTTATACGTTTTAATTAATTGGCAAATTTTATCTTCTTGAGATATCTTAAAACCATTTTTTGTTTTGTTAATTGTCAATCCTAGATACTTTTTAATTTCACCTAAATGCTTTAATTTTATCTTTTTAGCTAATAATGATATAACCTCATTAGCTTCATTATTAGTCTTAGTTATCAAAGCAATATCATCTGTAAATAATAACAATAATGACACCGTTCCATTATTTTCTCTTTTAAACACACATGGATCTGCTAAACCAGATTTAAATCCTATATTGTTTAATTCTTTCACAATATATTGGTTCCACTGATAGCCAGATTGTTTCAACCCGTAAAGACTCTTTTTGAGTTTCCAACAATCTTACTATTTACTTTATTGTCTTTTATAATAACTGGCTTTTTCAAATATATAGTGTGCTGCAATGGTGCATGCAAATAAGCAGTTTCTGCATCTAAATGGTTAATAACATAGTTTTTCTTAGCTGCCCACACTAAAGCTGCTCTCAAAGATGTTGCTTTAAGACTTGGTGCGAAAACTTCATCGTAATCAGATGCAGTTTGATTAAATCCTTGAGCTACCAACCTAGCCTTATGAGTAACAGTCCCATCATTTCCAGTTTTTACTTTAAATATCCATTTGCACCCAATGGATTTTTCTCCTGGAGGTAATTTGGCATCTTTCATTACCTTTAATGAATTTAGTTCTTTTTCCATTTAGTCCATGAGCCAAGACCTGAATTTTCACATATTGGTACCACCCGAGGTGACTAATAATCTTAGGTGTTTTTGGCTTCTTTTATGTCTCTAGTTTATGTTTTGATGTGATAGCCCTTGTTAACTCGTAGCTTAATCGAGGTTATCACTCTTAGAATAGATGCACCCTATGTACACGGAAAGAAAGGGTGAACACATACTTTGACAATATTCTCTATTCTGAACATCACCACGTTTATGCTAATGACCAAATATACTATCCAAAATATCTCCAGAACCCTTTCATTGTTAGTATGTATGAACAGTCTAGTCATGGGCGTCCAGAGGGAGGGTGGGGGGGAAGGGGGGTCATTTGCCACCCCCCCACACGTGGAAAACATCAGCTTCATCTCTTCTTATCCTTGGCAGCTGTAGGTCTGGATGATGGAAGTCAGTGTCATGCTGACCTACCATGTTCCTCAGTTGCCTCAAGTATCTACTGCGGTACTCAGATGTCAGATAGTACCTTGCCACAGCTCCACCTTTCAGGCTGAAGCCCTTGGTGCCTCCTGGTGTCTGCGTGTCTTTGTTAACCGTCTCCTCAATTGTCTGGTCCACAGGTATCCGCCCAAATGGGTTCTGACTCCCAATCTGGACAGAAAAACCTCCCTGCATGAAGTGGGCATGCACTTCAGGGTGTTCTATTGGCAGTCGAGACATTTTGGCATAGTAGTAGGTCAAGAAGCGGGCATAGTTCACCTTGTCATAGGCAAAGCACCATGGGATCATCTGCCTGATTGCTGCCAGGTGAAGCATCCAGTTGCCCTCTCTGGATGCTCGGATCAGGCACAGCATGATCTCTGCCATGTCCAAGTAGGACATCCAGAATGCAGAGAGGTTATCTGCATTTCTGAGAGACTCCAGGTAGACTTTAAACAGCTTTATTGTGTGCACACATGACTCGTTATTAAGCAGGTCTTGCAGTGCAGCCTGAGAGACACCGTCGTGGAAGCTGGCAATCTTCTTCAGGGTTTCATCAAGGTGGTGAATGTCTCTTGCATGGTGTTCCTCCAGCCATCGGAGGAATCCTTTCCAGGCAAGCCTCAATAGTGCTTCATAAACCAGCTTGTGACATCTTACTGCTCTGTTGTACTTGCGACCATCCATCACACCATTCACTGAGCCTTCTGCAATGACACCAGCTTCAACACAGAGATCCCAGAGCCCTGCATCTTGAAATCGCTTCCCTATGATGGAGAGCATATTGCAGATTGTGTGGAAGTCTCCCATCCTGACGACGATGCTGTTGAACTTGTCATGTTTCCATACTATCTCAACAGCCTTCGCATAAAGCGCCTGGTCAAAGACACAGACAATCTGGTTCAGCTGAAGGGCCTGCATGATGTGTAGGGTCCGCTCCAGCACTTCATTGACCGTGGACATGTCTGTTGCAGGAGCATTGATAGTGGGCAGGTAGCCCACAATGTCTTGGTTCACCGTGACATCATTGCGGACCATGATGTTGAACCCAGTCCAGCTGCTGACAGTCTGGTTCTCAGGGTCTGACAGTCGAGTCAGTAACCAGATAAAATTCTTCATCTTGGCTTCGTGGACCTCCTTCATGCTGTCAACATCTACAGTCTCGGTCTTTGGAGGCTGGGCTCGCTTACCAACATTGTAGGTTGGTAACATTGTTGGGGCTGGACTGATGCTCCTTTTCTTGGACTTGCTGACAGATGGGAAGAGATTCTGTGGCTTGGGGCCTGCAATCTTGGGCTGGACAGCAATGCCATTGACTCTGTGAGAAGTACCTTCTCCGCTGAGTGTCTCCTCAAGTCGGTCAATGTTATCCCATGCCAGGGTTGTGAACACACCTTGGCAGATGTCTGCTGGCAGTGGGATGTCTTCCTGTGCACGCTCCAGCTTCTGAATGCACAGTGCTGTATCGATCTCCTCAATCTGTGAATAAGAAATGCAGTGGCCCAGGCGATTGAGTGTGCGTACAAGTTCTGTATTGCCTGTCAAGGTCTTCACAGCAAATGACAAAAGTACGTGCTTGGATGGCTTTGTCTTGCCACATGTGACAGCAAATATCAGATCACTGGCAAGAGAAGTGGCAAGCCTTTGGACTCTGTCAGAAGGATCTGCACACTCACACTCTCCAGTGAGCACGGTATACAGGAATTCAGTGACAGATTCAGGAATGACATTCTGCTCTGTGTCAGGGGGCCATGTCTGGCTTACATCTTGCTTCTTAATCTGATTCCTCAGCTGCATTGCTGCTTTGGCTAGGACATCCCCAGAGTTGGCAGCCCTTGCTTCGTGGAGTTCTTTCCCTAGTCTGTAGGCATGCTTGACAAGCTCATCAAATGACAAGCTCTCTGGATATATGAGAAGCTTCCCTTTCTCATCAGAAACGAAGCAAAGCGATCCTCCTATCTCACTTTCAAGTTTACGACGGACATGTTTCTTGGTTGATGGTCTGTTCTGAGAAATTCCGCGAGAGTGCATGGCTTTCTCAAGTCTAGCTGTCAGATCTGTCATAGGCGGCACCTCAGGGTTGAGAATGAGTTCATTCCTGATATATAGGAATAGCTCTTCGTAGGATTGTTTCTCGGCTTCCTCGTATACTGCCTGCTCAGACTGCTCCTGCTCATCGCATGCACCAGAACTGGTGGATGCCCCTTCCTTTGTATACACTTTGTAGCACGACTTGTGGTAGTGCCCCTCTGCGGCAACAAGGTCTCTGCTTAACAACGCGAGGATTCGCTGGTCCATTTTTTGGGTTGCTGCACTGCGGATTCTGTCATCTGCACGTAACTCAACACACTGGATGATAGGTTCCCTTGTCTGTCTTCCTTTCAGGTACTTGCTTGACTTGCAGCAGAAGATGCATGTCTTGTCATACACTCTTGATGTACTCGGTGCATCCCTAGATGATCTTCTGACACCATGGACACCAGTCTGTTCTTCTGCACTCGGCCTGTCTTTAGAAAGGATGGAGTCGAGAGTCTTCTTCATGGTAAAGATGCTGCGACATTTGCGATGATACTGGATCTGCGGTATTTGGCCTTCTTCCAAGTCTTTTGCAATGTCCAGAAGTGGAGCATGTTGTCTAATCTCTGCTGCTCTTAGCAGTGTCTTCCATGAGTCCAAGTCTTTTAGTAACACGAAGGTAGACGTGTCTTCACCAGAACAGTGAATAATGCAGCCTGGCCGCACTCCTTTCTTTGGCAATGCAGTGGCCTTGTCTCCACTTGAATCCATCATGTGGGCCTTAGTAGTTTGTCACAATATAACAGAGAACTGCAATTATTCAACAGTAGTCCGCATTGAGAAATTGAGTTCAAAACTCTTTGTAACGATGTTGGAAGAGAAAAAAAAAACATATTAGCAATTTACGAAATACATTTTAATTTGCTATGATGCTCTACATTTACTACAAAAAGTCTCTGCACATGATTTTAATAAATTATCAACATCAATTAGGTTTAATTCTAATGATTTACAGCTTCATTTCGCAAATATATGTGTTATCATGTGATATCACAAGGCCGCTATTCAGTCAAATTGATGGTTTCTTAAAAAACATACAAAGCTACATATCTGAAAAGGCTATCACATCTTAATGTACTTGGTATGGACCCATAAACATTTTAGTACCATTAAGATTTGGTCACCCAAGATGGTACCGATATCTGGCCTGGCCCATGGACTAATTGCCTTTTGCCAATTCTCCTGATCCTTAGCAGGATACATCCTAAGTTCATCTATACTAGTTGGAACTTTAGTTACTTGGCAAACTATACTTGCTTAATACCTATCAGGTGGTCTAGTTACATGTGTAGTACGTCTTGGTATTACAGGACTTACAGGTGGACTTTCATTTATTAACTCTTCTTGATTATCTAACTCTTCCTGATCAACTGTTTCTTCTTGTTCTGATTCTATTTGTTCTTCATGGACTTCTTCTTTAATTGGACTCTTCTTATAACTAGTCTGTTCTTTCTGCCTTTTATAGGGTTCAATAATTACTTCATTATTTAAATCTTGCTCTAATCTATTCCATCCTACATGTTCTAGGAATTTTGCACTAGCACTGTGTAAACTCTAGATATACCTGGTTGCCAGAATCTATAAGATCTGTGATTTGATTCATATCCTACAAAAAATAATCTTTTAGCTGTATGCTGTCCTTTGTGTCTGAGTTGTGTAGGGATATGCACCCATGCTGGTGCTCCAAATGTGTGCATGTAACTTAAATCAGGTTTTGTACCATGCCACAGTGTGAATGGTAATTCACCTGTTGTTGAATTAACATTATTTAATATATGATTACCACACATTATTGCTTCTCCCCATAAATTGTCAGGTAATCCTGAATCAGACAACATAGTACGTGCCATTGACTGTAGTGTTTGGCCTCGTCTCTCTATAAAGGCTTTATGTTGTGGCCTATATGGTGCAGACTTTTTATGTTGAATACCTAACATTCTAAGTCTATTCTGGAATTTATTATTTGTAAATTCCGCACCATTATCTGTTATAAGAGTTACTAATTTCTTTTTAGTTTTTCTTTCTGCAAATTTAATCCAATTAAAGAGATTTAGATACGTTTCAGTTTTGCTCTTCGTTAAATAGCAAAACCCATATCTAGAATAGTGGTCCATTATACTTAGTATGCATCGAGCACCTCCTACACTTGGTTTTTTCGGACCTATTAAATCGGTAAATACTACTTCTAAAGGCTCTTTGGAAGTAAATCCATCAACTCTATTAGCCGGTTTGACCCTGCTTTTGCTTTGATTACAAGCAAAACATTGCAAATACTTATTACAAGGTTTTAAACTTATTCCTTTAGATAATTGAACAGTTCTCTTAAGCATTTTAAAATTTAAATGCCCTAGCCGTCGGTGTAACAAGTGAATACATTCATCATGAGGTTTCTTATTATCATAAACCGTGTTAGCCACCTCTAAACCATGATCATTTAAAACATATAATTCACCTCTTAAAGATGCAGTAATTTTCTTATCTTCTTTTTCAATTATGCAATTATCTCACCTAAAGGTAACTACATATCCTAGTTTAACCAAAATTCTAACTGAAATTAAATTAAACTTAAGTTGTGGTACATATAACATTTTTACATTCTCTTTTATGAAAGAACAATATGCTATACCTTGACCTTTAGCTTTCAGTTTCCAGCCATTGGCTAACGATATCTGCTGTGTACTCTGGGACATTTTAATAAAATTTCTGTTATCATTTGTTATACAGTGGGATGCTCCACTGTCAACCACCCATAAATTATTTTTTACAGCTCCGTTACTATACATGGCTAACTCTAAATTTTTATTTATCTTTTGATTACTTTTAGTATTGTGTCCAGCATTCTGGCGCTTTGCTTTTTTACAAAATCTTGCCAAATGTCCTCTTCCTCCACAATTAAAACACTTTTTAATTGCGTATGCAGTGGGAGATTCATTATCTTCTTTTTGAGGTTGCTCCCTCCTTAACTGATCTCTTTCAAGTCTTCTTCTGGCCTCTTCAATCAATCTGCCAGTTATATCAGTTAAAGTTAAGACTTTCCTTAGGCAAAATTTCAAGGGAAGTGACGTAGTTATCATAACTTACGTCTAGTGATGATAGAATTATGTAGACTTGGTGTAGTTCAGAGAAAATAAGCTCTTTCTCGTGCAGTTCTTGAAAAATGTTTTTCATAGAATTCAAATGACTCAGCATATCACCATTCATTTGGAGATGCGTCCTGAAAAGCTTTCGTGTTAGATTTATGTGAGCACCAACGTTATCTTGGACATAAATCCTCTTCATCTTCTGCCAACACCCAACAGCCATTTGCTCTCTGCGGATATGAACAAGTTGCTGCTCAGTTAGTGTTAGTCCTATTATGCAAAAAGCTTGTTCATTCTTCAGTTTAAAATCTTCTATCTTTTATCTATCTTCCTCAATCTCTGGATCCCATTCCTCTACGTTTGGAGGGTTTTCAATTATGTTCCACAGACCTTCTCTTCATAGAAGTAGACTACATTTCATAGACCATGATACATAGTTTGTTCCATCCAACTTGGATATAAGGGACAAACTTTGTAGATTGACTTGTGCCATGTTTTCTTATATGGATATAAAACTATAATTAATAAAACACAGCTGTCTGTTTACTGTAACATATAACAACACAAACTCTCACTTTTTACATAAATCTGTTTTATCCTAGTTAAACTGACTTTGCAGCCTCTGGGCCCATAACCAGTGTTAAGCCTGTGTTCCCCAACCAGGATTAAGGAGACAAGCTAAACAGAATGTGCAGCGTTAGTCAGATAGGCATACAGATAAATGTGTGAGATAAGTTTTGTATGTTAGTTAACATACAGTAAAAATAACAGATACGCTTGTGCTATCAAAAATATAGTTTATTCCATTCAGATTTATAGCATAGTCAAAATAACAGTCCATTAGTCATGTATCGTTTTACTCAGTCCATTCAAGGACATTCAATTAGCAAAGTCCGTGTAGAATATCCAATGTCAGTTCACTTACAAATAAATCAGTCCTTTCTCTTTCTCTTTCCAGTAGGAGAAAAACGCAGTCTTCAAACCATCCAGTAATTAGGGATCATCAAGCCAGAGAGAGCAAGCTGCCGTGCCTTGCTTCTTTTTATGGTGCTTTTACAACCACTCCCTTAATTACATTCTTACAGTTAAAGTTACAGACACTTTAACTAACAAACCATGATAACATATTTATTATCTTTACCTAAACCAGTTAGGGTAAACAATGTTATCCCTAACATTCCCTTTCCAAACCGATGCTATATTCCTGGATTTAATGGGATAATGCATTGGTTTCAAAAGGTTTGATGAAAGTGTCAAAAGGTTTGAAAATACAGACACCTCTGAAGATAAAGAACAAGAATTTCTGCTAAATTCCTCTGGGCCATTTCCATTTCACATAAGGAGCAGCTTGTAAATTGACAACTGTGACTGTGTGAAATAGCGCTCTCCCCAAAATCAATCAACGTGGCTAGAGATCTGTGATAATAAGATGTTTGGATTATCTTTTCTTATTTATATTAGGAACCAAGTTGCTAAGACACCCTCTTATATTAAACCATGAAATAATTGGGAGGCAGCAGAATCAGTGCAGATTTCTCTCTGATTCCTCTTTCCCAATTCCAGGGATGACATGATCCAAAGACTGAGGTAAGATGGCATATTGAAGAGAGCAAGATAAACACATCTGAAATGAAGGTTGATGAAAATAAAACATACATATTAATTTCAAGCCACTGAATTTAAAGTACCCATCCTTTCAAAGGAATGTCTTAAAAAAACCCAATCCAATTAAAAAAACAATTTAAAAAATGAATCATACGTTTCCTTGCAAATTCAGAAACATGTTTTACCTGAATAAGCATTCGCTTAGGCCTTGGATCTGCCAAATCTGAACTGAAAGGGAAGAAGGTTCCACTGCAAACAAGGATGAATGTGACTATAAAAATGGTTGTCAAAGATATTAAGGTCACCTTTGTGCTTCTTGACAGATAAATAAAGCTGAGCTAGGAAAAAAAAGAGAAATAAAAGAAAGCGATTACTTTTACTGAATGATTTCTAGAAAATAAATGTGTCAAGCAAACTGAAATGTTGAACATGTTAAAACAATTTTATTTCTTTAAAACCTATCTTCCAAAATCCATCTGCAATGTTTCTTGTAGCACAGGCATTTGATTTTGCGCTTCCGTTGACTGAGAGATGGAAGAAAAAAGCCAAGTACACATTTCTTATTGTTCTACAAAACATGCCTTTATGAACATCAAAGTTTAAAGAAACGAAAAAGAAGGTTTAGTCTTTAAAGCTGCAGTGATATCTTTAAATTCTCAGAAGTGATGGCGGTGAGGTTAGGAAAATTTCCCAAAATTTAGTACCCTTGCACGCACTAAATAAGCTGCCAAAATCTATTGATCAATTTAGAGGGAAGACATAATTAGCAACAAAAAGGGCACAAAACTTTATTTTCTATTGTAGAATTTTGACTTATTTCTATTTCCAAGCCTATTCCATAGATTGTGAACTGCACTAGCTGCCCTACCCAAATGAAAATTCACAAAAGGTAGAGGACATGGTGAAGAATGAGAGCTGTAAATGGTTATTTGAAGGTGCAGGATGTGGTCACCACAGAATGGGAAATTATCCATTTTAAGCCACAGGATACAGTTAAATGTCTCACAATTTTTGAGCTTGACTTCCCTGTATTCTTCCAGTTTTTTTTCCCTTTTAGTTTTTGTGAGAATAAGGGGAAGACAATACTCAGTTAGATGCAAAAGGCATGCTAACACAGTGCTCTCATTCAACCCAGGGGGAATTGTACCTCATCTGACAAACCAGTCTAGACCAAAATATTTTTAATGACTAAAAAGGAATTGAGCACAGCACATGTTTTGCCCAATTTCAAATTTTTGCCATGGAAAATTTCTAACTAGGTATTGTATAGAAGAAAGACCTTAATTGGGAATTTGCAGATTCAATTGATAAAATACAATTAAAGTCCAATTATAGACATGCTTACTGAAAAAGTAAGATTGCTTGAGAGTATCAGAAGGAGGTGGCTAGAATAAAAAGGCAAGGGTGGGATTCAAAAATCCCAGCAACCGGTTCGCTGCCCAGTGGCCATGGTGGTGGGCTTACTGGAACTTCTGGTAGGGCCGTTTTTCACCTTCCCAAGGGTCCAGAGGTTTCCTTCAGGCTTCTGGGAGGGTGAAAATGGTCTCCTCCAGGTTCTGGAGGCCCTCTGGAAGCCGGAAATAGACCCGTTTCCAGACTTCTAGAAGGGCCGTTTCCCCCCTCCCAAAGCCTCCATGCAGACTCTGCACTTACCTGCATCCAAAATGGGCCCCATGGAGACTCCTGGGAGGTGTGGGGCAGGGTGGGTGGGGCCAGCTGGTTAGTTCAAATACCGGTTTGGTGAACCAGATGCAAATTTAACATCCAGTTCACCCGAATTGGTAGAAACCCATCCCTGATAGAAGGGGAATATTGCCTATCTATCTATGTCTTCTCCATTGCGTATACAGAGAATAGCAAGGTATGTAGTTCAAAATCATCCCAGATAGCCCTCATTAATTACAATTCTGCTTGCAGTAAAAAAAAAAAAAAATCCTTTTTTGATTGTATTTGCTCCTTCACAGCAAATTTTTTCATGCCGATGATGCCTTCTTTCTTTAGGGGAGAATACTGACAGACATGGTGCTTAAATATATAGTTCAAAAGTTATTAAATGAGTTCAAGTCCATAGAATTCAAGCTTTTAAAATTATCTTACCAAATAGGAAGACAGAACTATGCACATTACAACAATAAAAATGCCCATGACTACATCAGGTGGAGCTTCAGAACCACTGCGCCCCATGATGGGAACTAGCATTTCAAATACAAGCCGGATGAGGTACATTAAATATAGATATGGAATAAACATTCCCAGGAGATAAACTGTTACAAATTTCACTGTAGCACCTGTAACAGAGACAAAAATGGATTATAATGTAGAAGTTGTAGCTATTGACTTTTTACTGTCTGCCCCACTCAGAACATTCTAGAAGTTATCTGGTACAGTATTATGTAAATATAATTCTGTCTGAAGGCAATTATTGTGTTTTTCTTACAAAGCAGGTAAGATGACTTAACAGATTAAACCATGGCTTAAAAAGCAGGCGAACCAGATTTTCCGACAATATGCATCATCATAGCTCTATTTAAAAAGTGGATATGCCATCAAGTCTTCAGCTCCCCTTCATGCTTAATCAAGAAGGGGAAGAATGGAACAAGTTTAGAAGTGCAAGCTGAGAAGGAAGTGGAGAAAGAAATTACAGCTACTAAGAGACTAACTCAAGGTTCTTTATTTCTGATTGATAAATAAGAAAGGATTTGATAATTGATGGTACAAATTTGGTATAGTGTTTCAGCATAGCATGAACTGTTCTTTTGGCCAGAACAGAAGGCTTTATAAAAAGCCCATGAAACAAATTTATGCATTTCTCTACATACTGTTTCCTAGTACACTGAGTTGAGTGGAACTTACTTTCAGGGAAAATGAAACAAACATTGAGAGCCACATTGGAGTCTCAACAACAGCAAAATGCAAGTAAATTGGGAAAGATATGTATCACTTACAACATCAGTCAATAAATGATGTGCAATGAACACGTTTGTTTTTGCTTCCAATTAAAAACCAAGTTAGAGGGGATATGTATGGTGGTGTTTATAGGTTAGCTATTTCACATGCACATTTTAACAACTGATTTGAATAAGCTGTGATGACCAAGCATGATCAAACTGACCTTTAGAAAGTAACACATACTCTTTTAAACCATGTTTGAGAACTACTTATGAATAATTCATTCAATTTTCTTCAATACAAAATACCTTTTACGAATTTTAAAAGATTGAGCAGGAGGTCTGCACATTGATGCCTAAGTCCACATACTTTAAAAGGGATAAACAAGAATTGTGCAATACCAATGTTCAAAATGGGTAGATTTGCTTCCTTCCTTTTTTAATTTGACAGTTTTTCCCCTTTTTTTCTTTCCAACTTCCTATTTCTTCTCCCTATGCAGAAGGTTGCCAAAAAAAGGAATAGAGTATTCTTCTCAGACATGTGAACTACATGAAATGAAATTACATCAGGGTCTGATGCCTTACATCACATGTAAAGTCCCTAGTTCCTCCTTATTGCCTGGGAATACTCTGGAGTAGCTGACACCAAAATTGTTTTGCCATTTTAGAGTTTTCTAGGGAGTAAATGTGACAATGAATACTATAAACCTTGTCTAAAATTTATAGCATCTTATGTATCTTATACCATCTTATTTAAATAAAATGGCCAAAACTGGGTTAATAATTCCCATGGGTTGGGAGGTTTTTAAGAACAAAATAGATGCCGTTCCAAAAGAGGCTGAAAATACCAGACAGAAGACATCACACTATCATCACCATTTACAACTCAGAGCTCTCAGAGGCTATAAAAATATAGCCTCGGCTATAAAGATGCCCATCCCTGCCTTACCAGAACCAATGGGGATAAGTCTTGTTGACATACCTTTTTCTTTCAATTCCTTATAGGTCATTAGTTTTGTGAGGAGTGGAAAAGCTACCCATATTGCACAAAGATATGCAGAGGAAATTCCTCGGTAAGTAAGCAGAACCACTGAAATAGACCAAAGTGCAAGTGGAACATCAAAGAAGAGTTCTCCTAGGAATTGTTCATTTGCATGCTGGGAAAAGAAAAACAAAATAAAAATGTCAATCCTCTTTGATATAAATTTGAAGACAATGCATCAGGCATTTTAAGAGCTGAAAACTGCTTCTTAATACACAATATATAGGAAGTTCCACTTCCTGTAGAAATAGGAGCTGTCTCAGCCACAAATTGTCTACTACTTCTGATTACACAAGGGATGCAAAAAGAAAACCTTTGAAAAAACAAGTATAAAAAGGAATTTAGATGAACACAGAACGACAGCTTTCCAAAATCTTATCACATTTTTGAACAAGTATGGATGTACTAGAAGTTTAAAGCAGCTATTTTAAACTTTCATTTATTAAGAAAGGATCAGCATCATCCTGTCAAAGACCACAATTTTATCTCTGGATTCTGATAGCGCAACTTTGAGAAGGCCAAAGGTAGATCACAATGATCTGGGATTCACATGTAGCCTGAGAACTGCCTACGTTCTGTGTTATAATGAAGTTCACTTGGAAATTTTGCCTCGCTAAGGAATTTAGAGGAAACATCAAAACATTTAATCAACAAGGACCAAATAGGAGAAAGTTGGGATAGACTTCTGCCTAGAGAAGAGTTTTACTGCGCTAGGCAGTCTGACAGAGGTCTTTTTATTTATGGAAGGAAAATAATCACTGCTAAATTCAATCATGTAATAAAACATAATAGTACTTACTTTATAATAAAATTTCTTGGCTAATGTATGCACAAAAATCAGTGTAGCCAGAGCTGCAGATCCATAGAGGAAATAGGAGACATAGAAGTGGGTATACCAGCAAAGAGATTGTCCAATAAGAGAAATAAACGCTGCCACAAGAAGGATGCCAATTAAGGTGACAAGGAAACCAAGCACTATGAAGCCTAAAGCAATGGCAAATTCCTTCAGATAATTAATTGCTGAAAAAAAGGGAAAAGATATTAAAATCAGAGACATACCATATTATTTCTTTTAGGAGGACTAAAGGAATAAGATATGGTTCCTGGTAAAATAAAAATGGCAACAAAAACCACAAAGTTTTTTCCTTTCATAACTGAGTTGCAAATTATTGCTCTCCATATTTCACCTTTTTATATTCTAGTCACAATATTTCTGATTTGGCTTTTATTCTTTTATGGAAGAAACTGCTCCTGCACAGTATACAGATTGTGTCTTATTAAAATCAGCAGAAAATTTTGCTTGGTCCCATGGCCCTCAACTCAACTGTTTTTTACTTACTCTCTAAGATGTGTTTCTACCGATTACCTTTTCTTCTAGAGTCTAGACCAAGAAGAATTTCATACCCCACCAGAAACATCATATCAAGGTTATGAGAGGACAAAGGCAATAATCATAATAGGCCAATGTATATATGTATTACTAATTTGGGCAAGTTGTGTCCCCAGCTAATTTTGGATACAAACAGAAGCTCAGTTTGTGAGTCTTCAGATCCTACATTCCTGTGTAGGATCTGCAGACTAACAAATTGAACTTATGTGCAGTACCACTACCCTTGCTCCAGCCTGTTTCAGAAATTCAGGCAATCCTAAATTCAATCGTATTCATGCTAAATAACTGACAGGGAAAATGCATAAAGGCTCAGTTGATGCAAGGAGCATATTATCAAAGCTGAAATGTCTCTGTTTCTTTTTCATGGGTTTCCCAAACATTGTTCTTACTTTTATATAGCTTTTCCTGTCTACAGTCTGCAGTCTAAAATTTTAAAGTAGCTTCTTTCCAATGGAAGAAATAGAAACAGAAAACGAAATTATAAATCTCTGGGAAATGTATACAGTAAATTGTGATATGGGTTAATGGAATAAAGTATGATTTGAAGGAATAAGGTTTGAAGAGGGGTTGTGAGTCCATCTTAGGATCCTCTGATCCCTTGCACCAAAACCAGGGCTTCCCTACCAGCAACCGGTTCCCTCTGCCTTTTCCAAGGTCTTGGGTAAAGCCACCACCCACAACCAACTGGATTCTTCACAGCATTTCTTGGGTGGAACTCAATGGCCTTTAGATCTTCGTCATCTAACTTCCAGAGAAGCTACTTCTGGATTGCTCTTCTCTTCTCCCCAAACATGAACCAACGCTTGCTATGTAGGGGTGGGCTCACAAAAACCTGTTTGAAGAGGCTACTAGCATGCCAACTAGCACTCTCTTAAGGGATAAGCATGTCCATTCCCAACATGATATCATGCAAAAGACCCTTGACTCTCGCCCCTTTCACACGGCAGTGATTTTCAGGCCCACACTCAAGTCCTTTAATGGGGATTTCTCCTTGTGTTCCCAAGGATGCTGAGCCAGCATAGAAGTATTCTTCATCCTACCTAGTACCATGGCCAGGAACAAACAGTTCTTTTGTCTAATTAGCTGTTTGCACCTTGTTAATTAGTCATGGTTTGCTTCCAGGATCACTTTTTCCACATATGAGAACTGCCATGATTTGTCCTCTTTAGGGATAGGGTTAGGAGCTTATGAAATTCTGGAATGTCTGCCTCTAAGATTGACCATGAAAGTGCTGGAGAATTGCCACCTTCACATCACCATAACCTCTGTTATGTATATGTAAATAACATAGTTGGATTGACAATATATAAACTACAAATATATATGTTTGTAGCTTTAAGGAAAAATACTGTAATGTATTATGCTGTGTTCTGGTTGCTTTATGCTACAAGTTGCCATAAGAGGGAGCTATAGATCATGGTTTAATTCTCTTTCTCTTTCTCTTTTTCACTGATGATCTCTCTTGATACTGATACTGACTGACTACGGACCGATACTGACTTACCATATTTATTTTGATATTCTCTTGATATCAAAGGTTATTTGTTGTATTATGGTTTGATATTTGTCTGCTGTAAAAGACATGGAACCGGAAAGAAGACTTTATAACTAGATGTAAGAAGACTTTATAACTGGATATTCTCCTCCTTGTTGCATCGAGAGCCCAGGATGGGTTGACTCCTTCCTATGATGTCATTTAGCTAAGTCTGTACTAAGATATAAAAGCCAGCCCCCGGGAGAGACTCCAGCTTTTGACTCAGCTCCTTTCAGTCAATAGCTGTGTCTCTAAAAGCATTCTGTTAGATAGCGCTCATCAGCGATCTTCAGTACTTTTTCCTCGCTTCAAGCAGCTCTCAGGGATCTGGGCAGCTGCTCTTCCAGGAGAGAAGGGCTCTCTCCTGCAATGTTGGGACCAGCATCACCAGAGCTCTGGGCAGGCAAGCTGGGGCAGCATCTGGAGACCTCCCCCACGCCTGCGGTTTTGAGCAATCGTAAAAATGATCAGCAAACTGATAAGAGTGCAAGCCAGCTGATCGTGTGGCTGGCGGCTGCATTTTTCCTTTGCTGACTTCGCTCAGGGCTCTGTATAGCCTAAGGAACGATTCTTCGATCTCAGAGCCTGTTTCCCCTAGTCAGTGGTCATCTTGGATTGAAGCCTTCAACCATGAGATGAGCGGCCATTTTTTAAGCCTGGGGGCCATTTTATACCCTAAAGGACTTACTAAAAATTTCTAAACAGTTTCCTTCCAACGCAAGATACTTTATTCTACAAATGGAGCAAGATAAGGCTCTGGCAGAGCTCCCCCCCCCACTGGAATAATCTCTTAAGCCCAGTAAGAGAAAAAGATGTAGGCAACGCACCCAATCAGTCCAGAGGGAGGTGGCTGCTAAAATCAGAGCTAAGGCTCTAGCCCCTAAGAAGGCAACTCAGGCTGAGTTGAGGGCAGAAAAGCGCAGACATGCGGCCCTAGAGGGGCAGTTAAACAGAACTATTCAACAGAAGGGAGTGCAACTACAGCATGTTTCAGGTGATACTCGTGGGCGCCAGCCAAGCCCTCCCAGGGGAGGAGAAGTTATCTATGAGCCTTTCCATCCTCCATCCTGGTTTCCTGAGGCTCTTGTAGTACAATCAGATCCTCAGAATCTAAGCAGATCTGGGCCTTATTTCCAACAGGCTTCTGGACCCTATGCTCTTCCCCCTCCCTCAGGCTTCAAACTTCTCCTCAATCTAGGCCTGAAGCCACCTTCACTCCCACAGCAGTGGGCCTTTGGCCTTCTGCCTCTACCTTTGAGCATAGACCAGGGGATATCCAAGATGCTGTCTCATTGGCCATTAGGCAGGGATTGGGTGAAGGCTTCAAGCAAATTCTTCAACCTCTGGAAAGGGTTCAGGCCCTTCTCCCTTCTCAATTTATAAGTTCCTTGCCTCATCACCCTGATTTACACAGGCTCCAGGACCTCAGGGTCCATTCTTCTCTACCAGAATGGGAGGAGGTTGATGAGGAAGGAAGGGCTTCACCATCTGAACACAGTTATTTCTCTCATTCAGAGTGTGAAGAGGGCAAGATTTTTGACCAAAATCTTTCAGAGGAAGAGGATTCTCGTCCAGAGCAGACATCCTCTGCGTTGGTCTTCAAACCTACTCTCTTCAGGCCATTACTCAGCAAGGCTTTGGTCACTGCCGAGCTGTCCCCAGAGGAAGTGGCTCCTGAGCCACAAGGAAATCCCTCTAGCCAAGGGGACTTGCTCTTCTCCAAGCCTGTACTGCATGCAGAGGTTTTGCCTTCTCCCATTTTGTTCCTGGACATGGTCAAGGAACACTGCACTTCCCCTTCGGCAGGTCCTCGCCCATCTTCTCTGGATAAGCGTTTCTACAATGTCAGCGCAGCTCTGGACAATGCCCTGGCAGTGCCTTCTGAACGGTTCTGGCCTCGTTCTCATCTTCTGGCACTCCCACGGAGCCAGAAGATATCTTGAAACTGGATGATAAATGTTCCGAACAGACCCTCGAGTGCAATCACCAGGCCGCTGCATGGGCTGTTTGGGCTTCAACGGCAGCATCCTTTTTCACGAGGGCATCCATACAGTGGCTGCGCCAACTCCAGATGAGATTGCCTGCTTCTGACCTTCGGTCTCACCAAGACCTTAATAAGATTATCGCAATGGCAGAATTCACTGCGGATGCCACTCTCAATTCTGCCAAATTTGCACCCAAGGCCATGGCATCTTCTATAGCAGCGAGAAGACTTTTATGGCTCCAAAATTGGCAGGCAGAGTCACGCCAAAAATGGAAGCTGGCTTCAGTTCCATTAGCAGGTGATAAGCTTTTTGGTGACGCTCTGGAACCTTATCTCATTGAAATCAGATATAAACGTAAAATTCTCTCTTCCTCTGGGAAGAAAGCTGACTAGCGCTCTGCTCCTTATCACCCTCCTGCCTTTCGAGCGGAGACCTCATCTCGCTTCCCCCGCTTTCAGAGGCTGTACTCTCAACGCCAAGACCAACATGCGAAAGCATCTGACAGGCAACAACCTTCTACTGGTAAACAGCCCTTTTGGAGGGGAGGGGGTCGTTAAAGTAAACCCTTGTTCTCCCCAACCATCGGAGGTCGCCTAGCCTTCTTTGCCTCCAAATTGGAGGAGTCAACGACAGACGCCTGAGTGCTCAGCAATATTAGGTCAGGGTTACATCTGGACTTCCTAACGCCACCCCCAGAAAATTTTTTGATCTGTCCTGTCTCTCAGGACATTTCAAGGCAGGCCCTCATGAATTAGGCCATTCAGCACCTTCTTGAAATCAGGGCTATTCAACCTGTTCCTCCCTCTCAACAGGGACGTGGGCTTTACTCTCGCCTTTTCATCATTCCCAAAGCGTCGGGGGCGGGGGGGTGGCGAGCCATCCTTGATCTAAAATTTCTCAACCAATTTGTAAAATACAGGCGATTTAAAATACAGAACTCTGCATTCTATTTTAGAGAGTGTTCGGGAGGGCAACTCCTCTCTTCCATTGACCTCATGGAGGCTTACCTCCACATCCCAATTTGGCCTCATCATCGCCGGTTTCTCCATTTCTGTTATCAGAATACTCATTACCGAGTATCGAGCACTTCCCTTCGGCCTCTCATCGGTTCCAAGGGTCTTCACAAAGGTTCTGGCAGCATCGATGGCATCTCTGCGTTCTGTTCCAGTGAGGATCCAATGCTATATGGACAACATTTGATTCTGTCCTCTTCCATCCATGCGGCCCATCAGGATCTGCAAATTACCGTCATATCTCCAGAGCCATGGATTTTTCATCAACACCAAAAAGAGCCAGCTCTCTCCCACAACCAAATTACAACACTTGGGAGCAGTCATCAATACCACGTTGTGCCAGGTTTTCCTGTCCCCAGCTTGTGGAAAGAGCCTTGCAGAAATCATCAGCCAGATCCAGCAACATTAAACTGTACCCCTGTCGCTGCTGTTCAAACTTCTGAGGAAGATGGTCTCCTGTATTGGCGTTGTCCCATGGGCTAGGCTCCAATCCCGACCCCTGCAATGGTTCCTGCTTCCCTACCAACAAGTAGGAACCAGCCACTCATCCATCAAGGTCCTGCTCCCGCCACAAATCCGGAGATCTCTCAATTGGTGGTGTTCCCCGTCAATCTGGAGGGGACTCCTGTTCAGGGACCCAGACAGGCTAGTGATAACCACCGATGCCAGCCTCCTCGGTTGGGGTTCCCCTATGCAGGGCCAGATAGCTCAGGGCGTTTGGTCCAGATCAGAGCAGAACCTTCCCATAAATTGACTAGAGCTCAGAGCCATTTTTCTGGCTCTCAAGCATTTCAGGCAATCAGTGACCGGCTCTCATGTTCTAGTTCTTATGGACAACATGGCTGCAAAGGCTGATGTCAACCGGCAAGGGGGGACGAGGTCCAAAGCCCTGATAAGAGAGGCTCTACGGTTGGGGTTCTGGGCAGAGAAACACCTGTTGTCGATCTCGGTGGATATCTCCGGGGTCGACAACCCCCGGGCCGACTGGGTCAGCAGGAGCCTAGTCAACCAGGCAGAATGGTCCATTCCTCTGTCTCTATTCAGGGATCTTTCCCTCAGATTTGGAACAGTACCCCAATCAAGGAACTGCCAAACCAACCAACAATAAACAGCCCAACCGAAGAACTTCTGCCAACACTGACAAGAAAAGCCATTGGAATTTAAACTGAGAGCAAACCCCACTTCTTAATAAGCACTGACGATGTTACCTAATTTTAGATAATGAAACATCTGCAAGAAAACAAGCAAACTCAGAGAGCACCAAGTATCCCTCAGATCTTAATGGGACAGGACATCAGGAGATGCTGGCCACTTTGCAGACAGCCTATCCTCTCATAAGATGTTATCATTGCACATGTAGCATCTCCTGTGCGCTTTGCATTGGATCTTTGCATTTACAAACCTTCACTCCCGCCCCCACAATCACCACCATTAGTGGTGTATTAACCATTAAGCCAACAAGCATGTGCTTAGGGAATCAGGCCCAAAGGTGGCACCACAAAGTTGAGAACATGGCTTTGTTTGTACAGTATGTACAAAGGACGGGGGCACCAAGTTTGTCAATGCTTAGGGCACCAGTGAGCCTTAATCCACCACTGACCACCACCAAATGCCTTAGCAAGCTTCTGGTAACTGGTCTGTTTCGATTCAGTAACTCATCCATGTTCTGTATTAACAATTGGCCCTTTAACAAGAGGATAATTAGCCCGTTGTTGGTGCCATTTATATGTTATAGTATGACAGGGTTTAATTTCCAACTGGAGATCTATCTCTGAGCAAAGGTGGCAATAGACACAGAACAATAAAAGAGGCCTTATGCTTTCGACTTCATACAATTATTTACAGCAGGAATTTACAATGGGTATAATTCAGTTCTGACATTGAGCCTTCCTACTAAGTCTGTCTATCAGCGACCATCCCCCTTTATCTCCCCTGCTTCCTCCTGTTTCTCTCCATCTTCCTCTGGACTTTACTAGAGAGAAACAAAAAGGAATTGGTTGGGATTACTGGCTTACTATCGCTTAGTATCCATCTCAATTTAATACCTTCCATTTCTCTGTAGGGAGAAGAATCTCTCTCAGGGTCTTCTGTCCAGCTTTCCTCCAAAACCAGAGCTTCCCTACCAGCATCTGCTTGTCTCTATTTCTTCCAATCTTAGGTGAAAATACCGCTTGCAACCAGCAGACTCCTCCTACCCCTCAAGGGGCTTGGGCGCTGGCTATTTGCTTCCTGACATTTAGGAAAGCAGCCCCTGGATTGTTCTCCTCTCCTCAAACAAGAACCAACACTTAATCCTTCAATTCAGTTCTCTCCAACTGATTTACTCTCCAACTTGTCTCCATCTTTTTCTCTCCAGCATCTCTGGTTGCTTCAGCTATAAACTTTACACTTTTTTCTTTCTTTCTCTCCATTCCTTCTCTCGCTGTCTCCAATTTTTGGTTAAACTGGCAGCATGTCCCATAACAATTGAGGAGGTCCTACTGGTAGCAGCCAGATCAGCTCTCAGCTTCATGACAGCAGAGTTGTCAAAGCTAAGCTTTCTTTTTTCTCTTTTTCCTCACTCCAATGTCTGGCTCAGATCTGCAAAGTAGTGGCTTTGGCAGGCCCCAGAGGCAGGGGTATGCTACAAAAAATTTAGCAACCAGTTCTCTGCCCTGTTGCTGGGTGGGCGTGGCCATGGTAGGTGTGGCCTAGTTGGCCTCTTGCACCGTGGCAAGCGGGGGAGCGTTTTCGTCCTCCCCGGGCTCCAGAGGCTTTTCTCGAGCCTCTGGGAGGGCAAAAATGGCCAGGCCCAGCACTTACCTGGGATCCAAAATGGGCCATGTGGGGACTCCTGGGAGGGGCATGGCGTGGTGGGGTGGGGCCAGCCAGTCATCAGAACTATCAGTTTGTCAAACCAGTTGTAAAATTAGCATCCGGTTTGTCCGAACCAGTGCAAACCAGCAGCAACCCACCTCTGCCCAAAATCCATATGCCACAATATGCAAACAAGGTTTACTTAGTTTTCCTTTACTTTTGCTTCTAATATATTTTACTTCCTACTTCTTTTTCTATATTTTATATACAGTTCCTTATCCTTAAACAGAACAATATTCCTGGGTGTTGTCTGTGTGGAACAGAACATGAAATGAACTTACCTCTTTTTCTTGGCTGTAGAACTTTTTTGCCTAAATAAAGCATGGCAACTGATGCAATGATGCAATTCATAATGACACCGACCCGAGCTGGGTAAGCCAAAATAAACATGCCAAGAACATCAAAGAAGACAACATTTCCATGTTGATACTCCTGTGATTTGGTTGCTATATCTGACTTTGCTAAGTATTTTAGCACAGCTAAGATATTGTCACCTTGGGGAGAAAAATAATATATATTAAGGATTTGTCTTTTATCAGCACACCATTTCATTAATATTATATCATGAAACAATTGGAATTTGATTTTTTTAAATTCTCAAAACAAATAAAAATTGAAAGGGAAACAGTAAATGGGCTGGACAAAATTCAATATACTGAAGGCCTGAGTTTTTAAAATTAATTACAAAACAATATAAATAGAGAAATAATTCAGTATACTGCAGGGCCAATAATGATAAAGAAGCAAGTAAGATGTAACCAGGGAAATATTCTAGGAATAATATATAAAAGTAAGCTATGATATCTAAATTGTTTTTAGTAATTAAAATCAATTAACTCTGCCCAAACTCCTTAATATAGGAGAAGCAAAATTAATTTACCTAGTTACATTCATCCATAAACTTTTTATTTTCGAAGTGTTATCTTTAGGATACTGAGATTTTGGGCCTATTAATTTCAATTTTTATTAAGGGGAACAATAATTTAATCTTTTCTTGCCATTGAAAGTCATGAAAAACTGCAAACACTAACCTGCTCTCTGAATAGAATCTGTCAAAATTCGATCCACTGTGTCATATTTTGTATGATAGATGTAACCATTTTCAATGAAAGCCAGATCTATTCCTGTCAGCAAAATCAAATCAAATCATGTTATTTAATATAACCCTGTAATATAACTTTACAAAGTATTCCTAACTACACTGCACAAAAAAATAAAGCGAACACTTAAAAAACACAACGCAACGCCAAGTCAATCACATTTCTGTGAAATTAAACTGTCCACTTAGGTAGCAACACTGATTGACAATCAATTTCACATGCTGTTGTGCAAATGGAATAGGCAACAGGTGGAAAACATAGGCAGTTAGCAAGACATCCCCAATAAAGAAGTGGTTCTGCAGGTGGTGACCACAGACCACTTCTCAGTTCCTATGCTTTCTGGCTGATGGTTTGGTCACTTTTGAATGCTGGAGGTGCTTTCACTTTAGTGGTAGCATGAGGCGGAGTCTATAACCCACGCAAGTGGCTCAGGTAGTGCAGCTCATCCAGGATGGCACATCAATGCAAGCTGTGGCAAGAAGGTTTTCTGTGTCTGTCAGGGTAGTGTCCAGAGCATGGAGGTGCTACCAGGAGACAGGCCAGTACATCAGGAAACATGGAGGAGGCTGTAGGAGGGCAACAACCCAGCATCAGGACCGCTACCTCTGCCCTTGTGCAAGGAGGGACAGGAGGAGCACTGCCAGAGCCCTGCAAAATGACCTCCAGCAGGCCACAAATGTGCATGTGGCTGCTCAAACAGTAAGAAACAGACTCCATGAGGGTGGTATGAGGGCCTGATGTCCACAGGTGGAGGTTGTGCTTACAGCCCAACACCGTGCAGGACGTTTGGCATTTGCCAGAGAACACCAAGATTGGCACATTTGCCACTGGCGCCCTGTGCTCTTCACAGATGAAAGCAGGTTCACACTGAGCACATGTGACAAACGTGACAGGTCTGGAGACGCCGTGGAGAACATTCTGCTGCCTGCAACATCCTCCAGCATGACTGGTTTGGCAGTGGGTTAGTAATGGTGTGGGGTGGCATTTCTTTAGGGGGCTGCACAGCCCACCATGTGCTCGCCAGAGGTAGCATGACTGCCATTAGGTACAGAGATGAGATCCTCAGACCCTTCGTGAGACCATATGCTGGTGCGGTTGGCCCTGGGTTCCTCCTAATGCACGACAATGCTAGACCTCATGTGGCTGGAGTGTGTCAGCAGTTCCTGCAGGATGAAGGCACTAATGCTATGGACTGGCCCGCCTGTTCCCCAGACCTGAATCCAATTGAGCACATCTGGGACATCATGGCTTGCTCCATCTACCAAGGCCACGTTGTACCACAGACTGTCCAGGAGTTGGGGGATGCTTTAGTCCAGGTGTGGGAGGAGATCCCTTGGGAGATCATCCGCCACCTCATCAGGAGCATGCCCAGGCATTGTAGGGAGGTCATACAGGCACGTGGAGGCCACACACACTACTGAGCCTCATTTTGACTTGTTTTAAGGACATTACATCAAAGTTGGATCAGCCTGTACTGTTTTTTTCCACTTTAATTTTGAGTGTAACTCCAAATCCAGACCTCCATGGGTTGCTAAATTTGATTTCCATTGATAATTTTTGTGTGATTGTGTTGTCAGCACATTCAACTGTGCAATGAACAAAGTATTTAATAAGAATATTTCATTCATTCAGATCTAGGATGTCTTATTTTTGTGTTCCCTTTATTTTTTTGAGCAGTGTAAATTAATTTATTGACAAGTAACATTAAAATAACTATGAAGCACCATGGTGCTGCTGTGATTAGAATGCAGTATTACAGGCTACTCCTGCTGACTGCCGGCTACCAGCAGTTGGCAGTTTGAATCTCAAGGTTGACTCAGCCTTCCATCCTTCTGAAGTCAATAAAATGAGGACCCAGACTGTTGGGGGCAATATGCTGACTCTGTAAACCACTTAGAGAGGGCTGTAAAGCACTGTGAATGTGCGCTGGCCCAGCCATAATGGGGAACAAGGGTGGTTCTCCTTGTCTAACTCACCATTCTTAATAAAACCATTGTCTTTGTAATCTCACCTTCATTACCTTACTGCTTCTTTGGCTCAGAAAATCTGCAATGTGCACGTCCAACATTAGACATGAACATCATTGGACAGCTCTGTACCACAAACTTTTCTTTGCTTTTATTAGCTTGACAACCCTCCTACCTATTTTTCATTGTCCTTCCAAGTACAGCCCCAAAAGCTATCCTGCTAAGCCTATCTAACACACCTGGAACATTGCCAAAATCTCTGTAAATACGGAAATCTGTATCTGCAGGGATAACACCAGTCTGAAACACCTCTTGAGCCACGATAGAACCAAAAGGGTGCTTAGCAGCAGAGGTGTATGCTTGTACCAGCCAAGGGTTTTCAGGTCCTGCAAGAATTAAGAAAACAACTGTGAAATAAAAATAAATTTTAATTTAGTTCTATATTTTAATTTGTGCTTTGCCATAAGTTTTGATTCTAAATATTCTAAATTAAGCAAATTCACAGGAATTTTAAATTCCTCTTGTCCCATTCCATTTCCCACATTTAAGGTGACACACTTGAGAGTGACAAGGTGTCAGGGATATGTTTCAGGGCCCCACTTTGTTAATTATTCTTTAACTCTGTGACCAACACCGTGACTAACACAGATTATTATACTCCCAACGTAATAGTCCTATATGGAGATGATGTAGGCGTTATCTCCTGCTCACACATACAACTTAGAATGCCAATAAGCTCTGTAGTTCAGCACTGCAAATGGAATAGGACTGGTAGATAATTTCCAAAAACTGAAAGTCATGGCATTTGCTAAAAGAGCCAAAGTCCAAAAATGAATGTAGAGTGGAATCCAACTGAACCCAATTAAATATATGAGTGATTTTCCATTCCACAAGAAACTGCAAAATCCGATTAAAGTATCTTTTTACTAACAATGAATTAGTACCAGCTGTCTTAAAACTCCTCCAATACTTTAACCCAAATGTTTTATGCCACTCAGCTGGCCGTTTAGATAAGGAAGAATCCTCCTTATATAAATCTCTGTAGCAAGCAACCAAATACTTGCTACACCCAGATGGTTTTTGACGCCTTTCTTAGGTTATAAACTGCCTAGAGCTGAGATCAGTGTATGGAGGTTGATGTTAAACTCCAGCTCTTTTAGGTTTAATCCCATTAATATTGGCAGATCACTTTCCATCAAGCTGCAGGAATGTCACAGAACAAAAATGAATGTCATGTCAGTTCTGACAGACTGATATAGCCCTGGGATACCACCATGCCAAACATATATTTGTGCAGAGACTAAACAGTACTGACTTCTGGATGAAAGTAAACGTTTAGCCCAGAGAAGCAGGACCTGAGTCAAAAAAGGGCTTCTGGAAAGAAGTCAGCTCTCTCTCCTCATTTACATTTCACATTTTTCAACACATATTTACATTCACAAATACCAACTGTATTTAAACCAATTACCCAATACGCCAATGAAATTTCATAAATCTAATTATAAAAGCAATAGAAATCCACTTTTAATTCCCCTTTATTGCAATAATCTGTTTTAAAAAGCCACAATAAAAGCTTTGTGGAAGCAATGGAATAGTTATGTAATGAAGAATCATTTAAGACAGGCTTAAAAATCCAATAAAAAGTACATCTAATAGCAAGTAATGAAAGCAGAATAATTGTTTATCAGAAAAGAAAATTTTATCGTGATCTTCCTCAACTGAAAAGTTGCATCAAAACGTAGGCATTCTGATTTTGAAATGAAATTGTCACAAGACTTACATAATGGTATTAAAAATCTTACCAGTCTGAAACACAAGTTCTTTCCCTCCTACTCCAGCAGCCTCCAGATTAATAAATGCTTTCACTGATTTGGCCCATGGGTGTTGTGTAATGAAGCCATGACTAGCCTTGATTTAAACAGTAAAGACAATGGACAGAACATATATATTATGCTACAGGCCAGCATCATAAAACTAATAGACATATATTAAATACCGTATATACTCGAGTATAAGCCGAGTTTTTCAGCACATTTTTTGTGCTGAAAAAAAACCCCTCGGCTTATACTTGAGTCAGATTCCCCTCTGAAAAAAAAAATGGTGTGGAGCTCCGAAGCTGGGCAGCCACTTCCCTGCTTCCGTGTTTCCTTTGCAACTTTTAAGCATGGGGGTAATCGGAAGCAGAAAATATGCTTGAGGATATATTGTTTTTTCTTTTTTTAACTGTTTTTTTGGGGGGGAAGACCCACCGCCATGTGAGAATGCTCAGACACGAAATCTATCCGACCGAAAATAAGTGTGTGTGTATGGAGGGGGGGGGGATTTTAACAGAGGGAAGATGTAGGGAGAAGGCAAAAGCGACGGAAGATCCTTCAGGGGAAACTGAGGGGGAGACTCACCCTTGGTCCAGATGAGCCCCCTTCCCCTTTCTCTAGGCTGAGAAAACAACGTGAGCCGAGGTTGCTTCGGCTCCACTCAGCTTCATTTCCTTAGCCCCAGCTGCTTTCAGTCCACTCGGGAGGAGGGGGAGGAGGTGGTGGTGGCGGCTCGCGTTGTTTTCTGAGCTCTAGGCTGAGAAAACAACGCGAGCCAAGGTCGCTCCACTCAGCTTCGTTTCCTCAGCTCCAGCTGCTCTCAGTCCACTCGGGAGGAGGGAGAGGAGGAGGTGGTGGTGGTGGCTCGCATTGTTTTCTGATAGTGAGATCATTTCCCAAATTAATTGATTCACTAACCCAAAAGAAGAAGATGTTGATGACAGTGGGAGGCAGTAGTCACTCTCTCCCTTGCAAGAAAAAAGCAAGAGCCGTTCTTATGATCTCTCCCTCTCTCTCTCTCTCTCTCCCCGTAATACAGTCAAGCCCTTTCCAGCACGTGGGATCCACCCCCGCCGCTTTGCACCTTGCAAATGCAAAAACCCCAGGATTTTGCATTTGCAAGGTGCAAAGTGGTGAAGGCAGATCGCACGTGCTGGAAAGGGCTTGACTGTATTACGGGGAGAGAGAGAGAGAGAGGGAGAGATCATAAGAACGGCTCTTGCTTTTTTCTTGCAAGGGAGAGAGTGACTCCTGCCTCACACTGTCATCATCATCATCTTTTGGGTTAGTGAATCAATTAAACCTTTCATGATAGTGAGATCGTTTCCCAAATTTCCCTTAAATCAGGGAAGAAATCAGAAACAAACCTTTGGACTGAGAATAAGCCTGTTCCTATGATGCCATTTTTGTTCACTGCAGTGTGAAAAGTGTGAAAAAACACACTTCTTTTTCTTCATCTTCTTGTTCCCTATTTACTGGTCTCTTTCAAAGAGGAAATTGTGAACATCAAACTTATTCTCAACTGTCCTAGTGAAAGTTTTTATTGGTATCTATTTTTATTTTTGAAATTTACCAGTAGCTGCTGCATTTCCCACCCTCGGCTTATACTCGAGTCAATAAGTTTTCCCAGTTTTTGTGGTTAAATTAGGTGCCTCGGCTTATATTCGGGTCGACTTATACTCGAGTATATACGGTATGTTTAAACATTATATGACATGAAATTCAAAAAGAATACAGAGTACAACAATTCACTAATAAAGGTTAAACAGGCCAGTTTTTTCACAGTCCGAGAATATGCACATTTGAAAGACTGAGTAATCTAAATGATTAATAGCAATAGCACTTAGACTTATATACCACTTTACAGTGATTACAGCCTTCTCTAAGCGGTTTTCAGAGTCAGCATCTTGCCCCCAACAACCAGGGTCCTTAATCTTGCCAGGCAATAACAATGACAGAAAACATAGCCATTTTATGTATTTTAAGGTGTTTTGATCTTCTTCCACAAGAGCAGCTTGTTACAACAGTTTTCCTAACTCAAAGAAGGCAGGACTATTTTAAATAAGCACTGTCATCTCCCTGGGCATTGTAAAACAAGTTATTTTCTTCTTAATTGCAATACGGTGTTTTCATAAAACACATGCCCACACATGTGCACATAACCAAGAGCAAGAACTAAACTCAGTTTCACTGCCATGATGGGAAAGAAAAAAAAATTCTTACTTTCATTCAAGTATCTGTCATAATCCTTCCATTTTGTACACCTTCATAGCAATTTTAGTTTCATATTAAAGAATAAACTCTGTACATTTGCTCATATTAAAGTATTAAGAATCTACTCAGTGCTGCTTTCTTACCTGTAAGATACTTTCCTCTGCCCCATTAAATAGGAATATAACAGATTGTTGCAAAGCTTCAGACAATTTTGAAAGTGTGTGCAGTATTTCAAGCATTACAGAACAGCTGACAGCATCATCACTAGCACCTTAAAATAATAAGATATATAACACACTAATTTCCTGAGGTGGAAACATAATTATAGAACATTTTAAAAGATCATAGTATAGAAGACGGTATTTCAGAAATGGATGACCTATCTTCAAAGTGCCTGGATTGATGGGAAACAGAACATTTCAGAAAATAATAAAATAATATGGCAATAGATATACAGTTATGCACAATGGCTTGGACCTTTTATATACCTTTCTGTACATTAAATATAAGCCATTTAATATAAAAAAGAAAAAAAAAGGTTTACTATTCATTACAAACAGGAACTGTATTGTATAACTACACACTACCAAATTTACCATTACAAACATTTAGATCCTTCAGGAAGAATAGTAGTAAAAAGAAGATAATCCGTGACCTGAAAAGATTTACAGCATTAATTGCTGTGTTTTTCCCCCAGTTGGAATGTTCTATAGGAGAAATTAGGACAATGTCCAATAGAGTTTGAATTGACTTGATTGTTGATTATACCCTATGACTATCATTAAGTGTTGTACGTTATGATTCTTGATTCTTAACGAATGTACCTTTTCTTTATGTATACTGAGAGTATTTACACCAAGACAAATTCCTTATGTGTCCAATCACACTTGGCCAATAAAGTATTCTATTCTATTCTATTGCCAAGATAAAGGGATAAATATTTGCAAAATCCAATCAAATGAATAAGTTATATTTGTTTTTAAGCAATATAAACTTAATTAAACAAAATAATATATTCATACAAACAGTATGCAATTTTAAATGAACACGCTGAGAATTAGTTCAACAGAAAAAGTTGAAACAGAAGAACAATTATTTTATATTTCAATCCAATTAGAATGATTTTGAAATAGTTACTGCATTCAATTACACTACATGTATGCTGTGACTGTCTGATGGCTAGAAACACAATGGATTAAAAAGAATTCAACAAATAAAGAATTACTTCTGGGCATTAAACAAATGAATTTTGAAGTGTAATTAAACTTCATTTTTAAACAGAGAAGAAACAAACAATGTTCTGGGAAACACAATTTTTCCTGTAAAATACTCTGATTTATTTACCTGAAGTATTTGGTAAAGAGTCAAAATGACAATTCAACATCACGGCATGTTTAGCTCCTTCTCTGGGTTCCAGTTTAACAGCAATATTTGTAATATTGTCATAATAACTGGTGAATCCTCCAAGGAAATTAATACTGAAAGTGCCTGTTGGCCTCTGTATATCTACAGAGATTTTATGGGCATGATTGCTTTTAATTTCAATAGCTTTAACTTGTTTCAAGAGGTAGTCAACAGTGAAAATTTCATTTTCTGGACTTCCAACAATTCTCGGACCAATTGCAGTAATATTTTCTAAATATTTCCTATGGGACATATAAAACATTAGAAAATTATTATAAAATATTTCATAATTCTCACCAATCACTCCATTAAAGAATTTAGGTCCTATTATTATAGAAACAAAAATTTACCCACTGTTTACTAACAAGAACTCTCTACATTTATTGTATATGGTAAGTTTTAAAAGACTCAATTCAAGGTTCAACAATTTATATCCCATTTAAACTATTTTGGAGTCCTACCAGTAGTATTTATGGTACCAGTTGAAAATCACTGACTTAAAACACAGCAATCTATAAATATGGATGACATGTACAGCTCTTATAAGTTCTGATTCAAGTATCAAATTGATTGGTATCTACTATGAAATAATTCTAATAACTTTTTCATGATGAGGTCATGAGGTTCATGTGTAACATTCTATTACCTACAAGAAAAATTGCAGAAACTTCACTACTGCAACGTACCATTCATATACTTATATGTGACCTGCTGATTTCTGTGCTTCAGATTTATAAATAAGAATAAAGTCATACTATTAAAAAAACCTACATACTTTTGTATTCCATTATCATAAAAGCCTACCACATTTCCTTCAATATGCACAGTATTACATACATGGAGTTACTGCATTAATGTATATAACACAAAATCAATCTGGAATATAAACCAGGTACAAAATATTCTAAAGATAAGGAAACTGTAAAAGTGGGGAAGTTTTTTCTAATGTTATTGGACTATTTACCTTGATAAATGAATCTGATACATGGAACTTGTAGATGTTTTTAAATAAAAACCGAGATATCTGGCTCTTTTTGTACCAGTACAGATGTAGTCTGCAACCTATCTATCTACAGTGTAACGGGACTATGTATGCTTTGAATATTATTTGGAAGGGCTTCAGACTTCACATAAGCACAGAATCTCCCTAATTAAAGCAGCCTCAACTTTTTTTCCCACAGGAGAAGACAATGCTGGGAAAAGTGGAAGGAAGAAAGAGGGTGAACAGGAGCAAGATGGATTGATGCAGTTACAAAGGCAATGGAAACATCAATGGAAAATGAGAAGCAGCAGGTTAGGAAGAAAATTTATCCATGTAGTCACTAAGAGTTGATAGCACCTTGATGGCACATAATCAGTCAACTTTTTTTCAGGATTACATAGAAATCTGAGAAAAATGACTACTTAACATTTGCTGCCAATATTTGACTTACTGTCTTTTCCCTGTACTAGAAGGCTATAAGGACCAATTCTTCTTTTAGTGGACTCTAGCTGTTTCCTGCATTTTTATAGTGTTTTACTCATTGAATATGATCTTAAATAACAGTATAATCAAATAGTATGTTATTATTTTCATTTTACTGTTTTAAATTCTTTTATAACATACAATATTTTCATGATAAATTTGTAACGTACCTAGACAATGTTAGTTACTGGGAAGATTTGTAACATAATAAATAGTAAATAGAAGTATTAATCTGCTTATAAATTAAGTGCCAATTATATTAGTATGGTAGGACTCATGATGAAGTATGGCATGCTAATGATTCTAGACTCAAAATTAAATTATAATAAAATCAATATGAGTTAATTCCATATATAAACACCATTTTTGATAGATGAGAAATCTATCCAAAAAGATCAAAGATCAAAAGTCACAGAAAAATAAATGATAGCTTAACTTTCATTTAAAAAATTATGAAAAAATAATACATTCTACATCAGCTACTTTTATTAGTATGATCAAAAGAAATGTTTTAATTGGTTTGGTCACCCACCCATTTTTAAAATCAAGAGTAATCTACAAAATAATATTCACAGAAAACTAGAAAAATGTCTATACATATACAGGTTGGTATAAAAATGTGGATACCATATTTACTTCAGTATACAGATATAAGAAAGAAATATTTAGGGGATTAAAGAAATGGAAGTAGTATAAAAAGGGGATATGCCATTCCTTGCCTTTCTTTGTTTCATAACTTTCAAAAATATAAAGATGAGCCTTACTTAAATATTGTAAAAAATAGAAACAGCAAATGTAGATATTTTTTCAATTCAGCATTGCACTAAATTGTCTACGTGGTTTCCAAATCAAAAGAAGGTTGCACAAATGACCCATACAAAAGTAAACATTTATTAAAATCTACAAAAGGTCAACATTCACTCAGAATGATTCATTACTGGTGTGGTTATTCTTTCCATTATTTAGGTTATTGCAGGAAAGAGAAAGCTATTCAATATTTAACTGGCTTGATGTATGCCTTGATTCACTCCAAATCAAACATGTTCACCTACATGATGAAGTACTGCTTATTCTCTAAATATTGAAAGGGACGCTATCTCTTTTCATAATGCTTATTTTGGCTTCTATAAATGCTTCATGCAAAGTGATACAGATTGACTGATCTTACTTCTCTTCAAGTTCTCTCTGCACGTGCAATGGGCCTGAGGGAAAATCAGCAGGGATTGCTCAAATGAGAATTGTCTAATTCATCCATTGGGACTGAAGTGGTATAATAAGTTGCCTAAATAAATACATTGCATATATAAATGCCTAGGAAAATGGGACAATGCACGTGAACGTTAATGTGCGTTTGGAAGCAACACTCCCCAGAGATGGATAGATTGACATTAAAAATAAAGAACAAAGAAGACAGAGAATATTATCTAACATGGAATAGATTTTATGAATGGTTAGAGATAGGTAGAAATTAGACAAACAAAGATTAGTGCTATGTATGAATCAAGTATAAAGATGGTTTATAATTATGAATATGCCAATATAATTAACAGAATTACAAATAAGCTAATATAAACAGAAGTCAAAACTATTTTGTTATACTATTTTTATTAGATGTATTATTTCTATTTGTTTTTTCTTTTTCTGTAAATGATATGTCCTGACAATACACTGTATTCAAAACGTTCATGAATAAAAAACCATACACTAAAAAAAGAGGAAGCAACACTCCCGATTCCTGTCATTTTGGAGACAAATGAAGGTGGGGGGAGACGGGACCCCAAAAGCAACAAATCGCTAAATCCACACAAAGAGTGAGGGCGGGACGCGGGACGACGGTGAAAATTCAGTCTTTGACAACTGGGCAGACGACGAAGTGCACCTGCCCGTAGGAGTCCTAAAAAAAGGCTTCGCGTAGATCTCACAGGTGCGGAGGGTAACGGAGCGAAACGTGCCGCGCCGAGGAAGCCGCCAAACTGACCGGGTGAAGCTCAAGCGAGAGTAAAAGAGTTCAGGTACCAGGTGTGCATAAAATTAAAATAAAGTAAAATAACAATAAATGAAACAATAATTTAAAAAACAACAACACAACATTAGATGCTTCTCATTCCAAGCGGCTAAATGACCGGTCCTCTAACTGCAGGGGTCTGCAACCTTGGCCACTTTAAGCCTATAGGCCTTCAACTCCCAGAATTCCCCAGCCAGCTTTGCTAAAGTGGCCAAGGGTTGCAGACCTCCTGCTCTGCCGGGCACCCAAGCGGAGGGGGAAGGCGGGATGAGCGCGCGCGGCGCTGTCAGTTACCTGGCGCGCGAGGCATTGAATTCTGCGGGGTCGCCCGCCCCTCCATTCACCAGCTGCCGGAAGGAAACCTGCACGAGCCCGCGAAGAGCCAGAAAGTAGAAGAGCAGCACGAGCGCCGTCGCCAGCTCCGGGAGAATTTTGCTTGCTCTCCCTGCCGGCTTTTGCTTGCCATCTAGCTCCTCTTCTTCCTTTCCCCAGCGTGGCTTCGGAGGCTCCTGATGCTGCCACCGCCGTCGCCCTTGCTGCTGCTGCTGCTGGTGGTGGTGGTTGTTATTATGTAGCGGCGGCGCCAGGCTCCGGAGGCGCCTCACCGCACTGACTGCCGCCGAACTCCGCTCCATCTAAAAATCCTGAGCCGGTCCTTGCTGTAGTCGGGGCTGCCCGCGGTGATATGGAAGCTACGGGAGGCGAGAACGGTCCAAAACTTCCTTCCTTCCAGTATCCCTTCTCCTTTGCGAAAGAGAGAGAGGAGGAGCTTTCTCTGTCCGAAGCGGCCAATCGCCGGGAGCTGCAACAGTTCCAAGAGAAGGGGCGGGTGAAGAAGGAGGGAATCTGAGAAGCCAAAAAAAGAGAGACCCGTTCCCTCTTCTTTTTTTGTTCTCTCTCTCTCTGTTTCTCTCTCCCCCCCTGCGTCTCCATCTGTCTCCCTCCCTCCGTCTCCCTCCCTCCCTCTTTGTCTCTGTCTCTCTCCCTCCTTTCTCACCCCCTCCCCCTCTGTCGCCCTCCCTCTTTGTCTCTCCCCGCGTCCCCCTTCACATTTTTTGTCCTCCTCCCCTCACTCGCTCTCAAAACTCACCCCTCCCCTCTCTTCCACCCAGGTTCTCCCGGGCGCGACCCCCTTCCCTGGTTTTTGCCCCACCTCCCCCCGCGTTCGCTCGCTCTCTTTCTCTCCTGAGCTGAGCTAAGAGGATTTCCTCGGTTCTTTCTGTTCCTGTCATCACCGCTCCGCTCCTGCCCCTCCCTCCTCTTCCCCCCCCCCCCCGCCACTCACCTATTTACCTTACAGCCCCTTTCGGACCCAGGGCTGTCTTAATGCATGGGCTTGATGGGCATTTGTCCATGGGCCCCACGAGCATACTAATCTGTGCATGTCAACCCTTCAATGCACCTTATATCATGTAAATACAGCAACATATTTATGACATTTTATTGCATTTTTTATTAACACTAACATGCAAATATATGTTTCATTTTATCAACCATTTAACATTTTTATTCCTGTGAGCAGTTGTCATAGGGGCTCCAGTTCACTGCTTTGCCCAGGGCCCATAATACTGTCAAGACGGCCCTGTTCATACCTTCCCATGCACCTGAAATCCAAGAGTGGCTCGGGTGGCACATCTTCCTTTTTGTTCTTTGCTGCCTCTTTTCCTCTGCCTTGGCGCTCCTTTTTTGGGTCAATGAATTGTTTTTGAATGGGGTATGAAACTACGTTCAGAAAACAGGCCCAAGAGATAAAACACTTTTACATGCCATTCAAAAGAGACAACATCAACAAATAAATTTTCTGACAGAATAATTATTCAGTGGAACAACTTGCCTCCAGAAGTTGTTCCAACACTGGAAGTTTTTATGAAGAGATCTGGACAGCCATTTGTCTGAAATTGTATAGGGTTTCCTGCCTGAGCAAGGGGTTGGACTAGAAGATCTCCAAAGTCTCTTTCAACTCTGTTATTCTATTGTACTCTACTCTAAAAGGTAAAAAGGAAACCAAAAGACCAGACCACCCACATTGCCAGCAATCCACATTCAGATAAGCAAGGGTCCTTGGTGCTTTGTGAGCTTCCTTGTTTTCTTGCAGATGCTTCATTATCCAAACTAGGTAACATCAGTGCTGGTGGGATGTTACCTACCCACCAGCACCAATGTTACATAGTTTGGCTAATGAACCATCTTTAAGAAATCAAGGAAGCCCAGAGAGCACCAAGTACCCCTCATTTTAACCCTAAGCTACAATTTTTTAAAATTGGTATCAGAAAGCAGAGATGAACAACCAATCAACTGCAAACAATCAAACAGTAACCAATAGTCTAATCAAGGAATTACCAAGGAGAAAACAATACCTTCATCAATTCTGACAGAGCAAGCTACTGTTTATAAACAAAGAGCAAACCCCATTCCCTTCTAGCATTGAAGATGGTACCTAGCCAAAAAGCAAATAAACACAGTACTGTAGAATGATAAAGAACGTTACTAGGCTCAGTTGTGGTCCTAAGTCAAGGACTACCTGTACTGAAGCCCTTATGCAGCATAAAAAAAAATTCCTAGAAATTCATAAATTTATTTCCCAGTAAACAAGTTATCAGTCTTTTTTTCTAATAGTTTCATGGATGCTGTACACACATCTCCAATACTAGATATAAGTTGGTTGACTCTTCCTGGTATGGTAAAAGCTGCCAGACACTAACAATGATGTAAGTTAAATATCAAAAGAATTGATATTTCCTTTTTTAGAATTAAAGGGAATATAATCTTAAAAAATTGAGGAGAGGCTGCAAGATTTTTTTTGAAAGAACACTGGTGCTCTTAGCCATCACAGGAATATCTCCTTTTGATCTTAGTGTAGCTTACCTCAGAATAGGCATGGACAGAATTACCTTATTAAGCCTACCTACAATCAGGTTGAATAAATCAATATTATGGTCCCAATATTATAAAATGGTCGACTTAATTGATTTTGTATTGGTAGTGATTTCTCACTGCACCTAAGAAAAGCAGACCACTGATATTTAGAATCTTAAATTCTCAGGCCCTGGCAAGATATGAACCTATTAATTATATTGTCACATGGGTTATTTGTGACTATGTGCTGTTAACATTGACAAAGAACTGTTTATATATACGTAAATCAAATCTGGTCCACATTTTTTCCTGAAAGTTGTGAAACACAAAAAGCTTTTAACACTACCATAAACACTTACCAATGAAGAAATTTGTTTTTGAACATTAAAGCCAGCTCCCAGAGCTTGTACTAAAAGTTCAGGAAGAAAATGATACCAATTGGCCACTCAGATGTTTGCAACTTTTGTGCTTTCATCTTATATATGATCATCTGTGCAAAAAGACTATATAGCTGCCCGGAGTCGCTTCAACAGTGAGGGGCAGCATATCAATTAAATTGAATTTATAATTTATAGCTAATTCTACATTATATATAGCAGGGGTATTAAATTGGTGGCCCGTAGCCCAGATGCATCACACACAAGCCACACCTACTGCAGCTCTGCAAAGGAAAAAGACATTGCGAAGCATCACATGATAGCAACATGACACGGCGAGTTTGATACCCGTGTTATACAGAAATGTCTATTGTCAATTGAACTTATGCCCATGTCAAAGTGAACAGAGCTGTAGTCTTATAACTTAGATATATTTGTTTTGTATCTCATCTTTAATTCAGAGCCCAAAGATGCACAACTAGGGCTCTCTTCACTTATTTTCCCTACAACAACCGCTCTACAAGATAGGATGCTCCATCCACCTGGGCTGAAGTCCAATATATTTGGGAAGTTTTAATACAAGTAATGCACATGATCTATTATCTCCCAGCTTCCTTCTTCCTTGTTGGATGACTGTTGCTTACAACATCCCATATCCATTTTCTTTTGGCCAAACTAGAAATCTTGATATTGCTGCTAACCAGGGATCGGATTCAAATTTCTTAACAACTGGCTATGTGGGTGTGGCCTAACTTGTGGGAATGGCTTGGTGGTTGTGTGACTGGCTGGGTATGGCTTGGTGGTCACATGACTGGGTGAGTCAAAAAATAGAAACTCACTTTAACAATGCTTTTGGTGCAGGGTTGGACTAGATGACCTCCGAGGTCCCTTCGAGTCCTGGGTTTCTGTGCTGTTTCAAAGCATCTATCAAGCTGTGTCTAGTGCCAGGGTTTGTGGTCTTTCCTCTCCTTTTTCTTCCACCCCCTCCCTCCCTCTATCCAACCATCCATCCACCCACTTTCCTTTCCCTTCCCTCTTTCTCCCTTCCCTCCCTTTCTTTCTTTCTCCCATTCAATTCCATTCCATCCCTCCCTCTTTCTTTTTCTTCTTCTTTTTAAGAGAAAGAAAGAGAAAGAAGAAAAAGAAAGAAAGAAGGGAAAGAAAGAAAGGAAGGAAGGAAGGAAGGAAGGAAGCGAGCTACCATGTATCTCTATGCATAGTATATTTTCAGCTGGAATCTCTTTCTACTTAAACCAGGGGTCCCCAAACTTGCAACTTTAAGACTTGTGGACTTCAACTCCCAGAATTCTTCAGCCAGCTATGCCAGCTATGCTGGCTGGAGAATTCTGGGAGTTGAAGTCCACAAGTCTTAAAGTTGCTAAGTTTGGAACCCCCCCCCCCCATGCCCCATTTTTTGTCTAGAAAGCCTCCCTGGAGCCTCCTAAGAGCAAAAATGGGGTGAGGGGCAGCGCCAACCCCCCCCCCACACTCTGTTTTCTGCCTAGAAAGCCTCCCTGGAGCCTCCTAAGAGTGAACACTGTGTGGTGGAGTGGAGCTGGGGGGGGGGGGGCACACCTCATTTTTGCTCCTAGGAGGCTACCCTACACTTACCTGGGAGCCAAAGTGGCCTTGTGGGGACTTTAGGGAGGGGAAGGGTGGGAGGGGTCAGCTGTTCTTCAGAACTACTGGTTTGCTGAACTGAATGTAAAATTAACATCTGGTTTGGGTGAACCGGTCTGAACCAGTAGAATCCCACACTGGCTGGCTGAGGAACTCTGGAAGTTGAAGTCCACAAGTCTTAAAGTTGCCAAGGTTAGAGACCCCTGCCCTAAAGCAATGGTCCCCAACCTTTGTGACTTGGCAGCTCAGCTGGGAAGGGCGAGAGAGAGGAAATGGGTTGCATGAGTGGTAGATTGGTGGTAGTGGGCCGCAGCCCAGGGGTTGAGGACTCCTGCCCTAAAAAAATCAGAACCGATTGATTAAAACAATAAGAAAACAAGTTTAGGCTACTTGCAGCCAGTAGCAACAGTGGCAACCATAATATACAGTCAAAACAACCACCTCCAGCTTTTCTGTAGATGTCTTGGGAATTCATCTCCCAAAATGCAGAGACAGATCATCTGGAGAGCATTAGATTAAGGAAGATGACTTAGTATTGTTGTTTAAACTAGTGGGGGAGAAGCTAGCCTGAGGAATAAAAGCCATTTTATAGCTAAATCATGCCAATTGTAGTAATCACAAGCTGCATTGACAGGAATTCCCTCGTGATAGTCATGAGAGTTAACTAATCCTAAGGAAAAATGAGAAAACCTTTCATAGCTCAGCCAGACCCTGGATGTATAGGAACTGGTAAGACTCAGAATTTTTGTTTGCTAGGTTTTATATTAAATTTCAGCTCTGTAAAATTCCTGATTTCTGAAAAATAAATTTGATGCAATTGATGGAGTCATTATTTTACTTCAATGCATAATTTACTACTTTGCTATTAAACAATACCACACTTTTGTTTTTAGACTATTGTGAAATCAGATTTTAGTGTTTTAAAATTTAGTATTAAAACGAACTAACATTCTATGTATCTATAACTGGCAGTCATCAAAACGAATTAATTTTTATGGTGCTTTTGTTTGTCGCTGCAATCTTTTGTGCAATTGTGCCATCTTTGTTTGAAATAAAGTTAAATGAATGAATGCACTTTTGATTCTGATCTTGCAGAATATTAGCCTCTTTACTGCCTTTAATTGGATTTACATAGCGTAATTGCAGCTGACCCAAAGTGTGTATATATTTTTCTAAGGCTGAAGTCACACAAATTAGATTAAACCATTCAGCTTGATTTAGTATGGATGATTGATTTTCTTGGGTATTTATACAAATGACAACAAGACAAATCCATTGAGAGGTTTGAGATATGATTACATTAGAGAAAGCATATCTTAACAAAGCTCATTACTACTCCTTCATTAAGAATATAATAAGGCCGGGCCTTATTTTTTTCTCACATAATAAGGCCGGGCCTTTTTTTTTTTTGACCCCCGAAAAAACCGCTAGGATGTCTTTTCGGAGGTGACTTAATTCCCCCCCCCACTTGCATCCTCAGGTGGGTGGGCGGGCGGCAACAGCTTGAATATTCGGGAGACCTTCGGGTTCAGGCCACTGTTGCTTTCCCTTCTCCCTTGCTGCCACGGTGCTTGGCGCAGCCACGTGGGGCCAGTCAGGGCTCTCCTCAGAGCCCTGAGGAGACACTTGGCACGCAGATATCCGCGGTTCACTTTCCCAGCTCTGCCCAGGCCTTACAGCTCTGGTGCGGCCCTGGCAGGTTGAGCGGAGGGTCCAGCGGTGTGGTGCTCGCTGCCCGCCAGGGCCGCGAGGGCTGGGCAGAGCTGGGAAAGTGAGCTGCGACTGTGTGCGTGCCTCCTCCTGCCCCTCGTTCCCAGATCTCACCAGGCAAGCCGCGGCTTCCTCACCTCTCAGCAAGCAGGAGGAACTGGCTGCAGCCCTCTCCTCCACAGCGCAGACGTTGACCTCGCGGGGAGAGAGAGGGAGAGATCCTCTTGGGCGAGCACCTTCCCCCGCAGCCCTCCGCACGAAAGAAGGACCCGCCGGTAGGACGGGCTGGCATGCGCTAACCTTGCTCGTTCTCCCAGCGTCATGCTAAGGGTGGTGGCTGTTTCTGCTGCGAGTGGCTCAGACCCGCTGCTGCTCCGCAGCCACCTGCCTGGCCTTTCTTTGAGGTGGAAAGGCTCCTTGGGCTGAAGGGACTGGCGCGTCAGAGGCGCGCAGTGTAGGGAGGTCGGGGAGGAACGGAAGAGGCCCCAGGAAATTAGCCTCCCCACGTGGGGTTGGGCTGCCCTCTCGGGCATGGGAGGCTTTGTAAAATAATTCGCTTTACCTTCAAAAGCAAAGGGAAGACGGCAGCACCTGAAGCCAAGTGTCTCCTCAGGGCTCCGGTTGCAAGGAGGAGCCCTGACTGGCCCCACGTGGCTGCGTCAAACACCTTCAGATCCTTCAGGGGAAACTGAGGGGGAGACTCACCTTGGTCCAGATGAGCCCCCTTCCCTTTCTCTAGGCTGAGAAAACAACGCGAGCCGAGGTTGCTTCGGCTCCACTCAGCTTCATTTCCTTAGCTCCAGCTGCTTTCAGTCCACTCGGGAGGAGGGGGAGGGGGAGGAGGAGGGGGAGGCAGCTCACGTTGTTTTCTGAGCTCTAGGCTGAGAAAGCAACGGGAGCCGAGGTCGCTCCACTCAGCTTCATTTCCTCAGCTCCAGCTGCTTTCAGTCCACTCGGGAGGAGGGGGAGGAGGAGGTGGTGGTGGCAGGTCGCGTTGATTTCTGACAGTGAGATCATTTCCCAAATTTCCCCGTAATACAGTAAAGCCCTTTCCAGCACGCGCGCGCGATCCGCCCCCGCCGCTTTGCACCTTGCAAATGCAAAAACCCCAGGATTTTGCATTTGCAAGGTGCAAAGGGGCGGGGGCGGATCGCGCGCGCGTGCTGGAAAGGGCTTGACTTTATTGGGGGGGGGGGAGAGAGAGAGAGATATCATAAGAACGGCTCTTGGTTTTTTCTTGCAAGGGAGAGAGTGACTCCTGCCTATCACTGTCATCATCATCATCTTTTGGGTTAGTGAATCAATCAAACCTTTCATGATAGTGAGATCGTTTCCCAAATTTCCCTTAAATCAGGGAAGAAATCAGAAACAAACCTTTGGGTTGAGAATAAGCCTGTTCCTATGATGCCATTTTTGTTCACTGCAGTGTGAAAAGTGTGAAAAAACACACTTCTTTTTCTTCATCTTCTTGTTCCCTATTTACTGGTCTCTTTCAAAGAGGAAATTGTGAACATCAAACTTATTCTCAACTGTCCTAGTGAAAGTTTTTATTGGTATCTATTTTTATTTTTGAAATTTACCAGTAGCTGCTGCATTTCCCACCCTCGACTTATACTCGAGTCAATAAGTTTTCCCAGTTTTTTGTGGTTAAATTAGGTGCCTCGGCTTATATTCGGGTCAACTTATACTCGAGTATATACGGTATTTCCCTGTAGACTCAGTTGTTCCACTCCATCTTAAATACATTGTGTGATATGGTAGTAAAAATATTAGTCTGGTCCGGAGTTATCAGAAGCTACATGAATCAAAGATCTGAAATCCTTTTGTTAGGGATAACATTGTTTTACCCTAACTGGTCTAGGTAAATAATAATATGTTATCATGGTTTATATGTTAAAGTGTCTGCAACTTTAACTATGGGATAGTAATTAAGGGAGTGGTTGTGAAAGCACTTTAAAAGAAGCAAGACGACAGCTTGCTCTCTCTCTGGCTTTGATGATCCCTGATTACTGCAAGGACTCAAGACTGCATTGCTCGAACGGGAGAGAAAACAAAGGACTGATTTGTAAGTGAACTGACATAGGATATTCTACACGGACTTTGCTAACTGAATATCCCTGAATGGACTGACTAAATGATACATGACTATTGGACTGTTATTTTGACTATGCTATGAACTCATAATGGAATAAACTATATTTTTGATAGCACAAGCATATCTGTTATTTTTACTGTATGTTAATAAACATACAAGCTTAGCTCACTCATTTATCTGTGTGCCTATCTGACTAACGCTGCACATTCTGTTTAGCTTGTCTCCCTAACCCTGGTTGGGGAAACCAGGCTTAACACTGGTTATGGGCCCAGAGGCTGCAAAGTCAGTTTAACTAGGATAAAACAGATTTATGTAAAAGTGAGAGTTTGTGTTGTTATACATTACAGTAAACAGACAGCTGTGTTTTATTAATTATAGTTTTATATCCATATAAAGAAAACATGACACAAGTCAATCTACAAAGTTTGTCCCTTATATCCAAGTTGGATGGAACAAACTATGTATCATGGTCTATGAAATGTAGTCTGCTTCTACGAAGAGAAGGTTTGTGGAACATAATTGAAAATCCACCAAACGTAGAAGAATGGGATCCACAGGATGAGGAAGATAGAATAAAGATAGAAGAATTTATGCATAAAAATCAACAAGCTATTTGCATAATTGGGTTAACCTTAACTGATCAACAGCTTGTTTATATCCACGGAGAGAAAACGGCTGTTGGGTGTTGGCAGAAGCTGAAGAGGATTTATGTTCGAGATAATGTTGGTGCTCACATAAATCTAACACGGAAGCTTTTCAGTACACATCTCCAAACAAATGGTGATATGCTGAGTCATTTGAAAACTATGCAAAGCATTTTTCAAGAACTGCACGAGAAAGAGCTTATTTTCTCTGAACTACACCAAGTCTACATAATTCTATCTTCCCTTGATGAAAGTTATGACAACTACGTAACTTCCCTTGAAATATTGCCAAAAGAAAGTCTAACTTTAACTGATATAACTGGCAGATTGATTGAAGAGGCCAGAAGAAGGCTTGAAAGAGATGAATTAAGGAGGGAACAACCTCAAAAAGAAGATAATGAATCTCCTACTGCATACGCAATTAAAAAGTGTTTTAATTGTGGAGGAAGAGGACATTTGGCAAGATTTTGTAAAAAAGCAAAGCACCAGAACGCTGGCCAGAATACTAAAAGTCATCAAAAGATAAATAAAAATTTAGAGTTAGCCATGCATACTAACGGAGCTGTAAAAAATAATTTATGGGTGGTTGACAGTGGAGCATCCCACTGTATAACAAATGATAACAGAAATTTTATTAAAATGTCCCAGAGTACACAGCAGATATCGTTAGCCAATGGCTGGAAACTGAAAGCTAAAGGTCAAGGTATAGCATATTGTTCTTTTATAAAAGAGAATGTAAAAATGTTATATGTACCACAACTTAAGTTTAATTTAATTTCAGTTAGAATTTTGGTTAAACTAGGATATGTAGTTACATTTAAAGGTGATAACTGCATAATTGAGAAAGAAGATAAGAAAATTACTGCATCTTTAAGAGGTGAATTATATGTGTTAAATGATGATGGTTTAAAGGTGGCTAACACAGTTTATGAAAATAAGAAACCCCATGATGAATGTATTCACTTGTTACACCGAAGGCTAGGGCATTTAAATTTTAAAATGCTAAAGAAAACTGTTGAATTATCTAAGGGAATAAGTTTAAAACCTTGTAATAAATATTTGCAATGTAATGCCTGTAATCAAAGTAAGAGCAGGGTCACACCTGCTAATAGAGTTGATGGATTTACTACTAAAGAGCCTTTAGAAGTAGTATTTGCAGATTTAATAGGTCCGAAAAAACCAAGTGTAGGAGGAGCTCGTTACATATTAAGCATAATGGACCACTATTCTAGATATGGGTTTTGCTATTTAATGAAGAGCAAAACTGAAACGTATCACAATCTCTTTAATTGGATAAAATTTGCTGAAAGAAAAACTAAAAAGAAATTAGTAACTCTTATAACAGATAATGGTACGGAATTTACAAATAATAAATTCCAGAACAGACTAAGAATGTTAGGTATTCAACATAAAAAGTCTGAACCATATAGGCCAAAACATAATGCCTTTATAGAGAGAAGAGGCCAAACATTACAATCAATGACACGAACTATGATGTCTGATTCAGGATTACCTGACAATTTTTGGGGAGAAGCAATAATGTGTGGTAATCATATATTAAATAATGTTGTTAATTCAACAACAGGTGAATTACCATTCACATTGTGGCATGGTACAAAACCTGATTTAAGTTACATGCACACATTTGGAGCACCAGCATGGGTGCATATCCCTTCACAACTTAGACACAAAGGACAGCATAGAGCTAAAAGATTATATTTTGTAGGATATACATCTAATCATAGATCTTATAGATTCTGGGAACCAGGTACATCGAGAGTTTACACCAGTGCCAGTGCTAAATTCCTAGAACATGTAGGATGGAATAGATTAGAGCAAAATTTAAATAATGAAGTAATTATTGAACCCTACAAAAGGCAGAAAGATCAGACTAGTTATAAGAAGAGTCCAATTAAAGAAGAGGTCCACGAAGAGCAAATAGGACCAGAACAAGAGGAAACAGTTGATCAGGAAGAGTTAGATAATCAAGAAGAGTTAATAAATGAAAGTCCACCTGTAAGTCCTGTAATACCTAGACGTACTACACGTGTAACTAGACCACCTGATAGATATCAAGCAAGTATAGTTTGCCAAGTAACTAAAGTTCCAACTAGTGTAGATGAACTTAGGATGTATCCTGCTAAGGATCAGGAGAATTGGCAAAAGGCAATGGAAAAGGAACTAAATTCATTAAAGGTAATGAAAGTTTATGAAGATGCTAAATTACCTCCCGGAGAAAAATCCATTGGGTGCAAATGGATATTTAAAGTAAAAACTGGAAATGATGGGACTGTTACCCATAAGGCTAGGTTAGTAGCTCAAGGATTTAATCAAACTGCATCTGATTACGATGAAGTTTTTGCACCAAGTCTTAAAGCAACATCTTTAAGAGCAGCTTTAGTGTGGGCAGCTAAGAAAAACTATGTCATTAACCATTTAGATGTAGAAACTGCCTATCTGCATGCACCATTGCAGCACACTATATATTTAAGAAAACCAGTAGGTATAAAAGACAATAAATTAAATAGTAATGATTGTTGGAAACTCAAAAAGAGTCTTTACAGGTTGAAACAATCTGGGTTTGAGTGGAACCAATATATTGTGAAAGAGTTAAACAATATAGGTTTTAAATCTGGTTTAGCAGATCCATGTGTGTTTAAAAGAGAAAATAATGGAACGGTGTCATTATTGTTATTATTTACAGATGATATTGCTTTGATAACTAAGACTAATAAGAACTTCCGGTTCGCGTGGCTTCGGGGCAGCAGGAATTCACGACAGCTCGCGATTCCTGCTGTGCTAGCCGTCGAGGTACCCCCGATCCAGATGGGTCAGGGGGATATGGCTGCCCTGTAGGGACAGCTGAAGAGAGAGGGGAGTCGGATAGGGAGGTGGGGGTGTCGCAGACCCCCCCTTCTCCAGGAAAACCCCTTTTTCCCAAGGCGGTGGAGCGGCGGTCAGCAATGGCCGCCACGAAGAAGCCAGCAACCGGGTAAGAACTGTGCTGGAGGAAGTGTGAAGAGTGAAAGTTCTGTCTGAGCCGGATCAAGTAACACCTTTTAAATTGCCTGGAATTGAGCTGCTTGAATTGCTGGAGGATACATTGTATCCCTAAGAAGAGCGAAAAGCGGCGGAGAAGCTGTTAAAGGGAACTTTTTTTTTTTTTTTTACTCTCCCACCCCACGGAAAAAGCAGAAATATTTGGATATATTAGACATTGAAAGTGGATTGCTTTGAAAGCTGAAGCTAAGAGACAAAGGGATTTTTGGACATTGAAAAATTTAAGAAATTGGAAAATCTCTGCTGGAGGTATGGATTTTTGATTATTTAAAATTGTCATTGCAAGTGGGAAGGGAGAAAAAAAATTGGAGCAGAAGCTGAAAAAGGAGGAGATTGTCTAGAACGTCTTTGTGGATCCCAAAAGAAGATATATGGTAATTGGACCTCTTTGATTAAAAATTAATCCAGAAAAAGAAAGAGAAGAAGGAAGAAAAGTATTAACTTTTGGAATTTTTTTTTTTTTTAATTGCTTTTGATTGTCTTTGATTAAAAATACTTGTGGTTGTTTTGGAAAAAGTTTCCCTTTTTATAATGGCATTGTTTGTGGATGAACTAGAGATTGAATATTAAAAATATAAAAAAGAAGATACTTTGGGCGCTTTGTTTCAATTCTTAGAAATGGCGTTATGTTCTGTTGAAAAGTTGATTACGCAGCAGAAGGACTGGGACAAGGAAGAAGAGGAAGAAGAAGCCATTTTTGATGAACAATGGGTCCATTCCGGAGAGGAGGAGAAAAAGGATAAGAAAAAGGGGATTTTAAGAATTATAAAAACAACCAAAAGAGAGAAAAATGAGCGAAAAGATGGAGGCAAGGTTAGAAAGCAAAGGAAAAGGAGTAAGAAAAGCGAAGGGAAAAAGCAAAGCGGTAGAAAGGGCAAGGAGAAGAATAAGCAAGAGAGAAAGGGGGGGAGGAGAAGCCTTAATGGGGGGAAGCAAGACCTAAAGAAAAAAAGTTTATTTAGAGACAATGGGTGAATTTAATTTAGATTAAAAGAGGGATTCTGGAGGGTATATAAGAGTGTGTTTTTATATGTATATTTAGAATATAAAATTTATTATGTAATTTTAGAATCTTTGAAACAGAATCCCAAGAAAGATTGCTATATGTAGTATTTCTAAGTTAGGGTAATGAGTTATAGATGTTACTCCAATTGGTGTACAGGAGAAGTATAGTAAAAGAAAAAAAAGATGAATGGATAATTGGAAATAGAACAGACAAAGAATGTTGTTGAAAATGGTAATAAGATATGGAAGGATATATATGCTTTTTTTTTTGGATTTTGTATATTGATAAAAGGCAATAAAATTTTAATTAATAAATAATTTGGATGGAAAAGAGAAGTAGGGACAAGATATGAAGTTAATATTATATGAAATATTGATATTATAATCTGGAAATGTTATGCCTTATTGGTCTTTTATTATTATTTTCTCTTAGAAAAGAATTTATAAGCTGCTATGCCTTGATTCTTTGTGCATTGTTTTTATAAAACTGATAAAAATGGTTTTTATATATATATATAAAAAAGAAAATGATAATAAGATATGGAAGGAGATATGGGTTGAATATGATGTTTGAATTTGTGTCTGTGTAAAGAGTTTTAACCCGGGAACAGACAACCTTCAGAAAAGATCTTTTAGTTTTGTTTATGTTTTGTGTTTGTATGTTTGTGTATTGTGTTTATGGTAAAACTAACAAAATTTGTTTTTTATAAAAAAAAAAGGAAAAAAGAATCAATAAAACCTTGGAGGAATGTTAGACGAGAATAATTTAAACAAGCCAGAAAGAAAAGAATATGATGACTATAAAATGGATAAATATGGAAGAGAAATGAAATTGAATAGGAGTAAAGAGAAATAATGAGAAATTTGCTGAAAGATATTTGTGTGTCCATATGGAGATGGGATAAATTGGAATTATGCTGTATAAAAATAATGTTTTGTTTGACTTGTAAGGATTTACAATGTTAAGAGGTTTTATGTGTTTATGTATTTAATGGTTAATGATGTGTTGTTTTATCTTTAAAATTAATAAAAATTTGTTTCAAAAAAAAAAAAAAACTAAGACTAATAATGAAGCTAATGAGATTTTATCATTATTAGCCCAAAAGATAAAATTAAAGCATTTAGGTGAAATTAAAAAGTATCTAGGATTGACAATTAACAAAACAAAAAATGGTTTTAAGATATCTCAAGAAGATAAAATTTGCCAATTAATTAAAACGTTTAAAATGGAACTTTGTAAACCAGCAAAGACTCCAATGAATCAGGAAGTTTGCCAAACTAATGATCAAAGTCCCAAATTTGATAAATCTATATATCAATCTTTGATTGGTAGCTTATCATATATAAGCAATTGGTCAAGGCTAGATATAGCTTATAGTGTAAATCAGCTGGCACGTTTTAATTCTGATCCACATCAATGTCATTGGCAATCATTAAAGAGAATTTTAAGATATCTTAAAGGAACAATGAACCATGCATTGTATATAGAACCAAAGGGTGATTTGAGTCTTAGTGCCTATGCAGATGCAAGTTTTGCAACTGATATAAACACAAGAAAATCAACATCTGGGATGGCTATATTATTTGGTAAAACACTAATAGGGTGGAGGTCAATCAGACAACAGCATATCAGCTTGTCCACGATGGAAGCGGAATTTTCATGTCTGTCATTACTATGCACTGACTTAATTCTGTACAAACAGTTATTATTAGACATGGGTATAACTGTAAAAGATTCCATTATTGTGTACGAGGATAACCAAGCAGCTATACAGTTAGCTACTAGTATTGCTGTAAAAACTAGATCAAAACATACTGATTTAAGATACTTAAATGTTAGAGAATCTGTAAAGAATGGGCTAATTAAATTGGAATACTGCATGATGGAAGAAAACATTGCAGACCAATTTACAAAAGCTCAAGGAGTAATCAAGTTTAAAGAAAGTTGTAACAAATATGATTTAAAGATGTAAATAGTTATATTTATTATTATTTCCTGAAAGGGGAGAATGTTAGGGATAACATTGTTTTACCCTAACTGGTTTAGGTAAATAATAATATGTTATCATGGTTTATATGTTAAAGTGTCTGCAACTTTAACTATGGGATAGTAATTAAGGGAGTGGTTGTGAAAGCACTTTAAAAGAAGCAAGACTGCAGCTTGCTCTCTCTCTGGCTTTGATGATCCCTGATTACTGCAAGGACTCAAGACTGCATTGCTCGAACGGGAGAGAAAACAAAGGACTGATTTGTAAGTGAACTGACATAGGATATTCTACACAGACTTTGCTAACTGAATATCCCTGAATGGACTGACTAAATGATACATGACTATTGGACTGTTATTTTGACTATGCTATGAACTCATAATGGAATAAACTATATTTTTGATAGCACAAGCGTATCTGTTATTTTTACTGTATGTTAATAAACATACAAGCTTAGCTCACTCATTTATCTGTGTGCCTATCTGACTAACGCTGCACATTCTGTTTAGCTTGTCTCCCTAACCCTGGTTGGGGAAACCAGGCTTAACACCTTTTACTTGTTATAACTTGAACCATATTTCTTCAGTTTATAAATAAAAGGGGTTTGCATTCAGATACCATTGAACACTGGATAATCTGCTGTTGATAGCAAAATTTAATTGGAAGAATTTAATTAGAGTCCTGTTTTTGTCTTTCTGATACTGATTAGAAAGCATTTGTCCAGCAAGCTTGAATTGATTGGCAGCTGCTCTCCAGTTTTCTCCGTAAGTAAAGGCCTTTCACATTCTTCTGTGAGTTGTTTCATTTTTAATTGAATTGTTGCCTTCAATGGGCAGATCATATGTTCTAAGTACCACCTCTTTGAAATATGTAAACAGAATGATCAAGCTAATTATCACATGAGCTTTCTTTTTGAAATGAAAACAGCCTTCTGGGAAGAATCAAATTAGCGTTCTTTAAATAACAGTGTGCAGTATAGTATTTTTTCAAATGCACAAAGGTCATGTTTATAAGGGATCTGTACAAGCCCTAACAAGCACTGTCAGAAAGCATCAGGCAGAGATAATAGGAGGAGATGTTTCTATGGAAGCTGAGTGTTTCATTTCTCCTAAGGCCTCAGGCAGAATTACCATGGAGGGCTATTCTCAGCAACTGGAAATGAGCAGCAGCAAAAGGCTGAAGTAGCTGATAGAAATCATAGAACAGAGGTCTCCAATCTTGTCATGTTTAAGACTTGAGGAATTCTGGGAGTTCAAGTCCACAAGTCTTAAACTTGACAAGTTCAGGGGGCCCTGTCATAGAATATAAGGCTGGAAGGGACCTTGGAGGCCCTCTAGTCCAGTGGTCGCCAACCAGTGGGCCATCACCACTGGTGGTCTGCAAGAAAATTTTGGTGGTCTGCAGAGAAATGTCACCCCCAAAGCACCTCCCAAAGCAATTAATTCAGGCTGCGCAGGAACACAAGGCTGTGGCACCCACATGGCTTGCGGGAACACAAGGCTTGTGTTGCTTGCATTGCAAACAACATGAGGTAGTGAGGGAAGGGAAAGAACTTGCCCCATGCACCCCATGCGCCTTGCCCGGCCACCAGGCTGCTTCTTTCCACTTCTTTCTTCTTATGTTTTTGGCTGCATGCAAAGAAAGCAGCAAAAGTCTTTCTTTTTCTCCCCCAAACTCTGCCAGAAATGAGTCTTTGGGATCCTGCAAGGCATCCTGCTCCAAGAGGCTGCACCGACACAACAAATCTCACAAAGACTCATTTCTGGCAAAGTTTGGGGGAGAGAAAGAAAGACTTTTGCTACTTCTGCTGCTTTCCTTGCATGAAGCTAAAAGTCAGTCAGTCTGTCTGTCTGTCTGTCTCTCTCTCTCTCTCTCTCCCTCCCTCCCTGAGAATGGAGATGGAAACAGTATCCTGAGATCCCAAATAAAGAATGATTGATCAGTAGGAAAACAAGGTGGGGAATTTTCCTGCAGATTTTTTGGGGGGATTTTCCCAGGGTCTCTGGTCCGTGGGATTTAAAATTATGAATTTGGTGGTCCTTGAGGTCCAAAAGATTGACAACCCCTGCTCTAGTTTAACCAAGACAGGATTCCCTTATACCATTCCCTGACCACAGCACCAACCACAACACTGATAAAGCCTGCTGGATCATTCATAACCCTTATAAAATCTTGTTGGTGGAAAGGAGAAAAAAAAGTACTTTAAAAGGGAAACATTTAAAGAGACTTTTAGATTTCCTCGGACGGTTGGGGATGAGAAATGGCATGATGATGCTTGTGCTATAGTTACACTTGTGGGGTGGGGGCTTGAAAAACCACCAAAGATTCGATATTAATACAAGGAAAACAGCTTTATTATAGCATTTCTGCAGAAAATGGGTTCCTACCCTGGCAGATGGGAGGAACCCAGAGCAAAGTTTGCATTCTATTTTATACCCTAACCTACCCATCCTATGATAACTTGGTTTACAATCTATCTATTGAATTTCAGTATACAATTCATCACCAAATATGGGACATCAGGAAGTTAGATGTTCCCTAACACGTACACGTTTTCCCAGATTTTCCCAGATTTTCCCAGAGCACAACATGTGATTGTTCAATGTTTCAATGTCCCTTTTGCAGTAGAAAAGTGTCAACTTGCAGTTTTGAAGTTTGAGTCACAGTTACACAATACACAATGGATTTTATTCATGTTTTCCTCTTACAATTCCCCCCTTTTCTGCTTACATTTTTGACTCAAACTCACGCAACAGATCCCCAGCCTCTTTCAGAGCCATCTCCTTCTGAAACATCATCAGAGGTTCTTCCTCCTGCTTCCCGGATCTTGAACTTACAGTTTTCCCTAGTCTTCCACACCAGGGAAACACTGAACACAACAACACAGATTGCAACACTTTTTGTGTAAAATGTGTCCCCCTGTCAGAATCAATAGCTTCCATCATCCTATATCGTGGAATGATTTGTTCTAATAGGATCTTGGTTACTGTGGATGCTGTGGCTCTTCTAGTCGGATAGGCCTCTACCCATCCTGTCAATTGATCTTTAATCACCAATAAGTATTTCCAACAGATACTCTGGGCTAGTATCCACATCTTTGTGCTCCAAAAATGTGGTTTCACAGCTGTTACCAGTGCTTCTGTTCCCCAGTGTCTTTCCTCATGTACCTTCTCCAGAATTCCTCTCATTACATTCACGGGAACCACCCTCACCCCCTCTGAAGTTCTCCACCCATCCTCAGTTAATGTACACCCTTCTTTTTCCAAATCATCTTTCTCTTTTCCCTCAGGTTTCCAATCCTCATCCTCTTCCATTTCTAACAAGGGAATTAATGCCATTATCAGCTTTATTTCCCCTGCAACTTTTTCGCTCATTTGTCTGCCCACTTGTTTCCAACTACCTCTAGAGTATTCCCTTTCTGATGAGCATTCACATGTACTATTGACACTTGATTTGGCAATTGCAGGGCCTCCAGAACCTGTTCCACAAGCTGTAATTGTTCAACTTGTTTCCCATCAGCCCTGATAAAACCCGTCTCCTGCCAGATCTTACCAAAGGTATGGACCACACCCCAGACGTATTTGGAATCAGTCCAAATTGTCACATCAATTCCTTCAGCCAATTTAACAAAGCTACAGATGCTGCTCTAACTTCTTTCTCTTTCTCCCCAGTCAACAACAAGTCATCCACAAACTGAATCAACATAATTCCCTTCCTTTTCTCAAAAGACACTAACTTTTCAAAGCCTGTCCAAACAACAATGGGAACTGCTGTTTTCTTCCACTCTCAGGATCATCCCATTCAAATGCAAACAGGTCTCTACTTCCCTCCTCAAGGGGGCATGCCCAGAAGGCATCCTTCAGATCTATCACAGTAAACCTTTGTCTTTGGGAGGGATTCGTCTCAAGATAGTATAGGGATCAGGAGATCCTCCTCAAATCCAAAACCAATCTATGTTTCCCATCCTTCTTCAACACAGCAAGTATTGGAGAATTGAAAGGTGACATAGCAGGCTCCAACATGCCCTGTTTCAACAATTTATCAATCACAGGCTTCAAGCCCTCTCTCCCCCTTCTACTCATTGGATATTGTGATGTCCAAAGCTTTGTCACCCCAGGCTGCACTTGAATCTTGATAGGCTGAATGTTCATTCGCCCTACCTTCTCATCTCCTGCCCAAACCTCATCCGAAATTGCCCTCTCATCTTCCACAGTCATCTTCCACATCCTTACTCCCTTCCTGGTATCCCACAGCTGGATACCAAACACAGGCAACAGATCTCTCCCTAGCAAATTCACTCCAGCAGCCTCAGTCACCACTTCATTCATTTCCAGTCTGATTTGTTCAAACACCCTCACATCCTGTGATTTTCCATTCACCCCCACTACTTTTATCATTTTCCTTGATCTATGTGCACCCTTTATCGGGTCACACACAGAAGTCCGGCTTGCGCCAGTGTCTATCAGGAACAGCCGCTCCTGATGGTCAGGACCCACTGAAATGTTTACCAATGGCTCCCCGCAGGTCCTCTTAAAGGAGCTGGAACATCCCTAATCATCATACAATGCATAACTCCTCTCCTCCCGGTTGGTAGGACACTTGTGCGCAAAGTGTCCTTCCTTCCCATATCTGAAGCAACTCCTATCCATTCCAGGCTGTCTCATTCCCATCCCTCTGAAGCCTCTTCCTCTGAAACTTCCTTGCATTCCGCCTCGCCTTCTCTCACCCTGGCCTTCCATTGCCCCCCTTACACAATCCACACTTTTCTTCATCTCATTCTTAGCTGCAGCCTGCACAGCTGCAACTATCATCTGTGACTTCTGTCTGGTTTTTTACAGTGTCTCTGTAGTTCTAACTGTTCGACCACCTCATGAGCATTCTCATGAAGTTTTGGAAGAGTCTTTTTCAATTCTCGCAACTCGGCTGGTTTTATGGGGGCAGCCACAAAGACTGTCACCAGGTTGCCTGCAGCATTGATCTCATTAGGAACTTCCCTAAGAGGAAATGCATCCACTTTAGGTTTTTCTCTGAAGGGAAAATTTTGAACACTTCTCTTCTCAACTGTTCCACTTCTTTTCTCAGTCACAGATAGAGAGGCGGCTGAGGAAGGGGTTGTGCCACCGGCAATGGCAGTGGTGCCATAGGAACTTTGGCGGGCGCATTATTCAAATTAGGATTTGCAGGCGGCGGACTCTGCAGCCAATCGTCCATCTCACTCTCATTGTCTTTTTGTTGAGACATGTATTGACCCTCGATTGGGACCTTCAAATTTCACATGAAACCATACATCTATGTATGCAATTTGAGTGGTCATTTTGTGTTGGAGAATATAGTCTCTCAATTTGGTTATCCAATAGGTACTGGTTTCCCCCTCAGGACTCCAGTGATATGGAAATTTAGGATCAATCAGAGGATATTTTGGCCATCGGTCTCGACAAAGATAAATCATGTTTTTCTTTTCAAGATGTCTGGTGAATTCCTTTAGATTCGTGGAGAACCTACTGCTGGAGTAGCTGTCCCAGGGGCGAATCTACCGGAATTGATTTCCTGCCATTGTCAGTTTTTCCCTGTCCCAGACAGGCTTCTTCCTGGTCTCCAAGACCCTTGCTTTGTCCCTTTCCCATCTCTACTCTTCCAGACTCCCAGAGCCTTGACTCACCAGTCCAGTCCTCCAGCAGATGCTGGATTCTCCCAGAGAGTTTAAGGACCCCTCTCTTTCAGACTCCCAGTCCTAGTCCTCCAGCAGACGCTGGATTCCCCCAGGGAGTTTAAGGACCTCTTCCCCCCCTTTTCTTTTTCTGATTGCAAATGAAAGGAACAAAGTTTTACCTGATCACTCCAGACCTCCGAAGTAGTGGATGTGTGGGCGTCCCCAACTCAGGCTTTCCTCTATTCTCTTTTTGATAGTCGCACACTATCAGCCGGCAAAACGCTGTTTCCAAGGATCGTCTGGATTTCCAGTTGCCTCTGGAGCCGACCAGAATTTGGGGAGGAGGCACCTCTCAATGGGAGGTCGTGGCCACTACTCACCTCGTCCCTGGCTTCCGGAAGACCACCGTTGAGGCTCCTGGCTTGGCTCGCCAATTTGTGGGGTGGGGGCTTGAAAAACCACCAAAGATTCGATATTAATCCAAGGAAAACAGCTTTATTATAGCATTTCTGCAGAAACGGGTTCCTACCCTGGCAGATGGGAGGAACCCAGAGCAAAGTTTGCATTCTATTTTATACCCTAACCCACCCATCCTATGATAACTTGGTTTACAATCTACCTATTGAATTTCAGTATACAATTCATCACCAAATATGGGACATCAGGAAGTTAGATGTTCCCTAACACGTACACGTTTTCCCAGATTTTCCCAGAGCACAACGTGTGATTGTTCAATGTTTCAATGTCCCTTTTGCAGTAGAAAAGTATCAACTTGCAGTTTTGAAGTTTGAGTCACAGTTACACAATACACAATGGATTTTATTCATGTTTTCCTCTTACACACTGAAACACCTTCATGCTGCTGAAAAGTAAGACTATATTTTTGCATTTCATTTCAAAAATTCCATGGAAATATACTGTACAGACCAGACATTGCTCTATTTGTTTTGTCTTGTTTAGGTGGGGCCTGAACAAAGCAAGATGCCTAGGGGACAGCATTTCCTAGATGGCAACTTTGGTAGAGGGAAGGGATATACTTCTCTTTCTGCAGAAGAGTAAGCATTTTGGGACATTCCCCCCCTCCCCCCCAATTCAGTATGAAATATGTGCTTTTCATTTGGGGGAAAGGGCAACAGAAGTGAGTGCTTTTCTTCTTTCGTCCTATTTTGACTCCCTGGTACTACAGTATATCAGAGGTGGTATTCAGCAGGTTCTGACCTGTTCTGGAGAACCGGTAGCAGAAATTTTGAATAGTTTGGTGAACCAGCAATTACCACCTCTGACTGGCCCCACCTCCATCTATTCGCTGCCTCCTGAGTCCCAGCTGATTGGCTGGGTCTTCTTTTGCTGCCCTGCACAGGAGAACGGAGCTGGAAAGCAGGTTAGTGGGGTGGGGAGGTAATGGGATTTTGCAGTAACCTTCCCCCAGAAATGGGGAGGGAATGGGGATTTTGCATTATCTTTCCCTTGCCACACCCACCAAGCCACGCCCACCAAGCCATGCCCACCGAACCGGTAGTATAATTTTTTGAAACCCACCATTGCTACATATGGTTCACTTGTGGAATTGCAGAGGCATTTAACGATTGCTACCCACTTCATTGTGGGATTGAAAATATATAGCAAAGGTTATGGTAGATTGTACTATGAACTAACTATGGGTAAGCATTTCAACACCAGGAAAAGCAACCAACTTTTATCCACATTTGTACAGCATTACAGGTTATTTTACAGAGATATGGGAGCTCTGTTACCAAAGCAACAAAGGGAAATGTTTTAAGTCCACAATAAGCAGGCAGTATTTGTAAGTGGCTGTGATAGCACTTCCCTAATTCACAAAAATATAAGAAAGGAGAGGAAGTATTGCAAGATTCTCAATAAATGCAGTTTCAGCCTTCTTCTAAAGTTGATTTCTTGGTCCTGTCTACCAAGACACTGGCAGACATTTCCTGATTTTTTTATAGTTGCTAAATAATTATATTTAATAAAATAAATAGGTATGCTTGTCATTTATATATCAACTCATTGGCAATTTACAGCATATATCACAAAAATACCATAACTGAATATATTATAATAGATGATATAATACAGTGCAATAAACTAATACGATAGTCTGCTCAAGGCCAGAATCCCCCGGAGACAGGCTGAGTTAACCTCCACACCATACCTTTTCACACCTTCCTGTAGAGTTGTAGATTAATATACATATTACATTTAGATTTTCTCTGAGTGATACCTCAGCTTCCTGTCTCTATCTTTGACAGACAGAACATGGAATTAATCATGAATTTCTAACATATAGTTTTTAACAGATAAATGAAATTTCTCTGAATTTATTTGAATATTAATACATTCCTTATAAAACTATGCATTTATTATTAACAGCTGTTATTTTATCTCCACTTAAATGATAAAGCTATATTTTGTAAAGCATGAAATCTCTTTTTCCTCTGCATGTACCTTTGAAATGTAGAATAGTTATTCCAAATCCTTAGCAGTAATTAGATCTATTTGTCTTTTTCAACAGGGCTACAGGTATTGGAATTCTAATAGTTCTTCTTGCAGTTCTACTGATTCTTGGCTGTTGGTGTTGTAAAAGGCACAGTGGTTATACAAGATTTTTGGTAAGGATAAACTGCCTTCTTATTGCTTATTCATTAGACCCACCTCTTTCAACACTTCTAAATTTCTACAAAATATGCTAAACTCAAGCCTGCTTAGAATCCATACTATCTGATTCAGGTGATGTTCCTCTTTTTCTTTGATACATAAAAATATTCTGTAATGAATCAGTGCCAAAGGAACTACACTCTGGTGTGGAGTTGTTTAAATATCCTTTTGTAATTACATTCACATAATGTACATAATGAGCCACAATCTTGTTCGCTACATTTGGACAACAGCTCAACTGGCACTTCATTGATTTTGTGGAGAGTGTGTTCATAGCTTTGCTATTTGTTTTTATCCATTTATATGGCTGTCCATCTCACCAGTGTATGTATGTATGTATGTATGTATATATATATATGTGTGTGTGTGTGTATACAAACACACACACATATATATACATACATAAACATACACACACACACACACTATTTCCCCCAAAATAAGACCCTGTCCGCTTCGTTGCACCTGCTTGCACAGGGCAGGGTGAGACGCATGAGTAAAAATCAAGTGAAGGTGGGGATAGGGAGGGTGGGGAGCTGCTTACCTTTGGATAGGTGCAACCAGACCTTGCACACGCTGACACCTGCCTCCCCTTACCTGCCCACTTCTTCTGCAACTGCTTGCTGCCACTTGTGCACATCACCCAAGGGTGGGATTCAAATTTCTTAACAACCTGTTCTGTTGGTGTGGCCTAATTTGTGGGTGTGGCTTGGTGATCATGTGACTGGCTGGGCATGGCTTGTGTGTAAATATAAATATTTATGTAAATATTGATTTTTTTTTTTATAAAAAAGCAACTTTTACCCAAAATCAGGCAAAGCAGGCAGGTAGATTGAATTGCTCACAGAAGCACAGATTCATTCAGAGATCTATCTTTCTGCAATCAGCTACCTGAGTCCGTCACATAAAATTTGCTTGTAAGCAAACTCAAAATTTTCTAGCAAGCAAACTCACAAAATTAACTCACAACATACTATTTATGTAAATATTGAATTTTTTATAAAAAAGGAGCAACTTTTACTCAAAATCAGGCAGAGCAGGCAGGCAGATTGAGTTACCTCACAGAATCACAGATTCACTCTATCTTTCTGCCATCTGCTACCTGAGTCTGCACTGAATAAAAGAAGCTTCAGGCTCACCTTTGCTTTTAGATTAGCTAGAAAGCAAGAAATCCCACTGTTTCCTGCTTTCTAGCTAATCTAAATCTCTTGGCACAGCAGAACAGCTGATGGTCGGGGGAAAAAAAGGAAAAATAGCAACTTAGCAGGCAAGTTTGATAGCAGACATGCCAGGTAAGGAGTGAATGGGCGGGGCGGGGCGGGGCCAGCCAGGGATGTGATTTGCCGGTTCTCTGGCAGGTAAAATTCCACCCCTGGTGAGAATGCATTTTGCACATGTGTGTAGACCATTTCCTAAAAACCTCAGCTGTGCTGCCCGGACAGCCTGACATGCGCTGCGCGTGAGTGCACAGTGTTTGAAAATCCTCAGCTGTGCTGCACAAAGCAGCTGAGATTGAAAAAGCAGGAAATAAAGGACAGCCAAGAGCCCAGGCAAGCAGCTGGGCCAAACAGAGCAGCAGTCACTGAACCAGTTTGGTGTTTGCTGCTCTTCAAGCTACCAATTATATAGAACTGGGCTGAACCAGTAGCATCCCACCCCTTGACATCACCCCTGGCCTCCATTTCACCATCAGAGGCTTTCAGGAAAGGCCTCTGCAGCCCATGAAAGAGCTCTTTAGGAGGCCTTTCCTGAAGCCTCGAAATGAAAAAGTTGCTCTTTTTTTATAAAAAATTCAATATTTATATAAATATTTATAACATTTACACACAAGCCATGCCCAGCCAGTCACATGACTACCAAGCCACACCCACAAATTAGGCCATGCCCACAGAACCAGTTAGTGGTCCCTGGGATTTAAAATTATGAGTTTGGTGATCCAAAAGGTTGGTGATCCCTGATCTAAACCACAGGCCTCAGGTTGGGAATATCTGATCCACACTAAGCCTGAACAGCCACTGATGCTGGGCCTGGGCACAAATGCAGCTATGAGTTGAGTTACTCAATAGCCCTTTTCCCATGAATCATTTTGCATTAACATAATCAGAATGCATGATCTCTTCTTGCGGAAAAGTGTTTCTAATGTTGCAATATGTTTTCCTCCTTTGCATTTCAAGATCCCTTTCGTATCTCCTTGTTCTATTCATTTGATTAATACCCTGCCTTTTTGTTCTGTTGAACTCTTTCTAATATTGGTCTTTGTGCCAAAGAGTAAGAATTTTGAATTGGCCTCCCTGACCACCTCCGAAGGCAGAAACTCCCTCAGTGACTTCAAGCTGCCCTTGTGGAACTACACCAGCAGCTATAGTCATGTGGTAAGATGATTGCTATCATTACGTTTGATAAATGCTTTAAGGGGGTACAGTTTAGACAGTTAGTTTAAAAAGAGAGTTCGGAGAGATATGTGTCCTAAATGAGAATGGGCTGAATTTAGGTTGGTGAATATAATACTAAAATAATTATATATATATAGCAATAGCACTTAGATTTATATACCACTCTACAGTGCTTTACAGCTCTCTCCAAGCGGTTTACAGAAGCAGCATATTGCCCCCAACAATCTGGTCCACATTTTACCGACCTTGGAAGGATGGAACTCTGAGGCTACCTTGAGCCTGGTGAGATTTGAACTATCAAATTGCAGGCAGCCGGTAGTCAGCAGAAGTAGCCTGCAGTGCTGCAGTCTAACCATTGAGCCACCACCCAATTTTGCAGAAAGCTCATGCAAAATAGATATCCAGTTCCTTCAGACTTACATTTTACTTATAAACATGTTTCCATTTTTATTGAATACATTCAGTTATTATTGGCATTGTTGATTATCCAATGGTGATCAGATTATTATACTTATTTACTTGTTTGTAAACTACTTACAGATTTGTACTGCAGCATAAGTTCATCCAACTCTTTGATGAATTACAGAGCAGTTACTTTCCCTCATTTTATGATTGTGTTTTGGGGTTCTGGCTTAAAGAAAAACAGTCCTGGAGAGCCAAACACTGCTATGTACATGCAAATGTTCCTTTTTGCCTTGTTAATACTTGACAGCAGGTCCCTCCAAAGAAAGAGAAGGGCAGGATGTGAAAAAGAAACAGATTTAAGTGGTTAGTTAAGTGAGACATCTTTGTATTGTCAGTCAAAATGTATATTGTACATTTTGACTGACAATACCAAGGATGTCTGCCTTAATTACTTTTTAGTTTTGGCTATTTAGCTAAACTGTTTAATCTACAAGAAATTGTGTTTTAAAACTTTGAATTCTAATTCAGCTATGATGTTCTAATTCAGCTATGCTGTTACTAAATTCATTTTTGAAATTCCTTTTCTTAAGCTGCCACCTTGAGGTCAATGACAAGATCGTCTAGGCACTTGAAATATTCTATTGATTTCTGGACTTCTGTCCTTTTTGAAATCAATTGTACCCAATTAATTTATTATTTTCTCTAATTTATCCAGTTTGTCCAATGGAAAGATTAATAAATTAGGTCCTCTAAAACAGGGGTAGGGAAACTTGGCTCTTTTATCACTTATGGACTTCAACTCCCAGAATTCCTGAGTGAGCCATAAAAGGTTCCCCATCCCTGGCCTACTGGTTTTTCAGTTATGGGGGAAATCAATTTTTGACTGGAATGGGACTGTTTAATGTACAAATGTAGGACAAATTCTTTATATGTATATTCTTTATATTCATAAAGAATATGTTCTACATTTGTAAATTAAACAGTCCCATTCCAGTCAAAAATTGATTTCCCCCACAACTGAAAAACCAGTAGGCCAGGGATGGGGAACCTTTTATGGCTCACTCAGGAATTCTGGGAGTTGAAGTCCATAAGTGACAAAAGAGCCAAGTTTCCCTACCCTTGCTCTAAAAGATAAGAGATTTGGACCAGGTCTCTATGACTGTATCACAGTGGCATTCTGTTGCTTTGTAGCTGCTTTATATTTCTTTTACACAACCAGAGGTCTACTATCCAAAGCCCAAGAAAAGGAAACGCCATTGCCCCAGAATGGACTGTTAGCTATATTGATGATAAATATGGTTTTATGTGGGACTTGTGGCAACTAGTGACTTCTACTATTGGCCTATTCTGTAGCACAGCAGTCCCCAACCCTTTTGGCTTGTTGGCCTGACGGAGGGGGGAGAAGGAATGGTTCTGTATGAGTGGCAGGTACATGCATTCATGCAAGGAACTCCATTTGTGCAAGCGGCCAGTGTATGCCCCCACATATAACTGGAGCTCCATGCATGAGTCTGCTGCTTGTGTAGCCCAGTTGTAAACAGGCCACAGCCTGGTAATGGGTTGCTGCCTGGATGTTGGGGACCCCTGAGGTAGCAAATTATTCTTGGGAATCATTGGTTTTTAAATTTATATTTAAATTATTATTTATTTATTTAAAGGTTGAATATTGAACATTGAAATATTTAATTTAAATGCTTGGTTGTCTGTCTTATATCAGAAACCAACGAACAGTATGCATACACACACATACACTTCCAGCTGCAATCTATTTCTTACAAACTCTTTCTTACAACGAATACTTACAAGAATTGATGAATATGAATCATGAACTACCGTGTTTCTCACAAAATAATGCCGGGCCTTATTTTCTTTTAACCCCCCAAAAAATGGCTAGGCCATCTTTTCAGGGGTGATTTAATCCCCCCCCCTTGCATCCTCGGGCAGGCAGCAACGGCTTGGATGTTGACTTCAGTGTTGGTGGGGCACTTCATATCTGGAGACCTTCGACCATCGTTGCTTTCCCTTCTCCTTGTGCTGCCGCAGTGTTTAGAGCAACACCGTGGCATTTGGAGCAGCCACGCGCGGCCAGCCAAGGCTCCTCCCTGCAACCGGAGCCCGGCGGAGACACTCGGCTTCAGGCGCTCCTGTCACCGCTTTCCCTTCGCCTTCGAAGGCAAATCCAATTCTTTTAAAAATGACACCCTACTACCAGTACGAAAAAGACTCCCCTGCCTGAGAGGGCAGACCAACCTCACGTGGGGAGGCGAATCTCCCGGGGCCACAGCGTAAGATCGACCCACCCCGGGAGAAGCGCCAGGTGCCATTCCTGCCTGGCGCCGGGCAGAGAGTGAAGAGCTTCACCTGGGGCACCCAGCACAGGCGGGCCCTCCTGTCTGGCAGTGGAGCTCTCGCCAAGGCAGTGAGTGCCTCCCTGCCAGGCCCTCCGCTCATCCTGCCAGAGCTGTATGGGCTGGGCAGATCCGGGAAAGCGGGCCATGGATGCGCCCGCCTGCCAAGCAAAAGAGTTGGGGCGACCCAAGCTTGGCTTCCTTCCTAAGCCCCTCCCAGCCTGAACCCTAAGCCCCTCCAGCCACCGGGAGAGGCTGCCTGAGGCAGTGATAGCGCCCACCCATCTGTGGACAGAGAGGAAAGGCGACGGCCTGCACCGTGTCCTTCTCCGAGCTGAGCCCCGCCGAGTGAGCGCCTCTGCCCGATCCCCGTGCTGCTGCAGCATTTGGAGCTGCCGGCTCATTTGGAGATGCGTGGGGATGGGGATGGGCTGGGTGAGGGGTGGAAAGTATGGGTGGCTTCGGGCCACCAGACCCGCCGGCCAGGGAAACAGCGCTGCTGTCACCTCGCCTCCCTGTCCGCGGACGGGTGGGTGCTATCACTGCCTCAGGCAGCCTCTCCTGGTGGCCCCTTCGGGTTTGGGCTGGAGGGACTTGGGAAGGAAGCCAAACTCGGATCGGCCTGGCTCTTTCACTTGGCAGGCAGGCGCGCACCCGCAGCTCGCTTTCCTGGCTCTGCCCAGCCTGCACGGCTCTGGCACGGCCCTGGTGGGATGAGCGGAGGGTCTGGCAGAGAGGTGCTTGCTACCTTGGTGAGAGCTCCGCTGCCAGGCAGGAGGGCCTGCCTGCCAGCTGCGCTGGGTGCCCCAGATGCTCTTTGCGTTCTGCCTGGCGCCAGGCAGGGATGGCAGCTGGGCGCTTCTCCCGGGGTGGGCTGATCCTGCGCTGCGGCCCTGGAGATTAACCTCCCTGCATCTGCCCTCTTGGGCAGGGGAATCTTTGTCATATCAGTAGTAGAGCGTCGTTTTTAAAAGAATTGGCTTTGCCTTCGAAGGGGAAGGGAAAGCAGTGACAGGAGCGCCTGAAGCTGAGTGTCTCCGCCGGGCTCCGGTTGCAGGGAGGAGCCCTGGCTGGCCGCGCGTGGCTGTGCCAAACACCGCGGCGTTGCTCTAAACGCCGCAGCAGCACGAGAAGGGAAAGCAATGGTGGTGAAAGGTCTCCTGATATGAAGTGCCCCACCAACGCTGAAGTCAACGCAGGCAGCACCATATCCAGGTATGCAACAAAAGTACTTCCTAACGGCAAGCCCACCCGCCATTCCTCCCCATTTCGCATGTTTAATATAGGCCTTAATTTGGGGGGAGAGTCTTAATTTGATTTTATACTTGTAAAGCATGCTGGCACTTCCTATTGGAGGAGGCCGTATTGTTGAAGAAACATGGTATATGCAATAATATATTACTTGCACTAATTCCTTGATATGTTGACTGCTAAAAAGTAATACAATTGTGCCTCTGGAAATTGATGATGGTGGAGGATTATTCTTTGGAAACATTTTTATACTAGCATTGGGAATTTTACTTTGCTTTTCATATTATTAACTTCTCCCTTACTCAACTTTCATTGACACAGGTGCCAGATACCCCACCAGCCTACGATAAGAGCTCCAGCAGCCTGTTGCCACCACCCTATGCACCATAAGCAGGAGGAATTAATTAAGTTCTTGCCTACTTTAAGTAATTTCTAGGAGCATCTGGGAGAGAAAACACAAGCTAATATGAATATTTTCAGAAATACTTGCTTAAGAAAATGTAACTGTCCTCTTTTGCATGACATGCCTAAGATGTTGAAGCTGTAGCCTATGTATTCTTCATTTTATATATCATCATTCAATATAAGATTAACAGTAACATATTATATCATTTTATATATATAATAAATATTACAAAAAAACAAAAACCAGTCTACTTGAAATCCATGGCAATACTAACAAACAGGGAATTCCAAAGGTGCTTTTTCAAGAGGTAACTGGACTTTGTTTTTTAAAAAATATGTTCCACTTTTTATTCAAGAAGCTTCTTCAGCTCTGAAGCTTCTTGGATGAGAAGCGAAAGGTCTTCAAAGAAAAACCAGAAAATCCAGCTGCCTCTTGAAAAAGCACCTTTGGGACCATCATGACCTGGTTGTCTAAGAATCTCCATAAACAACAAGGGAATCTAGTTAACCTTGGATAATCTAGAAAATTCATCAGGATTATAGAGACCACCTGGGAAATCCAGAGCTATGAGCTATGAGAAATAAAAAATTCCTTGGAGAGCACAATGAAAAATACTTCTTTTTTTTAAAACTAAATTTCACAGAAATCTCAGTCACAAAGCAAACCAAATCAGAGCAAACAGTTTCATTTAGCACTTTCTTCTTTCTATATTTTCACCTCTAGGGTAGAATTCAAATACACACTTCCAAGATGATCTTCTAGAAGTCTTAATGTCTTTTAATCCTGTTCTTATAGGCTCAAAGCAATCTCCTTCAGTACAATCTTATGATGAGTCTTTATCACTTCCCTTCCCCTTATAAAAATAAAAAGAAATTTAAGTTGTTGTTTTTTTTAAATCCAATGTCCAGAAATCCTTTATCCCCTGGCTTTAAATTTCAAATTGAATTACCTTCGGTGCCCAAGTAGATTTTCCAGCTCTCCATCTGCTATTTCTATGGGGAGGGAGAGTGAAAAAAAAAACAAAACTTTCCCTTGACAGCTTTCACCACCGCTTTCCAATCTTCTTTGGGAAACAATGTATCCTCAGGCAATTCAAGCAGTTAAGTTTCCAGAGTATTTAAGAGTTGTTATTGTCTCAGCTCAGCCAGCACTTTCACTTCTCCTGTTTCCTCTGGCACAAATCTTACCCGGCTGCAGACTTCTTTGTGGCGGCCATCACCGACCGCCGCTCCACCACCTTGGGAAAAAGGGGTTTTTCTGGCTGAGGAAGGGGTCTGCGACACCCCCAAACCCCTGTCCGGATCCCCTCTCTCTTCGGCTGCTTCTACAGGGCAGCCATATCCCCCAGACCCATTTGGATCGGGGGCACCTTGGCAGCAAGTGCAGCAGGAATCGCGAAGCCACGCAAAACCGGAAACCCCTCAATGAAAAATACTTCTACATTATGCTGAGAAAACTGCAAGAATATGTCTATAAAAATTACCAGGAGTTAAATCTGAGGCAATAGACATTATATTAAAGAATGAAATACAATTTTCCCTGTATTTAAAACTTGTCATCTGATAATGCCTATGTATATACAACTCATTAGCTTCTAATTTTTGCTAGTGTTGTCTAAAGAAAAATAAGATCTGAAATTATGGTCTGTCTTCAGTCCTGCCCAATCTGGTATAAATTGTGATATAAACTGGATATAGTTGTAGTCCTTTAGGGTGCAAAAACTTTTAATGATCCTTACATTTTGTTCTCAGAATATGTCTTTCTGCTTGCCTTTTTCCTTTGGGTTGCCAAGGAATTTGGAATTTTGATCACATGATCATGGGGATGCTACAATGGTTGTAACTGTGAAAAATGATCATGTCACCCTTTTCAGTAATGATGTTGTAACCTTGAATGGTCATTAAATTAACAGTTGTAAGTCGAGGACTACCTGTACTGAGAGAAAGAATAACTAGGAAAAACGCTTTGGGGAGGGGATTAAATAATTTACTATCAACATTTTGCTCTTTTGAAACCCTATTCAGAATAATTAACAACAACAAAATGAAATGGAAAACAAAAAATTTAAATATTAATATGAAAGAAATAGCACAATTAATCAGGTATTTAAAAGCTCCTAAAACAATCGTTTGCATTTTATTTGTTGAAAGGGCTTTGGAAAAGCTGCTAAAAATATTCTCTTCATTTTCTAGATTCTTCAGGTTTTTTTACAATAGGATTTGTTAAAGATCTGCTATTGTCATTTAGTTTGCCTTTAGGGATTCAACTCCCTCTAACTCACACCCTTATGTGAGAGTGGTAGGTGAGGGTACTGGTAGGAATACTCAGACACTAGGGCCGGGGTCCTCAAACTTGGCAGCTTTAAAACTTTTGGACTTCAACTCACAGAATTCCTCAGCCAGCTGGCTGGACAATTCTGGAAGTCCACAAGTCTTAAAATTGCCAAGTTTGAAGACCTCTGCACAAGGGGTTAGATAACAACAATCTCGCTTAGTTTCCATATTTGTCACCTCCATATTTGTCAATGAACTTTGTGTGCAGATAGCGTTTTCTTGTTCTATATTCCATGGTATTTTGCACTGGTGTCACATCGCTATTGCATTCACATACACCAATTTAGGGGCTTTTAAAAAAGAAGTGGTGTCTAAATTTTAAAAATATCTTTATTAAATATGCATTTAATTTTACATCTAACCTGGCAATTTTAATTCAAATTTAGGTACTTAAGCTGCGGCCTGTTATATATTTAGGGGTAATTGAAGTGCTTGATGAAGATCTATTTGATGAAAGATCCAACTGGTTATATTATAAGAGATTCAGAACCTTTCATTATTTTAAAATTACCATACAGGATTTGAGTCAGGAATATAAAATTCCACCGTATTAATGCTCTCCCTGTTATGCTCTCTTAAGCAATCTTAACTGGGTCATTTTCAGCAAAAGAGCAACAAGTTACAATGTCATCTGCAGCTAACAATAACCTGAGGCAACAAATCTAGAAAATTGCATTAGGAAAGGAAGGATTAGTTACTATTTCCTGGGCACCGCAGAGGTGGTATTCAGCAGGTCACCAGTTCTGAAGAACCGGTAGCAGAAATTTTGAGTAGTTTGGAGAACTGGCAAATACTACCTCTGACTGGAGATTTTACAGTATCCTTCCCCTGCCACGCCCACCAAGCCACGCCCACAGAACCAGTAGTAAAAAAAATTGAATCCCACTACTGGGGCACCAGTTTGTTTTTAAGAAAAAGACACTGAAAATTTATTTGTCTCACCTGATTCCAAGCTATTTGTAAAGCAACTGTAGAGAAACAGGAGATCCAAGTTGCAAAGAATGTTGTATCAATTCAGAAATTATATTAAGTAACCAGATCTGCCATACATGCCAAAGAAGAAGCATCTCATCTTAATATTTTTGGTGATATGATCAAAGGATTGCAATATAAATATCGTTTCCTTTTTTGAGAAGGGGAGCATTACTGTTTAATTTTCAAAAAGACATCCTGGGGCATACACCAGGATTTAGTAGTGGGATTCAAAAAATTTTATTACCGGTTGTTTGGGTGTGGCTTGGTGGGGGAAGGATACTGTAAAATCTCCAGTCAGAGGTGGTATTTGCTGGTTCTCTGAACTACTCAAAATTTCCGCTACTGGTTCTCCAGAACTGGTCAGAACCTGCTGAATACCCCCTCTGCCAGGATTATGAGGAAGACGATAACTGAAGTACCCAGGAAACAGGTGTGGAAGACTGGAAGTCTCAAGATACTATTCTAAATCAGGGGGTAAACCAGAGAGAAGCTTCAGAAGGCTCCTGGAAAGAAGGTTTGAGACCTATATACCCTTCTAACTTATGGAATCAGCGATATTTATACTCTAAGGCTCACTTCATGTCCTCTCCGATGAAAAAAATCTAAATCGCAGTTCCTTGTTTGTAAAAACTATACTTTTAAGATTTTTATATGTTGCTATGGCATTATGGGAATATATTTATAATCCCAAAGGCAGCCTTAAATAATCTTAATGAGAGGAATGTTTGACAGTTATGTACTATAATTCTGTGTTAACCATAGTGCTCCTATTTCTGATCCAAGAGGAAATCCTAATTCTGAAATCTGGAAGTAAATTTCAGATTAAGAGTGTTTAGCCATGAGTAGATCCAGGGATTCCATCCAAGAGGTACAGTTGCAAACCACCAATATGAAGCTTGTTATCAGAAGATACAACCCATAGTCAAACCAATGATTTCTCTCTGATTTATTCCAGATATAAATACTTAGTGTTTTGAATTTGCAATGATATAATAGAAAATAAAGGCTAGAAGGTGGTTTGAAGTGGCAGGACCTATTGGTTGTGTTTGAAGATAAAGTGGTTGGTGGCTATTGCATTGCTAATACTTGTCTTATAAGAACTACAACTAAACATATGTCCACAAAAGGGGGGAGAGATAGGAAAAAAACTTGTGATGCAAACTGTGCCCTTTAAAGTAGCTGTTTGTGAAATCCTAATGAAAGTATGAATAAAGTGGAATTTATGGTGAGGAACGGATGACTGAGTAATATTTTCAATTTCAGCTATTCTTCAAAGCAAGTCAACTCTCTTCATTGTCTACCTCACAATTATTGCATCATTGTACATGGTACATCATAGTGTGTATTAGCTAGTTAGGTTTCTTTGTCATTTTAATCAAGACAAACAGAAATGTTTATCTTTTAATAACCCATTTGAAAATGTGAACAAATGTTCATGTTCTATGGCCACTATATTATAACACTTTAGGAAGTTTGTAAATGATACACAGAAGAGCTGTAAAAGTTGCAAATAATAATAATAATTGTGAGCCATTTACTTAAGGGTAAATGCCATGTTATATTGGACCATATCTAAATAGCTATGCTTATAATATTTGGAAACCTCCATTGATTTCTTAATGCAAGTATGTTGATATCTTACTGACAAATATCCTTTTTCCACAGAGTATTATGAAGCAGAAATACAGCAACTTTGTTTATTACATACAGATCCTTCTGCATTATTGCTAAACAGTACACTTATCCAAAATTACTAAAATACTTAAAAAACTATACATTATGTAAACAAAACATAAATAAGACAGAGTAGTTCTTTTTACACATGGTTTAGTCCATACTGTTAAGGAATTGGGATTATGTACAATTTTACACCATAGATTGCATTTTTACAACACATCAATATAGAACATAGGAACATTTGAAAACAAAATAGAAAATTTCTAAATTATGAGAAAAAACAGATCCTAGTAAATGTGCTAACCAAGAACCAAACATTGCTTTCTATATCTCTGAACAGTTTTTTTCCCACTTTAATAAAAGCCTTTAAAAGCTTTGCTCTGAAAGATACTTCAAAAAGTTCTTTCTCACCATTTTTGGAAAAAAGGAAACTGAAGTGATCCTCAATCTTACATGAATTTTAAAAAAAACCAATGATGGCTTTGTGCACACAAATTCTTGAGATGTGACAGATGTTTTAACAGGTCAACAGGTAACATTTTGTTGTTAACAGCAAACTGTGTAGCTTCTATCTATTGTCATCTTGGATCCTTTCCACTCATGAATTCTCAATGATATGCAAAAATATTTTTTTGCTTCATTGTTTTGTCTGCTCAAAACATGCCATTACATGCCTTGGGTTCATGGACATAAGTCAGATGTTTCAAACAGTGTACTTTAAAAAACAATATAAATTAATTTTGTATACATACACACGCACGCACACATACAAATGCCCCAAAATTTCAACGGCTCATTTACGTGAAATTCAAGACGCAGCTGTGTCTGGGACACCTATGCTGGAGTTCAGAAAACTGGGGAAGACAGCAGAATTCTTAGTTGTAGAAATAAGGTCAGCAGAGAAGGATGAAGACAGAGATGAAGTTTCTGATGTTGGAGTCTTTATAGCATTCAAAATGGCTCCTTCAGGGCTGACCATCAGTTTTTTAATAGATGTATCTAGGTGCAATGCAGACTTACTGTTTTGAAGCTGAGAGATATTAGTGTGGGTTGCAGGAGCTAAAGTTGTTTTAGTTTGAGTAGAAGATGAGGTGACCATTACCAAAGATGTAGACATTGTTGTTGTAAAAGATGGAGTGCCTGACTTTGAAGTATTGGGAATTATTTGTGGAGTAGCATGAACAATAGGCACAGGATTTGCAATCCCAAGAGAGTTCACAATTTTGGTAGAGCTTTTTAAAGGCAGTTTTGATGGCTGCCAGCTTAAGGAATTACCCATCACTTGTGTAGTCTTCTGGGGAGTGGGAGCAGCAAACGATAATCCATGGCCATTACTAACAGTTAAGAGAGGTCCAATTTTTGGATTTGCAGAAATGAGAAGAACATGACTGCCAGCTCCAAGGCCCTGAGATGGAACAACAAAACGAGTACCACTGATCATTATCTGGGTTCCAGGTGCCAAAGGTGTACAGGTGTTAATTATTATTTTCTGCTGAATATGGGATTCATTTAATTGGCTGCTTACATTATTAACTATTGATGGTGAGGATGGAACAGCCTGAATTGTAGAGGTACCAGGAGCAAAGGAGAAAGCTGAAACTGGCTTTACATTAAGTGGTACAGATGGGCAAGGCAGAGGAACTAAATTAGAAACATTAATCACTTTACTTGCATTTGGGGATGCTTTTTGAAGTTTCTGAGTACTTCCATTTGTTGGCATTCCAGCTGAAATTCCTGTGGGCTGAAATTGAGCTAGTTTAGTGGATTGTTGACTTTTTGAATGGGGCGCACATTGCGAAGTAGGTGGAATTGCTGGCAATTGAGGGACTGTATGCAACATTTTAGGGACACCATTCACTGGTCCAGACAAGGAAACTGTTACTGGCAACTGAAAAGCAGACGATAAACTTGAATGAGAAACTGCTGGTTGAGCAGTAGAAATCAGTACAGATGAAGCTAAGTGTCCTGTTTTCACAGTTGATATAGCCATAGTACTTCCAACATTAGAGGAGGGCAGCCGTGTAGTTAAAACTGGTATTATTTTTGCTGGGGGTTCCATTCCACCTGCCAAAATAGTAGGCTGTGTTCCAGTAGTAGCTCCACTCAGTGCCACAGAAGTAGGATTTAAACATTGGCTGCTGGTTACTATAGTGGTATTTACTGCTTTTGCTGCAATGTTTTGACATGCCAAACTTGAACATACAGGAACTACACTACTACTGGTTGATAATGGGAAAATTACATTATGGTTATTTTTGTCTTCCAAATCTTTTGGTGCTGTAGACTGCATGTTAACTGTTGAAACATTCTGAACATTACCTGTACTATTTATAAAGGCCTGACCAATATTAAGACCTATTTTTACATCTTTTACTTGAGAAACAGTTGGTGATGTATTTATTTTTAATGATGATCCCACAGTAGTTGGAAGAAGAATGAGCTGAGGTTTCTCTGTGCTTTTAACATATGTCTTGCCAATGGAAGGAGGAAAAGTCTGTTTAAGTGGTTCTGTTGTTACATTTGCATTTGACTGAATACTAGCAAGTGGAGTATTAATGAAAACAAGTTTCTGCGTACTAACACCAGTGGATGTTGGAGTAGGAATTAAATTGACTCCTGTAGTTCCACAAACAGGAAGAAGTGAAGGATTTGTGACTAACATAAGTTTTTGAACTTGGGCACTACCCAGACCTCTGCTGGTAATGGAAGTGACTTCAGGCTGTGCAACAGAATATTTTCCATTATTTACATTGACTTGTTGATTAATAAAAGAAGTCTGGGTAGTACAAGTGGAACTCTGCCCAACGTTTTCTGTAGATAAACTCACTGCATTACCAGAACTGTTTGGTGGAGTTGTCATGACAATGTTTGACGACATGGAAGATAAGAATGGAGAGGAGGATACATGTAGAGTTTTTGACACTCCTTGATTCACACCACTATTATGAGACTGCCCAAATGTGACTATGGTATTTTTCACCTTTTTTGGATTTGCACAAGAGGAAATAGTTGGGATAGAAGAAGTTGCTGGAGACATTTGAGCAAGTGTTGGGAAGCTAGGTATCGCTTTTGTCACAGCTGAAACAGTAGAAGTTGATAACTGTGTGGATTTGGGCATTAAAAATGCTTGAAGTTGGGGTGCATATGTAAAAACAGAACTTGGAGAGAAGCTACTAGCAGAAATTGGTTCTGAATTTGTCTGCACTTTTACGATTCCTGTGTTCCCACCACGTGTCCTGACAAGAATAGACTGTGAATCTCTTATGCAGATTGTTTTCAGCTCTTGTTTTGTTTCACTGTCAGCAGTATTTTGAGGGGAGGAATTGGTGTAAGAAGTCACACTCTGTGATACTGTTGTCAAAGTCTGAATTGCTGAAGAAACAATAGGTAAAGCAACAGGGGAGGCAGCAGCTGAAACGACAGTCTTGGTAATTTTTACAGTCTCACTTTGGTTCATTTTCACCACTGATGCTAATGTGTTACTAGTGGAAGTGACAGAGGGCAGCAGCGAAATTCTATTCACTGAATCAGGCTCTTGTGGCAACTGTATAATATTTTTTTTAACATTTGTGTTAGGCGGAAGTGTAGCAGCAGCATTTATTGAAGAAGCTGGAATAGAAGGGACTAAAGTAGTGTTGGTATCTGTTGATTGTGGAAGAGAAATGCAGTGTTGTTCCATTGTATTTTGTTGCAGAGGTTGGTTTTCTTTTGCTCCACTTTTACTTTCTCTGTGCTGGATAAGAAAATTTTTAGGCAAAATAAGGACTTGCTGCATGATTTTCTCTCCTGTGGTTTTTTCTCCTGACTTACCATCAACCACAGGCTGCATCTGAATCTTCACTGAATTATTGTGCAAGTCTACTGGCATGCAATGGCCAGCTGGCATTTTGTACAACACTTGCAAAGAACTCTTTGAACTGGTCTGGCAGGGCAATTCTGGTTTAATTGGAGAAGAACTGATTGTTGATATAATCAGTTTTTCAGAAGTAAAAGTGCTTCTACCTACTGTCGATGGCAACTGACTTGTTAAGGCCACTTTGTTCCCAATATTCTTAGCAAGCAAGGCCTGGATAGGTTTGGTCCCTTTTATTAAATGTGGTACATATGCTGTAGAGTCTGTTATGTCCAATGATTCTGAAGCTGAAGATTCTATTTGCCTATTCAAGCAGCCCTCAGTTGACAGATCATTTTCAATACTACGGACGGTAGCATCATTTGTGCTTAATTTTAGCTTTTTCCTTGGTAAAAAATCATTTGTGCTGTCATCTAGGTAATAGTTTTGCCTGGATGGGCGTTTAACAGATTTAGGCACTATCTTCTGCATTTCTCTACAAGTCAAATCTTTTCTAAGTGGTCTGGATTTTCCTGTACCAAGGTCCATTTCTGGTGAGTTCATGTCTTCTAGGAGGAAAAGAAGAACCAAGAAGGGAAGCATTTTTAGAAAAGCAAACAATAATTCTTAATTGATTAGATCACACTAACACTGTTGTTTCAATCAACAAAAACGGTTTGGTAGTACAATTTATGATGGGCTCAAAAACTTAATTATTTTAGTTCTGTAAATCTTCATTTATTTTATACTCAATTAAATATTTAAGCATGTTCTGAAATTATTTATATCAACCCAACAGATATCTCATTACTTATCCTGGGAAACAGGCGGTGTGTTTAAAAATCTGAAACTGTTTCAATCAAAAGCATGAAAAAAACATCTTGCCAGGATTACCTACCAGCATCCCTCTCTTCTCCAAAGGGAAAGAAAGAATTTTTTTTTTACCCCTGGGACCTGAGAAAACCATGTAAGTTGATTTGTCAAAATTACAGCTATGCTGTAATTAATTTTGCTTGAATTTGCACAATACTCTAAAACAAAAGAAATTGATAGTATAAAACAGGTAACTATTTTGTTATCAAATTTCATTTTGTTAAGACAGCTGAAATCTCCACCAATACTCCACTCAGAGTTAACAAATGCACTTACCTGCATCCAAGTCTCTTTTAAAAAAATCTGTGTGCTCTGAAGTTTCACTGGTAAATGTACTGGAAACTTCTTTGACGATATTTATTTCACTGTCCTCATTAGTCCACTGTTCTCTAATAAATTTATCATGATCTGGTTGCCGTCTGAAGTCATCATAGTCCTTTTTTAAGCGAGACCTTTGATGGAACGTAGATAGTAAGATTTTTTTTCTTTTCATATAAATATTTTTTAAAAAATTAAAAGATTGATGATTCTTACATTTTACATTCACCAAAAAGATTCAGTTAATTACCTGTTTCTATGAAATGCTTTCATTAATTTTGGTTCCCATGGTAACAACTCATTTAGCAGTCGTATCAAAGTACAGTGGAGTTCCTTTACAGCTTGCTTTCGATGATACCATCTTCCCTGTAAATATGAAAATGCTTATTACAGAGTAAATTTTAATCAATAAAGATAAAATGTGCAACTTCAGTAAGAACACCACTATGGATCATCTATTTTTCAGTAATCTGTTTCTCATTAATTACTGCAGGAAATGTCTAGTTTTCCACTGAATATTAAAGTAGAAAAAGAATATAGAACTAAATTACTACAACATGATTAATCTTTTCTTTTTCTCTCTGGAAGATGTCACTTTATTTACAATGTATGTACCAATTAACAATTACATAGAATGCAGATTAGAATTAAAACTATATAACATAATGAATGTCTATTTCAATAAAAATGCCTAAGTTTCATAAATCCAGCTGCTGCTACAGAATGCCAGGTTGGTCCATAACAAGACCTCCTCATCCATGATTTGATGATAGAGTCAGCCTGGAATGTATTACTGAGATCTGAAAATTGCCCAGCTGTTTGAAGTGTGGCATCGGCTGAGATTCTGGGAGCAGGGGCATAAGAGGATCTCTTATAGTTTTCAGGGGGCATGACTCAGAGGTCCCCAGTTGTGAGATCTTGTTCATCAAGTTGGACTCTAGGGATCGGTCGGGATGCTGCTTTTGTACCAACCTCCCTGCTACCATGCCTAAGTTCCTTGATTCCTTTTCTGGGTTGATGGTAGACTTCCTCAGATTTATGGTTCTGGGGGACATAAATCTGACTTTCCTAGGAATAGAGTCTGAGATGACTTGGGAATTCCTGGTTTCCTTGGCAGCTATGGGCCTATTCTAATATCCAGAGACCGACCTGGAAGAATGGGAGACTTGGTGTTCCTATCAGAGCAGCGACAATGTGATCTAAAATTGGGAGAGCTTTTAGTGTCCCCTTTGACATGGTCAGTTCACACCTTGATTTCTATGGGATTCTCTACTGCCACCACTCACTACAGAGGTTGGACTTATAGGTCTGCCCCTGGTGACTGATGGACCCAGAATGGTTTCAGAATGAACTGATGGTTATTCCTATTGGTCTGCTGCATTTGAAGCATTGGTTTCCACTTGAAATAAAAGGGCAGCTGAGGATTTGGATTGTATCATGTCTATGCAATCTCTCCTCTCACAGATTCCTTTACTCTCTATGGTTTATGGAAGAATTGTCAGAAATGAAATGGGAGATGTCTAGTGCAATGTTAGTATTCAATAAGGAACTTAACGGAACACAGGTTAGTGCTGCCATTAAGGCCTAACTAATATGTGGTAATGAAGCATTGGTACTTCCCTACCCTTTTTGCATTTGCAAATTGCTGCCCTGCAATCCTGTTTCAGGTGACCTAGGCCCTGTTGGATAAAGAGACCATGGAGAACCTCTTACAGACACATGCAGATAAATTTGTTCAGCAGTTTTTGAATAAAGTTGCTTGGATTCGTTCCCATTTGGATGCTATGTTGCAAGTTGAGAGAAGAAGCCTATGACAGAATCTTGTCCAGTTAATTGGGAATGGTTTGAACCTATTGGATCTGAGGAAGTGGCCAGGTCCTTAGGATTATGAGCTTGGCCCTCTGCTCCTTAGATCCATGTCCCTTCTGGTTCATTAAAGCAGCTGAGGGATGTTGTGTGAGTGGGTTCTGACAATAATTAATTCTTCTTTGTAGCAGAGGATTGTCCCTTTGTCTTTTAAAGAGGCCTTGATTCATTCCCTCAAGAAACTGTTGTATCCCACCATATTGGACAATTTTAATCCAGTATCTAACTTCCCTTTTTAGGGAAAGTGGTAAAGAAAGTGGTTGCACAGCAGGTTCAGATGACTTTCAACAAAGCAAATTATCTGAATCCCTTTCAACCAGGGTTCAGAGCCTGATATGGGATGGGAACAGCATTGGTCTAGCTTTTGTATGACCTCTGGTTTGGGCAGGATGTGGGTAGTGAATCCATTCTTGCTTTGCTTGACCTCTCAGCAAGTTTCAATACCATGAGTGATGGTAACCTTTTGGATTGGACTGGCTCAGAGGATTGTGGGTGGGTGGCATAGTGTTATGCTGGTCTGCCTTCTTCATGGTTGATTCCAGTGATGATTAGGTGAAGTCTCACTCTTGACCCCTACTATATAGGTGTCAGCCCTCAAGATACCTTCCTCTGTTGCTTTTCTGCTATTATTTCATTATTTCTCTGGGCTGTCATGACAACGGTGGGAGGGGGGATTTTTGCTAGGGAAGAAGACTGGAGGTGTTTGCATTCCTTGCTGGGCTAGCAAGGGGAGGGGGGATTCTTTTCTTTAACTTTCCGTTTCTTGGCTATTTTCTGTCCTCTTTTGCGCAACTGCGAACTTTTATCAAAATATGTCAAGGTCATTTGACAAGACGCCTCATCACCATCTGGAGATGACCACATGAGCTTATGCAGAAGTTTTAATTGGAAGAATCATTTGAACTTTGGGGGGGTGGGAACAAACCTAATTCTTTGTATGTGGATTCTACCCGCCAATTTCTCAGTTTCGGAATTGATTTGTAGCTTCCACTTTATTTTCCAGTAAAAGGATAACTTTGCTCTACACCATGGAGTCTGAGTATTTCTTTCTTGGGATCTAAAGGGAGCACAGCCTGACATTATTCTGAAACTCCCACATCAACCCACCCGGAGAAAACAGCAACTTTTCTTCCGAGGGGGTTTCATCTCATGTCGTCTCCAGCCAGCGATGAAGAGGACCAAGGAGCTGCGGGAGGGCAGCCGATGCTGCTACCGGAGACGTCGGTGACTGACCTGCTGGCCAACTTGACTCTGGAAGAAACCCCAGCCGAGATGCCCAGATGGTCGTTGGGGGTTTGTTGGAGAGACTCTGAAGATCCCCCTCCTCCCAGAATCACTGTAAGACGAAAAGGTGTGAGGGAACGGCTGTGGCAGGAGGGGGAGGAGATGGAATGCAGACTGGATCAAGCTGGGAAATTCCTTATGGATGCTTCTGAGAAGCCCGGCATGGCTCAAAGGTATGAGGGGGAAGAGGGAGTGAGATCAGCCCGGGGAAGTCAAGCTATCCCTACCCCCCTTGCCCAGCCTACGCCAGCGCAGCCACCCGCTGCTGCCCGGGGAGCCCCAGCAATAGGTGTGGTTCCTGGAAGACGTCACCTGCCCCCCCTAGATGTGAAGTTTGGAGGAAATCCCAGAGATTTGGGATTTTTCCTGGTACAAGTTGGGAGTTATATGGCAGAATTTGAGCGGGAGTTCACCTCTGAAGCAGCCAAAGTGAGATGTGTTACCAGAACCTTGGAAGGGATGGCAGCAGACTGGGTGGTGACTTTGTACAATGAAAACTCCCCCCAACTGCAAAACCTCGATATTTTCATGACTGCACTGAGGAGAAGGTTTGAGGACCCTTTGGCAGAGAGAAAGGCCAGAATCAGAATGAAGACCCTAGTCCAAGGGGGGAGATCAGTGGCAGACTACACCCAAGAATTCAGGCAGCTGGCATACCACATCCGAGGTTGGTCCCAAGAGGCCCTGGTGGAAGCCTACAAAGATGGCTTAAATGAAGATGTATACCACATGTGCATCTCCAGAAGGGACCCCCGTGATTTACAATCGTGGTACTTACTGGCAGAAGAGGTGGACATTGATTTAGCCTGAAGCAGATGCAGAGGAGGTCCCGCCTGGAAAAAACCGTTCCCCCCACGTCTCCGAGAGACTTCAAACCCCCAACTGGGAGGGATGGCGGCAAGAGCCAAGACCACGGCATGCTTCCGTTGTGGGAAGGAGGGCCACCGGATGGCGGATTGCTGGGTAAAGACGAGCCCACCGAAAGCGCGGGACCCCGGGAGGAAGCCTAAAAACCCCTCAACCAAGCCCCGCGAGACTGGACTGAAGACAAGAGAGGTTGTAGAGGTCGCCCTTTCGGCGGGAGAGGAGCTGGGACCTCCAACCCCACTCGACGAGAACGAGACAGATTCGGAAGATGACGTCCCGGTAAGTCCTAACCAAGAGCCCATGACCATCCCAATAAAGTTAAGGCGGCCCACCTCGGGGACTGAGGGAGTGATGTTGGCCTTACTGGACTCGGGGTGCACGAAGTGTGTAATTAACATGAAAGTGGTTAAGGGGATGGGCATCGGACTGAGAACTTTAAAAACGCCCATATTTTTCTGCCAACTGGATGGATCGGTGGCGGGAGGTTGCCCCGCACATTTTATAACAGAACCCCTAGAGATGACCATGGGAAACCACCATGAGACCTTGTGTTTTATTGTGGCCCCTGGGATGGAACAGCCTCTAATATTGGGATTACCATGGCTTTGGAAGTGGAATCCCCATGTGAACTGGAGAGAGGGGTGGATACGCATCCGCTATAGAAACTTGAACGCAGTGTCCGTAGAGAACATGTACCCCCTCCCTCTGATGAAGGACATGTTAGCCCACCTGGCTAAGGGGAAGATTTTCACAAAGCTGGACCTGAGGGAGGCATACTACCGAATCCGGATTAAGGAGGGGGACGAGTGGAAGACTGCGTTCAACTGCCCAATGGTTTGCTTCCAGTTCAATGTTCTCCCTTTCGGCCTACAATAGGGTACAACAGGGTTTGATGTTTTCTTCAACATGAGCTCAACTGTCACCATGGGGTGAAGTATCATCAGTATGTGTATGATACCCAATTTTATATGTGCACCATTGGGGAATTAAGCAATACTATGAAAGTCTTATCATGGTGTCTGAAGGTTGTGAGGATCTGGAAGGGGAATAATAGGCTTCAGATGAACTCTGTCTGGCAAGACTGAATGGCTTTGGTTTTGGGGGTCCATTGATTCTACAACTATGCCATTTTTTGTGCTAGATGGTGCTGCATGGCTGCAGGTGAACACAATGCACAACCTGGGGGGTTCTTCCTAGACTGTGACTCTTGGTGACAAGCAGGTGATATTGGCCAAGAGGCCTTTTGCACAACTTCATCTAGTGCGCCAGTTGGGTCTGTTCCTGGATCAGCAGGTCCTGCTCACAGTCAATCATGCCCTGGTCACCTCCAAATTAAACGACTGCAATGTGCTTTCTATGGTGCTGCTCTTGAAGAATACCTGGCAGATTTAGCTGGTACAGAATTCAGCAGTGCGGTCTCCTAGGATAGCAAATGTTCTGCGAGGCTGCATGGATTGCCAGTTTGCTTTCAAGTCCAATTCAAAGTGCTTGTTTTGATCTTTAAAGCTTTTCATGTTATGAGACTGGGCCATCTGATGGACTGCCTCCCCCTGGTTATACCTGTTAGATCAGCCAAAGAAGGCATGCTGCAGATACCATCAGGTGGGGATCTACATTTGGTGGGTTCCAGAAAATGTGTCTTTGCTCTGGTGCCTGCCTTATGGAACATTCCTCCCCTGAAATTAGATTAGCTTCATTCATGTTGATATTTTGGAAGGCCTTTGAGACCTGGTTATGTTATCAGCCCTAGAGCTCTCAGGGAACTGGAAAAATGCTTAAATCATTCCATTGGTGAACTGACTATTTTTAACCTCTTCTCCCAAGATTTGAAATCAAAACCTATTCCATCCTTTTTGTACCTGCATATAATATCAGAACACATGCACAAAAAGGGTGGAGTTTGCATTACAATGATATGATTCTTTTGTCATTGGCCAGTCTTTAGTCCTGATTGTGGAGCTCACTTTATGTGGGCAGACAGGAATGTTTCCAGATAAAAAATGATTGTCCTCTAAAGCAGCGGTCCCCAACCTTTCTGGATCCATGGACCAGCAGTAGTGGCGGGGGAGGGATTGTTTCATGTACATGCCTGCAGCTTACAGAAACAGAGCTTTCTATGCTTGTGTAGCCCAGTTCCCAATAGGCCATGGATGGGTATCAGCCTGCTGATCCTGCTCTAAAAGTTTCTTATCGTAACAACAGCAGCTACCATTGCTCAGTTTCCTTTGATATTGATGGTCAAAAATGGTTGAAGGAAAAGAAGCAATAAAATGCAAATTAACGAAGGCTTTAAGTATGCAGGATATAAATGATTTTTGCAATATATATTTAAAGGGGGAGGAAAAATGAAATAATCCTGAAATTGGCCTGTTTATTTCCCTTCAGCTGCTCATTTACTTTCAGTCCTAAATTGCACATTCCTAGAGAAGTGACCAATCCTTTGCCAGAATTCTCCCATGATTGACTGACTATCGAGGTTTTCTACATGACCCATTTAAACCCATGTTCAATATTTATGGCTTGTACTGCCAGTTTAAAAATAAGGCACCTAACTTTAATTCCTTATAACTACACTTTAAAAGTTATCTTTCCAGAATGCATTTCCTTCTTATTCTGCCTTAGTTAGGAACAAGAGTTTAATAGGCAGCATATGTCAGCAGACACTTTCCCAAAATTTATACTATACAAAATAATTTTAACATAATAAGGTTAAATGGTTACGATCTTGTGGGGCCGCATTGATAGCTGTCCAGGCATGGGGAGGACACATTTACTGTAAAACATATTCCTGTACAGTGCATTAACTATAGCAGTAGCCCCCAACCTTTTCAGTATCAGGGACTGATTCTGTGGAGAAAGGTTTTTCCATGGACTGGAGGGGGCATGGTTTCATGTGTTGCCTACATCCCATGGATGGGGGCTTTGCTTGCTTGCATAGCCCGGTTTCTTTTATGCCATGACCCAATGCCGGTCCATGGATTGGATGTTGGGGATCCCTGAACTGTAGGACCAATTATTACCATATCTAATTATTGATCTGTAGTTATCAACATTTTAGAATAAATAAATTATGGTACAGGAATATGGGAATATGAGTTTGAAAAAATGAAGGCAAAATACAATGGCAAACGTAGCATGAATGTAATCTCATACATTACTCATACAGCCATATCCATTCCTAAACAATTGTTTACTGAGGATTCGGAGATGGCTGTTGTCATAAATATGAATGTGACCAAAGCATTATTAAAATTCTCAGGCATGCTGCTATGGCCCAGAAAAAAAAAGTAATTTATTTTTCACAAGTATTTCATGACACTTAGCAAACCTGTTACTCTATGAAACAAAAGAATGTTCAATTAAAGACGGGTGAGTAATAAACTATCTTCTTTTAAATCCAAATTCTTTAACATACTTAAGATGGAGTATTGATACTTCTGCATTCATAATAAATTAAAACAATTGGGATTTAATTATGTGACTACTATTCTGTACTTGATTATGATACTGTTCAATATAAATGGTCAATAATGAAATGTCTGCCTATTACTGGCAAATATAAATGGATGTATGCAGAATTTGCTTGTTTATGCAATGCACTCACCTAGTTTTCACAGCAAAGCTATCAATACATTATAGCTTTTTACATTTGCCTTGTATGCAGAATCTGATACTGATTAGGACTAAGAGGGAGTAAGAAATAAATGTAAATGAGTCTCTGCAGATTGCCAATTATAGGGGTTGTTGCTCATCTCTGTTTCAAGGCCATTGAGCCAGCGCTGTCTGAAGACATCCCGTGGTTATGTGGCCAGCATGATATCACGGAGTGCTGTTACCTTCCCATGGAAGTGGTACCTATTATCTACCCACATTTGCATGTTTTTGAACTGCTAGGTTAGCAGAAGCTGGAGAAAGAACGGGAACTCACCTCATCGTGTGGCGCTCAGATCTGGAACCTGGGCTTCTGGCTTTCTAGCTGACAAGCCCAGGATCTTAATCACGGAGCCACCAGAATATATTTATAGGACTAGATGGGACAGTAGTCTACCTGATAGGAATCTAAATTTAGGTTAAAGAATCTGATTCAAATATTTTAATGGCAAAATCTTACATCTATATTCAAAAGTCAAACCCACTAAGCTCAGGGTAGCTTAGGCCCAGATAAATGGGCCCTATATCTAAATATATTCCTGATCAGCTCACAATTGGATTGCTGTAGACATGGTCAAATGGCCATGCCCTTTTCATTTATTTTATTATTTACATGAATACACTAAGCTGACTGCTATTTTGTTCCTTGAACTTAATAAAAATGGAGACCACTGATTTTGTCTGCTTCAACTTATACTAGAATTCTTTGGGGTAAAGTGAAGTGTTGCAATACTTTTGGCCACATCTGTATAATGTGCTCTATATGGGTTGCCCTTGAAAACCAAGCTACAAGTGGTCCAGAATGTGGTATCACAGACAATGAAGGAAATGTCATTTTATGTTCATTGCTTTCCAAGCTGTACTAGTTGGCTCCCATTCAATAAGCCAACTATCACTATAATTTAACAAAGCACTTCTTGGGGTACAGCCTGGCTATCTGAAGAACCTCTTATCTCTAATTGTTTCTGCCCATCCAGTATAATTGGGCAGAATGGATTAATTGGCTTCTCTTTATCTAGCTTTACGAATTCTGTGAACAGGTCATATTTATGCAAAAATGTTGACAGTTAAAAAGGGTTCACAAACTTTTTAAGCACCACTGTACTTGAATTTCAGTGATATGTTTACTTGCACAGAAATCTTACTGAAAGAAAAATGCTTACTTCTGAGTAACCTTACAAGAAATAACCTATAGTATTAATTCATATCCTAACACATGGCTGAGCAGAAGTCTTGTCTACTTGTTAAGTGAAACTTTTGTTAAGTGAAATTTTTCCCCATTTGACAACCTTTCTTGCCAGAGTTGTTAAGTGAATCACTATAGATGTTGAGGTAGTAACACAGTTCTTAAGAGAATCTGGCTTCCCCATTGACTTTGTACGTCAGAAGGTGACAAAAAGTTATCACGTGACTCCAGGACAGTGCAACCGTCATAAATATCAGTCAGTTGCCAAGCATCCAAATTTTGATCATATGACCCATGGGGATGCTGCAACCGTCAAAAGTGTGAAAAACAGTCATAAGCCACTTTTTTCAGTGCCATTGCAACTATGAATGGTCATTAAATGAATCATTGTAAGTTAAGCACTATCTATAATGTCCTGCTAGTTTCATGAGATAAAATCCATAATGTACTAAAGTGATACAGTTATGTTTTCTGTTCAGAAGTCTTTTCTTTGGTAAATCTGTTAGGAAATTGGAAGGAAATAGACAATATAGAAAATCGAAGTTATTTTATTTGGCTTATTTTAAAGGAGCCTCTGTGGCACAGTGGTTAGAGTGCAATACTGCAAGCTACCTCTGCAGCCAGCTGCCTACAATTTGGCAGTTCAAATCCCACCAGGCTCAAGATTGATTCAGCCTTCCATCCTTCCGAGGTGGGTAAAATGAGGACCCAAATTGTTGAGGGCAATATGGTAACTCTGTAAACCGCTTAGACAGGGCTGTAAAGCACTGTAAGTGGTATATAAGTCTAAGTGCTATTCCTATTATAAGGTGTAATTAGAGATAATGTTCAAATACTGCTATCCAAATATTTTATTTCATTTAAATTAACTAGATAACAAAATATGCCCTAGTTAAAAACTTTTAAAATTTTTCATGACTGAAAAAAATTTGAGATTAGAGAGACAGTTGCCTTCAAGATGTTGTACTGTTCCAGGCAATAAGTTCAATGGTGGAAGACACTAGGATTTTTTGTTCAATAACAGTTGAACAACCAGATCTAATTAATAAGCTATCTAAAAGAAATGATCTTAACAAATAGCTTTCATATGATGCATTAAGAAAAATAAATAAAACACATACCGATTTCTTTTTAATATGCTCAATATCTTTGAGTTCATTCTCAGTTTTTCTAATTAATTCCCTGAGTTCATCAAGATTAGTGCAAATAAGCTGGAATAAGAGAAAAAAGTTAAACTATTAAAAATCAGAGACATGCAGCACAAACTATTAGAAAATAAGTATTACTGCACTCAATTATTTACAAAATAATTGAATATTTGTTGCAAATAGCACGTTAGATTTTGATTCCACTGAGCATTCTCTGCTATCATTTATCTGCTCATACGATTTCTTCCCCTAAAGTATATCTGCACTTTTGTTAAGTTTTGATGCCATTTGGGTTCCATTAAAAAGCAGTGGGTAGACTTTGTGCTACATATTAATCCCTAATGATGCTGAAAGCCAGCAGTAAAATGAAAAAAAAAATGATGTAATTTTTCAAGTTTGGAAGGATTTTAAGAATATGAGTGGTTGATATTCTGCATTTCAGAGGCCTTCAGAGGTTGTTATTCTGCATTTCAGAGGCCTTTTCAAACAATTCTGATCCCTCTTCTGGAGGGAACAAATGTGGGAATTGCAGAATCCTTCCATTCCTCTTATACCACATACACACAAGAGAGAACATTTATTTATTTATTAAGCCTACTACCAGAGACTGGCTATTTTAAAACCAGGCCAGAATATCTCAGTTGCATCACTGCCTGGCTTGTGGCCCCCAAATTATTATATAAGGATTCATAGTTGGAAAATGACTCACTGAATGACTTATGAATCACTGCAGTTGTTCAACCAATATATGTAATAAATATTAAATACATAATACATTGCAGGGTCCATGATGCTCTCTGAGCTTGTAGATGTTTCACTACCCAACAGACAACATCATCAGTGTTAGAAAGGGAATGGGGTTTGCTTTCTTTATATATTGTATTAGTGGCTTGACAGTATTGGTGGGAGTGGTCTTGGTGGTTTCTTGATTGAGTTGTTTACTCTCAAGTTGCTTGTCTGAGTTGGTAGTTTCTTGACTGGGATATTGTTTACTTTTTGATCATTAATCTAGTATTAATCTCTGCTCATATGCATGGTGATTGCTGGTGAGGTGGTATTTTGGTCTTAGTGATTCCTTTTTGGCTTTTTGATTGTCTCATTGAATGCTATTTAGATGTTGTTTATCTCTGAGTGTCTGTTGATTGATTTGTCTCAGTGCCAGGATTCCAGAAATTCTCTAGCAGTTTTGAACTTAGCTTGGCCTAGAATGTTCACAGTTCCCTAGTTGAAGTTATGGTTAAGGAGTTAAGAGTTTTCGTCACGTACTCTAACTGGTAGTTGATGTTCATGGATATACCACTATCATACTATCATCATATAATATGAGAGCAAATCTCATTCCTTTGTAGCGCTGCATCTAGGTTTGCTGGTGAAACATCTACAAGTAAACAACCAAGCTTGGATAGCATCAAGGTTTCCACAGCTCAACCCTGAGCTATAAATATTCTCTTCCATACAATCTTCCTCTGAGACCAATTCTCAGATTATTGTTACATGCACAGATCACTGGATCCCAACCAATACAATTCAGAAAAACCTCTATAATCTAGATAAAAATGCTATGATTATTTCAGGACAAATTATTTTGTTTATTATTAATTTGGTAATGTTAATTTAAGTATTATTTAGAGTGAAGGAGATATTAACCAGTCATTGTAGAAGTTACAAGCTTTCAAATCATTTATTGAACCAAATAAAATCCAAAAAGTATTACCTGGAATTCTGGGACAACAGGCTTTGTAATAGATTTCCTTTTCTTTGTAACTGCTTTTTTAGATATGGATTTCTTTCCTTTAAAGGGGGAAAAAGATTTCCAACATAACTATATGTGTAAAAATATGGACTTGAAAATTAATTTGCAACTGTTTGTTGGAATCAAGAATGTTTCAGTCATAGTAACTCTGCAGACAACTACTATTGTAAGGCTTTGTATAAGCCTTTCATTCAAATTCAGGATTTGAATTAATAAATCATTCTTTGATTCTTCTCAGACTAGTAATATTCTAGTAATTTTGGATTTATATTGAAGGATCCCTTAACAATTAATTTTAAAAAAACTAATATTCCCAGCTTCTATCATATACATGTCCTTTCTCTTCTTCTTCTATATTTACATACACAATTCACATCTTATCTGACAGAATTCAAGCCTAAAAAGAGTTCAACATCTCCCACATCCAGAATATTAAAGCAGATAGGAGCAGAAAATCCTAATTAAACTTAAAAATAATAACTGACATTTCAGGTCACGTTGACCCATAAATACAGGTAATCCTCGACTTCTGATATTGAACCCCAAATTTCTGTTGCTAAGTGAGATGGTTAAATGTTTTACCCCATTTTACGACCTTTCTTGCCACAATTATGAATCACTGCAGTTGTTCAGTTAGGAATAGGTTTGTTAAGTGAATCTGGCTTCCCCACTGCCTTTACTTGTCAGGAGGTCACAAAAGGTGATCATATGTCCCTGGAACACTGCAACCATCACAAATATGAATCAGTTGCCAAATATCAAGTATTTTGATGATGTAACTAGGGGGATGCTACAATGGTTGTAAATGTGAAAAACGGTTGTAATTCACTTTTTTCAGTGTCGTCGTAACTTCAAACAGTCACTAAATAAACTATTATAAATCCAGGATTACCTATATTATGCAGACTTTTGTATTGGGATTCAGATTGGATAGCTATTATTATAGCCTAGATTTGATCTGAAAAGAGATAGAGAAGCAAGATAGCTTCATGTCTTCCAGATAGTTTACCCTATAACTTTCAAAATTCCTTATCATTAGGATTGCATCTGGAGGACCTCAGGCTGCTCCTTCTTGATCTATTTAGTTGCTATTCTAGTTGAATACCCTTTCTAACCATTCTTGATATATAAGTAAATAGTGAATACAGCTGCCTCTGCATAATGCAGTTAAACTGATGCAGACCAGAAAATTATCAGCATGGGAGAAATCCCATGTTTGCAAAACCTCAGTGCACTTAGTACTCAAGGAATGCTGATTGTTAGATAACGGAGAAAATAAGACACAACACAGGATTGGGGATGTAGATCAATATTTTAAAACTTTTCAAGACTATGGAATACTGACAGATCTATTAATTTTTAAAAACTGTATGACTACTGAAACTATAACTGGAAACATGCTTGGTGCAATCTGGCTTGGAGAGACAGATTTCTGTCTTCTTACTGTGCCTCTACTTTCAACTGCTTTGTGGTCAGAATAGGAATTTTGCTCGAGTAGGGGAAACAGTCCCATTTGCTTTATGAATTGAGATGGGCATTGCAATTTCCTTGCTTGAGGCACCCCAATGCTGATCAAAGCAATAAATCAAAATTCCCCCACAGCTATTTGTCAGCAGTGTGGGATCATGTGTATAAAGATGAAGTATTTTTATGAACATTCAGTGCACAATTCTAATCTTTGAATGAAATACTGTTCCCATCAAGAAACACCGGAATATCACTAACTAAAAACATTTCATTGTTAACATTTTATTGCAAGGTCTTCTTACTGTTTGATTTTGGTAATAAACAGTCAGTTTGGTTGGAATATTTTAGACTTCCTCCTCTATTACCTATTTTATATATCCTATCAACTTATATCTTCAAAGATGAGATAGTAAATTCTTATAAGCAAACAAATGACCAAAAAAAGCATTTATATTTTTTTCTATTAGGTGTCATAAGTCATGCAGAAATGATGCAATATAATATTCTTACATAATATACATTACAGGTATTTAAACTGCAGTGAATAAATTCCTTTTATGACCTATTTGATTGATAGAATAGAATTAATAAGCTACCCTCTGATCTTGAACTTACTGAAGGTCAAGCTAACCAATGTTCGAGTAACAGTATTGTTTTAAAATAAACTTTTCCATGTGAATGTTTTGAGAACACGGATAATCAAAACTGAACACAGTTCTTTAATTTTTTCTTCCACATTGAACATTTTAAGCAAAACCAAGCAGGCAACCATATATGTCACAAAACATATCCCAATAACAATATTTAGGGGTCAGATAGGGAACTCAAAAATTTTAAGAGAATTTCTGTCCATTGTGAAACTGGAAATAAAGCTCATACAGAGCAGGATTTAAAATAGTTGAATTTTGCTTACTTTTAATCATTTGAGCTAAGTTTACTTAATATATCAATGGCTCAGAAACATGGACTCTGAGCACCTAATACATTATTTGAATGATGAATAGAAGCAATACATTGATGTTTACATTGCTGCAAAAAGACTAGAACACTTTTTATGACAGTAATGGGGAAGTTTTAAAAAGAATGATCTTCAAATATTGAAGAAATTGTTTTGCTTTTAAAGGCAGTTCTCAAAAAGAGGGGCCACAGAGACCCATAAGTTATTTATTTATTTAATTTATAATTTCCTGACAGTTAGAAAAATTAATCAGCAGAACAACTTGCCTCCAGAAGTTGTGAATGCTCCAACACTGGAAGTTTTTAAGAAGAGATTGGAGAGCCATTTCTCTGAAATGGAATAGGGCTTTCTGCCTGAGTAAAGGGTTGAACTAGAAGACCTCCAAAGTCCCTTCCAACTCTATTATTCTGTTATATGCCACCCATTTCATGCTTTGAGGTGACTCTGAGCAGCTAGTAATAATGTTGGTTCCTTCTTCTGGAATTTCTGCTGTGCTACCTCAGCATGGTGGTGGATGAGTGAAGAACATTGGGAGTGTATAAACAATATAAAGTAATTGATGACCATTGACAAATGATGAGCCCCTTAGGTCAGATGGCTTTCAACATAGTACTGAGGAAGAGTTGAAGATCTTTCAGCGTGTTAATGGTGTTTATAATGTAGCTACATTAAAGCCTTCAGGAAGTCTAGTTGCTGATGTTGCCATGAAGGAAAAGAAAGTCCAAAGCTGCAAAGAGAGAATTAGAAAAGGAAATATGGAATGTAAGAAGCATGAACAAGCTCAGAACAGAGAAATATGAAATGAAACAACTACACATTGCTATCTTAAGTATTAGTAAATAGAATGAATTGGAATTGTACTCTGTGGGCATGTGAGAAAGTCCCTGGGAGAAGGGGCAATGAATTTCTGCCTAGGGAACACAGATGAGAGAGAGCTGGCTAGTGGAAAGGGCAAGAGGCCCAGCAGGGACCTCTTTAGTTTCTCAGGAGATGCTTCCTATCTGGTTTACTGGTAAGGCTATCAGATATTTTTTCAGTCAAAAGATCACACTGTTTACTACTTAAATGTGATGTCTCCAGATATCTCCTTGGATGTTAGCTCAGGGAGGATGAGCCAATTCCTGGCACATCAGGATCTGACTCTGAACGGCCCTCCGGAAGGGATTTGGCTGAGTCTTTAGCTGGGGAAAGATTGCAGTGGCAGACAGCCAGTGAAGAGGAGGAGGAACTGCCTTCTTTCTGCCTTGATCCAGGGCAGAGAAAAGGCAGGAGCAGAGAAGGTCAGCCAGACTATTCTAGAGGAGAAAGCCTTGCCCATCTTGATGGGCTACACAGGAAGCTGGCTATTTATCACACCAGACAGATGCATTGCTGGGAATGTGTTTGTTTTCTAGCTGTGTGTCTGGTTGTCATGATTTCTGCTTCATTCTGTATTGACCCTGTGTTTGGAATTGAATCATGCCTTGGAGATTCTGGACTTTTCTTGCCTTGTGAGTGGATTTAAGTTTTGACTGGAAGAGTTAAGTTTGTCTGGTGGGAGTTATTTTGTTTGAGCAACTGTCAAATGCTTTGTGGACTATTGGGCCCTTGCTCTCTGGGCTAAGCCCGGTCTGCTTATGGCTGGACTTAATTGGGACAGTTCTGAGTTTTTGGTGAAGGGAATTGTTGGGGAATATTAACAAACTCATTAAATCACAGTTATGTTTATGTGTGAGTGAGCGGAGAAGCATATCAAGACACAAAAAGAAGTCAGAATGATTTTACTTTTACTCTTAGGAAGGGTATAGTAAGAACAACACTTGATTACAATGTGATAAATGACCAAATAATCTAGTGGTACCATGCTAGAAACTAGGAAATTATGACCTCTAGTCTGTCTAGGAATGAAAGCAATTTGGGTGATTTTGAGTCAGTTACTCTCTCAGCCCAACCCATCTCACAGAATTGTTGTTATGAGGAAAACAGAAGGAAAAAAGAGAATTTTATATGTTCATCACCTTGAGATATTCATAAAAATAATAAAAGATGAATTAATTTTTTTAAATATGCCAATTAAACTTTGTAAATAACCACTTAATATGATTATCCAAGTTTATGCACCAGTCCCTGATGCAGAAGAACAAGAAACTGGTTTGTTTCATGATCAGATTCAGTTTTAAACTGACAGAACTGTAAGCAAGATATTCTACATGTATTTGGAGGTTAGAATGCCAAACTTGGAAATATTATGGAGGAAAATATAGCTGACTGCATGGCCTAGGAAACCAATATAAAGCAGGAGAACAATATTAATTTATGCCAATACAGAGCTTTATTCACTGCCATCATAGCCTTCAAATAACCAAAATGAGGTTTAAATCACAGGGAGAGTACATAGAAATCAAATTGACTATGTTATTCGTACAAAGAGATGGAAGAGCTCCTTTGTAAAAGTAAAGACATGGTCCAGGTTTGACTATGGAATACTTCACTAATTGTTCATGAACATCTTCCAGGTTAAATTAAATTGGAAGAAAAAAATCCAACTACTTTCCATCCCAAAGGTGCCTTTTCAAGAGGCAACTGGACTTCTTGTTTTTTTTTAAAAGTTTCACTTCTCAATGAAGTTTCTTCAGTTCTGACTGGATGGTGGGGAATGGAAGGATTTATATTCCTTGCAGACAGCTGGTCATTTGCATTATTTTAGAAAGACACTTGGAAGTTTATCTGTGTCCTCAGGGTTATCTGAGTAGTGCAAATGGGTGTGGTGGAATTGCTTCTTGGAATTGCTGAAAATTCTTCCATTCCCCATCATCCAACCAGAGCTGAAGAAGCTTCTTGGATGAGAAGGAAAATGTCTTCAAAGAAAAACAAGAAAGTGCAGTTGCTTCTTGAAAAAGCACTTTTAGGACAACCCTGACTTGGATGACTGAGGATCTCCATAGACAATCACTTTCCATGATAAGATCTTGATCATATACCCAATATTTTCAAAGAGAACATCCAGGATCATTTTGAAACTGTGAACCTTATGGATAGGGAATCAGAAGAACTTTAGAAAGAACTAAAAGAAGCTTTATGGACTGTAAAAAAGAAAGCATAAGATTAAGAAAAAGTAAAAAGCACATCTCAGAATGAATAGTGGAAATTGCCAAGAAGAAAAGAGAAGCTAAAGTCAAGAAATACAAATATCCCAGGAAGGAATTTGACAAAGAATTTTAGAAAGCCATTAGAAGAGAAATAAAGCAGTGTTATGACATCTGTAAAGACACTGAAAATAGAAACATAGAAAAGCAAGCAAAGTCTTCCAAAACATCACTGCATTGAGAAATAGATACCAACTTTGAACTGGAATGCTAAATGAGGATGCCAATGGAAGATAGTAACTTTTTCAACTGATAATAACTGATTCAAAAAAGATCAGACAAATATGAAAGGAGTGTATTGTAAGTCTGTAAAGTACAGTTATCAATATCCAATATATCTTGGAAGACATTCCCAACTTTTAAAAACCTCTAGTACCAGAAGATCACTAGCGAGATCAGTATTCTCTGGTCATTGCCAAATCAGAAGGTTACAGGAATAGAAAGAATATATTCAAAAATATGACAAACAACAGAAGAAGAATCAGAAAGGATTCTTATCAAAGTATGCCAATAAATACAGTATGTTGTGAGAATACACAGTGGCCAACAGATTGGAGAAGATCAACCTATATTTTAACAGCAAAAAAAGAAAATGTAATAGATCTGCAAACTATCATAAAGTATCCTTAATTTCACATGTTAGCAAAATAAGCCTTAGGGTCATCCAATGCAAATTAGAATCCTGTATGAAAAGAGAGGTGACCAGAGATGCAACCTGATTTCAGAAAAGGCTGGAATATAAGACATTATTGCAGATGTGTGCTGGATAATTAAGAAGCCAAAGAATAGAAAAAAGAGTTATATATTTTATTGATTACAGAAGGACCTTTGATTATTTTGATCATGTGAAGCTACAGAATGTTGTTTAAAAATGGGAATCCTAGAATATGTCCTTTTCCTCATGCAAAACCTATATACCGGCCAGGAAACCACAATTTTGATGGAATATAGCAAAAAAGACTGGCCCAAGATTGGCAAAGGAGTGAGAGAAGGTTGCATACTATTCCATTATTTTTTTTCAACTTATATGTAGTATATATATATATTGAAGGAAGCTGGATTGGAAGATGAATTCAACACTGGGGAAGAAACATTAATAGCCTATGTAGTGCTGATGACATGACTTTTGTAAAATACAAATAATCTGCAAGCTTAATATAGATAGTCCTCAACCTACGCCCACAATTGGGACCTGAATCTCAGTTGGTGAGAGAAACTGACATTAAGTAAAACGCTCATGTGACTGCTTCATTCAACAACTGCAATCCTGCATTCCTGCTTGTAGTCATTAAGCAATTTCCTAAGCAGATGGGGCGAAAGAACTGCCTGCTGAGTTCAGTTCCCCTCTATGTGCAGAAGGGAACTCCTCTGAATGGTTGCAGGAACAGATTTCACACCTTCAGAATTTGAACTCCATTCCTACGGCCCTTTGGAGGACTTCCTCTTTCCTTCAAAGGGTTGAGGGATGGAAGGATGCTATCTGTACAGTCTAGGTTAGAAAGAAAGTCAAAATCAAAAGTCAAAAAACAATTTTTAGTGCCTTAAATGTTTAAATAGAAAAACAAACAGCAAAATTATTTTCCCCTGTTGCTTTATTCAAGTCATCTTACCAGATTTGTGCTTCTTGTGCTTGGCTTTCTTTTTTATCATGAGTAGCTTATTCTGGATCTCAGGTTTATAAGATTTTAATGAGTGGAGATGAATCTCGCGTTTTCTCTGAAGGCTTTCATTTAAAATATCTTTCAATTTCTTTTTTTTCTTCTTCTTCTTCTTTGCTCTTATTTTACTAAACATTAGTGTTTTCTGCTCTACCAAATTCTTTGAAGTCACTTCTTTAGCAACTTTATGACAATTAAAGTCTGGATTGTCAGTTTGATTACCGTTCAAATGCATCTGGCATGTTTTAAGTGTGTTTTCTTTTAATGGGATTGCCTCAATTTTGACAACTGAAGATTCACCACATTTTTCTTTGTTTTCTAGAATCCTGATTTCTCCTGGGCTAAGAGGTTCCCCCAATCCATCTTCTGAAACAATGCCTTTATCTTGATTTTCTTTACAGCAATCTTTTGTAAAGTCACAATCCTTACATGCTTTCTCTTCGCAATTGTATTTGATTTCATGTTCTGGTGTAACATTCAAGAGATTCAAGTGAACCTTTGCCAAGCAAAGATTTTTTCCAGGTTCTTGTTTTGCATGGGGCAACAGCTCTTTAGCATCAAATCTCATTTCCCCATTGCTTTTGGTGCCATACTCACATTTCACCTTCTCCAGTTTAATGCGTGGTACTCTTTTTACTTTAATTGGAGGAATGGGAAATTCAGGGGCATGAAAAGGCTTTTGCTTATAAATCCGTACGTCTGCACCACAGAACTGTGGGAAGTGAACATAGGCATGTTCTAAATAATCATAACCCAGAATCACTTCTCTGCACTCATGAATAGGTTGACCAAGTACTGCATCCTGTACATCCTTTTGAGTCTCATATACAGAGTCGCAGAGGCCTTTAAGCAACCATACCTTCTGACAAAATGGAAGTTCATGAAATGGTTTTTCCTCCAAAGGATTGACTTCTCCAAGAACTGTGAAAAACTGAGGACAGAGGCCAAGTTTTTCTGCACAACTGTCTGGATTATCAGTTTGCCCAACTACTGTATACCACTGTTGTACTTTCTGTCTAAGTGCTGCTTCCCAAGTCCTGTAAGGAAAACTTGGTCTTCGATGCAAAGTAGATCTTCGATGGGGAGGACTTAACAAAGAAGTCATTATTTTAGACAAAAATGGACTACACTGAGGCATCAAAAGACAGCGTTCCAATTCATAAAATACTATTTCAGGTAAATTTAAAATATGTTGTGCTAAACAAAGAAAATGGCCAATAGCTGGAATTTCCCACATGTTTTCCATTTGAGTAGGTGCTGCTTGAGACAGAAGAAACTTCTCCCATTCTTCTACTTCTTTTTGACTAGCTTCTTCTGCCTCTTTTCTTTCTTGTTCTCGAAGTCTAAAAAAAATCAGGTTTAATATTAAAAGAAGGAAGACAAATGGAAAATAATTTGTACATAAAAGCAAAAGAAATTGTACAGTAGCATAAGTAAGATTTTGATTGAGTCTTGGATAACTCAATACTTCTGTAATACAAAATCCAGCAAAACAGCAACCTGATTTAGTTTGGGTATTTTATTATCTTATTGCCACTGGATATTGAGTTATCCTTCAAGTAGAACAAGTTTGTTATGTAGCATCTAGAGGTGCTGATGCAGCATATAATATTATACTTCTTTTGAAGCCCAAGATACATTATTCCTCACATCCTAATTTGCTATTTATTCTTATAGCATGATATAGTATAAAGATAAAATATTATAACAGCAGACATTTGCACTCAATGCATCCCAAAAAACAAAACAAATAGTCTGTTATGGTGCCTGTGTTTAGTGAACAGCTGATGGGACTAAATGCTAGCAAAACCTTGTTATTTATAATATAATAAATATTGCATATTATAAACATAATAATTACTAATGTCTCAAATTAATTATATGGAAATCTTACCACACTCATGCACAGAACAGGAGTCTACTTCTAGTTGTTTATCATTATCAAGACTAAATACTGAGATCCCACAGTATCCTATGTAAAGGAAAAACACTTTCTCAGAACACTTGTCCATACAGTATAGTTCCACTTGCTGCAGTCCACATAATCTCAGCTGCTATAGCCTCCTGGCTTTTCATCCAAGCCTTTTCTTTTAAGTAGATTAACAGTAAGAAGACAAAGGGTGGGAAAGCCCTGCTATTTCTGCTCTTGTATTTTTGGGACCCAAGTTCTAAAGGAATACACTTTAAATCTTATCAAAGTTTTCTTCATTTATAAAGACCACCATATTGATAAATATATCAATATGCATTTTAAATCACAATACTTAACTTTGTCACAATCCATATTCCCAATATATTATCAAATAATTGTTTAAATTTCAGACTACTGAATACTAAATCTTATGTTCTCACAATTGACTCTAATTGTATATCTTCAGTTTACTTTATATTTTATATTGTACAAGCTATTTAGCATCTGTTTCAATTACATTAGAGTTCTAATAACAAGGCACTTGGCCAAAATCAATTCTTTGTCCTCTTTTGGCAACAGGTCAATTTCAATATAAGAAAAAAGATCCTGAACTCATAAGCATTGCAGCAGCTAACTATTGATGCAAGCACTGTCCATTACATTCTATGCTTCAGTGAAATTCAGAGATGATTGGGTATAAGCTGTAACATTAATTGTACAGTTGTGCCCATACCCTGGCATAATTTATGATTTCTTAGCCATTTTTCAGAGAATATGAATGATAACACAAAAACTTTTCTTTCATTCATGGTTAGTGGTTGGCTGAAGCCATTTATTATCAATAAACTGTGTTTACTCTTTTTAAATAATAATGACAACTACCCAAATGACCCTGATCAAAAGTTTACATACCGATGATTTTTGCCTGATAACATGCACACAGGTTGGCACAAAGAGGTTTGAATGGCTATTAAAGGTAACCATGTGATCTGTTTGCTTGCAATTAGTGTATGTGTATAAAAGGTCAATGAGTTCCTGGACTCCTGACAGACCTTCGCATCTTTCATCCAGTGCTGCACTGACGTTTCTGGCTTCTGAGTCATGGGGAAAGCAAACAAATTATCAAAGCATCTGCGGGGAAAGGTAGTTGAACTGTATAAAACAGGAAAGGGATATAAAAAGATATCCAAGGAATTGCGAATGCCAATTAGCAGTGTACAAACACTAATCAAGAAGTGGAAAATGAGGGGTTCTGTTGAAACCAAACCATGGTCAGGTAGACCAACTAAAATTTCAGCCACAACTGCCAGGAAAATTGTTCGGGATACAAAGAAAAACACACAAATAACTTCAGGTGAAATACAGGACTCTGAAAACATGTGGTGTGGCTGTTTCAAGATGCACAATAAGGAGGCACTGGAAGAAAGATGGGCTGCATGGTCGAGTTGCCAGAAGAAAGTCATTACTATGGAAATGCCACAAAGTATCCCGCTTACAATACGCCAAACAGCACAGAGAAATGCCTCAAACCTTCTGGCACAAAGTCATTTGGAGTGATGAGACCAAACTTGAGCTTTTTGGCCACAACCATAAACGCTACATTTGGAGAGGAGTCAACAAGAGGATGAAAAGTACACCATTCCTACTGTGAAATACAGAAGTGGATCGCTGATGTTTTCGGGATGTGTGAGCTGCAAAGGCACAGGAAATTTGGTCAGAATTGATGGCAATTCTTCCTTATGTTATCAAAAGATACTGGAGGAAAATTTGCATTCATCAGCCTGGAAGCTGTGCATGGGATGTACTTGGACATTCCAACATGACTATGATCCTAAACACAAGGCCAGGTTGACCTGTCATTGGCTACAGCAGAATAAAGTGAAGGTCTCAAACGTGCAGTTAATGCAAGAACAGCCCAAGAATTTATAAGAACCAGAGGCTTTTTGCCAGGAAGAATGGGCAGCTTTACCATCTGAGAAGATAAAGAACCTCATCCACACATACCACAAAAGACTTCAAGCTGTCATTGATGTTAAAGGGGGCAAAACACCGTATTAAGAACTGGGGTATGTAAACTTTTGATCAGGGTCATTTGGGTAGTTTTTGTTGCCATTATGATTTAAAAAGAGGAAACACGATTGATAATAAATGGCTTCAGCCAACCACCAACCATGAGTGAAAGTAAGTTTTTATGTTATCATTCATATTCTCTGAAAAATGGCCAAGAAATCATAAATTTTGCCAGGGTTTGTAAACTTACGAGCACAACTGTATGTATACTACCTCTAGATCACAGCTTTTGCTAAACAATTTCAAGGAAAAAACCCCAGTATGTTCTATACAATGTGACATCATTGAAATTATACTTCCACACATAATAAAGCCAAAGAATATGTGTTTATACCTCATGGGTGTGTTCTACGCTTATGGGTGTCAAAACTGGATTTCTTCGAGGACCTGAGCAGCATTGTAGTTTTCCTCTGTGGGCTGGCAGCGGGGGGGGGGGAGGGGGGAAATGGGATGGATGCTTCCTGCAGCACCCTGCTGGCCACTGCACCCATTTTTGGCCTGGACAGCCTCCTGCAACATTTTGCCAGCCAAAACGAAAGGATGGGGGGTCTCATGTAGCCCCCCTGTGCCCTGTTTTGGCCAACCGTGTTTCAGAAGGTCGTCCAAGTGAAAAATGGGGCATGGGGGGCTGTGCCTCATTTTGGCTGCCAGAGTTAGTGTGGGCTGGTCCTTTGTTATTTCCAGGCCAGCCCTGCGGGCCAGGTTTAAGCACCCTATAGGCTGGATTCGGCACGCGAGCCTTGAGTTTGACACCCCTGTTCTAGCTGAACATGCCCTTTCCTCAATAGTTCTTTGTCCAATTTAGAAGTCTATTTCATGGATATGGCGTCCCTTTTCATAATATTGATTTCTTGTAAACCAAGACAGCATAATTAATTAATTAAATTTAGAATATTAACTCCAGTGATTCTGCACAGCTTACATTAAAAAGATAAAAACAAAAAACAGAACACAAGCATTCAGTGACTATATGAATGTCATGAGGGTGGCAACTGGGTTCTCTGGAGAGGATGCTGTTCCTGAACACAGGCATTACAAAAAAAGAAGACATGCCTCCTAGGTTCAAATGATTCTCACCTTTCAGGAGATATTCAAGTTACATATAACTAGCATATCTGTAGGCACGTAAACTATAAATTCTGAAATTTCTTCAAGAATAAAAATTGCAGCCAAAGGATCAAATTTCTTTGGATACATTGGTACATACAAATAAGGAATTCTCTCTGACTGCGCTATATGAAAAATTGCTTCCAAGAATTTGAAAGTAGTTCATTGCTGCAATTACAAAAAGTATGAGAGGAATTAAAGGGAAGTTCAGAAGCAGAACTTTTCTCCTGTTAGATCTCAGCCTACATTTCATTCTAAATTTGTCTGTGGAGATTGCTGGAGTGGTCTATTGTAGCCTTACTTTTTTCAAACTGCCAGACAACTAGACAACTCCTGCTCCCCACTTCAGTGTCTTTCTCCTCAGACAAACTGCTAGTCAGCTAGCTGTCTTAGTTCTTGCTTCCCCAAAGAACTTTGATCAGCAAGTTTGTGGTAAGAGTTGTCATATTATACACCATAGCCTACATAAAATAATGAAAATGGCAACTGAATATTTAATATAGATTAAATGTTTTGGTCAAAATTTCATTTTAAAAGTGGAAAAGAATGGAAGGCATACACAAATACAATTATAATTTTATTCTGTAAAAAATGAGAGCTCTCCTGCTCTTGAAGAAAATTTAGGGAGACTGTTAATTGAGCAGTTCTTTTTTTTTTTGTGAATTCTAGAAAGTTTGAGACACAAACAAGTTTCCATGCTTTCATCCTTAGAATAATTATGTAAACTGGTTCAAGATTGCATATGCAGTATCAAACAAGAAAAGAGTATTTTGTACATTTAAAACTACCTTAGCTTGGTTCATACATCAATACTTGATTATATTGATATGCTTTTGTCTTAACAATGACTGGATTTACAAATCAAAGTGCTTTGTTTAAACTGAGGTATTGACAATCCTCTAAACTGCTATGCAATAACAATACATAGCCAAGCACTCCTAATTATTCTGTTCCCAGATATATTTGACTCATCTATAATTAATATGTTGCTCAATCACATAGAGAATGATGGGAATGATTATATAGAAACTAATTCAGGGAAAGCTACTAATAATTAAATAATGATGAGAAATATGAACATAAAAGGATTAATATTAACTGGATTCTAACATCCTAAGTCATGGTTCATTTAGTAAGCCACAATTGCCTGGTTCATACAATACTTCAAAAATCATGGCTTGAAAAGCACAATAAGGGAGCTCCTATGTGCTGTATGGATGAGGCCATCTCAGAAATGTTCTTTAACAGCAAAAGTTGAAGCTAACTTAATAAAATGACTTTAGAATTACATACAAATGTAGAGATATAGATAAATATTTGTGAAATTTTAAATGTCAAATCCAGTATTAACATTTGAGTACTTCATATCAGAAGTGGGCTGCTGCAGATTCGGGCCAGTTTGCCCAAACCCCTTGTTCTGATTCTGTGCAATTTGGAGAACTAGCAAATCGGACCACCGGCTGGCTCCACTCCCACCTGTTTTTTGGGCCGTTTTCAGGCTGTTTTCAGGCTGATTTTCCAGCCAACATCAGCCTGAAAACAGCCCCAAAACGGCCTGAAAATGCTCCAGAAACGGGCGGAGGTAGGGCCAGACAATGATGGGATTAGCCCCAACTTGCTGAATCCTACCTGTTCCTTTGAGGTGATTGGCCAGGAGGCGGGGCTGGGTGTGATGAGTGACATCACCCACCCAGTCACATGACCAACCAGCCATGCCTACTCAGCCAGAGAACCAGTTGTTAAAAATAATTTGCAGCCCACCACTGCTTCACATAATTAACAAATTACTTTTTGTAGATTAGGTGAATGAGTTTCTAGATCCCTACTGCAAAGGTAGTTGTAGCTCCTCAAACATTTGGCACAGCTGTCCAAAGCCTTACGAAAATCTTCTGTCTGAAAACAGTTGTCCTAAATATGTGAGTAACTGTTGTCTGCCATCACATCATGGTTCCAGAGAACTTTGCTTATGAATGAGGTGCCTCTCTCAAAGATATGCACAAGTCTGCTTACTTTACAGACAGGGACCAATGCACCAGATATTGAACATCTCCTAACAAATACTTTGAGCTATAAAGGTACTTAATATGTATCTATGGGACTGAGAATATAAAGTGATTATTAATAATTGACCAATTAGGGAGATTTAATAAATTAATTCTATTCCTGATAGAATTTTGTCCCAAAATTGTACAAGTTTTCCATCAGTCATCAAGCAAAAAAAACAAAACATACCTGCAGATTTCCTATCTCAATATAAGAGATCTTCTGAAGTCCAGAAATTCAGAAATAAAAGAAGTGGCCAAAATGAAGGAATGGTGTAGTATGATAAGTTTTGCAGAAGAATGGTACAGACTAAAGACAAGAATTGTACTATTTATCTCCTCTTGTTGCAGAGGAAGATTTATGAAAATAATACATTCTTTACAAAAATAAAAATTTACTTATCAATAAAATGAAGATCTATCCCTTTGCTTAGATTTATATACCTCTTACTTTTTCACAAACTAATTTCTTATTTCTATGCATGTTTTTCCCTAAACCTTATCTATTAAATTTGTTATGTAACTTATTTTACAGGTTTATATATTTTACTATGTTTGCTATATTCTTATACATTTCAATTAATTTATTATGAGTATATTTTTAATTTTTCTGAGTCTCTATATATTTATTTCCTTCCCTCTTTTTCTTTTATAGATAGAACTGACCTGTCTACACCAGTGTTAGTTACTGGGGCTTGGCGAGCAGTCCTTATCAACTCTCCTAGCTGCGGAATGCACTGATAGCTGTCTTTTCCTCAATCCAGCCATTCTAGGACTGTTGTGTTATGGCTTAATCATAACACAAAACATGCTACATACGAGTCCTGGATATTTATTACGATTTTATATAAAGAAAAAATTGCAAAAAGCTATGCCTAAATTAATTTTAGCAAAAAAAGGTACACTCAGTTTATTAAACTTGGCTAGAAAATTTTTCCAGAGTTTATAATATCTGTATTTACTATTGTTACCACACTAAAACAAATAGGAAATGTTGCTACCAACTAAGATAACCCTACATGCTAAAGTTAATTTTCATAACTGAAATGAGAATCTTTCTTGAAAGTTAATTTTAATTAATAGTGAAAGCTTTCCAAGCCAAGTGGCTCTACCAAATTAGCAGTTTCCTTCTTTTTCAGGTTGTTTTTTCAGCTTCCTCCTGCTTTTAAATAACCCCATATATTAATGCTATGTTAAACTTCATTGGAAACTATTAATAATGTAAAAGAAATGGAAGAAATGTTAACTGCGTTGATATTTGAGAGCTAGGGAATTAAAAAAACCTCAAAGAATAAAATGCTTTGAAATGCTTTGCTATCAAATGGTTGTTAAATGAAACGAAAATACATGTTTTTTGTTCCAAAGCAGGGTACTAATGAAATGAACAGTCAAGGCTACCACCACTATTATGTGAGTAGACATCTTGGTGCCTTTCTTTCCCCTGCATCCTCCTATGAATCTCTGAAAGCTGATTGGGAGACATGCAGTGAAGAGAGACTGGGTAGGTGTTCTTTCAACAAGTACCCTTCTGCCAGTATCTAGGCACAATTGGATGCTACCCACAAGAAAATAACGATTCAGTTTTTTTTTATTTTGTAGTCTTACAGCAGTTTCTAATTCTTGAGATATAAAAGTATATTTCATATGTTTTGGTTCTACAAAAATGCCTTTTATTTTCTTAGGAACAGATACAACTGCATAATGATCTCTTAACTATTTAGATTTCTTTTTGAAATCCGTTTTGAACCAGAAATGAGGGGCAAGTGAAATGTTTAATCTTTTAAGGGACAAAGCCTGGAGGGACAAAATAAAGAAAGAATAGCTAAACACATTCCACTTTTGCCTTTTACCTCTTTTCTTCTTTTGCTCTCAGTTGTTCTTCCTGTCTCAGAACCTGAACCATTACGGATTCAAACGCGCCTGTAGTCAAGCCTGCTAAACTGCGGGGTGTAGAACGACGCCTTGTTGAAGTACAAGCTGTTCCCTTCTCATCTTCCAGCCCATAGAACCCTTTAGATGTTACTGCTATTGCTGTCTTCTCTCTTAAATGCCTTGAAAGAAAAATCAAACAAATGCACAAGAATGTTTTCCTGAGCAGCAGTAATCCAGCAACTACACTTTTTCACATTTACAAAGGAAGCTCAATTAGACTACTCTCCAAGTGTTATTCTGACATGTATTCTGATAGCAAAATATGCTCTTCACTATGTGCTTTGTGTCATCATATGCTTTGTAATTAAATTGAAACAATTTTTTTCTCTAAAACAGTAACCTGGATTTTATTTAATGCCACCTTCCATTAACACATTTGAACATTAATAAAATTTAAAGGAAAAATAAGAGACTCTGGAATGGGATAAATATTGCAACTCAGTGTTGAACCACTTGATCATGTATCTTCAGTATTTCTTTTGTGAGGAAATGTTCAAAAAGGGCGTTGGTACTTACCTGACACGCCCATTCTCTTTGAGCTGTGAAAAGCATCCAGTAGTAGTGGGAGGTGCTTCAGTCTCTGCATGTCTAGGCTGGGCTTAATTTGTGGAATGCTCCTCCTCCTCCACGGGACTCCTCCCCAGCGTTCCCCAGTTTTGGTGAAGATGAGAGAAATAAATGCCCTCATCCTCAATGCCCTAACAAATTCGTTGGCGGAAACAGGACCCCACCAGACAGAAAAAGGGTGGGGCTGGATGCTCTTCACAGCTCAAAGAGAACGGGCATGTCAGGTAAGCACCAACGCCCCTTCTCCCATGAGCTGTTCAGAGCATCCAGTAGTGGGACATACCAAAGCTTGGCCTGTCCTATGGGAGGGACTCCGTCTGGCCTGGAAACCCCTTCTGGTCCCTGTAGACCCGTTGCAGAACTCTTCTGGCAAAGGAGGCCTCAGTGGATGCAAACACATCTATTTTATAATGTCTAATGAATGGCGATGGAGAGGCCCAGGTTGCGGCTCGACAAATTTCGGTTATTGGTGCCTGTGTGACCCACGTTGCCAATGTTGTGGCACTCCTTGTTGAATGAGCTGTTATGCCCCGGGCACCTGCAGTGATTGAGTCTGATACATTTTCACTATTGCGGCCCGTAGCCAACGACTTATTGTAGAAGAGAGACCTTGCATCCCTGAGTGTTGGGCTGAAATGACACAAATAAGGCTTCCATTTTTCTGAAGTTGCTGTGCAGTTAATATATATTCGCAATACTTGCCTCACATCAAGTCTATGCCATTGTAGTTCCAACCCTTGGAATGGTCTGGGACAAAAATTAGGAAGTATCAGCTCTTGTGCCCTATGAAAAACCAAGTTAATTTTGGGAATAAACGTAGGATCAGGACAAAGGACAACCCGGTCAGAATGGAAAACACAAAGATCTTGTCTGATAGACAAAGCTGCAAGTTCCGAAATACGACGAGCAGAAGTGATCGCTACAAGGAAAACTACTTTATATGTCAGAAATTGGAGACTTGACAATTTCAAGGGTTCAAAAGGGCCCTTAGTAAGTGTGACGAGGACCCTGTTAAGGGTGCGATAACGGTGTACTGCTGGAGGGCGTAAATTTGTGGCTCCTTGAAGGAAACTCCGTATGCGTGGATGATGAGAAAGAGACAGTAGATCTTCACAAGTGAGAACTGATGCCAAGGCCACCACCTGTCTTTTCAACGTATTAGGTGATAATCCCTTGTCAAGTCCCTCTTGCAAGAACTCTAGGATTTGAGCCACAGATGGAGAGATGGGATCAATTTGAGACTTGGTACACCATTTGCAGAAACTGGACCATGTGCCATTGTAAATGCGAGTTGTTGAGGGGCGTCTGGTGGCTTGGATGGTGGCAATAACTCTGTTGGAAAACTTTTCGCTCTTCAGACGACTCCGCTCAATCTCCAGATGGTCAGGTGCAACCACTGAGGGTCTGGAAGTTGAAGGGATCCCTGGGTTAGCAAGACCCTGTCTGGCGGAATTCTCCATGGTGTTGATATGGATAGACTGTGGAGGCCTGCAAACCACGGCCGTCTGGGCCAGTAAGGAGCTACTAGAAGCAGCTCCTCCCTCTCGTCTAGCGGTTTCTGGATGACCTTGGGAAGCAGTGGAAATGGCGGGAATACAGAAGTCCCGGGGGCCAACGACAGCGGAGTGAATTGAAGTTCTCCGCTCCTTGCGAGGGGTACCTGGAAAAAAATCTCAGGAGCTGAGCGTTGAGGGGGGAAGCGAACAGGTCCACCACTGGCTGTCCAAATGTCCTGACTGCCTCTTAAAACAGGGTCGGATGGAGGCGCCACTCCGATTGATCGATTGTGGCCCTGCTTAGCCAGTCTGCCTGTGTATTCGACAGGCCGGAAATGTGCTCTGCTCTGAGTTGCTCTCTGCCCAACAACACAAGCGCTCCGCTTCCCGTATGAGATGTTTCGACTGTATGCCCCCCTGTTTGCTTATGTGAGCTTTGGCTATTACATTGTCGGTCAATATTAGTATGTGCTGATTGCGTACCTGTGGAAGAGAGCCAGATGTACTGCTCGAAGCTCCAGCCAGTTTATGCTGCACGACTGTTCTATGGCGGACCAGCGGCCTTGGGTTGTGAGCAATTGAACGTGTGCTCCCCATCCAAACAGGCTGGTATCGGTGGTGATGGTAAGTCCACGTGGCTCTTTGAAGAGGCAGTCTCTGTTGATGACTGGTCTGGTCCATCAGAGGAGAGATATGAGGACCTTTGATGGTACCTTGACCTTGTATTTAGAGTTGCTTTGGCTGGAGCGCTGGTACGGGAGCAGGAACCACTGGAGGGATCTAGTGTGGAGCCAGGCCCAAGGGATGATAGATATACATGAGATCATCTTTCCTAACAATTTTGATAGTTCTGCTAGGGACTCTCTCTTAAGACCCCTGATCTCCTTAACTAATTGCTGAATGCTATTTAATCGATCTGGTGACAGGTAAACTTTGCCTTCCACTGTATCTATGACTGCCCCCAGATGGGTTAACTGAGTCAATGGTGTTAAATGACTCTTTTTCCAATTTATTGAGAACCCGTGTTGTTGTAGGGATTGTAATGTGTTCTGAGTATCTCTGATTACTTGATGATAGGAAGATGACAAAATCAAGATGTCATCAAGATAACACTGGAGTCGTATGGGGATATCATGGAGATGAGCAGCCAGCGCTGCAATAACCTTTGTGAAGGTCCTGGGGACAGAAGCTAGTCCGAAAGGAAAGGCCACATCTTCAAAATGGTGGTTATTATAACAGAATCTCAGAAATTTATAGTAGGAAAGCCGAATAGCAATATGTAGGTATGCCTCCATCAGATCTATGGACGTAAGTACGTCATTCTTTCCGATGCAAAGTAAGATAGATTGCAGGATGTGCATTTTAAACTTGCGATATACTTGCGGTTGAGATGTTTCAGATCCAATATTGCTCTCCACCCCACCCCTCCGAACTTTTGGGAACAACAAAAAGATGTGAATAGAAACCTCGCCCTCGTTGATTGGTAGCTACTGGTTGGATGGCTCGTATGTCCAGTAGATGATGGATAGCTGTTTCCATAAGATTAGGTTTAACCGGATCTCTGGAAACAGGGCATGACATGAAAAAGTCTGGGGGAGTGGATTGAAACTCCAGCGCAAGATCAAATCTGACCATGTCTCTGACCCAGAAATCAGATGTTGAGGAGTCCCATTGGTCCGTGAATAATTTAAGGTATCTGCCAGTGGGAGCCTGGTCCGGGGAGTTATCTTGGACACCGGAAAGTCCTATTTCCTGCTCCTCGAAAGGATCTCTTGGATTGGCCACCCCTTCTGTTCCTATCCCCAAAGTCAGACCTCTCTGGATGCTGCCCTGGTCTGAAAAATGGGGGTCTCTGCTATCTGGGTGAGAAGTATCCCTGATAAAAGGGCCGAAAGGATCCCCTCCGAAAGGACTGAGGGTTTCTAGAATCTGACTTCTGAAAAAAAGGAAGGTAGAATTTTCTTTTTGTTTCGGGTTTCGATTAGCAGTGGGTCGAGGGCAGGGCCAAAGAGTCTGTCTCCCCCAATAGGAGATGAAGCCAGCTTACATTTGTGCTTAATGTCCGCTTGCCAATGTTTTAACCATAGTAAGCGTCGTGCTGTGACATGTGAGGTAATGGCCCTGGCTGAAAACTTGACCGCATGATAAGTTGCGTTAGCTGAGAATTCAGCGGCTGCTATAAGTTTTGCAATATCTTGGTGCGCTCTAATGTTGTAATTAGAGACATGCTCCCGTAAGAGATGGAGAAGCACAGTAAAGAAGGAAGTGGCCATGGCTGCTTTGATGGCCCACGCGTCAGACTGATGGGCCCTGCGTAGGACAAGCTCGTTTTTCCTCCGGCTTTAATGCCTCCAGCGCTTCACTGGGAATGGAGGACGAGGACGCTAATCCCACTATAGGTTCGTCTATCTCGGGAGTATTCAACAATTTTGAGAAATCAGGGGCCAAATTAAAATATTTCCTGTCATATCCTGTGGGGACAGGCTACACCGCTGCAGACACCCACTGTTTCTGTACCAGGTCTGAAAACATGTGAGGAACTGGAATCACATCTGCCTCGACTACTGGTTGGTTGAAAATTAGATCTTCTGGTCCCACTTCTGAAGGAGTTGGAGTGGTAGAAGGGGCCAACTTGTTCAAGCGTGCAATGTATTTTGCCTTAAACAAAAGTAATCTGAACAGTTGATCAGGAATAAGGCCCTCATCCTCAGACATCCCAATTTCTAGGGGGTCTGCTTCTGAATGTGTCTTAATATAATACCAGAAAAAAATCACTTGTGAATTAACATAATAACTGACAGATGCAGAACTTAGGTAGATTTCTCATTTGTTTGCATTTCCTGGAAATGTGTATTTTAGGTGGAACTATTATTCAATCACTTCTGCTTGACTCCTCCTGCCAGAAGCAGAACATATGAAAGCTCTTCCTTATCCTTGATTTAATAAGCCAGAATCTACAGTCAAGAAATAAACATGATTTCCAGGTATAGAAGAGCAAACAAGACATACTTGTTCCAGCAACATTCTAAGAAACAAAACTGGGGAATGCTGGGGAAGAGTCCCTTGGAGGAGGAGGAGCGTTCCACAAATTAAGCCCAGCCTAGACATTCAGAGATTGAAGCACCTCCCACTACTACTGGATGCTCTGAACAGCTCATGGGAGAACTGCCCCTTACATTTAAAATACTATCCTATATATCTATACAGTCTATGTATGCACAAATATGATTGCCTGGATTCAGTCCTACTGAATCTGTAAGTATTGCCTTTAATTATACTTGCTTTTATTTTCACCTTCCCGTTTGTACTTCTTCCCTCCAATTAAGAAACTCCCCTGCTTAAATTGTAATGTTATAAAAGGAAAGCATCATCACTAGCACAATGTACTTTGTGGATACTTTATAAGAATGCAATATTTGAAATTGTGACTGTTTTCTCTCTACTATAGTGTTTTTGTAAAAATCAGAAACATTAAAAGCAAGCATTTCTATTCTGAACCAAAAACATCTAATTGATTTTTAAACGAGAACATGCTTTATAAAGATTATTGCTCATATGGCCCACACCATTTGTGGCTTCCAGGTCTGCTTTTGTGGCAACTATGGCTTGTTTTATATGCCATAATAGCTCACAGTTGTGCAAAGCACACTACAAAATTGAAGAGTGCAAGAGAGGATGACATATCCAAATTCATATTGTTCAAGTCTACCAAGATACATTACAACAGGTTTTTATCCCCAATTGCCTTTTATTTGTAACCTTTGAGTTCTGCCAGCTTACTATAGTTATTGCTATAAAAACTATTAGTCTGAATCAGCTATTAGGCTTTTTGCATTAATTGTTTCACTTTACTAACTATCCATATTAATACCAGAAAAATCTCACTTATGAATTAACATAATAACTGACAGATGCAGAGCTTAGGTAGACTTCTCATTTGTCTGCATTTCCTGTAAATATGTATTTTAGGTGGAACTATTATTCAATCACTTCTGCTTGACTCCTCCTGCCAGAAGCAGAACATATGATTTAATAAGCCAGAATCTACAGTCAAGAAATAAACATGATTTCCAGGTATAGAAGAGCAAACAAGAGATACTGGTTCCAGCAACATTCTAAGAAACAAGGCAATGTGTTTTTTTGATCTGTTTAGCTGCTCCCACTGAATAGAAGAGCCAAATGAAAATGATTGAGCAGGTGTGGTGCAACAAGTTTATAATTAAATCAACTGTAATTCAAAACATTTTGATTTAGTCTGACATTAAATACAGCCATGCTTGTTTATCCCATTTTACAAGTGCATTGGAGCATTCTCTCTGTTTTTGAAGATTAAAACTCAGATTTCGAAATGCCCTTTGTATCATTCTACATAACTTCAGTAGTTTTTAGTTGTACACAGATATACTAAATCTTGGTTGACATGAGGAACCAGTTTACTTTTCAAACTCATTATGCTCATAAAGGAATATGTCCTACTTAGTTCATTGAGATCTGCAATTAAATAAATATCCAAAAGCTGCAAATGTTACTAGTTATGGGACTTCTAAGGAAGAAATGGTGAACTGAAGATGGCTGCCCCAAGAGTGGAGCTGATAATCTGGGGTTACCCAAAAGTGTTCCAGATAATTGCTCTTTGCAAAAACTGGTAGGTTTAGAGCTCTGGGAGATGAGAAAATGCCTTTGTTCAAACTGCTGTTGGTGTCTTTATGGCCACATCCTCTAATCATTTCTGGAAATTGCTCATTAATTATTTTTCAGCTATTAATCTTTGGAATGAGAAGTTTCTATAGCACTGAGTAAGTTTCCTTTATTCCTTCACAAAATAAAATTTATATATAATTTTTAAACCATTCTTATTTGGAATAAACAGCAAAAGGCTGATTAGAACATTCATTTTGGAATATTACAAATGGATTAAGGATCCAGATGGATTTGAAATAAGATTTTGAAATTAATAAAGACTCTTTCCCATAGAAAAGTGAGTAGATAAATAGGTATTATTTCAGTGGGAAAGTAACAGTTCCATATTTCACTGTACACTTTGCGCTGCGGCATGTCATGTTGACCACCTGATCGTGGAAACATCTTCAGACAGCACTGGCTCAATGGCTTAAAGCAGAGGTCCCCAAACTTGGCAACTTTAAGACTTGTGAACTTCAACTCACAGAATTCTCCAGCCAACATAGCTCCAGCCAGTATAGCATAGCTTGGCTGGAGAATTCTGGGAGTTGAAATCCATAAGTCTTAAAGTTGCCAAATTTGGGGACCCTTGGCTTAAAGAAACAGAGATGAGCACTGTCACCTAAGTCAACTATGGCTAACAGAATAAGACCCGAAGGGACTCCTTTACCTTTTTTATTTAAAAAAGAACAATAGGATCGGACTTTGAAAGTTGGACATTAGCTGGACCAGAAGAAACCCAACATTACAATTAAAGGTAGAGAACACTTACTGATACAGAATAGAGCAAAATATTTCATTCATATTGATTGATATTTTTGAACAATGGAACCAGATGTTAATTTTAAAAGTGCCTGCCATTTTAGACAAGCTGTGTTTAAAAAAGGCATGGATGCTTTATCAGACTGAGATTTATCTGATTTAAAAATGACAACTACAGGAATGAGATGAAAAAATATGCTACACTGGGTGTACCAATAAAACCATGTCTTAATAATTAAATAGGATATACAAATAGAAACTATAATAACTATCTGGATCAGAGATTGCCAACTGGTGGTCTGTGAGAAAATTTTGGTGGTCTGCAGTGCATCCGTATCTACAACAGGGATGATGCTGGCAGCGGATGGCACATGGGGAGGGAAGGTGGCACGCGGGAGATTGCAGCATCGGAGCCCTTCCTGAATGTTCCCTGGCCTGCGAGGGGAGGGTGCAATCTCCCACGCCCCTGCCCTCAGAAGCCGCAAAGCGCTTCCCTCTCCTCTGGCAGCCACCAAGCCTCCTCCCACCATGCTTCTCTTCCTCCTCACCAGAAGTGCTCACACGCCCAGCAGGAAGGATAACGAGAGTGCCAGAGGAGTGGTGAGCACTTTGCAGCTCCTGAAGGGAGGGGTCAAGCCTCCCCCTTGCAACATCTTCACCTGAGGGCATCGCTGGCAACCGCTTCCTGCAGCTATACCCTCTGCTGTTCGGCCTCCTCGATGCATGGAAGCAGGGAGGCAGCAGCCATGACACGGGTTTGTTAGGGAGACTGCAGGATTGCCCCACCTCCCCGCCAGCCATCTGGTCTTTAGCATGTGGCTCCACAGCCTCTGGACATCAGATTCCCATTACCCAGCACCAGATCAGAGGTTCCTTTCCCCCACCCCCACTCCTGGGGATGGGGGGAGGAAGAGAGGGAGAAACAAGACGCACACAGAAAGAGGCAGAAAGAGAAAGAGAGGGAGAAAGAGAGAGAGGGAAAGAGAGACAAGACAGAGAGAGGGAGAAAGAGAGGGGGAGAGGGAAAGAGAGAGTGAGGGAGACAAGACATATATAGAGAGAGAGGGGGAAAGAGAGAGAAAGAAAGAGAGATGAGAGATCCTGGTGTTTTGTTTTCTATGGGAAACAGGTCCGAATGACTCTTTGAGTATTTAAGACTGCAGAAACAGGCAGCCAAGCTAAGTGCCTGAAGGACCCCATCCTGTCAGTGGGAGTCCAGGCGCTTCAGCGAGTGGCATGCTGGATTCATATTAGTGGTCTGCAGGATTTAAAATTATGAATTTGGTGGTCCCTGAGGAACAAATGGTTGGAGACCCCTGATCCGCATAGCATTTCTTATGTTGGGTTTACAAAAGAAATTTTAGTTTTGAAGAATTTTGTGAAAAACTACAAAGGAAAAAATGAAAATAAATTAAATTCTATGAATGACAGCCTCTCTGGTGGAGACTGACTGAGGGAGAGGAGGAACAGCCAACAGGGAGTGGGAGTGTGGCTCCAGAGGTGGTGGTGGAGGCTGGGGAAGGGCAGAAGCTGGCTGAGCAGTCAGAGGAGGACCCAGGCTCATCCCCTATCCATCCTAGGGCATGCAGGGAGTAGAGGATCAGGAAAAATGTGGTCTACTGGGGAGGAGAGAGCCATGATCCTCTTCATGGGTTGCAGGTGTGAGATCTGCATAAGAGTTTGGACCTGCATGCTGACAAATACTGGAGACAAATTAGTGTTTTATTCCTAGATGAGGTTTATTTTGGTTGGCGTTCTTCCAACAGACTGTACCTGGTTATCTTGTTTTGTTTTTTGCTTTGTTATCTGCTCTTTCAATTTGAACTGTGTTTCTTTCTTTGGAATGTTATTTTGAAAATAATTTAATCTTCAACTGTGAACAATTAAACAGTGAAGCCAAGTTGAAGGCATTAAAGGACCTTTATTTATGTTTTGGTTTTTGTTATATTTTTGATACACTCCGGGTCATCACACAACCTTTCCAGCTTGGCAGTTCAGCCCGGTGCAAGGGAAGAGTCATGTGAGTGGCAGGTGCACAAGCATACATGCAACTTCATTTGTGTGAGCGGCAGGCACATCCACTCTCCACTCGTGCGAATGGAGCTTCACATGAGAGTGGAGGGTGCTTGTGTTCACATGTGAAATGCCACTTGTGCAAGTGGAGGGTGCTTATGCTTGTGTGCAAAGCACCCTCCGCTCACACAAGTGAAGCTTTATGCACACGCGCTTGCCCATCTTCCCGTGGCCCGGTTTCAAATAGGCCGCAGTCCAGTAGTGGGCTGGGACCCAGGGGTTGGGGATCCCTATTTTAGGATATTATTTGTAACAATTAAAGACCAAGATCAGAATTGAGCATTCTACATCGTGCAGGCCAATCCGGCACTTTGGTTGTCCCTGTTTGGTCCACCACAGCAGCAATGGTGACAGCAGAGGCTGCAGTTGCAGCAGCAGCTCTATTTGTTTGACCCTCTACAACAGTCCCAGTTTCGCATGTGGCCCCTTGGGAATATTAATTGCCCATTCCTGATCAAAATTGTTAAAAGGAAGGAATATAAAGTTGGTTTATTTGATCAAGGTTAAAATAGATATGTTTTTATCTCTGGTAATCCTTAATGGACTTTTGCTGATTAGGGTGAATGACAGGATTTTAAGGGTTTGTTTATAGATAAGAGATGTGATATGGAAAGATCATTTATTTTATGGTTTCTTTATTCTTTATTATTCTCTGCAATTTACTACGGATTTCATACTCACAAGACCATCTGCTAAGAATTGGGCAATGTGTCCTTAAGGAGCAACTTCCCCCCCACCCCATCTTTGCAAATGCGGAGGAGAGTTAAGTAATTCTCAGGTGCTATGGATTACAACAAACAAAGGAAAGAAGTGGCAGCACTGAAAAAGGGGACAAGGTAAATGGGCAGGAATTTTAAACAGACTAAGGAATGGGGGGGGAACTCTCTCCCTTCAATCTTTCTGACTAATTTACGCTCGCTTGCTAACAAGATGGATGAAATGCATCTTTTAAATAGATGTAATTCTGATTTCTACAATTCAGCAGTTCTGTTTTACTGAAACCTGGCTTAACGCAGAAGTTCATCATGACAACAGCATATACATCCTAGGATTTCAGATATTTAGATCAGACAGAACTGAAGATTCATCAGGTAAAACAAAGGGTGGAAGATTATGTTTATATATCAACAACAGCTGGTCTTAGGATATAACTATAATATATAAATTCTGTGATGAAAATTTAGAGTCTTTACATATCAATTGCAAGACATTTTATTCTCCACGTGAGTTCTCCTCATTTCTCCTAATAGTTGTGTATGTTCCTCCACAAGCTTGTGTAAATAAGGCATTACGAACTCTAGCTGATCAAATTATGGAGGCTGAAGCCAAACACCCAGACTCCTTTCCCATCATTTTAGGAGATTTCAATCAAGCAAATTTAAGGAAAGAGCTCTCAAAATATTTCCAGCATGTAAATTGTCCCACCAGAGACAAAAATACTTTAGACCACTGCTACACACAGTATAAGATGCTTATAGGTCTTTACCACAAGCAGCTGTGGGACACTCTGATCACTGCATGATTCACCTTGTACCTGCCTACAGACAAAGACTTAAAACCATGAAACCCACAATTAAATCAGTGAAGGACTTGGTCTGATGAGGCAAAGCTGAAGCTCCAAGCTTGCCTTGATTGTACTGATTGGAATGTTTTTGAAGATACCTCTGCAGACCTAGATGAGCTCACAGATACTGTAACTTTATATGTCACCTTCTGCAAAGACTTATGTGTACCAACAAGGAACCTGCAAATATATAGTAACAATAAACCTTGGTTCACAGCTAAACCTAAGCAGCTACGTAGTTCCAAAGAGGAAGCCTATAGAAAAGGTGACAGAGTGCTATACAATCAGGCCAGAAACATATTAACAGGAGAGATCAGAGTAGCAAAAAGAAGCTATTCTGAAAAGTTAAGAAATCAGTTCTGAACAAATGAACCAGCAAAAATGTAGAAAACTCTTAAAAACATCATTGGCTACAGCAAATCTCCTTCCCAGGCAGAAGGAAATCAACAGCTAGCAGATGACCTGAATGTGCTTTACTGCCGGTTTGAAAGGAAACTACATCCACCTGTCTCCACAACCCCCATCTCAAACACACCAACAACAGCCAAGCCTCCTATAACTGACCCGAATCCATTGGGTTCACAACCTCTGGTGGTCACAGAAAAAGAAGTGCAAGATCTATTTCACAGACAAAAGCACCAGGGCCAGACAAGAGAACTCCTTGCTTAAAAGTCTGTGCTGACCAATTGGCCCCTATCTTCACCCAAATTTTCAATAAATCGCTAGAGATGTGCTATGTTCCTTCTTGCTTCAAGCGCTCTACTATAATCCCAGTGCCAACAAAGCCCTCCATCAAAGAACTGAATGACTACAGACCAGTTGCTCTAACATCTGTAGTTATGAAAATCTGTGAAAGGCTAGTGCTGTCCCACCTGAAAATGGGCATTGGTACCTACCTGACACACCCTTTCTCGTCAAGCTGCGTAGAGCATCCAGAGTGGGAGGTGCTCCAGTCTTCACTCTTGCAGGCTGAGCTATAACTGAGGAACGCTCCGCCTCCTCCACGTGACTCCACCGTAGCGTTCCCAGTTTTACGAAGACGAGAAGACAACAACAACAATCATCTCATCTTAACTATTATACCTTTGACAACTGTAAACTGATTAAGTCCTTGGCCGAAACAGGATTCCCCCACCAGACGGAACAATTAGGGTGGGGCTGGAAGCTCTACGCAGCTCGACGAGAAAGGGCGTGTCAGGTAGGTACCAACACCCATTCTTTATAGAGCTGCTGCGAGCATCCAGAGTGGGACATACCAAAGCATGGCCTGTCCTACGGGAGGGACTCCGTCTGGTTCAGAATCTCCTCTGGTTCTCTCGCCACTTGCTGAAGAACTCGTCTGCTGAAGGACGCTTCTGCTGAAGCATAAACATCAATCTTATAGTGGCGTATAAAAGGAGATGGAGACGCCCAAGTGGCCGCTCGACAGATAACATGGATTGATGCCTGGGTCGCCCAGGCTGCTGAGGTAGCTGCACTCCTTGTAGAGTGAGCGATTATCCCTTTAGGAACAGGAAAGGCCTGGGATAAGTAGACCTTGGCTATGGTAGCTCTGATCCAACGCCCAACTGTGGACGGAGATACTTTACATCCCATCGTCTTTGGTTGGAAAGACAAGAACAATGACTCTGATTTCCTGATCGCCTGAGTGCGATGAATGTAAATACGAAGTGCCCTTTGGACATTGAGAGAATGCCACTGCCTTTCCCTTTCTCGAGAAGGCCTGGGACAAAAATTTGGAAGAACCAATTCTTGGGACCTGTGAAAGGCCGAGTTGATCTTAGGCAAAAAAGCGGGGTCTGGCCTCAGAACCACACAGTCAGCATGGAAGACACATAGATCCTTTCTAACGGACAGAGCTGCTATCTCAGATATCCGTCTGGCAAATGTGATTGCTACCAGAAACACCACTTTAAACGTGAGAAACTGAAGTGACACTTCCCTGAGGGGCTCAAAGGGAGGTCTAGCCAATGCCATAAGGACCTTATTAAGATCCCAAGTCGGGTATCTATGAGCCACTGGCGGGTGTCAATTAGTGGCACCCCTGAGAAATGAACGAATGCAAGGGTGATGTGAAAGCGAGCCAGAAGAGATGCTGGTGACCACAGTTGCTAATGCCGCCACTTGCCTTTTTAAGGTGTTGGGGGAAAGGCCCCTCTCCAGCCCCTCTTGAAGGAAAGCCAAAATTTGTGCAATGGATGGAGAGAGCGGATTGACAAATGACTTGTGGCACCATTTACAAAAAAGGTTCCAGGTCGCGTTGTATATGCGAGTGGTCGAAGGCTGTCTCGCTGCCAGAATGGTGCAGACAGGCCTTCATTTCTTAGACGTTCCCGCTCAACCTCCAAACGGCTAACTGAAACCACTGCGGATCCGGGTGCTGAAGAGGTCCCTGGGACAGCGAGACCTTGTCTGATGGAATCCTCCAAGGAGGGGCCACTGACAAGTTGCGCAGGTCCGCAAACCATGGTCTCCTGGGACAATATGGAGCCACCAGGAGCACTTCCGCCCTCTCAAGGATCATCTTCCGGATCACCTTGGGGATCAATGGAAGGGGAGGGAATGCGTATAGGAGCCCTAGGGGCCAGGGGCAACGTAGGTTGTCATGGTTCTCTGCCTCCTTGGTGGGGTATCGAGAGAAGAACCGCGGTGTTTGGGCATTGAGTGGGGACGCAAAGAGGTCCAGCAGTGGAAGACTGAATATCACTGAGGCCTCCCTGAATAGGGAGGGATGCAGACGCCAATCCGACTGGTCCAAGGTGGCCCTGTTCAACCAGTCTGCCTGGACGTTTGAGGCCCCCGAAATGTGTTCTGCCGTGATAGATAAGAGATTGGCCTCCGCCCAACGACAGAGCCGTTTGGCCTCCCTCATGAGTCGGATGGAATGAGTGCCCCCTTGACGGTTGATGTGGGCCTTGGTCGTAGTATTGTCCGTCAGAACCAGAACGTGCCGCCCTCATACCTGGGGAAGGAAGGAGCGTAATGCCAGGTACACTGCGAATTGCCCAGGCATCAGCTTGGTGCGCTCGGCGCAACGCCATCTCGGCCCGCTTGTCCTCTGGCTTCAGCGCTTCCAGAGTATCAGTGGGGTTAGAGGAAGATGCAAGGCGAACTATGGGGTCATCCACCTCAGGCGTATCAAGTATGGCTGCGAATTGCGGGTCGAGGTTAAAAAACCTCTTGTCTTGACTGGAAGGAGCGGGGGGGGGGGGGTTTGATGCGGCCAACTGTCTTGTCACTAAGTCTGAGAAGATTGGTGGTGTAGGAATGACCTCAGCCTCAATGACTGGCTGCCTGAAAATAGAATCCTCAGGAACCCCAGAGACTGCTGGAAGGGGGTCAGAATGCGGCTGAGAAGTCAGCCCCAATACGTTCTTTGCTTTAAATAGCAAGGACTTGAACATGTGAGGCTTGAATAGGCCTACAAAGGTGGGCTGGTCAGGAGATAAGCCTTCGTCCTCGGACATCTCTCCTTCCATTGGATCTAACTCGAAAGGGGCTTCAGAGTAGTGCAGAGACTCTCTCTCTAACCCCTCCTCGTCCCTGAAAGGCTCAAAGCCCACCTCTTCTTCCTCCTCCTCTTCCTCCCCTTCTGGATAGGGAAGTTCCCTTGGGGACGGTACCTGACCCTGGTGAGGTTCCGGCCTGGGGAGGGATCTTATGGAAACGGACTCCACTTCAGGTGTCCTTCTGGAGAACTGTTGGATCCCTTCGGCGATCCCTTAGTGAATGGCCAGCTGCATCCATTCTCTGACACTGTCGGGGATGATGTCGGTAGGTAGGCCCTCTGGGCGTAACCCTGCAGCGATCGGCATAAATGTTGCTTCAGGCCGGGCTGCTGGGAGATTCCGTGCAGGAGAACTGCGCCTAGAGAAAGAAGCTTGTTCTGGCAAAGGAATAAGGTTAGTAGAAGTAGAAGGAGTGGGAGGAACTGGTGGTACCGACTGAGAGTCCCTAGAACGTTTGTCAAACTCCCTTTCCAAAGCTTTGTGCCGCCTTAGGGCATCCCTTTGAGAAGCTTTGGACGTTTCCTCGGTCCGCTTGCGCAGGTGGTACGTCTTGGCTTTAGCCTTCAAAGAAGGACCTCTGGGATTATCATCTGCCATGGTAAGGCCTGTATAATACAATATGGTCTATAAGGGCAGTTGGTACGCCAAGGCTTTCGGCCTAAAGTGGGCCGGATATCTTAACATTGGGCGGCGTCCCCCTTTTGATAAAAAACTTTTTTTGTTTTATTTTATTTTAATTTTAATTTATTTATTTTTTATTTTTATTTATTTATTTATGTACTTTGAAAAAAAGGGTTTCAAAAAAAAGGGCCTAACAAAAAAACTGCAGAATAATAAAAAAATGAAAAAAGAGAGAGAAGAAGAAATATATACATATATATATATATATATATATATATATATATATATATATATATATATATACATATATATATATATATATACATATATATATATATATATATATATATATATATATATATATATATATATATATATATACACACACACACACACACACACACACAAGCCAATGGATCGAATGAATGCTGGGGCCAGAAAGAGAACCAACAATGAAAAAATTAGGATAAAGAAATAGGCCTCCTGAGACAGCCTCCCAACAACATGAGAAGTAGGTGCCTCTCCTCCTCTGGTTAAGCCACGGTAACCAGCCAACAGATATTTAAAGGAACAACAGGACACAGAGCCACAGTATCCCTTTAACAACAAGGAGAACTCCAAACAGGCCAGCCGGTCCTGTTACAAGCCTCCGGGAGCTTCGCAGCGAAAAGAAAGGAAAAAACAAAATGGCGGCCAGCCATGAGGCGCAATCAAAATGGCCACCTGAACCAGCGAAAAACACAGAAGGAAACAAAACCCCTCAATAACAAAGGCTGCCAAAAAAAACAAAAAGCAGGCAGAAAACGAGGGGCCTGAGAGAAGAAAACTCGCCCTCTCTTGTGTTCGTGGAGGGAAGGCACAACGGAAGCGCTAAAGCACGCAAACACAAGCCGCTGTTAAAAAAAACAGCACGGCTTAAAATGGCAGGCACCAGAGTGGGGGAGCGAAAAGGCTCTAAACCCCCCAAATTCCCCCCTGAGGGGCGTAAACAAACGACCCCTTTACTTTCTCAAGACAATCCAAATGCACAGGGACCGAGAAAAGGAAGAAAGAATTCAAACCTGGTGTGAATCAATAAAGAATCCTAGATCGGCCAAGGAGCAAACTGCTAAGCTGCCTGACTCTTAGCGAGGCTGAGCTAAAACTGGGAATGCTATGGTGGAGTCACGTGGAGGAGGCGGAGTGTTTCTCAATTATAGCTCAGCCTGCAAGAGTGAAGACTGGAGCACCTCCCGCTCTGGATGCTCGCAGCAGCTCTATGGAGAACCATCATGGATCCACTGTTAGATCCCATGCAGTTTGCATACTGAGCAAATAGATCGACAGATGATGCTGTTATGTTATATGGCTCCGCACTACATCTTACAACACCTTGAATCTCCAAATACCTACGCAAGGGTCCTCTTTGTAGACTTCAGTTCAGCATTCAATACCATCATTCCAGACATTCTTCTAACTAAATTAAACCAGCTAGCGGTACCTGAACACACTTGTAAGTGGATCATAAGCTTCCTCACAGACAGGAAGCAGCAGGTGAAACTAGGCAGAATCACATCTGATACCTGTACAATTAGCACAGGAGCCCCCAAGGCTGTGTGCTTTCTCCACTTCTCTTCTCCCTATCTACCAATGACTGCATCTCAAACCATCTGTTAAAATCCTGAAGTTTGCAGATGACATAACAGTGATTGGTCTCATTCGAGACAAAGACGAATCCACATACAGACAGGAGGTTGTACAACTTGCCTCTTGGTGTTACCGGAACAATCTGGAACTGAACACACTCAAAGCCATAGAAATGGTGGTAGACTTTGGAAGAAACCCTCCCATGCTACCACCTCTTACAATACTAGATAACACAGTATCAACAGTAGAGACTTTCAAATTTCTAGGTTCTATTTTATCATTTGACCTAAAATGGACACCTAACATCAAAAACGTCATCAAAAAAGCACAATAAAGAATGTTCTTTCTGCGCCAACTCAGAAAGCTCAAACTGCCCAAGGAGCTGCTGATACAGTTCTACAGGGGAATTACTGAGCCTGTCATATGCACCTCTATAACTGTCTGGTTTGATTCTGTAACCCAAAAGGACAGACACAGACTTCAGAGGATAATTAGGACTGCAGAAAAAACAATTACTACCAACCTGCCTTCAGTTGAGGACCTGTATACTGCATGAGTCAAAAAGAGGGCTGTGGAAATATTTCCAGACCCGTCACACATCTTGGACATAAACTGTTTCAACTTATTCCCTCAAACGATGCTATAGAGCACTGCACACCAGAACAAGTAGACACCAGGACAGTTTTTCCCCGAACGCCATCATTCTGCTAAACAAATAATTCCCTTAACACAGTCCAACTATTTACAAAGTCTGCACTACTTTTATTATTAATCTTCTCATCACGCCTTATCACCTATCCCCTCCCACTTGTGACTGTATGACTGTAACTTTTGTCGCTTGTATCTTTACAATTTATATGGACTGTTTCCTAGTGTGATTTGATTGCTTAATGTACCCTATGACTATTATTTAATGTTGTACCTTATGATTCTTTACTTTTGACAAATGTATCTTTTCTGTACAGAGAGCATTTGCACCAAAACAAATTCCTTGAGTGTCCAATCACACTTGGCCAATAAAAGAATTCTAATTCTAATTCTTTTATTTTTAGAAAAGATGGTAAATTGCTAAAATTGTTTATGCATGTTGTGATAAAGGGGGAAATCATTGACTTATATATTCCTTTTCTCTTCTTTTACTATATTATTATTATTTTCTTCCTTTTTCTTTTTCTTAGTTTGCATTCATTTTTATTTTTAATTGCAATGTTTAATAAAACATGTTATAATAATAACATGTTATTAGAGCTATGCAGCACATCGGATTCAAAGGGAAATAGTTATTCCACAACACAAATGGGCAAGTACACAGTTTAAACCTTTAATTAAGGGTATCTTTTCAGGGATTTTACTACAACTCAAGACAGCAGCCATGCAATCCCAGGAAATGAAACAGGATGAACGACTGTGACCTTATAAAAGACACATTTCCTTCATTGATCTGCTGACAGGTGCTCTTTTTCCCTTGAATGCAAACTTTAAGTGCCAAAATTAAAAATGCATTTTATGTGATACTTTTGAGAATTTCCATTATTCATAATCTTCTACCTACAGCTACATCTATTCTCAGGGGCTTAAAATATATATTTAAAAAAAGGCCAATTGAGAAAATAAGCAGACATGTTTTCATTAAAATTATGCAAATATGCTATAATAAAAATTAGATGTCTGGAAAAATAGGTAAGCATTTGAAAGATATGCATAGTTGCCCTTAAGTTTAATATGTGAAGAAACGCATATTATTTGGGGATGGAAACTGAATGGGCCCCATTTGCTAATTTGTTTATAATTTCTTGGAGAGACTTATGGGTATGATCAAATATATTATTTAATTTCCAAATTTCTTGCTGTGCTTATTCATTATTGTGGATTTGAATTGCGAGAAAATAATTAAAATATCTTTGTGTCTTTCAAGAAGTTAAATCATCCAATTAATCTCTTTTACTTTAACATACTAGGTTTTCAAAGAAAGTCCAAAAATAATTCCAAAAATGGTTTTAGGCTGAAAAAAGACAAAATCTACCCTGTAATGAGTTTTGGGTTTTTGACTTTTTTAAACAAATTTTATTATATTTCAATAACCCAAATTTTTCCTTTTTTTTGAGAACTTTTCTCCATTAAGAGTTTTGCCATATTTTACATACAAATGTATACATTTATTAACACATAACAAAAACTACTACAAATACAGAGTCCTTCAGGTCCTCCTGAAGATGACTGGTGGTATCATTTTGGTTATAAATTTTACTTACGAAATGTTATTTAATAATATAATTGTCCTCCTAAAAGCAGAGGGAGCAAAGTGCAATGTTGGAATGGGAAAAACTCTGAGCAGTAAGCAAATGTTAAGACCTCCTAGCGAAACAGATAAAATTTTTATATATTAGTTTATACATCATAGTGATTGATTGTTCAAATGCTTTAGTGAAAATATCCACATTTTTTCCAAATTAAGATTTGTTTAGTGTTCAATACAGTTTAGAAGAGAATAAAAGGTTTGGAAGAAGTCTTTCTTGAAAGGTCTTATACAATTAGAAACATTACTATTGTATACTGATTAGAAACAAATTAGAAACATTACTATTGTATATTGATTTTTCCACTTAAATTTCACTATTAAATACACATAAAATGTTTTTATGTTGATTCTGTATCAAGGACCAAATTATGGGAGAAGCTGGAAGCTGCATCAATCAATAGCAATAGCACTTAAGACTTATATACCACTTTACAGTGCTTTACAGCCCTCTCTAAGCGGTTTACAGTGTAGCAGCATATTGCCCCCAACTATCTGGGTCCTCATTTTACTGACTTCAGAAAGATGGAAGGCTGAGTTAACCTTGAGCCGGTGAGACTCGAACTGCCAAACTGCTGGCAGCTGGCAGTCAGGAAAAGTAACCTGCAGTAATGCATTTTAATCACTGCGCTACCATGGCTCCATAGCTCTATCCACTATAACTCTTAAGGTCAAGCACATTATGTAAGAGTTTCTCTCAAAGCTGGTTGCAGGAGGCAAAGGAGGTAAAACAGGGATGTACAAAAGGTTTTAAGAATATACAATTTTGGAATTACTGACAAAGCATTTTAAAAGTTAAGAGCATTTTAAAACTCACGCAAAAAACTTCAGTCCAATACACCATCTTGTGGGTTCAAGAATATGCTTAGTGAGATAAATATTATTTTGAAGTCTTAAGAAACTTTCTCAACTGTTTTATAATTCCTACATCATTTAAAAACTGCACTCTGGAGGCATTTATTCAGCCATTTAAACAACAATTACTATCCACTATTCAGGGTACATTCTGAAAATTAATAACATCTACCTTAGTTTTACACTGAATTGTAAACTAATGTATCAGGGAAGTAACATTTTATCTTTGCTACATTTAAACATTACACAGTGAATAGATTTATATGTTAAGTTGAGAAAGTATGATCATAACCAATATAAATCAATTTTTATATGCAAGGTACTATATATACTTCTGAATGATACATAGTTTAACTTAGACAGATGAAGAACTACAAACTCAGCAGCTATAATTCAGCTAAATGGCATTAACATGTTGCAGAATGTGCACTTAGTCTGTTTATAAGACAGAAAATCTTAGCAACTGTAAATATTAACATTTGATGTATATAATATTGTATATAGAGTAAGAGCTAAGCATCTTATTTAGTACATTACTCATTTATTGGGATATCACTCTAAATTAATTTCAATTCCACAACTAGAACCCATTCCCTTGGGTAAATATAGATTTAATTTGAGAAAAATAATAATTTAATATAGCCTCTCAAAGTATATAGAGTTATATTTTAAGAAACTGCTCCTATGCCTTGATAATATTTAAAGACATGGTGCAATAATGCAGTAAAGCTATTAAACAGGCCAAAACTAGTACGATATTGAAAATTTAATAGAAATTTGAATAAAATCACCTCCTGCTCAAAAGATCTGCAAAAACTTAGAATACATTGCCCTTCAAGAACCTATGAAAATTTAAATATTGCCTTTGAATACAGAATTTATGAAGACAAGGATTAGATTATTACTAAGATAAATATTCAAGGTAAGTCTAAAATAGTATCAAATGTTCTCAATCTTAGGAAGGTTTTATGAAAGACTTTCCAACTAAATAAACAATGGCATTAGAGCAGAAAAGTATTGATCATGAATTCTAGTAGTTTCATGATAAAGCAATGGAACAGAACATAGAGGGTTTATTGATACTAGCTCCACATAATCTCTTGATCAAGCAAGTGTAGCTCAGATGTTTTCTACCAATTTCACCCAAAAATATTACCAACTAATACGTTAAAACCTCCATAACTAATATTAGAAAATGCAGATACTATCAACTCTTTCAGCAAAGCAACAAGGAAACGTTTCAAAGGCAAAATGGTAATTACTGTAGCTTTTTAGATACAAGGCATTCTATGATGATGCTGATGCTGAACATTACAGTACTGATAATTCTAAAACTTCCAGGTCTCATGTTACAAAACTAACAGCAGAAGAATTAATAACTTTATGTTTCCCTCAAATACTTTTGGTTAGTGATATTGTTAATGTTATGGAGTAAAGGAAGAAAGACTTTTTAAAAATCCACACTGATCTGAAAATGGTAGTGATTCAATTACACTGAAAAAAACAATCTTATACATCGATTGCTAATGTTAACTTATAACTTTACTCCATATTTTATATACAGATTGTAGGAGGTCTTTGATCCTTATTTTTTCCCTTTGAGGTAGAATTCTTTTGTGCAAGTATTTTATTCAAAAATGAAAATTGTTATAATCTTTCAAATTTTCTTTAAGGAATTTGGCTACTTTTCCTTTTTTTATTTTTGCAGAGAGGTAAGGATAATTTTGGTTACCTACAAATTAGAAGACAACTGTATATATTGTTTGTATAATTTAAAAAGACAACAGTAAGCCAGTATAATTCTAGAATGTCATTTTTTTTAAAAAAATCAGACATGTTGACATTTAAAGATAGGAAGAAAGGAAGAGACCTCACTGCAAAATGTATGGGATACAGCCAAGGCATATCCTGAAAACAAATGGCTTTGATTTTCTTAGATGTGCAGAAAGCATTGGACAATGTAAACTGGCAATTTATGTTACTACAATTAAAGCAGGGGTGGGATTCTACCAGTTTGGACCAGTTCAGGTGAACTGGTAGTTCCAGCAATCATTTGGCCCCGCCCACCCCTGCTCTAATCTGTTCTTTATTTCCGTGTTTTGCAGCTCAGCTGACTTGCTCAGCACAGGATTGCCACACCTCAGCTGTTTTACTCACCAGGGCTGCAGTAGAAGGTAAGTATTAGAGCTGAAAATAGATGGGTTTTAAATGCTGCATGCGCTCACCAAACCAATTGTTAGACCAGTTGAATCCTACCACTGAATTAAAGTATATGGAATTTGGAGAAAGATTTACTAATATAATCAAAGCGATATATTCCAAAAGACTGCAAGAGTGATTGTAAATGGGGACATGACAGAGAATTATATATATCCACCGTATATACTCGAGTATAAGCCGAGTTTTTCAGCACATTTTTTGTGCTGAAAAAACCCCCCTCGGCTTATACTCGAGTCAGATTCCCCTCTGAAAAAAAAATGGTGTGGAGCTCCGAAGCTGGGCAGCCGCTTCCCTGCTTCCGTGTTTCCTTTGCAACTTTTAAGCATGGGGGTAATTGGAAGCAGAAAATATGCTTGAGGATATATTGTTTTTTCTTTTTTTAACTGTTTTTTTTGGGGGGAAGACCCACCGCCATGTGAGAATGCTCAGACACGAAATCTATCCGACCAAAAATAAGTGTGTGTGTATGGAGGGGGGGGATTTTAACAGAGGGAAGATGTAGGGAGAAGGCAAAAGCGACGGAAGATCCTTCAGGGGAAACTGAGGGGGAGACTCACCCTTGGTCCAGATGAGCCCCCTTCCTCTTTCTCTAGGCTGAGAAAACAACGCGAGCCGAGGTTGCTTCAGCTCCACTCAGCTTCATTTCCTCAGCTCCAGCTGCTTTCAGTCCACTCGGGAGGAGGGGGAGGAGGTGGTGGTGACGGCTCACGTTGTTTTCTGATAGTGAGATCATTTCCCAAATTAATTGATTCACTAACCCAAAAGAAGAAGATGTTGATGACAGTGGGAGGCAGGAGTCACTCTCTCCCTTGCAAGAAAAAAGCAAGAGCCGTTCTTATGATCTCTCCCTCTCTCTCTCTCTCTCCCCGTAATACAGTCAAGCCCTTTCCAGCACGCGCGATCTGCCTTTGCCACTTTGCACCTTGCAAATGCAAAAACAGTGGGAGGCAGGAGTCACTCTCTCCCTTGCAAGAAAAAAGCAAGAGCCGTTCTTATGATCTCTCCCTCTCTCTCTCCCCGTAATACAGTCAAGCCCTTTCCAGCACGCGCGATCTGCCTTCGCCACTTTGCACCTTGCAAATGCAAAAACAGTGGGAGGCAGGAGTCACTCTCTCCCTTGCAAGAAAAAAGCAAGAGCCGTTCTTATGATCTCTCCCTCTCTCTCTCTCTCTCCCCGTAATACAGTCAAGCCCTTTCCAGCACGCGCGATCTGCCTTCGCCACTTTGCATCTTGCAAATGCAAAAACAGTGGGAGGCAGGAGTCACTCTCTCCCTTGCAAGAAAAAAGCAAGAGCCGTTCTTATGATCTCTCCCTCTCTCTCTCTCTCCCCGTAATACAGTCAAGCCCTTTCCAGCACGCGGGATCCGCCCCCACCGCTTTGCACCTTGCAAATGCAAAACCCCCAAGATTTTGCATTTGCAAGGTGTAAAGTGGTGAAGGCAGATCGCACGTGCTGGAAAGGGCTTGACTGTATTACGGGGAGAGAGAGAGAGAGGGAGAGATCATAAGAACGGCTCTTGCTTTTTTCTTGCAAGGGAGAGAGTGACTCCTGCCTCCCACTGTCATCATCATCATCTTTTGGGTTAGTGAATCAATTAAACCTTTCATGATAGTGAGATCGTTTCCCAAATTTCCCTTAAATCAGGGAAGAAATCAGAAACAAACCTTTGGACTGAGAATAAGCCTGTTCCTATGATGCCATTTTTGTTCACTGCAGTGTAAAAAGTGTGAAAAAACACACTTCTTTTTCTTCATCTTCTTGTTCCCTATTTACTGGTCTCTTTCAAAGAGGAAATTGTGAACATCAAACTTATTCTCAACTGTCGTAGTGAAAGTTTTTATTGGTATCTATTTTTATTTTTGAAATTTACCAGTAGCTGCTGCATTTCCCACCCTCGGCTTATACTTGAGTCAATAAGTTTTCCCAGTTTTTTGTGGTTAAATTAGGTTCCTCGGCTTATATTCGGGTCGACTTATACTCGAGTATATACAGTATTTATTTCGACATTGGAAGTGCTAAATAGACAAGGTATAGAAATAAAAGGGATGGAAATAAAATGGATGGAAATAAAAAAGGAAAAATATAAATTACAGGCATTTGCAGATGACCTAGTATTTATCATAGAAGAACCACAAGAAACTGGAACCAAACTTATTAGGAAAATAGTTACAGTGAAGTTGCAGGACTGAAAATAAATAAAGAGAAACTAAAACACTAGTTAAAACCTTACAGATAAACAGACAAAAGATCTAATGAAGAAGATAGATATTCAGATAATTGAATTCCCAAATATTTAACTTTCTTCACTATCAGCGAGATGTGCAACTTATAAAAGAAGGCAATTACTCTAAATTATCAGCCAAAGCACAGCTTTCAGAGAGAGGGGGAGGGGGAAGGAGGGAAGGAGGGAGGGAGGGAGAGAGAGAGAAATCTTGGAGATCCTCTACATCAGTGGTCATCAACCAGTGGGCTGGGTACGACTGGTGATCCGCAAGAAAATTTTGGTGGTCCGTAGAGAAATGTCCCCCCACAAAGCAATCTCCCAAAGCAATTAATCCAGGCTGTGCAGGAACACAAAGCTGCACTGCCCACATGGCCCTCCCACCCGCTTCGGCCAAGCGCAAACCTTACCTTGAATAGAGCCATGCAAGCTGGAACTGGAAGGTAAGACCAAAGATGGGGAAGGGAAATCTACCCTGGGGTGGCTTGCTGATGTTGGTGGAAAAGTCGGTCCAGAGCTGTAGTAGTCAAAGGACTGACCCTTTGGTCATCTCGGAACAGCTGAACCTCCACCTGGGTGTACCGGCCTGCCATGGCCTGGAGGAGCAGCGGCTCCAGGATGACCAAAGAGCCAGTCTTGTGACTACTGCAGCTCTGGAATATAGGACCGACTTTCCCACCAACGTCAGCAAGCCACCGTCACTCAAAATTCATATTAGTGGTCCGTGGGATTTAAAATTATGCGTTTGGTGGTCCCTGAGGACCCCTTCTCTACATGACAAATAAATACATGTGACACTTTTGTACAGGTATACATATAAGTATACTTATCTCCCAGAAGAAAAGTAAAATGCATACATATATACTTACATACATACATACCCCTTTCTCTCAGTCATAAAGAAACCAGCCTTACACATATATATCTTTCTCCATTTTCCCCCCAGAAGAAACAATTACAAAGAAAAGAGATGTTCCTGAAGTACAAGTAATCCTCAATTTACAAATACAACTGAGCCTGGAATTATGGCCATAACTCTGCGATCATGAAAGAGGCACCCATGTGATCCCCTTGCTTATCAATCACATCCTGGTTCTTCCCATTGTGCTCATTAAATGACCATGCAGATCATTAAGCAGAGCAAAGGTGCCTCAGTAGTAGGAGGCCCTGGGAGGCCGAGGCCTGCACTGCAACACCTCAACTCACAAGAAGCCTGTACCAGGCCTCCCAGGGCCTTTCCCACCTGAGGCACCCCTGGGGCAACCTCCCATCCCACTGGGCCTCACAATCTTCTTCCTGTGGGACAAACTATTCTACAGGATAAGAGCACCAACACAGAATAGTCACTTTCATGTACTTTCCACATATGTTCTAATGGAAAGGGATTTCAACACATTATCTGTAATGATGTGGCTATAATAACTAAAATAAGTATGTAGTGAAGGGCTTCTCCCATGTCACACCAGAGAGAAAAAGGCAACTGAAGGCAGAAGTTGGGAGTTAGCTTAGAACCATAGCCTTAGACAGCCTCAATCTGCCAATGATAGATTTATGAATACATATTTAGTGCCAAGAAAGGCAAGGACTGAGACCTTTTGGTATGTTAAAATATTAAGGGAACCCATTTATAATTATTTACAGTTATTTATCTAAAATTAAAAACAAATTGATTCCTTGTTTAAGCATTAACAAAATGACTGTGCTGTCTTCCTCATGGTTGAAAAGCAACAGATCCTTTAGACATCTCACTAGGTTAAAAAGATACTATAATTTTGAAAAAGAAAAATACGAAAAGGTCCTCCACACACTGAGGGTATGCAACATACTCTCTGCATGCATTAAGTAGGAAGATTCTATCTGGAATAGGTAATTTCAAAGATACCCAGACACCAAGCATAGAGATCTTTATAGATTAAAAAAAAACATTTAGAACTGCACACAGAAACATACTGATAGCCACTGCATCTCAAATAATAATGGTGTAATGGGGTCTGATTATTTATTAGGCAGCTCCATTGTGCATTATAACTGTAAAGTGACTTTGTATAGTCCAGAAATGAAAGGGGCACAAGAGACTGGCTGGCTGGGGAATTATAGGAATTGATGTCTACACTTCTTCAATCTGCCAAGTTGAGAAACACCAATGCATAGGCTTAGAGTACTATTTTGAATAAAGTTTACTTTCATAAAAATGGAAATAAATGATGGCCAAACAACCAGTAACTCAAAAACATGATCCATAACTGATTACAGTTGATGGCTCAGTAGTTAAAGAAGCTGAGTTTGTCATTTGGAAAGCTAACAGCCCGGGTTTGAGACCTGAACTGTGCGTGACAGGGCCGAGCCCCTGATACTTGCTCTAGCTACTGCCCATCTAGCAGTTCAAAAGCATGCAAATGCGAGGAGATAAATATGTACCACTTCTGTGGGAAGGTAACAATGTTCCATGCACCTTGGCATATAGTCATGCTGAAAGTATCTTCAGGCAACACTGGCTTTCTTGGCTAAGAAATGGAAATGAGCACAATCCCCTAGAGTCAGACACAATTGGACAGGGGAAAATTTTTACCTTTTAATACACAATCTACTGGCAAACCCAGTAAAAATTAGAACTACAACAGACTGCATTTATCAGTTGTCCAACTGGGGAGTTTTGGATTTGTTTGCTAATCTGTTATGTTCCAAGTCTAGGGGGAAAATGTTTGGATTTCCTACTCAAAGTTCAGAAAAACAAAAATGATTTGTGAAAAATGTGTCCATACAACATAGCTATGCAACCATGCATCCCTGCATGTGAAGAAGCTTTTAATATAAGAAAATCTCTTTTAAAGAAATATTGTCCTTTCTTTTCTTTAGATATAAAAAATAATTTATTTTAGAAAAGCAGAAAGCAACAAACATCTCAATAAACAACTTACATATTACCTACTAGAGTTTGGATCATACAGAGAGGAAAATTTGAGAGAAAGTGTTTTATTGCCTTAAATGTTACTAACTAACTTCCTTCTTCAGAATAATATTTTCATAAAACTGATTATTTTGTCAAATCAAGTGATATCCTTAAGTTCTCTGCCACAGAGTGAGATAACAAATTATAACATCTGATGGTTGCAACTAGGTTCTTAATAATCTGAAATCGAAAACCTCTTCTAACTAGATAAAGTTTTATCTAAAAAGGGTCAATGTTGAAAAAAATATTATTCCTGGTCTGTTCAGGCTTTTCCACACAGTATCTGCTTAAATTTTCCCTCCTAGGCTGCTACTTCTGTTCAATTGTGTTCAATTCTTGGAGACTGTCTGGACAAATCCCTATAGTCATCTTGGCAAGTTTTTCAGAAGTGGTTTACTATAACCCTGTTCTAGGACTGAGAGGAAGTGACTAGCCCAGGTCACTTAGCTGGATTTGTGTCTAAGGGGAGACTAGAACTCAGAGTCTCCAGTTACTAGCCTGATAAACCATTATATCAAACTGGTGTCAAAAGATAATCTTGGGGTCTCTATTAAGCTTTATAAAAATACAGGAACCTTTTCACAATAGTCATTCATGTCTAGTAGCCATCAATAGCTTTGTCTCTTTTTTCTTTTAAAACTTTTAAATTAACTGCAGCAAGTTCCATTGTTTAATAATGCACTTATGAAGAAATATTTTCTTGTAACTGTCCTGAATCTTCCATTTACTGCATTTCTAGAGAAATTGAGATGTAAATATAGCAATAAGAAATGTGATTACCTTGATTTTTGGAATTCTGAGAAAAAGCTACTTTTTCAACAGAATGTAAGGCCCTTTATAGGAAAAAATATAGATTTTTGTTTTGAAAATGGAAATATATGACAGAATAGAGTCCTAAAAATAGGCTGGCTATTGATTTAGAGAAATGGCAAAAATTGTGGTCTCAAAATTATAAAATGACAATGTCAACAGCATATAAAGAAAATTTGTATAAGATGTTTTACAGGTGGCACTTTCCCCCGACAAGAATAGCAAGAATGTTCAAGAATAAATCTGAAAAATTCTGGAAATGTCATCAGACACCCGGCTCATATTACCATATGTGGTGGACTTGTGAGGACGCTAGAAAATATTGGACTAAAATTCGCATGTGGTTGGAAAAAATGACAAAGAAACATATAGATTTGAAACCGGAGTTCTTATTGGGAATCTTACCAGATACATACCGTAAAGACTTGAAATATCTGATTGTAAATGTATTAACAGCGGCTAGGATTGTATTTGCTAAAAATTGGAAGAATGAGAAAATACCATCACAGGAAGAAATTATTAAGAAAATATTGGAATGTGCTGAGATGAGTAGATTGACATTTGAAATTAGAGAGCAAGAGGATAAACAATTTTATGAAATTTGGGATCTTTTTTATCAATGGTTAGATGACAAAACACAATAATAGAATGTTTAGAATGTTAGACAGCAAGGAATATCTTTGTTTTTTTTTCTTTTTTGTTATTTGACATCATATTTATAAAGTGTTTTTAGGATAGAACTGGTATGATTATATGATTTGTTATAGAATAAACTGTTTAAAGTATTGTTATCTCATAAAGTATGAATGATTAAAAGTATAGTCAAATGATTTTCTAATAGCGATATTAGGATATATAAGTTTGGATTAACAATATGAGCTATTATGTAATATAACTGTAATTGAGACTACGAAATGAATGCACAAAACTGATGAACCAACCGACACACTGTATGTATATAAGAGAGTTGATGTTTTTATGTTTTGTTTGTTTGTAGAAAATCAATAAAATCGTTTTCAAAATAAAAAATAAAAAATAGGCTGGCTATCAAAATTAGTGTAAAGTGAGAATTGCTAACTATCATATGAAAGCCACTCAAGATGTTTTGTTCAAAGTTTCTGTAATCATTTTAAGAATTAGCTATGAACAATTGTATTTGCTGAAACATACCCGTGACAAAGAGGAACATAAAAACAATTTAGAAATAGTCTCACTGTGTAAAATTAAAAGCTTATCTAGTCCATTCTTCTATTTCCACCAACCAGATGGCTTATAGGAAGTTTATCAACAAAACATGAAAAAAACCAGCTCATGTTCCCTAACAATTGATAATAAGAAACAACCATCTTCTGGTGGTGTTTCTGGTGTTAGAAATAGTATATGCTTGTTTGCTTATAGTATGTAGCTTCTATTGCTTGCATAAATTTTCTAGCAAAACCCATCTGTTCCAACAGTAATAACATGAATTGCCAATTCACATTATCAATGCCTTCTGTGCATCTAGAAATATCAGAGCCATTTGTTTTTCAGGATGTGCCTTGTAATATTCCAAGGTGTCCAAGATTACTCTCATATTATCTTTAATTTGTCTCTTTGGCAGAAATCCATTTTGATCAGGATGGATAAAATGGGCGTTGGTTCTTACCTGACACGCCATTTCTATGAGAGCTGTGAGGATCGTCCAGATAGTGGGTGGAGCTTCAGTCTCTGCTGTTGTAGGCTGAGCTTAATTTCTGAGGAATGCTCCTCCTTCCATCACGTGGCTTGCCACAGCGTTCCCACCTCTTATTAGACTTAAGGTGCATTGGCCGAAACAAGACCCCACGAGACGGTGAAAGACAGAAAAGGGAGGGGCTGGACGATCCTCACAGCTCTCATAGAAATGGCGTGTCAGGTAAGAACCAATGCCCATTCTCCTGAGAGCTGCTCAGATCGTCCAGATAGTGGGACATACCAAAGATGGGGCCTGTCCTACGGGGGGGACACCGTCTGGTCTATAGACTCCTTGGGTTCCCTGATTACCCTCTGAAGGACCCTTCTACCAAAGGAAGCCTCTGCTGCAGCATGCCTGTCAATTTTGTAATGTCTAATGAAGGGCGACGGGGAGGCCCACGTTGCTGCCCGGCAAATGTCTGCTGGGATCCTCCAGGGAGGGGCTACAGATAGGCTGCGGAGATCCGCGAACCAAGGGCGACTGGGCCAATAAGGAGCTATAAGAAGCAATTCCGCCTTCTCGAGGAATAGCTTTTGAAGAACTCTGGACACCAGCACCAGAGGGGGGAAGCCGTAAAGGAGGCCCAAGGGCCACAGGCATCAGAGGGCATTGTGGTTCTCTGCCCCTAGGGACGGGAATCTCGAAACGAACCTTTTAAGTTGGGTATTGAGGGGGGAGGCAAACAGGTCCACTACTGGCAGACCGAATATTGCTGTCGCCTCCCTGAACAGGGCTGGATGGAGGCGCCATAGATCCGATGGGTCTATGGTCCTGCTCAACCAGTCTGCTCGGGTGTTGTCGATACCCGAAATGTGGTCGGCCCTGAGTGAAAGGAGGTGAGACTCTGCCCACCGACAGAGGCGCTCAGTCTCCCTCATTAGGCTTAATGACTGAGTGCCCCCCTGCCTGTTGACATGAGCTTTGGCTGTTATGTTGTCGATGAGAATGAGAACGTGGCAGCCCTGTATCTGAGGGAGGAAACTGCGGAGGGCCAGGTGGATGGTGCGAAGCTCTAACCAGTTTATATTGCGCAGTCTTTCTGACACTGACCATCTGCCCTGAGTTGTAAGGGACTGTAGGTGGGCACCCATCCGGACAGACTGGCGTCTGTGGTGACGGTGAGTCTTGGAGGCTCCTTGAGGAGGCAGCCCTTGTTGATCAATGCCCTGCTCCACCAAAGGAGGGAGGTGAGAACCCTCGGCGAGACCTTGACCTTGCGCCTTGAGTTGCTGGAACCGGCCATTTGGTATGGGAGCAGGAACCACTGGAGAGATCTGGAGTGGAAACGGGCCCAGGGAATAACGGAGATACAAGAGATCATTTTACCTAGCAACTTGGTTAGTTCGAGGAGGGAAACCCTCTTAAGTCGTCTGACGAGTTTGACTAAGTGTTGGATGCTGAGTATTCTCTCCGGAGAGATGAACACCCTCCCTTTGACCGTGTCTATTATAGTCCCCAGGTAGGATAACCTAGTGGAAGGGGCCAATTGGCTTTTCTTCCAATTGATGAGGAACCCATGTTCCTGGAGGGCGGTAAGGGTAATTTTGGTATCCTTGATGGCTTGTTCCTTGGAGGAGGATAGGATGAGAATATCATCCAGGTAACAGTGGAGTCTCACCGGGATGGTTCTGAGGTGGGCAGTCAGAGCGGCCAGGACCTTGGTAAAAGTCCTGGGGGCAGAGGCCAACCCAAATGGAAGGGCCACGTATTGGAAGTGGCGGTTATTATAGCTGAAACACAGAAATTTGGAGTGGGAGGGTCGGATTGGGATGTGTAAGTATGCCTCAGAGAGGTCAATGGATGACAACCAGTCTCCCTGTCTAACTCCTAAGAGGGTGGATTGCAGTGTGTTCATTTTGAATTTGCGGTATACAAGATGGCGGTTTAGCCGCTTTAAGTCCAAAATCGCCCTCCATCCCCCCAAGTGTTTGGGAACCACAAGTAAGTGTGAGTAGAATCCCTGTCCCCTTTGGGACGGAGGAACAGGTTGGATGGCCTGTATGTCAAGTAGGTGCTGGATTGCTGAATCCATGAGGTTGCGTTCGGGGTGGTTCTTGGATATGGGACATGTCATGTAGAAATCAGGGGGGGTGGAGAGGAAGTCGAGGGCAAGGACAAACCTGACAGTGTCCCTGACCCAGGTGTCCGAAGTGGAAGAGTCCCACTGGCTGGCGAAGGTTTTGAGTCGCCCACCGATGGGAATTGAGTCAGGTGGCTTATCTGGAGCGCCGGGAGGGCCTGCTGCCAGAGCCGCGAAAGGGCCTCTTGGAATTACCACCTCTCCTGTGCCTGTCAAAGGGGTCGGACCTGTCCTGGGGCTGTCCCGAGCCAAAGGGGGGAGGCCTTTGGTACCTGGGAGGGAAGGGGGTTTGGGGATAGGGACGAAAGGGGGCCCTCCGAAAGGGCTGCAGGGATCTTGGTTCTGACTTACGGATGAGGGATGGGAGGAATTTCTTTTTGTTCCTTCCTTCGACTAGGAGAGGATCCAGGGAAGGTCCGAACAGTTTATTTCCCATGAGGGGGGCAGAGGCTAGTTTCACCTTATTCTTGAGATCCGCCTGCCAGTGCCTTAGCCAGAGCAGGCGGCAGGCCGAGACGTGGGAGGAAATGGCACGGGAGGAGAATTTTACTGAGTGAAAGGTGGTTGCTGCTGCGAACTCCGCCGCGGCCGTAATCTTGGCTATATCCTGATGGGCGCGGGTATTGGAAGTCAGGACATGTTGCTTAAGCTGGCAAAGCCAGCAAATGGATGACCTGATGAAGAAGGAAGCGGCCATGGCCGCCCTAATCGCCCATGCGTCCGACTGGTGAGCTCGCCGTAAGGCCAGCTCTGACCATTTCTCCTCCGGCCTCAGAGCCTCTAAGGGGTCGCTGAGGGCGGAGGAAGATGCCAGGCTCACGACGGGCTCATCCACTTCCAGGGTGCTCAGGAGGTTAGAGAGCTCTGGGTCAAGGTTGAAGAACCTTTTGTCATGGGCCGAAGGGGCCGGGGGGGCAGCTGAGGAGGCCAGTTGTTTGGACACCAGATCCAGGAAGATGGGGGGGTTGGGATGACCTCGGCCTCCACTACAGGCTGTTTAAACATGGAGTCCTCTAGTCCTTCCGGAGCCTGACGAGTGGGATCAGAGGGGCTCTGAGTAGTTAGACCTGAGATGTTCCTGGCTTTGAAGAGGAGGGATTTGAATAGCTAGGGCTTGAAGAGCCCTACAAAGGCGGGTTGGTCGAGGGTGGGCCCTTCGTCCTCCGACATCTCCGCCTCTGATGGTTCTGAGTCAGGAAGGGGTTCGTTGTATTGTAAGGACCCCAGATCAAATTGTTCCTCCTCCTCCTCCTCCCTGCACAAATCTAGGTCCCCTTCTGCCTCCTCCTCGTCCTCCCTGCCTGAGGGGGAAGCCTCCCCCTGAAGAGGTACTTGACCATGAGATGGTTCCGGAATGAGTGGGAATGATCTTACGGATTCAGTGGCCTGCGGAGGCAACCTCAACCTAGCCATCTGTTGGAGTCCTTCTGCAATTCCTTGGCGGATCGCCATCTCCATCCAGGCTCTGAGCTGCTCCAGAACCGCCTGAATTAGAGGTTCCTCCTGGCGCAGGCTGGCGGCTGTGGGTGTGAACGTAGCCTCTGGAGGTCGCCTGGCTGGTGTTCCAGGAGCCTGGTGCCCTTGGGAGGCGAGCTGTGCCTGGATAGGGAGGAAAAAGCTACAGGAGGGGGGGGGGAAGCACAGAGGTAGAAGGAGTGGCTGGTGCTGGAGGCACTGAGCCTGCTTGTCTGGTGCGTTTGTCTATTTCTTTTTCTAGTGCCTTGTGTCATCTTAGGGCGTCCCTTTGGGAGGCTTTAGAGGACTCCTTAGCCTGGCTGCGCAGGTGGTGAGTTTTTGCTTTGGCCTTTAAAGAAGGGCCTCTTGATGGATTGCCTTCTGCCATTTTAGATAATTGAGGAGGATAAAGGATCAGATATGGGGCGGTTGGCGCGCCTAGGGGTCGACCTACAACAAAGGCCGGGAGCCCTGGGAAAGTTTTTTACGCCCCCCCCATTTATTAATCATTTATGATTAATCTGTTTGTCCTATTTGTTCTTATTTCTTAGTGTTTTTATTTTTATTTATTTGTTTTTATTTATTTTATTATTTTTGTAAAGTTATTTAATTAGGCCGTCTTTCTCTGCCTCTTAATTTTTTATAGATCTTGAATTGTTAAAGATCTCCTTTTTTTTTTTTTTTTTTAGAATGACTGATCAGGATGACCAGGGCACGACAGAGGCCTTAAGGGCGAAGCCAGGCCTGTACCAGGCTGCCGACCCAGGCAGAACCGGGTGGAAGTGGTGAGTAAGGAACCGCGGCCGCTACGGCTGGCTGCGGGGGAAGCCAGCAAAGGGAGGTGGTAAATCAAGCCTCCAACAGAACAATTCAATTAGAAAGTAACACACTCCTGAGCAGGCCTGTCGGTCCTGCTGCTTCAATTATGCACGCTGCAGCGATCGGAGAGATAAGGAGAGAAACAAAATGGCGCCCGGCCACGAGGCGGCGCTAAAATAGTGGCTGCTTGAACGTGGACTTACAGGGGGCCCTGCTGCAGCAACCAGATGACTCCCCAGGGGCAATCCAAGATCCCCAGGGGAAGGACAAACAGAAAGGAACCAAATGAAGTAAAAAACGGCAGAAAACGGAGTTCGGAGGGGGGGGAACGGAGCAGAATGGAGCGTTTTACAGCTATCGAAAATGAAAAAACGGCAGTAAGGCAATGGGAAGGGGTGGGGGGGCAGCTTGTAAGGTTTGCTAGCCTTCCCCCTGACACCCCCTGGGGCCGGGAGAGCCTCCCAGGGGCCTCTAGAAATTAAGAGAACCAACTGCGCAGGGCTAAGAACAGAAAACAATTAAATGAATCAAATTACAACCTGAAGAAGAGGAAATACTAATCAAATAGGGCTTTCCTGAAACGGCCAAGAGCACAATCCAAAACTGTCTACTCTGCACGAGGGCTGAGCATAAACTGGGGAACACTGTGGTGAGCCACGTGATGGAAGGAGGAGCGTTCCTCAGAAATTAAGCTCAGTCTACAACAGCAGAGACTGAAGCTCCACCCACTATCTGGACAATCCGAGCAGCTCTCAGGAGAATTATTTAAATATTTTTTAAGTCTTTCTGCCAATATTGAAGCAAAAATATACCTTCTATTCAAATAGACACTTATTATGGTCCAGAATAGATATGATATAGATGTCAACAGAATTAATAACAAATATTCAAGAAATAATATTGAAACAAGTACTTCGGCAGATCACAATCCAATGACAATTAAATGGAAAGGACAAAAAAGAAGATCTAGATGGATGTTAAATAATACTATTTTAAAGGAAAAAGACTTCACACAGTGGATGGAGAAAGAATTGGCTTTTTTCTTTAAAGAAAATAGAAAAGAAGATACATCAATTCAGAATGTATGGGATACAATGAAGGCATATGTTAGAGGCTTGATAATAGACTATACAAGGAAAAGAAATAGAGAATGAGTATAAAAGACTTGAAAAAGAGCTACAGAAAATGCCACAGAAAAAGGACATCAAGCTAAAAATGGATATAGTTAAACATAAAATGGGTCAAGTAGAAAAAGAAGAATTAGCACAGAAAATTAGAGGTGCTAAACAGAACTACTTTGAAGACGCAAACAAACCAGGTAGATCGTTAGCATACAAACTGAGAAAGGAGAAAGAATCAAGGAAAATATTGCAATTAACAGATGACCAAGGCCAAGTTTGCTATGGTAGTAAAGAGAAGAAGGAAATCATTCAAGACTTCTATGGGAAACTATAAATGCAAGAGAATATTGATGAGGAAAGAGTTAAACAGTACTTACAGAATGCTAATTTACCTCAGATACCTAAAGAGACTGAAACAATCTTAGAAAGCAATATAACAATGATGGAGTTAACTGAAGCACTCAAGAAGCAAAATAATGGAAAGGCACCAGGCCCAGATGGACTTCCAGCAGAATTTTATAAAACATTACAAGAAGCGTTGAACCTGCCATTGCTAGAAGTTATGAATGAAGTTATGTTAAAGAAAAAGATACCTAAATCATGGTCAGAAGCCTATATTACACTTATTCCAAAAGAGGAGGCCGATCCATTACAAATTAAGAACTATAGACCTATTTCTCTACTAAATGCAGATTATAAAATCTTTGCTTCAATATTGGCAGAAAGACTTAAAAAATATCTAAATAACTTTATTCATCCTGATCAAAATGGATTTCTGCCAAAGAGACAAATTAAAGATAATATGAGAGTAATCTTGGACACCTTGGAATACTACGAGGCACATCCTGAAAAACAAATGGCTCTGATATTTCTAGATGCACAGAAGGCATTTGATAATGTGAATTGGCGATTCATGTTATTACTGCTGGAACAGATGGGCTTCACTAGAAAATTTATTCAAGCAATAGAAGCTATATATCATAAGCAGATGGCAAAGGTAATGATAGAGGGAGAACTGACAGATTCTATTGATATAAGAAAAGGAACAAGACAAGGGTGCCCACTATCACCTTTGTTGTTTGGGTTAACTTTGGAAGTGCTAAACAGAAATATTAGAGATGAAAAAGAATATAAAAGGAATGAAAATCAAAAAGGAAGAATTTAAGCTGCAAGCATTTGCAGATGATCTGGTTTTCATCTTAGAAGACTCTTTAGAAACAGCATCAAAATTGATAGAAAAGATAGAGACATATGGAAAGGTGGCTGGTTTGAAAATAAATAAAGATAAGACAAAGATCTTGACAAAGAATATGCTATTAAGACAAAAGGAAGAACTGGAAGACCTGTTGAAAATTCAGGTCACGAATAAGATCAAGTACCTGGGGATATATTTGACAGCAAGATCTAGTACACTAAAAGAGAATAATTATATCAAACTTAAACAGCAGATAGTGCTAGATCTGGCGAAATGGGAAAATTTACAACTGTCACTAATAGGGAGAATTTCAACAATCAAGATGAATATATTACCCAAAATGGACGTTGGTTCTTACCTGATACGCCCCTTCTTGGCGAGCCGCGAGGAGCATCCAGAGAGTGGGATGTGCTTCCGAGTCCTCTTCTTGCAGGCTGAGCTCTAGCTGAGGAAACGCTCCGCCCCCTCATGTGACTCCAAGTAGCGTTCCCCCAGTTTTTTGCGATAACGAGAAGAAAGGTTATGAAATCCTTCTAATCAACTATTGGCTCCTTGGCTGAAACCAGAGTATCCACCAGACGGAGGAGTTAGGGTAGGGCTGGATGCTCCTCGCGGCTCGCCGAGAAGGGGCGTATCAGGTAAGAACCAATGCCCATTCTCCCTCGAGCCGTTCGGAGCATCCAGAGAGTGGGACATACCAAAGCTTGGCTGTCCTACGGGTGGGACTCCGTCTGGGCCAGAAGCCCCTCCGGGTCACTGATGACCCTCTGTAGGACTCGTTGGCCAAAAGAGGCCTCTGCTGAGGCGTATAAGTCTATTTTGTAATGTCTGATGAATGGGGACGGAGAGGCCCAAGTGGCTGCCCGACAAATGTCAGCGATTGGGGCTTGCGTGGCCCAAGCTACCAAAGTAGCTGCACTTCTGAGCGGTTATTCCCCCAGGAGCGGGCAGAGATTGTGATTGGTAGCACCTGGCGATAGTCGCCCTGATCCAGCGACTGATGGTTGAGGGAGACTTTGAACCCCAATGTGCTGGGCTGAAAGGAGAGGAAGAGGGATTCTGATCTTCTCAGGGTTTGTGTGCGCTTAATGTATATGCGCAAGGCCCTTCTAACATCCAGGGTGTGCCAAAGGGTTTCCCTGTCCCTCAAGGGTCTGGGGCAAAAGTTTGGGAGGACCAGTTCCTGAGACCTGTGGAAGGGTGAGTTAACCTTGGGTAAGAAGGTGGGGTTGGGGCGAAGGACCACCCGATCAGCGTGGAACACGCATAAATCGTTTCTGATTGACAATGCTGCTATTTCCGAGATTCGACGAGCAGAAGTAATGGCCACTAGAAAAACTACCTTAAATGTTAGAAATTGAAGGGAGGACTCCCTCAGAGGTTCAAACGGGTGCCTTGTAAGCGAAACAAGGTCCCATGTGGGGAACCTGTGAACAGTCGGAGGGCACAAGTTGGTGGCGCCCCTGAGGAAAGCTCTAACCCGGGGGTGATGAGAGAGGGAACTGAAGTTATCACAAGAGACAACGGTTGAGAGGGCAGCGACCTGCCATCTCAGGGTGTTGGGGGCAAGCCCTTTACATAGGCCTTCTTGAAGGAATTCCAAGACCTGCGCAATAGAGGGAGAGAGGGGGTCAACTTGGAACCCGCTATACCACTTGCAAAAGCCCAAGTGGCTGCATAAATTCGTGTGGTGGAGGGTCGCCTAAAGGCTAAAATAGTGTCAATTACTTGACTGGAGAATTTTTCTCTTGTCAAACGGATCCGTTCAACCTCCAGACGGCTAACTGGAGCCATTGTGGCTCCGGATGCAGAAGAGGCCCCTGAGAGAGGGAGATCCTGTCCGGGAGGATCCTCCATGGGGGCGCTACCGAAAGATTGTGGAGGTTTGCGAACCATGGTCTCCTGGGCCAACAAGGAGCCACCAGGAGCAAGTCTGCCTTCTCGTGAATGAGTTTCTGTATGACTCTGGGAACTAGCGGCAGCGGAGGGAAGGCATATAAGAGCCCTGGGGGCCATGGGCAGCGTAGCGCATTGTGGTTCTCCGACCCGTGAGACGGGTACCTGGAGAAAAACCGTGGAAGCTGTGCGTTGGACGGGGAGGCGAAGAGATCCACCCTCGGGAGGCCGAATATTCTGGACGCCTCCTTGAATAGGGATGGATGGAGGCACCATTCTGCTTGGTTCACCGTGGCCCTGCTCAGCCAATCCACCTGGATGTTGGAGATTCCGGAGATGTGCTCGGCTTTTAGTGAGAGGAGGTTGGATTCTGCCCAACGGCAGAGGCCCTCGGCCTCCCTCATCAACTGAATAGACTGGGTGCCTCCTTGCCTGTTGATATGGGCTTTGGCCGTGATGTTGTCCGTGAGAATAAGGACGTGATGCCCGCGTACCAAGGGGAGGAATCTGCGCAGGGCCAGTGGACGGCGTAAAGCTCCAGCCAGTTGATGCTGCATCTTTGCTCAATCGGCAACCACTTGCCCTGTGCCGAGAGCAAGTTGACGTGAGTGCCCCAACCGGATAGGCTGGCATCCGTGGTGAGGGTTAGCTGCTGAGGTTCTGAGAAGAGGTGGCCGCTGTTGATGGTGGGGTTGGTCCACCAGAGGAGAGACGTGAGGACCCTCGGAGGCACCTTGACTCTGGACTTCGAGTTGCTTCTTCCGGATCTTTAGAATGGGAGCAGGAACCACTGGAGGGATCTGCTTGTAAACGGGCCCAGGGAATAATTGAGATGCATGAAACCATCTCACCCAATAATTTAGAAAGGTCAAGTAACGCCACCCTCCTTGATCGCCTAATCTGTTTGACCAGAGCTTGAATGCTGAGGAACCTCTCCGAAGAGAGGAAGACCTTTTCTGTAACCGAATCAATTATGGCTCCCAAGTGGGTGATTCGGGTGGATGGGGTCAGTTGACTCTTTTGCCAATTGATGAGGAACCTGTGTGCCAGGAGAGCGGAGAGGGTGGCTCTGGTGTCCCTCACTGCCTGGGTCTTGGATGGGGAGAGAATAAGGATATCATCCAAATAGCAGTGAATGCAGACGGGAACGCTCCTGAGGTGAGCCGCCAGGGCCGCGAGGACCTTGCTGAAGGTCCTGGGGGCCGAGGCCAGACCAAAGGGGAGGGCCACGTATTGATAGTAAAGATTATTATAACAGAACCTAAGGAATTTGTGGTGAGAGGGCCGGATTGGAATGTGTAGGTATGCCTCCGAGAGATCTATGGAGGATAACCAGTCACCCCGCCTGGTACCCAAGAAAATCGATTGCAAGGTGTGCATTTTGAATTTGCGCTGGATAAGGTGGCGGTTTAGCCATTTTAAATCTAATATAGCTCTGCATCCCCCAGAATGCTTGGGCACCACAAAGAGGTGGGAGTAGAATCCTCGTCCCCTCTGGGCCAGTGGAATGGGTTGAATGGCCTGAATGTCAAGCAGGTGTTGGATGGCTGCATCCATTAGTGCACGTTTGCCAGGATCTCTTGAGGTGGGGGATGTCATGAAGAAATCAGCGGGGGCGGACCGGAACTCAAGGGCGAGACCAAACCTGACGGTATCCCTAACCCATGCATCGGATGTGGATTTGTCCCATTGAGCGGCGAAGTGTCTGAGGCGGCCGCCGATGGGGAGGGAGGAAGAAAATCTATCTGGGTCGGCGGTAGGGCCTCCCCCCTGATCCCCTAAAGGGCCTCTTATAGTTGCTGCCCCGTCTGTTTCTGTCTCCTGAGTCCGAGCGGTCCTGAGACCTGAAGGAAGGGGGTCTCGGGTATCTGGGCGGGAAGGGGGGTTGGTAGAAGGGGTGGGGGAAGCCCCTCCGAAAGGGCTGAGGCCTCTTGTCTCTGGCCTCCAAAAAAAGGAGGGCAGGTACTTCCTCTTGCTGCGGCCCTCGACCAGCAGGGGTTCCAAGGCCAGGCTGAACAGTTTGTCTCCCTTGACAGGAGCAGTGGCCAGCTTGACCTTATTTTTATCATCCGCCCGCCAGTGCTTGAGCCACAGTAGGCGGCGAGCTGTGACATGGGATGTTATCGCTCTGGAAGAGAACTTTACCAATTGGTAAGTGGCGTCAGCTGAGAACTCGGCTGCGGCCACCAGTTTCGCTATGTCTTGGTGCGCCCTCACATTGGACGCGCGGATGTGTTCTCTCAGCTGCTGGAGCCAGCGGATAGAGGACCTTGTGAAGAATGAAGTTGCCGTAGCCGATTTCATGGCCCAAGCGTCGGATAGATGGGCCCGGCGCAACGCCAGTTCCGTCTGCTTGTCCTCAGGTTTAAAGGCCTCTAAGGCCTCACTGGGGGTAGAGGAGGAAGCAAGGCCCACAATGGGATCGTCAATCTCCGGGATGTTTAGAAGAGTAGACATTGCCGAATCGAGATTAAAGAATCTCTTGTCTTGGTTAGAGGGTGTAGGGGGGGCTCCCGTGGAAGCAAGTTGCTTCGTCACTAGGTCTACGAAGATGGGCGGGGTCGGGATGACCTCAGCTTCCACCATTGGTTGTGTGAAAATGGAGTCCTCTGGTCTCTCTGAGGTGGGGGGGAAGTCAGAGGGAGACTGGGAAGAAGACCGGAGACATTCTTGGCTTTAAAGAGGAGGGATTTAAACAAGTGGGTTGGTCAGGAGAAGCCCCCTCGTCCTCCAACATCTCCCCCACCATGAAGTCCGCCTCTAAGAGGGGCTCACTATAATGGGAGGATCCCATCCGGGAGTCCTCTTCCTCTTCCCTGAAGTCACCAAAGTCCCCTTCCTCCTCCTCCTCCTGGGCCCCTATGGGAGGAGGGCTGTCCCTCTGAGAGAGTACCTGACCAACCGGGGGATCCGGCTGTGGAAGGGATCTGATGGATAAAGAGTCATGGTCGGGAGCCTGTGGAGAGAAGCCTGATCTGGACATGTGCTGCAGGCCTTCCGCAATGCCCTGGCGGATAGCCGATTCCATCCAAGCCTTGATGTGGGCTGGAACCTCAGATGTAGAGGGTTCTTCAGAGGGGGTGGGAGAAGGAAGGGCTGGAGGCCCCGAGCGGGACTCCCTTGATCGCCTATCAAACTCCTTTTCCAACGCCTTATGGCACCTTAAGGCGTCTCGTTGGGAGGCCTTGGAAGGTTCCTTGTCCTGCCTGCGCAAGTAATGGGACTTTGCCTTAGCGTTCAAGGAAGGTCGTTTAGAGAGATTGCCGTCTGCCATTTTGATAATTATAATAACAGTAATAATAATAGTAATAATAGCAAAGGGCGGTTGGCTCACCTGGAATTGGCCTGAGTGGGGCTGAGTGAGGTTTGAGCTGGCCCGCTCCCCCTTTTGGAGTTTAATTTATACAGTGATAACAGGTAGTAAGGTATAAATATATATATATATATATATATATATATATATATATATATATATATATATATATATATATATATATATATATAATATGTACAGATATATAATCCTCTGATTTTTATTTTTATTTTTTATGCTATCTGCATGTAAAAGTTATCTATGTATATACGTATAAAAACGTATAATTTCGTCTGTAAATTTTTCTCTCTTTCTTTTCTTTTCTTTTCTTTTCTTTTCTTTTCTTTTCTTTTCTTTTCTTTTCTTTTCTTTTCTTTTTTTATATATATAAACAGTAACAGGAAAGGAACCAAAGAGGTACCACAGCACAGACCGAATTTATCAAATAAACGCCTGAGGCCTAGAAGGAGAGAGGCCTCTGGCAGCAGGCCTCCAGACAACAAGCCGGAGGGGGGGGTGCTGCAACTTTGCCCCGATAGAGGCTGCGGGAGGCCAACAGAAACAATGAAAGCGAGCCCGGAGGAACGCTAAAAGCAACTAACTCTTGACCCAAGGGGTCTAGGACGTTTACTTCCACCGCAGCAGCAAGAATCAGAAATAAAAATGGCGCCTGACCACGATGCGGCACCAAGATGGCGGCCGTGAGCTGAGCTATGTCGGGCGCCTTCGGGACGGCAAGGAGGGCTTGTCCGGTTAGCTCAGCACGCCTGGTGCTCTTAAGGAGTGACTAGCCCTTCCCAGTCAGCGTTTCGGATGGGGGGGAATCCAGCAAAAGTTGTGCGCCACAAGGCAGCGCGGAGGCAGCGATGCGTTCTAATAATGGGGGGGTCGCGCGAAGCGCTGCAAACCCGCCCACTTGGCCCCTAGGGGCGAGGGGAGACTTCCCCTAAGTCCCAACCTTTTGCGCAGTAGGAGGAAAGGAAAAACCACACCTGAGAAATAAAGAAATTAGCCAGAATAAAGTACGAAGTTTGAATCAGCCAAGGAGCTCTTTCCAACAACAGCCTGACTCTTCGAGGCTGAGCAAAAGACTGGGAGAACGCTACTTGGAGTCAAGTGAGGGGGTGGAGCGTTTTCTCAGCTAGAGCTCAGCCTGCAAGAAGAGGACTTGGAAGCACATCCCACTCTCTGGATGCTCCGAGCGGCTCGAGGGAGAATCTTATATTTGTTTCAAACAATTCCAATTAGGCTTGGAAAAGATTACTTTGAAGATTTAAATAAAATTATGTTGAAATATATATGGCAAGGTAAGAAAGCTAGAATAAAGTTAAAAATTTTGCAAGATGCTAGAATAAGAGGAGGATTTGGTTTGCCTAATTGGGAGTTGTATTATCAAGCTACAAATCTGATGTGAGTTAAAGAATGTATAACATTAAGAAATACTAGATTGCTGACATTAGAAGGACATGATCTGTTGTTGGGGTGGCATGCTTTTTTATGGTATAAAGGAACTAAAACACAGGGGTATTTTAGAAGACATTATATATGGGAGTCTCTGTGGTTAAACTGGGAGAAGATTAAAAGACAATGTTATTTGAAAATTCTAGTCTGGTTATCGACTATTGAAGCATTTTCTTATCCTATAATATACAAAAAGGAACAGTTAGATATGGTGAAATATTGAATGAAAAGGGTGAACTTAAATCTATGCAAAAACTAGAGGAACAAGGTATAAAGATGAATTGGTTTTCATATATGCAAATATATTCAAGGTATGATGAAGATTCGAAAACAGAAGGTTTCTATGATAAACTGACTGATTTAGATAAGATTTTGACAGGTACTAATGAAAAGGTGATTTAAAAATTGTATGGATATTTATTAGAAATTAAACTAGAAGAACAAGTTAAAGAAACTATGATTGCTTGGGAGAAGAATTTTGGTTATGGGATCAATTTAGAAAAATGGCAAAAATTGTGATCTAAAAATTATAAAATGACAATGTCAACAGCATATAAAGAAAATTTATATAAGATGTTTTACAGATGGCATTTTCCCCTGACAAGAATAGCAAGAATGTTCAAGAATAAATCCGAAAAATGTTGGAAATGTCATCAGACACCCGGCTCATATTACCATATGTGGTGGACTTGTGCGGATGCTAAAAAATATTGGACTAAAATCCACACGTGGTTGGAAAAAATGACAGAAAAACATATAGACTTGAAACCAGAGATATTTTTACTGGGAATTTTACCTGAAATATATAGTAAAGACTTGAAATACCTGATTCTAAATGTATTAACAGCGGCTAGCATTGTATTTGCTAAAAACTGGAAAAATGAGAAAATACCATCACAGGAGGAAATCATTAAGAAAATATTGGAATGTGCTGAAATGAGTAGATTGACATTTGAAATTAGAGAACAAGAGGATAAACAATTTTATAAAATTTGGGATCTTTTCTATCAATGGTTAGACAATAAAATACAATAATGAAATACGTAGACTTTTAGAAAATAATAAATATATAAAGATGTACTTTTTTCTTATTATATCTACAAAATGATTTTAGGATAGATTTGGGATGATAATATGAACTGTTATAAAATAAACAAAATGGAAGCACAAAACAATTTGTAAACCAACCGGCACACTGTATGTATACCTATGGAAGATAGCTTGATGTTTTTGTTTTGTTTATATTTGTTTTTAAAAAACAATAAAATTAAAAAAAAAGAAATAGTATATGCTTGTTACAGATTCAAGTTCACTGGAAATTCCAATTCAGTCTCTTACTTTAACTACAAACCAAATCTAGCATGGTCGCCTGCTTTCTGAAACAAATGGGATAAAGCAGGGAAACAAAAATGGCTTAATTTCTCATTCCATCAATGGAAATTCTCCATTGATCAAAACTTTCTTGAATAGCAAGAGCTCGTTCATTTGAAGTATGCAAGATTAGCTTCAAGTCCTGTCTTCATAGATAACATTTACATAGTTAATTCTTCATTGTTTTATTAAACATTTTTTCAGTTCTAATTGAACAATATTTGATGGCCATAATTTCCCTGGCCTAAAACAAAGAGACAAATCTCAGTTTTATCGTCCTTTTCTCATTTACTAAACTATGATATTAAATTGAATCCTCTTATTAATTACTTCATCAGTAATTACAGGGATGTAATTGAGTGTTCAGCTATGGAGATAATGTTCATTTATCCTTGCAACTTCAAAGTTGTAAGAATAGCTATTGTCACACTTGCCAGATTTAAAATGTAAACATCTCCTTATAAACAAAATTAGGGAATACTCACACACACGCATGGACATGTGCATGCATGCGCGCGCGTGCACGCACACACAGATCTTGTGTTTGTGAACTTTAATCTATCCAAACTACTGAAGCTCATCTTTTAGCATTTTAGGACATATTTTAAACAACATCATTTGTCAGATATATTCACTGAAGATACTTGTTTTTATATTGTAGCACAAAACCAGTATCTTTGGTTTCTGGTCAGAGGAAATAATAAAGTGTTTCATTATAAAAATAAAAGAAAACATTACATTTGCTAGAAAGTTATGACCAAATTAATTATATATCAGCAGTGACTGGAATTTCAAGCACTGCTGGGAAAAAATGGTATTAATGAGCTAGTGTAGCTAAACACTGACTTTATATATTTGGTATCTGCATCCAACTAGCTCATCCAGTAATTAAACATCATCTTTTCAACGCATAATTATTTTCAGTAGATGAAAAGTAGGCATACATAAAAGTTATGTTCATGTTCTTCAATATGAGTTTTCACTGATCAAGAATACCCCTCTTTCATTTTCAAACTATCTTGCTTCACTCCGGCCATTACCTGTATCAGTCACTAACTCAGAACCTGAACTATTTCAGATTCAGAATTTAAGGCAGAGTAAAAATGTACTATCGAGCCCATGTTGGTCCATTGAGAAGAAAGGGGTTGATCTGATAAACCAATTTTTCAAATTTAGGTCTATTTCTGTGACTTAACACTAATCAATCAGAACAATTAGAAATATAGATTTCTTCTGATGCTGTCAAGTCTTTACTTAAATAGGTAACTGCACACAAAAGCTGTAGTTCAGGAAAAAGCCATTTAGTTTTAAGAGTATGTATGCAGCGTAAAATTCAAACACTGTAAAACAGTATGCTAACTGGTGAAAAAAATATTCAAAGATGCTAATGAACAAAGAAAATTCTAGATTTCCTTACACTTCATTTCTGCTGATCTCCATCAAGAGTCTTTACCAAGTTTTCCAAATGAAGAAATGAAATACTGTATTAGCAATATATAGTATCCGTTTCATATAGAAAAAGTCTTGCATTAGACTCTGACTTCACTCAATCTGGCAGCTAAAACTGTGTAAGAGTATAGGCAAAATAAGACTAATTGGGTCAAATGTACAAGGGAGATTCCTTTCCTAGTCCATGGGAAGCTTTTTCCTGGTATATATTATGTTATAAAAGATGTGATATTATATAATAAATTTTCTGATCAAAGCATCTTATAATTATTTCTCGAACTACAACATTAAGAAGATAGAATGCACAAAGAGAAAATACACAGGCATTTTGTGGTGATGCTCACTATAAATTATAAACATACTTTTTATGGACATTTAGCCACTATCAGCAAAAAAAAATCTTGCAGAAATTCAGAACAATGCATTCATAAGTATAAGGCCAAATTCTGGTGGCATAGTTTGCATTTCACACTAAATTCAAAGCAAGTCACTTTATGAGTCAGTTTTATATAAAACCAGGCCATAAGTACATCACTTTACCCCACTTCTAAACTTTGTCATAAATGATCATGAGCTGTGCACTACAACAAACTCTATATTCATGATCAAGATCTTATTAGTTTAGTGGGGCTTATTACTTACTTAACAGAACTGTAACCTCAAGAAGAAGAAAAATAGATGGTGTGTATCCAGTTGTTGTTGTTTTAATCTACAGTCAGTTTGTATAGGACTCACACTTTCACAGCCTATATTTCACAAAAGTAGGATTCCTTCCACTCTAATGTAAACTTTCTTCCTTAGTATTCCTATACGGCTGATATATTACACCTACCGAGAAAGCAGAGCCAATTTCTGTTCAAGCATCATCTCCAACTTCTGGGCTTGTTTGGAGAGCCAGTGATCTACCCCATGAAGCCGATAGCAGGTCTCCAACATCAATCGGAAATCGGCCACAAAATCAGTGATTCCTCTGTACTGGCCAGAAGTAAATTTTTCTTCCATTTTCAAAAGCCACATCCCGGATAATTGCTGAGATTTGGGGCAAAGAAGAAGACAGCCACTATTTTCTTCCGCGGAAAAGTCGGCAGCGCCCGTTTGGCCGCGTTCGGTTTTTTGGTTTTCCCAAGATCTTAAGAAAGGAGCCGTCAGAGGCCGGTGCTTTTCTAAGAGAAACTCGCTCAGGATCCGATAACCCTGTTGCAATTCCGGGTTCAGGCTTTGCTCCCAATCGGGGTGGCCGCCAGCGCTCCCTCCTTCTAACTTGTCTCCCGTCGGGAGGCAGCCGGTGAGCGCCGGGTCCGTTAATGCCTCCGTTCCGCGCTCCTCAGCTACGGCCGTCTTGGCAGCCACCGCCACCTCCTCCTTCTTCTCCGGCGGCATCTCCATGTCGCCTTCTTCTTCACTACCGTCGCCCTCCTCCTCCTCCTCCTCCTCGGGCTGCGCCGGATTCATGCCCCGCCGCAGCTGAGTATATCGGCGCCCGTGGAAAGCGGTCCCGGCATCCAAGAACTTGGAAGAAGTCGGCGCCGCTTCAGCCGGCCTAGACAGCTCCCGCCTGCCTCTTCTGGTTAGGCCGGCCTCGGTCAAAAAAACAAGGTGCAGCTTCGGCGGCCCCTCCGCCGCCGCTTTGCGTGCTTTGCCTGCCCCCGAGATGCGGCGGCGGCCGAGGCCTCTCGTCGTGAAGAAGAGCCGTAACCTGTGGCGGCAGGTGAGAGCCCCTCTAAACTCGCCCGGGTCGGAGGAAACGGCTTCTGAAAGCCCGCTGAGAGTTCCCTCAGAAAAGGGTTGCCCGGGACCCCTCAGTCCGTGCGCTGCAGGACCGAAAGGGGCGTGAGGCAGAGCCGACGCGGAATACCTGCCTAAGTGGAAGGAGCGGCTGCCGGGGGCCTCCCCGGGCTCATTGCCTCTCTCTCCGCTCCGGACCGAGAAGCGTCCCGACCGGTAGGGAGGCCTGTGTTCCCTTCCTTGCTCTGCACCCGGGCCCGAACAACGCTTCTCTCCAGCCCCGCTGCCTCGGCTGAGGGACGCGCGGACGAAGCCGGCGTGCTGTCAGTTAATGGGGGGCGCTGCCAGACCTGAGCAGTCCCCTCCCCCCCAGCCAAGAGACAGAGAGAAGTAGTGGGAGAACCCAACCTCCACCGTCTGCGCAAGCGCAGTAGCGGCAACTCGCCAGTTGCGTTGACTGCGCGTTTTGTATTGGACACCTGCTGGAGAGTGACATCATCAGGGAGTGACGAGAGAGCGAGAGAAGGCCGGCCGGGCCACTGCCCGGCTAAAGACGTTGGTGGCTGGCAACCGGGAAGGATGGAAACCTGACCGTTGGGTCCAGAGTGAGGAGCTGCTGCAGATGTGATTTCAAGTGAAATCGTAATGCTCGTGTTAAGACCCATTGGAAACGTTAGAAAAGGACGGAGTTGCGTTGCTCTTCTACCTGCATTTCGTGAATCTTCCGTGCCACTAACTGCACCCCCTTTTGTGATTCAGGCGCGACTTTGAAAACAGCCACGGAATAAAAGACCTCGGTTATAGGACTCTTATCGATTTGAAGCATTGGGTAACTTCTTGAATGGCAAACGCGGAGATTAATTCTTTTGAAAGAAAGAAAGAAAGAAAGATGGGGGTTTGAGGTTTTTTAAAAATTTTTAATTAGTTTCTCATCAGTTATTTCTGGTCTGTGACTGCCGCTGTTTATATCAACAGGATCTGTTCATTTGCTCTACTCCAGGGAGCTCTCGGTGCCATGTAAATACTACATGGCTCATGTTTCTGCGTTCATAATTTAAGAATGCAATTGAATGCATTTGGAATAAAAAACTGACTAATTGCTGTGACCAAAGGCTTTTTATTTGAAATGTATGTGTGTTTAATATGAATTCATATTTTGTGTGTACAATACTATATTTCTTATTCATTGTCCTGTCAACAAAATTTGTGAGAATGGTAGGATGTAAGACTAACAAATACTTTACTGTTTTAATTTACATTGTAACTTACAATGGGGTCGTTGTGAAAAATGGTATATTAAGTGTCTTAAATTGGAAGCAAATAATGTTCTGATATTCTAGAACAGGGGTAAGGAACGTTGGCTCTTTTATCACTTACGGACTTCAACTCCCAGAATTCCTGAGTGAGCCATAAAAGGTTCTCCATCCCTGGCCTACTGGTTTTTTCAGTTGTGAGGGAAATCAATTTTTGACTTGAATGGGACTGTTTAATATACAAATGTAGGACATATTTTTATATATATTCTTTGTATGTCCTACATTTGTATATTAAACAGTCCCATTCAAGTCAAAAATTGATTTCCCTCACAACTGAAAAAACCAGTAGGCCAGGGATGGGGAACCTTTTATGGCTCCCTCAGGAATTCTGGGAGTTGAAGTCCATAAGTGATAAAAGAGCCAACGTTCCTTACCCCTGTTCTAGAATAACATTTGAAATATTGAGGAGGAACAGAGAAGGCAAATTATCTGCAATTCATTCTGAACCTATCGTCCAGGAATTTACCAAGAAGGAATGTTACAGGTAGTCCTCACTAACTAATTGACTGGGATTCAGTGACCATTCAAGGCGAATTGATGCTGAAAGAGTTGTACTTATGACTGATTCTTTAAGTGCCAGTTGTCCCAGGACCCCCATAGTCACATGATTGTGATTCAGGCACTTGACAATCAGCTTCCACTTCTCTGAGTTAAAGCATCTCCCAATCACTTGCTCGCCATTTGTGCCAGCTTCCCACAAGTAAAATCAATGGGGAAGCCAGCGGGGAAGTACACAAGTTGCTCTGGTAAGTCTTCTCTGCCTGCCTACAAATCATGCCTTTCTTTCTTTGGCTTCTCTGTGCTTGCCCTCACCCTCCTCCCCTTGATCTCCTCACACTGCTGCATTCTCCTTCCCTTGGCTTCCCTGCGCTTACATACACATGCACTGTCCTTTCTTGGCTGCCACACCATACCACCCCTTTCCCCAACTCATGTGTTGCCTACATCAGTTCTCCCTGGGCTTCCCACATCTCCCTGTGTTTTTGCCTGCGATTCCTGCCATTTTTCACTTAATGACTTGCATGTCTTGGGATCACTGTGGTAAACCTGAGAGCCTGGATTGCTGCCACTAATTAATGGAGTCATGTGATGCTGCATTTTATGACCATATATATTAGTGAAAGCAGTCCCAGCCCAAATTGCTGTCTTAACCCAAGAACTACCTGTATTTTGTAAATTGAGTTGTAAATACACACACACACACACACAGATAATGTTAATAGCTTACTACTAGAGATGTATAGGCATACACAAACCTAGGGGAATATACATAGCTCAGAGTGGAATTATGGAATGACTATATGCACACACATGTACATACCATTGTATATGTACATACCAGTAGAATCCCTGTTAGTCAAATATCTTTGACATCAATTGTATAAGTAATCCAGTCACTTCTGAAATGTAATCTTGAGTGGCAAAACACCAAACAATCTTTTCCATCTGTTTTCATATGCATTTGGCATTCTGAATCCACTGAAAAACATTATTTTGCAATTTTGTTTAGATTTAATTTATTTGTACCATTAGTGAAATCTTGCAGTAGAAATTAGAGTTACATTTAAACAAGGTTTGAATTTAATGGAGTTGGATTTTGTTTGAAATAAAATGGATATAGAATAGTAGAAAAGTCTGAGTATTATGTTTAAAAACATGAAGAGCCTAACCTAAAAATAAATCCTATTCTAGACTAGACATGTTTCCAGTACTTCAAGACTTCTCTCCTAGACATGTGGATGGGTTCTTTTGGCTGATCAAAAATTACGTATGAGGAACAGAGGAGCATTATTTGTTGCTTCCTTTTATGATCAAGATGGAGTGACACCATGTAGGATACTGTCAGACATGCGTACTATGCTTTGACAGGACAAATTCCAAACCTATCAAGGACTGTTTCTTGGACTGCATGTTTTTGAATAACTCAAACCCAACTAGAGTTGTATGCTGTGTTTCCCAAAGGCAGTTTACCAGTGCTACATCTGAAATACAATTATAAAAATGAAGAGATAGCTGAGATTCACCATCTAACCAAAACTTATGTCAGAATAATCAAGAGTTGTGTAAATTCAAGATGAGCTTGAGCTTTTCTTATGGAGGAAGGTGTTTTGTAATGTGGGAGTTGTCATTGAGAAGGTGCACCTCTGAAGCCCCACCCACTTAACCTCATGTGGGATGGGAATCTACAGTAGCATCTCTCAGAATGCTTATTCTGATCAGGAGAGACAATCCTGCAGATAAACTTTTTCTAAGCCATGTAGAGCTTTTAAAGTTAATATCTTGAATTTGGCCTGGAGTTCTATTTCTAACAGAAACAGCAAGTTCCGGCTTCTTCCTATTAGAAGACCAGCAGTTGCATTTTGGAATAGTTACAACGTATGTGTTAAGAGCAGCCCCATGTAAAGTGCATTGCAGAAGTACAGCTGCAAAACCAGTAACTCTCTTACTATTGCAAGAGCTTCCCTTTGCAGACCCCTTCTAAGAAAAGTGAGGGTAAAATGCAAGGGAAGATCCTATTTACAGTGAAATTTGGAACTAGAGTTAGGGTTAGCATTAGGATTATGCTTCTTTGAAAACAGGGCAGAAAACCAGATTAGATTCAGATTTGATTCAAATCTAAAAGGGAGTCTGACATCTTTCCATACTGTCCACAGTACAGACCACTGTAACATGCATGGAAACATCCTATTAGTGAAAATTGGAGTTAGAGTGAGTTAAGAATCTTTCAAGTTACATCTGAAAAACTCAGAAATTTGCAGACACTCTTTAAGGAAAGTGAGAGTGATTGCTTTCCATTCAGACTTAGATTTGGACCACAAGAAAATGCATGGGAATATGATTTAAAATTGAAGCTGGGATTAAAGTTTGGATTAGGCTTCCCTAAACAAATGAGTCACAGAGTCTCTACAAGAAGTGGGAGGGTGACAGTTTTCAGATTATGTTTGCAAAAGCAAAATGCACTGGAAAATCCTATTCCAGGTAAAATTGGAGTTAGGGTTAGAGATAGAAATACATTTGGGGTTATGGTTTCAGATGGAAATCCACAAGGTTAGGGGTTAGGGTTATGGATGCAAATTTAATTAGTGTTATGATTAGGGATGGAAATTGATTTAGGGTTAGCATAAACAGACAAAGAAGTGGGAAGTGCCTAACTAGTAAAAATTTTGCACATGAATTCAGAATATAGTCCATATTACATACACTCTGAAATGTAATTTGTAAAGGCTTCATGAAATAGAAGAGTGTATTCTTCTGGAACTGACTTTTAGGTGCCTTATTTGTTTAATTTATATGGTACCTATCTCATCAGGGCAGCCTACAATAGAATAAAACATTGGTGTAAAATATTAACAGTATTAAAATTGAGGTTATCAACAATTAAATAACAGGTTAAAATCAAGAGAATGGATGGTGAACGTTGTCTCTCGATCAACCCCCTCCAAAATACTGTGCCCCTCATTAGAGCCCCAAGCCAACCAGCAGATCAGGTCTTGAGGCTCTTCTAGAAGGCTAAAAGGGTGGTGATAGATCTCAGTTCAGGAGGTAAAATGTTCTAGGGGCCATGGCAGAGAAAACTCTTCTCTTGACCATCATCAGTCAAAATTCCTCAGCTGATGGAATCCGAAGAAGGACCTTTCCGTCAAGTATAAGTGGGGCAAGCCAGTCACATTGGGGCGAGATGGTGCCTCAGATAATTTGGTCCTATGTAATAAAAAAGTAGTTCAGTCAATGGATAAAAGGATAGATATCATTTGCACCTAATGGATAGGCATCATTGGTACCTTTATCCTCTCTTTGCATTACTTTATCATCATTAATGCTAAAATGCCTCTAGCATTTTATTAGAGGCAGAATATTACATAACTTTGTCAGATTTGTTTAATTTTATAAAAGGTACAACATTTCATATATTCACGTAAATTTAGATATATTCTAGATAAATACAAGTTTGGAAAGTTTGTATGGTAAATTGCTCTATTAGTTTATGGTTATAATTAAAGCAATAATCCTCTTGGATGTAAATAGTTCACTCACTCTCTTAGCTCTAATAAAGCTGAAAGTGATTTTTGCACAGCATAATCATAGTTTCCAAGATAAGGACCTCTGTGAGAAGACATAGCAACATCCAACATGTAAAAAATTGATTAGAACAACAGATACAGGCACAATGAGTAGGAATTAGATTTTAAAATGTGTCATTTAAAAAGACAATTTAAACTACTAAGGATTTCAACATAAACAACAATGGAACAATGAAACATTTTTAAACATCCACATTCAGTACTTCTCACAAAGATGTCTGTAAGCAGAACGATTAATATAGATAAAATTGGAAGACGGATATGAATAAAACTACCTTTAATTGCAAGATTCTCAAGGTTCTCCGGTGCTTATATTGTTCACTCAAAGCAATTTTTACACTTCTAAACAATGGTTCTATGGAAAGTGCATGTTTGCTTTCCAATATTTTGTGACAGTAAATCTGGCAATTAACAGCAACAAAAGAGAATTAATGTTATGGCATATGTGGATAGCAATTTAATAGTAAGTTAAAGTATCAAAAATGTTTATTTCCCAATTATCTACAAATTTTTAAAAATACTTAGATTGGCCATCAAAAATGTATAACAATTTGAATAATAGCCAATAATACAATTTTGAATAGTTATGACTGATACATGTAAATTTAGTGGCATGGTATATCATGCTTGTTTGTTTATTGTTCATTCTTGAATGTTTGCAAAGTAAACTTGAAAAGATGAGGTTTCCAAGCTGATTGAGTTCTTATCTCAAAGCATTTTCCTGTAAAATACTCATTTAAAAAATACATGCAATTTCCTTGATATTATTCGATTTATTTATTAAATTGCAGAACTCATGTGACCACCTATCTCATACAATGATCATAGATAGCTCACAACATTAAAAACACAACAATAAAGACAGGAATAAAAACAAAACCAGTGTTCCCACCAGGCACTAGTTCCTGACTCAACCCAATATAGCCAGTGCTTAGAAGAAGAGCCAGATCTTCACAATCTTCAGTAAGGCTAAGAGGTTAGGGATCCCTCAAACTCATATGGTAGACTATTCCAAAATGCTGGGGCAGCTCCCAAGAAAACACGTCTGAGATCACATCACACAGCAAAATTTAAGGAAGTGGAGCAGGAGTAGACTTGCCTTATCTAAACTAGTGGGGTGGCCCGATACCCCTAGAGAAGGCTGTCCCACAAGTAGGCCGACTTTGCGTCATGTAGGGCTTTAAAGATGAAGCCAGCATCTTAAATTGCACTCAGGAAGCAATTGGGAGCCAGTAGTAGGGGTGTTTCTCAGGTCAACTGTGGGGTACACAAAATTGCACATGACACTGTATTCTGGATCAGCTGCAGCTTCTGGATGGCCTCCAAAGGCAGCCCCATGAAGAGCATGCTGAAGTAACCCAGATTGGAGAGACTAAGGCATGAGTGAATGTGAGCAATTGAAGAATGATCATTCTTAAAACATTGATCACTATTTATTTTGTTTAGGTACCCAAAGCAACTATGGACAGCTAATGATATAATTATGGATATCAGGTAAACTTAAAAGGCAATTTTTGAGCTTTTGTCATTTAAGCCAATTGTGAGGTCAGACTACCTCTTCTGCAAATATATTCAGTAGAGATCTCTGGTTCTAGGATTTAAAGATGATTCATTCAAATTAATTATGAAACTAAGTATGAATTCCCTTTCCTGGGTATGTAGTAGGAATAGAGAAAGAGGATAAATTAGTTTATGTAGCTGCCTATCTTACACCAAGCAACTCTAACCAACATATAACAAAACAACAAGTATATAAAAGCAATTATTAAAAAAGAAGTCATAAGACAAGCATCAGATACAGGAAAGAACAAATTAAACACAATTACAAAGCTTGAGGCTCACTGCTGAATATTTCTGCTTGCTGACATCTTGTTAAAACTAGATAATGATATAACAGCTGAACACATCCAATATAAATCCTGAAAGAGTTAAAAGAAAAAAGTTATTTCCTAAAAGTCATGTACTGTATTATCTGATGTATTAAAATTAGTTGAATGACTGAAGTAAAAAGAAGTTTCTGTAGAAATAAAAGATGAACTATAGATTTTGTTAGAAGTGAAGATTCAAGAGAAATGCTTCACTGCTTCCAAAGGATTTTTTATCAAGTTGGAGGCTTTGGAAATGCTCTACTGCTTTGAAATGAGGTTTTCTACCAAATCTTAACATAGATGAAATAGTAATACTCAACTGAAAATAATGGGAGATTGATATCACCTTCGACTTAATTTAAGATTTGTCTGAAATGTTCATAGAAAAATAATGATAGATTTAATTCAAAGGATTAGAAATAATTCTATTTCTAATCCTTGATACGCCTGAAAGAGAAAAAGTATCCTGCATACATTTATTAGCAATCTGCATAAGACTGTCAAGGACAGAGGTGGTTTAAGATTTTGGTTTAAGTTCCTACTATTTCAAGATGACAAGCTGCATAAATTCATTGTAGAGGAGGCAAGGCAGATCCCCATAACTGAACAGGCTTTTTCAGGGGGAAAATTGAAAAAAACCAAACAACTATAATCAAATACAACATCATAACGTTTTAATTAACAATAAATACTATATTGAAAGACTTACGATGTGATGTAGCAGATTGTAATAAATAATGCCTTTTCTCTCTGATTTCAATGATCAGTCCCTGGACACCAGAAAATGACCAATCTAAGTGTCATTTAAATAAAAGATTGGAGGGAAAACAAAGGGAAATAAAGGTCAGAAAATGTCTGTCCTGCAGAAAATAACTTGGTTAGATAAAAAACCAAAGTGCCTTCTACAAAAATAGAAGGGGTTTTTCCTGGCACATCTCAATAGGCATGTACATAGACTGTTCTGATAGATATTGTATAGCTTTTGACCAATGACCTTACCAGAGGATTCTAGGAAAATTAACTTCAATAGAAAAAGAGATCAGTTTCACATGGATTTGCAACTGATAATACATTGGAAATATAGGGCCGCAGGAACAAATAGAAAATTGTGCTAAGTAGGCTTTCCCAAAGATGTCTATTAGGATCAGTTCTTTTTAGCTTTATGAATGAAAACACAATCCCGTAACCTGTTGGAGCATCCTTTGAGAGAAAGGAAGTGCAGAATGTCTGTTACATTTAAGACCCATCCCCCCCACCCCCACCCCAATGTTGGATGGTCCCATGATCATCTAAGAGTACAGATATACATAAATAGGAAGATAACTATAGGGGAAAAGGAATTTCAATAATAAGTCAATTTTGTCCTTACCTAAACAGAGAAACAGAATGACCATGGGTTGACAAAAAAGCAATGGGAGCAGGAACAACTTTCTGCTGGCTTCCCCATTGACTTTGCTTGTAGGAAGTTGGCAAGAACACTGGAAATTGTGATATGATTGCAGAGACACTGCAATGATCATAACTTTGCAAATAAAACTGGTCTGAACATCATGGAGTTTCAGGCGTTCCAAAGTAATGGGACCCAGATTTTTTACACAGTTTAAGTTAGCAGATTTCATGTACCTTGATTCAAAAATTGTTGTGAGCAATGAGATGGCAAAGATTTCTGACATCAGCAAATTATTCAGTGATAAGTTTAAAAAAAAAGATTCAGAAAGCTCCAAAATAATCACTCCAAGGTGAAAAAAAAAAGGTAAATGCAGTTCAGTCAAAAGCACACAATCAGTTATGTGAATTGATGCACCTTTCACCCTTTCTTTCACACTTTGATTGGGTGTGAGCTGGCAGTAGCTGATCAAGATAATTTATATAGGAAATCTTAGCTCTGGCCAGCTTGAGAAGTGGGGAGTCCTGGAAGAGAGGTCAGAGTGTTCAAAGCAGTATTTAGTTATGCTGATTTTGGAAGAAAGAGTGGGATTTTTTTTGTGTTAATAATGACAGGATCTTAGCTCTGGATCATGAAAAGAAACTCTAGTAAAAAGGAATAACATCAAAAGAAAACCTGTTTGCCTAATCTATGGCTTTTAAAGTGTAATCTGCAAACATGGAGATCTATTCCTATACTGAATTCCAAATATTGTGATATTCAATTCTAGGAAGTAATGGATGTTTTTTAAATAATGAATTTATATAAAATGGTATTTTCTACAACACATTTTATAAGGCACTGCCTGTGGAGGCCATTTTTTGCAGTGCTGTCAGTAAGAAGATTCAAATGCAAATTGCAAGAGATTTGTGTGAACCTTGTCATTATATATTGCAGACAATAGCGACCCACAGATTCGAGTGTGCAATATATAAAGTGAATTAATACAAAATTAACAGGACGCGTTTCAGATACACCCTGTGCTATGAAATACGGATCTGTGGACACGAACATGACGTAACATAACGCAGGTTCTGGTGTTATTCAGTGCAAAACCCGGACGATTTGAGGTTTTTATGCCATGAACAGTAAATGTTAATTGTGTGGTGTCTCCCTACACCGATCTGAGACACATGTGGGTACACCGACGTAACCTATGTGTATGTATACACGCGTGCGTTCAATGCATCGCCACTCCAAGAAAGATAATAAACAAGGGATGAAGAGCATCTCACTGAATTCAGCGCCGTTTCTCCTCCAAGTAATGCCTACTTAGAGGTAAGGACGTTTACTAGACTGCAATCGCAATTGGTTGCAACTACGGCCAGGCAGCGGAGTTACGCAACCTCCCACTTCTGCCACGAGCATCAGGCAACGGACCTCAGATCTGGCGCCTCGAGGTGTCGCGCGCAAAGGGGCGTGGCGCTAGGCCGGGCGTGCTCGGAGAGGCGCGAAGAGGGATTTGAGCACGTGAAACACCTCCTCCACGCCTCCCTTCCCCGCCCGCGGTTATTGTCTCTTTAAGGTCGCGTCGAGGGGTGGGGGCGCGCGTGGATGGCGGCGGGTTGTGGTGGTCTGGGCTCGTCTCGCGAGATCAGCGTTGGCGCCGTGACCTCCATGTGAGAGCAGCGGCGCTTTGGTAAACAGTCCTCGGGGTTAGGACATGGCTCCCGCCGGCGCCCGTTAAGCTTAGCCGAGCCGGCAGCACCCAAGTAAGCTCTGACAGGGTTTGCCGCCATTCTGGGGGTGGCTCGCGAGAGCCGTTGCCGCTGGTGGATTGCTTGAAAGGGATCGGCGGACGAACCTAGGAGGAGTCGAGCCTGCTGGCGGGTCGGGGAAAAAGAAGGAAGGCCGGCCGGTAACAGAAGCGGTTCGCGCCGCGGCGGTCCTCGAGATTCAGGCAGCAGGTCCTCATCGCAACCCCCGCTTCGCCAAGTGGAAAAATCCGGAGGCAGGAACCTCCCTTCTGCTTTTTTTAAAAAAAATCTTTTTCCCCCTCCTTCGGGAGCGCGCCATGTGGATCCAGGTACGGACCATCGATGGTGCCCAGACGCGGACTATCGACGACCTCAGCCGGCTGACCAAGATCGAAAGTCTGCGCGAAAAAATCCAGGAAAGCTTCCGCGTAAGCCCTGAACGGCAGCGCCTTTTCTACCGGGGCAAACAGGTGAGACAGCCGCGACAGACACTCCCTCTGTCCCCCCCTCCCCGGCCTCTCAGGTGTGGGTTGCTTGCAGCTTGAACTGCCGGCCCGCTGCTGCGGCTCCTCTTCGGTCGAGAGGGTTTTCTTTACCGCCCGTCTGAGGGGAAAGGAAGCAGCCGGAGATGCCATTGTGCTGAGGGAAAGGGACGGCGGCGGCGGTGGTTTCGTTCCCCGCCTCCTCCTCCCTTTTCCCGTTACACGCGAGGCGTCTCCTCATCCGCGAGCGGTTTCCCTCAAGGCCGGGGAATGGGGGTTCCTACGCGGGACTTCCGAGAAAAGCGGGGCGCGCGGCTTCCCTCAGGCGGGGAAAGAGAAGTCGCCTCTCGTGCGTCTCGCGCTATTTCCGGTGCTTCAACGGTCTCCTTGGCACTGGGGCGCGCGCTCCCCTCGGCTGCCGCTTCAAGGAAAGGGCAGCTGCCCGGAGGAAGTTCGTGTCTTCGTCGTCCTCATCGCTCTCGCTTCTTTACCCTCCTTTGTTTTTGTTTTTTCATTCCCCCCTTTCTCCCTTATCGTCTTGCTGGGAAAACCGCTAGCCAGCTCTGCTGGTGTTAAAAACAAAAAAAAGCTTTTTTCTTCCAGCCACTGTACAGATAATCCTCGATTTACACCCATTTGTTTAGCGACCATTGGAAAGGACAGTGGCTGGGGAAAAAATAGCGGTTTTTCACGTTATTAATCTAGGGCAGGCTAATATCAGTTTATTTTATTGTGCTATGTTAGGATTGTGTTCTGATGCAACGTTTTTAAATTATTCCCCTGATATTTTATTGTGATGACAAACTATAAGAACTGCCTGTTATTTATGCACATGGGATTGGATAAATAGATAAAATCTATTTGTTTTCTTTAATCTAGAGTTAAATAATATAGTAACACTTTGTGTAATCAAAATGATGGGTTTGTTACTTTATTACAACAAAAACCATACCTATTATTTACAATGGTCGATGGTACATTATTTTAGGTTAAAATGATGGGGAACAACATGCACAGTACCTTAAACTCCCAGAACAAAGATATGATGTAAGTGTACTAAATTAAAGCACATTGTTGTACCTTAAAAGCTGTCAGATTTATTAATGGAATAAGTCTCTTTCATTGTAAATATAGTTTAAAATAAATCTATACCATATTTTAGATTTCTTTTAGTGATTATGACAGCAAAATTCATTAACTTATAATATCAATATTTTTACTGATTTATATAACTGTTTTTGTTTCTGCTTACAAGCAAACAGCACATCAATATTTCTGGTGCTTTCTAAATGGCCACGCTGCCATTAATAGTCCAACACACCCAAAGAATATTAGATGTGGGTGTTTTGATCATAGTCTGTTTTTAACTGCTATCATCTGGTAGATTTAAAAAACTATTTTTATAGGGAATCTCTGTTTAAATTCCATAATAATAACCATGAACGATAGATTTGGATTAGGAGAAAATAACTGGCCTTAAAGCAGGTAATAAGTTTTCAAGGTTAAAAGTGGACTTAAACCTGAATCTCTCTGGTCTTAGTTCAGCATGTTAACCATTGCACTATACTGCCTATCTAAACTACAGTAGGTGTTGTGTTAAAATATTATGGCTACAATGCCAGTCACATGGTTGTATGTAAGTTATCAGATTACTACACTGTAAATCTTAATATGAAGTTTACTGATACCGTAGTAAAGACAGTAAGTCAAGGACAGTTATAATGCAAGACAAGGACGCAGAAGAATCAGTAATGGATGCTGTATGAGGAGTAATATTGCTTCAGCACTGTTTCACAACTGATTGAGATATATGGAAATATTGGCACATCTCATCTTTTGTGTTCAAGTGCTGGCTGACTCTCATCTCTGTTTTTGAGCATAGGAAAATATATGTTTTGCCGGGATGGTCTAATGGAAAAAGTAAAGGAGGTACAGATTGTTCTATTCGCACTGATGGTATTAATGCAGATTTCATGTTAAATCATGCCTTATTTAATTATTGCTTATTTCTATATTAAAATAGGTAGGTTTGTATAAAGCATAAAGCAAGCAAAGCTTACTATAGTAATTTGCAAACCTAAATCCAGCCATTTTCTCTTTCCAAATGTTTTCTTTTTCCATTAGTCTTTGATTTATGACCATTATCGAGACCAATATTTCTGTTATTAAATGAGACATTTGTTAATGAATTTTTCCCACTTTGCGACCTTTCTTCTGACAGTTGTTAAATGAATCACTGCAGTTGATAAGTTAGTAACTTGGTTAAGTGAATCTAGTTTCCTCATTTGCAACCATAGAAGGTTGCAAAATGGGATCACATGACCTGGAACACAGCAACAATCATAAATATGAACTAGTTGTCAAGCATCTGATCACATGATCATGAGGATGCTTCAAAGGTCGTAAATGAAAAACGGTTATAAGTCACTTTTTCAGTGCCGTTGTAACTTTGAACAGTCACTAAATGAACCATTGTAAGTCAAGGACTATCTGTTGCATTATTGTAGAAGAGGATATTGTTTTTAAGTTGAAATTATTATCTTGATGCCCATGTTTTTCCAATAAAGGAAAACACCCTCTTCTTCCTTTGAATAGTTACTAAATAGAAATGCCTAGTATTCTATGATTCTTAGCATGCATGATTTTTATTACTGAATTGATATTTAGAATTATTCTCTAGCATACTATGCTACCTCATCCTTCATCTTGATGACAGAAAGAAAAACTGTTATTATTTAGTTTCTCAGCTTGTAATGAATTTGCAACAGATTCTTTTGTAGTGTCAGCATGCCAGATGGATTATGAAAGAAATTGCATCTTTATAGGGTTCACATATCATGTTGTTCATAGGATATACAGTATTATTGTCAGATTTCTCTGCAAGTACATGTAAAGCTATAATACTGTGATTGTGGCTAGAAATGTAATTGGAATTAGAGTACTGCATATATTACATTTTACAATAAGCATGTTTGTAAAGCATGACCATCCTTGCTTATGGTTAATTATGCCTGGAAGATCATTCTGTAAAAGTACCAAGTTGCCCACCTCTGTTTTTAGTCTTAATTTTGTTTTTTTAAGGTTTTCATATCATTCAGACAGATTTGTTTCCATTCTGTCTTGTTCCAACTGGAAGAAAACATGGTGGCACATTTGTTATATAGCATGGCAACCTTAAATCAAAATCTGCATGAGTAGGTTGAAACTATGCCAGTTGGTAGGAACTCTAAGTATACAATATATATAATTGAACTAAACTAGCCTTAATGAGTTACTTGATTATGTTATAAAGCTTCTTGTCCTAAGAATGTACTAGGAAAATACTAATGAGATTTGGGTGGTGAAGCAAGGGTAACATGAAATGACTGTTTTTATTTTTTTAATGTTATTTCAAGTTTTAAAAGCTGCTTTTTTAGGAGTATTAAAAAAGCATAAAAAGCAGTTTTCTTATTTCTTCTTATTTATTTCTGGTATTACATACTGTTATAATGAAGATAAAAGAGTTCACATACTTCATAATTTTACTTTTAGATAGAGGCCAAATTTATCCTCTTCAATTAACAAGTATTTATTTTTATTTGTAACTATTGAAAATAGTTGTGGCAACATTGGCCATGGTGACGCAGTGATTAGAATGCAGTATTACAGGCTAATTTGGCTGACTGTCAGCAGGTCAGCAGTTCGAATCTTGCTAATCAAATGAGAACCCATATTGTTCAAGGCAATATGCTGACTTTGTAAACTGCTTAGTGTTGACTGTAAAGCACTGTGAAGCAGTATCCAAGAGGTCTTTGACTTACGAGCACAATTGAGTTCAAAATTTCTATTGTTAACTGAGACGTTTGTTAAGTGGGTTTTGCCCCACTTTACAACCTTTCTTAGCATAGTTGTTAACTGAATCACTGCAGTTGATAAATTAGTGACACGGTTATTAAGTGAATCAGGCTTCCCCATTGACTTGGCTTGTTAGGAGGTCGCAAATTGGATCACGTGACCTTGGGACACAGCAATAGTCATAAGTATGAACCAGTTGCCAAACACCTGAATTTTGATCACATGACCCTGGGATGTTGCAATGGTCGTAAGTGTGAAAAACGGTCATGAGTTACTTTTTTCAGTGTTGTAACTTTGAATTGTCACTAAATTAACTGTTATAAGATGAGATGCTACTGCTATTGCCTGAAAATTATGGCATGAAGGTTTTCTGCTTCAGAAATTCACCTTGAGGACAAAGCTACTATTTTGCGTTTTTCTTCCCCTTGTGTATTAATAAGATTTTTAAAGTCTGAGTGGAACTTAAACATTCTTGTTGATAATAGATGAAGGAAATTAATACAGTCTGGACCCCAGACTGGATCCTTATCAATAAGATGAGGAAAAATACCTTCCCCAACATGGTTTTGTGTAATTATACTAAGATCCTATTGTAATTTTTTAAAAAATTGACTTGAACTCGCAACACATGAGTGGCACATGGTCATAGAAAACTAAAGTAGAGAATAGAATAGAACAGAATAGAATAGAATAGAATTCTTTATTGGCCAAGTGTGATTGGACACAAGGAATTTGTCTTTAGTGCATATGCTCTCAGTGTACATAAAGAAAATAAAATACATTCATCAAGAATCATAAGATACAACACTTGTCTATCACTTGTCCTATTCTTAGTTATTGGATTATTAACAGAGTTAGAAATTGTAGAGAATATTCATAGCTTGGGTTGTAGATTTAAGCAGAGGTTTGTCCTGCAAGCTTGCTACTTGGCTCCTGGATGTTTCGTTACCAAACTAGGTAACATCTTCAGCAGAATTGAAGATGTTAACCTAGTTTGGTAACGAAATCTCCAGGAGCAGCAAGCATGGAGAACAAACCTCTGTCTATAAATAGAGTTTTCTGGTATAGGATGACTTTTTGGTGCTTTTCCAGAAGTTAAATCACATAACTAAATTCTTTCTTAGTATCATTCTTTAACTAAGGAATAGTTAAATCCAATACTAATCTGATATTTGGCTCTAGACTTCCCTTGAAGAGTACTTTGCTGTTTCTTCTATTGGAGAAAGTAATGGTAAACAATTTTTGCTATTTCCTTCCATAGACCCTGAAAAACTATTTTGGATATCAAATAACTCTCTGGAATGGTGTGGAAAGTTTCCCTGTAAAGGGAAGGAAAATTTTGTTTTATGTTTATTTAGTTGTAAAATAGAAACAGAAATATACTAAATAAATAAGTATATTGTGGCATTTTGTTCAATGAAGCTTTTTACATTTTCATTGAGAGCTCTAAATCCCCAAAAAATCAAAGATAATATGTCATTAATACCAGCTATTCTGTATATTGTAGATTTTATTTTCATGTAAGCTTCTTCTATTTTTAATTTTGAGGTTTTTGATTTCTTATAATATGTATTTTTCTGATGGATTTTCTTTTGCATTTTTTTAAATAGCTTGAAGATGGCCATACCTTATTTGATTATAATGTTGGACTGAATGATATAGTTCAGCTTTTGATACGCTCAGAGTCTGATGTTCCTTCTATAATTTTGAATAAAAAAGATGGAAAGCCTGGTCCCTGTGTGGTTACCAACTGTAAGAATAAAGTCAAACAAGGAGTGAATAGTGGATCATCAAATTTGCCATCTACATCATCTCGCTCCTTTCTTATAGATCCTGGTATTGGTGAATATAAGGTATGTTTTATTTTTTAATGTTACCTTTGTCTCCTACTTAAATTTCCAAACTGATTGTGAATTCATTTGTAAAAAAATGAGGACTACTGTATATATTGAACACCTGTTCTAAAACAGGAAATATTCTACAGTGATTTCATCTAGTTTAAATCTGCTAGCTAGAACAGAGAAGTGCTAGTGGAAAAGCAACTTAACCATTCCCTCCTCTCCACAGTAGCCTCCAGCTATTTTCTCAAAGCTTCAGGGCTCTCTAGAACAGTGCCCCACCAACCTTTTAGGTACCTAGGGCTGCTTCTAGGAGAAAGGTTTTTCCATGGGCTGGAGGGTACGTGGTTTAGCATGCTGCCTTTATCCCATGAGTGGGGCTTCGCTTCTTTGTGCGGACCGGTTTCTGGCATACTTCGGACTGGTGCCAGTCCACAGATCAGGGGTTGGGGACCCCTACTCTAGAATGAAGTGTCTGGTTCTGCTAGGCAAGTATAACAAAGAAGAAGATATCAGATGGAGGCAATTTCTGTAATCAGAAATATGAATTGGCCAGGCGTTTTATGCAGCCTTTTCTAAACTGCCTCCTTTTATATACTGTATGTTGGACCAAAAGTCCCATGATTCCAGAATTAAAGTCTGCTGGGTGGAAATTATAGGGGCAACAGTATATTTGCATTGGAATGAGTTTGGAAAAGATTGTTTAATAAATAATAACTATTATTATTTGGGGTGTCTTCCAAGTCAGTCTAGATTCCTGATAACTACCAGGACAAGGCCCTGCAAATGTTTTTTACAAGATTTTGGAAATGATTTAACATTGCTTTCTTCCTAGGACTTCGAGAGAGTGACTGGATCATAGTCACCTAACTGACTTTGTATCTGAGGCAGGACTAGTACTCATAGTTTCCCATTTTCTATCCTGGTGCCTTAGCATCAAATTAGCTCTCTTAAATTAACTAATTAAAAACAATTAGATTTCTATCCTACATTTTCTTTATGGGCTAAAAGTGAGTTGTCTTGCATCTCCATTTAACCCACAAAAGCCTGAAGAGGTAGATTGGGCTAAGAGATTTTCTATGTTAGGGCCTTCGTGTTTCTGGATCCAGGGGTCTTCAAACTTGACAGCGTTAAGACTAGTGGACTTCAACTCCCAGAATTCCTCCTCCAGTCATGTTAGCTCAGGAATTTTGGGAGTTGGAAGTCCACAAGTTTTAAACTTGCCAAGTTTGAAGACCCTTGTTCTAGATCAGTACTATAGAATGCTGGTTATTTATGTAGGCCAGGGGTGTCAAACTCACATTGTCATGGCGGCGGTGTGTAACATGTCGGAACTTTTTTCCCATTCACTAAACTGGGCATGGGCGTGGCCAGCATGTGACGCATCCAGCCTGTGGGCTGGGTATTTGATAGCCCTGATGTAGGCTATTCATATAGGATTTATTTATCCTTATTTATTTGGTTAAATAAGCAAAACAAAATTTTGTTAATTTTTTGGTTAAATAAGGGGAAATAACAGAGTTTTCTTTCTTGACCCATCTTTCTGCAGTGTATGTTTTTTATGTCTTTCCAAATGTTTTAATATATTTTAAGTTATTAATAACAATAGTTGCCTTTGCATTTAGTATGAAAATCTGCCCTAGGCAGTGATGGATTAAGGCTCACTGGTGCCCTAAGTGCTGACAAATCTCGGTCCCTTCCTTTGTACATATTGTACAAACAAAACCAACCTTAGGCTACATAAAAGTTTTTGTGGTGCTCCCTTTTGGGCCTGGTGCTTAAGCAGACATGCTTAGCCTGCTCCCTTTTGGGCCTGGTGCTTAAGCAGACATGCTTAGTCTGCTTAATGGTTAATACACCACTGCTCCTAGGCATCTCGACATAATATGTTAGTTGATTGGAGACAATCATTTGCTTATGGATCTTGTGTGGGGGTGGGTGGGTTTCTTTTTACAAGAAATAGGACAATAGTTACATTTACTTTTCACCGTTAATATTATACAGTACCTGGTTCTAAACACTCCATTTACCAAACAAAAACCAAAGATCTTTCTGCTAAGCTGGATTGACAATGAGAAAGCATGAGTTATTAAAAAGAGGGAAGTGATGGAAAATTTATATAACATTTATAACTATATATATATTTATATAACTATAAAGATTCCTTTACTTCCAAATGACAATCACTTAAATATGAGCCAGCAGTGTCTCAGCTGCTAAAAAAAAACCAACACAGTTCTAGGCTGTTTTAACAGAGATCAAGATCACTTGAAGTGTTACTACCACTTTATAATGTCCTAGTAAGATCACACTTAGAACATTGCATCCAGTTTTGGTTGCCACAATATAAAAAAGATATTGAAACCCTAGAAAGATTGCAGACAAGAGCAAGAAAGATGTTTAGGGGACTGGAGGCTAAACATGCGTAGAACAGTTGCAAGAATAGGATATGTTTAGTTTAATGAAGGACTAGCAGGATTCCAATATCTAAGGTCTGCCACAAAGACATGGTCAACCTATTCTTGTCCTGAGGGTAGGAAAAGAAACAGTGGATGGAAATTAATGATAGAATCAACCTAGAACTAGAGAAATTTCGTGACAGTTGGAACAATTAATTGGTAAAAAGGCTTGTCTCCAGAAGTTGTGGGTGTTCCAACATTAAAAGTTTTAAAGAAGAGATGGGGATAGTCATTTGTCTGAAATGGTATAGGGCAGGGGTTGCCAACCTTTTGGACCTCAGGGACCACCAAACTCATAATTTTAGATCCCAGGGACCACTAACTGGTCCTTTGGGTGTGGCTTGGTGGTCATGTGACTGGCTTGTATGCAAATGTATAAATACTTATATAAATATTGAATTTTTTATAAAAAAGAGCAACTTTTACCCAAAATCAGGCAAAGCAGGCAGACTGAGTTGCTCACAGAATCATTCAGTGATCTACCTATCTGCCATCGGCTAGCTCAGTCTCTCAAATTTGCTTGCTGTGAGTCTGCACTGAATTTGCTTGCAAGCAAACCTTCAGTCCTAAGATTTGGCTGTACTTAAAAGCAGAGTCAAAGACCTAAAGACTAGCTAGAAAGCAAGAAATCCAACCATTTCCTGCTTCCTAGCTAATCTAAATCTCCCAGCACAGCAGAACAGATGATGGTCGGAAAAAGGAAAAATAGAAATTTAGCAGGCAAGTTTGCAGGGTAAGGAGTGAGTGGGTGGGGAGGGTTCCCACAGGCCATGTGGGCAGCACAGCCTTGTGTTTCTGCGCAGCCTGGATTAATTGCTTTGTGGGGGTGCTCTGGGGGTGAGATTTCTCTGTGGCCCACCAAAATTTTCTCACAGCCCACCGGTTGGCAACCGCTGGTATAGGGTACCATTTGAGCAGGGGGGACCTCCAAGGTCCCTTCCAGCCATTCTGCTTACTGAGATTAAACTTTTTATCAAAAAATTTCTTTGTTATGGAAGTTTATCAAGAGAGTATTTAGGGTATCAACTGATTAGGTATAATTTCCAATTTAATATATTAACTATTTCTTCTATTAAAGAGAACAAATGATATTTTTTATTAAAAATATGAAGGCAACACCAAATCAGAGAAAATTCAAAATAATTATTATTGTGCCATAAGCAATAATAAAACAATTAAGTAGAAATAATGCCATGCTATATCTGTACATATGCCTGCTGGTTATCTGTTTGCAATCTCCAATTGGTAGGAATGGTGCATCACAGGGCAACAGTTGTTGAATTAACATACCTCAAATAGACTAACTTGAAAAATGCATCCAAAATTCCAGGCCTGTTGTAGTTCCCTATGGCAAAGTTGTAGTTGCTCTAGGGCTTCCATGCCTCTGCTATCTGCCACAGTCACATAATCGTAATTTCTAATGCTCTCTTCCAGCTTCCTACAAGGAAAGTCAGTGGTGAAACCAGCAGGAAATCGGAAATTGTTTCTGCTCTCATAACTGCTTTATTGTCTCCCATAGTCATCATGTTTTCTGAAATAATTACCCAATAGGTCACAGTTCGTCTAATTAAAGTTTAAAATGTCTGTTGACTAAATTATATGGTGTAATGCTTGATATGTGCAGTATTGGGATTCTAAATCAGGCAAAGAAATTTCGATTCTGATGTAGCTTCCCTTGAGGTACCTGTCATTAGTCCCTAAGGAGCTATGGTTTTTCCTTGGCTTGAACTGTAACTACCAGGGCTCAGGAAAATAGGAACTATGAATGTGACAGTTTATTTCTTGGTTTAATCTTTTGGTTCCTGATTTTTGTTGAAAATTTTTTAAATAATGATTATAGAATCTCTGAAAATTAGCAGATTGATACTGTAACATTGAGAATTTTATTACAGTACCATAATTTGATGTTTTTATTGTGACTGCAATTTTTTAAAATAATACTTTGCTGGTTTCTGACATGCTTTTATAATCTGTATTCCATGTGAAACTATGTGGCTGAAAATGTAAAAGCCTTTTTGCCTTGTTTAATATTCAGTTACCATAGGAATTTGTTGAAATGCTGCAGTTAGAATTCAAACATTGTTAATAGTTCAGTTCTTAGAAGCCATTTACCTATGCTTCTAACTTCAGTGCTGTAAAAGTGAAGTATGGTCATAACTCTTATTCTTTTTTTGTCAGAGAAGTGCTATTTCATTTGTGAAGTTTATGATCTAGTAGTTCTAGTGAATGGATTATGACCAGATTCAGTCCTTAAATAGTTTCATCCAGCTCATCGTCTGTTACACTTATCCCTTCATTTCTCTGTATAGAGGATAAAGCAAATGGAAGCAGTGTTCAGGTTCAGAGGGACAAAGTAGTAGGCAAATAGAATGGCTGGAACAAGAAGGCCCATCATTTTTATAAAATAGTACTATATGTGGCCCAGTATTTTTGTTAGGTTCAGGTTCATATATGAATTCAGCTCCTACTATTTGAATGTATTTGGAATCAGAGGTAGTATTCAGCTGGTTTGGACCGGTTCTGACATACCGGTAGCGGAAATTTTGACTGGTTCAGAGAACTGGCAAATACCACCTCTGGCTGGCCTGCCCACCCACTCCCACTCTTACCTCTCCTATATTCCCTTGTTTTTTAGTTTAGCTGGTTTGCAGGGCAGAGCAGATTGCTGCACCTCAGCTGATCTAAAAAACAGCACAGCTCACCAGCATTGATACAGAGGGTGATCTCTGAGCCCTGCATGTGTGCAAAGCGCATGTTAGGCGCGCATGCACTTTAGGTGCGCCTGCACCATCATTGATACAGAGAGTGGTCTTTGAGCTTTGCACGCACAAAGTGCATGTTCGGCATGTGGGCTCTCCAAACCAGTAGCAAAAACATTTGAAACCCACCCCTGTTTGGAATCTATATAAATTCTCACACATACACACACATCCTTGTGTCGTTCTTTGGAACCTATTGGTTTTATAGCTGGCTATTCCCTGTTTTCCAGTTATATGCTGGTCCTTGTGCATGGGTGATTTTTCTTTAATCCATTCCTTCCTTTCATTAACTTTCTGCCTCATATCTCTTTCCTCGTATAGAGGACTACCATATCTTATTTTGCCTTTAAGTAGTTCTGAAAGTGATTTTCACTGTAGTAGCGGATAATAAAAATGGATACTATCTGACTACTTTCATTATATTTGTATAGAATTGTTTGCCTTTAAAAATGCAACATTTAATTTGGGTAATAGTAATATTAGTCCTTATTTATAATTAATGGTTTATGATTGTACTAGGTTTCATTTACTGGGAAAGAAAATTCAAGTCCATTTGATCCAGTTTACTTTGATGAACTATCCAAACAATTTTCCTTTCCCACTCCCTAAATAATAATTTCCTTGAAATTATAAGTGCCTCTATGGTATAGGAAAATCTTTTAAATTTGTATAAATAAGAATGTGCAGGGAAAGGGAAATACCTTATAGTAATTAATGCTTTAACAGATTCTGAGAGCTATCTTGTCTATTAGCGCTTAAGAACTACTTTGTAGTTCAAAGACATTAAAATAATCCAACTTTTGGAACAGTGGCATCTAGTAAACATCTAGATTAGAGGTTATATAGAATAGAATAGAATAGAATAGAATAGAATAGAATAGAATAGAATAGAATAGAATAGAATACCTTTATTGTCATGGCATTCCATGAATACAATAAAATTTGAAAGCTACTCCAGCACAGTGTCCCAAACACCACATCACAATCACACTACAGAGTTTTAAAAATTAAAATAATAATAATAATAATAATAATAATAATAATAATAATAATAATAAGAAGAAGAAGAAGAAGAAGAAGACTAAATCACAAATGCACTGTTTGATTCAAGACAATTACTGCCTGGAAAAGAAACTGTTTCTCAATCTATTAGTCTTCATTTTAAGACACCTCCCTGATGGTAGCAGATCGAAGTATAAATGTCCAGGATGAGAATGGTCTGTGGAGATTATTAGCGTTCTAGAGAGGAGTCTGGTCTTCGCAATCTCTTCCAAAGAAGAAAGAGAGCAACCAATGATTTTTTGTGTTTATAACTCTCTGGAGCATCTTATCCACTGCAGAGCATCCAGCATACCACACCGTTACACAGTATATCAAATGCTCTCGATGGTAGACCGGTAAAAAGTAACCAGCAACTTCTCACCCAAACCATTCTTTTTTAGCAACCTCAGAAAGTGCAGGCGCTGTTGGGCTTTCTTTGCAGTGGCCATAGTCGGTACCAAGTAAGGTTGTTGGAAATATGAGTTCCTAGAAATTTAAAACTATGAACTCTTTCCACAGTCTCCATTGATATATACTTGGAGGGACTCTGCTTTGCATCTTCTGAAATCTATGATCAATTCTTTGGTCTTTCTGATGTTCAGGGTGAGGTTATGACTCTTACACCACAAGATCAGTCTGAGGACCTCTGACCTATAATAGGCCATCTTGTCTCCTCCTGATATGAGTCCCACCAATGTGGTGTCGTCTGCAAATTTTATTATAGAGTTAGTGGGAACAAGAGGGAGTGAAGTCGTAGATGTAGAGTGAATACAAAAGGGGACTCAGCACACAGCCTGGTGGAGAGCCAGTGCTGGGAGCAAGAGTGGAGGAAAAAATAAATTGGAGAGACAAATTTTACATATAAATATGTGCAACAACTATCTTTTTAACAAAGAACAGCTTTGTGAAATGAAAATTTACAAATGTGAGAACACTGGGTTTGTGTAGGTGCATGTGCATGTAGATTTCATTTCTGGGATATCTCCATTGTCAAATCCTGAATTTCCCATTTAAGATTGCAAAAGTGTTTCGCTTTTTAAAATTATAGTTATCACATATATTTATATAGCGAAACTGCCTCTCCTTGTTTCCATGCCTGTTTCAAGGCAAAACTTTATATAGAGGTGAAATCTCAGAAGGTGGCAGCACTTGACAGATCTTTTCTGAGCTCATCTTTTAAAAAACGTGACCATGGAAACCCTATGTAAGTGGCCTGCTGCTTCAAGCCTTGTGATCTTCACTTCCAAATAGTCCCAGTTTACTTTTTAGTTAATCTACAGGGGACTATTTGTATCATTTCCCCCCTTCCCCCTACAGAGATACTTAAAATCACTATATTCTTGTTATAATAGATGAAATACAGTAGATTTAAGCATTTTTCCCCTGTGGCTTTTCCTTCTTTCCTAACAAATTCATTAAATTATTTTTTTGCAATTGGCAGCAGAGGGACAGTGATTTTAAGCTAATTTCATGTAAAAAGAAAGAGACCTTTCTCCTCCTGGAAAATATGTGTGTATATGTATATATGTATAAAAAAAATAAGGAGAGTGTGCATGTAAAAAACAACCGTTGAATCTGTGTGTGCTATTCTGCAGAGACTGAAATTTTGGCCTAGTACTTAATACAGTCCTATGACAAGTTCTCAATGACTTTAACTTCAAGTTGCAACACATATTGGTATGTACAATAAATGTGACTGAACCTGGGAAGGTGACGGGAGGAGGATTTTGGTTTATTTGAGAAGAAGCAACACAGGCCAGATCTGGGCGGGGTGAAGCAGTTATTTCAAGGATTCTGAATTTATGCACTGCACATCTGTCTGGGAATTTACAACATTATATCTTTTATCTTGGCTAGCATTAAATATGTATTTCCGAAATTGAAGTAGTTTTATTACATAGTGATACTGTTGCATGAAGTTCGTCAATATTTTATAAAATGTAGTAAATTTATAGCCATTGTCACGAAAGACATGCTTCTGAATACCTCCAGGCCTCACTGCTGCCATCACCTCCCATGATTTCATCACTGCTAGCTATAAAACAGTTGATCAGGATTCCAAACACTTGGGAGAAGTACAAGAAATTTTAATTTATCAACGTGGCCTTTCTTCTCGATAATTTGTGCTCATCTAATCTAAATTCTGAGTGTCTAGTGAAATTACACATTCTTAATCTTTACACATGTGTAAAGTTAATCAGGATGTTAAGTTGCTAGGAACATCTTTAGGAGCATGCCTGCGGGCTACAACAGAGGAAAAATTGTCTTTGTCATACCATCCTCTTGAACTATTACATACAAAGATAACAACACAATTTTAGCCCCTGGAAATTTTTAGGGAAAACATTAAATTGCATGGTTTTGTCATGAAAGAATTTATTATGGTAAAATGAAACGCTTGGTCTCTATTCTGTTTTCAAGTTATTATGTTCAGATAGATATTAAGCACAGATAATAGTAATAACTAATAGTGAATATTAGTTGATTACTTTCACTGTCTCTGAAAATTTATCTTGGAAATCTTTATATCATTGGTTTACGATACTATATTTTAAACTGTAGTTTATCTATTTTAAAAGATGTTGTCTATGGATGTCATTGGGTGTCTATATAAACACACCTGTGTACAACTATGTTAATCCATCAGTGGAATGTGTTACGAAGAATAAATTTCTTTTTCTGTAACTTTCCTAGATATGGTGTAGAGGTTGGGTAATCTCGGATATGGAGAAAGCCAAGGAAGTTAATCTGACTATTTTCATGACAATCTGCTTGCATGACATTAATCTATAATGTGACTTATATTAGGATAGGTTTAGGAACATATTTTAAAAAGATATTAAATTTAAAAAGATATTAAAATTTACTGCATGAGGGGAATTTGTTAAAGGCTGGTGCAGTGGTGATGGTTGAGTTCATGATTTTGGGTGCACAGCACGGCTGTGTTGTTTTACATAACCTTTGTTATTTAAGCAAACATTAATTAATCAGTCTTAAATATTTAGATTATATGCGAAATATTAAGTGTATCTTTCATTAGAATATGGTACATAGCAAGAGGGAAATAAAGTATTCTTGATTCAATTATTTAATTGTATGATGAAGGGTTAATTCTACAGAAAATATAAATATTAGGAAAACAGTAAATAGAAACATCCAGTTAAAATAGTGGCAACAAATAAAACATGGGTGTCCAACTGTCTGGCTTGCCTGGACTGCCTTGGGCTGCATATAAATATAACTAATAATGTTAGTTATAAAAATTGCATAACATTAAAAAAGTTTATAATCTTGTTTGCAGTACTAGCTATCCAGCGCTTCATTCAGCCCACAGGTTGAACATACATGTATTAAAAAATGGTAGTTACATTACATTACTGGTGTTAATAATATTATGAAGGAAGAATATTATATATAGCCCAATCATTCTATTGTCATTAAATATATGGTTTCTGTGCAACTTCTGTTTTAAAACAGTTTCTAACAATAGTTTGCTGCTAAAATGACAATAGTTTGCTGCTAAAATGGCATCCACCAACATTTCTTTATTCTCACACATTTCCTGTACAATTCCAGATCTGCTTCACATGTTGGGAGAATTTCAGTAGGTCAGAACAAAGGCTATCCTATTTTATGAAATCTGTTTTTACAACTTTCAGTATAGATAGTATACGAGTGTAGAGACAAAAAATGCCAAACAAGAATTAAATTAGTATAAGTGTAAATATAGTTAGCATAGAAATTCAACATCATCACATTAGTTGTTTTTTTTTCTACAGCATAACATTCACTAAATGTCAAATTTATTTTTAGATAAATGAATTGGTGGATGCCCGAGATGTCACTATTGGATCCTGGTTCGAAGCTCATATAGAAAATGTAACTCGAGCAACAAAAGGACATAAAAATGGAAAAGCTCAAGGAAAGAGTGGCAGTAATTATAAAAGGACTAATGGAAACTTGAGCCAAGATCATTCTAGAGAAAATACAAATAATTTGGACAATACACCTTCTACATCTTATACAGATTATATGGATACTGAAGATATTATTTATCGTATCAAGTATGATGAGTAAGTGCTGCTGATATTATTATGAGGATGCCATTGAGTATGTGGTTGATATAAAATAAGAAAATGGGATCCTTAAAACAGGTTCACATTTTGAGTTCAAAGGAAATAGTATTTTAAAAGTTATGAATCATGTCTGATATCTATCTATCTATCTATCTATCTATCTATCTATCTATCTATCTATCTATCTATCTACAGAGAGAGAGAGAGAGAGAGAGATAATTTGGGGGAAAGTTTGGATATAGTATTTACTTTGGATTTTTTTCCTTTTAAAAGTTCAGTTGGCTGTGTGAGACATGAAGCCATATTCAGTATTATAATTATAATTAGGGTGGGTATATTTCTTGTGGAAGATATTAATGTAGTTAAATCAACACTTAAATTGTTGAAAGGCACCAAACAAAATTGAGATACTCTTTAAGATTTGGGATTCTTTTTCCAGTGTTTATTAATATGTATAATGTGTTTTTATCTGAGTAAACATGAAAATCTTATTTCCTTTTATTCAAGGAATCAAATAAGATCCATATAAATGCTTTACCATGAGTAATACCGAAGGGAGATGGAAAAAAATTACTGGATTTACTTACAAACGAAAGCAACTACAAAATCTGTGTTTACAACCAGAATATTTTAAATTATTACATTACATCAAGGGCCTTCAAACTTGGCAAGTTTAAAACTTGTGGACTTCAAATCCCAGAATTCCTAAGCTAATGTGGCTTGAGGAAGAATTCTGGGAGTTGAAGTCTAAGTCTTAAAGCTGTCAAGTTTGAAGACCCCTGCATTACATCTTATACACACACACACACACACACATACAAACATCCTATAGTTTTTGTTGTCTATTCTCCCATGAGCTGTTCAGTCTCTTCTGGAAAGGCTGGGCTTAAAACTCCGGGACGCTCCTCCTCCTCCATGGGACACCTCCCCAGCATCACCCAGTTTTAGCTCAGCCTTCATGGTAAGAGGTTGTGCACTCCCTGACTGGAAAGGTTTTCTGATTCAGCTACTCAAAATTCAGGTTTGCTCTTGGGTTAATTCGGCTTGTAAATTTTTCCCCAATTAATTTGGCGATTTCAAGGCTTGTGACTCTATCAGGTCATCCCCCCGATCAGTTTGAGAGCAGTTCTTTGTGGCTGGTGGAGCCTGCCACTCCGCAGGCAGCCTGAGAAGGCCGCTTTAGGCAATTAGCTTATCTAATCCCCTGATCGTCTTATCTCTGCGATCTTGGCGGAGCATTCACAGCCGCGGCTCACTTCTCCTTGCCGTTTCGACTGACAGGATCATTTATCTGACAACTTAGAGAGTCAGCAGCAGTGGCTTGTTAAACTGCTCAGGCAATTAACATCGGATATTCTGCCTTCCTGCCATTTTCAACGGCTAGCTTCAAGTTCGTGCCTAAATATCACACGTGTCATTCCCCGCTGGTTTCCCTTCTTGGGGACTGGGGCAAGTACCTTCCCACTCCACTTCCCTGGCATTATTTCTCTTTTATCTTGCTGGTGTTGGATAAGCAGGCTAGTCCTTAAACAAGATTTTTCTTTTTGCAGTTGTTTTTGGATTGGAGTGAAGCCGCAAGTGCCATTTCAAACAGCGGGACGTTTTTGACAGGAAAGGATCCATCCAGGCCCTGTATAGCTGGTTTCCCTTGTTGGGGACCAGGGATCCAGAATATTTCTTGCTTCGGGCACTTGGGGGTTTCCCTTGTTGGGGACCCTTAGATACTGTTTCCCATATACACAGTTTTACATGTAGATATAGGCACGTATATGTATAGGTATATCTATCTATATCTATCTATCTATCTATCTATCTATCTATCTATCTATCTATCTATTTATAAAAATATGTATACGTGTATATATGTGTGCGTGTGTGTGTGTATACACCCCCCCCATATATACTTGGTCTTCAACTCTGTGCTTCTCAGAATGATGTGAGCTTGCAGCTGCTTCTTCCTTTTAACTGCTAGTGGGGGTGTGACTTGATTGGGTGGGGGCTTGGCTGTGTTCTGATTGGTTGGGGGGTTGGCTGTGTTTTGATTGGCTGGAGGCGTGTTCTGTTCAGGTGGGGGCTTGGTTGTGCTCAGGTTAGTCTTAGTTGCTGGGGGATTTGAGCTGGTGAGCTGTGATCTTGCTGTTTGGCTTCGAGTTCGTGGTCGTGCTGCATCTTCATGGTGGGGGTCAGTTCGCTTCATGTATGGCTCAGAGGGGTTTGAAGTGGGTAGTGATGCAGCTGCAGTGCGGCTTCTGGTCCGTGGTCGTGTCTCATCTTCTGTGTGGGTGTGTGTCTGCTTTCTACGTGGAAGTGTGGTGGTGGCATCTTGTGTGGCTCTCAGGGGTGTGGGTCTGATGTCATTCTTCATGTTAAGGTACTCGTCTGTTCATGAGGGCGGGTTTCCAAATGGCTGGTAGGCGGGAGGTATCATCTCGCTTATTCATGCTATGTGGGTGTTTTTCTATCTCTATGGCTTCTCTGATTATTCTGCTGCTGAAGTGTTCGGTTTTGGCGATAGTTCTGGTATTTTTAAAGTCAATCTCATGTCCTGTGGCTTTGAGGTGTTGGACCAGGGAAGAGGTCAGTTCTTCCTTTTTGATTGAGTTCTTATGTTCTTCAATGCGTGCACTTATTCTTCTGTTAGTTTGTCCAATGTATGTAGTAGGGCAGGCAGTGCAAGAGCACGCCGGTGAGAGTGTGTAGTTCGGTCTCTAGGTGTTGTTCGTCGGCTAAGCATTTTGTTCTGGAGATGAGTGTCTTGGCTATGGAATTGATCTGTGCTGGGTGGTGGTGTGAGAGTGCGTGTAGATAGCGGTTTGTATGTGTTTTCTTCTGGTAGATGGTGTGTCCTAGGGAGCCGTTTCGATGAAGTCTCATTCATCATCTTCAGGCTTGGTCTTCAGCTCTGTGAACTCCTACTAGTGAGCTTCGATGTCATATCCCTCTTCACCCAAGTGCCAATAAAAGAAGCCTTGACAGCCATCCAAAACAAATACAACCCCCCCAAGCACATCCTAGATCTGACCAACCACTGCCTATCCAATACATACTTCACCTACAACGGACAAAAATACAAACAAATAGAAGGAGCACCCATGGGATCACCCCTCTCACCTGTCATCGCTAACCTTTACGTGGAACACTTTGAAACACAAGCTCTAGAAAAATATGATCACAAACCCAAACTCTGGCTCAGATACATAGATGACACCTTCATAATCTGGCCACACGGGAAAGAAAAACTGAACAACTTCCTCACACACCTCAACAGCCTACACCCCAAAATACAATTTACCATGAAAACAGAAGCTAACAACCAACTTCCCTTCCTAGATGTCTTGGTATACAAAAAATCCAATGGCTCCCTAGGACACACCATCTATCAGAAGAAAACACATACAAACCACTATCTACACGCACTCTCACACCACCACCCAGCACAGATCAATTCCATAGCCGAGACACTCATCTCCAGAACAAAATGCTTAGCCGACGAACAACACCTAGAGACCAAACTACACACTCTCACTGGCGTGCTGACAGCCAATGGATTCCAAAGAAAGAAGATCACCCACCTAATCCAAAAAGAAACCCCAACCAAATTCCAAGACAGAGAACAAGAGAATGGCAAAGCCCTCCTCCCATATATAAAAGGCACTACAGACAAAATCAGCAAGATCCTCCAAAAACACAACATTAAGACAGCATTCTGCACAAACAGAAAGATATCCATCATCCTAAGAAACCCTAAGGACAAAATCGAGTTAGAAAATCAAGGAGTATACGAAATCCCTTGCACTGCCTGCCCCACCACATACATTGGACAAACTAACAGAAGAATAAGTGCACACATTGAAGAACATAAGAACTCAATCAAAAAGGAAGAACCGACCTCTTCCCTGGTCCAACACCTCAAAGCCACAGGACATGAGATTGACTTTAAAAATACCAGAACTATCGCCAAAACCGAACACTTCAGCAGCAGAATAATCAGAGAAGCCATAGAGATAGAAAAACACCCACACAGCATGAATAAACGAGATGATACCTCCCGCCTACCAGCCATTTGGAAACCCGCCCTCATGAACAGACGAGTACCTAACATGAAGAATGACATCAGACCCACACCCCTGAGAGCCACACAAGATGCCACCACCACACTTCCACATAGAAAGCAGACTCACACCCACACAGAAGTTGAGACACCAAGAACCAGAAGCCGCACTGCAGCTGCATCACTACCCACTTCAAACCCCTCTGAGCCATACATAAAGCGAATTGACCCCCACCATGAAGATGCAGCACGACCACGAACTCGAAGCCAAACAGCAAGATCACAGCTCACCAGCTCAAATCCCCCAGCAACTAAGACTAACCTGAGCACAACCAAGCCCCCACCTAAACAGAACATGCCTCCAGCCAATCAGAACACAGCCAAGCCCCCACCCAATCAAGTCACATCCCCACTAGCAGTTAAAAGGAAGAAGCAGCTGCAAGCTCACATCACTCTGAGAAGCACAGAGCTGAAGACCAAGCCTGAAGATGATGAATGAGACTTCATCGAATCTTGCCTAGATACTTCCAATCTTACGCGGGAGAAAACCTGAATAACCAAAGATCCATATATATGTGTGTGTGTGTGTGTGTGTGTGTGTTTGTATGTATGTGTGTGTGGATGTATGTATGTATGTATGGCATTCAGCTTTATTTGGGCTTCTGTGGCAGATGAGATTCTGCTGTAACGTTGCTACAACTTTAAAAGAACTACAGTGACGTGGGAAAATACCCGAACAAAGCTGAATGCCATACATGTAAGTACCTGCGAAAACTTAAAAAACATATATACATACGTACGTACGTACGTACGTACGTACATACATACATACGTACATATATGTGTGTGTGTGTGTGTGTATAGACTTACACTCCTGGAGAAGCGTTTTACTTTCAACCACAGGGGTAGGCATCACCCCTAAATACAAATAATAACAAAAACAACAACAATAACAACAATAACAATAATAATAAATAAAAATAAATTAAAGTTAGAGGCACGAGAATCAGTCCTCCACAATGGAAGGTGACAACATCTTCCACTGCAAGACAAATAAGTCCCGAGATAAGTCAGTGGGCTCCAAATAAGCCTCTAAGGTGGTGGATAAGGATGCCCATAGACGGCACCAAGCCTTGGAAAGGCAGTTGCAGAAACTGGCCAGGAAGGCGGACAAGATGGCTATGACACAACAATTGGATCAGGGCCCAAGTACATTGTTGGGGCCCTTGGACTTATCCACCCAGCCCAGACAGGCTATTTCTGGACAGCCTCCCATAGGCATATCTCCTTCAATGAGCACTGCTCGGCGAATCCCAGAGGCAACCTTCACCCCTATGGCTGTTGGTTGAAGGCAGGAGGAGGGATTACCTGAGACTATTCCCATCGAAATGAGGCAATGGATAGAGATGGCCATACAAAAAGGCATTTCAGCTAGAGTTCAGCAATCCATCCGGACCAGACACTTTTCGGCTACTTCGGAAGTGGGATCCCTGTCTGCTCGATCCTTTGCGCATATGGGACATCATCAAACTCAGGTATTCCCCAATATTTCTGACATACCACTCCAGGGTCTTTGGGAGGAGGTGGAATTAGATGACCAGGATGTTCCCACGGAGGTGGGGTCGATCTATCAGATGGACTTGGGGTTGTCAGAGGCTGACCCACTAGAACGAAGAATGTCAGATGATGAAGGCCTCATCCTGGACCAACCTACCTTTTCTGGCCTTTTTTGTCTGTACCTCTTTAAACCTTTACTGTTCAAAGCAAAGAACACCGCTAAACTAGGTACATCAAACCCTCATCCATTGTCAGCAGGGTCTCAGGACAAATCCGAGGATCTAATATTCTCACAACCAGCTAATGAGGCAGAAACTATTCCTCTCCCTCGTATGTTTGCTGAATTAGTACAAAATCAATGGGCATCAGCAGCATCCTACCCAGCCCCAACAGGGTACGATAAACGATATTATAATTTGGCACCAGAGTTTTCAAATTTTTTCAAAACGCCGGAGGTGGATGAGCCCATTGTGGCACTGGCCTCTTCTTCAACCTTTCCCAATGAGGCTGAGGAAGCCCTGAGACCGGAGGAAAAGAGAGTGGAGTTGGCACTCCGTAGGGCGCATGCTTCTGACGCCTGGGCCATTAGGCCAGCTACAGCTGCATCCTTTTTCATACGTTCCTCCCTACGATGGCTCTTCCACTTGAGGGATATATTGCCGGCGTCAAATATCAGAGCCCACCAGGACATTGCTAAGATTATTGCAGCAGCAAAATTCTCCATCGAATGCAGTCAAATTCTCATCTAGAGCCATAGCATCTCACGTATCAGCATGGAGACTGCTATGGTTCAGACATTGGCAGGCGGATACCAAGCATAAATGCAAGCTGGCATCAGCCCCAATATCGGGGGATAAATTATTTGGCAGTGTCTTGGAGCCCCTCCTTATAGAGAATAGAAACAAGAAAAAAGTGCTTCCCCCTCTTTTTCGGAGGTCTGAAAACAGAACGCCCCAGTCGTTTCAAAGGGGCTCCTTTCGGCCCTACTATCAAGGCCCATACGTTCCCAGATCTCAGAGAACATCAGGCTACAGGCCCAGTTTTAGACAGGATAGGTTGGAATCTTCCGATAGAGGTCAGTGGGGAGGCCAAAACAGAAGAAACCCCAGAGGTATACCAGAGGTCGATTTTTTTGTCGCCCCAAGTGCGTCCTTGACAGCAGCTCCCATTGGAGAGCAGCTAAAATTGTTTGCTGATCAATGGGACAGCTCCGCCTCTGATGCGTGGGTCAGGGACTCTGTTAGGTTTGGTTTGACACTAGAGTTTCAATCCTCCCCCCCCCGAATTTTTTCATTAGGAGCCCTAGGTCCATGGACCCCATTAAGAGAGCATTGATAGAGGAGGCTATCAATCATCTTCTGCATATTCGGGCCATTAGAGAGGTCCCATCTGAACAACGGGGTCAAAGCTGTTACTCTCTATTGTTTATGGTCCCAAAGAGTTCGGGAGGCTGGAGGGCAATTCTGGACCTCAAACGTCTGAACAGATCATTGGTTTATGGAAAATTCAAAATGACTACTCTCCAGAGAGAATGATGTCCTGACCTCTATAGATCTGACAGAGGCTTATCTACATATACCAAGTAGACCTGCTCACTACAAATATCTTAAATTTTGCTATTGTGATAGGCACTACGAATATATCACCCTACCATTTGGTCTGGCTTCGGCCCCTAGGACTTTTACCAAGGTCCTAGCGACTTTGGCTGCCTCCCTCAGGATCAAATCTATTCGCTTACAATGTTACCTGGATGATATTTTAATTTTGTCATCTTCCAGACATCAAGCAAATTTGGATACCAACCACTCTGGAGACCCTTCAAGGTCACGGCTTTTCCCTAAATTGCGATAAAAGCCATTTGATCCCTTCAACTAGGTTAGTTCATTTAGGGGCAGTAATAGATACCGTGGAGGGCAAGGTTTTTCTCTCTCAGGACAGGTTGAATAGTATCCAGTCTTTGGCAAGAGAGATCAGAGCCTTAAAGAGGGTTTTCCCTGGCAGTTCTGTCTCAACTGTTAGGGAAACTTATTTCTTGTATTACCATTGTGCCTTGGGCTCAATTCCATTCTAGAGATCTGCAATGGTTCCTGCGACCTTTCCAGCGATCCGGAAGAGCCACTTCCAACGTTCGGATAAAGGTACCGGATAAATGTTCTCCGATTGCTCCGCTGGTGATCAGAAAACACGATAAACAAGGGGTGTCCTTTCAAGAAACCTTGCAGGGCAACGATCACAACCGATGCCAGCCTGGTAGGATGGAGAGCTCACTTCCAATCCCACAGGGAAGTTGGACTATTTCTGAACCATCACAAAGCATCAACCCGTTGGATCTGCGAGCAGTTCACCTGGCGTTATGCAGTTTTCTACCCCTTTTCCAATCACGCCATGTTCTGGTCCTGACAGATAATATGACAACCAGAGTCCATGTAAACAGACAGGGGGGTACCCACTCCAAACTTCTGATGCTGGAGACGGCCAGGTTGTTCAAGTGGGCCGAGGCCAATCTGTTTTCGCTCAAGGTAGAGCACATAGCAGGGGCTTTAAAGACACAAGCGGACTGGCTCAGCAGGGCCACGATAGATCAGACAGAGTGGCGCCTACACCCGCCTCTCTTCCAGGAAGCAGTGCGGAGGTTTGGGCAACCGGTGATTGATCTGTTTGCCTCTCCCCTCAATGCCCAATTGCCCTGGTATATTTCAAGGTACCCGACTCGGGGCGGAGGCCATCAACGCCCTGCGATGTCAGTGGCCTCCCGGACTTCTATATGCGTTTCCTCCACTCCCTGTAATACCTAGGTTGATCCAGAAGTTATTGGAGGAATGAGCAGAATTGATATTGGTTGCCCCTTGCTGGCCCAGGCGAATGTGATTCATGGACTTAGAGGACTTGTTGAGAGAACAACCTTGGAAAATTCCACCATCGAGGGTTTCCCTCTCGCAAGGGCCGGTATTTCACCCGGACCCACAATGGCTCAGCCTAGCCGTATGGAGGTTGAGCGGAGCCATTTAAGGACCCAATAGATTTCAGAGGATGCCATTGCCACCATACAAGCATCCAGACGGTCCTCAACAAATCGTATATACGAGGCCACGTGGTCCGCTTTCTGTCGCTAGTGCCAGGGTCTAAGATCGACCCAACCACCCCGTCAATAGGACAATTATTGGACGTTTTACAGGAGGGGTTGACCAAGGGCCTATCTCCAAATACTTTACACAGACAGGTGGCAGACTTAGCCTCGGTGATACCCTGGGGTAACCTTCCATAGCACACCATCCACATGTCCGCAGCTTTCTTAAGGGTGCTGCAAACTTATGACCTCCTGTAATTCACCGCTATCCTACCTGGGACCTCAACAAGATGTTAACCGCACTTACAACTGGCCCGTTCGAGCCTTTAAGAACCGCTAGTCTCAAATTCCTGACATATAGAGTGGTCTTTTTAATTGCGATCACATCAGCAAGGAGGATTTCCGAGTTGGCGGCATTGTCAATGAGAAAGGACCTGTGCGTGTTTCATGTGGACAGAGTGGTTCTCAAATTGGATCCATCGTTCACCCCTAAAGTAAATTCAGTCTTTCACAGAGCGCAGGAGTTGGTGCTTCCAAATTTTTGTCCGAAACCATCTCAGACTGGAGCATCAATGGCATCGACTTGACGTTCGAAGGCCGTTAAGTATCTATCTAGACTGCACGGTGGCATTTCAAAAATCTGAGGCTCTATTCCTATCCTTCAACCCATCCACTTTAGGACACAAGGTGTCGTCGATGACCATTGTTAGATGGTTGAGAGCCACCATAGCCAAAAGTTACCAATGCCAGTTCATCTCAGTTCCTAAGGGCATTATAGCCCACTCAACAAGGAGTGCAGCAACATCAGCAGCATGGGGCACACGGGCTACTATAGACAAAATTTGCAGAGCGGCAACTTGGGCTTCACCATCGCCCTTTATCAGAAATTATAAAATTGATGTCTATGTCTCAGCGGACGCTTCATTTGGCAGAAGAGTCCTGCAGAGAGTCCACAGAGTTTAGGAGTGGATTTCGATCCAGACGGAGTGCCTCCCTAAGGACAGGCCAAGCTTTGGTATGTCCCATTTCTGGATGCTCTGAACAGCTCATGGGAGAAAGGGTGTTGGTACTTACCTGATATGCCTGTTCTCTGTGAACTGTGAAGAACATCCAGCCCCACCCATTTCTTTCCGTTTGATGGGGTTCCGTTCTGGTCAGAGATCTAGATAAGGTGATGAGTTCCGGACTTTGGCACTCAGTCTTCGCAAAACTGGGGGACGCTGGGGAGGTGTCCCGTGGAGGAGGAGGAGCGTCCCGGAGTTTTAAGCCCAGCCTTTCCAGAAGAGACTGAAGCACCTCCCACTTCTGGATGCTCTTCACAGCTCACAGAGAATGGGCATATCAGGTAAGTTCCAACGCCCTTTTTCTGTCCATTGTACAGAAAATATCTTTGTAGAATTAACCTTATTTTAAGATAATCGAAAGCTTATTTCACATTATTTAAAACAAAATTCCACTACTTGATGCAAACCTACATCATTATTCCAGAGGCCATATAAAAAGCAATATAAAATTCATCATCTTCCTGCAAAAAAATGTTTATTCATCCCTTTCAAAAACAGCAGTAGCAGATGGATGAAAAGACTAAACAATAAAATGTTTGAAAGTAAAAGTCAAAATTATGTTATTTTTTCAATTCTGTGAAAATTTTTAAAGGAGATTCCACAGAACATAGATTTGATCCAAAATAAACAATATTGCAGAGACAGTGTTCATTCTACAAATGGATATGCATATTAGTTTTAACTGGTGTTGTCTTGTAATATAAGGTAATATGTTTCTTTGCTAAATGAATTAAATCTGTATTTTGCAGCTTAGTGTTTTTCATATCTTACAGCAGGGGTGTTAAACTCAATTTCACTGAATTCATTTCATCAGGGTTGTGTTTGACATCAGGAGGCTGGAGTAGGTATGGCCAGGTTGGGCATGGTCAACTCAACATCACTGCTGTTGGGGAATGCTCTACCAGGAAAAACAAGCTCCCGAGCTCCATGTTTGGCTGCAGTGGCCTCTGCCAATGAAAATGGAACTCTGTTTTCACTGGCAGAGGTACCATAGGCTGGTCCTTCGCTGTTTCCAGAGCATCCCCGTGGGCCAGATCTAAGCACCTTGTGGGCTGGATCTGGCCCCCGGACCTTGAGTTTGATATCTCTGCCATACACCATTACATGTAGGCAGTGGTGGGATTCAAATAATTTAACAACCAGTTTGCCCAGGGTCAGGTTGGCTGTCATGAGAGGCGTGGCACATCCCCGTCCTCCAGCTCTGGCACACATGGGGGACGAGCCTCCTGTGACAGCCAACCTGACCCTGGATGAATCAGTTGTTTAATTGCCAAAAGGCTGTTTCTGAGCTGTTTGTCTGCACATTGGTCTCGCGGCTGTTTCAGCCTTCAGGACATGGCTCCTTTAAGAGGCAAGGTTTCTGAGGAATGAGAGTTACCATAGAGACGAGGAGTTGTTGCTCATGTGGGAAGGTGAAAAATTGCAGGGAAGTGAAGGAAGGGATTCTTCCCTCCCCGTGGAACTGGGTGCAGGAAATGTTGATCAGTCTGAGCAAAAGTGAGAGGGGTGAGAAATTAAGAAATTAAGCACAATCAAAGCTAGGCCCAATGTAGGGGAGACTGCAGGGTTTGTTTGGCAAGGCAAATTATTATAAACCTCCCTCCCCCACCCCTACTCCCACTATCAAGCTGAATCCTTGGTGCGGCGCAGTGCTGCAACAGAAAAATGGGCAACAGAGCAGCCAGCATGAGGGAAGGAGGAGGGAAAGCGACCTTCTCGAAATAAAAGAGTCATTATTCATGATTTAGGAATTAAGTAAGCTGTAGCAATGTAAAATATAAAACTTAGGAAAATCTAAGTTGAAATAGGAAGTGGGTTCTATTGTGATACAAATCTGTCTATCACTTTTTTAGCAAATTAGTTTTGAGCATCGTATGCAGCAAATCATTTATATAATATATAAACAACATAGGACTGAGCTCTTGAAAAAGAAGGGTCCATTGGCATTTGTAGAACCTTGACACATGCCTAAATTGATTTAAAACATCACATGGAAGAAGACTAATTTCATTTTAGTTATCTATTTACTTTCTGGCTCCATAAAATTTTAGACTGAGATAGATTTTTATTATGAAAATAACCACTAAAATTGACTGAAATGTTAATACAAAATAACCACTAAAATTGATGGAAATGTTAATGCAGGTGGGGAAGCTTACAGATCTGTTGGATTCAAAGTTCCATCAGTCCATGTTGGAATGATCAATGACAGAGGTGATTGGAATTGGTTCTTGGCTATTATAACAATTCAAATCTGTTGTTACAGATTTCTACTGTCTTGTATGTTTCACTGAATAAATTTCTTCCAATAGATTATGTAGGAAATCTATATTACTGATATGACACAATATCAATAATGAAGTTCAGCATTCATTTTCCTGGTTACATTGAGCATCCTAAATGACTACATGCTGTGTAGATGTTCTTTGTGTAAAATCAAGCTTTTCTGCTTATCTGTCAATACTAGGAACAGCCCGAATTAATCCACTGCAGAAAAAAGACCTCTTTAGCTGCCTTCCAACTTCTTCAGAGCATTGCAATTTCTTTTTAATTAAATCTATCAGCACTATATGATATATCAGACCAATAAACACACTATGGCTATAGTAGAATCTTTTATGTCTGAATGTACTTTATTCCTCCCTCTTTTACCTTTAATTGAATGGGGAGGGTACTGTTAGAAGCTTTTTCATAAATCGCTTTCTTGGTAGGAGATCCAGCTTTAATTTGATGTGACTGTCATCAGGTCTTTCCTTAATTCATCAAGAATCTAGTACAACCATTGAAATATCTCTTCCAGACTTGCTGAAAATGTTTTGGTAAAATTAGATTACCTTGTTAAACTATTTTTTATGTATTGATGGTGAGACACTACCTGGATGGTAGCTCAATGCTCCGTAAACATAAAAAATAGCATTCAATTTAACACTGTTTAGTGAAGGCTGTGTAGTTCTATCTAGTATTCATTGGAACATGGAATAGTTTGCTGAACTGCTTGTATATAATCTGTGCTGCTAATTCCACCCTTAAAGCTAGGATCTTGTGATTGGGCAAAGTTCAGTGTTTTTTTAACCTGTTTTGAAATAATTCATAGGAGAAGTTGTATAGATCCGAAACAATGGTCATCAAATGGTAACTTTGGAATCTTTTAGGTATAAAATGCACCTTTGTGTGTAATTATTTTGTTGACATATTTCTTCATTGTAAGCAACAACAAATTTGGGAAGTATTTTGTGTCTATACTATGTTTTGAGATATGCTGTATATCTATGCATTATTGATATATCTGCTTCTATTAGCAATACCACACAATTTATTTTACAAATAAGTACAGGATTATATTTCAAGCTGAAGTTTTTACTTAGAAAACAAAAAATGGCATTGTATGGCGTCAGACTGCTTTAAAGGATGTGCTGAGTTCTGTTGCTCTGTGCCAGGGATCCTCAAACTATGGCCTGCAGGCTGGATACGGCCTGCTGAAGCAATTAATTCAGCCCACACAGCACTATGAAGCTGCCCTGACCACATCACCCTGCTCACCCACCGGCCTCTGCCCTTCAGCCAAGTGCAGGCGTTACTTTCACGGCAGCCTGTGAGGCTCAACTGGAAGGTAAGGCCAACAGCAGGGGAGGGAAATCTGCTCTGGGCCCGTTGCACTCAGCTGAAGGGCTGTCTCCGTGGTTGGGGATGGACATGAGCCTCAGCCACATTTCATTGCTCTGGGCTGGGCAGCAGTTCAGCTTTCCCAGCTGGCCGTGCCCCCTGATCCCTGCCTATTCTTCCTTTTCTCCTTTGGCTGGTGGCAGAGAAGAAGGCGAGCCACCTCCCAGCCCACCCCCACTTGGACTCTCCACAGCTTCTGGGCAGCAGCCAGGGAGCACGAGGCTATGCCGCCCACATCGCTCCTCTACCAGCTGGCTTTCCCTGCCAACCCGTGATCTTTGGCCAAGCGCAGGCCTTACCTTTGCAGGCAGCCACAATGAGCAGAGCGCTGCGAGCCCCGCTGGCTGGAACTGGAAGGTAAGGCCAACAGCAGGGGAGGGAAATCTGTCCTGGAGCCACTGTGCTAGGCTGAAGGGCTGCCTCAGGTGCTGTGGATGGTGAGCCTCAGCCGCCTTTCGGGCCTGCTTCTTGGCTTCCATGGGGCCTCTGGGCACTTGATGCTCACTCACTCACCCCTCTGCCTCAGGCCCCGCATCCAGCCCACGACTGGGGGATGTGCCACCCAGTGCAGTGCTTTTCCCTGAGGGCCGCCTACTCACCTATCCACCGGCTGGACTGGACTGGAATTGGCACGTCACCTTGCACCTGTCCTTGACCTCCTCCTGCCCACCCGTCGGCTTCTTGACGCGAGCAGAGATTGCTGAAGTGAGGGGAACCGCAGTGCTGGGCTCCCATGACTGCGAGTACCAAGGCGTAGCTAGAATTGGAAGAAAAGGCTTTTGTACGGCTGTGGCGGAAAGAACCGGAGCAATACCCGGCAGCTTGGATGAGAAGGCGCAAAAAAGGCGATGGCTGCTCTTGGTAACAGCCCACTATGCCAATTTGCGTCTTACTCCAGTTGGCGCGCTGGGCTCAGTTTCTGGCGAGAGTATCTGCCGCATCGCACCTTCTCATCCAAGCTACCAGGTGTTGCTCCGATTCATTCCACCACAGCCACGCAACCTTTTCTTCCAATTCTAGACACCAGCAGCCGGGTGGGAGGAGGCCAAAGACAGGCGCAAGGTGATGCTCCGCTTCCTGGCCAGTTTGGGCAGGGACTGGAGAGGCACGCGGGGATGGCTCACCCCAAAAAATTATGGAAGAGCCTTGCAGCTTTTATCTGCCAGCTGGCCTCTGGGTAAGTCCTTTCCTCCCTTCCCCTTCCCACAGTGTCCTGTTTTTCCAAACACCCGGGCCAGGCCTGGCAGCAATTCCCAGGGAGTTACCCTGACCGAGGAAATTTAGGCTATATCCTGCAGTTTGCATAAACTGCTCCCTCCCTTTTCAAAATGGCCACTCAATGCTTCTGTCGGGTGCCCAGGGCCGGTTTTTTGTTGTGATCCCAAATGACTGGCCTTGGGTGCTTTTCCTAACCTCTCCCCCCTAATAAAAAAAAACAAAACCTAGAGCAAAAGCTTCATGCAGTCTTAAAAAGAATAGAAAAGGGGGTTGCTGCGTATTGTTTAATGGACAGCTAAATTGGCAAAATAGACTGCTAAATTGGCCATGCCTACCCAGTCACATGACAATGGTTATGCCCACCCAGTCACATGATGACTTAGCCACACCCACCCAGCCGATCTGGCCCGATCTGAGGGACCGTGAGTTGGCCCTGTTTAAAAAGTTTGAGGACCCCTGCTCTGTGCCAACATATTTAATTCTCAGTGCATCCAGAAAGCACAGTCAACTAAATGTTTATCTTTGATACTGTTTTGTGCATTGTTCGTATCTTGGAATTCTACTAATAAAATATTGTGGATTCTTGTGAGCTTTTTTACACTGCTAATTCTTCTGAAGCAGTAATCTTTGCTTAAATTTTCCCACCATATAACATCTAAGAAATGCTTCACCTAAAATCCAGGATTAGTGATTATGATAATTCAAGAATCTATGAAAAATCATGATGCATTTTTTCATTTTGCTTCCTTATTAAATACTTTACTCATAACATCACCCAGAAATCTGTATGCAGATTTCAGAAAATTAGTGAGAAAATATAGCGTCTCAGATAATTTTTTTTTAATCTTTGCTGATTTATGTTACCAAAGAACTGATCATTAGCTCACAGTATCAATTTATTCATTAGAGCAAAGAAAATCTGGATGATATCCTTTGCATTTTTTTCTCCTTTTCTGCATTAATTTTCATCCCAAAATATTAAGCTTACTTTTTTACTGTTTTCACTGAAGGTTTTTCAGTTTGCTACAATAAATAAATTTATTTTAAATACTGTTATCTTTCTATCATACCCAGTTAGACAATTTTCCCCTATAGAAAACATGTATAGCAACCATAACTATACTACCGTGTTTCTCATATAAGGCCAGGTCTTTTTTTTTTTTTGAGCCCCCCAAAAATGGCTAGGCCGTCTTTTTGGGGGTGACTTAATTCCCCCCCCTTGCATCTTCGGGCGGGCGGCGACGGCTTGGATGTTGACCTCGGCGATGGTGGGGCACTTCGTATCGGGGTCAACACAGGCAGCACCATATCCGGGTGTGCAACAAAAGTACTTCCTAATGGCAAGCCCCCCTACCATTCCCCCCCATTTTGCATGTTTTAATATAGGCCTTAATTTGGGGGAAGGGGCTTAATTTCATTTCATGCCTATAAAACATGCTGGGACTTCCTATTGGAGGAGGCTGTATTGTTGGAGAAACAGGGTAGATTTATGGATCCAAGGTGAAAAGTACTGTTCATATTCTGTCGTGTTATTTGCATTTATGTAGTTCATCATTGTGAGGATTATTTTGGAGCATTTGTGTAAGACGTTCAACCTAAGGAATTCAAAATACAGTATATACCAGGGGTCTCCAACCTTGGCTCCTGGAAGCCTGGCGGACTTCAACTCCCAGAGTTCCACAGCCAGCAAAGCTGGCTGTGGAATTCTGGGAGTTGAAGTCCGCCAGGCTTCCAGGAGCCAAGGTTGGAGACCCCTGGTATATACCAAATTCTGAAAATTGAAATCTTCAGAAAGATTTCTGAAAGGCAAGTTTTGCATTCATGCTATACAAATCATCATGTTAGATACATATTTTATAGAACAAGTGTGCTTGCAAAATCTCCACCCAGTGCTTCTGTCGGGTGCTTCCAGCTGGCCTCTGGGGCCGGCTTCTGTCGGGTGCTGCCAGCATGTTTTTACTGAAAAACATGCTTTCATCATTCCTGATTAGCTTTTTGGGATGAAATGAAAATCAGTTTCACTTGAGTTTTCCTGTGTTTTGGCAGATAGTTAGCAGATTGTTAGACCTAGCTATGCCAATCTTTTCTACCCTAGTTAATACATAGATTTGTGCATGAACCCAGCCTTGCATTAATGTTTTGTCTTATATAGGTTGATGAGAGACAATGTTCTTGCAAAATCATTTTTAAAAAACAAATTTGTTTAACAATGAATTGTGTTAGCTTGAAAACTGTTTAATATTTGGATCTGGCATAAATAGTACAGATTCAAAGAAAATAAGATTAAAGCATATATTAAATTCCCAAATATTTATAAATAGAGAGTATGGGTTTTGTTGTGGATCCAAGTGGTAAATGTAATGTGATGTCTTTTATCTTCAACTAAAGATCATGTGAGAAAGGGATGAAGAGAGTCTAATATCTTCTGCTTCAGAAAAGGTTTAAAATTTTTTTTTATTTTTTACACAGGGTTAACATTTTTGCCTGAATTGCTTTATAAGAATGTAGAAATGCAGGCTGTGGTCAAAGAAAGCTGATAGTCTTTTCTTAATAGGTAACCAATTGCTAAGAAAGGTTTCCATAGAGATGAAGCACACACGAAGGTTCCACTATGTTAATATTTAAAGTTAAAGCAGGTCTGTAGGGTTGCTTTCAGAAAGCAACTATATTGAATTTGCTGGACTTTTAAAAATTGAATATATTCATGCTTATGCTCTGTATCTCTTTATATCCATTCCTGTGATCTTCAAACCCTGTTTCTTTGACAACTTATGAATGTCCTTCATAGATTTTTTGTCTTTTCCCTTTTTGATTGGGAGTTCACGAAAATTGGTTTGGATATGGTGGTAAACAATCATTCACTTAAAATTAAAAATGTTTTTTTTTAAAAAAAACTACATTTTTACATGGGAAGAAAGGCATTTTTTTTTTCATTTTTCAATCTGTGATTTAAATGAAAGGAACATTATGCTCAGTTGTCCTTTCTAATCTACTAGTTTTAACATAGCTTGATTTTTATAGCACTTTCTCCCACGATAATTTTCTTAATTTAGCATGGGTGAAAATAAATATGTTTTACTCCACTATAAAACACATTACAATTATTTCTCTTACAGATTTTACATACTGTATTTTGGCTAGCTGATATGTAAATCCCAGTACAAATACAATATTTTTTTCTCACAGCTTTGTGTTTATCTTCCATAAATTACATTCTTCCTACTCTGCCATTTGTTTCTTTAGAACAATGTATAATACAAGCAAATGGAAATTGGAAAATAGATGAATAATTTTGTTGTTGGTCTGAAATTTGAGTTGGTGTTTATTATGTCCTCTAACTTATTGAAATATACTGTTGCAGTCTCTTTCACTTTGGTGAAGAGCTTAGAGCCCAGTTCAGGTGATATACATTGCCCATTTATGATGGGGGCCTGAGATTAGTTATTATCCGTGTTACTGTACTAAATAGTGGATAAATATTATGATTATATGAAGAATATTATGGTTCTTATTTTGCTAGTGGCATAGCAAAAAGTGCTTATTATAATATTAACTATATTTTTATTTTGATGTTGATTATGTGTGTGAATGTTTTGAACATTGTCACAAAAATGTAATTGCAAGAGGTCAGATGTTCTTGTGCAGCACATTTGATTTTTAAGTATTTGAAAAATATGGACAAAAAATCAAGAAAAAAAATGCAGCCCTTGGTTTTAATTTTCATACTTCACTTGAATTTCTACAGGTACCTAGATTGTAATGTGAAACAATGTATTTTGTCCAGTTCATATTTTGTATACCACCATTCCAAACAGCAGAGTGAGGAAACTTCTCCATCCTCACTGGGACTACATTGAACTTCTCCCCACCCAGTGCTATCAAATGTGTGAAACTGCCAGAGAAAGAGCTTCCACTGAATAATACATGGAAACTAGAAAATTGGAACAGAAATTTTTATATAAATAACAACAGGTTTATTTCCCTGCTGAGATACATGAGGAGAGAGTACGTTTCTGCTTCATGCATGAAAAAATAATAATGCTTTCTGTCTTATTTTATAAAGAAGTTGGTAACTTTTGCATTTTGAAGGATGGAATTTCAGAGACTAGACAATTTTTCACTTGAGGCTTTCCAGGTTGAATGATAATGACTTGGGGGCAATTAGTTTAGACCTTTTATTTAAGGTAATTTTGGCGGACTGCAGCATACCTGTGTCTGCAACGGGTGATACCGGCTGCGAATGGATTGATGCGCATGGGGAGGGAGGGTAGTGCACAGGAAATTGCAGGATCAGAGCCCTCCCCAGGTGTTTCCTGGCCTGTGAGGGGAGGATGCAATTTCCCACACCCCTCCCTTCAGGAGCCGCAAAGCGCTCACTACCCCTCTGGCAGCCGCCAAGCCTTCTCCCACCGCGTTCACATGCTCAGTGGGAAGGAGGCGGCTTGGCGGATGCCAGAAGGGTGGTGAGTGCTTTGCGGCTCCTGAAGGGGAGGGTCGAACCTCCTCCTCACAACATCTTCACCTGAGGGCATTGCTGGCAGCTCAGGAAGTCTGCACTCTTCCCACAGCCTCCTTGATGCATAGAGGCATGAGGCAGCAGCCATGACATGGGTTTGCTAGGGAGACTGCAGGATTGCCTCACCTCCCCACCAGCCATCTGGTCTTCAGCACATGACTCCTTGGCCTCCAGATATCAGATTCCCACCACCCAGCACTAGTTCAGAGGTTCCTTTCCCTTCACCCCCACCTCCGGGGACAGAGGGGGGGGGAGAGACAAGACACATACACAGAAAAAGAGGGAGAGAGAGGGAGAGAGAGAGGGAAAGAAAGAGACAAGACAGACAGAGAGAGGGAGAAAGAGGGAGAGGGAAAGAGACAAGACTCAGGGAGAAAGGGAAAGAAAGAGAGAGGGAGAAAGGGAGAAAGAAAGAGGGAGGAGAGGGAAAGAGGGAGAGACACGACACACAGAGAAAAAGTAGGAAAGAGAGAGATTCAAGACACAGAGAGAGAGAGAGAGAGATGAGAGATTCCGGTGTTTTGTTTTCTGTGGGAAATGGGTCCAAATGACTCTTTGAATATTTAAGGTTGCAGAAGCAGGCAGCCAAGCGAAGTGCCTGAAGGACCCCATCCTGTCAGTGGGAGTCCAGGCGCTTCAGCGAGCAGCATGCTGGATTCATATTAGTGGTCCACAGGATTTAAAATTATGAATTTGGTGATCCCTGAGGTCCAAAAGGTTGGAGACCCCCTTTAATGTGCATCTCTACTTTGTAAGCTACATTGGTTGCTGGTGGGCTTCTGGGTGGAATTCAGAGTGCTGGTTATTCACCATTAAAATCCTTCATGAACAAGACTAGATTATTTGCACCTCTTCCCTTTTGATGATAAGATCCAACAGAGTTGACATGTCTTCATCTCTTAAAAATGCCATTCTTTCATTATGTATGTCTTATGGAACAGCATTACCCTGAGATTTTGGTAACCTCAACCCCAGCCTATCTTTTCTAAAGACCTGGCATCCCTCTTTCCTCCAGACACGGGATTTGAGTTCCTGTTCAATGTGACTACCTCTTTGATAAAATATCTTGGAATTTTTACATCAATGTTATATTTTATGCTATATTTTATGCAATGTTATATTTTATGCTATGTATTTTGTTTATTGTTCTATGTGTATGCTGCCCTAAGGCATTTGAGAAAGTATATAACTCATCTGAATAAATACAATATTCATTAGATTCCACATTTTCATCTTTTGCTAGATTAAAAATTCCCTAATATTATGAGATTTCAAAGTCTTTAGTATGAGCTATGCATACTTTATTCAGATTTTTACTCCCATTGCACACTTTTTAAATTGCTGCTTGGCATGTAGAAGTGTGGCATTTAGATTAGTTTCTGCCTGTAGATGAATTGCTTTAAAACAGTGTGTTACAGTTTGTATGGTTTTTACATCCAAGGCCTACTTTAATTGTGGGACAGAGAATCTATTTTCCTGGAGGCATAATCACATTCCATTCTGCTGTGTATGCTTTACTGATTTTTGGCTTAATACAAATGGAAAAGATGAGAAATCAAGTTTCTTTATTATAAAGTAGAGAAAGGAATTGAAACTGTCGTTGTTGCAAGGAAAGAGTTTTTTCTTCCATGAGCAGTTTCCTGATTTTTTTCATGCTTGTTGGTATGAAACTAGCTTCTCTTCTAAATATGAACTATAGGAAGGAAGATCTTGAGTAGAGGTGATGGATGGATGGATGGAGAATACAGTGGCCAATGGACTGAAAGGTCTCCAATTGTGATTTATATAAATGCATCATTACAAAAGTTGTTTTCTGAACTAGGATTTTAAGAAATTTCAGTGGTTAGATATTTAATTCCATTGCTGTTGTATTTAATCTTTTTATAAAAGCCTTTTTTGATAACTGATATAACCAGAGATAGATGTGATTGTATGATATAATCATGAGTGTTAATCTGTAACACAGAATTTGGAGAAGCAACCCCTTTCTATATAAATAGAGCTTGTTTGTTTTACTGATAGAGATAGGTTTTCAAAAATACTGTATATTCAATCTGTTTTCATAAGTAGTTGTACAACTAAATTCATGCAGCCAAATGATCTTTGGCTTTCTATCTCTTAGAACAGAAACCTACCAAAGCTGTAATCATTTTGATAACTATTAATGTTATGATATGAATATATATTTAAAGTTTGAAACCTGTAGTTGTTTTTACATGTAAGAACTTCTATCTAAAGTCTCTCAATATTAGCCTAGACTGGGGTTGCCATCCTTTTGGACCTCAGGGACCACCAAATTCATAATTTTAAATCCCATGGACCACTCATATGAATTTTGACTGATGGTGGCTTGCTGACATTGGTGGGAAAGTCAGTCCCATATTCCAGAGCTGCAGTAGTCATAGGACTGGCCCTTTAGTCATCCTGGAGCAGCTGCTCCTCCATACAGGTGCACCGGCTTGCCCTGGACTGGAGGAGCTGCTCCGGGATGACCAGTCTTGTGACTACTGCAGCTCTGGAATATGGGACTGACTTTCCCACCAACGTCAGCAAGCCACCCCTCCCCCACCATTGATCTTACCTTCCAATTCCAGCTAGTGTGGCTCTACTAAAGGTAAGGTTTGCGCTTGCTGAAGGGTGGGGGCCAGCAGGTGGGCGGGCCATGTGTCCCTGTGCAGCTTGGATTAAGTGCTTTAGGGGGAGTGCTTTGCGGGGGACATTTCTCTGCGGACCATCAAATTTTTTGGGGGAAAGGGGCATGTCGGATGATGAGGGCCTCATTCCCGATCAACCGATGTTTACGGGTCTGTTCCGCCCTCAATTATTTAAGTCACTCTTGTTCAAGGCTAAGAACACCGTACACCTTGATAAATCGATTCCCTCTTCACAACCAGCAGTTTTACAGGAGGAGTCAGAGGACTTAATTTTTTCCCAACCAGTTACTGAGGTGGATGTAATCCCAGTTCCACACATGTTCTCTGACCTGGTACAAAAACAATGGGCTTCCGCAGTGGTGTACCCCACCCCCACGGGATACGATAGGAAGTTTTACAACCTGCCACCAGACTTTTCCAACTCCCTAAACACACCAGAAGTCGATGATCTAGCCGTAGCCATAGCATCTTCCTCAGCTATTCCCAGTGAAGCAGAGGAGGCGCTTAACCTGGAAGACAAGAGAGCTGAGTTAGCTCTTTGTATAGCACATCAGTCAGATGTGTGGGCCATAAGAGCAGCTACGGCCGCATCTTTTTTTACCAGAGCCTCCCTTAGGTGGCTTCACCACCTGAGGGAAACCATACTACTCTCTAATACAAGAGCACATCAGGACATTGCCAAACTGATAGCTGCCGCAGAATTCTCTGCGGACGCAACATTCAGTGTGGTTTAATTTTCATTAAGAGCCATAGCATCCCAGGTTACAGCACAGCAATTACTATGGCTCAAACATTGGCAAGCTGACACCAAACACAGAGTAGAAGCTTGCCTCATCTCCCATTTCGGGAGACAACTTGTTTGGCTCTGCCCTTGATCGGCTCCTGATAGAAACCAGAAGTAAGAAAAAGATCTTCCCCTCTCTTTTTCATAAACCAGACAACAGGAATACCTAGTCCTTTCAAAGGGGTTCCTTTCGTCCCTTCTATCAGGGACCATATTCCCCAAGATTCCAGAGAGCCTCAGGATACAAATAGGGGCAGCAGTCAGAAAGATCAGACTTGGGGGATAGAAATAGAAGGGGTGGACAAGGAAAGAGACTGTTCCATGGGGCAGGAAACGGCATTCTGCCATCCCAAATAGGGCCAATGTTGAGGCTCCCATTGGCAGATGGATGAAATTCTTTGGTGGTCACCAAATAATTCCACCAATTCTTTGGTGGAATGGGATTCCTCTACTTCTGACTCTTGGGTCAGGAATACCATCAGATTCAGTTTGGCTCTGGAATTCCAATCCACACCCCCAAATGTCTTCATAAAATGCCCACTTTCTAAGGACCCTGTTAAAAGAACTCTTATGCAGACAGCTATCCACCATCTGCTGGAGATGTGGTCCATTCAACCAATGGCACCGGATCAACAAGGGCATGGCTTCTACTAACACTTTTTTGTCCGAAGAGTTCAGGGGTGGTGGAGGGAAGTTTTGGATTTACGACTCAATCGCTTTCTGGTGTACCAAAAGTTTAAAATGAGCACATTGCAATCTATTCTGCTCAGCATCAGACGGGGACATTCTAATGTCTATAGATCTAAAAGAGGCATATTTACACATCCCAATTAGGCCCTCAGATTTCCTCAGATTTTGTTATAACAATCTCAGATTCCTCAGATTTTGTTATAACAATCTACATTTTGAGTACATCTGTTAGGAATAACAAGGTTACCTAACGTAGTTTGGGTAAAATAATATATATAAACTATGATAGTAAGTTTAAGTGTGTGTCACTTTAAACTGCAAAGCATGTAATTTTGGGTGCGGTTGTGAAACCACCATAACAGGGAGCAAGAGAACTTGCTGGATTGCTGGATTGCTTGCCGGATTGATGGTTTGCTAACTGCGTGTCTGCTGAGTTTTGAACGTCGAAGGAAGAAAGGAGGTTTGACTTCTTCATAGCTCTTCCTTTTGGTTTAGCATCCACCTCCAGGACCTTTACTAAGGTTCTGGCAGCACTGGCTGCCTATCTCAGGGGTAGACCCATCCGACTGCAGTGTTATTTTGATGACATTTCACTTTTGTCATTATCTACTCAACAGGCTGTAATAGATACATAGATCTCCTTACGGTCCCTCCAACAGCACAGTTTTTCCATAAACTGGGCAAAGTGTCACTTAACTCACTTAATTCACTTGGGTGCCATTATAGACACCGTGGAAGGGAAGGTTTTCCTCTCTCCAGATAGGCAAGAAAGCATTAGGCAATTGGCTCAGGAGATCAGAACACTCAAACAGGTTCCCTTGGCTCATTTATCTAAATTATTGGGGAAAATGATCTCCTGCATCTCTATTGATACTTGGGCCCGGCTTCATGCAAGAACCCTACAATGGTTCCTGCTTCCATACCAACGGTCAGGAAGAAGCAACTCCTGGGTCACTGTACCATCGAAGGTCCTGATATCCCTTCACTGGTGGACCGTTCCGACCATCAACAAAGGTTGCCATTTCAAGGACCCCCTCAGATTGACCATCATAACAGATGCCAGTCTGTTTGGATGGGGAGCACACTTCCAGTCCCTTACAGCTCAGGGACATTGGTCCATACCAGAACAATCATACAGCATAAAGTGGTTGGAACTCAGGGCAGTCCACCTGACTCTTCTCAGTTTCCTTCCATAGATTTGGACCCAACACATCCTCATCTTAACCAATAACGTCACAACGAAAGCCCACATAAACAGGCAGGGGGGTACCCACTTGAGACAACTCATGAGGGAAGCGGAGAGATTGTGCTTTTGGGCAGAAAGGAATTTGCTCTCCAAGGCAGAGCATATCTCAGGTCTGTCAAATATCCAGGCAGACTGGTTGAACAGGGCCATGGTTGATCAGTTGGAGTGGCACCTGCATCCAACTCTGTTTCAAGAAGCAGTCCAGAGATTCAGTCAACCAGTCATAGACCTGTTCGCCTCAACTCTCAACTCCCAAAGTTGATCTCGAAGTACCAGTCTCAAGGAGCGGAGAACATCAACACTCTCCGTTGTCAGTGGACCCCAGGACTTCTATATGCATTTCCCCCTCTTCCGGTGATTCCCAAGGTGATCCAAAAGCTTCTGGAAGAGAAATAGGAGCTGTTGTTGGTAGCCCAGACGGCCGTGGTTAGCAGATCTAAGGGATCTGTCATCAGCGGAACCATGGAGAATCCCGCCGGACAGAGTCTTGCTGTCCCAGGGTCTGATTCAACACCCAGACCAGCAATGATTCCACTTAGCCGTATGGAGATTGAGCGGAGACATCTGAAATGAGAAAAGCTTTCAAACAAAGCTTTCAAACACCATCCAGGCAGCCAAGCACCTTACAACAAATCACATATACAATGCCACATGGAATATTTTTTGTAGATGGTCTGCTAAATCTCATATTGATCCCACCTCTCCATCAGTGGCACAAGTGCTAGAGTTCTTACAAGAAGACCTGGACAAGGGTCTCTCACCGAACACTTTGCAAAGATAGGTGGCGGCCCTAGATTCGGTTGTCTCCTGGGGAGATCTGCGTTCCATTTCCCATCACCCAAGCATTTGCAGCTTTATCCATGGTGCCACAAATTTATGGCCTCCAGTGCTACACTGTTATCCAACTTAGGACCCTAACAAGCTTCTCATCATTCTCACAAAGTGCCCCTTGAGCCCCTGCAGACTACAAGTCTCCACCTTCTAACATACAAGGTGCTTTCTTGGTAGCAATTTTGGGTGCTAAAAAGGCATTTGATAATGTAAAATGGAGTTTCATTTTGCAACAAATTAAGTATATGGGTTTTGGGCAAAAATTCTCAAATGTAGTATCGGCAATATACAATAAATGAAGCCAGGATATTGATAAATGGTCATACAGCAAATAAATTTGAAATACAAAAAGGAACAAGACAGGGATGTCCATTATTGCCATTATTATTTATTCTGACACTAGAGGTATTAACAAGAACAATCAGGAAAGAAGCGGAAATAAAGGGGTTAAAAATAAAAAAAGAAGAGTACAAATTACAAGCCTTCGCTGACGAAGATCCACAAAATTTGGGACCAAAACTCACAGAGCAATTAGAAGAATTTGGAGAAGTTAAGGGGCTAAAAGTTAATAGGCAAAAACCTAAAATACTTACGAAGAATATGACAAATAAACAAAAAGAAATTTTAACTAGGATAATGGACATCCAGATAAAGTTAAATACATGGGTATTATGATTTCGGCAAAATGTGCAACACTTAAGGAGTATAATTATACTCCATTAATTAAACAATTAATGGAAGATTTCAGAAAATGGGATAATTTAAGGTTTTCTTTCATGGAGAGAATAGCATCCATAAAAATGAATACATTACCAAAATTATTGTTTCTTTTCCAAAATGCTCCTGTAAAATTGGAAAAAAAATTTTTTTGATTAATTGGACAAATTAGTATCGCAATTTATATGGCAGAAGAAAAAGCCCAGAATCAAGCTAAACTTGTTGCAGGATGCTACCAAAAGGGCAGGACTTGGCCTACCTGATTGGGAATTGTATTATAGAGCGGCTACTTTGAGCTGGGTTAAAGACTGGATAAACGTTAAGAATAAAGGAATGTTAACACTAGAAGGATACAATCTACAAGCAGGGTGGCATGTCTTCCTGTGGCAAGACAAACAATAAGTTCATGGATACTTCCAAAGGCATAAAATTAGGCAGGCTCTATTAAACGTATGGAATAAAACCAAAGAACAAATATATGTTGAAATACCAAATTGGTTATCCACATTAGAATCATTAATGCACCCACACGTACTTCATCAGGGGGGAGGTCATTACACATGAGGATATATTAGATGTGAAGGGAGAGTTAAAAACAAGGCAAGAGTTGAAAGACTTGGGATTGGAGATAGAATGGTGGGTTTATTTGCAATTACAATCAAGTTATGGTAAAGATATGAAAGAATGGGGAATTAGTAGGTGGAAAACAAAATTAGATAAAATACTATTGGGAACAGATGAGAAATTGATTAAAAAATTTATAAAGTCCTATTGGAATGTAAATTGGAAAAAGTAAAAGTAAAAGAAACAATGTTGGCCTGTATGAAAGATTTTGGATATGGCATAAATTTGAATGATTGGTGAACCTTATGGGATAGAAATAAAAAAATAACTTTGGCAGCACCATATAAAGAAAATTTATATAAAATATTTTACCGATGGCACATCCCACCATTAAAATTGTCAAAAATTTATCCGAAACTATCCCCCAAATGTTGGAAATGCAATAAAGAAATTGGAACATATTATCACTTATGGTGGAATTGCAAAAGAGCCCAAATATATTGGTTGAAAATTAGAAATTGAATAGAAGAGATGTGTACAATTAAAAGAGAATTTAGGCCTGAAATCTTACTGGGAATTAATATGGGAGACTATAATAAAGATGTCACATACCTAATAGTCCATGTCACTACTGCTGCAAGGTTAGCTTTTGCCCAAAGATGGAAAGGTAATGAAAATAATGAGGAAAATTTGGATGCACACTGAAATGGATAAATTAACTCAAAGAATTAAAAAATAAGACTGAATCTGATTATTATAAAATTTGGGAGAAGTTTTACCACAGGTTGAAAAGAAGGAACGAATAAGTGTATCAAAGATGTGTGTGTGTGTATTATTCTTTATATTTGTCATTTGGTGATGTAAGATAAGCAGGTGTGTCGGGATGTATACACAACATTCATTGTTTTAAAATGTTTTTCCTTTTTGTTCGACTAATAAAATATTTTTTTTTTCTCGCGGACCATCAGTGGTTCCGCCCACCAGTTGGTGACCATTGGCCTAGACTACTGTTGAAACATATCATCGCAGCTTTAGATGCCTCTTGAGACCTTTTGTTATCATTATTTGTGGAAACGGAAATGACACTGAAATTCTAAATCTTATGTTTTACTGAAATTACTAGGGTTTATTTGCAAATACATTTTAGAATTGTGTTCTATATATCTCAAAATGAGATAGTTATTCAGATTTGTGCTCACTTCTTTATTGTCACATTAAGAAATAAGAGCATTTTTCTGTCAATGAATTATACTGTATAATACCCCATTGATATTTATTTTATGTGTTACAGTTAAAAGCCAGTTCAGTCCCATCAGCGTGTCACATAATTAAAAAAAAACAGCACAGAGATATTTTTTAAATATCTTCACAATCCTTCATGTGCATTAATGGTCTTTGGGGAACACTTCTCACATTGACAGTAAAATTCTGCTATGTTTCAAAAGCAGGTTCCCATACATTATAGACTTGATTTTTAAGGATGTTACGCTGTTGTATTATATAGATTTTTAAAAATGTGTATTATGATATTGAGGCTATTACAACTTTTGTTTTCATTCTTTCTTCAAGATACCCAGAAAGTGGCATTGTGGAAATGAATGTCCATAATCTGCGCCCTCGAGCAAGAACTATTTTGAAATGGAAGGAATTACATGTAGGTGATACAGTAATGGTTAATTACAACGTAGAGAGTCCAGAAGAAAGAGGATTCTGGTTTGATGCAGAAATTACCTCTTTGAGAGAAATTTCAAGGACTAACAAAGAGGCTTATGCCAAAATTATGCTGGGGTAAGATTTTATTGATTGATACTACAGTTTATCTACATTTTTTACATTATTTCAGTAAATAAAACCTTTCAGTATAGCACAACACTTGTAATTTCTTTCAATGTTATTTTTATAGCAATAAGTTAAACACAATATTGCCCTGTCTTTCTAATATTAGATTTATATCCTACTTTCATTTTGGGACTCAAGTCAGCATACATGGTGCCCTATCCTCCCATTTCCCCACTTCCCCCCACCCAGAACAATAATTTGTGAAGTAGGTTGGATAAAGAGAGTGTGACTTGTCCAAAGTCATCCAATGCATCTCCATGCCTGGGAGTAGACTAAAACCAGGGTCTTTCTTTCTCTCGCTCAACACCTTAACTATTATATCATGCTTTCATTCATGTTGTTCTTTTTCCAACTATTATTTGAAATATGTAAAGTACAATTCTGGAGAAGTTTGCTCAGTAGTAAATTCTGTTGAATTCATTACTGACTTACTTTTGATAACTCAATATAAATCAGCCTGATTTTCTTCATAATGGTAGATCTGGTTTTGTAGCACAGTGGACACAATTTACACAGAAATTAAGATTCTTATATTTTGATTTTTAGAAATACCATGAAATTACAAAAGGAAACGATACACCAAAAATATGACAGCATTGTAGTGATTTCTGTGTTTCAGGAACATAGCAAGACATTTCAACCATGTTATGTTTCTGATTTTCCAGATCATTTTGGCTTTTGGGAAATAAAAGAGTATGCAAATGGAGTATTTCACTGTGGTAATTTTGCTTTCCAGAAGGAAGCATTCTCTTTTTATATAGTTAATCAGTGTTCCCAAATCCGAAGTAGACTTAGGTCTCAGAACTGAACTTGGCGAAAAAAGAAATTACTCAGCACAGAAAAATTGGCTGAATTAGCAGTTTGGACAAGAGCCAAGAGGAGGAGGTGGATGTATCTACTCTACTCCTTTCTCCTCAGCTTAAATGTTTTTTTGCACTTTGCAACAAGTCACCAGCTCATTAGTTTTCTTTCTCTCAGATTACACCTATTTCAGCATTCTCATAATCCTGTGGAATTAAATATTTTGGCAATGTACTGATCTTCATTGTGATAGCAGAGGACTGCCAATATCCTGAAAGAGAAGAGCCTTGCTGTAAAATCAGGAAGAATAATAAATAGGATGAACGCATCTGCAAAAAAAGTGATAATAGGGAAAAGCAGCACAGTTAAACCTTAAATATTTTATTTTTTCTTACATCAGCAGACTCTGAATATCTCTTTGAATGCATTAGAAAAGGTAAAGTTATTCATAAGTTTTCTTCATGGAAGCACCTCTAGTCCTTTGTTCCTGGAAGTGTATAAAGCTAATGCTTGCTAATACTGAAGAAAAATTAAAAGCAATTTACATTTGAGATATATTATAAATCCTGGTGTATATACTTGAGTCATTTTTGCCCACCTAATTGATGCTACAATTAGCAAGTGTGTAGCCATATGAAATAAATAAATAAATAAAGTAAAATAAATTATTTACAGTTACTATTTCAATCATTAAAAAACCCTAAATGATGAAGCTATTAGAGGTATTTTGAGTATGAAGTATGTTTCAAATTTAGGCAAACTTTATTGCTGGCAATCTGTTTATGTAATGTGTGGCAATTCATGATAAAAACTAAATTTGAATATGCAGCGTTGCCCATAAAGCAGCATAAGATACTAATAAGGGATTTATGTGAAGGGATGTAATTTATGCAGGAGACTCCTTTTTGAAGACAAAAAAATAAGCAAGTTAGATGGTTAACCTTATGTTTTTCTGTATGGAACTCTTGCAATATTATATAGTGATAGGAAGGCTAATTAGAAGGTGTATTTCATTAATTTAACTACTATCCAGTATTATGCTCTGAAAACATAAAGAGTATTTCCTGCTAGAGTTGAATATGCTTGTCCATTTAATTACACTGAAATAAATGAACAAATATTACTTGTCCAAAATAAAGAATCAGATCTTTAATCAAATTTTAACTTTTAACTTCATGGTTCTGATATAGATGTCAGCCGATCAGTTATGCTAACATCTTGTTCTTTAATCTTTTTTCTTTGATTTCCCTGATTTCTAAATATGTTTTATTGTTGGCTCTTTAAAAATATATGCCCTCAAGCATATTAGTATCCTTCTTTACTTTGTTACATTTCTATTAGCATCAAATGAGTTTATTTGAAAGTGCTTTGTATGGTTGTATTTATTTCTATATTGATCATTAAATATATATGGCAAAATGAAAATAAATTTTAGGTTGTTGATCTATTATTGTTTGATCTATTTTCTGGTTGATGGTATTGCTTATTTGTGATTTTTTTCTTAATATAGTTAATATGTAAATTGTTAATGTTATAGTATGATATTACAAGTAGATGCGTTATTTGCTTTTCTGTGAATATAATATTAGTGAATATTTTCTGGATTAATATACAGTAATAATATTGCTGTTTCATAAATGAGTTTGAAGCATGCTTTTATTTAGTTTTTAGTTCAGTCCCTGAATCTTATTCAAAAATATAATGTATACTTGCACAGTAATTTCATGTTGTGTTCCATTGGATAGCATTCAATTAGACTGAGATAAATTCAGTTGAATTTTTTTTTATAAAAGTTATCTTTTAAGACAAACATATGTACAAACAAAACATAAAATCATAAAACCATCTTCCATTTTATATACATACAGTGTGTCAGTTGGTTACAAATCTTTTGTGTTATCCTTTCGTAGTCATTACTCACAGTTTATATAATTTTTCACATTGTCAAAGTAACATATGCTTATATATTTATCAGTTATTAATCATCCATGACTAAACTATTTCTTCCATCATTTTATATGAGATATTCCAAATTCTATTTTAAAATTTACATTGTACTTTCATCCAATGATTATATATGTCTATATTAAATTTTATATCAATCTATTGAACTTCTATTACAAAATTATCTCTTACGTTACCATGTCTGTTTGTCCAACCATTGATAAAACAAATCCCATATCATATAAAATTACTTATCTTCTTGCTCTCTAATTTCAAATGTCAATTTACTCACTTCAGCACAGTCCATAATTTTCTTAATACCTTTCTCATGCATAGGTATTTTTTCATTTTTCCAATTTTTAGCAAATACAATTCTAGCTGCTGTTAAAACATTTACAATCAAATATTTCAGCTCTGTATTGTATATTTCCGGTATAATTCCCAATAAAAAAAATATCTGGTTTAAAGTCTATCTGTTATTTTATCATTTTTTCCAACCATGTATGGATTTTAGTCCAATATCTTTTTGCATCCGAGATGTCCACCACATGGACATCAGGTATCTGATGACATTTCCAACATTTATCCAATTTGTTCTTAAACATTCTTGCAATTCTCGTCGGGGGTAGGTGCCACCTGTAAAACATCTTACACAAATTTTCTTTATATGCAGTTGACACTGTCATTTTATAATTTTGAGACCACAATTTTTGCCATTTCTCTAAATCAATCCCATATCCAAAAATGTTCCTCCAAGCAATCATCATTTGTTTGACTTGTTCTTCCTCCAACTTAAATTCTAATAAATGTCCATAAAGTTTTTTAATTACCTTTTCATCAGTACCCATCAGAATTTTATCTAATTCAGTCGACTTAACATAAATATCTTCTGTTTTAAAATCTTTATCAAATCTAGATTGTATTTGCAAATATGAAAACCGATTCATTTTTACACCTTGTTCTTCCAACACTTGCATAGATTTAAGTTCACCCTTTTCATTCAATATCTCGCCATATCTAACTGTTCCTTTTTATATATTATTGGATAAGAAAAAGCTTTGATAGGAGATATCCATAATGGAATTTTTAAGTAATATTGTCTTTTTATCTTCTCCCAGTTCAAAAACAATACCTCTCTAATGTAATGTCTTCTAAAATACCCCTGTGTTTTAGTTCTCTTATACCAGAGGAAGGCATGCCATCCCAGCAGCAAGTCATGCCCTTTCAAGGAATAATCTACTGTTCCTTAATGTTATCCATTCCTTTACCCACATCAAATTTGTTGCTTGATAATATACTCCCAGTTAGGCAAGGCAAACCCTTCTCTTGTTCTTGCATCTTGTAACAGTTTAAGTTTTATTCTCACTTTCTTGCCCTGCCAAATAAATTTCAGCACAATTCTATTTAAGTCTTCAAAAAACCCTTTCCCTAGTCGAGTTTGAATTGTCTGGAATAGATATAAAATTCTAGGCAATACATTCATCTTAATTGTAGATATTCTCCCAATCAATGATAGTTGTAAGTTTTCCCATTTTGCCAAATCTGTTGCAATCTGCTGTTTGAGTTTAAGTAATTATCCTCCTTCAGTGTGCTACATCATGGTGTAATATATATCCCTAAATACTTAACCTTATTTGTGACCTGTATTTCTAAAACTTCTTCCAACTCTTCGTTTCATCTTGCTAACATATTCTTTGTTAATATCTTTGTTTTATCTTTATTTATTTTTAAACCTGCTACTTTTCCATATTCTTCTATCGTTTCTATTAATTTAGGCGCTGTTTCCAATGGGTCCTCTGATATAAATACCAGGTCATCTGCAAAGACTTGCAATTTATACTCTTCCTTTTTAATTTTCATTCCTTTTATTTCTTTTTCATCTCTGATATTCCTATTCAACACTTCCAATGTTAACACAAACAGCAGAGGTGACAGTGGACAACCTTGTCTTGTCCCTTTTCTTATATCTATGGATTCTCCATTTACCATCACCTTTGCAGTTTGTTTATGATATATCATTTCAATGGCTTGGATAATTTTTTTACCAAAGTCCATTTGTATTAATTGCAGTAAGATGAATTGTCAACTCACATTGTCAAAGCTTTTTGTGCATCTAAAAACATCAAGGCCATTTGCTTTTCAGGATGTGCCTCATAGTATTCCAAAGTGTCCAGAATTATTCTCACTGTCTTTGATTTGTCTCTTTGGCAGAAATCCATTTTGATCAACATGGATAAAGTTATTTAAATATCTTTTCAGTCTTTCTGCCAAGATAGAATCAAAGATTTTGTAATCTGAATTTAGTAGGGATATAGGTCTATAAATTTTAACTTGCTGCAAGTCTGTATCCTCCTTCAGTATAATTGTAATATATACTTTTGATCATGTGAGTTGAATATTTTGTTTCTTAATTTCAGGGGCCCAGAAGATGTAATAAATGATTGCAAACTACGTTTTATAGAAGAAATATACAAGATTGAAAAACCAGGAGCATATCCATTGACATTTGCAGATGGAGAGTTCAAAAGTAGGTAATTGGTCTGCCTATGAAAGGTTTCCCATTTTTGAATAATATTTTAAACATGCCATTATTAAAAGAAATATATTAATATATTTTTCAAATAAATATACAAATCATAGAAATAACTTTATATTAGAGTGTGATTTAGATATTTGTAGAGAAAGATATATGTAGGGAAAACCAGAAGACAATGATTTATTATTTGCAAAGGTTTGCACATTTATGCTGCCACTGCCATATATTTAAATTCTGTTTATTTGCCAACCTCTTTTGCTAATAATTGTCTTTTATAGGCCCAAGGTGGCACTAGAGAGTAATCTTACAGACTTACTTCAGTCCTGAGTACTGTAATAAATTACTGCTTGATTGCATTTAAAGGAAAGAAAAGAAATTATAGGAGGAAGAGGACATAATGAACGAATGCTCAGATGACTTGGATAGTCTTTCTTCAGCAGACATTTCTCTAAGAGACATAATCAACAGCCCAAGTAGCTCTCTTCCACTTGCCCAAAGAACCATCTTTTCCCCAGGTCCTTAGTGAGTAAGGAAAGAGATTTTAGATAGATGAAGAACTGTCTACCAGGGACTCAGCACAACTGTTTTTTTCAATGTGATTTGACATTCCAGGCAACAGCTTCAAAGGAATAAGTTTGGTCTAGTTTAAAGCACCAGGTAAGTAAATAGGAGTGTGATTTCTAGTCCTACTTCAGGCATAAAAGATGATTGGGTGACTTTGGGCCAGTCATTCTGTCTCAACCCAACCCATTTCATGGGCTTGTTGAGGGGAAAAATGAGGAGGAATGAGTATTAGGTATATTAGTTGCCTCAAGTTATTTATTAAAAAAACAAAGGTGCGATAAAAATCTAATAATAATAAATACCTAATATTATTCTCCTATTTTCCCAAAACAACCCTATGAGATGAGTCAGACTGACCAGAGAGAGCGATCCAAAGTTACCCAGCTGGCTTTCAGGCCTAAAGCAGGATTAGAACTCAACAGACTCCCGGTTTCTATCTTGGTGTCTCCTAAGTTAGTATTTTCCTCCAGTTACTTTAAGGAAATAGGCCTTTTGGTGTCTCCTTAGATCAGATACTGATTGAAATCAAGAGGAAGATACTCTTTCTTCTCCCCTCTAAAACCATCAAGTGCAAGAAATCCAGATAGCTGAACTGAATTGCCACCTAAAGAAGCAGCTAATGCACCAGCAACAGTCTAGGGACTAACTCTTCTCTGCCATGTTTGCAGGAGATCCAAATGAGTTATAAGTTATCAAGATCCCTTACTGGAAGGAAAGCTTCACCTCGTCTTCCAATATTGATTTTCCATCTCCACAGATGCCTGGGTGCTTTGCTTAGTTTATATATATAGGACCATGTGTCCCTGTAGTTTTAAATATTTCTACAGGCATTGTGGGAAATCAGTAAGACAATACGCATTTTTAGTAATATGGTAACATTTTGTCTGCCTTTTATTTACGTGCATCAAGACACCAAAAATGTGTGATCTAGCTCTCTGTGCAAATTTATTCTGGCCAATAACAAAGAGTGAACACTTCATAGTTCATGATCTTGAATGAATGACTGTCTGGTAGCCTGCAATTGCTTGCATTTAAATTTGTTTTCCTGGTGGCTGTCACTCCAGGAAGTCAAGCTAGGGAATTTTGATGATCATTGTATTTGCTTTTTCAATGCTTATTAATATTTTCAATATTTGTTGGTTTATATAATTAATTTTCTGTGCAGCTGGTGTTCAAGACTCTTTTTAATCACCTTATTTCCCTCACTCTCTCTTTTTTCTTTGCAGGGAAGAGTGGTCCTGAATGTAAACATTGCAGAGCTGACCCAGATAAAGAATGTCGATTTTGTTCTTGTTATTTATGTGGGGGGAAACAGGATGCACACATGCAACTTCTCTGTGATGAGTGCAATATGGCTTACCACATATATTGTCTGAACCCACCACTTAGCAAAATACCAGAAGATGAGGACTGGTAAGAAACACATGCGCGCGTACACACACACACACACACACACACACACACAGTCCATATATATATATTCAGTTTTATTGCCAATATAATTAAAATTAATTGATAGAGGCTGTTATTTCTAATGCCCTTCTAGTGCTAAAAGAATGGGAAAAATCATTTTTTTCCTCTACACTCTAAATACCAGATGAAATCATACTACAGGGGTCTCCAACCTTGGCTCCTGGAAGCCTGGCGGACTTCAACTCCCAGAGTTCCAAGCCAGCTGGCTGTGGAATTCTGGGAGTTGAAGTCCACCAGGCTTCCAGGGGCCAAGGTTGGAGACCCCTGTCATACTAGTAACCCTTATTTATATATTTTATGCTTTTAGCTTTAGAAATTCTTGGAGTTCTTATATGTGATATTAGATATTGAAACCACTGCATAGTAACCATAAGCTTGATGCTCCTCTTCCTTTTACCAGCAAGAGTTTCTAAACAAAGATCAATTCCTTCTGTAATTTATAGATGTGAAAATTCAGATTTTTGCTTTACTGTTGTACTCAGAATTGAAAGAGATCGTTTGTTCATAATCTTCAGCTCTGTGATTTACTTAGCTACTTCTTCTGACAGGAACCAAATAGAAGCTGTGTTTACCGGGAGATTTCAGTTCATTCCAAATCTTCAGAATTTCAAAATAATTACAGTCTTTTAGGAACTGCAGTCTTTAGAAGCTAAATTTGGAATATCATATATTTTTTGTAAAACGATGAATTTTGCAAGTATTTGCTGAGATGGTAGGGTTTTTTTTTTTTGTTCTGCTTATCGTAGAGAATATCCAGGAGTTGTTGAGCATAAAACCTGTCTAATTAGGGGAACTATCATTCAACAGTTCTTGCTCAAAATCAAGGCTTAATTGTCTTGGACAGTGTAATTGTTATATTGTTCGCTTAGCCAGCTGCTACCAAATGTGAAAGTTAGATGCTTATCCTAAACCTGCAGCTGCAGGAGAGAACGATGATCACAGCTTCCCTCATGTAATTTCTTTTCCACTGGAGAAATCTATCAGATTTGTCCTAGTTTGTTTTTGTTTCTTAATGCTGTAATGATAATATGGGATCATGGTTTAATTTTGCATTTTATAGAACACAGTGTCAAAACCAAGCTTAAAGCCAAGAGAGAAGCAACAAATTATATCTAATTTTGCCCTGTTTATTTCAAGACCAAACCCCTCATACAATATTTACGGTTAGAACAGCCCCATCTCATAATATTGGAGGGAATGCTCCCCTGTGATCGCATGATTGCAGTCTAGGTGCTTGGTAACCAGTTTCTATGAATGATCACATGGTTGCCACCTGCCACCTAACCTAGCAGCTTCCCCAGAAAGTCAGTGGGGAAGCTGTCAGGAAAGTCTCAAGTCATTGGGATAAGTCTTCCCCACCTGTGTACTTTCCCCCTAGTTAGTCCTTCTGTGTCAGCCATTAGTGCATGGCTCTTTTCATCCTTCTCTGCATTCCCTTCCTCACCCAGCATTAGCCACCTACCCAGCTGCCAGTCTAGGACTTGCAACTTTCCACTGGCTTCCCCACTGACATTGGCTATGGGAAGCCAGCAGGAAGTTGCCCTCATGTAACAACCATAGTTGTTTCAGTTAATGAAGGCAACAGATATTGAAGGGATTGCCATCGTTAAGTGATATGGTCACGCTTTATGACTGCATCAGTAAGCGGTAGAAATTCCAGTCCCAAATATCATCATAAGCCAAATTATCTAGTATGGACCTTGAATTGAGACTTTGGAGGTTTAATCAGTCATGGAGTTCGCTGGATGATGTTGTGTCAATTTGTAAATTAAATCTCTGTTACACGATACTATGACGATAAAATTATAGTCACGAAGAAAAAATAACATATAAATGCAATAAATAAATAATATCCATAGGATTAAAAGAAGAAAGGGGTTTACAAGAAATTTCAAGAAATGTAAATATGAAATATAAACCCACAAGGAGTTGTGTTTCAGATGCATATTGCAAAAAAATTCCTATGTTGATATTATTCATATTTTATTTATAGTTTAATAGATTAATAGATTTCAAAATAATTAATGTTTTAGGTACTGTCCTTCATGTAAAAATGATTCGAACGAGGTTGTAAAAGCTGGGGAAAAGCTCAAACAAAGTAAAAAGAAAGCAAAGATGCCATCTGCCTGCACTGACAGCCAACGAGATTGGGGCAAGGTAAATATGGTTTAGATACCTTTGAATGTATTCTCTCTAAACATTTATTTGTTTCCTTACCTATAAACTTCAGACAATTTCAAGAATCTAAAAAAGTTTTAAAAAATGTTTCCTAATGTTCTCCATAGTGTCATAATCCAAGTATGAAATGTAATTCCCACATAAAAAATAAATAAATAATAACATTAAAAAATAAAACAAAAACCCAGAAACAAAAACTCAGACAAGTTACCTGAAGTCACTAGTAGCTGCTACTTCCTCCATCTCAAAATAACATTTTTTAATTCAGTTTAAACATCATACTACAGTATGATTTTTAGTAAACATAATATGGAATTGAAATCATGATTAGGAGCTGTAATTAATGATGTGCTTTTTTTCCTTCCATTTTGCTAGCAAAGTCAAATGAACGTTGTTATTTTAGAGTGGTTTTTAAAATTAAATTACAGTCATTTTTAAAAATCTGGTTTGTTTGTTTGTTTATTTATTTATGCCACAGAACCTCAAATTAATTATTTACAATATCTTTTGCATTTATTTTATATTACTATGGCACTTAGATTCTAATTACATGAAAATAGATGTTTTAGTTCTTTTAGCATATTGTATTATTTAGATTATTTCTCAAACATGATATTTCAATGCTTTGTATGTGGAATGATTTTGAAAAAGAGTATTTCAGATATTCAGTTAGTTGAAAATACAAGAGTGAAGATGGATAATACTTGAATTAAAGTCTTGGGTTCTGATCAGTTTTTGGGTGCAATTTAATAAACCTATGAAGTTTTAGGTAGCTTGCCCCATGTCACCTAAAAAACTTCCCTGCATCACTGTGAACCGATCTCTTTTTTTAAAAAAATAGTGAGATGAGGATTAATAATGGAATTTAATCGAGACAGCTGACTGGTTCCAATGAAATATTTTGTTATACCTATTTGGGATGGAAAATTCTGAAAATTTTAATTAAAATGTATGTTATGAAATATCTAAATATAATCGTCCACATTTATCAATAATGATTGGGCCAGGACCACCCTCATTCAGTGATAATAAAGCATAAAGTCTTGTGATCATGCTGAATAATTACAGCAGTTCTAGTAAACAATTTAGTTTTTATGCTATCTTTTATGTGCTGCCAGTATGGAAGTTTGCTGATTTTATAGTAGTAGCTCTTCTCAAAAAAAAATTAACAAAGCCAACTGTGATAATTTTTTAAATAGATCAACAGCCTGGTTTCAAAACAGCTCTTGAATACCCTTATTTCAATAAGCTATGAACTAAAACATTGCTGAGACCAATATTTGTTCATAAACTTTCAAAATTACTATGATTAATTGCTTGCTTTGTTCTCTTGATGGTAGGGCATGGCCTGTGTTGGCCGTACTAAGGAATGCACTATAGTTCCTTCTAATCATTATGGACCTATACCTGGTGTTCCTGTTGGAGCAACATGGAAATTTAGAGTGCAAGTATGTAGACATATTTTCTATATATTGTTTTTTTATTCTTGTTTCACCATTGTGTCATTTGCATGAGTGCATAAATCATTACTTGGGTTTTTAATGTAATATTTGAGGTCAGTTAGTTTTTATGTTGTACTAGTAGCTGCTTTTGAAATTTTCCCATTGTCATGCTGATTTATTGACAGGATCCCATCAGTATATTAGTATAAGATAATCTTTTGTGATCCTGTGTTAATATCTTTTTTTTAAAAATAATTTTATTGATTTTCTACAAACAAACAAGACAAACAAAACATTAAAACATCAACTCTCATATGTACATCCAGCGTGTCGGTTGGTTCATCAGTTTTGTGCATTCATTTTGTAGTCTCAATTACAGTTATGTTACATAACAACTCATATTGTCAATCCAAACTTATATATCCTAATATCGCTATTAAAAAAACAACTTTTGACAATACTTTTAATTATTCATGCTTTATGAGATAATAATACTTTAAACAGTTTATTCTGTAACAAATCATATATTCATTCCAAATCAATCCTAAAAACACTTTATAAATATAGTGTCAAATAATAAAGACAAGAAAAAAAGTAAAGATATTCCTTACTGTCTGACATTCTAAATATTCTATTATCGTATTTTATCATCCAGCCATTGATAAAAAAGATCCCAAATTTCATAAAATTGTTTATCCTCTTGCTCTCTAATTTCAAATGTCAATCTACTCATCTCAGCACATTCCAGTATTTTCTTAATAATTTTTTCCTGTAATGGTATTTTCTCATTCTTCCAGTTTTTAGCAAATACAATCCTAGCCACTGTTAATATATTTACAATCAGGTATTTCAAATCTTTACGATATGTATCAGGTAAAATTCCCAATAAAAATATCTCTGGTTTCAAGTCTATGTGTTTCTTTGTCATTTTTTCCAACCACATGTGAATTTTAGTCCAATATTTTCTGGCGTCCTCACAAGTCCACCACATATGGTAATAAATGAGCCAGGTATCTGATGACATTTCCAGCATTTTTCAGATTTGTTCTTAAACATTCTTGCTATTCTTGTCGGGGGAAAGTGCCACCTGTAAAACATCTTATACAAGTTTTCTTCATATGCTGTTGACATTGTCATTTTATAATTTTGAGACCACAAGTTTTGCCATTTCTCTAAATCAATCCCATATCCAAAATTCTTCCCCCAAACAATCATAGTTTCTTTAACTTGTTCTTCCTCTAATTTAATTCCCAGTAAATAACCATATAATTTTTTAATCACCTTCTCATCAGTACCATCAAGATCTTATCTAAGTCAGTCTGTTTGTCATAGAATCCCTCCTTTTTAGAATCTTCATCATACCTTGAATGTATTTGCGCATATGAAAACCAATTCATCCTTATACCTTATTCCTCTAAGTTTTGAATCGATTTAAGTTCACCCTTTTCATCCAATATTTCCCCATATCTAACTGTTTGTTCCTTCTTATAAATTATAGGATAGGAAAATGCTTCAATGGTCGATAACCAAACTGGAATTTTCAAATAACATTGTCTTTTTATCTTCTCCCAGTTTAACCACAGAGACTCCCGTACATAATGCCTTCTAAAATAACCCTGTGTTTTAGTTCCCTTATACCATAAAAAAGCATGCCAGCCCAACAGCAGATCATGACCTTCCAGTGTCAACAATCTAGCCTTTCTTAATGTTATCCATTCTTTGACCCACATCAAACTTGCAGCTTGATAATACAATTCCCAATTAGGCAGGCCAAAGCCTCCTCTAATTCTAGCGTCTTGCAAAAGCTTTAGTTTTATTCTCGGTTTTTTACCTTGCCATATAAACTTCAACATGATTTTATTTAAATCTTCAAAATAGTCTTTTCCAAGCCTAATTGGTATTGTGTGAAACAGAAATAGAATTCTGGGTAAAATATTCATCTTAATTGTTGAAATTCTCCCTATTAATGACAATTGCAAGTTTTCCCATTTCTTCAAGTCTGTAGCTATCTGTTGTTTAAGTTAAATATAATTATTCTCTTTTAATGTGCTACATCTTGCTGTCAAATATATCCCCAGATACTTAACCTTATTCGTAACTTGGATTTTCAAAAGGTCTGCCAGTTCTTCTCTTTGTCTCAGTAACATGTTTTTGTCAAAATCTTTGTTTTAGCTTTATTTATTTTCAAACCAGCCCTTTCACCATATGTCTCTATCTTTTCCAATAACTTTGGAGCTGTTTCTAGCGGATCTTCCAGAATAAAAGCTAAGTCATCAGCAAAAGCTTGTAGTTTGAATTCTTCCTTTTTAATTTTCATTCCTTTTATGCTTTTATGATCCCTAATATTTCTATTCAACACTTCCAAAGTCAACACAAATAGCAAAGGAGATAGGGGACATCCTTGTCTTGTGCCTTTTCTTATATTAATAAAATCTGTAAGTTCCCCCTCCATCATAACCTTTGCTGTCTGTTTATTGTATATGGCTTCTACTGCTTGAATAAATTTTCTGGCAAAACCCATCTGTTCCAATAGTAATAACATAAATCTCCAGTTCACGTTATCAAATGCCTTTTGAGCATCTAGGAATATCAAAGCCATTTGCTTTTCAGGATGAGCCTCAGAGTATTCCAAAGTATCCAGGATTACTCTTATATTGTCTCTGATTTGTCTCTTTGGCAGAAATCCATTTTGATCTGGGTGGATAAAATTATTTAAATATTTTTTAAGTCTTTCTGCTAAAATTGAAGCAAAAATTTTATAGTCTGCATTCAATAAAGAAATAGGTCTATAGTTCTTAATTTGCAGTGGGTCAGCCTCTTCTTTTGGAATAAGTGTAATATAAGCCTCTGACCATGTTTTGGGCATCATCTTCTTTAACATAACTTCATTCATAACTTCAAACAATGGGATGCTCAATGATTCTTGAAATGTTTTATAGAATTCTGCCGGAAACCCACCTGGACCTGGTGCTTTCCCATTATTTTGTTTCTTAAATGCTTCATTTAATTCCATCATTGTTATATTGCTTTCTAACATTTCTTCAGTCTCTTTAGGTATCTTCGGTAAGTTAGCATTCTGTAGATACTGTTTGACTTTTCCCTTATCAATATTCTCTTGTTTATATAGTTGCCTATAAAAATCTCGAATAATTTCCTTTTTCTCCTTATTACCATAACAAACTTGGCCTTGATCATCTATTAGCTTCAATATTTTTCTTGATTCCTTCTCCTTTCTCAATTTATATGCTAGCCATCTGCCTGGTTTATTTGCATCTTCAAAATAATTCTGTTTAGAATTTCTAATTTTCTGTGTCAGTTCTTCTTTCTCTATTAATTCCATTTTATGTTTAATTACATCCAGCTTCAATTTAATATCTTTTTTCTGTGGCATTTTCTGTAATTCTTTTTCAAGTCTTTTATACTCATCTTCCAAGGCCTTAGAAGCTTGCCTTTTCCTAATATTCTTTTTTCTTGTGTAATCTACAGGGCTGTGAAATCTCCAATTTTACGCGGAATTCCGATTTTTTCCCTCAAACACCAATCTACATTTTCCGCGTTTTTTTCCCCCCATCGGATCGAGATCCGAGAGTCGGAAATTCGCTCTTCAGAAAAGCGGAACACTTCAGTTCTCAGCTCCTGCCTATTGGTATTTGGGCTGCCTTTGCTGCGATCAGCTCGCGCTTGCTCAAGCTCCCGCTTCGCCTTCATGAGAGCGTCCCCGGGGCTACGGCTAGGGCCTCCTATATGCAGCCGTGTCCATCGGTGGTCTGCGTTCTAGCGCTTCGGGTACTCCGGCATTCGTTCATGTAAAGACCGATAACCGGAGTCTGAGCGGTGATGTTGGTTGTGTTTCTCTCGTGTGTGGTGGAATTTTTTAGATTGACCCTATGGAATTTTATTAATTATTTTCGATTTATTTTTGATCTACTGAGCTATAATTTTTGAATCCTGTTTAACTTAAAAACAGGTATTAGGCAGTGAGGCAGCAGATTGGCATGTATTGCAAACGGATTCACCTACTGTATATTTTATACATGGATAATTGAATTTGCAGATTTGAATTCACAAACACTTTTTGAACTGTTATACATGACTGTATAGAATTGGATTTCACTGCAAAGTTGAGAGTTGCCTGGTGTTTTTTTCAACCTGTTACCAGCAAATGCCAGTTGCCAGGCAGCAGATTATTTAGAAGTGTTTTTTACAGTGGTGGTCCCAGATGCAAAGATTCAAGCCTCAGGTACTAAGGTATGGAAAAAGTAAAGTGTTTATTCTCAAAAACAGCAGTTGAAATTGATGGAAATAGTCTCCAAAATAAGCCTAAGTTGCACCAGAGAGCATCTAGAACCCCAGAGCTTCCAGGGCCCTAGGCGGGCCCTGGACCCCGGCCTAAGCGACTTCGCGCTTCACGCTCGTGATGTGCGCTTCACGCACATGCGCTTCGCGCACCTTATTCACTTCAGATTTTTTTCAGACTTTTTTTTTAACCAGCTCTCACACCCCCTGAATCTATTATCAAACCTCTAGCATATACCTTCATTGTGTCCAAAACATTCTGCATTGAAGTATCTTCTTTTTTATTTTCTCTAAAGAAAAAAGCCAGTTCCTTCTCCATCCATTGTATAAAATCTTTCTCCTTTAAGATAGTATTATTTAATGTCCATCTCGATCTTTTTTTTGTCCCTTCCATTTAATTGTCATTGGGCTATGATCTGCCCAAGTACTTGTTTCAATATTTGTTTCTTGAATATTGGATATTAATTCTGTTGAGATCCAAATCATATCTAATCTGGACCATGATAAATGTCTATTTGAATAAAAAGTATATTGTTTAGCTTTAACATTTCTTTCTCTCCAAATATCTTTTAAAGTTAATTCGTCTGTCATTTTAAAAAAAGATTTGGGGAGAGTCTTTCTATTTTGCTTTGTTGTTGTTGCTATATAGTCCAGTTTATTGTCCACAATTCCATTAAAGTCTCCCATCATAATTATATTAACATAGTCCAGTCCAATTATTTTCATGTGTAGTTTTTTATAAAACTCTTCTTGTTTATCATTCGGAGCATAAATTGCAATCAAGAGTATTTTTATATTATTGTCCATTATTTCCACCATTAATACTCTTCCGTCTTCATCCGTATAGATCAGTTTTCTGGGATAGCCTCTTTAATGTATAGAACCACTCCTCTTTTCTTACATTGAGTCAAAGAAGCAAATATTTTCCCTAGTTTTGGCTTTACTAACAATTGTTCATGTTGTTTTTTAATGTGAACTTCTTGTAGACAAATTATATCGAATTTTAGTTTCTCTAATTTATGAAAGGTTTTCCTTCTTTTAACAGCTGAATTGAGTCCATTTATATTCATTGTAATCAGTTTTTTTTCTTCCATGATTATGCTTTATATTTAGGTCTAACAGCTTTTGTGGATCTCACTTCACGCTGTTCTTTACTATCCACCTGTCCACCTACTGCACCTTTCTCTTTTTCAGTCACCAATTGTTCCTCTTGAAACTCAATTAATGAGACCTCTTTCTCTGCCTTCTCTTCTCTTCTCTTCTTCCAAAAAATTCTGCATGGAAAAGTTCTGCTTTCTCAGTTGAGTCAATTCTATGTCTCTGCTCTTGCCATGTAAACATTAATCCTTCTGGAATCAGCCATCTATAATTCACTTCGTTTTCCAGTAGCATTTTGGTCAGAAATCGATATTCTCTTCTCATCTCTCTCACTCTTCTAGGTATTTGTTTTAAAACCACAATCTCTTTGCCTTTGTATTTCAATGTCTTCTCTCTTACCACTTGTAGCATTTGTGTTTTAATGGATTTTTTTTGTAAATCTAATATAGACTTTCTTTGGTAATTTATTTCTCATCGCATATCTTGTATAAACTCGATATACCTCATCTACTCCATCCATTATCTTTTCCTCTGTAATTTCCAAAACATCCGCCAAAATTTCTATCATTATCACAGCCAAATTTTGTCCTTTTTCTTCTTCTATATTTTGAAATCTGAGATAAAATTCTGACCTTTCCATCTCCCACCTCAACATCCCACTTTTTTCTTGTTCAACCACTGTTAATCTACTGTCAATATTTCCAATCTTCTCCTCTCTTTGTTTACCTTCTTCCTTAATTTTTTGAAATCTCTCCTCATACTTCACCATCATTTGTTTAATATTTTCCACTTTTTCATCAATCTTCTCTATTCTTTGTTCAATGGTGTCTGATTTTGTCTTGAGATCTTGAATTCCTTGCATAATCATCTGTAAAGTTACTTTTTCTTGTTCTTTATCTTGCTTCAACATTGTCTGAATTAAACGTTGTCCTCCAGCTGGTGGGGAGGCAGAGGTAGAAGTAGAAACGCCAGATGATATTGGTTTCCTGCTCATTTTAATGCTTCCAAATCTTCAAATTCTTTTTAACTTTTAATCCAACTGGTAGAATAGCCAATTATAATCCAAAATGGAAAAATCCAATAGTAAAAGGCCCAAAACTAAAGAACAAAAAGGAAAAAAGGAAGAAGAAAGATCTTCAGGTTCTTCTAGACCAGGGGTCTCCAACCTTGGCTCCTGGAAGCCTGGCGGACTTCAACTCCCAGAGTTCCACAGCCAGTTGAAGTCCACCAGGCTTCCAGGGGCCAAGGTTGGAGACCCCTGTTCTAGACCCTAATCCAATTATGAAGTAGTCCACCATAAAAAATGAAAAATAGAAAGAAAAAAACAACAACCCAAAAATAATAATATTAATTAAGAAAAAAAAGAACAAAAATAAAAAAGAAAAGAAGAAATTCCTTCAGGTTCTTAATCCGATTGAAAAGTCTCAATAATCAAAAAGAAAAAACAGAGTGGTCCAAAAACATGGATAGAAAAAGCAAAAGGATCCCAGTAAAAATAAGGAGAAAGAAAGAAAAATAAAGAAAAAGCTCTGAGGCTTTCCCTTTGAAATAAAAAGCAAAAATAAGGATATTACTAGAATTGGAATTTACAAAGAGGCTGGTGAGTAGGGGTATCACAAGTAAAGAAAAAAAAATATAAGAAAGCACACTGCACTTTATTTATTTGTCCAAGGCTCTTATTATGACTCTCTTCTCCACCAGCTTCAAAGCCAAGCCTCAAGTGTTGAAATATTGATAAGAGTCCAGGAAAACACCTGTAATAATATTTTGCTGTGCTCTCCCTCTATCTTATCACATTAAAATGTCCTTGAGAAGGAGTCTTTTTACAGTTCTCTCCAATTCAAATAAAATATTTTCAAGCCTCTAGTTGGCAGTGTTACAAAGTTTCTTAATACTCTTTCCCCCCCCCCCAGCCAGAAAAAAGGGTAATTTATACAAAAAGAAAAAGAAAAAAATAGCCAAAGGGAGCCTCTATCCTAAAAGAAAATTAAAAAATCAAAAGGAGCATAAAAATATATGTAAGAGAAAATTCAATCCGGTTACCTACTAAGTCACCCTAAAGTCCCCCCCAAAAAAAGTAAGAAAAAGAAGAAAAAATCCAAGCCCCAATTTGACATCACTTTAAAAAACGCCGCTCACACAGTTTTTGTCAAAAAAAAAAATCTCACAGGTTTCTTCTCTATTCAAGGTGCCCTTTCAAATCTCAGCGAATTTACAACACAAAAGAAGTTTCTCACCCAGCCGACACGCTTTCACTTCCAGCCACTTTCTTTCCGGAGCTGTCCCGACTTCAGCAGCTATGGAGGCTGCCTCTCCGCCGCCAGCAAAAGGGCTTCTCCCGGATCAAACCAGAGATTTTGCGATATCCCTGGGATCCTGGGACTATGCCCTTCACGATCAATGTCTCTACAGGATGGTTTAGGTCCGTTGGGACCGACCAGGGATGAAAATATCGGCTGCGATCTCAGAGCCCCGAGATCGCAGCTGCATCACCGAAACGAAGCTCTGCCTTCCCTGGGTTAATATCTTTATTGTAAGATAAATCTTTTGTCTTGGATAATTGCCAAAAATAAATTTACTGCTCTATGGACTGAGATTTTAAATTTACCTTTTTAAAAATGTCAGCATTATAATATATGACAAAATATTTTTGAAATTGAGTGGTGTTTTGAGTACAATTAAATAGCTTTTGAGTACATTTTTTCAGGAAAACAAGATTAAAGTATTTTAACTAGATGCACTAATATTTCACATATGCTATTCAAAACAGGAACATATTTTAAACTTGTTTGTTTTAAAGGTGAGTGAAGCAGGTGTTCATAGACCTCATGTTGGTGGAATCCATGGACGTAGTAATGATGGAGCGTACTCCCTTGTGTTAGCTGGAGGATTTGAAGATGAAGTTGTAAGTTCTATATTCCGATTGGTTTATGTATTGGTGCTCTATTTGATTGTTTTATCTCATCTTATGTAAAAATATAAAGATGCTGGTAAAAATGTTTTTTTAATGTTTAAAATGGATTTATTTTTGTGTTAGCAAAATGTCAGTGGGTTCCAGCATTCAGCTATACTGAGATTCTGACTGGAGAAGGAGAGAAAAATTATAGAGGTTTATTAATCTGACAGCTCAAATGATTCACCTTCACCAGCCAGATCAAAATTGATGTTTAGCCAGAGGCAAGACATGGATACTTCTTTCTGTTGCCAGGAGTTGTTTTGGGCAACAGAGATTAGTATTGGAGTCTTAGAATGAAGTTTAAGTTATGTTGTCCTACTAGAGAATGGAAAATAAAATATGAGCAATAATTGTAAAAATGTAAAGCAAAGTTTGAATATTTAGGTAGTAGTTAATGTTGGAAGAGAAATTAAAAGAACCAGGAAAGGTTTGTAAAAGGAATGTATGTAAAAGAAAGGAACTGTACAGAATACTTCTTTTTTACACAAGATATTCTATTTTTTATTTCTGACTTTTATACAGGGCTATGCAATAATTGTAACAATAAAGGGGAAACATTTAAAAAGAAAGACAGCTGGGTAATTTTGGGCCAATCATACTCTCTCAGTCCAATGTACTTTGCAGTGCTGTTTTGTGAAGAAAATGAGAGGAGGGAAAATTTTATTTAGTGGGGGTCTTTGACTTTGGTAATTTTTAAGACCTGTAGACATGAACTCCCAGAATTCCTCAACCAGTATGGCTGGCTAGGGAATTCTGGGAGTTGATGTCCACAGGTCTTAAAGTTGCCAGGGTTGAAGATAGCACTTTGAGCTACAAAATAAAGTCGGGAAATGTGTCTGGCAAATAAAAATGAAAAAAAAAAAAAGGTATTTCAGTTGTGCAACCAAAAATACATTCATATAATTTTATTAGAATATTTACTAACATTTTGGCTTTCATAAGTTGCTTATGAAATGTTATAAAACATTTCCATTTACTAGATAATTCATTAACAGATTTTTATTGTGTAAATCCAGATTATCAACTGCTACAACTTTTGGTTGATTTAGTCAGATATGTCTGATAACATTTTATTGGTACTAACTGACATGTTTTGATATTTAATTAATGTTTTTTATTTATTATTCATGTTTTTATACAAAGTAGCTCAAGAAGATATAATATACTTGTGTGTTTTACTCTATTTCCTCAGGCCTATAATTTTGTGATTATTGTTGCAGATTCCTTTTAGTTTATTGGTATCATTTGCCATTAAATGCTAATTAATTATTACTGAGATGATGTGAAGGTAAAGTGCATTTTTACTGAATAGCTGATGCCAAAAATCAGAATACTTCAAAGGAAAAGAAAGGTGCATAAGCCTTCAAATATTTCTCTTTATTTCCCAAAACAACCACAGAAGACTAGTAGCTCTCAAACAGTTTTAATTCATGCTCACCACCCTTAAACCAGTTAAACTTTTATGTCATGCTAAAGTATTTTGGAGGGGAGGGTAGTTTACATCTTGTGGAAAGGATATAGCCAGGGAGAGAAAGATTAGTAATTTATCCTATCTGTAAGGTCCAAATTCACCCAAAGTCATTCAACTCTGTTTAAAATTGTTCAAATTCACCCTTCTGAATGGATTTGCTAATATCATCTTTCCCTGAAAATATGACCTACCCCAAAAACAAGCCCTAGCCAGATTTTCACGCATGTACCTAATATAGCCCTATCCCCAAAATAAGCCCTAGTTAAGCCCCGCCCACCATCTAGTTGTATGAAGTAGGGTGAGGCGCATTGGTAAAAATCAAGCTGGGGGTGTACAGCTGCCCCATGGGCCCCACACCTACTTACATTAGGACCACTGCAGCCAGGCCTCCCACACCCTGACACCTATCATGTTGCTGCCCAAGTTTTGCTGCATGGCTCGTTGTGCAGTCTGTGCAAGCTTTCTCCGAGCTGTTTTTCAGTTGATTAAAACAGTTTTAACTTCTGGAGGATTTTTTTTAATGAAATTATGTTTTAAAAAGCTATCATTGGCTATCCTTTTCGTTTTGGCTAAACTCCTTTAAGTGCACTCCGACCATTTCCATTTGACTGCACTTTATTTCACTCTTTCTTGCCTTCTGAGAAGGCAGAAAAAAATGCAAGCCAAGTATGCTATGCCACCGCTTGTGGCAGAAGGCTGTGTGGTATACTGTGCCATTGTGCACGCAAGCATTGGTACTGGCACAATGCACCACATGGCATCCTGCCACGAGTGGGAACATACAATATGCATATTTGGCTCTCATTCTTTTCTGCCTTCTCAGAAGGGAAGCAAGAGGGAAAGAAAGTGTAGTCAAGTAAAATGTTTGGAGTGCACTTAAAGGAGTTTAGACATAATTTTCTCAAAAAAAACAAACCAAACCCACACCAGAAGTTAAAACTATTTTGATCAGCTGAAAAACAGCTTGGAGATAGCTTTACAGCTCAGAATCAACTTGAATAGTGCACGCAACAATCTACCTGGCACATAGGCCATGCAATAAGCCACTCGGTGTCTGACTGCAAATGGCCACAGAAGTTGGCAGCAGCACAAGAGGTATTGGGGTGTAGGAGGCAGTGGTCCTAAGGTAAATGGGTAAGACATCTCCTGAAAATAAGACCTGGTACTTATTTTGGATCCAAAAGGAATAAGACTGGGTCTTATTTTCAGGAAAACATGGGTAATAGACTAAAATTAATAAAAGTAATTACATACATATTTATATAATGTGGTACAACTTCAAGAATTGTAATAAAACAAGGCAGTCATATACTTATAGATGCACAAAAACAGAATAGTGGAGCTTGTTAATGCAAACTTCTAGAAGATATTGAACTTTTTTTTTTTTTTTTTTAAAAAGGAGATAATATGTAAATATGCCAAAATATATCAAGTACAGTAGTTGAATTGTTTTAGAATAACAAATACAATAAAATATTTAGGCAGTTTATAGACATATTCACAATGTTTACAGAATAGATATAAAAGGTACATTGATATATGTTGATGTCCTCGCCCACCTCCAGTTAATGATGTTCTTGGAAAGTTTTTGCAAGTCTTTTAATCCTGAAATTTGAGGATAAGATACCTGAGAGAGGCATTCCCTATATCTTGGCATATAGAAATCTGTAATTAAATCCAGCTCTTTGCCACTAATTCAAATTTTATGCATTCACATCTATCCTGGATATAGAACAGATATAATGGGAGAATTTGGAATGTGAGGATTTGGGTTGAAAAATTCTTCCATTTATGCTCAGGATGAACATGTCATTAGTATTCTGTTCCTCTCTTGCAGCCCATGTAAATTGGTCCTTCTAAAACACTGCCTACTGAAGTTAATGCTTTTTGTGTTTTTAGGTAGACACATTTGTATGCAAACAGATATGAATATGACCACATACAAATACAACCCCAAATATCTGTGGCAGCACCACATAAAGTGTTGGTATAGTTATATATGCACAGCTGTTATTGCATGGGACTCATTTTCATCTTCTACTTGTATATTTCAGACGATCCTCAATCATAATTTGACATTTTAAAGAATAATTTATCTTCTTATATAGGACCGAGGTGATGAATTTACTTACACTGGGAGTGGTGGAAGAGATCTTTCTGGCAATAAAAGAATTGGGGAACATTCATTTGATCAAACTCTAACACACATGAACAGGTGCTTTTAAAAATATTTTCCTATTTGTTTTTTAAGGAGCAAGCATTCATTTTTAAGGAAAAACTGCACTTTCAAACAGGTAGTCATCCTAAGTCTGTTGCCTCTTATAGGTTGCTAAAGCATCTTAGAGGTCCATTGGAAAATTAAAGTGCTATGAGAAATCAAGATGTTAGGCAAAAGTGGATTGCAGACTGTAGAGAGAAAACAGTATTTCTGCTTATTGCTACCCTGTTGATGAAAGAATAAAGCAGAACGGGTTACAAAGGGGGAAGATCTTTAATGTTTAGTTTTAATGGCTGAGTAAAGTTAGGAGCCCTTCAAATTGTGAAACACCTGCATCTGGAGACTGAAGCTTTGAGTGCCTGAATGCAGCACTCTTACGTTTTGTGAAGGAAGAAAAAGGAGGATCAATTCAGGTTTGAGATGGGCATACTGTTTCCATAGGAACAAACTGCAGTTGATTCAATAGTGATTCTATGCTTAACTAGCCTGCTCTGCTAACTGTAGAGTATCAAATTGCAATAGTTTGTCATGGTAAATCCTCACTGATAGTCTAATACTTTAAGAAATATTCTGTTATGTTGAAAGACTTAAAAAAATTTTTTTTTCAGAGCCCTGGCTCTAAATTGTGATGCTCCATTGGATGACAAAAATGGAGCTGAGTCTAAAAATTGGAGAGCTGGGAAACCAGTTAGAGTTGTTCGCAGTTCAAAAGGTCGAAGGATCAGCAAATATGCTCCAGAGGAAGGCAATAGATATGATGGCATATATAAAGTAAGTATTGTTCTTCTGTTTGTCTTGGAAAATATTAATAGCGAAGTAGTTTTTTTACTGGAAAACTTACTGATCTAAAAGATGCATGTGTATACTTTTTTGTGATTTCTGGATGTTATTAATGGCACATTTCAAGTATTCAGTGACCTTCTGATCTGTCACAGAGGGTTTAAAGAATGCCCTTTATGTTCACAGCTTTCTTTCATGCAATTTTGGATTCAACGCCCTCTAGAAAGTATGCTCAGTTAAAATCAGTAATCAATTTATTGTATTGTATTGGTTGTCTATTATTTCAGCTTTTGCACAATGTATCTGAGGTGATGAAGGGAGAGAAAGAATTGATAAGTTGAATATATTTTCAGTAATTCAATAATATATGCATTTTAAAAAATTGGATTTCTGTTTATAGCATAACAAATAGAGTTTTCAGCTGTTGGCATTTTTTTGATGATTTATGTAAAAAGACCTCTAAACTTCTCCAGCTAACTTTGTCTATTATTTATGCTAATTTGCAAAAATTAAATCTGCCACTACCAGAAAAAAAATGCCTTGATTCTTAGAAAATGTGGCATATATACTTTTTAGAGAAACAGTCTGGTTATCAAAGATTACTTATTGTGGAAGTCAATATTAAGTTCTTTCTTTACAATACCATTGCTTAGGAAGTCCACTATAACACAGTGGAGATGATCAGAATCAAGATAGATAAATTGGGATCAATACCTCAACTTGCCTTTGTATGTAAATTGCTTTTCAGATAGCATAAGTTTTTTTCCTAGAGCTAATGTATATGTAGAGAGAAATTGCTATATCTAGATATGCTTGGATGAATCCACATCAACTTGATATTTAGATCTGGTTTTAACAAGTCAACTGCTTAGTATTTTTTGTGATCTCTACTGGGAGGGAGATAAGGAAAATATATCCTAGTTACTTTTCTGGGATCTTTATTTTATGGCTGTTCATTATTTCTTTCTAGACAATTTTCCTGAATAAATTGTGGAACTTGTATTTTATTTATAATTTGTCAAACAAAACCAAAAACACAAATAACATAAAGAATAAAATGACAGGGACAATAGGCACATTGGCACTTATGCACGCCCCATTTACAGACCTCTTAAATATAAAGTGAGGTCCACAAAAGTCAATTTGTGACTAAAACTGTGAAAATTTGTAGCTGAGGCAACTGCATCAGATAGAGCATTCCAGACTTTGACAACTCTATTACAAAAATCACATTTTTACAGTCAAGTTTAGAATGGTTTACATTGAGTTTAAAACAGTTTGAGCATGTATTATTGTGATTAAAACAGAAAAAGTCATTTACTGGTAAAACATTACTATGTACAATTTTGTATGTAATACCTAAGTCCGACCGCAAGTGATACAGTTCCAGGTTATCCAAACCAAGAATTTTGAGCCTAGTAGCATAGGGAATTTGATTATGTGCAGAAGAGTGCAAAACCTTTCTCGTAAAGTACTTCTGAACCTGCTCGATTGTGCTAATTAATATCAAATATATGCTGGGATGGGCTGCTGGGGGTTCTCAGAGGTTCGGGAGAGCCCCTAGCTAAGATTCTGTGCAGTTCGGAGAACCCCCAAATCCCACTCCTGGCTGGCCCCTCCACCCCTCCCAGGAGTCCCCACGCAGCTCGTTTTGGATGCAGGTAAGTGCAGGGCGCGCATGGAGGCTCAGGAAGGCCAAAAAATGGGCCTCCTGGAAGTTTGGAAAGGCTGGAAATTGGCCTCCGGAGCCCAGGGAGGCTATTTTCACCTTCCCAGAGGCTCAAAGAAAGCCATGGGAGCCCAGGGAGGGCAACCTTCCCCCACCATGGTGCAGGAGGTCGACTAGGGCATGGCCACACCCACCCAGCAACTGGGCAGAGAACTCTTTGCTAAAAATTTTGAAGCCCACCCCTGGTTATATGATAGGGATTCCAAACAGTTGAACAGTACTCCAAGATTGATCTAGCATAAGTTTTATACGCTCTAGTTAGCAATACAATGTTTCCAGAAAAAAAACTTAGGTAGAATTAAGTTAACAACTCTTTAACATTGGTTTCAAGCAACTACTTTATTACTCTTCCAGATATTTTAATGTTAACTTTTGGTTTAAATACAGGACTAAAACTATCTTAATGGATTATCTATGCTGAAAAATGAATAGGATTCATGACCCTCCTAATTTCTCTAGGCTATCTGTTTTACAGTAGTTTCAAATCTTTTGCTGTTGCACTTCTGTTTCACACAAATGTATCCTGGGCATCCAATGAGACTCCATCTTGTTTCTCATGTTCTTCAGTATCTACTTGAACTTTGGAGTGGGATGTCATCAATATGCTGATAACACCAGTTTGCTTGCCCTTAAGGAAATAGTCCTTGAGGGCAAATGCTGATGAAGAAACAAATGAAATCCAGGCTTATGTTAGTTGAATCTTGGGTACTTGGCTGTTGAACTTTAGCTTGTTGTGGATGTATTGCATCTCTTCCTTTTCCACAGATAGAAGATCTCATTGATTAAGGTTGCATCTGTGATAAAGAATCCATTCCACTTACATTGGCAGGATATCTGGATTGATTGCTAATCATTGTTAGCTCCTTTTTGATCATTGTGATTTATCCTTAAAAAGCACTTGGAAGTTTTAGTTGGCATAAAATGTGGCATATAGGTTGTTAACTAATAAAATAGTTGGGAATGATGCAAAAGATACAGTGCTACTATTAAATTTTAGAGTGTGTGGGCTTATCAATTTAATAAAAAATAGGAAATAATAAAACTATAATACACAGTTTAGGACCTGACTACCTGAACAGTTGCCTTTTCTTTAACAAGTCTGTAGAAACGTTATGATTGGCAGAAGAAGCCTTTTTGTGTGTGTGTCCCCAGACTCAGAAGCTCTTCTGTACCACATTCATATTATGGAATGTACTCTTTTTGGCTTTTACTCTCCATCTGTTTTTTAGAAGAGCATTCATGATGCAACTCCAGGTTTTTAATATTTGATTATTTCATACTTTAATTTTATATTTTGCATTTTAATTTTATTAGCCACTTTGAATGCGCAACTAAGCAAAGAAGAAAATCACAGAACAATGCTGTAGGGCAGGGGTCTCCAACCTTGGCTCCTGGAAGCCTGGCGGACTTCAACTCCCAGAGTTCCACAGCCAGCAAAGCTGGCTGTGGAATTCTGGGAGTTGAAGTCCGCCAGGCTTCCAGGAGCCAAGGTTGGAGACCCCTGCTGTAGGGTGTTAGTCTAAATCAGGGGTCTCCAACCATGGCAACTTTAAGACTTGTGGACTTCAATTCCCAGAGTTCTTCAGCCAGCAAAACTTAAAACTTTGCTGGCTGAAGAACTCTGAGAGTTGAAGTCCACAAGTCTTAAAGTTGCCATGGTTGGAGACCCCTGGTCTAAATAATCTTATTTCTACTGTTTTTTTGTTTTGTCCTTCCTTGACTATCATTTTACTTAATGTACTGGATTTTTTTTTTAAAAAAAAAAACCTTTGTAGAGTTAAGTTTAGGAAATTCTTTATGACAACCTTAGATTAAACATTTTAGATTCAAATATTTGAAAGGTTTTCTAAGCAGCCAGTCTATACTTTATAATTCAGGTGGTGAAATATTGGCCAGAAATTGGAAAATGTGGATTTTTGGTTTGGCGCTATCTTCTGAGAAGAGATGATGCTGAACCTGCACCTTGGACTACGGAGGGAATGGACCGGTCCAAGAAATTGGGCTTGAGTTTACAGGTTAGAACTTAATGTTGCCATCGTTTTTATGTTTTACTAAAACAGATAAGCTAGTCAATACTCAGCTGAAGCTCTCTTGGAAGATTTTCTTCAGATTTGTTTTAAAGAAGTCAGGTGGTTTGGATTATATTTTCTGTATAATGTTCAGAAGTCCATACTTTATTTCATGAAGATGAGAAGGAGACAACATATAGGCTACACATGGACTACATTTTTGTTCTGATCCCATAATTTTTAAGTAATGATTGAAATTCAGTAACCAAATGGCTGAATTTTGACAGTATAGTTGAGGACCCTTTTTCATATTTTGAGATGGTTTTTAGATGGGAATGAACAGTTTATATCAGAAAATTTCTGCTCCTTAACTGTATATAAAGTATATAAATCTTTATCCTAACTGCCATTCCTAGCAATAAATGTCTCGGAAACTGTTGATTACACATCCTTATTTCGTCAGAAAATCCAGAGACTGAGATATATGGCTTACTATCCTTAAAATACAAATCACTCCCAATGTAAAATGTGTTGAAGTAGATAAACATAGTACTTACTTCATTTGTTAATATTTGGATTCCTAGATCAATTGATAAAATATAGAAAAAGGAAAACAGCCCTTGATTCCTTACCAAAGAGGAAACCTGGTAATTTCAACCAGTCTATTTGTTATAGTTATAAATAAAGGCTCGGGATTCATCTTGGGCCTCAAGGAAATTATGACATTTTGTGATTTAGTTAACTCCGATTATACTTTTTTTTTTTTTTTTGGCTCCCCTTCGAGCACTGGAGTTGTCTTTGAACTAATGGATCTTATGAATATACTGCTATTCCAGATGCTCTTGTTTTGATGCAAGCATTGCTGAAAATACTTCTCAGATGTGATGTTCTTCTTTTGTAGTACCCAGAAGGCTATTGGGAAGCTATGGCAAATAAAGAAAAGAAAGATAAAGTAAAAAAGCAGTCTGTGAAACAGGAACAAATGGAACAGAGCAATGGAAATCAGAAAAGACCAATTAATGATGGTATGTCTAGTAACTTTAATACATTAGTTATCAGATAGATAAGATATTTCAACCCATATTGAAACATAATTTCTCTGGATCCCATCAAACATCTTAATATGTTTTTCAGCTTAAAGAAATTAGCAGAGATACCACAGGCCAGTCCTTTGCTGTTTCCAGGGTGGTCCTGCGGGCCAGATCTCAGCACCCCCAGGTCTTGAGTTTGACACTCCTGATTTATAAATAATGGCTTCAAATGAAAATAGATTAATTAGGAATCAAGTTTCATCCAAAGTGTGTAGTTTTAGATTGAATTAAATTCTGGTAAATGAAAAAGACAAGAAATTTGAGACCATAGATCTGCTGTTCCAAGAGGCACTGAGTGTCATTTCAATTTCATAGGTCTAACTTGGCTAGAAAACAGTCAATAAATACATGTTCTTTTCAGGTCAGGACAATGTTTTCTTAGCACTGTAAAAATGTTTGCTTGTAGCTTGCTAATTGTTATCATATGCAAGTTTCCTCTTCAATTTGCTAGCCATAATTTATTTTAAGATACTCCATCCTGGTTCCTCATTCTGAATTTTCCAATAAGTTGGCATTCTGTGTCCAATCATTCTTTACTGGATTGCTTGCAATTCCCTGCATTATTTTTCTTCTGCTTCTGCAAACCTTAACATTCCCATAGAGATGCCAGGGCTTCCCTTAAGGATGGATGCTGCTGGTGCAGTAATTACACAAACCGACATATTTTAAGAATGAGTTTTATTTCAATATTTAATATTTGAATAAAATATCATACTGTTTTACTTGTGGTGAGCTACTTGAAATTTATCCCTCATAGAAAAAGAAATCTCTACTTTTTCTGTGAAAGTATCTTTAAAAGAAAAACAATACTTTCTGTCAGACCTGGATTCTCCAATCCCCGGTCAATGTACCAGTACCATTCTGAGGCATGCCAGAAACTGGGCCGTGCAAACAAATGAAGCCCAATCTGCAGAAACCACGCCCCCTCCTCTCTCCACAGAACCGGTCCCTGTTGCCCAAAAGGTTGAGGGCCGCTGTATCACTAGTTGTGTTAAAACTAGTAAGCTGGACATATTTGCAGAATCTATATATATAAAAGCGAAAAATCACTCATGCATCATCACAAAATCTCCAGAACTGTAAAACCTACAAACTTGAAATTTGGCACGTATGTTCCTCTTGGCTTCTAGGTGCTCACCTAGAAATGATCGTCAGAGCATTAGTATTTTGTATATTATTATTAATACACACTGATGTGAAGGAGTTCTATTCTCCCTCCCCACCTGAAAAGAAATCTGTTCCAAATGCAAAACACAAGCAGAAGAGAGGAGTTTCAATTTTAGTTTCATAGCAGCAACCAGCTTTACTAAAGAACAGTTGAGGTAAGCCACGCCCAGGCTCCTTGCTGTCTCCTTGCTCATACAACAAATACTGTTTCAGTTTCCATGTTTCAGTTTCCAAACAGCCCTCAATTCTCTCACACACTGACAGGACTCTAGCCAGATGAATACCGATGGATGCTAGTAGGCAGAGGCACATATTTTTCCCTTTATTTTCCTCCCCCAAAACTAAACCCAATCACAGAATTTCATAGCGAAACATAGGTATAGAGCTAGTATAATATATTACATTCAAAATAACCGGAAACACGAACACAACAGAGGATGTATGTTTTGGAGAAAGTTTTTAATTTAAGATTATTTGGGTGTTATTTTACATTTTCTGGCAAATTTAATCAGTAAGCCTGTACCTGTAGTTGAAGGCACCAGTGTAAATTTATAATTGTAGTTTGATGATGTTTTTTCCAGACAATATAAAGCAACCTACAAACATAGCCAAAATGATGAAGCTGAGTGATGGAGGGAAGGGAGAAGCTTTTCAGCTAACGCAGCAACAACAATGGTTGATACAGGAAGACTCTCCAAACCAGAAACTTTGGGATGAAGTTCTTAAATTTCTTAAAGAAGGACCAGTATGTTGTTGTTGTTTTTATTTTAACCAATGTTCTGCAGTGTTTCCTTTTAATGTCATGCCACTGGATTTTCACTGAAACAAGGACTTAGTTCTACCTGCAGCTTTTCTGGAAAGTTTCCTCACCATCCAGAGTGTGTGAGGAGCTGCAGGGAGTGAAAACACAATTTGGCTAATATGTAGTATATTTATTAAAATATAGTATTTGAAGTATACTATATTCCAGGCCTGAAAAGAAGTCTGGATTAATATAGAAACAATATTATTTTATGAAGAGTTCAAAAAACACTTCAGCATTTGACTTAATTATTTTTCCCTTATCCCGTCCTAGAATTTTTTGAAGAAACTGGAACAATCTTTTATGTGTGTTTGCTGCCAGGAGCTGGTTTACCAGCCAGTGACCACAGAGTGCCTGCACAATGTCTGTAAAGTAAGTGTCCCATGGATCATTTTCATATTGTCCTACTGTAATTTGTAAAAATAAATAAACTGATATTTTAAAGAAGAAAAATTCTGTGCTGCTGTTAAGGTAAGCATATGCAGTAAGTCAGTAGTTATCTCAAGTTAATGAATATTATTATTTAGTTCAAACAGTTAAGATTATGAGTATATCGAACAGATATATCTGTGACCTGGTTTATTGCAATAAGTTTCATAGTGCAGCGAACAAAACAATGAAAGATCTTGTGTCATGGTACAATCTAACATTTTACGGCAATGTAAAATTATTTTGGACAAGACAATTTCATCAGGCCTTATGCTATAATGAGTTGAATAATTTTAACTGTTAAAAATAGCACTTAAAAATTATCCAATTCATTATTTTTAAAGATAACAGTTTCAAGTTTTTTTAGGTAAGTCTTCAATGTTTTTCTATAGTTCCTGAACCAGAAAATAATTCAGGCATAATTTTAGATTATAATTACATTTATAAAATAATCTTTTGACTGTTTTAATGAAAACAGAATATATACTTTCTATATACTTTTGAAGATGGTGTTCAGTTCAATATGTTAAATGCTTCCAAATCCTGAATGGAAATTAATTGTTTATCTGTTAACATGTTTTCCTGAAAATAAGACCTAAGCTGAAAATAACCCCTAGCCTGATTTTTTTAAGCATGCTCCTAATATAAGCCCTACCCAAAAACCAAGCCCCATCAGCTGTGGTGGGTGGGTGGGCCATCAGCACCAGAGGCGGCGAAGGTGTGGGGGCCAATATTTCAATAGCCGCAGCCTATGCAGCTCAGATGAGTTGTCCAAGCAGCAGGCAGACACAGGAGAGGAGGAGGCATGTGATCAGGATCTGTTGTATGGGCTGTGGGAAAGCTGAGAATCGGGCTGGAGTAGGAAGACAGTTGCGGGAGAGCCTTTCCATGGTGGTACTGGCAGCAGGTGGAGGTAGAGGCACGAGGAGGAAGGAAGGCGACCCTGATGCACCGTGTGGGCCGCAGGGAAGCCGAGCAACAGTGGGACAGAGTGGGTGTCTGGCTGCAGAAGGCTTGTCTTTGCATAGTGGCACTGGCAGAAGACAGAGGCAAAGGTGCAGGGGGGAAGGAAGGAAGGCGATTGCGAGAGACATGAAGATGAACTGACCAAACCCACATTCTGGATCTAAACATAGCCTGCCCAGAACTGTTTCAAGCATAGAATATTTTGCATCTGAATATTGCTGTAGTCTCTAAGTAATATACCTGTCTTGTGAACTGGATTTTAACATATGTATGTTTCCCATGACTTTAGAGTTGTTTACAGCGCTCTTTCAGAGCTGAAGTCTTCACCTGTCCTGCTTGCCGACATGACCTTGGGAAGGGCTACACCATGGTTCCCAACAAGATACTGCAGACACTACTTGACCAGTTCTTCCCTGGTTATAGCAAAGGACGATGATATGTATTTGTAACCTTATTCTCCAAATGACTGAATAAACTAAAAGAACAAACCATCTAGGAAAACAGTGGACCAGCCATCTTGAGGGAATTCATATTTACTATCACATTGTGAAGCCGCTAATTCAACCCTTTTTCCCAGTTAGCAATCTATTGTGTAGTAAGAACTTCAAATTCCCAGCTTCCTTTTCACAAAGGTAGTTTTGAACAGATGACCATTAGTTTGTATGCAGGAATAAAGGCTTTTCTTGGCTCTGGCCATCATAGTAGCAGGTCTTCAGTTGTTTTTATAACTACCTCAGATGGAGAAAACAAATTTGGGGGAAGTTTAACAACACATCCAATGAAGTTTAGCTACACACTGCCTCCTGAGCATTAGTTTTGCCTGGTCCATGCAATTTGATTTTGCAACAAGAAAACAGCAGTAAGAAGCCAGTTTTGTTGCAGAACATCAAATGCTGTGGTGTGCATAATTCTTTATTGTGTTACCCCTCCTGCTGTGTTTCTTACTCCTTTTGCAACAACAAGCTTTTAGTCTATTTTTGTGAACGTTATTGTACTCTCGTATCTTCTGCAAGTTGACTACTAAGGACTAAGAACGATATGAATGCATTGTTGCTGTTGATGTAAAGTGATTTGTGTTTTTTGCACTTAAAGAGGGTATTCAAGACGCTCTTAATTGTGTAAAAACTATTTCATATAAAACAAGCCACTTTTGTATTAGGTAAAATTGTTTGCTTTTAGTAGGTCTTGTATTAGTGGCAATACATCTTATACAGCATTGAAAGCAGTGCTAGCTTGGAGAGGGCTCAAATTGCTTCATATTGTGATCTGAAATTTTATATACAGTATATTCCCCACCCCTGAATATACTTATTAAATATTTTATGATTCATAAAGTGTTGATTGTTTGCATTTTACACCCATAACATGATAGCAAGTGATTTCCTAAAATAGTGTTTATATATATTACATAAAATTCCATTTGAAATTTTGATAAATGGGATCAGTAAACCTGAAGTTTACATTAGTCCTTTGGGCATTTGCCTTGCAGAGTTATATATTTTAGAATACATTTTTATAAGGCTTTCATTCTGAGAGATTACATTTTCATATCAACTTTTGATTATAGATAGCAAATGACTAGTGACATCAGAACATATATGTTTGAGTACTTACATACTATTTTAACATATACATAGTTGTTTGTTCATTGTTTGAGTGGGGAAGCTGGTATTCTTGTATTACAAATTGAAACTGAAGCTTTTTTATTTCAAGTCTGTTTTAGGTACGGTACTGAATATTGGATTACCATTATTTAACTGGTTTCAGTTTACATTCCAGTCTTTTTCCATTAGCAGAAAGAAATTAGAATTAAAATAGGATAGTTTAAAAGATGAATGTTGAATTCACGTGTAACACTGTTGGAATGTTTTGCTTATCAGGATGAAGCCATAGAGACCTACTTTACATATAACACACTAAGTAAAACAGAAATCATTATGGATAAACTGGGCCAGTATCAAAACTCAGGTTGATTTATATTATACTTGTCAATCAGCCAGGATAACAAAACTATAATTAAATATGTCTTATTTGCATTATTCACAGATTAAATGAACCAGAATTTTTCAGCTGTGATAGTAATAGGTATCTAGTTAGATAAAAATTGTAAGCAGAACTTTCCTATTTCTCCCTCGGATACACAAATATTGATTTTGCTATGTCAGCCAATGGCCTTTTTAGTCATAAGAATTTATAAATTTGCAGCTAAAGCAGGATAAGAAAGCAAAGTTTCATAAATAGTTTTAGCTTCTCTGGCAGCAATAGCAGTCTCCTGAGTGAGCTGTGAGATTAAAAACTTATTTTGGGCTTTCAGTCATGGCTAGTGAGTATATCTTCAGCCTAGATAAAGGTTAATCTTTTCATGCCCTGGAAACCCAGCCTGCCTATACTGGATTCTGAGCCCCAGTTGTCATGTCAATTGGACTTCCCTGATGAGGAATAAAATTGGGAGTCAATTCTCCAACTTTTATCTAGAAAACCAGTTTCAAACTAATCAAAAATCCTTACTTATTTTGTAATAATCGTTAATATTAACCACAAACTGATTGAAACCCATCAATCAGGGCATGTTTATGCCCTCTACTCATAAATATTAAAACTGTAAGTTAGCATTGTGTTTAAACCAGATTACAGTTAATTTTAATAGAGACACAATGGCCCAAGTATACTGCTGCTTCCTATCACAAAATTAAAAATGTCAAATTTTCTGGAATTTTGATTACTTCGAGGTGGCTGGAAATTTGTGAAAATTTGGGTGAATTACATGTTGGGATTTTCATGCAAGATGTCAGAATTTTAAAAATGGTGAAATAAAATAATTTTGGGAGGAGGGCAATTGCCCTTTACTGCTCCCTGTCATAAGTCATGGCCTAGGAGGCACAACAACCAGTTTTGTGCACCACACTAAGCATAAACAAAGCACAACTTCTTTTTGGCTTGTGCAGGACCTTACCATGTCTACTTCAAAATGTACAAAATGTACTTTGGTCTAGTGGGCTAGAAACCAGAAAATTGAGTTTTAGTCCCACCTTAGGTATGAAAGCTGGTTGGGTGACTTTGGGCCAGTCTCTCTCAGCCCAACTCATTTCACAGGGTTGTTGCGGCAAAAATAAAGAGGAGAAAGGAATATTAGGTATGTTTGCCACCTTGAGTTATTTTTAAAAATAATAAAGGTGGAATATTTTTTTAATCTACCAGTATATGTTTCCTAAGTTAGCTATCCTGTGCTAAAGTTAGCCAAAAGAATAACCAAATAATGCTAATGAACTGCTAATAAAATGATCGTTTTTCTGATACATTAGAACAGTTTGCTGTTACAGAGTAACAGAGTTTATCCCAAGTTCATTTTCTGAAAAATTACAACCTCCTGGTCTATTGGAGCATTAAAGGAGACTTTTTCCCCATAAATAATTTGTTGTTAGCATTATCATATATAGGAGGCACTTTATCATTCATTTCCTATCCCTGCAAGCTTCTCTGAAACCAGAGATGGGAAGCACCACACTAAGTGGGGTGTTTTGTGGTTCTTTTTAACAGCTCTTGAGGCAATTTTCATAGTAGGCAGCTTGCCATCAATGTCTTCAAATTGGAATTCTCTTTTGACAGTTGTGGGCATCTCTTTGTTCAATGTGAGATAGCTTTTTAAAGTTATGTGCTTTTGATGTGTGCTGTAAAGGAGGTACTCTCATCCTTTAATTTCAAATAATAAATTCAGATTGTTGCACTTGCATTTAATTGCTGTAGCATATTATAATTGATTGAATTCATAACTACTGTGATAGCACTGTCCCAGATCAGACCACATTACACCAAGATTTATAGGAATTCATATTGTGAGAAGTGTCTGACCCGCATGGATGTGTGTGTGTGTTTGTATTTGTGGCTTTCATTGGTTAGGCCTTAAGCCAGTCTACAGAACTGTGATAAAGAAACTGGGAATTAGTCTTGCACTGAATGAGTTAAGTCAGTTTTATAGATAAAGGCTGACTGATTAAGAAATATTCCTCAATAATTAACCTAAAAGAGAACAGGGCTTTCTCATTTGCCAAACAATGTGCCCTTTAAATATCTGTATCAGAACAAAATGTATTAGAAAGCTTAATGCTAGCAATCCTGCAGGCAACCTTTGGTTCTCACAGGTGTAATCATTTCAGCCCTAGCAAAGTCTCTCAAAATGGCTCACTTAAGATAGGGTGTGTGAGATCATAAATACTGCTGAGCCAAGTGTCCTGTGCCTCTTTGCCTCTATAACTCTAGTTATAGTTCATATTCTGAAGAAAGTGACCTGTTTTTTGTCAAACGGATTGAAAACAAACTTCAAAAACTGGAAGCCAGCTAGTTTTTAATTGGAACATTAACAAGAGAAAATTTAAAAAATACCAGTTCTAGAACATATAATTATAAACAATAAAGATACATTGCCATAATCTAGAGTGTGGTACGTACTTTTTTTTTTTAAAAGCCACCTGCATTCGATCATAATCAAACTATGTTAATGGTTGTCCATGACTTCATTTCATACAAAATGAACAGTAACTCCATTTTACCTTAGCCCAAATACAAAGGAAATACATTATAAAACTGTCCTAAAAAATTTGGGTTAATTCTATATCACAGAGCATTTGGCCGAGCAGGTGCATAGTCATGACACTGTTTAAACAGTGTACTGTATTGCTTTTTTTCATACAGTTCAATTCTTATTAAATCACAGAAAAGCAGCCCTGATAGAAAAGAGGGCCTTAATTAAGGCCACTTCAGCATGGATTGACAAGGAAACTGAGGCACTGTATCAAATCAATTGCCGCTTAATAAAAGTATTTTACAAATAGCTGCACAGAAATGTAATTAACAGCATGGAGTTTTCAAAAATATACACTGTATATAAAATATGCTAACTGGGCTGAAGATTTCACCTGTCTTCACAGAATGCTGCAAATACAGTGAGAAAAATTAAGCCCAGTGATCTGAAAGGTAATTCAAAGGCTGAGAGGAAGCTGGTCCTAAGATGATGCTCTCTTCTGCTCTGCAAAAGGAGACTCATAGACCTCCATTGGTGGGCAGGTACAGATCAGATGCTGGTCCCCGTAGATGTCATCAATTCTGGCAATTGTAGGCCAAAACTTACTTTCAGGTTTCACAAACGGCTAAAGAAGAGGAAGAGAGTATTTAGAAAAGCTATATGGTACAACATCTAAACAACAAAAAATAGTAATTACAACATGATTGTGTACATTAAAAAAAGATAGGCAGTAAAATGCATCAAGGAAAGCTTTCAAGGCAAGGTTTTGATTGTAAGCCCTACATGATTTGGAAAAATGCTATCTGGATTCTTTTTCTTTTGAATTTTTTGGAAGTCTTTCTGTGACTAGGCCAGGAGTTTGAGAGATTTGAAGTTGTTCTACTCATTATTTTAAAGACAGGTTAGGTTACCCTGCGTTCTGCACTTCACCCTAGCACTCAAAATATTCTGCCAAAGAAACTCAGCAGCATATTTTTTTTTGTTGGTTGTCCAAAATAAGGATGGAAATGAAAATGGGAAGCCTCTGCAGGTAAACTTCCATTTTGAACCTTCATACGCCACCATAAATGATCCCAGGTTGCACTAGTGAAACAACTGTTTGGCTGTTGAATTTCAGAATTACCATTTTGGGCTTTTTCAGAAGTACCGGAAGATGGAAGTAATTGGGCTGATGAGCCACTTGCAGGTTTCCCACGTAACACCTTCCAATTCCCCATCCCAATAAGTCTCTACATCTAGCCTTTCCACTAATAATTATGGCCCTCCTCTTGGTCAGGACAGCCACTAGTTTAAATCAAATGTTCCTTGTTTTGTCCCAAAGGTGCTTTTCGAAGGGCAACTGGACTTTCTTTGTTTTTTCCTTGAAGATGTTTCACTTCACGTCCAAGAAGCTTCTTCAGTTCTGAACTTCAACTGAGAATTGAAGAAGTTTTTTGGATGAGAAGCGAAATATTTTCAAGGAAAAAACAAAGACTGGTTGCCTTTTGAAAAGCACTTTTGGGACAACCATGACTTGGATGACAGAATCTCCATAGATGTTCCTTATTTTGCTTTGGACATCATTTTCTTGTTGGTACAAAGGTTTTGTCAGATTCTTGTAGGAGCTGAAATGTGAATAAATGAAAACCAGATCAAAACAAAACAGCGTTTACTTCTTTATTTCACTTCTTGTGGTGGAAACAGTCCTTTTCATCAATACCTCTTGACTGCAACATACTGCTTTTAAACTTACCAGTTATTGCTAGGAGGCCTAGGTTTTTGTTTGTTTTGAGAAAAAAACTTGAGACTGCTGAAAATTTGCAGAATTACTTGTTTTGTTTCTCTTTAATACTGGAAATATTTGCTCAAAAATACTTGAGCAAATATTTCCAGTATGTATAGAAGCATCACCTCAAAAAGGCAGTTTGAGCCACAGTAGATAGGACTCAAACATAGAAAATAAGCTATGTTATACTTTTTTGTTAAATTTGTACTATGCCCTGCTGGGTTTTTTTCTGGCCTAGAAACTTCCCCCATATACAGACCATCTGTGATATAGTGGAGGGGAAAAAAGTTCCAGTACATAATATGACACTGCCATGACGATGTGAGTTTGACACCCCTGTTCTAATTTTAAACTTGATCATGATGGACGTCTTTCAAAACAGAAAAAAATCATATACTTTTCCTCTATAGCAGCCCCAAAGAAAACTCTTTGAATGCAGTAAGGTGAGCATGGGTTGTCTGGTTTTCAAATACCCACTAGAGGTTTTGTTGGCACATCTGGATGGAACATATTGTTGGTTTTTAAAATCTGACCAGAACTTTTCTAATAAAATAATTGCTCAAAATATATTTGTGAAATTATAACTCATTACTTACTAGTGGAAAAGCAGCCACTTCCCTAGAATATGGGCGATCCCAGTTGGGTGCAGCCAGGCAGGTCAAAGTGTGTGGGGCCATCTAAGTCAAAAGAAATGTAGTTTAGAATGCACAAAAGGAAAAGAGCCCTCACCCATGTTTTGTGTCAAACTATTTCAATTTTGAACAAGGAGCACCTGGTAGAAGTCTCACATAAATAAAACCCTCCTGAGCTTACCTTTAAGGGGTTAACTCTAGCATCCATCCTTCCTTCTTCTATATCAGCTACTTCTTGTCGAATACTAATCATGGCATCACAAAATCTGTCTAGTTCTGCTTTATCTTCAGACTCGGTTGGTTCTATCATGAGGGTCCCAGCTACTGGCCAGGACATTGTTGGAGCATGGAATCCTAGGAAACATGAATTCTAATTGTTCACTTGATGTTTAAAACAATGAACCTCAACAGTCAGAAAACATCCTAACCATCTATCCCCTGCTAGATCAATCTCTGAGCTAATCTGCTTTATAAAGACAATATGAAATAAATATATGCATTTATGGATTTTGCTTAAAGCCTCTACTTTCCTCTTGATGCAAAGAAAAACAGCAGCAGCCATGAGCAGCTTTCTCTTTCTGTAGTCACCCTGCAGCAGCATTAAAATATCACATCTCTGCTGTTTGTGAAATGTGTAGTATTCAAAATGAAGAAGTGGTTAAGAAAAGAAGAAGAAAAAATATCTCACCATAATCCTGAAGCCGCTTAGCAACATCCACAGCTTCAATATTTGCAGTTTTCTTAAAAGGCCGAGTATCCAAAATAAATTCATGAGCTACATAACCTGTTTTAGAGTAAAGATTTAGACATGAATCTTTTTTGAGAATAATAAAATATGAGTATAAGACAAGATGGTAGTTCCCCATTTCAGTGGGCTCTAGAGAGGCCTTGCTGAGCAGAGAAGCATCTGCTGGATATTTTAATGAGTCTTCCTATTTTGAGAGGGTAAAGGTGGCTTATTCCGGCTTTCACTAAAAGCTGTTCAAACTAAGCTTCCTTCACTCAGTTTGTTTCTTTCATTTTTGCTAAATGTCAACATGCTGGTACAATGGTTAACTCTGCTAGGCAGAAAATATTCCCAGGGATTATACTTGCCTTTGGAGCCTCTAAAGAGGATTTTGTAGTGGTTCTCTAGTCGCTTTGCCATGTAGTTAGCATTCAAAATTGCAATCTCAGAAGCATGTTTTAGGCCTTTGCCTCCCATCATCTAAAGAAGCAAAAATATGGATGAAAATTGGGGGGGACGACACAAAACCATATTCCTGATGTAGATGATTAAACATTCCATGTTGTAAAATTATTACTGTAGTAAATGATTCATTCATTCTATTTGTTCAGTATTTAGTTTATAAGCTTAGATTCCATCAGCGTGTGAATGGTTTTGATGGCTTACACAACTCATCGATAAATCAGTCAGAACCCTTCAGGCGTGTATAGCATATAAATTAGTACTTCCTTGGAGATCTCATCCAAGAAATTATTTTTTTAAGTAGAAATTTTTTAAAGTGATCAAATAACTTGATTTGAAAGGTGTAAATCATCTTGTCAAATCTGATTCGACCCTTTTATTGCTATTATTATTTGTCGTCATTTCTATATATTTTGAAAGAACAGGGAAGGTTCTTGTAGCAGTATCTTACGGCTGCATCTGTTTACTCTTTCAGCACTTGCTATTTAATCCCTTTAACTGGGATTGTCTCTGATGGGACTTAAAAGCATCTGCCATTGTAGTAGGATGGTTAAAGAGTTGGTCTTGGAACAGGAGAACAAGTCAACTGTATCTTGGAAACTCAGTGGATGGCTTTAGGCCAGTCACTCAATCTCAGCTCAACATGTCATACGTTTATTGTTACTGGGAAAAATAGGATACGTTTGTTGTTGTGAGCTTCCACAAAAGATGTGGGCTACAAATCGTAGCACTTCCAATGTGTTTTTTTTAATGCTCACTTTGTGGGAGACTGCAATGGGAAGGAGGGTTTGCAAGTCCCTTTGTGCAACTAGATTAGACAATTCCTTCTAAAAACAACCTATACAATCTCTTCTCCTACAATCCTTTAACTTTCTGCAGATCTCTCTTATCATCAGCATGAGAATCTACTAGTATGGAAGAAACCAGGAGCAGAAATTATGAAGTACCTTGATATAAACCCAAGAAATAGGCAAGATGGCACTGGATCCCCAAGGGGCAGCACTGATGGTGCCTAATGGGCTTGAATGTGCATCGTGCAGTGAGGCAATGACAGGGTGGCTGGGCAGGAAAGGAGCCAGGTGCATCTTCCTAAAAGGACAGCAAGAAAAGAACTTGAACATCCAGCTTCTCTCCTACTGTAGCACCAACAGCTATAGCACCATGTTTTAATTAGCCAGAATCAAAAGGCTGCTTAAGTACATTTCACCCTGACCCTCTAAAACAAGTCAGGAAGAAAAAAAAAAACCTCTTGGACAGCATCTAGATTTCTGCATTTCTACCTATAGCAGTGTTTCTCGACCCATCCGAAGATGGATAGACTTCAACTCCTTGCTGGTTGAGGATTTCTGGGAGTTGAAGTCTATCCATCTTATCCAACTTGCCAAGGTTGAGAAACACTGATCTATATACAAGAATAATTAGCCAATTTTAATGGCCAATATGATTGGTTCCCATAAAACAAGAGAGCCTCCCTTATCAGATAAAGGGAGGAGTGCATGTATAAGCAGAGGGGCATATATTTTACTCAGCGGATACCTTTTCTGGAAATACTTACTTTAATGCAAACATTTTTGAGGAATATATGTAGATGCAATGACTTCTGACTCATCTATCTCAATTTAAATTTTTCCAATAATGCTGTTTTGGTTACACGGTAATCCTAGCTATGTATCTTATTCCCTAGTGGGCGCCCTTAAAATTTCTGCTTTAAAGTCTTCATGAAAAAATTAATAAAAATACATGCTCTTATCACAAGAAGTAGATACTAACACTCCAATTGGTCCCATGCCAGGTCCTCCTCCACCATGAGGAATGCAAAAGGTTTTGTGAAGATTTAAATGAGAAACATCTGACCCATAATCTCCAGGGCGACACAGGCCAACCTGTCGGGGAAAGGAAAGCAAGATGTTCCCAGTCAAAAATCTAGATATTTCAAAGATATAGAACATTGGAGAGGGGGGCGGGAACGGGGGTGACAGTCTACATAACCTGGCTTGCAGAGACGACTGCCAGTAGCGAGCCAAAAAAGTCAAGAGAGCAACCAGGATGGTGCAGTTAAAACTCCCTCTGTTTTGAAAATGAACTTTGATTGCACCAACAGAAGAGAATATGATTAGCTGAAGGCTGAACTGTGGGATCCTTGGTGTTCACTGAGTTGGGATGTTTTCTTGCAGGCACTTCATCATTACCCAACTAGCTAGCATCATCAGGGCTCTAGAGAGAGAGAGTGGTGGTCTAGCGCTGACAATGTTACCTAGGTCAGGGGTTTCCAACCTTGGCAACTTTAAGACTTGTGGACTTCAACTCCCAGAATTCCTCAGCCAGCTTTGCTGGCTGAGGAATTCTGAGAGTTGAAGCCCACAAGTCCTAAAGTTGCCAAGGTTGGAGACCCCTGACTTAGATAGTAATGAACTATCTGCAAGATACCAAAATTTGCACCACTGCCAAATGGATTTGTTTTTTTCTTTTTGACAAACATAAAAATGGGCACAACATTGCTTGTACCATAGTGGTTTCCATTTTGACTTTTTTGACCATTAGTCCTGCTGGCTTGTCAAATGGTGTGAGCCTATTCTTCCTCTGGCTATCTCACAAACAACTTCTCTTTTTTTCTTTGTTTTTACTTTAGGAAGGAATTTGACTTCGTGGGCTGCTCTGATGTTGGTTTGTAATAGCTACATTCTCCCAATCTGGTAGCCAACTGACATACATTGTGAAATATTTTCATGTGTTTCTATCACATGTTACTTTGTTATTTTGTTTTTCAGTGGAACCGAATGATTTAAACATGGGGAGCTGTCTATTTGCTTTCTCCACACCACAATGTCTCATTATGTCTTATCCTTTTTTAAAACTATAAAGATCCAAATATTACACTTTTCCCATATGGACGCCGTTCTATAAAATTTTTCATGCCAAAATTATGAAAAACTAGTATGAGAGTGATCCAAGATTTCAGTCAGGAACAAATATTCAGAGCTAGTGTTACTGAATATGAGAAATCAGTCATACTCATGAATCTTGATGTTCCCACTACCAAAATCCCATGCATCAGAGTCCCATTATGCCTCAACCATTTCTCAGTATTTAAAAAAAATCACTATTGAGTGCATGAACTAAAAGGATTTGCCTGTATCTATTTCTCACCTGAGCATTCATATTTGCTCCATCTAAATAAACTTGGCCTCCGTGTTTGTGAATCAGATCACATACATCACTGATCTGCTCTTCAAAGACACCATTAGTGGATGGATATGTGATCATGATAGCCGCGAGGTTTTCTTTGTTCTTATCTACCTACAAGAAGAAAGGGAAAAATGACAACAGTGTGACATATCTGAGTGATAAGAACAAGATTCTTCCCTCTCTTTACATGGAACATTACCAAATTTTAAGAAAAACAAAATCTGTCCTGATCAGTTTGGCATAAAAGGCCTACAAAATTAGATTTCCTTAATTTCATTTGGTCTTTGCAAATTCATCAGGCAGCAGCTTCCAGCAAAGATTTCCTCCTTTTCCTGAAAACTCAACATTTCTCAACCTTGGCAATTTTAAGATGAATGAACTGCAACTCCCAGAATTCCCCAGGCAGCATCCCTGGCTGGGGAATTCTGGCAATTGAAGTCCATCCATCTTAAAGTTGTCTAGATTGAGAAATACCACAGAAGATAATCAAACGTCTACCCACATACTAAGTACTCTATCTGGTACCTGAAATTTTTCATAATTATTTATTCTTTTATGCAAGAGTCACCGTGGTGCAGTGGTTAGAATGCAGTACTGCAGGATAGTTCTGCTGACTGCCGACAGCCAGCAATGTGGCAGTTGGAATCTCACCGACTCATGATGGACTCAGCCTTCCCATCCTTCTGACATTGATAAAATGAGGACCCAGACTATTGGAAGCAATAGGCTGACTCTGTAAACCGCTTAGAGAGGGCTATAAAGCACTGTGAAGTGGTATATAAATCTAAATGTTATTGCTATTTTCACTTATATTCAGTTTAGTGTTAATAAAAAGAGGGGAATAGTAAATAGCCACAAAAGTAGGCACAACTGTAGCATTGATACTCAAAAAAAGAATATTTCAAAAATAGCCAAAAAGTTATGTGTCATAAAAACATTTTAAAAGACAAATTTTCTCTTTTGTTGTTTCTAAACGTTCATAATTTATAATAGAGGAATGTATTAGGACAAAGGGCAGTAAACTAACCATTGCTTTCAGATGACTCAGATCAATGCTTCCATTTTTATCTACTTCTATTGGCTGGATCTTCATCCCTGCCATTTGAGCACTTGCTGGGTTGGTACCATGAGCTGATTTAGGAATAAGGCAGACCTTTAGGAAGAAGAATATGTAAATCAATGTAAAATCAATAGACTGTCATGAACTGAATGCATGATAATTACTGTTCGGGGTGTAACCTTGTTAAATCTTGAAGCTGTCTGATTAATTCCAGCTTGATTATGTTATGGACTAAACACACTGAAAATATTGATCTAAGCAGTAATATATTTCCCTTTAGGCCAAGTATGAATGAGAACATGGCCTCTGGGAGTGGTAAATCATGCTGACAGTTTTCCATTAATTATCAATCAAATAACAAGAATAATGAAAGGCAGGCAAAAAGGTTACAAACAATACTTCTTTTATGAGTAGTATTTCTTCACAAGGAAGCAATTTAAAAGCAAATTAAAATCTCCAGCTTGAGAGCAAATATATTATCAGATACAAAAATCACATGATTTTCTCTTTCAGTGATTAAAAACAAAGTCTTAATCACAATAGGAAACCCTTTAGATTGCCCTTCTGAGCATCAATGGCTTCACTTTGATTTTAGCCTACCTTTTGCTTTAAGGTTGCTAATCAGCTAGTGAATGTAGGTCTGCTCACATGATACAAAAGGAAGTATCTCATTAAGAACATCTTTGTTAACAGCAATGAGCCAGTTATGTACAGTGGTTAAAGCAACAGGCTAGAAACCGGTAAACAATAAGTTCTAGTTGTGCTTTAGACACAAAGCCAGCTGGGTGACCATGGGCCACTCGCTTTCAGCCCTAGGAAGGAGGAGGCAAGGAATGAACACATGAAGTGTTCAGTGTTTCATATATAAACCCTTGCATGAGTGGAATACATAATATTGTGTCTCCTGATCCCCTCCTCCATTTGTTTCAGGAGGAAATGAAAAAGGTAATTGTTAAGTTTGAGAATGGGTGAGGAGGAATGGAGACAAGCCTCTGAACGGTGAACTTCAGCTATTTATTTACATAGTGACTTCTCAATAAAACAACAGTAACCCTTGCCTTATATAGGCAACACTTGTAACGTTTTAACCAATAACAGGCTAGGAACGCTAGCTTTTATGACCAATAGGAACTCTCTGTTAAGGGCCAATCAGATTCCCCGGAACGGGCCAATCCGGTACGGCCGCTTAACAGCCAATCAGAAGTGCAGGGTCAGAACCCCGCACCTACTCCAAGCTCACACTTTATTACTTATCTACATACACAACAGTAATTGTGTTTGTTCAGTCTGACAAAAAGAAAAGAAAAAGAAAAACTGAGTGTACTTTCTGTGGAATTTTTGCAGAACAACTAGTACATCTAAAGGAGGAAAAAGCATTTAGAAGCATACAGAAAATAGTGCATAAAAGCTAGCAAAAGTAGGCAGATTATCTCACCGAGCAACCAGCAAACTGTACAAATGACAAACAGCCCATAGAGCTTACATTGGACACAGCCAGGCTAATTAAGTCTGTTTCTACTGAAAAACAAGCTGCCATTCCAAAAATAATTAGCTACATAGGGGACAAGAAATCCAAAGTTAGATAAAAGTCTATTTTTTACTTACACTTCGCTGCCATTCTCCTTTTGCATTTAAATAAGCCTTGATTGTAGCTAGCCCAGCATATTCACCTTGAGCTCCACTGCAAAGAAACAAAGCTTTTTTAGGTATAAATCAACATCCCGATTTCAAATTCTGTTAAACAAGTTTATTAATCTCCAAAATAAAAAAATACTGGAATACATCATTCCATGCAGAGAAAGAAGATTAAATGATACCAAATACCAACACTTTTAAATTCATGTTGTAAACCAAGTTGCTAAAAGCAGATTAACATTCTCCCCCCCCCCCCAAGTCTTTTGCCACTACTGAATTAAAAGTCTATCTGCCCATCTTTGACTCAGCACAAATCAACAATATGTGAGTCCCACAGGTGAGCCCAGCCTATCTCTATGGCATCTGTTCTGTGTCACTGCCAAATGGAGGTATTCTGATTTGTGGATGTGTCATACATTTATAAACAAAGAGTCTGGAAGATGTGGGGTGATACACACTGAAAGGGACAACAACATAGCCAGAAAACCAATCAGGTCGTTCTCAGCTGTGAACTTTGTCTTTTGACTAGTTTGCATGTCTTCCCTTCACAACCTCTTCTGGCTGGCTTCCAAGTTAAAAAATAAAATAAAAAATAAAGAAATATATAGCAGGGCAAATATAGCTCCAGAGAAGAAGGAGGCACTACCTGCTTTGATTATGAAATTAGCTAGTCCTTTAGGCAACTGGATGATACAAGCTCAAAGCATCTACTGGACTGCCATATCTTCCTAGGAGTGGTAGGCAAGTAATTGGAACTAAGAAATATGAGAAAATGGTAAACAAGGCACAAAAGTCTGATGAGTATGTCTTTGTATCTTGGATACTGCAAGGAAGAAAAGCATCTCAGACATTTTCCAAGCACATATCCATTCAGAAATCAGATTGTTGCAATTGAAGTCCTAACCATTTAAGATAAAATACGTTATTCCATTTCCACTATCTAAACTCAACCAATTTGTACTTTACTGCAACTTTGATGGAAATAAAATTATGTTTCAAGATTCTCTTGCCTAGAACCATTTTTCTATCCTCTTACCCATTCCATTAGTGACAAGTGTGGCTGACACAGACTTCAATGTTAAAAATGTCTATTTCGCCATGTACACACATGGCCCAAGAATTATATTCCATTTATCATATATAAATAGTGCAGATACACCAGGAATTCCACAGATAACTGAGAAAGGAAATGACCACATTTTGAAAAAAACAAACAAAAATAGAGTTTTAAATCTGTACATACTGCAGTGGGTCAAACAAAATTGCTTCTACCTGTTAGGTTGGAATGAAATCTTATCATAGCCTGTGATCTCACACAGATCCTTCTCAAGCTCCTTAAAAAGCTGCTGGTATCCTTGAGTTTGATCCAGGGGAACAAAAGGATGGATATTGGCAAATTCCTTCCATGTAATAGGCTACAAAACAGACATGGATGCACAGATGGGCACAGAGAAAGAGAAGGGAAAACCATATCTGTGTTAAAAATATAAGTAAATAAATTATAGGAAGCACGTGAAATGCAACTCTCAGCTGACCATAAAGTGTGGCTATTCATTGGAAAATCTGATAGAACACACTTTTTGGAGGTGATTGTCAACTGGAGTGCAGGAATTCTTTTTTAGAGAACAGATGGCAATCTACCCCAAAATCTTTTGAGTTTATTTAATGTTCACAAAAAATAGTTTAATAGTTATCTTAAATTTATTTCATAAAAATAATATATTAATTTAAACAGCTTACCATAAGTTCTGAAGAGCTATTCAGCTTCATTGTACAGGATCCCTAAAGAAAGGCAACATACCATCAGGATTTCATTCAAGAAAATTTAACAGCTATGATTCCTCCCCCACCTTTTCAATTCATACCTACCAAAGGAATCATGCTGTGAACAAGAGAAATATCTTTGTTTTCTAATCTTTTCATATACCGGACAATATTTGTTTCAGAGTGATAGCTGCAGACATAAAGAATTTATATTAACAACCAAAATAATAATAAAAGGTGAACGTTATTTCTGCCCCCCAATCCTTTGTCAGATCAATAATAAAGTCTTCCTCCTTTTAATGTTCAGATTTGCTCTAAATTATAATTCATTTTTCCAAGCTGACTGTCAATACATGTTGATGGAACATTTGTATTTAAATGGACATACAGATAAAAGGCATGTGCCATAATACAGTCATAAGCATTTTGCTTTAATTGTGTGTTGCTTGTTATTAATTGGTCAAATTACACAATTTCCCTTCAAAAACTGTAAAGTTAGTGCAAACAAAGTTTCCAACATGCAAACCTTGTAGCTTAATATTTTAACTTGTTTTTCTGGAATATCACATGCCTCATTCTCATCTTCACCAACCAGCATGAGCCAAAATATTCCAAAGAGTTTTACAAACCTGTTGAATACTTGGTGTGTTAGGAATTTTGATGTTCTTTTAAACAGAGTAGCAAAAATGCCTTTTGTTTCTTCATCCATATTCTCTGCAACTAATTCCTTTCAAACATAAAAGAAACAGTCAATCTCTTTTCTCCTCTCAGAATTGAGTTTCAGTCTACAAGTATACCTTCTAAAACAACTATCTTAGTCTGAAGTGCAACTGGAAACAGTTGCGCAAAATGAGATATTGGAAGATATTATATCTTTCTGATTTCAAAAGGGTAAAATCACACGGGTTGTGAAAACTCAAAATTGCGTAGTTATGGATAATATTAAAATTTGGGAGTGATACAAATTGCTTTATTGAACTTCTCTTCACACTGCTGAAAGTTAAAAGTTTTCCAATATTTTCTGTGATATTGGTGAATGAATGAGAATCCAGGTATTACTATGGAAGTTATGAACTCAGGTATGCTCTATCTTGATCAATTAGTTATTTAGTTTTCTAATCAGTGATCTACTTACAGCTGAAGATTCACAGCCAAAAATCCACAGTAGGTCATCTAGGTCTTTTTCATTTACAGTTTCATCAAGAGAAACTCCAAGCTATTGATAGTTGGAAGAAAAAAAGGACACAACTTCTAAGTTCATAAATGCAAGTGTTTCGATATTTGAAATCAATGAGTACTCTGAAACAATAACTGGATATATAAACTGGAAGATATTTATTGACACTCCCTACACACCATGCATAATATTCTAATAATTACTATGAACATCAACAATTTAAAAATGTGTCTGAATGTTCTTTCTTCTAATGCACATTCAATGGCTGTTTACTGAGCTTTTCTTCTGAAACAATGACTGAGTTTCTTAGAGCATTGATGATGTTACCTAGTTTGGTAATGAAACATCTGCAAGAAAACCACCATTCTCAGAGAGCACTAAGGACCTCAGAGTTTCTTAGAAAAATGTTTATTGGATAATCTTTATCTCTTTATAATAATGAATAATGAATTAAGGCATTAGAACCACTTCTGAGTATCCTTAAGCTGTCACTTACTGTCCCATCAGGGTAAATCCGAAAGTTTATCTGTCTCTGGGCTGCCCTTTGCAAGACTTCTTCGATGCCACATCCACACTGGATTTTCAAGGTATCAAAATATAGGTCATGTTGGAGTTGATGACCTGCTCTCTTCAAACCTAATATAAGCAAACACAAACCCACTCAGGTTTTCTGCACACTTGTATTCAAAATAATTTGAAGCTGAGTTCTAGTCCTGCCTTATGCATAAAAGCCAGCTGGGTGGTGTTGGGCCAATCTCTCTCTCAGCATAACTCACCTCACAGGATTGTTGTTGTGGAGAAACTAAGAGGAGGAGGGAATATTTGACATGTTCACTGCCTTGAGTTATTTATAAAAATAAGAAAAGATGGTATGTAAACAAATAAATTTGGCTGCTATTGGCAACTATGCTGGACTATTAGTGACTGGCCCTTCATATTACTGGACTTGAATCACATTATTCTAAATTATTTTACAAACCTGTTTTAGGAATCACTACACTTTACAATGTAAACAAAAAAAAAGGCTTGTAGAAAAAAGGAGCTGTGGTGGCACAGTGGTTAGAATTGCAGACTAACTCTGAGTTGTAGGCTAACTCTGCCAACTGGCAGGAGTTCAATCCTGACCAGCTCAAGGTTGACTCAGCCTTCCATCCTTCTGAGGTTGGTGAAATGAGGACCCAGATTGTTGGGGACAATATGTTGATATTTTAAACACCTCAGAGAGTGTTTTAAGTCTAAGTGCTATTGGTACTGGTATTTACAGAGTAGCATTGAAAGTTTATTCAAATTCTCCAACATTAAAATTGCTCCTTTTGGACAGGGTTTTCCTGTCTGAAGGTTCACTCACCTTCTGCTAAGATTAGAGTAGCATTGTGGACTCTCTTGGCAATGTACTTTAATCCATTTGCACCATGATAAACTCCAAACATTGCAGCCATGTTAGCCAAAAGGGCCTAAGAAGCAAAATTTGGGATTAAATAAATTTATGTGTATAAACCTGAGGCAACTCAGATGCTACATCATCTAGACTTAGAATAACTTTAGTGTCACTTTAAATGAACACTAATCAGCATACATTTTAAAATTTTTAAAATGAAATTTCTTTGCCTACAGCTCTCAAAGACTCACCACCTCCAATATACACTACATAACATGATAAAAAGATAAATAAATAAAAAGATAAATATGCACATAAATATGCATATATTATATGATACAAACAACCTAATCTAGTTCAGATGTATAATCAATGATGGAAGAAAACCTTACCTGCGCCGTACAGATATTGCTAGTAGCTTTATCTCTCCTGATATGCTGTTCTCTGGTTTGCAGCGCAAGCCGGTATACTTCTTTCCCATTAGCATCTCTTGAAACATACACAAAGGGAAAATATATTACTTTCTTCAGTTTAAATAGACAAAGGCTAGTTGGTTTTGTTTACAAAAATGATTAATAATATTATTTAGCAAAATGAATAATTTACAATATGAAACTCTCTAAATTATTCCTGAATCAAGGCAGTTTCCTTTTGCTATCACCTGATGCAATACTACAGTTTGACAAATTGCATGTTTATGAAGCAAAGCACTGCAGAGAAGCTACTCAGCTGTGCCATCAACACAATGCAAACCTCAATTCAAACAAGGGATTCCTAACTTGTTTTAGTACAATTACCAGATACGGGATATATAGATTTGAATTGCCGCTAGATGGCAGCAAAGAAATACAGAAAATCATGACTTTGTTGCCACCATCAAGTGGTGTTCAACCCAAATCTTGTGGTCCTTTTTCTTTTCTTTTTCACATTTTTGAAAACATGCCATGGACAAACAACAGTTGCCAGTCATAAAATATCACATATATCAAAAGGCCAAAACAACTTGGGGCTAGAGTCCATTATATTAATGGCTTCAGAATTTAGTTGGGGTCCAAAGGCATTGCTGAAAACGTGAATTATGCTTGAAGCTGATGCTTGCTTTCTATCAATTTAGTATCTCATTCAGGTTTTTAACTGAAGAGAGCTTAAGGAAAATTAAAATTAGGAAAGTCAGAATGGATGGTGAACCAAGGAACACGTCCACACATACACACACCTACACATTGTTGTCCTGAGGAAACATGCTGGAGACTGAGGATCTACCATAAAAGATCCTTTAGGAAAGGACAATGAGCATTCTATCTGTGATAAGTACATTCTAACCTTACCTAGAATTCTGGAAACTTACAATACTGTGGATATTAAGAACATAAGACCTTTGCTGGATCAGGACACAGATCTGTCTAACCCAAGTGTCACACATTGGCTAACTGGGGGCATTTGGGAAATTAACAAGCCTGCATCGGACAGTGATGTCCTCTACACTTGTCTTTTTTCATCAACCCACATGTTGAAAAGAAGAGACCTATCAGTGTGCAGGAAGAGTCATATGCAAAGAAACAAATGAGAATCTTTGAGAAGATACCAAAGCCTTCCTGTGTGCAAAGGAAGCCCTGAACTGGAAATTTCTGGGCTCCTGTTCACTATTTTTTCTCTCTGCAAGTGTTTTCCTATATCTGCCTTAATTTTGGGTGGGGGAGAGAAATACAATGTTTTTATTTTTAACCTCAAACCAAAGAGATTCCTGAAAATATTTTATTATAGGTCCTTGAATTCTTTGTGCTTGATATATAGCAACATTATTTTTTTTAAGGGCACCTCTTCCATTTTTAGTTCAAGACAGATTCATTTTCTATTAGGATATTGAATTTAGTAGCTTTAGGAATAGTAAAGTGTACAATAGGCCAAAACACACAGCTGTGGCTGATTAGTTAGAGAGTGCTGACTCATGCGTGAGGCAATCTACGCTATGATTGGTTGCTGTAAATATAAAGGGGGGGGTTTTCCCTTTTATCCCCTCCTTTTTTCTTGTATGTGTCCTGTATAATTTACCTCATGAAGTTCCTCTGTTCCTGACTATCTTGTATGTTTTCTTTATGGATGACGACAACCACGTTATTGTAGTTGTGCTTTTAAGGCTGTAGCAACGTTTTGGCAGAATCTCATCTGCCATCATCAGGCTTCTGTATCTTCTGAATCATGGCAGATGAGATTCTGCCAAAACATACATACATACATTATATAAAAAAGACCACAAATTTGTGTTAGTGTCTCCTTGACATCATCTGGACAGCTGCTGTGCAAAACACTAACATTTCCAATATGCAGGTAAGTATATATGGGTATAAATTTGTGTGAAGGGTGGGTATGGAAGTAAACTTGATATAAGCATGTATTTCAGTAGCATGATTTAGTTCTAGAAGATTAATTATAGGGGAATTAATCTTCTAGAATTGAAAGAAGATTTACGACAATTGGAAGACCTCAACTTACGACTTACGATCCCAATCGAGGCCAAATTTCTGTTGCTAAGCAAGACAGTTGTTAAATGAGTTTTGTCCTGTTTTTACAACCTTTCTTGTCAACAGTTTTTAAATGGATCAGGGCAGTTATTAAGTTAGTATCCTGGTCATAAAGTGAATCTGGCTTCCCCATTGACTTTGCTTCTCAGAAGGTCGCCAAAGGTGATCACAGGAGCCCAGGTGACACTGCGAGGGTCATTAAATATGAGCCAGTTGTCAGGCATCTGTATTTTGATCATGTGACCATGAGGATACGGCAATGACCGCAGGCATGAAAAATGGTCATATATCACTTTTTTCAGTACCCTTTGAATGGTCACTAAATGAACTATTGCAAATCGAGGACTACCTGTATGATTTAAGATCAGCCAAAGATATAAAGAAAAAAACAACTCCATGCTCTCTGGAAAGAATAAAATACATAAGAAGAGTAGAACTTTTCACAATCCATGTATAATCCCTTCAGGACTTAGAAGAAGATGGATTCAGATTTTCAACAGAAAGCGAACCTACCTTGTAACTCCCACCATCCTTCCAGGCATCATTCGCACCAGATTCTCTTTGACCGCAAAAAAGGCAGCATGTGGTCCTCCATACCCAAGAGGCACCCCAAACCTCTGGGAATTGCCTAAAGCAACATCAACGCCAAACTCCCCTGGAGGCCTCAAGATGCAGAGGGCAAGAAGATCGGTGGCACAGCAGGCCAGGCTCTGATACAAGAGAAGCCAATACATTGGTTGGTTGGTTGGTTTATTACATTTTGTATGCCGTCCATCTCTCTACCAAGTGACTTTAGGCAGCTTACAATGTTATAAATCACAGAATAAAACAATTATAGGATTAAAACCTTCGACATTAAAAGCTGACAATTTAAAATTAAGATTAAAATATGATAAAAACCAATGCATCGACGGGGTGGAGGTGAGATCTTGTACTAATCTACTAGACACCTTCAAAGTGAGAGGCCCCCATTAGGGCTCCTAGCTTCCCAAAAGGCAATATTGATCAAGGGGTCCTCAACCCTTGGGCCATGGCTCACTGGAACCGAGCTGTGGAACTAGCGGGCGAGCAGGTGCACGTGCGTGTCGCTCTCTCCCCCACACTGCCAGTCCGCAAAGCTGGAAAAGTTGGGGACTGCTGTTGTAGATAACCAGAGGAGTTGTTCCCAGAACAATGTATATTGATTATAATGGCCAACACATGACTGCTAAAAATGAATAGTTATTTTTCCAGCACCATCGTAACTTCGAATGATTCCTACACAAGGTAATTGTTAAGTGAGGACTACCTACACAGGTAAGTTACTTATATCACGATCAAATGGAGATTGGGAGTTTTGGGGTGGGACAGAAATGCTACGAGTCCAAAATCTTACTAGATTGGAAAAGCAGACATTGACCTAAGGTACATTTACACTGCCAGACATAAACATGGAGGTTGGAAATATTCTTATTGCTTCATTTACCCCATTCTGATGGGCTTGTTCAACCAAGCCTGTGAAGTCTTCTACCTTCCCCTCAGTGTCTGGGTACTGGAACAAGACACCACTGATATCTTTACCGCTGAAATCCATCTCATGAGGTAGCTTCAAATCTACGTTTATGCCAGTGTATCTGGAAAGCAAGAACGACATACCAAGACAAAGTTATTTTCTTGTAGTGAATACAATTTAAAAAAGAAAAAGAAACATAAGCTAGAATATTAAAGGCAGAGTTAAAGGTCAGCTTGATCGCCTTCAACTGAAATTGATTCAAGTAAAGCAATAGGCATGTTTCATATTTAGTCAATCTTATTGAGCCAGACTACATTGCGAAAGAATTTCAAGCAGATTGCCCATTTAATTTTTTTTTAAAGATCTAAATCAGTCTTTACTTTGCTCTGGTCTGCACCACAGCTATCGTCTGAGGATGGCACCTGATGTCGACATAAAACTTATTTCGCTTATTATGCCTGTTGGAAGGAGAAAACAATAAAATTACTTCAGATATGGGTCATAAAAAGTTCACTCTGGCAAGTTTCCACTGCTTGTTATTATACAGACAAAAACCTTGTTTTTAATTGGCTTTGACATCTCCTTATCCAAAATTCAAATTTCTATTCCCAGGAACATTGAAAAAGAAAACAAGCCCACAATCTACCAAAGTCTACAAAAGGAAAATGACTACGAAGCAAGTCATGAGTTTTTCATGAATTCTGAGTGGATTACAGAAATTGGTGGCTCTAACAGGGGTGATGAACTGTGTTAACCAAACAGCATATTCTATTCCTGTATGTCTGAACAATAGATTTTGGGAATGGAGGGAGCCGAGGAAAAAATATATGGCTTCCCACAAATTATTAATGGCTGCAAATATTACATCTTCCTTTGGTGTTTCTATCTCATTATCATTTATATCAGGGGTATCCATGCTTGTCAACTTTAAGACCTGTGGACTTCAACTCCCAGAATTCCTTAGCCATGGAGAATTCATGGGACTTGAAGTCCACAGGTCTTAAAATTGACAAGGTTGGACTTGATTTAGAATATAGGCCTATGGGTTGTTTTCAGTCTCTTCCATATAATGAAGTATTCAAGGGTATCTGCAGATTGTGATGAAAAACTCAAGATGGCAGTCACAATGCTGTGATCAAAACTTCACCTCCTTTTATGTGCATCTTGACTTTTGTTTTTTGACAACATTGTGCCTTGTGGACAATCTTGCCCACAACACTAAAGTTCTGAGGAACTTTACATTCTCCAAAAGCAGTCTAACAATCTGAGGTTGTTACCTGTGACACAACTGCATGGCTTCTGCTGCCGCTGTTCCTTCATCCAGCAAAGAGGCATTAGCCACATCCATCCTGGTGAGATCACACACCATTGTCTGGTAGTTCAACAAGCTCTCCAGCCTGCCCTGGGAGACTTCTGGCTGATAAGGGGTATATTGAGTCACCCTATTAAAAGCAACACATTTTCCCCATTAAGCTTTTCCCCATTAAAAGAATACTATAGTACCATACAGATAGTCCTTGGCTTATGACCATAACTGACTTCAAAATGTCCATTGTGAAGCAAGACAGTTGTTGAGTGAGTTTTGCCCCATATTACAACCTTTCTTGCCACTGTTGTTAAGTGACATTTGGGTACTAATTGGAGTACTAATTCAGTATCTTTATTGTTATTGAGATTGTAGTGATTTCATGTTAAAACATATTTAAATTAAAAAAAAACATTGAAAGCATTGTAGAGAAGCACTGTGCATAAAACATAGTAAGTAATACGGTTGCATGTAGTACTGTATCTGTTAGGAACATTGTAAACCGCATGAGAATGTACATTAGCTGTGGAGGACCAGGGATGGACACTGCGCCTTTAAGATATTCTTCACAGGAAGCATATTGTTGAGGTAATTCCCCGTTAGGAGAATGAGAGCATACAGGGAGACGTATAGAGAGTAGTGTTGGAATAATACACACAGAGCACACAGATACACTGTACAGTAAATTTTTACTTCCAGAACAGTTTAAGCAAAGCCCAAAATAAGCAGTCCAAAAGTCATTCACAGGTAAATCGGTCAGTTTTTCAATCCAGGAATAATCGAAATATCAAATTCCAGTGTCAAAAACAGTTCAGTATCAGACTTACATCAAATCCAGTAATATCAGTCAATTAGGAAAAATGGAGGAACGGCAATACTTTCCAACAGAAGGAAACAGAGATACACTCACACTCTCTTCTGAGACTCAGACTGAAACAAACCAGGTTTCCGGCTCGATCTTATGGCTGTTTGAGAAACCACACCTAATTACAGTTTTGCATTTTCTTAAAGTTACAGTTTTAAAATGTTTATCCTGGTTTATATATTTCTAACCCAAATAGCTGTTAGGTGACTCATATTCCTAACACATATGCATGCCCTAAAATGAATCAAATCATGTTCCCCATTGAACCTGCACTATCCTAGTTAAGATGGACTTAAGTTAACTATCCGAGATCTGAGGGTAAAAATCAACCCTCCTAATGACACCTCAATTTAAATATGTGGAACTATGTCTTAACAATTTTCCCATGAAATATTATTGCACAGACCACTATTATTTATTGCAGAACTGACAAAAATTGTGCAGTGTAAGTAAATTAAATAAAGCACATGAAAAATAAACACCGCATAAACAATAATGACTGGGTTTTTAGGGTAAACTGGGTTTTTAGGGTTAAGTCTAGACTGGCTTCTCGAGTCCCTCCAGAAGCCAAGCATATTTTCAATTCTCTGCCCATTCATTTATGTTCATGTCACATCACTTACTAAATTAGCTCAGTTTCTAGGGCAACACGGTCTGAAGTCATTCAGAAACCCAGGCACAACTAGGTTGCTCAGTCTAACACAGCCCCATAACATTATGCCACTAACAATTGATTGTAGGTTATTGAGCCAAGCTATTTTTGTTTGTAGAATAAGCTTTCCCTGTGCTTTTCATTGTATATAAATAAATAAATAAAAACAGCTCAGAATAACTTAAACAACACATATAACCTTGTGTTTTTTTAACAACACAACTGTAATCATGTGGTATTATGAAAGGAAATCTATTCTCATTAAGAAAAACAACGCCACGAACAGCCAATGGCTGTCCTTTATTCTCTGTTACTTTTCTTCTAAGTATAATTATTTCATACTGCTGAGCTCCATGTGAATTTTACTGACCAGCGACCAAAACAGAACACCTTCCAGAACAGGGGTGTCAAACTTAAGGCCCAGGGGCTGGATCAGGTCCACAGGGTGCTTAGATAGGGCCCATGGACCTGCCCTGGAAACAGCAAAGGACCGGCCCATGGTGCTTCTGTCAACAAACACCTTTAAAAACAAAAGCTGAATGAACTTGTTTTGAAAATTGTAATGGCATCTGACCTCAGGGCCAATTGTAATGGAAATTAGAAATGCTTTGTAGACCCTAATATTTGGAGTAATCCCAATCTGAGAAACAATTACTAGAATAAAGCTGATAACAGAGAACAGAATGTGCCTACAAATAGGATATCTGATGTAACTCTTCTGTATATCTTTTCAAAACAAAATACGCTTATTTTGCTTAACACCATGTCCTTTACAGTCAGGTCTGTAATTGAAGATTGAAATAAAGGAATCAATCATCAAAAGCTGATAAAAATCTCTAACCGGCTTACAGTTGAAATAGTGTCTCCCTCTCCCTATTATGCTTGGCAAAAAGAAGGAGGCTTGTGTGGAAGAGTTGCACCTTTGTTTGTCTGAAATTGTCCATGAGTTTCTGAGCCTGGGCAGAGACTCCTTTGTCACTTAATAGTAGTGTACAGGAACTTCCACACCGTCAATATTTTTATATACCAAACTCTCTTAGCACCTTCTTCCAAGAAGCTCAATATTGTCACGGCTGCTGCCAGCTGACTAACTGACTGACATTCCAGTCTGCCCAACAGCTTCGCATCTCTACAGGCCTTGCTGCTTTTGATTTGTGGCAAGAAAAAAAAATGTGGCCGAGGGTCATTCCCACCAGGGGAATGGCGCCTTGTCTTCAAGAAGGAGGTGGGGCGAGCCGACTCAGTATCTATGATGGCTGCTTTTGGGGGGCTGGAAAGAATTACGGAACATATCACAACAGGCTTTCTTCCCAGGCAGAGTAGAGGTAGGGCACAGGCAGATCACCCTTCTGGTTTGGGAAACAAATCATACACAGGTAGTTCTCAAGTTACAACTAGAATTGAGCCCCAAATTTATGTTGCTAAGTGAGATGGTTATTAAGTGAGTTTTGCCCCATTTTACAACATTGCTTGCCACAGTTATTAAGTGAATCACTGCAGTTGTTAAGTTACTAACACGATTGTTAAGTGAATCTGGCTTCTCCATTGTCTTTGCTTGTCAGAAGGTGCATCTGGATTTTGATCCCATGACCATGGGGATAGTGCAATGGTTGTAACTGTGAAAATTGGTCATAAATCACTTTTTTCAGTGCCACTGTAACTTCGAATGGTCACTAAATGAACGGTTGTAAGTCAAGGACTACTTGTACTCTAAACTTCATTGCAGTTTTTGTTCTGTCCCTAATTTACATACTCGAAATCCCCGCGCTTTGATTGGCTAAAGCGCGGGGATTTCTAATTGGCCAGGCGAGCCGCGCCGATTGGCCCGTTGAAAGTCTCCCGTGATTGGCTCACTCCAAGAGCGGGAGACTTGAAATGTTGGCATTGGCCGCGGCCGCCGCGGCGAAAAGGATAAAAGCCGCGGGCTTTTTCCTTTTCGCCGGTTCGGTTCTCAACTTCAAAATAAAGAGCTTTAAACTAAGTCACCGACTCCTGGCGTCTTTTGCGGATACGACACTGGCAACGAGGATGGGATCCAGACCCTGAACCGAACCCCGTGTCCGACAAGAGCCAGATTTAGCACCGAAATGGCGAAAATCGCATCGCCCGCCCCCTTCAACCCCGCCACCGAGGACTGGGAATCGTTCTCAGACCGATTCCGCATGTACCTCGAGTGCACCGGAATGAAGGACGCCCCGGGCCCGTTAAAACGCGCCGTTTTCCTCACGCATTGCGGAACCGAAGTATTCCAGATGGCCAAAGCATTGGCCAAGCCGGCCGACGCAACCGCCATGGATTGGGACGTCCTCGAACCTATCCTTCGGCGACATTACGCCCCCGAGGTCCCAATCCTGATCCAGCGCAACGAATTCTACCGGCGGGACCAGAAACCAGGCGAAAAACTGAGCGACTTCGTCGCCGAGCTGCGGTGCCTAGGAGGGCTCTGCGAATTTGACGGCCTGAATAGCCTCCTAAGAGACCGATTCGTACTCGGCCTATGGGACCCTGCGCTCCAGAGCCGGCTTATGGCTAAGGGCGACATCAGCCTAGCAGACGCCCTCACCGCAGCCGCAGCCGCAGAAGCGACCCGCACTTCCGCTGACAGCATGCGAAAACCAGACGCAAAGGGCGGAAACAACAACCCGGCGAGGTCGGCCGACCCAAAAAACGAAACAACCGCACACTACGGCGATTTCCATTCTACATCCAGCACGTCCGAAGACGAAGAAGACATACATCGAGTCCAGACGGGGCGCGGCGACCAACGGAACCGAAGAGGTCGTAGGTCGAGGACCAACTGTGCCGGCTGCGGCGGCGACCACCCCAGATCAGAATGCCGATTTTTTGACTCTATCTGTCGGCATTGTGATAAAAGGGGACACATCGCCCGGGTTTGCCGCCAAAAGAAGACTCGCAATCCACCCAGATGGGACCAACACGATCGTAAAAGAGAAAGCCCACCGCCCAGGACCAGAGATCGCCAATCGGACAGCCGGTGGGACCGAATCCAGCGACCATCGAGAGGCGGTGACAACCGGCGCAAGGAAGAAACCCACCAGACGGTAACCATCGGCCACGCCATCTCCGACGGCGCCAGAAAGGTACACGTAGAGGTCCATATTGAAGGACGACCATGCAAAATGGAGGTAGACTCCGGGTCCTACCTCTCCATGATTGCATGGCACGAGATAAAACGGTTAGTGCCCACCCTCCATAGGAGAAACATAAACGCCCAAAGACTTATTATAAAAGACTACCAGGGAAACCGCGTCCCGGTAGTGGGCACCAAGAACTTCAATGTGACATACAAGGGCCGCACCGAACAACTCCCACTCACAATCGTCGATCGCGACCGCCCAAGCCTGCTGGGCTTACAATGGTTCGCCCCGCTCGACATCGCCCTCACGGGAGTCAACCACGTCACCGACGATGGCTGGGAACAGCGGCTAGCCCAGGAGTTCCGGGAGGTCTTCGACGGAAGCCTGGGCAAGTACCAGGGGCCCCTTATCTCTTTTGATCTAGACCCTAGCGTCCCCCCCAAGCGACTAAAACCTAGGCGGGTGCCATTCGCCCTAAAACCTAGGATTGACGAGCAGATTGACAAGCTCGTCAAACAGGGGGTGTTACAACCTATAGACCATGCCAGATGGGAGACCCCAATAGTGACCCCGGTCAAGCCAGACGGGTCAGTGAGAATTTGTGGGGACTATAAGGCCACCCTAAATGGCGCGCTGCAACAAAGCGCTTACCCCGTCCCAATCGTGCAACACCTACTGCACTCACTGGGAGGGGGCAAGGTCTTTGCCAAGCTCGATCTCGCCCAGGCATACCAACAGTTGCCGGTCGACGAAAAAACAGCGGAAGCCCAGACCATCGTTACACATCGGGGGGCTTTCAAGTGCAACCGACTCCAATTCGGAGTCAGCGTGGCACCGGGCATCTTTCAGAGCCTGATGGAACGTTTGCTGCAGGGCATCAAGGGGGTGGTGCCCTATTTCGATGACGTATTAGTAGCGGCGCCAAACGAAGCCGAATTAGAAAACCGACTCAGAGAGGTCTTAACCAAATTTAAAGAAACGGGACTTAAAGTAAAAAGGGAGAAATGCCAACTGTGCACGGAGCGAGTGGAATTCTTGGGCTACCTTCTAGACCGGCACGGCATTCACCCCACAAGTAAGAAAGTAAAAGCTATCAAAGAGGCCCCCACCCCTAGGTCTAAGACTGAACTACAGGCTTTCTTGGGGTTGCTGAACTTTTATAATGTTTTCCTACCCCAAAAGGCAACGGCGGCGGAGCCTTTGCATAGGCTCCTGGATAAGGCGGCAACCTGGACTTGGGGGAAACGGGAGCAAGCCGCCTTCCAAAAAACCAAAGACCTCCTCACCTCCGACGCCGTCCTGATCCAATTCAGTGAAACCTTGCCCCTGGCCGTCACTTGCGACGCATCACCTTTCGGCGTCGGCGCTGTCCTCAGCCATACCCTTCCTGACGGAAAAGAAGCACCCATCGCATTCTTTTCCAGGACTCTAACCAAGCCAGAGCGGAACTATAGCCAGCTGGACAAAGAAGCCTTGGCTATAGTTGCCGCCGTTAAGCGGTTCCACGAATACCTTTACGGCCGCCCTTTTACCATTGTGACAGACCATAAACCGTTGCTGGGCATCCTTGCAGGAAATCGAGCCACCCCGAACATTCTGTCTCCCCGGATGACAAGGTGGTCTGAGTTCCTGGCAGCCTACAGCTACGAACTAACACACAAGCCGGGTAAGAAGATTTCGCACGCGGACGCTTTAAGCCGCTCGCCGTTACCAGACTCCGACCCTGACCCAGCACCAACGACAAACACCCTGAACATCGAAAACCTGCCCAACCTGCCCATAACCGTGTCAGACATTGCCCGGGAGACTATTAAAGACAGGCGTCTGGCGCGGGTTTTGCATTGGGTGGAAAAAGGTTGGCCAGAAAGGGACAATGACGAATCCGTTAAGACATTTAAAAACCGCCAAACCGAACTCTCGCTGCTTAAGGGGTGTATCTTATGGGGTGACAGGGTGGTCATCCCGGACAGGCTGCAAGGGAAGGTTTTAGAAATGTTGCATGAGGGGCATCCTGGCATCGTCAGAACTAAAGCCCTGGCCAGAAGTTACGCTTGGTGGCCAGGGATGGACAAACAGATAGAGGCCTGGGTAGCTAGGTGCCAGCGATGCCAGGAGACTAGACCCAGCCCACCCGCAGCACCCATCCTAGAGTGGGAAACACCGAGGGGGCCCTGGTCCAGAATCAATGGGCATACCTTTCTAATAACAGTTGACGCTTACTCCAACTGGTTGGAGGTAAGCGACATGAAATCTACCACCACGGAGGCTGTAATCAAAGAACTTTGCAAACTCTTTGCAACACACGGCCTCCCAGACGTTGTCGTCTCCGACAACGGGCCCCAGTTTACTTCCCTCGACTTCAAGAGATTCCTGGCGGAGAGGGGCATCCGCCACGCATTAACAGCACCGGCGCATCCGGCGGCGAACGGTAGGGCGGAACGGATGGTACAATTTACCAAAAAGACCATCCGGAAAATGGACCACGGGGAGATCCAAGACAAAATTAACAGACTCCTCTTTATACAACATATCACCCCGAACACCACTACCAACAAAAGCCCAGCCGAGTTACTAATGGGTAGGAAGCTGAGGTCCCCACTCGACAGGTTACACCCAACATATAACCCGGAGCAGCCCCCAGACTCAAGTTCAAAATACCGAACATTCGCACCCGGAGACCTCGTGTATGCGAAAAACCTGACGGGGGACCCTCTATGGATCCCAGCCGTCATCACCCAAATCACAGGCCCGCGCTCATACCGGCTCCAAACCACAGATGGGCGAGCCTGGAAACGACACATTGACCAACTCAGGTCACGTTCGGCAACAGAATCCACCCCCAAGAAACAAACCAAGGGGGGAGGGAATACCTGAATAAACAAACGCAAGAAAAAATAAACCAGCAGTACTTACCGGAACGCAGCCATCGCGATCCCCCACCGGAGAAGAAACACCAAGCCAGCTCAACCGACTCGGAAAGACCAAGCGGGAGCGGCGAGACCCGTAGCTCAACCAACCCGGAAGGCCCAGGTGGGAGCCACGGAGAAAGAACCGGCCCGATCATCCAACCGGTTCGCAAAGAAGAGGGAGTGGCCAAAAACTCGACCGCTGCGGTCGAAATCCAGCTTGCAACTGAGTTGCGCAGGTCAAGTAGGACTAGACGGAGCCCCGCCTACCTACGTGACTACGCAACGTAAAGACTGTACCAAGAGGGGAGGGGTGTTCTGTCCCTAATTTACATACTCGAAATCCCCGCGCTTTGATTGGCTAAAGCGCGGGGATTTCTAATTGGCCAGGCGAGCCGCGCCGATTGGCCCGTTGAAAGTCTCCCGTGATTGGCTCACTCCAAGAGCGGGAGACTTGAAATGCTGCCATTGGCCGCGGCGAAAAGGATAAAAGCCGCGGGCTTTTTCCTTTTCGCCGGTTCGGTTCTCAACTTCAAAATAAAGAGCTTTAAACTAAGTCACCGACTCCTGGCGTCTTTTGCGGACACGACAGTTTTAGTGATGTGTAGCCCTTACACTAGACTCCATAGGAAGTGGTACAACAAGCATTTTCATGTCTCAGTATTTGTAAATTTTATACTCTACACTTATCAAGGAAAGATCTTTATGTGCTGTGGGAACTTCCAACACTGCCATTCACACATAAATACGCTGGGAGATAACAGCAAGATTTTTATACCATGTATAATTTTTATTTAAATGAATCAATGTATTAAAAGGATTACTTATGTAACTTCTGATTTTGCATAAAAGCTAGGAAAATAGCAAACATAAAGATAGTTTTTTTTAAATAGTTGTCTTTTCTCTCACAACCTCTTTTGAACCAGTGTAAATAGAATTGTGGTGTTCAAACGTTCTCTAGCATGTTGACATAGACAATGCAATCTCTCTCCCTCCCTATCTCTCTGTATTTAATAATAAAAATGGTACATTACCATCCAGCGTTCTCCAACAAATTCCTTGCAATGGCTGGAGGGACGGAGCAATTGTAATAACCCATGCCAATATAAGATCTCCAGATTTTATTCTTGCTGGCAATACTGTGTAAAGTTTCAAGAATTTCATTTTCGCCTAGAAAGAAATGTATAGAAAATATTGTGTGAAGATTTTAATAAAAGTTAAACATGTCAAGCCTTTTGCACCAGTTAGTCTATTTTCATGAGAATATACATGAAAGTGGTCAGCAACATGAGTTGACTCCCTGTTACTTCATTTCAACTGTCTGCTTATTTTGCCTGTTTCTCATATTGAAATTTGTAGGGTGATTATTCACAATTATTATAACTTACACAGAACTTTTCAGTTACCTTTCTTCTTTATGAGGAGTAATGTAACCAAATGGTTTTCAAGAGCTTTTTGAGGTCAAAAGTATACTTAAAATATTTAACTACATTTTTAAAGGAGCTATATTTATTTCATCTGCATTCTCACATAAATCACATAGTTTCCTTGCACCAATAAAAAGCAAACCAACTATTTTATCTCACTTGAGATGCTTAAGCAAATTCTTTCATTTCACACTGCTTCTTTACGTCTATTTGACATAAATCACATCTGTGTAACGCCCTTTCCTCCTATTTTCCCTCACAGCAAGAATCCTGGGTGGGACATTAGGGTAAGAGTACAAAGTCACCTTGTAAACTGTGCTGGTTGAACTAGAATTTAACTATCCCCAATAACACAGCTTGTTATGTCAAAAACTTAACAAGTCTTTCAGCACGTCCCCCACATTTACAAAAACTGTGATTTGGAGAAAAATGCTTTATTGATTTAATTTTACTTAATTGTTAAACTGATTTTATTTCCTTGATTTCATGTGGTGCAGTCATTAAGGAATAGATGAAACACAATAAAAGTAAAATATCAGGATGCTATACATGCAGTCTCAAGCTTCTGAATCAATAAATCAATAAATTAAATATATACTCATCCATAGCTAACCTTAACACAATAGCCCCATTCACTATGGATTCTATCATGAAATCTTTCTTTGTGTGGATTTGGACATCTTGTGAGCTGAAAGCAAATCAATCACATTACAACAGCATCATGCTGAACCAATGTGTGGAGTCCGTGAACTAACTTTTGTTAAACTACACAGAAAAAGTTATTAAAAATGTAATGTGCTGCTGTCAGTCTGAGGACAACTCCATATATTTTGTTGGGGAGCTTAGATTTCCCATGGATTCTGCCCTTGAAAATATACAGAGAAAAAAATCAGTCACCTGTGAAAAGCATATTGCTAGCCTTTCCAGTGAAGATCAAATATCTTTGAAGCCTAATTCCTAATAAAAAGTTTCAGTTGCCATAATTCCAGTAATATCCTTGTGCTGCTTAAAAGCAAAAGAAATATAAAATTATACAGATCTACACTGAATGCGCTGAAGAAATCCCTCAGCACGTGGTTGAATATCACTAGGCTTAGCAGTCATGAACAGCTGCAAGTTATCTTTAAACAAATGATAATTAAAAAAAAAACTATATGGTGACAGGGTACAATTGCAGAATTAATACCCCAAATACATATTCTGGAAGTGCTTGCAAGTTAATCAGTGTCTATTCTACCAAAGATTGTGAACATCAATATCAAATCTTTTTTCTACCTTTATAGTAAATGATAAAAAAAAAAATCTTGGATGATAAAACTGCTGTACAGAAATAAAGGAAGATATGTTGGATAATACTGCTTCTCCTGAAAGAATTACAGGAACTGTTAATTTACAACTATTAATAATTAATAGCTGAAATGAAACTATAGTTCTCAGGATTCTAATTGTTAGAGTATCTGAATAAGAATTTGGCAAATTTCATCAGACTGCAATGGCAAAATAGGTGTGAGGGGGGGAAAGCAATGAATGCATAGGTTATACACAGAACACATATGTTGGTGGTGTAAATCTGCAGATCCAGAAAATTTTAAGTTGAGATTTCTAGCAATTTGGCTTTAAGTGGTTCCATATAACTTTTCATTGTAGCAGCAGTTAGTTTCTTCTGCACAATAGCAGCATGCATTATCTGATCTGGTCATTATGCCAATAGATAGAAGGTCCTAACTATTTTTTATTAATTATTGGAAACTTTCCAGAAGATTTGCTATTAGTTTGGCTGTTGTTGCTTTGTCTTTTCCAAAGTAGCCAAGCATCTGGACTATGTTTACTATGGTTTCAAATACATCAAAGATGGGTTGCAATTAAGAGACTGAGTCCTTACATGGAGCCAACATTCTAGGATGAAAGGGGACAGGAGTTGCTTTTGACTTTGCACAAAGCCCTCCTATGGATATTCCCCCATCCCTGCTCTTGATCAGTTTTTGATATATTTTAATGTCAGATTCATCTCTGGTCTTTTCCAAACAGAAGTGCTAAACTATGGTTGCCTTTGATTTAGAACCAGTTCACTTCAGTTGTATCCAACAAAGAATTCAAATGCTCATGCCTTCCCTCTTTCTTCTTGATCCTCATTTAAATTACTTACAAAACAGGCATGGCTTGCTGTTTAAATGTTCATGTTCAAATACATGTTTGCCACACTGTCCATAGCTCTTTTGCTACATCTTCTATTTTTCATATAATGAACTGATCATTTATAAACCATTTTAACATTGATTTAAGCTGCTTATTCTTTTGTCTCCATTCTTGGCTATTTGTTGGGATTTATGACTAATGGCTTCAAAGTGATCATCTTTGGAGCAGACCATCTTGATCAATCTAAGTTATTTGCTGTGATAATTTGTATTTCTATCTAAGCTGGTTGCTGTTTTCCTCTATGAGCCTTTCTAAGACATCATTCTTTTTCTCCTTGAACCAGGTCATTGACCATAACAGCAGCATCTCTGCGCCCTTAATGCCTACTTATGCCTGCATACCATTAGGAGAATTAAAGGAACTGTCCTGTACAAACATGACTTAAATTCAGCAAAAAAACAAAACAAAAAAAAAACCCATGCCACAACACTTATATTTATATAAACAGTATAAATGAGAAGATCTGATGAGATATGAAGCTTGATATGAATCATCGCTAGTAATGGCATGATCTTTATTTTAACCCTTAAAACTATTTCCGGCCATCATTATTCCCAGGATATCTGCAGTATGTGTGCAAAGTTAAGGTGGCTGTGATGCTATGATCAAAGTTCCTCATGTTTTTTTCAAATGTTGTCATACTTGTGCAATCAACATGAAAAACTACCAGGATTTTGATTTCCCTGTCAAAATGCCATCTGCTGTCATCTTGATATTTTTCATCACAATCTGTGGGTACCCCAGACTATTCCAATACACATGTTTAGAGGTAAGTAGGAATGCTTATGTTGCCCAAATGGTACAATTTATCTATAAGAAACTTGTAGTAGTCAATGATGGAAACAAATAGGTTAATATAATGCTGAGGAAATGGGAAACCCTATACTCATTTAATTTAAAGGCAGGCCCTTCCTTTGTATACAGTCCAAGGGAATCCTGTCAAACTGTGATGGGGGATGTGGAAGAAACAGGTTAGCCCTGGGAAAAAATAAATAAACTAATAGAAACATTCAAGACTTTAAATTCTTGGAAGTGAGATCTTCCTCATACAGGCAGTAAATAATTTGGGTGGTCATTTTATCAAGCATGTCAGGATTTATTTTTCTTGAACGGCAGGATCCATCTAGCTTATCAATAACCTGCCACCAACACAAATTTCAAGGATTAAACTACATTACTACAAGAAGAAATCCAGATAGTTCAAAGACTGCACCTGTTTTGTGACAGATGTGGCAGATAACTTTTTTTAAAAAGTGAGCAAAACATTGATTTAAAAATGATAATGGAGACCAAATTTCAGAAAAACGTCTTTCCAAAGCATGACACAGACAAGAATAGCTGCGCGGAGATGTGAAATAGGCTATATAATGGGAACTATGTAAATAATGGAGTTTGGTATATTGATCAAAGTATAAGCCCCCACCAATGCATCATTATCTATTATGGAAGATGATTTGTATGTTGATATGCTTGCATTTGGAATCTTTATCCTAAGTGTTTTCTTGTGGTAGTCATTTTGGGTTCTCCTGTACCTTTTTGAACTACTGGACTCACATTAATAATACATTAATTCCATACCAATATTACAACACAACTATTGCCTAATGATTTATATCTTAAGATAACAATTACGCAACTAATCAGTTCCTTCTACTTTTGAGCTAATAAGTTAATATAATTTTGTACCTCCAGAGTTTTGTGCTTTAGGACTCATCAACTTTAGCCATCTCAGCCAATAGCAGATGACTTGTCATTTGGGGTCAAAAAGCATACCAACTTATATACCCAATTGACATTCTTTGTTTTTTTGGCAGGGTGGTTTATTATATTTTAACTTTTTGTTTCAAAAGAAAGAGGTTCATTGAATCCTGAGGCACAGCAGTATAACACTGATGTAGTAAGATCAGTTCCACATAATGTTTGGATTGAGCTTGAACTCCAGATGAGTATTAAACAATGTTTTAAAGAAACAATTTTTGCCAGACTAAAGTACAAAACATTTACAATCCTTTTGTAAGCAGTATTTATCATATCATAGAACAGATATTGGCCTTCGATAATACATCAACCTGGAGGAAGCTGTAAACAATATACTGAACCGAGAACTTGAAATCCAAGAAGGCAGTAAACACTTTTAAGAAGGCTTTGGCAATAAGCCACCTGACTCAGCCTACTTCTCCTAATTTTCTAGGGAAGCAGTTATGATGAAACATATTACAGCAAGTCATCTTTGTTGGAACTAGCTAGCTAATCATTCAGGAACTTCAGCTGGCAATTCCTTTTGCTAAATACATGCCTGTTCTGACCTTGCTTATTTTTCCTAGCAGAAGGAATTGCATAACAGCATAATAGGCAATAATCTTAGTGTCCAAGAACAAAGTGCATTGATCTTTTGGCACCATTATATCAGAATTAGAAGTCAGAGGGAGAAAAAAAATGAATATTGCACATTCAGTCCAATATTAACTTTTAGGTATCTTCAGAAACAAGGTGTTAGTTTTCCCTGGAAAGATGCCCTCTTTCTCATAAGAGCTTAGGTAGTTTTAAACACACTATAATTACCATTCATTTTCTATATATTATATCCATGTGTCAGCAGCCAATAATTACTTTTTTTTTTACAATGGTAGAATTGTTAAATATTAACAAAATTTATATTTACCATATGTCCCATACTTATTGAAAATATTTCAAATAATTTCATGGAAAAAGACTAAAATAATTCTGAATTACAAGTGTTACTTGATCTCCAATGGCAATTAGGATAGGAATTTCTGTCACTAAATGAATTAATTTAATATAAATAAATTTGTAAAGTCATACCTCTTCGCTTAAGGATGGCAATCCCCTGTAGTGCCAGTTGCCATTGTTAACCAAATCCCTCAGTCATTAGGCAAGGAAACTTCCGCCTGGCTTCCCAGAATCAAAGTCAGTAAAGAAGCTGGAAGGAAGTTGCAAGTTCCAGGCAGACAGCCAGGTAAGTGGCTGCTGCTAGGCATGGAAGAGACTGATGGAGTGCCTGGTAGTGGTTGCAAGAAGGTGTTTGAGAGGTGTGACATGGGACATGAAAGATATGTGAGGACATACAAGGGGCATGGTGCAGGGAGGGAGAGTAAGTGAGAGTGCAAATGTAAGTTGGTAAGGGATTCAGAGAGTGTGCAAAAGATGCACTGAAGGCCTGGGAGGTTGAGCAGGGATGCAGACGTGGCTAATGCAGTGCAGGTGTAGAGGGGAAGTGTGTGGTGGAGAGGACTCACTCCAGCAACTTGCTATCTTCCCTGCCAGCATCCCTATTGACAGTCTGTGGAAGCTGACAAGGAAGGTTGCAAATGGCAATGATGTGATCACGGGGTGCTGCAACTGGTCATAAGTGCTCAGTGTCCACATTGCAATCATATAACTATTGGGGTTCTGGGACAGCCATAATTTATTTGATTTATTTGATTTGTCAATCATTTACAAGATAATAGGAATAAGTATAAACATGAGTAAGAATACCAGGAATAGGTACCAATAAATGGGGACAATCGGACAGTGACAGTAGGCACGATTGTGCACTTATGCATGCCCCTTACAGATCTCTTAGGAATGAGGTGAGGTCAATAGTGGATAGTTTAAAGTTAAAGGAGTAGGGGTTAGAATTCTAAGGACTGGTTGTAATTACCATTCATTCAGTACTCTTGTAATTTCAAACAGTTTCTGAATGAATGGTTGTAGGTCAAGGACTGTAGAATTTCTCCTTTTGGGTTGAATGCAGCTTGAATGAATAAAGTATTATAGATGTGAATGCTTCCATTCAACCCATGAAAGCAACTAATATGGACAATAGTCCAGCTCAATCATGCAGCAGCCACAGTTCCCATGCAAACTTCAAAGAATCTGCAATCTGCTGATTAGCTTTGCTAAAGTTGTATAAGGATTCAACAGAAGTGAGTGTTCTGAATCTATAACTCTTGGTGTAATAGAAATAAAGAAACATGAGTCCATTAATATACCACTTTTCTAAACATGGTGAAAGTGTACACTGATCTCTTCCAATCATTTTGCAATGCATAATTCTCAGTCTGACCCAGGGATATCTGGATGTACTATCTGTTCAGTAACATAATCCACAAGATGGGTGTACTGTTTTGTAAATGTGTGAATATAGTAACTTATTTATATTCATAATGCTAAACCTCTATGCTGAAAGACATATAAAATAGCAGACCGTATAATCTTCCTTGTAATTCTGTCCCCTTCTCATGATTTGGAATACTGGAAAATTCTGGTTTACATATTTAAGATGCCAAAGTATCCTCCATTTTAGGAAATGTATTATCAAAGATGTACAATTTCTATAACACACTGGTTTAGATTCTACTGCTTCATTAGATAATTGCCTAGAAAAACTCCCAACTCTCTCCTTCAAGATATCAAAGAATCTCTAATAAGATCATCTCCAGTTACATACAGAATGCAATTTTCATACTGCTGACCAACTGACCCAGTTTAAATTAATGAACTCTGAAAGTTAGAAATAAATGAATAAAACAACAAATGGTCAATGACCCCTAATGGATAACCTAAGCTTTAGTTTCATTATATATTATGTGAAGGAAACTGGTGTAGATAATGTTTAGTGCTATTAATTCGATCCAAGATCATTTACTTCTAAGAATCATTTCAATTTAACAGATAACAGATAATCAGAGTTGGAAGAGACTTTGTAGGTCATCTAGTCCAGTGGTCACCAACCGATGGGCTGCGGCCCACTGGTGGGCTGTGATAAAATTTTGGTGGGCCGCAGAGAAATCTCACCCCCCCAAAGCAATTAATCCAGGCTGCGCATAAACACAAGGCTGCAAGGCCCACATGGCCCGCAGGAACCCTCCCTGCCCACTCACTCCTTACCTGGTAAACTTGCCTGCTAAATTTCTATTTTTCCTTTTTCCGACCATCTTCTGTTCTGCTGTGCCGGGAGATTTAGATTAGCTAGGAAGCGGGAAATGGTTGGATTTCTTGCTTTCTAGCTAGTCTTTAGATCTTCAGTTCAGCACAGCCAAACCTCCCTTAGGACTGAAGGTTTACTTGCAAGCAAATTCAGTGCAGATCCACAGCAAGCAAATTTGAGAGACTGAGCTAGCTGATGGCAGATAGAAAGATCACTGAATGATTCTGTGAACAACTCAATCTGCCTGCTTTGCCTGATTTTAGGTAAAAGTTGCTCTTTTTTTATAAAAAAAATGCAGTATTTATATAAATATTTATAATATTTACATACAAGCCATGCCCAGCCAGTCACATGACCACCAAGCCACACCCACAAATTAGGCCACGCCCACAGAACCAGTTAGCGGTCCCTGGGATCTATGAGTTTGGTGGTCCCTGAGGTCCAAAAGGTTGGCAACCCCTGATCTAGTCCAATCCCCCACTCAAGCAGGAAACCCTACACCATTTCTGACAAATGGCAGTCCAATCTCTTGTTGAAAGTCTCAAGTGATGGCACTCCCACAACGTCCAAGGGCAAGCTGTTCCATTGGTTGATTGTTCTCACTGTCAGAAAGTTTCTCCTTATTTCCATGTTAAATCTCTCCTTGTTCAATTTCCATCCATTATTCCTTGCCTGGCCTACAGGCTCTTTAGAAAATAGCTTTGACCCCTTCCTCTCTATGGCAGCCCCTCAAATATTGGAAGACTGCTATCATGTTTCCCCTGGTCCTTCTCTGTACTAGACTAGCCATGCCCAGTTCCTGTAACCGTTCTTCATGTTTTAGTCTCCAGTCCCCTAATCATCCTGGTTGCTCTTCTCTGTACTCTTTCTAGAATCTCAACATCTTTTTTGTAATGTGGTGAACAAAACTGGATGCAGTACTCTAGGTGTGGTCTTACTAAGGCTTCATAGAGTGGTATTAGTACCTCCCTTGATCTTGATTGTATCCCTCTGTTAATGCAATTTAGGATTGCATTAGCTTTTTTGGCTATTGCTGCACACTGCTGGCTCATATTTAGATGGTTGTCCACAAAGACTCCAAGAGCCCTCTCATAGTTACTGCTATTGAGCCTGGTTTCACCCAGTCTATATGTGTACTTTTCTTGCCTAAGTGTAGGACTTTACTTTTCTCTACATTGAATTTCATTTTGTTAGATACGACTGAGTGTTCTAGTCTGTCAAGATCCATCTGGATCTTGAGCCTATCTTCTTGAGTGTTAGCTATTCCTGCCAGCTTAGTATCATCTGCAAATTTGGTAAGTTCCCCTTCTATTCCCTCATCTAAGTCGTTAATGAAGATATTGAAGAGTACTGGGCCTAAGATGGAACCTTGTGGCACCCCACTGCTTACTTCCCTCCATGTAGACTTAGACCCATTAAGGACTACTCGTTGAGTACGGTTTGCCAGCCAGTTGCGAGTCCATCTAGTGGTGGTGCTATCTATTCCACTTTTTTCTAGCTTACTAAGAAGTAGGTTGTGGTCTACTTTGTCGAATGCCTTGCTGAAATCTAAATATATTATGTCCACAGTATTTTGCTGGTCTACTAATTTAGTCACTGTTTTGAAGAATGAAATAAGATTAGTGGTTAAAGGCACTAGGTTAGACACCAGGGGAGTCTGCATTCTAGTCTTGCCTTAAGCACAAAAAAGCTAGGTGACTGGGTAAATTTTTCTTTCTTAGCGATAAGAAATGGACAATGGCAAACCAGTTTTGAAAAATCTTGCCAAAAAAAACTGCAGAGACTCAATGAATCAAGATAGACTCAAAGGTACATGTGTGCTCTCTCTCACACACATACACAAATAAGCATTAGCCCACAGAGGTTAAATTACTGGTTGGTCCATTCCATTTATATTAAGCCTTATCAAATAATAAGGCAATAAAAAACAAGCTGGGAACAAAATAATGCTGAGAAACAGAGGGCAAAAATTATCCTTGGGACATATTGAGATAGAGTTCACCTTCTAAAACTATACATTTGAGATATAGAAACAGGAAAAGCACATCTTGAACAGAATAAAAAAATAAACAGAAAAACTGAAAAGTGAAAAGATTTTCACAACTTAAAACATTTTAACAAGAAATTAGTGCTTTGCATTTAAGGTCTGGAATATGCAGCCTTTAGAACTCTTTAATTATTAAATAAATCAAATAATTTGTGAAGCAACTTGGTATCAGCACCTAAGAAAAATAACTTAAGACATTCTGGTGATATCTCAGCTAGTGCTACAAGACTGTTGGACAGAAATAGGTGACGTGACAAGACCTGCTAAATGGATTGTGTGAATACTCTGCCCATAATACAAAATCTCTCAATTTTAGGACACCTGGGACAATACAATTGATAGCAGAGGACTTGTAATTTGTGAACCAAAACTCCTGGAGTGCACAATCTTGCTTACTCAAGAATTATCATTCTTTTTGGTTTACTATATTTTAATGTTTTGCTTCAAAAGAAAAAAAAGTTTCTGTGAATCTAAGTTGCAGCAGTATAAATGATTTAGCAAAACCAGTTCCAGATAATATTTTGAATTGATTTAATAGGAACTTCAAGTGAAGTTTTAAGATATCTTTGTTGGTGTTATTTATCATATCATAGAACAGACATTGGCCTTTATGCCTCGACTTGGAGACAACTGTAAACAATGTACTGAATCCAAAAGAGTGTAAATACTTATTATGAAATACTTGGCAATTAGCCACCTGACTCAGCCCATTTGTTCCTGCAGCGAAGACAAAATGTACTATATAGTAAACCCACTAGTCTGAAAATAGTTAAGTATTTATTCAGCAACTTCAGCTAGGAATTTCATTTGGAGTAATAAACGCCTGTTTTGACCTTGATTATTATGAGCCGAAGGAATTGCATAACATGATTACAAGCAATGATCTTAACTTTGCTCATTGATCTTTGGCACTGCTCTATCAGAACTGAAAATGAGAGAGAAAAGGGAATAAGGATAGTCCCCCAAAATTTATGTTGCTAAGCAAGATAGTTGTTAAATGAATTTGGCCCCATTTTTCTTGCCATAGTTGTTAAATGATTCGCTGCAGTGGTTAATTTAGTAACATAGTTGTTAAGTGAACTTGGCTTCCAAATTGACTTTGCTTGTCAGAAGTTCACAAAATATGATCACATGGCACTGGGAAATTGCAACCGTCATAAATATGAGCCAGTTGTCAAATGTCCAAATTTTGATCATGTGACCTGAGGATGCTGCAATGGTCGTAAGTGTGAAAAACAGGCATGCTTCACCTTTTCAGTGCTGTAGCTTTGAGCAGTCATTAATTGAATGGTTGTAAGTTGAGGACTACCTGTTCTGCATTTTCAAGCTAATGATAATTTTTAGGCGTCTTCAGAAACAAGGTGTTACTTTTACCAGGAGAAATTTCTGCATTTTCCAAGACCCTATATAGTTTGAAAAGCACATTAGCATTGCCAGTCAGTTTCTAAATATAATAACCAAGCATTAGCAGACAATAACTTTTCTTTAAAAAGATAAAATTGTTAAACGTTTACAATTTTTTTTACCATATCTCTCCTATATTTCATAACAATAGATATTTCATAACAATTCATAGAGAAAAAAAAACACCTATCGTAAAGGTAGTCTTTGGCTTACATCCATTTGTTCAGTGACCATTGAATTTCCAATTGTGTTGAGGGGTATTTACAATGAGTCTTCCAAGTTCTGACCATCACAATATCCCTGACATAATGTGATTGTGATTTCTGGCATTCCTTGCTGGCTTTCCATAAGCAAAGTAAATGGGGAAGTTAGCAGGATGTTGGAAGTCACGGTCATGTGAAGTCCTCATTTAATAGCCTGCATGTGTCAGGCATGAACAATCAGATCCACACATGAAAACTTTAATTAGCCATTTTATTGTTCAAACCTGGAAATCTTCTCAGAGTGGCAGTTTGCACCTAGATTTGACTACGTTCAACAATGTGTGTGTGTGTGTGTGTGAGAGAGAGAGAGAGAGAGAGAGAGATTTTGCCATCTCATGCCAACATAAAGGTTCCAGGCTAATTTCCCATTTGACTCCTCTCACTGGCTTAGTCAGTCTCTTTCCAACCACATTGTCCTCACTTAATGACAGCAATAGGGATTGCCATAACTTGAAGTCACTAAGTAGCATGGTCGTTGTGCATTACTATCAATTGTTTAGCAATAGCAGTTCTGTCCCCAACTGTTGTGGGTAACAAAGGACTCCCTGTAATTAACTAAATTATAATTTCACATTCTGGGTACTACCATGCAGCTCGGATGAATAAAGTATTATAGACATGAAACCCACAATTCAGCTTCTATGAAACCAAGTTATATGACCACAGTCCAGCCCAATTACTCAGTAAGCAGGGTTCCTATGTAACTTTCAAGGAAAACTGGAATCTGCTGACAAGCTTTTCCGAAGATACAGAAGCATTCAACAGAAGTTAATGTTCTGAACACACAACTCTTGGCTTTACAGACATAATAGAACATAAGTCCATCAATATTCTAGAATTTTTCTAAATATGATGAAAATATATACTAGTTTTTTTCAACCATTCAATTTCATTTTTTTTTCAATTTAGTTTACTGACAGACCAGTGCTAGCAAAGTGTTCTGTGGATATATTTTAGTAGATGATAAAATAAAGCTTAAGACAAAGTTAAAATGCAATTATGAAACAACCTAACATCTATAAGGGAGGTCCAGGATCCACCCTACATTATAATGTAACATTAAATTTACATTAAATATGATAACATGTAAAATTACCACGAAGTGATAATATCTAAAATTTAAATGAATGATGGTTATATAGAATGCTTTGTGAAAGATTGAGCCACTGATTGAGCAGTGGTTAGATGCAGTACTGCAGGCTACTTCTGCTGCCTGCTGGCTCCCTGCAATTTGGCAGTTCAAATCTCACCAGGCTCAAGGTTGACTCAGCCTTCCATCCTTTCGAGGTAGGTAAAATGAGGAGCCAGATTGTTGGGAGCAATGCGCTGACTCTGTAAACTGCTTAGAGAGGGCTGTGAAGCAGCTTATAAATCAAAGTGCTGTTGCTATTGGCCCATCAGGGTCTAATGGATCTTTTGTGATACTGCACAAAACCCTCGCTGCACAGACTGTAATAAAAAGTAGTTCATCTATGAGCAGTCTCTGGTGAGCCTAGGCTGAATTTGGGTGATCAGGATATCTACTAATCAGAGGTAGAAATTGAAACTGAAACCATTCTACATTATTCTCATCAGTCTGACTCAGGGATACGTAGAAGTACACCATGTTCAGTAACATAACCCACAAGATGGATGTACTTAAAAATTCAGTATTATTTATTACTTAGCATTATTTAAATGCCAAAGTAACTCCCATCCTAGGAAAAGTGCCAGACAAACAAGCAATGTGGTTGGAAGGAGACAATAGCGTTGATTCTATTGCTTCATCAAAAAGGACTGCCTACCAAAACTCCCAATTTATCTTTCATATCATAGGATCCCTGATGAGACCGCCACCTGTTACAGAAGTAGTTAATTCATAGAACTGACCAGTTGACCCAGATGGAATACATGAACTCTGAAAATTGCAAATAAATGAAGCAAGAAATTGCTTATCTTCCCTAAGAGATAATCTCACCATCAGCTTCATTGATTTTATATAATGCCAAAGAAACTACATTATGTTTGGTCTTACTAATTTGATACAGACTAATTAAACCTTAGCAGAGGCTAAATGCAGGTTGGTCCTCTCTATCTATATTAGGCATTACAGAAGACTCATGCCTGAGACGAAATAATGCAGAAGCATAGAGACAAAAAAAGTCCCTTTAGGGTAAGTCCCTTTCAGTTAAGGAAGAAGGAAATGTAAACAGAACGACCAGAACTGAAACTAAAAAGTGTGAGATTTTCACAACTTAAAATATATTTTTTAAAAAGAAGTGATGGTTGTGCTTCATTTACACTCTGGAAATGCACACATTTAAATACTCAGCATATTTTGTGTGTGTGTGTGTGTGTGTGTGTGTGTGTGTATAAATACTGATAGAAGATAATATTTGTAATTCAGAGTTGAACTATGAGGTCCTTGATCTACAGCACTGATGATGTTACCTAGTTGGGTAATGAAACGTCTACAAGAAAACAACCAAGCTCAGAAAGCACCAAGGAAATTGCAAAATAGTGTAGATATCAACAGCTTAACAAGGTTAACTTAGCAGGTACTAATGGTATCTCCGGGGATCAAAGATTGTTGGCTAATAATATGGAAGTCTAGCTTAGGACTGAAAGAAATTTGGCTTTAAAGATGGTTTGGAAATATTATAGATACATAGAATACATTTAATCTTCTTGATGGCCACACTCATGTTATATCAAGCCATATATTACTTACCACGAACCATTATGTTGCTCCTTGACTTCTTTAGCTAGTAGCAGAAGCAAGGCAAACTATATTATTTCTTCACATTTTTTCTGAAGTAACAAAAAATCTGGGAATTCCTACTTGCTCCACTGCTTATTAGAAATGCATCTTCCCCAATAGCTTCAATATTATACAGATTGGCTGAGACATATTATTCCTATGCTACTGTATCTGATCAGCATACATCCATTTGATCATTAACTGGCAACAACATTTTAAGCTTATTTTTATTATTAGTTGTATCTCTTTGCTACCATCTAGTAAATGTTTGGATTTCTGCAACCTTGATATGGAAGACCTAACATTGCAGGTATTTTATCTGGGTTAATTAAATTATGTTTCTCTTGAAAGTCATTTAGCTACATTCCTTTAAATATTAATACTCTGATGTTCCTGATTTTGAAGATTCCAAATGTACTTTCAGACAAAGATTACTAATTATTCAGTCACAAAAAGAAAGATAGCTTATTAAGAAAATTAAAAGCTACATTGACATAAAGATGCAAATAAAATAGGAAATACAGTAATTTTTCATCACATATGGATTCTTTGCTTTGTGTTTCCCTTTTGATTGTATCACCTCTCTGGCTCTTTCATTCTGGCTGCAGCTTCTGTTCTGTGATGTCATCAAAAGGAACCAGATTGAGCTAGCTAGGGACTTGACAAAAGCTGCAGGGCCAAAAGTTTATCCTCAAATTGCTGATGAGCCCCATCAAAAGTAGAGCAAGAGGATGAAAATTCCTTATATGTTACGTACCAAAATATTAGCAAAAATAAACATCCAGCAAGTTATGCTGCATGAAATACAGTAATCTTCTGGGTATCTAAAAGCCATAATACAATTATACTTATTGTCTACAACTTCAATTTATCAGTCTATGCCATAGGTACCAGGAAGAAATCTTTGTTAACAGAGCATTTTCACATTATGCATAGGATGCTCTTTATAAATAAGAATTAATATTGTTTTCCAACTTTTTCCCTTCCTCTCCCCATAGAAATTATTTTATGTATAAATTAATTCTATTCCAATCAAAAGTTTTCGAATTGTTTTGAAAAAGTGCTCTGTACTTAGTGAAGGAAGATGTTCCAAAAAATAATTTAAATGATATTTTTGGAATTGTTTGTGGGCAACCAAAAGATAGATTCCCTCACACTCAATTTAATGGATCCAGAAAAACATTATAATTTTCCCTCTAACTTTATAAAATATAGAAAGGGTTTGCAACATCCTTTTTCTCGTTTCCCAGACTAAACTTCCGTTTTCTGATTTCCTGGCTATGTTCTTATCCAAGTATGAATTGAATAGGATATATCTAGCTTTTGTGGTTAAATGTTACTAGCATATCACATTTGCAATAACACCAGAAATAGATACACCAGAACATGTAATTTGGATTAAGGTATTCAAATCCAAACTCCTAACACAGGCAGTTTCTTTTGTGCAGCTATATCTAAACAACATATATTTAAAATACATTCTACCTGGCAATCTTGAATGCATATAACAGTGAACCTATACCTAGAGCCCAGAAGTGATTCAAATAACAGTACTGTACAGGGAAGATTAATACATTTCAGAAATATACTTCTGAAATACTTAACTCACACATAGCTACATTATAGTTCTTTGGTAGTTTCTTTTAAATCTGTTTTAAAAGCTTTCATATTTTACTTTGAAAAACCTCTTCCTCTGCTTTCCTAAATAAAATTTTCTGTAACAATAGGTGAGAAGCAATAAATATTTCCATGATACTGTATTTAGATATAATTACAAGAACATTGAAGACTAACATAGTGCCTTTGTACATTTTTTATTAGAAGATCTGAAATGACAATCAAATCTTGCTATGGATATAAAACTGCATCTAGTATGGATGAGAAAAATGTAATTTTCCTATAAACTTGAGTAGTTAATTACTGTAGAGTACACACAAGGGGAAAAAGAGGAGATTTTAATTTGGGTTTTTACAGCACCCATGTGGTTGCTAAGAGTCAACCCCAATTTGATGGCACATAACCATAATAACAATTGTGTGAAAAGGACACTTACATATATGGTCATCCATCTTCAGAGGCCGTTGCAAGCGGATATTAGCAGGAATTGTTCTATTGATCAGCTCATCAATCGTCTAAAAATACAAGGGAGACATCAAAGCATCATAAGAATCACCAGCAAGTTTAGACCTCCACTTCTTGTAAGATTCATAGTCAAAGGGGCTAAAAGTGAGACATGGTGAAGCACTATAAAAGAGGGTTGAGAAATGTTAATTCAGCCTCTCACTAACAAAAAGAGATTTTTGTGAAATTCAATTCACATTCTTCCTCCCTTTCCAATGGAGATCAGTTGATGTGACATGGTAGAAAATGATGTATGGGTGGGATGATGTGACTCAGGGTGAGTGGGATGCAAAGACAAAGCAAGTCGGGTGCTGCTCCAGGGGGAAATGTTAGAGAAACTATGGGGGGGGGGGGGGCGGGAAGGAAGAAAGACAGAAAGCGTAAGCGAGAACGAGAGAGACAGAGGGAAGGAAGGACGGAAAGAAAGAAAGAAAAGAAAGAAAGAAAGAAAGAAGGAAGGAAGGAAAGAAAGGAAGAGCGACTACAAGTGGAGCTTCCTCACCGACAGACCGACGGTCTGCAGCATCTCTTGCTTCTCTTTGTCCCCTGGACCGATGTGTCGCTCGGAAAAGTCATCGTGCTTGCCCAGGAGTTTCTCAATGTGCCTGGAAGAGGTGGCGGCGGCGGCGGCGGCTCTCGCTCCGGGGTTGCTGCTGCTTCTTCTCACACAACCCAGTCTCAGCTGCTCCCTGCGTCCCCATCGGCCTGGCGGCTTCTTGCCTCCCCAGGCGCTGCCATGGTGCGCGTGCAGACCGGCCCCCCGACCCACCAGCTTCCCCCACCACTGGACGCAAGACTGCATGATGCCTTGAAGAAGCCGATGGCCCCCAATTCGCCCGGGGAAAGTTAGTTTGCGCCTCAAAGACTCTTTCCTCCGAGGCCACCCCCCCTCCGACCCTTTTATAGCCCCCAAGCCGATCGTCAGCCGAAGGGAGGGCCTTTTGGCCCCGCCCTGCCTCAGATCTCCCCGCCGAAGCCACCTGCCGAGAAGCTGCCCCCTCGCCAGCCAATGCGCGCTCCTCCCAAGGCTGGATTGGACAGAACAAGACAGAACAAACGACGCGAAACTGGCTGTCAGCCACTTCCTCTCAGTCAGGCGTTATCCTCGTTATTTCCCCTGGGTGAAAAGAGAGGTGACGACGCGGAGCATTGAAATGATTTTCTTTTTTCCTCCTTCCCCTCCCCCATTTTTTCCTCCTCCCCTAATTTTTGTTTCAATGTTTTCCACACACACACAAGGATCACACTTGTTGCTGAAGAAATGCTCCTTAGTAACTCATTCTGCCAAAGACAAATCTCCATAGCTGGTATAAGGATAACCCAACAATGAGTTTTGGAAGGTTTGTCCAGATGTTTCCACAAGTCTCTCTTGGCCACCAGCCACAGTTCTGCCACTGGAAAGACTGCGATGTTTGTCTTGATCTTCCAACTCAGTAAGCTGAAAGTAACAGCACAATTAATGTTATGAATCATAGGAGTTGGTTGGGTTCCTCATAACCCTCATATCCCTACTCAGTTTCTATCCTCTGTTTATGACTTCCTCCTACTGTGTCTGTTTTCCCTTTGGGGCATTTATGTGTACATCATCTGTTGATACTACAACAACAACAACAACAACAACAACAACAACAACAAGAAAAGAGATGCAAGGAATATTTCACAGAAAAGGGAAGAAGAAAATCACATAGTGTTAAATAACTTCCTGCCTCTTCTACTATTGCATAGATTTTGTGCTGCAATAGCTCCAAAATCTGTAGTATTCTCAGTCAGAAGCAAGGCAAGTCTATGAAATTCACCAAGGGAATGCAAAGGAACCAGCAGTTTTATCTGCAGGATTACGAGACCTCTTGAGGACATTCTACAAGGCCCATTAGCACATCCATCATAGCCTTTGCTATGGCCAGGTGCAAGGTGGTGCATCCCTCTTGGTCGCAGTGGAGCATGGCAACATCTGCTGCTGTGCCTTGGGGATACAATGAAGTCAGCTTTCCATGTTATTGCACTGCTGATGGCACCATGTTTGTTATCCAGACCTCTCTACTGAGCTTGCGAGCCTGAATCTGTCCCTTTTGATCTTTCAGATGCTGCTTTGGTTGGTCACTTGTTCTGCATTTGCTGTTCTCTGTGTAGGGGTACACCAGTAATGGGTTTTGGCTTTATATTGTCGTGTCCGTTCAGCAAGGAGACCAGGAGGCAGTGACTGCGGTTTCAGCTCTTTATTTAGCCCCGGGAACCGATCTGGCTCCAAGGGAAAACTTGCGGCTTTTTATTCTTAAGCCGCGGTGGCCGCGGCCAATAGCACCACTTTGAATCTCCCATGATTCGTATCCTCCAATCGCGGGAGATTCTTAGTGGGCCAATCAGCGCAGCTCGCTAAACCAATCAGATCACCCTGTGCTTTGACCAATCAAAACGTGGGGTTTCAAGAATGCAAGTAAAGGTACAGAACACCCCTCCCCTCTTGGTTCGGTCCTACGTAACGTAGTCCCGTAAGTAGGCGGGGCTCTGCACTTTTCCACTGGACCTGCGCAGGTCAGTCGTTGGTTGGCTCCCGGCCGGTTCGGTCGGGTTCTCTGTGTCTCTCGGCCTCGTCGATGGAACCGCCTGGTTGGCCTTGCCGGGCCGCTTGTCGCAGCTCCCTCCCGGTCTACCCAGGCTGGTTGAGCTGCGGTTTTCGCCACTCCCGCCCGGTCTTTCTGGGCTGGTCGAGCTGGCCTGGCTGCTTCTCCCTGGTGAGCCTTCAAGCTGGCTGTTTGCTGGTGAGTATGGTTGGTTTCCTTCTGGGTTTTGGTTCCCAGGGTATTCTCTCCCCTCTTGGCTTGTATTAAGGGGATTTTCTGTGTCTGGTTGCGTGTCGGTTGTGTTTCTTGTGGCCGTTCTCGATCTTATTTGATCGATGTGGCGTTTCCACACTCATCCGTCGGTTGTTTGCAGCCGGTACGAGCGGGGACCTGTCAGTTGGGTTATGGTTGCTGATACCCATAGTGGGTCTCTGGTTAGATTTTTTGCTTAGATGGCGTCGCTGGCGCAAAAGACCGGTGCTTGCTGGAGGAGTTTGGGGTTTTTTCCAGGTTGTATGTGGGGTGTAGTCTGTCGAGTGGGGACCTTATTTTCCTACCCATTAGTAGCTCTGCCGGGCTTTTGTTTGTTGTTGTGTTCGGGGTTATATGTTTGATAAAAAGCATTTTATTTATTTTGTCTTGGATTTCCCCGTGTTCGATTTTCTGGATGGTTTTTTTCGTGAATTGAACCATCCATTCCGCCCTTCTGTTCACCGCCGGATGCGCCGGAGCTGTCAGTGCGTGTCATATGCCCCGTTCCACTAGGAATTTTTCAAATTCCAGCGAGGTGAACTGGGGCCCGTTGTCTGACACGATGACATCCGGGAGGCCATGGGTTGCGAATAGTTTGCAAAGTTCCTTGGTCACGGCCTCTGTGGTGGTGGATTTCATGTTGCTTACCTCCAGCCAGTTGGAGTAAGCATCTATGGTTACTAGGAATATATGCCCTTTGGTAGGCCTGGCAAAGTCTATGTGGACCCTAGACCAAGGTCCCCTGGGGGTTTCCCATTCCAGGATCGGTGCCGTGGGAGGGCTCGGTCTGGTTTCCTGCCAGCGTTGGCACCTTGCCACCCAGGTCTCGATTTGTTTATCCATCCCTGGCCACCAAGCGTAACTCCTGGCCAGGGCTTTCGTTCTAACTATGCCCGGGTGCCCCTCGTGAAACAATTCCAATAACTTCCCTTGCAGTTTTTCCGGGATAACCACCCTATCCCCCCACAGTACAAACCCTTTTTGCAGCAAGAGTTCCGTTTGCCGGTTTCGAAATGTTTTGAATGCTTCGTCGTTGTCCTTTTCCGGCCACCCTTTCTCTACCCAATGTAACACCCGCGCCAGACGTTTGTCTTTATTGGTTTCTCGGGCAATGTCTGATGCGGTTATGGGTAGATTGGGCAGAGTCTCTATGCTGAGGGTGCTCGTCATGGGTGCTGGGTTGGTGTCTAGATTGGGTAGCGGCGAACGGCTCAAAGTGTCTGCACGTGTGATAGTCTTACTGGGTCGGTGTGTGAGCCGGTAGCTGTAGGCGGCATGGAATTCGGACCACCTGGTCATCCTGGGAGATAAAATGTTCGGGGTGGCCCGGTTCCCTGCCAGGATGCCCAGCAACGGCTTGTGGTCCGTGATGATTGTGAAGATGCGGCCGTAGAGGTACTCGTGGAACCTCTTCACTGCTGCGATGATGGCTAGGGCCTCCTTGTCCAGCTGGCTATAGTTCTGCTCCGGTTTGGTGAGTGTCCTGGAGAAGAAAGCGATGGGTGCTTCTCTTCCATCCGGGATTGTGTGGCTGAGGACGGCGCCGACACCGAAGGGTGAGGCATCGCATGTGATGGCGAGTGGTAGGGTCTCATTGTATTGGATGAGGACAGCATCCGAGGTGAGCAGGTCCTTGGTTTTCCTGAAGGCGGCTTCCTCGCATTTCCCCCAAGTCCAGGTAGCCGCCTTGCCCAAGAGCCTATGCAAAGGCTCTGCCGCGGTCTCCTTCTGGGGCAGGAAAACATTGTAGAAATTAAGCAGTCCAAGAAACGCCTGCAGTTCCGTTTTAGTCCTGCGTGTGGAGGCCTCCTTCATGGCTCTGATTTTGGTTTCGGTAGGGTGGATGCTGTGCCGGTCTAGGAGGTACCCCTGGAACTCGACCCGCTCTGTGTAAAGTTGGCACTTTTGCATCTTCACTTTTAGCCCGGTTTCCCTGAATTTGGTTGACACCTCCCTTAGCCGACCCTCTAGTTCTCGCTGGTTGGTTGCTGACACCAACACATCGTCGAAATAGGGTACCACCCCCTTGATGCCTTGCAAGAGTCTCTCCATGAGGCTCTGGAAAATTCCAGGCGCCACACTGACTCCAAACTGGAGTCGGTTACATTGGAAAGCTCCTGGTGGGTGACTATGGTTTGCGCCTCCGCAGTTTCTGCATCGACCGGCAGCTGTTGGTATGCTTGGGCCAGGTCGAGTTTCGCAAAAACCTTGCCTCCCCCCAGTGAGTGTAGAAGATGCTGCACTACTGGGACGGGGTAGGCGCTTTGTTGTAAGGCGCAATTTAGGGTGGCCTTATAGTCCCCGCAGATTCTCACCAACCCATCGGGCTTGATTGGGGTGACTATTGGGGTCTCCCACCAGGCATGATCAATTGGTTGTAGGACCCCTTGCTTGACGAGCTTGTCAATTTGCTCATCAATTTTTGGCCAGAGTGCAAAAGGTACCCGCCGTGGTTTAAGGCGTCTCGGGGGAATGTTAGGGTCTAGGCTGAAGGAGATGGGGGGCCCTCGGTACTTGCCTAGGATGCCGTCAAACACTTCCTGGAAGTCCTGTGCCAGTTGCTGCTCCCAATCGGTCTCGGCGATGTGGTTGATGCCCGTGACTTTGATGCCGAGCGGCGCGAACCATTGCAGTCCCAAAAGGCTGGGTCAGTCTCGGTCCACGATTGTCAGGCCCTTAAATGTTACTTTGAATTGTCCGGTTCCGACTACCGGGATGCGGTTTCCCTGATAGTCTTTGATGATTAGTCTCTGGTTCTCCAGTCCCTTCTTGTGGATGGTAGGCACCAAACATTTGATTTCTTGCCAGGCGACCATGGAGAGGTAGGACCCGGAGTCCACCTTCATTTTGCATGGCTGGCCTTCGATGCCTACCTCCACGTAGACTTTTCGGGCGTTGGTGGTTGATGCGTGGCCAATGATGACCGTCTGGTGGGTTTCCTCCTTCCGCCGGGTGTCGCCACCTCGTCGGGTCTGCCCGCTCCAGTCCCATCGGCTGTTGGCTGAGCGATCTCTGGCTCTGGGGGGTGTGCTGTCCCGTCTCCACTTGCTGTGGTTCCGCTGTCTGGGGCTGTAGGCTTTCTTTAGTCGGCAGATGCAGGCGATGTGACCCTTTTTGTCGCAGTGCTGGCAGATTGCATCGAAAAAACAGCACTCAGATCTCGGGTGGTTGCCTCTGCAACCGGCACACGCGGTCCCCGACTTATGACTCCGCCGATTTTGCTGGTTGCGTCCCGCCTGGAGCCGGTGGATTTCCTCCTCGTCGTCCGAGGTGTTGGAGGCGGAGTGGAATTCGCCATGGTGGGTGGTGGTCTCGCGGTGACTTGCTTCTGGTTGGGCCTCAGTCACCCGTCCAGAATCGGTGGTCGCGGTGCGGTCCCCGGCGTCCGATCTCCACATACGGTTCGCTGACTTCCGATTAGCCTCGGCTGCGGTGGCTTCAGCGATGGCGTTGGCAAGGGCGATGTCGCCTTTGGCCATCAGCCAACTCTGGAGGACTGGATCCCGAAGTCCGAGCACGACTCGGTCCTGTAGGGCCTCGTCCATGTCAGAGAATCCGCACATGCCTCCTAGGTTCCGCAACTCGGCAACAAAGTCGCTGATGCTTTTGCCCGGTCTCTGGTCCCGCCGGTAGAAGTCGTGCCGCCTGATGAGGGTGGGCACGGCAGGGGCATAGTGGTTGCAGAGTAAAGGTTTGAGGTCGTCCCAGTCCATCGCTTTGACGTCAGTGGGTTTCGCGAGGGCTTTCGCCATCTTGAACACTGCGGGCCCGCAGTGTGTCAGGAAGACGGCTCATTTTTTTGGCCCGGTGGCGTCCTTCAAGTTGCTGCATTCGAGGAACATGAGGAATCTGTCCGTGTAGGATTCCCAGTCCTCGCTAGCGGGGTTGAAGGGCGCGGGCGGAGCGATGCTGGCCATCTCATCAGTCTTGCTTCCGTCAGACACGCGCTTGCTGGGGTTCAGCCTCAGGATCCCACCCTCGTCGCCAGTGTCGTGTCCGTTCGGCCAGGAAACCAGGAGGCAGTGACTGCGGTTTCAGCTCTTTATTTAGCCCCCGGAACCGATCTGGCTCCAAGGGAAAACTTGCGGCTTTTTATTCTTAAGCCACGGCGGCTGCGGCCAATGGCACCACTTTGAATCTCCTGTGATTCGTATCCTCCAATCGCGGGAGATTCTTAGCGGGCCAATCAGCACGGCTCGCTAAACCAATCAGATCACCCCGCGCTTTGACCAATCAAAACGCGGGGTTTCAAGAATGCAAGTGAAGGTACAGAACATATATGTTGGTTGAGATTCCAGGTACAAGATGTAGGGACCATTGCAACATTTGGACAGGTATAAGGCATGATCATTGACTCTGCACTCCCTGGTCTACAACGTGCAGATATTAAATGACTGCTAGGCCTGAGGACAGCAAAGCAGTCAATACTTAGATCTCATTCATCCAGTTTCCTTCTTATGGCCTCCAAAAAAGTTGCAGTATATTTCTATATCATCCTTCCAAGACAAAAGAGGCATCACTCCTACATCAAAAGTAAGTGGAGTTCCTCATTCATTGACTGGAGCATAACTGAGAATTCCTGAGAGGAATTATGGTACACTAAGCAATGGAAACTTTATACAAGAGTTCAGAGAGGAAACACACAACAGGGTTGCCACAAGGGAGCAGATCCAGGTCCCTTGCCGCATCAGCAGGGATGCAGTGCAGTTGATGCAGAACTTGCTGCAATGGACCAGCCCCAGTGCTTCAGGGACAGTAGGGACTTGTCACATCTGTGTGATCCAATGTGAAGGGATGGTAAAACATATAACGGATGTCCCTGAGTGTGCCTTGCAAGTATTTGCTGCCTCTGGGACTTAGGAAGCCTCTGCAGTGAGTATTCTGTTGGCGAGAACCAAAAGAAGACCTAAGATGGAAAGCAGGACCCATGCCTGAAGCCAAAAAAGCCAGGAACAATAAGTGCCCCTTGCTAAAGAAAATGCAAATGGGAGTTCTTTGGTTTAGTGGTTCTCTCCATTATTAGATGCTTGTTCATCACCATTGCTAGAATAGGCAACCCTGGTCCATAAAGCTCAGAACAAGCTCAGAGCCCCATGTATCAATCTTCCTATTTGGGCACCATGGATAAATTCCACATACCTGCATGTAGGCCATCCATTAATGCCAGACCATCGGCATCCTCCTGGCACCATTCTTGTCATGGATAAACTCCATTTGCTTCTATTGGTTTATCTTTGGTACTTGTATGGTTAATGTACGCACAAAATGGAGAGGGCTGGCTTGCCATGCCTTGTTTTTTTTAAATTCTCCCTTGCAGATACTGCTATGCCAAATAGTTATGAGTACATGTGTGTAGGCAGATTAGGCCCTCCCACTGTTCTACTTCTCTGCAAGACATTTCATGTTTGTTTGGGTATGCTGTGCTAGAAAGCAAAAGCAAAAAAAAAATTAATTGATGTGCAGCCAAATCAGACACATGGCTGCCAGGAAGGAATAGTTTTGTCTACAGGATGTGCAAAAGCATGCCTATGATAAAAAACAGAATGTTTCTGTTTATCAAATTTATATAGCTACCCATCTCATGCATGTGATTGAGCCTCATACATAACAGAGCTAAAAAATGCAATTAATAAATATTAATATAACATAATAATAATAATTATTAAAACATTAAAAAACTAAAGAAGAAAGAATTAGGCAAAGACATTAATAAAAATATAACCACCTTAATAACTCACTAGAGAACAATTCATAATTCACCAATGCAGTGGGTTTATTTTATGGATTCTCCAAAAGGACCATGAATGCACACAATATCCACCAAATAAGAACTTACCCTACTAGGTCTATGGACATCATGTCAATGTAATGATGATTCGCAGGGAACACTGTAGCAAAAGCAGTTTTGTGAGTGCCATTTCTGCAAAATTCAAGAAGTCACGCCGCTCCTACATTTAACTGCCATTAAGTTAATGATTTAAGAAGTCATTTGCTTGGTGCCAGGCCTACATGAGGCAGCATGCAGCCACTTGTAGGAATGAGATAGAGAAAGCATTCAGGCCATTGAAGCATGATGATAAAAAGTATGTGTGTGGTCGTCATCATCATCATCACCACCATTCTTCTCCTCCTCCTCCTCCTCATCACAATCTTCATCATGATATATGGTCTGGTCAGTTCATTAGTGAGCTCCTTGTCCCTTCAACTAAGTGATCCATTGTTTTTTTTACATTATTATGATTATGATTCATCACACAGTCAGCCAGATGTTCAGACTGGATTTGAGATTTTTATTCACTGACTGCATATTTCACAACAATCTGGGAGAGTCAGATGTTGATGTTTGATGGTGTCAAAGGTATTGTCAAAGGATATAAGCTGTTCTGAGTCAATCTCTGTATATTTGCGATGGATAAACATCTTTCCTTCCATTAGTTCTACAGCTGCTGGCCATGGTTGCTCATGGTTGTCTTGAGTCTTGCAGCCCATTTTCACTAGATGTCCAGGAACATCTAGCACGGTCCTTATTGACCTGGGTGATGACCAAGCTGGTATGTGTTTCTGTAAATTATGTCTCAACATTTTTTTTTATGAGAGGAACACTGTTCGTCTCACTCCTCTGGTCAGATTTGTTTACTATGGTTAAGCTCTCATCTTCCTCAGAACACACAAGCCCAACAAACCATGTCAAGGCAGTAGCTCACTTTGTTATTTGTTTGATGCTGCACAACATTTGCAAAAGCAAGTACAAATCATGCTGCCTACTGACACAGGACACAGGACTGTGGTTGTTCACCCTGAGGGAGACACATTGATCTCATAACCAGTACTAAGTAGTTGAGGGCTGAGTTTGTACTTTAGCAGACCTAATTTGGTCATGCAATTGCAGTCATATTATGCAGAAATCTGCGGAGCAGTAATTCATATGTATGTATGTATGTATGTATGTATGTATGTATGTATGTATATGTATATGTATATGTATATGTATATTTATATACGAGTTACATGAAATAAAAATAGCATCTGTTTAATCTATATTGTTATAGATTAATTATTATACAGACAGCAGAAATGGAACTTTGATCGCTTAGGAGATAATTATGCAGTTATATTGTATCAATCTCTAGTTGGTTTAGAGTCAGGAAACATTTTCACATATGTCATGTAGAGTATATTGGGAACATGCAGTGTCAAAGTACAGAGAGAAACTGCTCATAAAATATCAAATATGATCCCATAATAATATAACTTTGCCATTCAGCAACATTTTGAAATCACTGCTCAATCACCTTTCTTGTCTATAAATACCTATTGCCACCCCAAATTCACTACCCCAATTTTTAATTTGGGCCAAAAAGGTAGTGCTTTAAAGCAGGGGTCCCCAAACGTGGCAACTTTAAGACTTGTGGATTTCGACTTCCAGAATTCTTCAGCCAGCTATATTTGAAGTCCACAGGTCTTAAAGTTGCCAAGTTTGGGGACCTCTGCTTTAAAAAAACAGGCAGAAGTAAAGTAGGAAGTAGTCCTGCAGTAGATTAATTCAGGCTGAGAATATTCATAAAGTGTCATAAACTTTAGCTGGTAAGAATTGAGGCTTTGTGGACAGCTACATGCGCCCCTTAATTGGCATATGCTATACCTCTGTGTTGTGGGCCGTGTTGGCTGCCATTTTGCTTCTGAGTACAATTCAAGGTGCTGATATGAGCTATAAAGCCCTTCATGGACTGAATTATTTGAAAGATAACCTCTCTCCAATTACATCTAGGTTTAGCAGGAGGGGCATGCTCCAGCTCTGGTCAGTGGCTCCCACCCTGTAGACATAATTTCCTGGAGATCAGAATAGTCCCAAACCTGTTGGCTTTTCACAAAAAGCCCTGACAATTTTAAACTACCAATATATTAAAACATTGATTTGCTCAAATATTAAGAAACAAAAGTGCTAAAACGCCACCTTAGAATATACTCTTCGTTACAGTATCCTATCTTGTGTTCTGCATACCACCTTAGCCATCACACTGCCAAACAAAGTTTTGCCACTGCTCAGATATTGGATTCACAAGTGAGCATTTGATTCAAAAACCCCACAGATTTTATAGATACTTATAGATTATCTCCATGATTTTCTGTTTTAAAAGATGTAAAAGGTTATGTGATACAGATTCTATCGTGTACATCACAGAAGAGCAGCTATGTAATTGTGATTAACAAATTTTTAAAAAAGAACACAAATAAGTGAAGTGTATAACTTTTTTCTTGTCAACAAAAGCAACTTACCCTGCTAGACAGGTAGTTGTTTAGTGACAGTTTGAAATTAACAAGGCATTGAAAAAGGTGAGTTATGAGCAGATTTCACACTTATGACTGTTGCAGCATCTCCACACAGCCATGTGAAACAAATATGAGTGTTTGGCAACTGGAACATATTTATGAGAGCTATACTGTTCTGGGGTCATGGGATCACCATTTGTAACCTTTCCAGCTGGCTTTGGAACAAGCAAAGTCAATGGGGGAAGATAGATTTGCTTAACAACTGCTTGATTCACTTAACAACTGTAGCAATTCCCTTAACAACTGTGGTAAAAAAGGTTATAAAATGGGGCAAAACTCACTTAACAACTGCCTTGCTTAACACCAGAAATTTTGGGTTCAGTTGTGGTTATAAATTGAGAATTACCTGTGCTGAATATGTTCAACTTTTTCAGCTGTATAGTTCATAAATGCAGAATTATTTCTGGAAGAGTAGAGTTGCATAACTGTTCACTGGGAAGTCTGATAGCTTAGTATTGCATCTACATTTTCTGTTTACTAAATGCCATCAAGGATGAAATAAATTCCATTTTTTTAAAAAAGCATTTCTGCTTCAATGTTTCTGTTTAATATCCAGTTCATAATAGCTATTATAAACATGGCTGTTTGAGAGGATAGAATGCTATTTTTGGCCAGATAAATCCTCTATATCATTTTATAATATTTTAAGCACAGTTAAAATTAAGAAATTGAGAGCCATGCTAAGCTTCTTTCCTCTGTGATGTGGTGTTTCTTTCAGCTATTAAAATAAATGCTAAGATCTAAAAATTCAAATATATTTAGTGAGGAGAGAAACAAAATATATTACAGTAACAGACTGATTTTGAACATGGAATACTGTAGGATAGATCATTTTAACAAAAGTACATTATAGTGCACCTCCAGCAATCACAGGATTAAAAGCATAATCCAAAAGAATCATCTGGATTTGAACTGACATCAACGGGCCCAAATGAATGAAGGAAGAACTCCAACCTATTCGTTATCTGAAACACCAGAAAAGTTTTCAATTCCCCTGGGAAGTACACCTCAAAAGGACAGTTCCAGGAACCACTAAAACAGTGCCAAAAAACTTAAAACAGCCCTTCACCCTTTAAGAAATTTAAACCCCAGGCAAAAGCACCAGCTGAAAGGAACACTTAAGTAGAGCAATAAAGATAAGTGGAATCAGCTAAAAAAAGCTCACCAAGAACTCCCCTTTTCCTCTTCCCTCACAGGATAGAGCCCCAGGATAGGAAAGACAAAGGTTCAAAGACAGGATTATTAATCCATTAAGGCAGGAAGACAGGATTCAGGGCAATCACTTTAACCAGAGACACCCAAATAACCCCATCAATCTATAGAAACTTCAAAGGAAAATCAAGTATAAGAAGGTTTGCTAGCAAGCCAGGAATGCTTGAGCTGTGTCACTACTTCTTACTTTCCTGAATTTTCAGCTTTCTGGCAGCTTGCTTCTGAGTCTATTTCTTTTTAATATCTGTGATTGCTTCCCAGCTAGGGAACGAACCAAGGAGATTTCTTTCAACACCCCTAACCTCAGAATTTCCAGAAAGTTTCTTAGCAAGGCTTGGGTAAATGTCTGGCTAGAAATGCATTCAGATTATTCACTTGTTCCATATGTGCTTGTTGATTTCATGACTCTGATAAACTATACATGCTCTTGTTGATGCATACTGCATCACAACAGAGTGTTTTCAATCAGCAACAAAGCAGTATCATCCTAGGATCTGTTGAGATGTAAGTTTTATGCTGGTCATGTGATGATTTGCTTAATGAGTGCAGTGATTTGCTTAACCACCAATGTGACCATATGGTTTTTTTTCATTTAGTGGCTGTGGCATTTAGCAGTTGAGTTGGCCTCAATTGTGGGTGCTAAGTGATGATTACCTGAACATTTTATTTTCCTGTATTCAATGATGGGATGCTGCCGGTTCAGACCAGTTCAAGCGATGATCAGATGGCCCCACCCAATCCTGCCCTTTATTTCCTGATTTGTACCCCATCTTAATCACGTGGCACAGCTGATTCCCCCCCCCTCGCTGTTCTACTTAACTGTTGCTAACTTGGAAGGTAAGCAGCTGAGCTTCTAAATGCTTCATTTTCAGCGCTCACTGCACCAGTTGTTAAACCAGCAACATCCCATCACTGCCTGTATTCCACATATTAGCTAGAAATTAATTAGAAGTATGAGTTTTATATTTCTGAAAATAGTAAATATGCTGTAAATAATTTAATTAAAGGATTGGATTATTTACTAAAACAGATGTATTAATGACATATTTCTATATATTGATTTTTATCTATGACGCAGATTGAATTACACTAGTATGAAGAGAATGCTAAAGAGTGGCACAATATAGCATAGTATAATTTCATTTTAAAAGAGGTGTAAAATCAACTTTTTGGTGTACATATAAATTCATTGTCTTTTTTCAACATTTTTCTTAGCTACTACAAGTTCATAGTTTCATCTACAACTTGTTTTAATTTAATATCAATTTCCATTTATGATATTAATTTGAATGATTATTCTCCATGTTCATATTCTCTTTATTTCACATATTTTAAATAGCAATTCAAATAGTTGTCATATAAAATATGACAGCGACTTTTCAGAAAGTCAAATTAATTTATGGCAGACTTTAGAGGATTGAACATTGAAGGAAGAGAAGACAAGTTAAAATCTTAGCAGACAGCGCTGATGGAATAATTGGATAAATGTCTCACAATATTGACTGATATGGGAACATAATTGTTGTGTGTATGTGAATATATATATGTTTTCTTAAATATATAATATTATACTGAGATATATTTTGAATATATTTAAATAAGTAGGAGCCTGTAGATCTATCAACTTAACAGAGGATCTCTGAACCAAAGTAGCTTGGCAATAAAGTAATAGAATTGCATCACATAATGACATAAGCTCTGATAATTTTGATGGGCATTCTGACATATTTGCATTTTATGTCAGAGAAGATGTGGAAATTGGCATTTATCTTTGTGGATTCAAGTAAAGTTTGTCTTTATGCAAACAATAGTTTGCTAATTTATTGGATTGTACTCTCTGTGACCTCAGCCTGTACTCTCCTGCTGACAAGGATAGGATTTATTTCATCTGCATTGAAATCTGTATTTTTTTTTTAAAAAACAACACATTGTTCAACATGCAGATGTCTGAATAATTTTAATTAGAACAAAAAGGAGGAGGAGGAGAAAGAGGAGGAAAAAAAGAAGGAAAAAAAGAAGCAGGAGAAAGAAAAGGAGAAAAAGAAGGAGAAGGAAGAAGAGGTGGAGGAGAAGGAAAAGAAGAAACAGGAGAAGGAGAAGCAGGAGGAAGGGAAGAGGAAGGGGAAAAGAGGAACTAATCCTGTTGTGTATGTATATAAGTAATAAAGTGTGAGCTTGGAGTAAGTGCAGGGTCCTGGCACTGCACTTCTGATTGGCTGTTAAGCGGCCGTACCGGATTGGCCCATTCCGGGGAATCCGATTGGCCCTAGCTGCTTATAATTATCGGTTGCAATATCGGCCAGGGAAGGCCATTCCCCACGCCGACGCATTGGGCCGAGCACCGCTTCCAGAGACTCTCGACGATCCAGCACCAACGGTAACCACGTTGCAAATCGAAGCATTCAACTCGCCGCCAATGACTGCTCGAGACATCGCGAGAGAAACCAAGCGCGACCACACCCTAGCACGAGTCCTGAGTTGAGTAGAACGCGGATGGCCATTGGACCAAGTATCAGATGACTTCACACCGTTCAAGTCTAGGCAGACTGAACTCTTCTCCCAGAAGGGCTGTATCATCTGGGGCAATAGAGTCGTTATCCCAGAGCGGCTCCGTAAAACGTTGCTGAGAACGTTGCACGAGGGCCACCCGGGCATCGTGCGAATGAAAGCACTTGCACGAAGCTACGCATGGTGGCCGGGCATTGACAAGCAAATCGAACAGTGGGTTAAAGCTTCCCCCCGGTGCCAAGAAGTCAGCAACGCCCCACCAAAAGCCATGCCTACTGAATGGGAGACACCTCGCGGACCCTGGTCCCGAATTCACCTGGATTTTGCGGGACCAACCAAGGGCCACACCTTTCTGCTTACAGTCGATGCCTACTCAAATTGGCTCGAAATTCATCGTATGACGACTACGACCTCTGAGGCAGTCATCAAGGTTCTCAACAGACTCTTTGCAACCCACGGACTACCAGACGTCCTGGTGTCCGATAACGGGCCACAGTTTACTGCACTAATGTTCGAGTAGTATCTCGCTGATCGCGGCATCCGCCATGCGCTCACCTCGCCTGCGCATCCTGCGACCAATGGCCGAGCAAACGCATGGTCCAAATTGTGAAGAGAACCTTGCAAAAAGTAGACTACGACAACATTGACGATAAGGTCAATCAAATCCTCTTCTTGCAACACATCACCCCACATAGCGTCACTGACAGAACTCCCGCCGAACTGCTTATGGGACGAAGGCTCCGCTCCCACCTCGACCGGTTGCACCCTGCTTATGAACCGGAGAAACCACTAGGATCCAGCGGCCGCTGTCGCACCTTCCAGGTAGGAGACCTCGTGTATGCAAAGAACTTATCGGGCGACCCGTTGTGGGTGGAAGCGACAGTAGTACATGTAACCGGCCCCAGATCCTACCTTGTGCAATGCCTTGACAATAAATTTTGGAAACGGCATATTGACCAATTAGGGTCACGACTTGCAGCAGCCAGTCCGCAACTCCCCTACGACCAAACTGAGGGGGGGAGGTACGGAAGATGTGGAAGTCCTAGAGAACCCGCTTGAAGGAAACGACGATTTAAATGTAACTCAAGAAGCGGAGCTGGAGGGAGAAACGTTTGCGCCTCAGGGAATTGCGGAAAATGTGGGCAATGACTTGGAAGTGAACTCTGAACCAGAGGCAGCCCCACCACCGAGCGACGACCTACCTCAGCTGGATTGCAACCAGCCAATACAAAGGAAATCCAAAAGACTGAAAAAACAACCGTCCTATTTAAGGGACTATGACTTGGACTAAGGAACCAGGGGGAAGGGGTGTTGTGTATGTATATAAGTAATAAAGTGTGAGCTTGGAGAAAGTGCAGGGTCCTGGCCCTGCACTTCTGATTGGCTGTTAAGCGGCCGTACCGGATTGGCCCATTCCGGGGAATCCGATTGGCCCTTAACAGAGAGTTCCTATTGGTCATAAAAGCTAGCGTTCCTAGCCTGTTATTGGTTTAAATGTTTCAAGGGTTGCCTATATAAGGCGAGGGTTATTGTTGTTTGATTGAGAAGTCACTATGTAAATAAAGAGCTGAAGTTCACCGTTCAGAGGCTTGTCTCCATTCCTCTTCACCCATTCCCAAACGTAACAACTCCCATCAGTGTGACATCACTTCATGGTCTTTCCAAATATACATATGAAATGAATCAGCCTTCCAAGTCTTAGTGTTTATACACTTATACTTTTATTGTATTAAATTAAGAAGGATTTTCCTCTTACTATTAAATGTGGCTTGGAATACCTGGAGTCAAGCAACAGGACAGGAAAATAGCAACACCACTGAGGAATATAGTACAAAAAGGCAAAGACTATATAGAGACAGGAGCTAAAGTTTAGATGGGTCATGGAAAAAATTCATTGAACAGAATAGGAATGATTCAGATTTATTCTCACACAATGTATTGGTTTCATCTGTAAAATTTATATCACAATTTTCAATCAGGAATTCAAGACAGTAAAAGATATTCACAGATATATTCATATGCAAAGTTTATGAGTATGTATAACTCTGATTCCTGGGTTGTTGTTTTGATGAATACTTGAGGTTTGTGAGCCCAATATTATATGATGAGTGGCAAAACTTTGGCAGTCGCCTGGGTAAGGAACGCAGAAGAGATGATAGGATAGGATAAAGAAAGGGATATTTTAGATAGGGTAGTATTTTAGCACTTCAATATTTAGTAGCCTTCTCTTTTAGTATTTCAGCAATTCAGTATTTTAATAATTTTAAAATTTAGCTTTTTAACATAACTCTAGCTCACTTTGTCCTAAAATCAGCATCATTTGTTTATTAATTTTTCCTTTCCCTCTTAAAGAGTTGTCTTTTAACAGTTCAGTTATAAAGAATTGAACTAACTAACTAGGAATATGCACAATTGATAAAAATATTGCCTATTACAGTACCTGCTATCACTTTTGTTATCTTAATAGGCAAGTACGCAATAAGTACAAGGACTTTGCTTGCTAAATCTTAACTTCTTGAGTAATTAAATGAGGCATGTGGCCAGATTTAATCATTTCAAGCTATGTACAGCAGAAGGCAGGGATATTCTTTAAAAATGTGCAGTTCTGCACTTTTATAGGAACTGTGTATATTGTTTAAAAACTTAAGCACAGTAGATTAAAGGCATTTGTCTCACATTAATATGCTTTTAAAATGTTACCTGCTGCTGTCACTTGTTTAAAATAATAGTGTTGGATTCCTCATAATTCAAGGTCTTTGCAAATGGGGGATCCTCTTGGACACACAGCTCCCACTGTGTCACCCTTTCTTACTTTCTGCATGGATTTATTATAGTTAGGTTTACTTGGGAAAACAAACAAACATCAACTGTAGTGGGCCAATAACCTAATGGGTCAATCTCATAACTACATTGACTGTTGTTTTGTTTCCATGTGCAAGTCAAGGTGCTGGTTATTACTATAGACTCCTTTATAACTCAGGAACTGGATAAGTTATGAGTTAGCCTATCACATCTGAAACCAAGAATGTCTTCTGAAATCTTCCCACTTGTAAGTACAGTGGGAATTTCCCTTCCCTGGAATAGCTTGCCCCTGAACTGAGGATAACTTCCACTCTGTAAGCTCTACTATCGGTAGGCAGACCAGATCAGAAAATCAGCTCCACAATAACATAGATCTCGCTTAGCAAATGCTTTGGGCAGCAGCTGTTCAAACTTACAACAGAGATGAAAAAGTAACTTTGCAATCAGTGCCCACATTTTCTATCTTAGCAGTGCCTCTCAGTCATCTGTTTGCCAATTACAGTCAGTATGTGATATTTTATGCCTGTCCCATTTTTTTTACTACTTGCAAAGGGGTGAGATTGCCTAAAGAAGCAATTTCTTCAATATATTCTTATACATCACAACATATTACCTTGCAGAATCTCCTTCCTTATCCTTTTTTTTTTTTCACCCATTATCTCTCACTCTTTGGACAATGTACTTTCTTTTCACCCTTGTTTGTTTCCTATTCCTCTTTGTTTTCTGGTCCTTTCTCTTAATTCCCTTTTTCCCATTTTTTTAAAATAAAGTTTTATTGAGTTTTAACAAAACAAATAAAACATCTTATTTGAGTACAGCATTGTTCCGGGTTATCACATTTCCATACAGACACAATTTCATATGCATATTCATCTTATGTATTCAACTTCATATCTTATTACTCTTTTTCCAACTTCTCACTATTTCTCCCTTTACTTCTCTTAATTTTCTTTTATGGTTATCTCATTTTTTTCTTATTCAATTGTATTTCTTTTACATAAATTTCTATATCTTTTTATTCATTGTACTTATACTTTCTTCTGTCTTGTTTACAATTTCATATGTTCTCTTCCAACATTCTTTTTTTTTTTTTGAAAAAAGATTTTATTAATTTTCTACAAACAAACAAGACAAACAAAACATTAAAACATTCAAATCTCGTATGTACATCCAGTGTGTCAGTCGGTTCATCATTTTTGTGCATTCATTCTGTAGTCCCAGTTACAGTTATGTTACATAACAAATCATATTATCAATCCAAACTTATATATCCTAATATCACTAAAAAATAATTTTTTTTGACTATACTTTTAATCATTCATGCTTTATGAGCTAACAATACTTTAACCAGATTATTCAACAAATCATATAATCATACCAAATTGATCCTAAAAAACCCTTTATAAATATATCAAATAACAAAATTATAGCAAAATAGCAAAACAAAGATATTTCTTACTATCTAGCATTCCAAATATTCTATTATCGTATTTTATCATCTAGCCATTTATAAAAAAGATCCCAAATTTCATAAAATTGTTTATCCTCTTGCTCTCTAATTTCAAATGTCAATCTGCTCATCTCAGCACATTCCAATATTTTCTTAATAATTTCTTCCTGTAATGGTATTTTCTCATTCTTCCAATTTTTAGCAAATACAATCCTGGCCGCTGTTAATACATTTACAATCAGGTATTTCAAATCTTTACTATATATATCAGGTAAAATTCCCAATAAGAAGATCTCTGGTTTCAAGTCTATATGTTTCTTTGTCATTTTTTCCAACCACATGCGAATTTTAGTCCAATATTTTCTAGCATTGTCACAAGTCCACCACATATGGTAATACGAGCCAGGTATCTGATGACATTTCCAGCATTTTTCAGTTTTGTTCTTAAACATTCTTGCTATTCTTGTCGGAGGAAAGTGCCACCTGTAAAACATCTTATACAAGTTTTCTATATATGCTGTTGACATTGTCATTTTATAATTTTGAGACCACAATTTCTGCCATTTCTCTAGATCAATCCCATATCCAAAATTCTTCTCCCAAACAATCATAGTTTCTTTGACTTGTTCTTCCTCTAATTTAATTCTCAGTAAATAACCAAATAATTTCTTAATCACCTTCTCATCAGTACCCATCAAGATCTTATCTAAATCAGTCTGCTTATCATAGAATCCCTCCATTTTAAAATCTTCATCATACCTTGAATGTATTTGTGCATATGAAAACCAATTCATCCTTATACCTTGTTCCTCTAAGTTTTGGATTGATTTAAGTTCACCCTTTTCATCCAAAAGTTCCCCATATCTAACTGTTTGTTCCTTCTTGTAAATTATAGGATAAGAAAATGCTTCAATAGTCGATAACCAAACTGGAATTTTCAAATAACATTGTCTTTTTATCTTCTCCCAATTTAACCACAAAGACTCCCGTACATAATGTCTTCTAAAATAACCCTGTGTTTTAGTTCCCTTATACCATAAAAAAGCATGCCAGCCCAACAGCAAATCATGCCCTTCTAATGTCAACAACCTATGTTATCTTAATGTTATCCATTCTTTGACCCACATCAAACTTGCAGCTTGATAATACAATTCCCAATTAGGTAGGCCAAAACCTCCTCTAATTCTAGCATCTTGCAAAAGCTTTAGCTTTATTCTCGCTTTTTTACCTTGCCATATAAACTTCAACATAATTTTATTTAAATCTTCAAAATAGTCTTTTCCAAGCCTAATTGGTATTGTTTGAAACAAAAATAAAATTCTAGGTAAGATATTCATCTTAATTGTTGAAATTCTCCCTATTAATGACAATTGCAAGTTTTCCCACTTCTTCAAATCTGTAGTTATCTGTTGTTTAAGTTTAATATAATTATTCTCCTTTAATGTGCTACATCTTGTTGTCAAATATATCCCCAGATACTTAACCTTATTTGTAACTTGAATTTTCAAAAGATCTGCCAGTTCTTATCTCTGTCTCAATAGCATATTCTTTGTCAAAATCTTTGTTTTATCTTTATTTATTTTCAAACCAGCCACCTCTCCATATGTCTCTATCTTTTCCAATAACTTTGGAGCTGTTTCTAGCGGGTCTTCCAGAATAAAAGCTAAATCATCAGCAAAAGCTTGTAGCTTAAATTCTTCCTTCTTAATTTTCATTCCTTTTATGCTTTTATCATCCCTAATATTTCTATTCAACACTTCCAAGGTCAACACAAATAGCAAAGGAGATAGGGGACATCCTTGTCTTGTGCCTTTCCTTATATTAATAAAATCTGTAAGTTCCCCCTCCATCATTACCCTTGCTGTCTGTTTATTATATATGGCTTCTATTGCTTGAATAAATTTTTTAGCAAAACCCATCTGCTCCAATAGTAATAACATAAATCTCCAGTTCACGTTGTCAAATGCTTTTTGAGCATCTAGGAATATCAAAGCCATTTGCTTTTCAGGATAAGCCTCATAGTATTCCAAAGTATCCAAGATTACACTCATATTGTCTCTAATTTGTCTCTTTGACAGAAATCCATTTTGATCTGGGTGAATAAAATTATTTAAATATTTTTTAAGTCTTTCTGCTAAAATTGAAGCAAAGATTTTATAGTCTGCATTCAATAAAGAAATAGGTCTATAATTCTTAATTTGCAGTGGGTCAGTCTCTTCTTTCGGTATAAGTGTAATATAAGCCTCTGACCATGTTTTGGGTATCATCTTTTTTAACATAATTTCATTCATAACTTCTAACAATGGGATGCTCAATGATTCTTGAAATGTTTTATAGAATTCTGCTGGAAGCCCATCTGGACCCAGTGCTTTCCCATTATTTTGTCTCTTAAATGCTTCATTTAGTTCCATCATTGTTATATTTCTTTCTAGCATTTCTTCAGTCTCTTTAGGTATCTTCGGTAAATTAGCTTCCTGTAAATACTGTTTGACTTTTTCCTCATCAATATTCTCTTGTTTATATAGTTGCCCATAAAAATCTCGTATAATTTCTTTTTTCTCCTTATTCCCATAACAAACTTGGCCTTGTTCATCTATTAACTTCAATATATTTCTTGATTCCTTCTCTTTTTTCAATTTATATGCTAGCCATCTTCCTGGTTTATTTGCATCTTCAAAATAATTTTGTTTAGAGTTTCTAATTTTCTGTGCCAATTCTTCTTTCTCTATTAATTCCATTTTATGTTTGATTACATCCAGCTTTAATTTAATATCCTTTTTCTGTGGCATTTTCTGTAATTCTTTTTCAAGACTTTTATACTCGTTTTCCAAGGCCTTAGAAGCTTGCCTTTTCCTAATATTCTTTTTTGTTATATAATCTATTATCAAACCTCTAGCGTATGCCTTCATTGTATCCCACACATTGTGCGTTGAGGTATCTTCTTTTTTATTTTCTCTGAAGAAAAAAGCCAATTCCTTCTCCATCCATTGTATAAAATCTTTCTCCTTTAAAATAGTATTATTTAATGTCCATCTCGATCTTTTTTTTTGTCCCTTCCATTTAATTGTCATTGGGCTATGATCTGCCCAAGTACTTGTTTCAATATTTGTTTCTTGAATATTGGATATTAATTCTGTTGAGATCCAAATCATATCTAATCTGGACCATGATAAATGTCTATTTGAATAAAAAGTATATTGTTTAGCTTTAACATTTCTTTCTCTCCAAATATCTTTTAAAGTTAATTCATCTGTCATTTTAAAAAAAGACTTAGGGAGAGTCTTTCTATTTTGCTTTGTTGTTATTGCTATATAGTCCAATTTATTGTCCACAATTCCATTAAAATCTCCCATCATAATTATATTAACATAGTCCAGTCCAATTATTTTCATGTGTAGCTTTTAAAAAATCTCTTCTTGTTTATCAAGAAGCTATTCGGAGCATAAATTGCAATCAAGAGTATTTTCATATTATTATCTATTATTTCTACCATTAATACTCTTCCATCTTCATCCGTGTAGATCAATTTTGCTGGGATAGCCTCTTTAATGTATAGAACCACTCCTCTTTTCTTACACTGAGTCAAAGAAGTAAATATTTTCCCCAATTTTGGCTGTACTAACAATTGTTCATGTTGTTTTTTAATATGAACTTCTTGTAGACAAATTATATCAAATTTTAATTTCTCTAATTTATGAAAAGTTTTCCTTCTTTTAACAGCTGAATTAAGTCCATTTATATTCATTGTAATCAGTTTTTTTTCTTCCATGATTATGCTTTATATTTAGGTCTAACCACTCTTCACACTGTTCTTTGCTATCTACCTTTCCCCCTACTGCTTTTTTCTCTTTTTCAGTCTCCAGTTGTTCCTCTTGAAACTCAATTAATGAGACCTCTTTCTCTGCCTCCTCTCTTCTTCCTCCAAAAAATTCTGCATGGAAAAGTTCTGCTTTCTCAATTGAATCAATTCTATGTCTCTGCTCTTGCCACCTAAACATTAGTCCTTCTGGAATCAGCCATCTATAATTAACTTCATTTTCCAGTAGCATTTTGATCAGAAATCGATATTCTCTTCTCATCTCTCTCACTCTTCTGGGTATTTGTTTTAAAACCACAACCTCTTTACCTTTGTATTTCAATGTTTTCTCTCTTACTACTTGTAATATTTGCGTTTTAATGGATTTTTTGGTAAATCTAATATGGACTTCCTTGGGTAATTTATTTCTCATTGCATACCTTGTATAGACTCGATATACCTCATCTATTCCATCCATCATCTTTTCCTCTGTAATTTCCAAAGCATCTGCCAAAATTTCTATCATTACCGCTGCCAAATTTTCTCCTTTTTCCTCTTCTATATTTTGAAATCTAAGGTAAAATTCTGACCTTTCCATCTCCCACCTCAACATCCCACTTTTTTCTTGTTCAACTGCTGTTAATCTACTGTCAATATTTCCAATCTTCTCCTCTCTTTGTTTTCCTTCTTCCTCAATTTTTTGGAATCTCTCCTCATACTTGACCATCATCTGTTTAATGTTTTCCACTTTTTCATCAGTCTTCTCTGTTCTTTGTTCAATATTTTCTGTTCTTTGTTCAATGATGTCTGATTTTGTCTTGAGATCTTGGATTCCTTGCATAATCATCTGTAAAGTTACTCTTTCTTGTTCCTTATCTTGCTTCAACATTGTCTGAATTAAACGTTGTCCTCCAGCTGGTGGGGAAGCAGAGGTAGAAGTAGAAATGCCAGATAGTATTGGTTTCCTGCTCATTTCAATGCTTCCAAAGCTTCAGATTCTTTTTGACTTTTAATCCAACTGGTAGAGCAGCCAATTTTAATCCAAAATGGAAAACTCCAATAGTAAAAGGCACGAAACCAAAAAAGAAACAGGAAAAAAGGAAGAAGAAGGATCTTCAGGTTCTTCTAGACCCTAATCCAATTACGAAGTAGTCCACCATAAAAAAGAAAAAATAGAAAGGAGAAAAACAAACAAACCCAAAAATAATAATATTGATTAAGAGCAAAGAAAAGCAAAAAGAGAAAAAACAAAAAGTTCCTTCAAGTTCTTCACACCTTAGTCCAGTTGAGAAGTCTCAATAATCAAAAAAGAAAAACAAAATGGTCCAAAAACACAGATAGAAAAAGCACAAGAGTCCCAATAAAAAGAAAAAGAAAAAGAAGAAAAATAAAGAAAAAACTCTGAGGCTTTCCCTTTAAAGTAAAAGGCAGAAATAAGAATATTACTAGAATTGAAATTTAGAAAAAGGCTGGCGAATGGGGTATATATATATATATGAAAGCACACTGCACTTTATTTATTTATCCAAGGCTCTTGTTATGACTCTCTTCTCCAGCAGCTTCAAAGCCAAACCTCAAGTGTTGAAATATTGATAACAGTCGAGGAAAGCACCTGCAATAATATTTTGCTGTACTCTCCCTCTATCTTATCACGTTAAAATGTCCTTGAGAAGAGGTCTTTTTGCAATTCTCTCCAATTCAAATAAAATACTTTCAAGCCTCTAGTTGGCAGTGTTGCAAAGTTTCTTAATGCTCTTCCTCCCCTCCAGCCAGAAAAAAGGAGCAATATATACAGAAAAAAAGAAAAAAAAATAGCTAAAGGGAGCCTCTATCCTAAAGAAAGTTAAAAAATCAAAGGGAGCATAAAAATATATATAAGAGAAAATTCAATCCAGTTACCTACAAAGTCACACTAAAGTCCCCCCCAAAAAATATAGGAAAAAGAAAAAAAAACCCCAAGCCTCAATTTGACATCACTTTAAAAAACGCCGCTCAAACAATTTCGGTCAAAAAAAAAGTCTCACAGATTTCTTCTTTGTTCAGGATGCCCTTTCCAACTTCAGCGAATTTACAACACAAAAGAGTTTTTCTCACCCAGCCGACACACTTCTTTCCAGCCACTTTCTTTCCGGAGCTGTCCTGACTTCAGCAGCTATGGAGGCTGCCTCTCCGCCGCCAGCAAAAGGGCTTCTCCCGGATCAAACCAGAGATTTTGCTGTATCTCTGGGATCCTGGGACAGTACCCTTCTCTATCCCCGTCTCTACGGGACGGTTTAGGTCCGTTGGGACCGACCAGGGGCGAAAATATTGGCTGTGATCTCAGAGCCCCGAGATCGCAGCTGTTTCGCCGAAACAAAGCTCCGCCTTCTCCCCTCTTCCAACATTCTTAAGAAGCAAAATTCCCCCTATGATTGGCAATCGAAGTGCAATACCTTTAAATCTTGTTATCATATGAAATCTCATTAAACATTGAATTTGTGCATTCTAAAATCCTAATATCTATTTTATATCATGTAGATCTAATCATTCAGACTCTGCTTGGTACTTCCTCTTGAAAATGTAAAAAAAAAATTCTAAAAACATAGCAAAAACAATATATATATATAAACATTAGTAAACAAAATAGTTATTCAAAATCATTCTAGTGCTGGTATGAACCTTGTAAATCTCTCACGTTTCTTTTCAATATCTATCAATCTTTGAGAACAATTGAAATGTTTCCCTCACTTCTTCATTATTACTTAACTGTTAATAAGCATACCATTGGATAGTCATACAGTTTTATCTTATAAATTATTTACTATTAATAAGTAAAATAATTATTCAAATTCATTCTAATAACTGGCATAAATTTCCTTATAAATCTTTCACATTTCTTTTCAATATTTTATCAATCTTTAGAAACAATTGCAATGTTTCCCTGTCTTCATTATTGCGTTAATTATAAATAAACATACCATTACATAACAATACAGTTTTATCTCATAGATTATTTAGTTATTTCATTTCTAACTCATTACAGTATTCTACTGTCACAACACTATCTTTTGTACCTTTGCAGAATCCTCACTTTTAATTTAATTTAACCATTGTCTCTGTGTTTTCTAGCTGAGCAAATACCTTTAATCCTAGTATGTTTCCCTTTTTCTTTATTTTCTGTTTTTGTCCCTCATAAGTTCTTTCCCTTTCTATCTTTCCCCCTTTTCCCTCATCCCTTTTTTTATACCCTTCTCTCTCTAATTTTCCCTTCTGTAGTTTTCTTTTCTGCTTCTCCTTGCTGTTATACTTCTTTTTCAGACTATTTTTCTTTGTGGCTGTTCCCTTTGATCTCAAACTTTTAACTCCTTTCCCCCCTTTCCCCCTTATTACCACACTTTGCATTATTTGATCATTGAAAATGGCTTCTTCTTTGTCCTGCCCTTCTTCTTGTTCTTGAAGCTTTTCCTTTTGCTTTTCATAGTTCAGGATCTCCATTTCAAAAAATTCAAATACAAAGCCAAAGGACCTTCCTCCCCTTTCTGCATCTTCTTTCTGTTTTTTAAGACTCATCTTCAATTCCTCCAGGAGTGATGGCATTTTAAACACTTTTGAACAACCATCCAATTGACTTTAAGTAAAAACAGAAAAAGAAAGAAAAAACCAATGCCAAAAACTTTTTTTTTAAATCACCAAATGATCCCAGACTGTTCCTTCTTATTTCTTTACTTTACTTTTCCTTTCTGTGGGTTACTGTATCTTTTAATAAGATTTCAGTTACAATGTATCCTCGGGAGTCTTTTCAAAGTTTCACTGTTAATCCTCTTTATTTTTCCAGGTGGCACTCCATTTTTCCATTATTCCAAGTCCCACCCTTTTGCCTCCACTCTTCTTTTTAGGGCTTTAAAATGACCAAGGAAAAATCTTTATTCCCTTTTTGACACTTAAGATTTCAGCTTAAGGTTGCCTATTAGTGTTAAAATAGATTAACATAAATTTCTTTCCATACCACTTATAATTGTCAATATAAAGGTTAAAAAAGGGTTTTTAACTTCCTTTTCTCTCTCCTTCGCCGCTTAAAGATCTTCTTTCAGAAGTATCCCTCTAGGTACTTTTAGATTCAGGGTACCTTGCTTAGATGTTCTCTGTTGTTTAGCCTGGTCTGTCCTGCCTTCCTCTTTGTCTTCCTCCTGCACAATCTTATCCAGTCGGGTTCTTCTTTGAGGTGGCCATTTCTGACCACCGCTGCAACCGCCTTCGGGGAAGGGAGTTTAGACTAGCCAAGGAGGAGAGATGCGGCTAGCAATCTGCCCCCTCTTCACCACCTCTACAGGGTGGCTTCATCCCCAAATCCAAAGGATCAGGGTGCTCCAGCGGCAAGCACAGATCAAAACTGTGCACAATCGCGAATTTCAATCTGTCACTGAAGAGACCCAAACCGGAAGCCCCCTTTTTGCCATTCTTATTCCCCTCCATTTCTCATTCCAGTTATTAAACTTTTCTCTCTCTCTCTTTTGATTTTTCTTTTGCCCTTCCTGTTTCTGCAATTTCTTCTAATTGTGTTTCTCCATAGTGTGTTTCTCCAAAATGTGCTAATTTCAAATTAATAACTCAGTTGTAACCTTAATTAGCTGGCTGCAGTTGCTGCCTGTTACTGACAAGATTTTACTCATTTTCATACCTCCAGCTTTTGTTTGCTTCCTACTGAAAAGGGGCTTGGTTGCAATTGTGCTTGGCAAATAGCCAGCCCCAGTGCATTCCTTTTGAGGTGTATTCCTTATTGTGTGCTGCTTACTCTTTTGTAATCCCTTCCTCTCCAATGGATGTTAATACAAACATCATTTCCATTCTTGCTAATTATCCCCATAGGGGGTGAGTATTCCAAATGATGGGGAAATGGGGGAAAAAAGGAAAGCTGAAGTAAAATTGTAATGTGATTGTAACGTAATGTTCCACTTACTGACTGTGTCATTATCCAGTCTGAATGGTGGTCATTAACAAGGACTACCTGTATTTCTATTGAGACTAGTTATAACAACATAATCTTGCAAGTGTACTACTCATTCTATCTCAGTGAATCAGAGAAGTATCTGCCTGAATTGCCTCTTTAAATTATTTCATTGCTCTGAACTTAAAGAATGTTTCAGTCCTCTAGCGTATCTCCTTCAAAGTTATCTTCCTTACTCTCCAGCATAAGTTTCCATATATCTCACTTCATCAAGTGGGGAGTGTCTTAACAAAAGTCTCTGATTTTTGTTATAGATCAGCAGCCTTTTGAGCACCAGGGACTGGTTCCATGGAGAGAGGTTTTTCTGCAGACTGGAGGGAATATGGTTTCGTGTGCTGCCTGCATCCCACAGATGAGGCTTTACTTGTTTGTGCGGTCCAGTTTCTGGCATGCTGCGGACCAGTGCCAGTCCACAGACCAGTGATTGGGGGCCCCTGTTATAGATGATTTGGATCATAATGATCAGTATTGGAGGTTTATGAGCCCTCTGGCTCATTAAAAATGACTGAAATTGTGTAGTAATGGAAAAAATTGAGGACATCAACCATGTTGTTAATATATACCATGGAAATTATCTAGTTTTATGATCAAAACTGAAAGTCCCTCAATGGGCATGATATTTGTGCACAGGTTTCCCTATATCACATATAGGTAGTTTGCCATTTGCCTGCATCCACGTTGCAGGAAAAAGTCTATATGCTATATCTTGGCAACAAAATTGATCCAACAAAATCCTCATCCTTACATATGTCTTCCAACCTATGTTTCATTGTAGAATATTAATAATTGAAGTGGCTTTAGCCAGTAAAGATTGTTCCTATCTGTTTCGAGAACCTGAGGAGAAAAAGATCTGACTATTATATTTCTGCTGAAAGCTTCATTAGGATTGGCTTTCAGGATTTCTGGGATTTGTCTCGGACTATTCAAATATATGCTATTCTTCTCCCTTAGCTACTGGACACTTCATTTCTGTCTTCTAAAGCAGGGGTCCCCAAGCCCCAGTTCATGGCCTGTTCAGAACCAGGCTGTGGAAGTGGTGCATGGACATATGCACAAAGCTGAATTTGTGAAAATGGCAGAAGCACGCACATGAAACCATCACTTATCCTCCCCTCCACTGCAACCACTTCTGCTGCTCCGCCAAGCCAGACAGGTTGGAGACCGTTATTCTAAAGTACTGCACTGTACTTTACCATACTTTACTGCAATTCACTTTTTTCACCTTTACCATATCTCTTTACTTTACTTTATTATATATCACCTGTTTCTATATGAAGACCCAAAAGCCAAGGCAAATCTTTCATCAAAGCTGCTTACTAGTTATCCAATTGTGTAGAACTAAAATTAGGCATTCACAAATATTATCCTACATCAGCATACCCTAAAACGAAAGACTGTAATCCAAGAGCATGACCTTCCTCATTCCAGTTGATATTTTCCAAATTGTCAGTATTGCCTGCTGTTAGTCAAGCTTATTTCTAGCCACAGCTCAGGTGCATGTTGAAAGGTTATCTTTGCATCACCTACTTTTAGCAGGCTATCCCAGTCTTACTCATATCATGATCAGCAATTGCTTGTAAGCCCAAGCCCAAATGTTGTTATTCCACCTCTACCATTTGAGCATCATTCCCCCAATTTCTTATCAGAATTCCATACTTCCAGTAGAAGGAAGCAGGTTAGACTTCCACTTTTATCAGTTAACATATAAAGTATCAATCAAGTATTACATGGACATCTGATACTGTTTGTTCCAACAACTTCAAAGTCTTAACTATTTCTTAACATAAATTATGTTAGTAAGCAAACATCAGTCACTTTAGATGAATTTGGAGAAACTACTGAGTTTTTATCTATAATTCATGATTCTTGGCCTGCATTGCTGACTTCCTTTCATTTTAGTTTTTTTCTTTTGTAATTAGTGTCTATCTGAGTTATACATATTTACTGAATTCAGATGGAAACCTAATATTAGAAATTCTCTGTGATGAATTCTTTTACACAGTTTGCCATGATCTTTCTGCAAGGTAGTATTCTCTTTCAAGATTCATCAAATGATCCACCCAGATAGATCTCCTTTTCTTGTTGTTAATACGCCCCTCCCCCCAGAATAATGATAATGGGCCAGAAACTGGAGCAAAATAATCTGAAGTTGCTTTCCAGCAATATCCAAAGGGTGACTCAGCAAGGTTAGTTGAAGAATTGCTGAGTAACTATATCTATGCCAAATGACACAATTATACTAAAAAGAGTCACTTTAATTAGAATTTTCCTTCTAGAGAGCAGGGAGGGAGGTAGCAGCTGGCTCTTTCAAAGACCAAATTCTCCAATACAACCCCAGAATTATATGGCAGAGAGGAGCTTGACCAGACCTCCTTCAACTACTAGTTAATAGTGAAATCACTACCTGCATCTGCAGACATTGGGTTGCAGATTAAGTACATATGGTCCTCAATATACAACTGGTTGCTTAATGACTATTCATACAATAGATTTTTTAAAAGTTACTTAAGTCTTGTCCTCAAAGTTACAACTGGTGCCTCCCTCTCCTGAAACATATGATCACATTTTGAGTACGTGGCATCTGACTTGCATTTATAACCAGTTACAGCATCCCAACTGTCGCATGGCTGTGATTTGTGACATTTTTGTCATTCTTTTTGGTTGGAAAAATGGATTTGTTTAATGACCATGTGATTCACTTTACAACCACAAGGACTCGCTTTACGACCATCATAAAATGGTCATAATATCAAGTCCGATCACATGGTATCTCAACTTATGATCCTAATGACTTATGACCAAAATTCCATTATGATTGTAAATTGATCACAATCCAGGTCTTTCGATTACTAGGAGCAGAGTCCCAGGCTTTCCCTACAACACCATTCCTTTATCTAAGAGGAAGGAGATTGATGGATTTTAAATTGATTCTCAATACAATCACTTCCATAATCTGTTTTCTGACAAACTGTTGCAAGAAACTGATACTTCTGTCATTCCTAAAAGGTCATCATCTTTGGCGTGAGCATTCTGCTAGCTAAGGGACCTATAAACTTACTTTCCAGCTTCAAGTTGAACAATATTCATAATAGAGTACATAGACAGCTTTAAATAACATTCTAATGTGGGAAGACAGCATTTATAAAAAAGCCAAAATACTTTTAGTTATTATCAATTTGACATTTGAATATATTCTTCTCTAATCCTCATTAGAGTTTTCTGTTTCAAAAGCAGATTAGTTGTGTTAAGTTCTGCGCATGGGCGCAAGGAACGGAGACGAGACGATGAACAGTGAACTTCAATTCTTTATTAATCATTCTGAACAGAGCAAAACCCTAGGGCAGCAGCAGCCCTTTTATAGGCAAGCTGCTGATCTAGTAACCAATAAGAAACGTGGAGTGTTAACCCCCTTAACCAATGAGAGTGGCTCGTTAACAGCCAATCAGATTCTCCTGAACGGACCAATCCAATATCGCTATTATCGGCCAATCAGAAGTGCAGGACTAGAACCCTGCTATTTTCTAAAGGTTTTGATAAATTTTATTTAAGCATTTTATTAGTTCATAACACCCCTTCCCCCCCGGGTCCCGTTTAGGGGGGGTGCGGTGACATAATCTCTGAGGTATGAAGGTTGTTTTGGCTGTCTATTGGATTTACGCTGTCCCACCGGTTCTCGTCTGTAACCCTGTTTTGGCGGGATGTTTTCGGGCAAGTCGGGTGCCGGTGGTTCCTCATTGGAAGACTCGGTGCCGCTAATGTTCTTGTTGTTGTCCTCTGGCCTTTGCGGGCTTGCCTCTGTTGAAGTATTCCTCTGTGGCGAGGCCACGCCCTTCCTTGATCCTCCTTCATTTGTTACGCCCAATTGCTGACTTCTTTCGTTCCTGCTTTCTGTCATCTCGAATTCGGTTTCTTCGACATCCCCTCCCCCCTCAGTTTGGGAGTTACTGGGGTCACGGAAACTAGGTTGTGGCCTCGAACGAAGCTGATCTATATGGCGTTTCCATATTTTTCCGTCGCAGGTTTTCACCCGGTACGACCTGGGTCCAGTGGCTTGAATTATAGTTGCCTCGACCCACAACGGTTCGCCAGAAAGGTTTCTGGCGAAAACTAAGTCACCTATCTTGAACTCACGGCATTTTCCGCTAGATCCACAGGGTTTCTCTGGCTCGTAAGACGGGTGAAGCCGGTTGAGGTGGGAGCAGAGTTTGCGTCCCATCAATAGGTCAGCTGGAGTCTTGTTGGTGAAGCTGTGCAGAGTGATGTGTTGGAGAAGGAGTATTCTGTTTATCTTATCTTCAATGTCCCCATAGTCCATTTTGTAGAGGGTTTTTTTAACAAACTGTACCATGTGCTCGGCTCTTCCATTAGCCGCAGGGTGCACTGGCAAAGTTAGCGCATTGTGAATACCCCGGTCCGCTAAGTATTGTTCAAAAGGGAGCGCGGTAAACTGGGGTCCGTTGTCGGATACCAGAATGTCTGGCAGTCCATGCGTCGCGAATAATCTGTTCAACTTCCAGATGACGGACTCGGTTGTGGTACTCTTCATTTCGTGGATCTTGAGCCAGTTTGAATAGGCATCCACTGTTAGGAGGAAGGTATGTCCCTTAGTAGGTCCCGCAAAGTCAATATGGATGCGAGACCACGGTCCTCGGGGTGTTTCCCATTCTGTCGGAGTTGCTTTAGATGGGGCATTGCTAACTTCCTGGCACTTATAACAAGTCTTTACCCAGGCTTCGATCTGTTTGTCGATGCCCGGCCACCACGTGTAGCTTCGTGCGAGCGCTTTCATACGCCGGGGTGATCCTCATGCAGTGTCTTTAATACCGCTCGTTGTAACCGCTCTGGGACGACGACTCTATCCCCCCATAGGATGCAGCCTTTTTGTGAAAACAGTTCTGTTTGCCGGTTCTTGAAGGGGATGAAGTCGTCAGGGGTTTGATCTACTGGCCATCCCCGTTCGACCCAGCTCAGAACTCGCGTTAAGATAGGATTGTGTTTTGTTTCGATCGCGATATCTCTAGCTGTTAGCGGCGGTGAATGTAGTGTTTTAATCTGGAGCATTGTAAGGGTTGGAGCGGAGTGGTTGATGGTTTCCGGAAGTGGTGCACGGCTCAATGCGTCAGCGTGGGGAATGGCTTTCCCCAGGCAGTGTTGCAGCTTATAATTGTACGCAGCCAAAAACTCCGACCAGCGAGTCATTCTAGGTGATAATATATAGGGGGTTGGCTTGTCTCCCGCTATAATCCCCAGCAAAGGTTTTTGGTCGGTAACAATAGTAAAAACTCGTCCATATACATATTCATGAAACCGTTTTACAGCAGATACAACAGCAAGAGCCTCTTTATCGATTTGTCTATAGTTACGTTCAACCTTTGATAAAATCCTTGAAAAATAGGCAATAAGGGCTTCACTACCATTTGGTAACACATGGCTCAAAATGGCTCCTACTCCAAATGGTGACGCGTCACATGTGATTGTTAAAGGCAAAGTCTCGTTATACTGCATTAAAACAGCATCTGAAATTAATAGGTTTTTCACTTGTTGGAACGCGTGCTCCTCTCGGTGCCTCCAAACCCAGGTTGCTTTTTTGTCGAGAAGCCAATGCAGAGGCTCGGCTACGGTTGCTTTGTGGGGCAGGAAGATGTTGTAAAAATTAATAAGCCCCAGGAAAGCTTGGAAATCAGTCTTATTTCTGGGTCTTGGGGTGTTCTTGATTGCTCTTAACTTGTTATTGGTGGGGTGAATGCCTTGTTTATCGATTAGATACCCCAGGAACTCTACTTTATCTGTACACAGTTGACATTTATTTTTTTTAACCTTAAGGCCGGAGTCTTTAAATTTCTGGAGAACCAGTCTAAGACGCTCCTTTAGTATTTCTCTATTCGGGCAGCAATTAACATGTCATCAAAGCATGGTACAACCCCTTTTATTCCCTGTAATAGTCTCTCCATAAAGCTCTGAAAAATCCCTGGGGCTACACTAACTCCGAATTGGAGTCAGTTGCACTTAAAAGCGCCTTGGTGCGTAACGATCGTTTGTGCCTCTGCTGTTTTTTTATCTACAGGCAGTTGTTGGTACGCCTGTGCTAAATCCAATTTAGCGAAGACTTTTCTGCCCCCCAGGGAATGGAGGAGGTGTTGTACCACCGGCACCAGGTAAGCGTTCTGTTGAAGGGCATGATTCAGGGTGGCTCGGTAGTCCCCACAAATCCTTAACAATCCATCCGGTTTGATGGGTGTTACGATTGGGGTTTCCCAAGGAGCGTGGTCTGTTGGTTCTAAAACACCCTGGGCTGTTAATTTATCAAGCTGCTCGTCAATCTTTGGTTTAAGGGCAAAAGGTACTTGACGAGGCTTAAGGCGGATGGGGGCTATTTCAGGGTTAAGATTAAATGATATCGGGGTCCCCTTGTACTCACCTAGTTTGTCTACAAAGACGTCCTGGAATTCCTGGACGAGGGCCTCCTCCCAGTTGTTGCTGCTGGTTTGGTGAATGCCGGCTACCTCAATCCCAAATGGAGCAAACGATTGAAGGCCTAACAAGCTAGGCCGATCACGGTCGATGACGGTCAATGGTAAAGATGCAGTACGATTTTTGAATGAGACCTGGACTAGGCTGGATCCAACGACCGGATTTCGGTTTCCCTGATAGTCCTTGAGTATGATTCTTTGGATTTTGAGATCTTGCCGCCGAACGGCAGGGATTAGTTGTTTAAGGGTCTTCTAGGAAACCATCGAGAGGGATGATCCTGAATCGACTTCCATCACGCAAGGCTAGTTTTCGATGGCGACCTTCACTCGGATCTTCTTTGCATTTAGTGATGAGCGTGACCAATTGTAATGGTTTGGTGTGCCTCTTCTCATTTTGTTGAATGGGCTAGTGGTTTATTTCTGTAGGAGTGGTTGTTCCATTGGTGGTTCAAATGTTCCCGATTCACAGGACGACTTCCTGTGGTTTGGCGGTAGTTGGTCCTCCTCTGAAGTGGGCTGGATCCTTGCTTGCTTCTACAGACCTTTCCGATGTGGCCTCTCCCCACAAATATGGCAGAGCGCGTCGAGGAATTTGCAGTCTGATCGTGGGTGGTTTTCCCCACAACCTGAGCATTGATACTGCAGTCTCTGGTTACGCTGATGGCATTGGTCTCATTCAGACCGGAGCTGGTTGACCTCTTCCTCATCACTTTCTGATGATGATTCGAGGTCCTCGTGGTTGCATGTCCCTCAAGGCGAGGTGAGGTTTCGCCGGGAGTTGGCGAAGCGGGGCGTTGGTGCGGCACATTCGGGCAGCCGACTTCCTGGTTGCTTCTGCTGCAGTAAGCGTCAGTGATGGTATCTGCAAGGCTGATGTCGCCTTTTGCCATCATCTTACTTTGCACGTGTGGCGCATCTAGTCCCAGAACAATTCGATCTCTTAGAGTTTCTACGAGGTCAGCGAACCCGCAGAGGCCTCCCAGGTTCTAGAGATCCGCGATGAAATCTGCAACGCTTTCTCCTTTCCGCTGGTCTCTCTGGTAAAATTCATGTCTTTGGACAAGCGTTGGTACGGTAGGTGCATAGTGCTCGAGGATGTCCCAGTCCATGGGTTTCACCTCAGCAGGTTTTGCCAGTGCCTTAGCCATCTTAAAAATGGCAGGTCCGCAGTGAGTCAGGAATACCGCTCGCTTTTTCCCAGTAGTGGCATCCTTCAAGTTGTTGGTCTCCAGAAACATCTGGAACCGGTCCATGTATGAGTCCCAGTCTTCTTGTGCTGGGTCGAATGGAGCGGGTGGTTTGGTGCCACCAGTCATGGTTTCTGCCGTTGATGCGCCTTCAGCCACGTGCTCTGTTTAGTGCTCTGTAGTGTTCAGTCAGCTCTGATGTCTCTGTATCCCACCTTCGTCGCCAGTGTTAAGTTCTGCGCATGGGCGCAAGGAACGGAGACGAGATGGTGAACAGTGAACTTCAACTCTTTATTAATCATTTTGAACAGAGCAAAACCCTAGGGCAGCAGCAGCCCTTTTATAGGCAAGCTGCTGATCTAGTAACCAATAAGAAACGTGGAGTGTTAACCCCCTTAACCAATGAGAGTGGCTCGTTAACAGCCAATCAGATTCTCCTGAACGGACTAATCCAATATCGCTATTATCGGCCAATCAGAAGTGCAGGACTAGAACCCTGCTATTTTCTAAAGGTTTTGATAAACTTTATTTAAGCGTTTTATTTGTTCATAACAAGTTGCACAACCAGGTTTCTTTCAGCCAGCAGTATTTTATTTTCAAAAAGTGGGAGAAATAATTTGATACAAATAAAAAGCAAAGGCTGCCACCTACTGTCCACATGGCAATATGCAGTCTAATCATGCAATTTATTCAGTATATTTAGAATGAATAGATTTGTTTCAGTTGCTCCAAAAGCACCTTTTCTTTTGCAATCAAGATATTTCACAGCAGATTGGTTAATACCTGGATAACCACAGTGGTACAGTGGTTAGAGTGCAGTACTGCAGGTTACTTCTGCTGCTTGCCAGCTGCCTGCAATTTGGCAGTTCGAATCCCACCAGATGCAACGTTGACTCAGCCTTCCCCCCTTCCGAGGTGGGTAAAATGAGGACCCAGATTGTTGGAAGCAATATGTTGACTCTAAACCGCTTGAAGCAGTATATAAGTCTAAGTGCTATTGCTATAATTCATTATTAATAATAGTGACTTCTTTTTTTGTATGCTCCAATCTGAGAATCTAGGACAGTTTTTCAAAGACTATCTACTTTTTGAAGTATAGTTCCTGGTATATCATTCAAAAGTCAAATGTAGAGTTGGCTTCAAAATATTTTAATCCTTCTGATATTTTTTAAATAAAACTTTGCAATGTCTATGAAAAATGTGGCTATGGATTTCAGTTAAGATATTACATAATGGAGACTTCCAGAAGAGGTATGGTGAACTTTGATTGCAGCAAAGACCAAAGAACCACTGAACAGCCTGAAGAATCAAACCTATTCTTAGCAAGGGTAGAACAGAAAACAAAAGCAGAATTTCTCAGATTATATCATTTTATGTATGTTGGAAAAATATTACACAAAACCCTAGTAATAAATCCAAATATTGAGGGTCTGGTTAACAAAAAACATATTGTCAATTTAGGGCCAAAGTGAAACAATATAGTACACAGATTTTTTTGCACAGTTCACTGGTATTTAAATTAGTGGGGCATGATATTTATTATTTGTGCACTTGTTATTTCAATTCTGGCTGTAATGTGCTTGGATATTGCTGTATTTAAGCACTGACTCTAATGTATTTAGGCAAATTGTAACACACTGGTAATTGGCTGAAATTGGAACTGATACCAATAGGAAACTATTTATCAACAACTAATTATCATTTTTATAAGCACTAAATTTATTACCTATTTAGGAATTCTTTAGTCCATGTGATATACTCAATATAAATTATTTTCCTGCATTCTTTTGATTTATTTATACATGATAACTTTAGTTAATGGAACAGTTTTAGATTCAGGTTTTAGTAGATTTAATATAAGTCTATATCACTATAATATCATGAATGAAGGCAAATATATGTGTCCCAGGATAATGTTGCAGGACCCAATCTAGCAGAACCCTGAAGATGGGCTCCAGCATGAGTCCCAAAACTGAGAAGACAAACCTCTGATCCCAGTGACGGAACCAGAATGGATCCTGCAACTAGAATAGTTTGAATATTGTGGCAAACTTTCTAAAAATTGCATTTTTATTATTTTTCTTACTTGGAATCAATGCTTTGGGGATAATCCATTGATCTTAATATTGAAAACCTATTCCACAGAAGATTTGGAAAAAGTTGGTAGTTTTACTTTAGATCATTTTCTGTGTTAAATATTGCTTGTCTGTTGCCATTGTTAGTATTTATAACAAGAAACAACTACTGATTCTGCTGTATGATCAGAAATGGTATCCAGCAGGTTCTGACCAGTTCTGGAGAACCGGTAGTGGGTATTTGAGTAGTTCACAGAACTGGCAAATACCATCTCTGACTGGAGATTTTACAGTATCCTTCCCCTGCCATGCCCATCAAGCCATGGCCACATAACCAGTAGCAAATTTTTTGAATCCCACCACTGTGTATGATGCAACACCTTTAGTGTTCCATTTGGAGAGAAGTTTTGGAGAAGGCACAAGGTTTTTCCTACAGAGATTACCTGTTTCTCAGAAAATAAGGCTGGGCCTTTTTTTTTGACCTCCAAAAAACAGCTAGGGCGTCTTTTTGAGGGGTGATTTAATTCCCCCCCCACGTGCACCCTCAGCTAGATCGCCCCACGCACAGCCTTACCTCACCAGCAGGCTGCTTCTATTGGCCATTAAGTGTGCCCTGCGGGCAGCCTTGGCTAAATTGCCACATGCGCAGCCTCAGCTAGAGTGCCCCACATGCAGCCTCACCTCACCAGTAGGCCGCTTCTAAGTGGCCCGCTGGTGAAGTGAGGCTGTGCGTGGGGCGATCTAGCTGAGGGTGCCCGTGAGATGGTCTAGTCGAGGCTGCATGTGGGGCACTCCTAATGGCCAACAGAAGTGGCCCACTGGGGAGGTGAGTCTGCACATGGGGTGATCTAGCCAAGGGTGCGCGTGGGGCAATCTAGCTGAGGCTGCCCACGGGGCATCCCTAATGGAATCTTACCAGATACATACAGTAAAGACTTGAAATATCTGATTGTAAATGTATTAACAGTGGCTAGGATTGTATTTGCTAAAAATTGGAAGAATGAGAAAATACCATCGCAGGAAGAAATTATTAAGAAAATATTGGAATGTGCTGAGATGAGTAGATTGACATTTGAAATTAGAGAGCAAGAGGATAAACAATTTTATGAAATTTGGGATCTTTTCTATCAATGGTTAGATGACAAAATACAATAATAGAATATTTAGAATGTTAGACAGCAAGGAATATCTTTATTTTTTTTTCTCTTTTGTTGTTTGATATTATATCTATAAAGTGTTTATAGGATAGATCTGGTATGATTATATGATTTGTTATAGAATAAACTGTTTAAAGTATTGTTATCTCATAAAGCATGAATGATTAAAAGTATAGTCAAATGATTTTTTAATAGCAATATTAGGATATATAAGTTTGGATTGACAATATGAGTTGTTATGTAATATAACTGTAATTGAGACTACGAAATGAATGCACAAAACTGATGAACCAACCAACACACTGTATGTACATAAGAGAGTTGATGTTCTTATGTTTTGTTTGTTTGTAGAAAATCAATAAAATTGTTTCCAAACAAGAAGTGGCCCGCTGGCAAGGTGAGGCTGTGCGTGGTGCAATCTAGCCGAGACTGCGTGTGGGGCGATCTAGCCGAGGCTGCCCGTAGGGCGATCTAGTCGAGGCTGCCCGTGGGGCACTCCTAATGGCTGATAGAAGATGCCTGCTGGTGAGGCATGGCTGCGCGTGGGATGATTTTGGCATGTTTCCTCCCCCCTCTGCCCTTCCCCCCATGTCTCTTCACCTCGTGTTGTTCAAGCGATGTGAGAAATAGCAAGGAACACATGCGCTTAAATAGGCCCAAATTTTGGGGCAAGGCTTAATTTTACTACATGCATACAAAGAAGTGCTGGGCCTTCCTATGGGGGGCATATTGCTGGAGAAACATGGTAGGAGAGGATGTAGATGTTTGTTCAATCAGGACTCAGACCAAACATAGTGAGTCTGTGCTGGATAATCTTTTCTGGACTCTAAAAGGAGACAATTTTACCTGTCTGGGCCCTGCTGGACCTTCAGTAGTATCTTATACTGTCAACCAGGCCAGTGATTACTAGTGAGGATTGGAGATTGAAAGTGGTGATATTCATTCCTAAATTAGGCATTCAACCTGGTGATTATGGGGAAGGATCATAGGGGAGGAGCAGTGGTTATTCCAAAGGGGTCAATTTTTTCTGTCTCCGCTTTCCAATTTAACATCAGCATTAGATTGCTCAAAGAAGTAATCCATTTTTTAGGCTTTGGAATTATGTATTGGCATTAACTGGCTCTCTGTTAAAAGTTACCTACTTTGGAGAGTGATATAATGTTTATCTGTGTATGAATAAATGAGAAGGCATAATGGCTAGTATTGCTTGAGAAAAGAAGCTGGTTAACCACATCAGTTTGGCTCAGCTGGTAGATTTCATTCAGCCTATTATTTTAAGGTTCGTTTGCTTGTTTACTAAATTTATTGGCTGTCCATCTTATCATAGGCTAACTCTTAATCATTTAAGGTTCCTGATTTTTGCTGTAAAAATTAAAACAGCATTTAAAATTAAGTAACATAAATCTGGAGTTAACAAAAAAAAACCAACCATGGCGATTTCTGAGTGGCAAATTTAATTCTTTGTCCTCCTAATTGTTTTTCTGTTTAGTGAACAACTTTCTGGTGTCCATTTTTTATTGGTGGTGATGGGCAGAAAGTATTATTCACACAGATTATCCCCTAGTATTACTTAGAAAGGCAAAATGATATTTACAAAAATGTAGTTCTGGAAAATGAATATATGTTGGATAATTCTTGATTTGGAAGGTGTGGGACTCAAGTTGTTGAATCATAAGAACACATGGCAACCTTGGGTTTTACTCTTCAACTCAGCACTTCCACAGCTCATTATTTGTTGGAATTTCATAGGACTACTTAGTAGGGAAGTAAACCATACAACCTGCAACATTTATTATATTTATAAAGCAACCTAACTCTGTGATTGACTATCCAGTGAACCAAGACGTGGCAGAGACAACAGGCAAATTCCAGTTATTTGCATACTGCTTTTCAGTCCCACCCAAGAAACTTCTACCTGTTGCTGCTATCTGAAAATACAAGCACCTTTGCATCTCCTTTGTAGTATCTTACATAACACAGTAATACAAAATAGCTGATTTTCTATCCCCAGCACCTCACAAGCATCCTGTTCTGTTTTCTGAACTCAAGGAAAGGTAGCTTTTCCAACAATTAAATTTCCAATGTATGAGTTAAGTTGGTTGAAATATGGATAACCCTCTCTCTTTCAGGAGCCATTTTAAAAACTATGGCAGAATAGCAACTAGGGTTCTGATTCGCAGACTAACATAGTCCAACATATATAAATAAAGCTTTTCATCCATCCCACTTTTCAAAGTTAGGTCGAGGATAACAATCTGGATTTTCAGCCACTTCCCTCAGTTGCCTGTAGGCTGTCTGCCAGGTAACTAACTCAAGGCGGGGGGGAGGCGGTTTCCCCCGCCCCTTCCTCAACCGTTTTCTTCCTCTCTTGGTGGTTTGGTACCCAGCACTCCAATTTCAACGTCTGATGAGATTATTATTATTATTTTAAATTTTACACAGCCTCTGCGAGGTCTTTAAAAAACAAAAAAGACCACCCTAAGCAATCAGGAGCCCACGTGCAGAGCCCACGTGACCCAACACGATGGTTTTGTTTTCTTCAGCGTCGCGCACTTCTCGGAACGCTCTGACTCAATGGCACTACAGCGTAAGCAGCGGAACCGCACAGGTCGCGTGTGCAACCACTTAGGTCACGTGGCTGCGGAAAGGAAGCCGCCGCGTTTCACGTCACAGGGGTGGCCTTCCTCAAAAACCTCTCGCGGCGAGCGAGGGGAACGGGGTTTGGCTGGGAGAGTGGGAAGTTCTTTTTTTTCTCTCTCTTTCTCTCTCTCCTTTCCGAACGGGCTGCGCCTGCGCAGCTAATAGCTGTCATCCGTGTGCGGAACAAGAAGTCCCAGCGAGGTGTGTGTGTAAAGGGGGGGGGTTTGATAGTAGTTGGAAGCTTCAAGGAAGTCCGGCGACTTTTGACAACCCGCATTCTCCACTTGTGCCTCGAGGCAGCGTCGTTTTGAACCTCCTCTCGCGGCCAGGTAAAATGGGCAAAGGTGATGGAGGAGGACTGACTTAACCCGCTTCTGGAGGAGGCGGCTCCTCCCATCCTGCCCCCCCCTCCGGCGAGAAAGACCCTGAGGAGACAGATGGGCCGGGGACGCCCCGTAATTGCCGGGGAACCCCGGGGTCGGCCGGGCTGAGTGGAAGAAAAAAGGAGGAAGGGAAGGACGCGGTGTCGGGGTTGGCCCTCGGGGGATGGAGGAGGAGGAAGAAGAACGACCTTTTTGGTGGGGTTTGGCCTCGTGAGAAACGTTGAGGAGCAGCCCCTGAAGGCGATGTGGGTAAAAAAACAAAATAACCGAGAGGAAGAGAGGGTGGTGTGGAAGCCGTTTCACCGGGGGAGTAAAAGCTTTAAGCGAGAGGGGGAAGCAGGTGGGTAGGCTGGGCGAGAAGGGAGCAGGAACAAGGAGGGCCTGTCGGAGGGGGAGTCGCAGGGCTTCCTTCGACTGCTGGCCCTGCTTGTCAACTGGTGGCCCTTCGGGGTTGAGACCAGCTTTGGGAAGGAGACAGTCTGGCGATAGGAAGGTGAGGAATATCCCCTCAAAGGTGGCATCCAAAAGGCTGTTGGGTCCCCCACTTCCTCCCTTTGGTGGAATTGGCAAAGGCAGAGAGAGAAGTATCAGTTGAGTGAGGCAAAATAACTAGGTTTCTTTCAGGTTTTTTGCACTGAGGGTGAGGAAGAGGGATCCCCTAAGAGGCAGCTACATTTAAATGATATCTGCGGTCAATTTTTTTTTTTTTTTTAGGTTTAGTCATGCTTCAAACTAATTTTGTAGGGATTTCAAGGGCTAGGCTTTTTTTTTTTTTTAAAAATTGGACCACCAGAGGTTTTTTTTTTTTTTTTTATTAAACATTAAATCTGTGTGCTTATTTGGAACATTCTGAAAAGTGAAAAGCTGGACTTCATCTCTATTCCTGCTTTTGAAAGTATATTGAATGAAAAGTAAACTATCTAATGTGTAACTATATTGGAAATTGGCACCACAAAGACTAAACAGATAGATGATGGCATCAGCATTTGTGTATATATTCTTTTCCTTCTAAGTCTTTGTCTCTTTTTGTGACCTGAAATAAGTTTTAGCCAATGAGTTTGAGTTTACTTGAAGTTATTATAAGATTTGCTTGTATGATTTATTTCTTTATCTGTATAAAGAATTAGTGTTTGAGCTGTATAAAGAATTAGTGTTTTAGATCAGTTAATAGGGTGGTAAACATACAACCACAACTGGTCATTTTTGTTAATTCCCCAGAGCTTTCTCTGACTAGAGTACTGAAATTTGGCAGAACAGTTGCTGAAAAAATATGGAAAATGATGTTAAATTATCTTACACACACATGTGTGTGTGTATATATGTATGTGTGTGTATAGGTTTTTAGTTCATCACCAAACCAATTCCTACCGAAAATATGTCAGTTTTAATTATCTTCCATTGCTGTAGTGGAATTTATTTAGTCTACATCTTAAATGTTACTACAACGTCCCTTCCAAGATTTTATATTTTATATTCAAGTGTTTTCCCAATAGATTTCTGATAAATTTATTATGTTCTGCTTACCACCATTTATTATTTTCAATTGCGATATCTTGTCTTGAAGGCTTTTAATATTGACAAATTGTTCCCTTATTAAAAGTATTTAATATTCATTTTTTTTGAATATTCAACTCAAAAATTCAATTCGATTTGGTTTATTTTCAGTTAAAATCCTGAAACATATATATTTATAGGAATAATCATGAATATATTAGATCCCAGATCTGCATACAGTTTTTCCCAGATTCAGTTTAAAATCAGTTTTATCATTTGTTAGCATTTGAGGTTATTAGTTTAGAACAACCTATTTTTTCAGGCTTAGCTGTACCAAAATGCTCACTCATTTATGCACTCAAATGCCATAGATTTACCTAGTAATACTGCATCTGATAAAGTAAATTTGTGCTAGAATTGACCAAATTTGAGTCCATAGTGTATTCGTGTTGGACATCTTAGGTTGTCTTTTTAATGAAATATGTGCAAATTGTGTTACATGTTATTTACAGTGAATTCTGATGTATAAACATTTTGTAAATTCTCAAATTTAAATCTCTAATAATGCACAATGTGGATTATGCCTGGAAAAATGTTTCAGAAATTGAATACGCCTTAAGACTGGTGATATGTTGCCTGAAGGACAGCTGAGGGCGAGTCTCAGCATGATAGGCAGACTGTGTCAGTTTTTTCTCTGGACATTAGAAATGTTGCTGATTTGGAGAGGATGTCTTTTCTCTAAATAAGTAATTTGGAGAGGCTGCCCTTTCTCTAAATGAGTAATCGGAGGATGCCTCTAGTTTCATTATGATCAGTAGAAACTTTGTAGCAAAGATTTCATTTTTCTGACCAATTTATCCATTCTGGTTCCTCCTGGATACCACAGATACATTTTGTACACTGTTAACCTGAAGACTAGATGTTTAGTGTATTTAGGATTATTCTTGAGGTAGTTTCTGAAATTTCAAATGTAGGACGGATGTTTTAGCATTGCGTTTGTTAAGAGGTCACTCACTACATGGCAATTTGAGACAGAACTGTTTGTGCATTTCTTTCCCTCTTCAGGTGGGATTTACACTAAATATGGCTAGTTGAAGACCTATCTGATTGCTCAAGCATTTGGTGAACTATACTTTCAGATTTGGTTCACAGTTGTCATTTAATACCTTAGTTATTAAACTGCTTATAATTTTAAATATATTATTTCATTTATTGAACTTTTTTAATCATATAATTTTTGACATTAAAATTGGAAGTAATTTTTAACAATGGGTTAAAATTATAGAAATATCTAAATTGTAGAATGCTCATAAAAGTCTCATACATAGACTGCTGTACATTTTAATGTAATCTATAGATCAAAACCAATTGTCTTTTTATAAAACTTTTAGCCCTTCCCACCTCCAATCTTCTTTTAGTATATTGTCCATTTCCTGCTAATCTCACATTTTAAAACGAAAGTTGAGAATAAAGAATGATCTTTGTTGCTATGATTGCAACATCTTTCTATATTATGAGGCTGAAAGTGAAACAAATGTCAAGAATAACACATGGAAATATTCTTACCTTAAAAAGAGATACCTTTGGGTTCATTTTGGGTAGCATTAAGAAAGCATGTTGAGACTTTTATATATAACTGTCATGTATAGAAATGTAGAATTGTACCACAAAATATAAATTAATTTGTACATGATGTATAATTTGTTTACTGTGATTTGAATATCAAGTTATTGAACTCTGAAGAAGTTCAGCTTTAATCTTAGAGTGTGCACCTCTCAAAAACATGGTGATCCAGGGCTAATACTGCTTGTTTTATTTTGTGAGGTAAGGAATGGCATGGTGTCTTTCCCTAGCTCCACAAACAGAAGCCTGCTGGATTGTCTATTGAATATTGTTTCAAAATTGATGACAGGAAAAATTATTTCACTATATTGAGGGGAATATATTAATCTAAAGCAGGGGTCTCCAAACTTGGTAGCTTTAAGAATTGTGGAGTTCAGCTCCCAAAGTTGATGTTCACAAGTCTTAAAGTTGCAAAGTTTGGAGACTCTTTTTTTTTTTTTAAAACAAATTTTATTAATTTTACAGAGAACACAATAAAACATAAACAAAACTAAAAGATCTTTTCTGAAGGTTGTCTGATCCCGGGTTGAAACTCTTCACACAGACAGAAGTTCAAACATCATATTCACTTTATATATCCTTCCATATCTTATTATCATTTTCTTTTTTATATATATATATAAACCATTTTTATCAATTTTATATAAACAATGCACAAGGCATAACAGCTTATAAGTTCTTTTCTAAGAAAAAATAATAAAAGAAGAAAACCAATAGAACATAACAATTCCAAATTATAGTATCAATACTTTGTCTATTTAACTTCATATCTTATCCCAACTTCTCCTTTTCATCCAAATTATTTCTTATTAATTAAATTTTTTTTTGCCTTTTTTCAATATACAACATCCCAAAAAAAAAAAAAAACATAACAAAACCTTTATATATCCTTTCATATCTTATTACCATTTTCAATAATATTCTTTGTCTGTTCTATTTCCAACTATCCATTCATCTTTTTTCTTTTATTATACTTCTATACACCAATTGGAGTAACGTCTATAACTCATTACCCTAACTTAAAAGTACTTCATATAACAATTTTTCTTGGGATTCTGTTTAATAGGTTCTAAAATTACACAATGAATTTTATACTCTAAATACACATATAAAAAAAACAATCTTATGTACCCTCCAGAATCCCTCTTTTATCCTAAATTAAATTCACCCATTGTCTCTGAATAAACTTTTTTTCTTTAGATCTTGCTTCCCCCCATTGAGGCTTCTCCTCCCCCCCTTTCTCTCTTGCTTATTCTTCTCCTTGCCCTTTTTACCCCTTTGTCTTTCCTCCTCCCTTTTCTTACTCCCTTTCCTTTGCTTTCTAACCTTGCATCCACCTTTCCGCTCATTTTTCTCTTCTTTGGTTGTTTTTATAATTCTTAAAATCCCCTTTTTCTTATCCTTTTTCTCCTCCTCCCCGGAAAGAACCCATTGTTCATCAAAGATGGCTTCTTCTTCCTCTTCTGCCCAAAGTATCTTCTTTTTTATATTTTTGATATTCAGTCTTTAGTTCATCCACAAGCGATGCCATTATGAAAAAAGAAACTTTTCCCAAAACAACCACAAATATTTTTGATCAAAAATAATTCAAAAAAAAAAATTCCAAAAATTAATACTTTTCTTCCTTCTTCTCTTTCTCTTTCTGGGGTTAATGTTTAATCAAAGAGGTCCAATTACCATATACCTTTCTTTGGGATTCTAGGCAATCTCCTCCTTTTTCAGCTTCTGCTCCAATTTTTTTTCCTCTCCCTTCCCACTTGCAATATCAATTTTAAATAATCAGAAATCCATACCTCCAACAAGGGTTTTCCAATTTCTTAAGTTTTTCAATGTCCAAAAACCCTTTTGTCCCTTAGCTTCAACTCTCAAAACAATTCACTTTCAATGTCCAATATGTCCAAACATATCTGCTGTTTCCATGGGGTGGGAGAGTGAAGAAAAAAAAAAAGTTCCCTTTAACAGCTTCTCCGCCGCTTTCGATCTTCTTAGGGATACAATGTATCCTCCAGCAATTCAAACAGCTCAGTTCCAACCAATTTGAAAGATGTTACTTGACCCGGCTCAGACAGCACTTTCACTCTTCTTACTTCCTCCAGCGCAATCTTACCCGGTTGCTGGCTTCTTCGTGGCGGCCATTGCTGACCGCCGCTCCACCGCCTTGGGAAAAAGGGGTTTTTCCGGAGGAGGAGGGGGTCTGCGACTCGATCTAGAGCAGGGGTGTCAAATTCGTGGCCCACCGGCCAGATGTGTCATGTGCTTGCCCTGCCCCCGCCTGGTTTAGTGAAGGGGAAAAAAGTCCCAAAATGTCACGTGACTCTGCCATGATGCGAGTTTGACACTTTTGATCTAGAGGATACAAGATAAGTTGTATGGTACTTTCAGGTCTACTGTCCAAGGGGTCTGATGGGTAAGAGTAGGTGGAGGATTGAAATAACAGTTTAAGAGTCTGCAATTGCTGTGCTCATATTATCTGCAGCTTGAATAGATAACTTCACTTTACTTAATGATGGGCCTTGTGACATTCTAACTCTAATCTTTGTAAAATAGGATCTTGGTCTTGAAAGGTGAAATGATGTACTATTTTATTAAAGGTTGCAGAAAACCTACTTCTTTATTTGATCTAGCAACCTGTAGAACCAGGGATATAGTGAAGTTATTTCCTTAATTTCTCTGCTATATACAATACTAATTGATATCTATGTTATTAAAACTTTGAATAAATTATCATATTAAGCTTATCTACTGAAAATGCATACATCATAACTACATATTATTTACAGAAATTATTTAAAAAGCAATAGGAAACATGTAACACAAAGGTCAACCATCAAGAATGAAACAAATATTCTACATAAAAGGAAGCAAGAGTTATATTTTATAAAGGTTTACTGAAATAAGTATGTTTAGATTCCATTAAAAAAACTCCAACAATAACTGACAGACTTTTATTTGGGAGAAAGTTTTTAATTGAGAGATATTGTAACTAGAGCAGTGAAAAGGTTCTGCATCTTCTACTCATTTATTCAGTACGATGAAACACCACTAAGGTTATTTTAATATTGCTCTGAATTCTCTAAAAAAAGAGATTTTTTTTTCTCTAAAGAGAAAAAAAAGAAAAAGGGCAGCTCAAACTTTTTTTTGGATCTCTAAAGCAAAAATGTTTGAAAGACTGGATTCATCCTTCTTCCTGAATCAATTTAGGAAATGAATAACTGAATCTTACTTCCTTCTGTACTGAGAATTTTGCCTATCCCTGCTTTATAAAAGAAGAATGAAGTATGGATAAAGCAGAGTCAATTTTTCTTATTTTACTTTCACTGCACCTTTTCCCACCTAAGCTTGTGACATCTAAGGAAGTTGATAGAGTTTTTCCCACCTGTGGATGGATACATTATCTGTCTGGCTTCTTATGGTAGCAGATTAGGCTAATATACAGCTAGACCCAGTAAGTAATTCAGGGAGGAAATGGCACCTGAACAATAATCATTTCCCCCAAACCCTGTTTTTGATCCCTGATTTTTAGAGTCCAGAAAATAATAGAGGAAACAGAATTCAAACCTGAGCAAAAGATTGAGACAGCATTGATTGCTGTGCTGAATGACCCACTTTGGGGATCTGGACAGAGGAATTATGCTTCTTTTGGTGCTATCAGAGTTCTCGATGGCAGCTGATATTATCATCCTGAATTGCTTGAGAAGTTTGAAGATTAGAAACACTGTTTCATGATCACGTTGGCTGGGCTTCTCTGGTAGATTAGTCTTCTTAGATGGGGGATGCTAGTCTCTTCTGCAAATCTAGTGATTTCATTATTCATAGCTTTTTATATAGGTATCAACTACCTGCAGACAGCTTCAAGGTCAAAAGCAACTCCAACCATCACTGAGCTACCTCTGTGTCTTAAATGGTAAAAGATAAAATAATAACATTGGATTCTCTTTTTCAGTAAAATAAATTGACGTTTAATGGCATATAGTACTTTGTTTTTGAGCCACTTGAAACTTCTCTGTTATTTATGAAATGACTTCAGACTAATGAACTGGTAAGGGCATTTCTCCTTATATTGTTAGGGAAAAAACAAAAAAAGGCAGCATAAGGATATAAATTTAGAAAGGAAAGAAATTACTAATTATAAATATTTACTTAAATCAACTAGGGTGACCCATTTTTGTGCTCCAAATATGGTGTAGGTATTAATGATAATTTTAGGGTCTTTGGTTTATCTGTTATCTTTAACCTGAATTTTGGTAAATAGTGAACCAAGCTAACAACTATTAAAAAAAGTTGTTAAGTGGAAGACTGTTTTCTGCATAATAGATTTCATAAGGATATAAATGTAAATAAACAATATTTACAGGGAAGTTTGAGATACTAACTATGCTGCATAGGGATCTGTAGGGAGCTTTCAGAATGTGAATTCTTGCTTTATGCTAACAATTCTTTTGATGTGCCTCTTATTTAGCTATGACATTAGCTTAGGAGTTATGAGTGCACTTAAACCTATGTCAGATTTCTGGCACGTACGTCTCTTGGGGTTTTAGATGTACAGTAGTTTATGTTTGAGTCATTATCTGAGGCAATGAATGTCTTTCTGATTACTAAAAACATAATGATCCATATATCATTATCTATATCAAGGGATTAGCCCAGTATATTAGCATGAGATCAGGATTCTAAATTAATATCCTAATAACCAAATGTTTTTTTCCACTAGTCTATCTGAGGCAAACTTGAAGGATGAACTGTCCTGGAAAATTAAGTTTGCTAACCTATTAATCTAAAAATTATATTGAGTCAGATAATCATGGACAGATAACATGAGATAAGATTGAATTATCTTCTTTTTCAAATCATGTTTTTCAAACATGTATAAATGTACATAGTTATAAGATAATTTTACTTTCAAAATGATGTCAAAACACTTATGCTTGTATCTAAATTATCTTAACAACTGAGATTCTGGATATATCCAAATAAATAAAATGAAATCTGCTATCTGAAATTTATTATTTCTTAAATATGCCAAATTCATCCAATGCCCTCCTTTGATTCTTTTCAAAGCTGCTTTTCATTTTCCCATCGCTGCAGCTGTTCTTTGAACTATTTCAAACAATTAATTCCCATTGCATTTCTTAATAAAACATTTCATGAGCTGTTTCTCAACAGTAGTCCCTAGTTTTTATAAGGCAACTATATTTCATCTATGGTAAACTAAACTGCTACAAAGACTAACACACTAGAAAACGCAGTTTGCATTATTTAAGGGCAGATACTTTGATGAGTAGTATTAGAAATTCCCTTTCTAAAAAAAAAAGTTTGTTCATGCACAAACTTGGAGAAGTCCCACAGCGTTGCACAATCTGTAAACTTGTAATTATGAGTGCCACTGTAAATGTTTTTTGTCAAGTTACTCTCCAGGAACCCAAGAAACTCAGCCCCATTTAGAACAGTCTGTTTTCTGGTGTGGTACTTGCCTCTACAATAATCTTAAATAATATTTAATATTAATATTGAGAGACAGTTTGGTGTAGTGGTTAAGGCATCAAACTAGAAATTGGGAGACCATGAGTTCTATTTATGCCTTAGGCAGAAAGTTAGCTGGATGACCTTAGGCCAGTCACTTTCTCTCAGCCCTAGGAAGTAGGCAATGTCAAATCGCTTCCAAAATGTTGTCAAGAAAATTGCAGAGTCTAATCCAGACAGTTGCCAGGAGTCAGCAATAAATCAAAAGCAATTATATATATGATTTAATATTTAATATTTAACACATTTATATATTAAATCTCTCTATATATTATGTAAAATCAATCTCTATATTATATATTTGACATAAATAATATAAAATATTAACTTTGAATATTACATATTAAATACACAGAATGTTTATATCCCACAGCTAATATTTAAAATTGCTCAAGAATAGCACTACATTGCATCGACACATGTGTTGGTAATTCAATAGGTTTTAAAATGTTAAACACATTTAGGCTTTCAGATTATTTTGAATTTACTCTAAGCTATGACAGTTCTGCTATCAATGTGTTGTGCAGAATGAATTCAATTGAGGAGTAATTTGGAAACTTAATCTGTGCTTGTACAGTCAGGTAAAAATTTAAAAGTTTATCCTCACTGCCATGTGCTCTGAATATATTTTATCCTTCTCTCATTCGCACCCCATTGTTGGAATTAATAGTATTGCCACATTTTATAAGTTGCTTCTGCTTCCTTCAGTCTTGCTGAAAAACACAAGTGTAAGGTTTGTAGACTGTTAATCAAAGTGTACTTAATTTTTGATAGACAAGATTGGTTCAATCAATGCTTCCTTTTGTGTGTTGAATATTATGTTAGGCTATAGTTATTGTCTTTTGTTTCCCAATATTTTGATTTTTTCAGGGACAGTATATTTTAATGAAACCAGATATTCAGAGGATTCAGTCACATTATTTATTTCAATTTACCAGTAAATATCTTACTATGGTATGTTAAATAGGTACTGTATAATTTTCCAGTAACTTGTTTTGTTATCAAATCTGTAGATTTAAGTTAATAATTCATATCTGAATATTTGGAAACTGAACTTTTTGAGCAATACTTTGTTTGACAGATTTGACTGCTGCAAATATTTTGTACTGAGAATAGATGATCCTCTTGGCTCCTCTTGTTTGGAAAAAAGTCACAGCTGGTATATTATAATTTGGACGCATGAGAGTTGGTTAACTGTGGGCTGAATCTGAAGTCTTTGTTATAAGAGAGTAGCTGTGTAACATTATATTCTGCTTTGCCTTGATTGAAACTAAGAGATTTAATTAAACATGAAATATACATATTGTGTGGTTTATGTTCTCTTAGCTTAGGTGATTATTTCTATTCTAGACAGACATATATACTGAAAAACATTTTGTTCACAGTTCACTTATGTACAAATTTTCTAACTGCAAATTGAAAAATAGGGAAGTGTAAACACAAAATTATATAATGATTAAATTATAATCATACATCAAAGTGTAAAGTTCCATTATTAATAATTGTGAATGAATTAGTCAGTATCTTAGTTGTGGGTATTATATTTTAATTTTCTGACTTTTTAGATCCTTGGGAGGAGATTTTATTCTGCTCTAAAAAAAAGTTTAATATAGAATTGGTAACCATTTATGGATTATAATTCCATGCATTGACTTTATCATATCCAAAGTTTGGCGCTCTTAACCTGAAGTTTTAATGTATTAACTTCTGCTTGAATTGTTAAATAAGGATAGAGTATTTAGACTTGACAGAAATTTCATTAGTTCATTGTGATTTATGATTCAGATTGTACAGGCCACTTTAGTTAATCCACGGGTGTCAACCTCGATCAGGTCACAGGCTGGATCGTGATATATCGTGATTTTTTTTCCTTTGCAAAGCTGGGGTGGGCATGGCCTGCATGTGACGTATCCGGCCTGTGGGCCACCAGTTTGACAGGCCTGAGTTAATCAGTATTGAATTGATTTTAATAATGTTTTGAAATCTTGGATTAGTAGCAGAAACTTTATTATATAGAATTGATCTAATGCCACTGTGAAATTCTAGTTTCATTTGTTTGTTTATCCCAACTTTCTTATTTTTACAACTAACTACTTCTTCCTCCTACTTTCCCCACAACAATCCCGTGAGGTGGGTTGGACTGATGATTGGTTCAAAATCACACAGCTGGCTTTCATGACTTAAGGCAGGATTTGAACTCAAGCTCACCCGCTTTCTGTCCTGATGCTTTACCATTATATCAAACTAAGCAGTTTGTAAATCTCTATTTGCTTTGCATTTTTCAATTTTTTTTCTGTGTTTCCTGTTGGCAGTATTTTTAGAGGCCTACTAAAATAATTACTACCATTACACACTTTCAGTGAAAACAAACATTTTTCAGCTACCCAGATTCCCAAGCCAGAACTCCATCAGTTGAATTATAAACCAAATAGAGTTCTTTATATCCTATACATTTCTGTCTGTAACAGCTAGGTATGACCATATTCTATACTAGTTGAAATAGAAATTGCTATCTTAAAAAGCAGCCTCTTGTAAAACGCATTGTTGTTATATCATCTGGAAATGACTAGAACATGGATAATCTAGAAAAAGACTCAGTTTGTATGATTTATTCCATGCTATTGATCACAGAAAGGCAGAAAGGAGAACTGCAACTATTGGTCAATCACTGTTTTGAAAAGACTGATCTGCTGCCAATTGTTTCAGTGAAGATTCAGCAAAATGATCTCCTGTTTTAACTGTTGCTGAAGTTACCATGTATGGATTTAGTTTGTAGTAAAAATTGTCGTTATCTTTTCCACAACGCCTAGTAGCAGATTTCAGGATTATTTTTTCCATACATGATTTTTATTAAAATTGTAAAATAAATCTTAGTAAAACTTTTAAACCAAAAATAATGTTCTGGTTTGTTAGTAATCCTAACACCAGTTTAATTTATCTTGCAATAATGCTAAATCCCTGTATGATATTGCTTAGCACTTATACTGAGATGATATGGAATTCTGTTGCATTTATCAAAATATAAGGAGATGGATAGCAGTCATATTGCAGCTCTTTCTAGAGCAACTTAGGGCTCTTTCCTGTATCCTTTGTTATGAGAGGAGAACCAGAAGTGGTATTCAGCAGGTTTTGACCAGTTCTGGAGAACCGGTAGCAAAATTTTTGGTTCGGAGAACCGACAAATACCACCTCTGACTGGAGATGTTGCTCTCAACAGCCAAAAGAGAAATGGCCAAGGAGCTACATGCAGTCAGATGAGAGGAGCAGTCTAGGAGTAAGCTAATTGGAGCCTTGCAGATTACTTATCTTGCCGAAGCCTCTTGTTCATGTGAATTAGAATCTTGGCACAGAGGAAGGTTTCTACAGAAAAAAACATTTGGAGTAACCTGGGTGTAAAGTGGAGGCTCTGGTGTGAAAATATGTAAATAGGCTATCTCTAATACAGGGCACAGGGACTATGTAAATGAGCTGTCAGGAATAAAAACACCCAGATGTTTTATTTTTATCCCCAACCTCAGGTTTTATCCAGAAGAATAAACTGTGTATTATTAACTTTTATTGTTATATTGCATTGTATTTATCAATGTTTGGATGCTATGCATTTCCTAGAGTTCTAGCTGATTAATCAGCTGATTCTAGCTGATTAAATAAATAAATAGGATACCAGAGGCCATCAAAAGAAATTGAGAATAAGCGGTGTCCAGGTTTTCCTATCATTTTGTCAGCCCATAAGCAAAGGAAGAACTTTTCGTGGGCAAATCGTTTTGAAACTAGACTGATACTTCTATGCTTGAGTTGATTAGTGCTGCTCAAATTACTCAATATGGATCTGGATAGTATCTGGGACCTGTTATGTCTTGTTTAAGAGAGTCTGTGGGAGAATCACCATGACTGTCAGGTCAATGGGAACTGAAACCACTAGAGACATGTATCTTTAGAGTTTTTGATATAATAATATTTTAAATATATTTTTCTTTTCTTTTTGCTTGATGACTTTTTAAAGTTTAAAAAATATGCTTAGACAATAGAATTGTGCCAACAAATAATTTTGCTTGGCTTAAGCAGAGATACAAATACAGTTGTGCTCATAAGTTTGCATACCCTGGCAGAATTTATGATTTTTTGGCCATTTTTCAGAGAATATGAATGATAACACAAAAACTTTTCTTTTATTCATGGTTAGTGTATGGCTGAGGCATTTATTATCAATCAACTGTGTTTACTCTTTTTAAATAATAATGACAACAGAAACTACCCAAATAACCCTGTTCAAAAGTTTACATACCCTGATGATTTTGGCCTGATAACATGGACACAGGTTGGCACAAAGGGGTTTGAATGGCTATTAAAGGTAACCATCCTCACCTGTGATCTGTTTGTTTGTAATTAGTGTATGTGTATAAAAGGTCAGTGAGTTCCTGGACTCCTGACAGACCTTCGCATCTTTCATCCAGTGCTGCACTGACGTTTCTGGCTTCTGAGTCATGGGGAAAGCAAAATAATTGTCAAAGGATCTGCGGGGAAAGGTAGTTGAACTGTATAAAACAGGAAAACAGTGGTGGGATTCACATTTTTTTTACTAGCGGTTCTGTGGATGTGGCTTATTTTGTGGGTGTGGCTTGGTCATGTGACTGGGCATGACTTGATGGCCATGTGACAGTGTGCGCATGGCTTGGTGGTCATGTGACTATGGGCATGGCCAACTCAATGTCACTCACATCAAGAGGTGCCTCACCTGGCCTCTCCTCTCCCAGCCATTCCTTGTCACACCCAGCCTCAATGTATCTCTAGTTCTGTAAAAATGTTTGCCTTTTTTTGACTGAACAAAGAGAGAAGCAACCTAAAACTAAGGAGAAATTTCCTGACAGTAAGAACAATTAACCAGTAGAATACTTGTCTCCAGAAGTTCTGGGTGTTCAATCACTGGAAATTTTTAAGACAAGACTGAACAGTCATTTCTCTGAAATGGTACAGAGGTGGGGTCCGGGATATGCAGCTACTTGGCTGCATGCTTTCTGCATTCCACTGTCCCCAGGGAGGAGGCAGAAATTGAGCGGCGGGATCTGGGGCATGCAGCCACCTAGCTGCATGCTTTCTTCATTCTGCTGTCCCCAGAGAGAAGGCATGATTTCTGCCTTTTCCCTGGGAACAGCGAAATGAAGAAAGGATGCAGCCAGGTGGGTGCATGCCCCAGACCCCGCTATTCAATTTCTGCCTTCTCCCTGGGGACAGCAGAATGAAGAAATCATGAACCGGAATTGTGATCATGCCGCTTTTTGAAACACGAAGGGCCTGCAGCAGCCACTTGTTTGCTGGCAGGAACTGAGCCAGGAGCAGCGGCTGGAGAATTCTCCTGCCAGCAAAGAGGTGGTGGCTGGAGGCTTCTTGGTAGGGGTGGGGGAGACATGGCAAGACTTGGCTGGAAGTTGGAAGGCAACTCCTGCATCCTGCCTGTCCCTTTTTGGTCTCCCCCTCTGCGTCGAAGAACCTTAAAGGGACAGGCTGGGGCAGCTGCCTTCTGAGCAGCAGTGAAGGGGGAAGGGAGGCAGAAAAGTTCACCCGTCTTCTCCTCCTTCTTGGGCATACATAGAGCATGTGCAATGCATCTCATGGTGCTGGAGGGACTTACCCATGCACTGTCTTCTCACAGAAGGTCCCTGCCTCATGTGTACTACCAGCTCGGTTCCGGATGACAAAGCAGCAGCAGCTGGTACTCGCCTCCCTGTTCTTTGTGCCGGGGTGCATCCCATTGCCTGCTCTGCCAGAGCAGAGGTACTTGCCCAGGCAAGTCCCTCCAGCGTAGCAGGCAATGGGGTGCGCATGCACGGCTGGTGCAAAGAACAGGGTGGCAATGGCGGCGGGACTGAAGCTGTTTTTTGGTGTGTTCGAAAAGTGGAGGCCAGTAGTTTTGGGCACAAGAAGCTTGCAGCTGCTGTCTCTTTTTTTCGGCACAAGAAGCCTCTAGCCAGCCTGCTTGGTTCTGGCTGGCAAAGAGGCATCAGCTGGGAGGCTTCCCCACACCGCAAAAAAGAGGCAGCGGCTGCAGGCATCTCATGACAAGGGTGGAAAGATGCGGGCTGGCGGGGAGCCCAGTGGCTCTCAGCCCTGGCTTGCCTTCCCTGTCAGCCAGCCACGGGAGGAAGGTAAGGTCGCAGCCACTGATGACAAAAGAAGCGGTCATAGGGAAGTGAGGAGATTAAGGGCCGGGGCCTCTAAGGAGGGGAAACTGGGTGACACATCGTGCTTAAGGGAGAGTGGTTGGTGACCAGGCAGCGGCTCCTGGGCAAGGCCGGAGCCAGGGAATCACATGTTTCCCGACCTGGCCGAGGCAGGGGGAGGCTTCAGGACCTTGGAGAATAGCATGCCCCTGGGCCCTGACCCAAGGTGAAGGGTGAGTGGACAACATGCATTGCTTACCTTTGGTGAGCTGAGCTGACCGGGCATCAGCAAGGCAACTGGCAAGGCACTTAGCTGGGCCATGTGGCGAAAGCAATGTATATAGGGCGGGGATTGGCGGGGAGAGCATTGAGCAGCCAGAAAATGAGAGCAAGCATTGAGCAGCCGGAAGGGGCAAGCGAGCAGCAGCTGGGGGACCGGGTGATTGGGTTGGGGGCATGGCCAGCCGAAAGTTGCTACTGGTTCGGCAACCCAGGCCAAATGGTTGCTACCAGTTCTCCCGAGTTGGTGCGAACTGGCTGAATACCACCATTGCAGGAAAGGGATATAAAAAGATATCCAAGGAATTGCGAATGCCAATCAGCAGTGTACAAACACTAATCAAGAAGTGGAAAATGAGGGGTTCTGTTGAAACCAAACCATGGTCAGGTAGACCAACTAAAATTTCAGCCACAACTGCCAGGAAAATTGTTCGGGACGCAAAGAAAAACCCACAAATAACTTCAGGTGAAATACAGGAGTCTGAAAACATGTGGTGTGGCTGTTTCAAGATGCACAATAAGGAGGCACTGGAAGAAAGATGGGCTGCATGGTCGAGTTGCCAGAAGAAAGCCATTACTATGGAAATGCCACAAAGTATCCTGCTTACAATATGCCTAACAGCACAGAGACATGCCTCAAACCTTCTGGCACAAAGTCATTTGGAGTGATGAGACCAAAATTGAGCTTTTTGGCCACAACCATAAACGCTACATTTGGAGAGGAGTCAACAAGAGGATGAAAAGTACACCATTCCTACTGTGAAATACAGAAGTGGATCGCTGGTGTGAGCTGCAAAGGCACAGGAAATTTGGTCAGAATTGATGGCAATTCTTCCTAATGTTATCAAAAGATACTGGAGGAAAATTTGCATTCATCAGCCTGGAAGCTGTGCATGGGACGTACTTGGACATTCCAACATGACTATGATCCTAAACACAAGGCCAGGTTGACCTGTCATTGGCTACAGCAGAATAAAGTGAAGGTCTCAAACATGCAGTTAATGCAAGAACAGCCCAAGAATTTATAAGAACTGGAGGCTTTTTGCCAGAAAGAATGGGCAGCTTTACCATCTGAGAAGATAAAGAACCTCATCCACACATACCATAAGACTTCAAGCTGTCATTGATGTTAAAGGGGGCAAAACACCGTATTAAGAACTGGGGTATGTAAACTTTTGATCAGGGTCATTTGGGTAGTTTCTGTTGTCATGATTTAAAAAGAGTAAACACGATTGATAATAAATGGCTTCAGCCAGCCACCAACCATGAGTGAAAGAAAAGGTTTTATGTTATCATTCGTATTCTCTGAAAATATGGCCAAGAAATCATAAATTCCGCCAGGGTATGTAAACTTATGAGCACAACTGTATACTATATAAGATACCTGTAATAAACCTACCTATTCTTGTTATTTTTTCAGTTCTCATAGCCCAGTTTATCAAAACCGTTTTGGCATTTAACTACATGACTTTTTTCACTGCAATGATAGAATATTGAAGAAATTAAAATTTAGTAACTTTTGCTATTTAAGTGTAAATGTCAATATTTAAACAAGTGTATTAATCAAATCTGATAGATATTGGAATAATTTTATAAATGTGTTCGGCATCGGTTACATGCAGTCCTCATCTTAAAACCTGTTTCCATTGCTAAGCAAAGCAGTTTTTAAGTGAGTCATGCCTGATTTTGTAATCTTTTTTATCATAGTTGCTGAGCAAATCACTGCAGTTGTTAAGTACCGTATATACTCGAGTATAAGTCGACCCGAATATAAGCCGAGGCACCTAATTTTACCACAAAAAACTGGGAAAACTTATTGACTCGAGTATAAGCCGAGGGTGAGAAATGCAGCAGCTACTGGTAAATTTCAAAAATAAAAATAGATACTAATAAAATTACATTAATTGAGGCATCAGTAGATTAAATGTTTTTGAATATTTATTTCAAAGAAAAACAGATTAATCAATTTGGGAAACGATCTCACTATCATGAAAGGTTTAATTGATTCACTAACCCAAAAGAAGATGACCATGACAGTGGGAGGCAGGAGTCACTCTCTCCCTTGCAAGAAAAAAGCAAGACCCGTTCTTATGATCTCTCTCTCTCTCTCCCCGTAATACAGTCAAGCCCTTTCCAGCACGCGCGATCTGCCGCCGCCGCTTTGCACCGTGCAAATGCAAAATCCCGGGGTTTTTGCATTTGCAAGGTGCAAAGCGGTGGGGTGGATCCCGCGTGCTGGAAAGCGCTTGACTGTATTACGGGGAGAGAGAGAGAGAGAGATCATAAGAACGGCTCTTGCTTTTTTCTTGCAAGGGAGAGAGTGATTCCTGCCTCCCACTGTCATCGACATCTTCTTTTGGGTTAGTGAATCAATTAATTTGGGAAATGATCTCACTATTATGAAAGTCAGTGTTCTCTGCCAGTGGGGCATTTGGAAGAAAATGCCCCGCGGCATATCCACGCGCGTGTAAGGGGAATCAGAAATCCCCGCGTTCAATGCCTGGCACAGCAGAAGAGAAAACGCAGCTGTGAGCAAATACTGGGAAAACCTGATTGATCAGAAGGAAGGAGGCAAAAGAGGGAGGGGTGGTGGTGGACGGAGGTCCCACTAGTATTTGTGAAACACTTGGTCGGCAGCGCTTAAAGTCAACGTCCTCATTCCCACCTACCCAAAGCCACGAAGTTCTGGGCTGTGCGATTGGGGGACTTCGTCGCTTTGGGTGGGTGGGTGGATGGGAGCGAGGATGGACGGAGTCCATGAAGTGGGGCTTGCCTGCAGGAAAGTGGCTGCCCAGCTCCGGAGCTCCACACCATTTTTTTTTCAGAGGGGAATCTGACTCGAGTATAAGCCGAGGGCGGTTTTTTCAGCACAAAGAATGGGCTGAAAAACTCGGCTTATACTCGAGTATATATGGTAAGTCACATAGCCAAGGGAACAAATCTGGCTTCTGCCATTAACTTTGCTGGTTAGAAGCCAGCTGGGAAGGTTGCAAATAATGATTATGTGACTCTGGAAGGCTGCAACTGTTGTAGATGCATGCCAGTTGCCAAGTGTTCAGATTTTGATCATGTGACCTCGGGAGGTATACAACAGATCAGAGATGGTATTCAGCAGGTTCTGACCAGTTCTGGAGAACCAGTAGTGGAAATTTTGAGTAGTTCAGAGAACCAGCAAATGCCACCTCTGACTAGAGATTTTACAGTATCCTTCCCCTGACATATCCACCAATTCACGTCCACAGAACTGATAATAAAAAAATTTGAATCCTACCACTGCAACAGTCATTAATGTGAGAATCAGTCGTAAGTCTTTTTTCAGTGCTGTTGTAATATCAAACAGTCACTAAATCAATGGTTGGAATTTGAGGACTACATGTACATTATTTCTGACAAATCAGAGTTAATGATTTTGACAATACAAAATCTCTGATATAATTTCAAATGTCTCTTAGTTGTTCCTGTTCGCTGGTTTTGCTGAATGCTTGTTTCACTTACTGAGTGTTTTTAGATTTTTTTTTTAAATTTAGGACAATTTTATACACTCATTTTAAAGTAAACAAATTTTATATATTGAAAATATCTGGAAGTTTTATTTCTAATGCAGTAATATAAATATTTCATTTTTCTTTTTTCTTTCATCTCTTCCCTAATCCATAGGCAGAAGAAAACTGAGTTGAAATAGAAGAAAATACAGAATTGGTAGGTAAAAATTATAATTTCTCTACCATCTTCCTCACCAGATATATATATTTTTTAAAAAATAGTTTGATTCCTTAAGCAGGTATTGTATAAAATTAATTTTGTATTTGCTTTTTTTACTTCATGGATTTATTAATCTCTTCAAAAATATGGCAACACTGGCATTTCATTTGTGGAAAGCTTTTTTAAATATTCTATAGAATACATTCAGATAGGTTCAAAGGCAAATTTTGTAGCTGCAATGACCATTGTAGAAGAATTTTCAGAAATTCTTTTTATATCATCTGCCAACCTCCAAGCATAAAAAGTATCTTTCATCTGTTACAGAGAATAGAAAACTTGTGTGTGGTTCAATTAAATTGCCCCATTTGAAATGTAAAATTCTATATCAAAGACTTGATTAAACTGGAGGTGATCTAACATTCTTCTTTAGATGGGCTTACTGAATCTCTGTATTTATGTCCCAAAGTGATTACTGCACACATAGGAATTAAATACCAAGGCCCATAGAAATGACCTGAGAATTCTGGGAGAATTGCTTAGAGACTGAATCCTAGATAAATATAATTGCATGTAGAATAGAATTATACTGAAGGCTTAGATGTAAAGTCAAGGAATTAATGGTGATTTAAGTTTTTAGAGTTTCTGGCCCTTAACTACTGTTTTCTTTCAGTTTGTTCTGGTTTAATGGCCTCTTCATATTATCTTGAAAATATTGTGTAAAATCATTGTAAAAATAGAACTTTAAGAATGTAAGTTTAAATGTAGATAAAATCAATTTATATAATATGTTTTGTTCAAATAGAGCTCATAATAATCAATATGTATTTCCTTATCAGCAGGTCTAACGCTGAGCAGCTATGGCTGCTCAATCATTAGACTCCCCTCCAAATCCAAGCTGCAAAATTATGACATTTCAACCGACAATGGATGAATTCAAAGATTTCAATAAGTACTTGGCGTATATGGAATCAAAAGGTGCTCATCGTGCTGGTTTAGCAAAGGTATTTTTTTAAAAAATATTTTAGATGGAATAACAATGAATGTTACTAGATTACAGACAGTCCTCGATGTGCAACAATTTGTTTAGTCATTACTTGAAATTACAATGACATTGAAAAAAGTGACTTATGACTATTTTTCACTTACAACCATTGCAGCATTTCCATGGTCACATGATACTTTGGCATTTTACTGTGGTGGCATGGTGGTTAGAATGCAATATTGTAGGCTTACTCTGCCCACTGCCAAGAGTTCAATCCTGATCAGCTCCAAGTTGACTCAGTCTTCTAATTTCCTCACTCTGTAAACCATTTAGAGAGTACTGTAAAGCACTATGAAGCAGTGTATAAGTCTAAATGTTATTGCTGTTACTGTTATGATGGTTGCAATGGTTGCAATCTGACCTTTGTCAGAACTAGTAAATATATTCCAACAACCCTAAAATGCTTCTTGGATGTAGCCCATATCCTGCTGTATTCTGTCATTACTGTAGCATAGATCTTATGATGATGCCTTTATTAGCTTGCGTTTCTCCTGGATCTACAGTATGTCATCTTCTCTTTTGCTACAATGCCTGCAACTACATAGCATATCATGATGCTATATGTATTCCAGTTTAACATTTCACTGATTTATAAAATATTGTAAAATACAAAAGTAAATAGAAAAGCAGTAGGGAAGAAAAGGGGAAAGAGAAGTGAGGAAGGATAAGAAAAGAAAAAGAAAAGAAACATTGATTTCTGACTCTCTCTGTTGCAATAAAATAAGACATTAACATCAAATAACAACTTTTTGGATGCTACATGTATTCCAATATGAGGTAAGAGCAGCAGGGGTGGGATTCTATAGAACTGGTTGTTATGATTTTGCGCAGTTCGGAGAACTGGTAAATCGCGCCATTGGCTGACCCCTCCCTTCCCTGCCTACTCACTCCTTACCTGGCATGTGCGCCACCAAACTTGCCTGCATTTGGTAACTTGCTATTTTCCTTTTTCTTTCCCGACCATCAGCTATTCTGCTGTGCCAGGAGATTTAGATTAACTAGAAAGCAGGAAATCATTGGATTTCTTGCTTTCTAGCTAATCTAAAAGCAGAGCTGAATCTTCCTTAGGACTGAAGCTTCTATTTTTCAGTGCAGACTCAGATAGCAGATTGCAGAATGGCAGATTTCTGAGTGAATATGTGATTCTGTGAGCAACTCAATCTGCCTGTCTGCCTGATTTTGGGTAAAAGTTGCTTTTTTAAAATAAAAAAAATTTTTTTACATAAATATTTATAATATTTACATTCAAGTCATGCCCAGCCAGTCACATGACCACCAAGCCACACCCACAAATTAGGCCATGCCCATAGAACCAATTGTTAAGAAATTTGAATCCCACCCCTGGGTAAGAGTGCTTAGGAGACACTATAGCAAGCTCTTATGAGATACTGGTGTTTCATGTACCAAGGCCTGCCACTACATTTAAGCAAACATGTGGGGGCAGTCATTTAAGAACACTCATCAAGTCATCATGCCATAAAGATGGGATTTGGAAGGAGTTGACTGTATTTGAACTATTTGGACAAGCAGATGAATATGTATGTGATATTAACCATTGAAATAGGAGGTAAGTGGAACATGAATGACTGTGAGCAGGGCATCTTGATTAAAGAAAGGTCACAATTAGCACAAAATCTAGTTATTCAAAAGCCTTTCTAGCCACAGATGTCACTTGTTTCTCAAGGAGGAGTTGTGAATTTAGAAAAGCTTCCAAATTGTGCAAGTGTATACAACTCTCTTCAAAGTGAAAGAAGGAATAATTCAGGCCACGAACCAAAAGCCCTCCCTGTCAGAAGGATTTAGTTAAAAACTGTTTCTACCCATCCATACATGACAGCCTCAAGATAATGTTAGAATTGCTTGGTAAATATTGTGAAAAACATTTGTTGTATGCTGTTTTTTGAATCATCAGATTTTAATCCAAATAAACTCTTGCAGTTGGTACATAGACATACCTAGAAAACAGATAAATGATGCTTTTTCAAAAAGCAATATTCTCATATTGAGTTTATCCTTGATTCTTTGTAACATATAAGTTTTATTCTTGCTCCTTAGAATGTGGTACTGCTATAAATGATGGTAATACATACATAATACAATGACATAATGTAATGGATTAATTATACATTTTAATATATATAGGGAACTTAATGGAAGGATGCCATTTTTATTCAGCGTTATTCTCCTGAATTGACTCGGGGAGCCATTTAGATTAACCAACAAGCAGTCTTGCTTATTCAGGCCACTGTTTCAGGCAACAATTGTTTATTTTAAAATTAAAATAACAGAACTATAGTCTTAAAAAAGAAATAGTAATGAAATAGTAAACATTATTCACCTTTAAGTTGGTGGAAATAAACTGTTCACAAATATTGCCATATTAACAACTTGGTTAATATTGTGGAAATATAATCTATCCTTACATGAACATTTTGTGGTGATCTTCCTAGGTTTACTTATACAGATTGTCTCAATGTAAGGATTTGCTTTTCATTGTTTAAAACTAAATTTCTCTTTCTAAATTTCTAGATAATTCCTCCTAAGGAATGGAAGCCAAGAAAAAGTTATGATGACATTGATGATCTGATGATTCCAGCTCCTATTCAACAGATAGTAACTGGTCAATCAGGTCTCTTCACTCAATACAACATTCAAAAAAAGCCAATGACTGTGAAAGAATTTAGGCAACTTGCTAATAGTAATATGTAGGTATATTCATTCCATACTTCGTTTCATAAGGGTGCACAAGCTGCACAATTTAAATTATATTTAATTAACCACATATGCTGTTAATTACATTTAAATTCAGTTGATATTTTTCTGCTATTCTGGTTTCAAATATTTAATGGTGGGCAACCCATCCATAAAGTCAAAATAGGGCACTTACTTGGAAAAATGTTTTGTTTGGGAGTTGTATATCTGTACTTTCAGACTGTTTATCCTTGAAATTCAGAATAAATGATTTATTTATTATTCTTTATGATTTTTGGTAAGTTTCTTGATTAGGAAAAATAAATGAATAGAAGTTTACTGCTTAGATATCTAAGCTATTTGGTCACAGTAAGAGAACATTTACTAATAATGACGCTATGATAAGAAGGATGTGAGATGGATTTATTCATTTATTGTTCCATTCAGTTTATATTAATAAATAGATTCCCTTACTTCAGTATTTTTTTGCATTTTATTCCTGTGGCTTAAAACTATTTTTTCAAGATAGTATTGTTGATTTCCATAATGTTAATTTTAGAAGATAGTTTGTTCATAGGGACGGCATGATGGCTCAGCAGTTAAGACACTGGGCTTGTCAGCTGGAAGTGCTCTTTCTGATTTGTCCATATTTTTTCACTTTCATAGTCAGAAATAAACTTCTTTATTTGTGTCACATTTCACTCAGGCAGAATCCTGGGGACAATTTTATTAACCCTAATAAAGTATTAAATGATTATATTGATTTTCTTTTGAGAGAGTTTGCCCATAAGCAAGTGGTCTCTTTTACAATTTATTGTTGAGGAAGGGGCTTTATCTAGAAGCTTTAACCTAAGAGAGACTTTTGCAACCATATTATTTTTTTAAAGTAGAAAGATGCTGTACCTGGAGGTCTGCTGGTCCAGCATTCCAGATGCTCCACTGAGAATCCATTATTGGTACAGTTTAGCCTGTTACAGCATAGCTCAGCCTATTCCAAGAAAAGCATGCAGCTAATCTCTGAATAGGTGGAAAATGAGACTAGACAAGAACATCTTGATCCTGGCAGGTCACTTTGGATGGCTTTCTGACTCTCTGGATGGATTGAAATACTTGCACAAATGTCATCAAAGGAAAACAATAGCACTTGCATCCAATGCTTTATGAGTCCAGTAGTAGCAGTTGGCTGAATGTTACCTATATTTACGCAGAATGGGAGTGAGTGTGACTTCTCTCAAATTTGTTCCTCTCCAGTAAGTTATGACCTTCATTTTGAGAACCCCTACCAGGGGTAAGAATTTTAGACAGCTTTCTAATGATTTTGAAGCTCTAAATTCTATAACAAGTTTTCAGGAGAAGTAAAACTACTTCAGTTGCCTGAAATACAGATGATTTCATTATTTGAAAAGAATTCTTTTTCCTATTAGATAATTAAGAGTAAATATATTTGTTGATTTGTTGTATTTCTAACCCAAATAGCTGTTAGGTGACTTACATTTCTAACAATATTCCTTTATTTAAAGAAATTGTGGTAGTGAAATAGGCAGGATCATGACTAGCAGTGGAGGTATTCAGCCAGTTTGCGACAAGGATTTGGCGTAGATTGTCGAACTGGTAGTAACTTCTGGCTGGCCACACCCCTGACCTGGTCATTCCTCTCCTCCCCTCCCAGTCAGTGCTTATGAATGCACAACATTGCGCGCATGCCTGACATCGCTGACTGCATTCTTCCCTGCCCAGTCATTCCTTCAGGTATTTCTCCCCTCCCAACAATCAGCTGTTCCTATGATCAGCTGTGCCGGGATTCCCTTTGCTGTCTTCCCTTTGCCCAGGAGGCTTCCCTGAGGCCCAGGAAGGCAAAAAATGGAGGGAGGGAGGCACAGCCCCACTGCACTCTATTTTTTGCCTTCCTGGGCTAGAGGGAAGCCCTCCAGGGAGTTTCCCTGAGGTCCAGAAGGCCCCAAAATGAAGCGTGGGGGGGGATGCTGTGCACTCCTTCCAGGCTCCATTTTCTTCCTTCCTGAGCCTCAAAGAAGCCTTCTGGGAGCAAAAAGCCCCCCCCCCCGAAGGCTTCCCTGAGGCCAAGAAGGGCCCAAAATGGAGCATATGTGTGTGTCCGTGCTGCACGCTCCTTATAGGCTCCATTTTCTTCCTGAGCCTCAGGGAAGTCTTCTGGGAGCAAAAACGTCCTCCCCCCCAGGAGGCTTGCCTGAGGCCCAGAATTCCCCTAAAAGGAGGGGGGCTGCAAAAAAGCCATGCCCACCTAGTCACATGGCCATGCCCACCTAGTCACATGGCCATGCCCACCTAGCCACACCCACAGAACTGGTAGTAAAAATTTTTGAATCCCACCACTGAGGACTAGAAAATAAATTTGGAGGATTTGGCATGATGGCAACTGAACATACTTCTGTGGAGTTTATGTGATTTGATGACTGAGATATCTTAATCCCCAGTTGCCTACCATGGCAATTCTTGTACTTTAGAGCTAAAACCAACCCCCTCTTTACTGATGTCCAGTGTATCATATACCTATTTCCAGGATATTTATTTAAGTTGTTGTGATAGTCTGAGCATGTGGACAAGGTTCTTGCAGCTATAAACCAATTCTTTGTCCTCCTGATCTGTAACTAAAAGTACTGATTGGAACTGAAGGTGGGCATTTATAGCATTGTATGTTAGAAATGTACCTAGCTGTGATAATAGATGTTAAATTACTTGCATTCTCCTAAAGTAAGAAATCAACTAATTATTTCTGTGTAAGGAAGATGGTACAGCACACTAAAAGAACTTGGAAAGAGGTACGAAGGAGTGGTCATTGACAATTAGACAAAGAGAAATGGGGAATTATCTGCCTGAAAACTGAGGTGCTAATCTATGGGTCACATGAAATATTTTAAAGCTATCTGTGCGACTTGCAGTAAATGCTGCTTCCCTTTGTCATGGTTTTAGTTCTCTATTGATTGGTGCTTTATCACACTGGAAAGCTCTTCATGATAGTACATGCTGATCCATGATCTTTTGGCAGCCTAGGGAAAAGTTTGCAAAATATCCGTTTCCAATTGTCAGTCAGAACTCTGGAAACTGAACCAAGTTCACTGTCAGAAAACAGTAAATATTTCACTTCCTCTCAAGCAATCTAAGTAAATTTTGCTGAAAAAGAAAAGATTACTGTGAGGGGAAAAAACTAATTTCCTTTATCATTCCATCAACTGTGATATCTAGGATTCTGGTGCACCTAATGTTTCAATTAGTGTCCTTAAGAATGAAAAAATTACACACCTGTGTTGGATTTTCATTTCATTTTTTTCTTTAGCTTATGACATTTTTGAAAAAGGATTTTGTTGTTAATTTTAAATGCAACAATAATAAAATACATTCAGAACAAGTGTAAAACATTAAAGTAAGTAACTATTAGCTAAAAGATTGAACTACTTCTTGTGTAAAGTTGGTATTAACCGTTAGAACAAGATTAAAAATGGTTTCAATTTTTCAAGAAGATTAATAGGCTGACACATGTATGTATGCACGTGGACAAAATACATACACAGAGTGTTCTTTGTTAATTTAAGGTTTATTTAAAGGTTTGTTTAGTTATACAAGGAATGAACATTTTTTTATATATAAATACTAATTCTTTGAAACCATTGCCTTTTCCCTGTTTCTTTTACAGGTATTGTACTCCAAGACATTTAGATTTTGAAGATTTAGAACGTAAATACTGGAAAAATTTAACTTTTGTGGCACCAATCTATGGAGCAGATATTAATGGAAGCATATATAACAAAGTAGGCACATTATTTGTATCCTCCTAAGCTACCTGTCTGATGTTATATTATTTTCACTACAAATAAGAAACATAAATTGAATGTAGCTATGGTCCATTTCTTTTGAATTCAGATATATTTTATGAAATGAGCTTACAGCCTGTATCCTGCGTTTGAATGTAAAATAGATCCTCACACATTTATGGTAAAAATGGTATTTAGCAATATCTGGCAAAATTAACGCTTTAATTGGGTCAGCCATTATTGTGTTTTCTCTGAAAGGAATAAGCTAAATATCATTTCCTTATGATTTCGTATTTCAGTAAGCATCTACATGTTGCATAAGTGGCAGATGTCTCTAAAATATTTTCCTTGTGCCTTCAAGCCATGATTCCTGGTGATTTTATGGACAATTCCATGCCATTTTGTTAGGTAGCATAATTATGAGAAAATTGGGTTAAAAGATTGACAGAAGAAAGTAATGAGAAAAAAAAAAGAATAATGGAAGATACTAGATTATTAGCAAGTCTTTATGGATGTCTCATCAGAAATGTGACACTTCTCAGGTAAATGTAGCCATGTGGAAACTGAAAAAGAGCAGATTGATAGAATAAATACCTAGTTCCTTCTCAGAGTAACAAAGTAAATTCTGACACCTGTGCCTTTCCAGATATTCTAATCTGAAAAGCACTTTGGACTGGTTATTTCTTTATCAGCCACCAGATGGTAGCCTTGCACAAGGATAGATATCATTAGTATTATGTGCTGTTAGCTGAAATTTCTTCTAAATTTAGAATCATGATCTCCCCTATTTATTTACATTAGGGATTTCCATATATTCAGCAATGATGGATGAAATACAAGCTGTTTAGAAATGAGGCAATGGAAGGAAGAGTAGGAAAGGAAATAGTTCATGGTGAGTTCATATAACTCATATGAAACCATATGTGAATTGTTTTATCAAGAGTACAAGCAATTCAGGTATCCAAATGGAAGTTACTTATTTTCTATAATAAATGAAGACTGTTATTTTATGAAGCTTCCATTTAAAAATGTGGCCACAATATATGTATTTCAGTATTATTTAGTGTTTAGGCTTTTGAATTATGTAGGGCAAATGGCAACTTCTGAAATTATTAATTAATTATACAATTAATTATTAATTAAATAAACTCGTAATTAAAATGGTTGTGGTTCAACAAGTTATTTAAAACAATATCTTTGTTTTACATTTTTGTTTAATAGACATTGAAAACATTGGGAAGGACTGTAGCGCAGAGATTTATCATATACATTCTATGCAAAACATCATTTCAATCCATGACATCTCTAATTGGGTTCAGTAGAACTGAATAGATCAGTCAGTGGTTTGATTTGTCATATGATGACAAATTATGATGTTTTCAACTTGATTGTGCTTTTCTTCTAACATAAAACTACCTTGCCAGTAAAGCAGAGGTTCAAGAGAGTCTTCCATATGGTTTAATGTTAATCAATACCTTAGCTGACCCATTTTCAAATGTATCTGTATAAAAGAAAGACCAGCTACTAGACACAAGATAGCATTTAACATACAACTGGAGACATAAAAGATAGCTCTTACATTGGATAAGCAGGAAGATACTTCTGAAAGGGAGATAGGGGCTTGGGTAGATATTCTGGAGGCCTGGCAGCATAGGAGGATAGAGATGGAAGAAATGTTCAGATGAATAGTGAAGATACAGATGTAGAAAGAGACAAGGATCCAAGAGGATTATGCGATACAAGCTAAAAACCAAATAAGAATTGAAGTATTAAAATGGACAAGAGATGATGGATAGAAAGGCAATATTTTTTCCCCAAATATAATGATGGCCTGATTAAAAACTGGAATTGAGATAGAAATAAGAATACACACTTTTATATAAAGTAATAGTTAAATTGAAACATTAAAGGTTGAAAGATGGTATTATGTATGTTTAAATAATATGATGATTGGCATTAGAATGGCGCAGTGAAACATTGAATAATTAAATAATGAAGGACTGTATCTTAATATAAACATGTATTAACACTAGGTTTAGTAATGTTGGCCTGCCTATAGCTAGAGTAGGGGTAGTAATAAGAAATAGGGGAAATATTATCACACATATTTTTATATAATAGAATAAAAGCAATAACTAGATGGAAAGGTTAGAGGTTGAAAGATGGCATTACTATGTAAGCTCAAATAAAATTGTGATTGGCATTAAAATGGAACACTGAAATATTGAATAACTACTTTAAAACAAACATCTATACTAATACTAGGATTATATAAGTTTGACTAATGTAACAAATATTATTAATATTATTATTGCCACTTGTATCAAAATGAATGATACCCAGATGCCACACTGTTCGTATGTTGATGTTGATGATGTATATTTTAAAAATAAAAATCAAAAAAATGGGTGGTGTGGGGAAGATAGTTCTTACAAATTTCTTCTGGATTTCTTCTGAAGGCACACATACATACAAAGTTGTGTGCCATAAGACTTGGGTTTAAAGAATTTTATTGCTGAAGTTATTATTGCTGCAGCTAGCAAATAGGATTGTATCATTGGACGTCTTTTATTTGCTTTTTCCATATTAGGGAAGATTACAAAATGGCTCCTAAATATTTAAAGTGTATTTATTCAGTACTAATATTCTTTACTTCCAAATATGCTTTCAATTACTACATATTTTAGTAAACGTGACAACTTTAGTTTTGGCATCATTAATGCCCCTGGGTTGTTTTTTCCCCTTGCTGCAGTTTGTTGTTAGTGCCTGCAGATTCAACTTTAGGCCCAGTTGGGTCTAATATAAATATTTTTTAATTGGGAAAAAAATTTGACAGTGTGAGTGACTGATCTCTGTTGTTCTTTCTTTGCCCCTGATTTCTAGAATTGTATGGATAAAGACACCATACAAACATTTTTGTTTTAAAGCTTGTGTTCTTGCCTAGTTTTTGCAGTTACGTATGCATTTAGGAGTTGACTTCAAAAAGAACATTAAACAGCTTGAATAACCTCTACTTCTAATGCAAGGGCAGCATTTTATTAGAAGCTTATGGTATGTGGCCTAATCATAAATGCAAATAATAAAACATACATATTTTATCTTCCTTTTACTTTCCTATAATTGCAATAGTATACAATGTCCACTACACTTCATGATGCTACAACTGTGCAGCTTATCCTGTGCAGTACTCATTACTAGATAGTCATAGATTAGCAATTGCTTGTAGAAAATATGAGTATTTTGGCCATAAAAGGAGTGTCAATAATTTATATAGGAACTATTGCTACTCTATATCTAGTATGACTGACAATTTAAATGAGGCCTTCTTTAAATAACAAGTGATATAACTTTGGAAATATATATTTACATTGTTTTTATTAAATGCATTTTTATGCATTATACACTCAAAAATAATTCTTGATTGCTTTACATATGAAGACTAAAATATTAATATGTTCCAATGTGCTGGTTTACAATGTTAATAGTTAACACAGAGGAAAAAAGAGGTCAGAAAAATAATTAATATATTAATTATTCAAAGAAAATGCTTATAATAAAAAGCTGAAATGGAAACATTTCAGACAGAATTGTTGCCTTGTCTTTTAATAGAGATGGCAAAATGATTTTGCTTTCTTGCTCCCCCTTTGCTGCAAGTGAACTTTCCAATTTTGGTATGGAAACTACTTTGAGTGTTTGATGAATGATAAACAAACACGCAAAATATTATGAAATATATTGTTAAGGCAAAAAAATAAAAACAATCTTGACTATGTTATTAGAATTATATATATATTTTTATGGAGTGGCTGTGACATTTTGGCTCTCTATTAACGTGCATTTTATACCATTGACCAAAGATTATTTAGCTCACAAATTACTTGTGGTTTATTGTGTATTCTAACTGGAAAAAGCTGGAATCATTCGAATCAGAAGAGGAGAATAAGTGGCATTATATACAACATTTGTCGTGAGCAACTAATTAACTCATCAAGAATTGTTTTCACTATTGAGGATTTCCTCAGAAATTATGTTCCATGAAATCTTTATCTAAAAGCCAGTAATTACTTTCAAGTCAGGCACAAGTTGTTCAGCCTTTATATCTTATGTTCTTGGATGTCTTCACTTGGCTCAAATATAGTTACCAGCTATGGGCTACACAAATCTGGGTTGCCACTAGATGGCAGCAATGACAAATATATATTTCTATGCAAGCCTTCCATGTAGTGTTTTCAGGTTAATTTAAAATATTCAATTTCTTCTGCTTAACCTTCATTTTTGCCTCCATTTCTCTATTTGATCAGATCAATAGCCTTGCTAACCAGAGAGGTGTTTGGGGGGAAGTTTTATCCCCTATAATAAGGAACTGTGATTTAGTATAAAACACATTATGACTTCCTGTTAATTTTGAATCCATTTTGATGCCTTTCAATAACATTGGTATTTTATTGTTTCAAATCTTGGAATAATTGTGGTGTGGGGATATTTCTTTCATATACATATGCTTATCAAATGGTTTGGGATACTAGTGACCCGGCATGTAAATTGTAATTGTCATTAGATTCATTATTTACAAAACTATTTTTAGCCATGTTTTGAATTGTTCCCATAAGCATTTGATTCATTTGACCTCTTGGTGAATTTAATGTATTGGGCAATGATTTAGTGCAAATGTTCCCAAACTTTCTTGGTTCACGGTGCTTTTAGTATTTCAATATCTTTTTCATGCTACCCAAGTCAAAACAATGAATTATCTTGAGCTAACAGTTTATGTGGCCTAGGAACTGTGCTTTTAATAGAAGAATTATTGTTAACACTTTAAATAATAATTACAGTTTTTCAGGAGCTATATTATTTTAAAAATTCATTTCAATTCACCTTTTGCCCCTAACCTAGAAATCACCATTCAGGTTTATATCCTAAGAAAATCAATTGACAAGTTAGATACAGCTGCCTTTTTCCAAAAGGAGAGTAGATCTCCAAAGTGATACATGAGCATTGTTATTTTGTGCTTGATTTATATTTGATTTATTGTTCATATCTGCTTTTCAGGATGTAAATGAATGGAATATTGCTCATCTCAATACCATATTGGATATTGTAGAAGAAGATTGTGGAATCTCAATTGAGGGAGTCAACACTCCATATCTGTATTTTGGAATGTGGAAAACAACATTTGCATGGCACACTGAAGACATGGATCTCTACAGTATTAATTATCTTCACTTTGGTGAACCAAAATCCTGGTAAGTTAACTCTTTTATGAGTATTGTGGGGAGGGGAGGAGAGAGAGAGTTTCTTAGTTTTGGAAGATTAAAAAATATGAAGAGCTGCAATGTTAAGTCTATGGCTAAAAGTAAATACGGAAACATCTTGTCAGCAATTTGTAATTCAACTAAAGTCTCAGATTTGTGAGGAAAGAAGTGTACTTAACTTTCAAATATCATTTAAAAAAATTATACTGCATGAATAAAGTTTCCAGTGTTGTCTCTGGCAAGAAAGATAATAATTATAGTATACATTACAGAATTATTGAATACAGTAAGAAAAATGTTGCAATTGCAATAGCACTTAGACTTGCCGTATATACTCGAGTATAAGCCGAGTTTTTCAGCACATTTTTTGTGCTGAAAAAAAACCCCTCGGCTTATACTCGAGTCAGATTCCCCTCTGAAAAAAAAATGGTGTGGAGCTCCGAAGTTGGGCAGCCACTTCCCTGCTTCCCTGTTTCCTTTGCAACTTTTAAGCATGGGGGTAATCGGAAGCAGAAAAGTTCTTGCTTGAGGATATATTATTTTTTCGTTTTTAACTGTTTTTTTGGGGGGGAAGACCCACCGCCATGTGAGAATGCTCAGACACGAAATCTATCCGACCGAAAATAAGTGTGTGTGTGTGTGTGGGGGATTTTAACAGAGGGAAGATGTAGGGAGAAGGCAAAAGCGACGGAAGATCCTTCAGGGGAAACTGAGGGGGAGACTCACCCTTGGTCCAGATGAGCCCCCTTCCCCTTTCTCTAGGCTGAGAAAACAACGCGAGCCGAGGTTGCTTTGGCTCCACTCAGCTTCATTTCCTCAGCTCCAGCTGCTTTCAGTCCACTCGGGAGGAAGTGGTGGTGGCGGCTCGCGTTGTTTTCTGAGCTCTAGGCTGAAAAAACAATGCGAGCTGAGGTCGCTCCACTCAGCTTCGTTTCCTCAGCTCCAGCTGTTTTCAGTCCACTCGGGAGGAGGGGGAGGAGGAGGTGGTGGTGGCGGCTCGCGTTGTTTTCTGATAGTGAGATCATTTCCCAAATTAATTGATTCACTAACCCAAAAGAAGAAGATGTTGATGACAGTGGGAGGCAGTAGTCACTCTCTCCCTTGCAAGAAAAAAGCATGAGCCGTTTTATGATCTCTCCCTCTCTCTCTCTCTCTCTCCCCGTAATACAGTCAAGCCCTTTCCAGCACGCGGGATCCGCCCCCGCCGTTTTGCACCTTGCAAATGCAAAACCCCCAGGATTTTGCATTTGCAAGGTGCAAAGTGGTGAAGGCAGATCGCGCGTGCTGGAAAGGGCTTGACTGTATTACGGGGAGAGCGAGAGAGAGGGAGAGATCATAAGAACGGCTCTTGCTTTTTTCTTGCAAGGGAGAGAGTGACTCCTGCCTCCCACTGTCATCATCATCATCTTTTGGGTTAGTGAATCAATTAAACCTTTCATGATAGTGAGATCGTTTCCCAAATTTCCCTTAAATCAGGGAAGAAATCAGAAACAAACCTTTGGACTGAGAATAAGCCTGTTCCTATGATGCCATTTTTGTTCACTGCAGTGTGAAAAGTGTGAAAAAACACACTTCTTTTTCTTCATCTTCTTGTTCCCTATTTACTGGTCTCTTTCAAAGAGGAAATTGTGAACATCAAACTTATTCTCAACTGTCCTAGTGAAAGTTTTTATTGGTATCTATTTTTATTTTTGAAATTTACCAGTAGCTGCTGCATTTCCCACCCTTGGCTTATACTCGAGTCAATAAGTTTTCCCAGTTTTTTGTGGTTAAATTAGGTGCCTCGGCTTATATTTGGGTCGACTTATACTTGAGTATATACGGTATATACTGCTTCACAGTGCTTTAGGCAGTTTACAGAATCAGCATATTGCCCCCAACAATCTTGTTCATTGTTTTACCCACCTTGGAAGGCTGGAAGGCTGCAATATAAGGAACATGTTATTTTCAGAGTCAAGACATATTACTTGTTCAAAAATCTTTATTCTATAATACTTCAAAGATTTAGGTTAGAGTGATGGGGAAAAATGGACAAAGGAAAATAGAAGTGAAGTAATGTTACGCAAAATGCAGAAAAGGAATAAGCAATAGTAAGTCAAAGGTATCGAGGCATGAGAAAAAGATAAGAAATCATATCAAAATTTAATTACACAAATCACCCGTAATACCAATCTATACCATCCTGTCTTTGCAAATCATCCATGCTTCCATCACACCTACAAGCTTAGTCCATCTGGCTTTCTTACCTAAAGTGGGACAAGAATTCATAGTCTCATGGCTTCTAGTCTGGTGCCTTAACCACGAAACCAAACTCTCTCTCTATATCATCCCAAATTATTTTATAATTTAGATTTTGATTAACTACGCTGAAAGCTTGTTTATTGTATTTGCATAGATATTGTTCAGCTTTTTCTCCTATCTCTTTTGATTTTGTGAAGATTTCATCTCTGTCTTCTCCGTGGTTGAATGGTCTGTAATACACACCCATACTACTGTCATTATTGTTTTCCCTTTGATGTTTACCAAATGCTTTCAGGACTGTTTTGATCCTTGGAATCATGAATTTGTGATGTAGGTTCAGTCACTGCAATCTCCCTCCTTTCATATCTTTTTAAAAAAACAATGTATATGTAGTAAATCATACTTTAGTATAAGATATGAACTTATATCATACTTTAGTATAAGATAAAATCATACTTTAGTGTAAGATATGAACTATAGGATAGTTGGTAAGTGATACCAACCAGTTAGGCTCCTGATCCAGTCATAGAAAGATGGACCAATCTACTGAATATTCTGTGATTTCAGCAAGTCTATTTATTCATATTAATTACAATCCAATTAAAAAATACAGCACATCATTAATACATACATAATATATATGGTATATTTATTTATTAATTAATCAAATTTATACAACTGCCCAGCACACCAAGGTGACTCTGGGTGGTGCACAGAATAGATTAAAAAAATATCGAAAACAGCAAAAACAATCTATATAATAATAAATATGTAGTAACAATATCCTAAAAGAAACCCAAATACAATTAAAGTGAAGGATAAAAAATAGGTCCCTCAACAATGGAGCCATGTAGTTGAGTCTTTGTTTTATGGGACCCCAGGCCTGATCATGTGATATAAATATTTTGTTTTATACATATAAAGTAAATCTAATAAAGTTAATGTTTCATTAAAGGGACCAAACAGTTTCTATAAGCTAAGACTATCAATAAAAATTTGCTGCTGCCTTCAAGATACTTGACTAATACAATATCTCAGTCTTATCATCCTGAGAGGAGTTTATAAAACTAACGAGTGTACTCTGATCCCCAATGTGTATATAGTGAGCACTTTAAAATTATGTATAAAACAGACATATTGGAGCAAATGCATACAGATACTCTTCAACTTACAACTGTTCATTTAGTGACCATTCAAAGTTACAGCAGCATTGAAAAAAAGTGACTTATGACCATTTTCCACAGTTGCAGCATCTCCTTGGTCACATGATCAAAATTCAAATGATTGACAACTAGTTCATATTTAACAACAGGGGTTTTCTAATTTCAAAACATGAAATGATGAGAAGCTCCTTTTAGATAAGTGTCATAAGCCTTTTAGCATTTTGATTAACATCTGGAATTGGACTGAAAGATAAACAAATGTTATTTAGTCTCTTACAATCGAACTAATTCAATTTATTTTGTTTTAAGTTTTACATAAACTACAATTTGCCAGCATTTCCAAGGTATGGAATGCCTTATAATATTTCAACCAGGAAGTTATAAGAACCTGAATTATTGTTAGGAGGTGAACTAGTCAGCAAAGTAGTACTAGAAATAACATTCTGATTTTTCCCCTCAAATCATTCATAGCGTTTCTGTTTTGTTGGACTTAAACTCCAGTTCATTAACTCTCACACAATTGTTGCTTCAGGCTGTTCCTGATTCTGTATATCTTTATCTGCTTCTTATAGGGGATGAAAGAGATTATTAGCATAAAATGGCATTTCACCCCCTTGTCATCTAGATAGTAAATGTAGATAGAATACAAGGGAGAACTCTTAAAGGCATCAGGCTAGAAACCAGAAGACTGTTTTCTAATTTTGCTTCTACTTTTGCTTTAAGCATAAAACCAACTGGGTAATAATGGGCTAGTCACAAATTCTCAACCCTAGGAAGTGGCAAACCAATTCAGAAATCCTATCAGCAAATCTGCAAGTGTCCAGACAGTAGCCAAAACTAATTTGAAGGCATAAATATAATACATATAATACAATGCAAATTTGTTTAAAAAAAACCTTTTCCATGCATGTGTTTGTACACTTGCTCTTGTACTTCGCATGTAATTTTTACTTTATTTACTTGGCGTGTAATTTTTTTACTTATTGGTAAACTATTTTTCAATAATAAAAGTATGAATATCAAATTTTTTTTAGTTGACAGATAACTTGAGTTTCTCCCCTATCTTTTCTGCTTGTTACCAACATATACTAATTTCTACATGTGATGGAACATGCATTTTTAATTAACGAAAAATACTTTCTTGAAAGTAAAAATGAAACTGTCTGTAAATATACACTCAGAAATAGCATAATCTTACACAAGATGAGATACAAACTGGAAATTGACAAAAATGCAACCTAGTTACAAGCACATATATATTTGGACCAAAAAAATCCTCATAAGAATTGCATAAAATATTTAGCATCCTGTTTGTAGGATTTTCTAAAACGCTTCATAACAATAAACCAATTTTAAACATAGTGCAATTTTAAATGAAACTATATACACATACACATGTGTATACACACACACACACACAAAATATTCTGTCCGTACATTTTATTGGCCTACACATGAATTCCTAACAGTTTGGGGCATGGGTATTTGAGAAATATCCATTCTGGACACCAGTTGCAGTTCTTTACCACTTGAACTATGTTAAATGAGCAAAGCCTTTTCAGAAATGGTGCTTAAGTTAGGCAACTTCTTGATGTTTGTTCTGCCACTGCATTATTGTCTATTTTTAGCATCCTTGTGATAGAATCTGATGAAGTAAGTTTTATTTACTTGGCATTTGCTTTTATATTAGTTTTTTTGTTCAGATTTCATTTGATTATTTTATAGCTGTAATTCAAATAAATAAATATGTAAAAAAAAATCTCTTGCAATTAGCATTTGAAATTTATTTTAGAAAGAGGAATGTCATTAAAGTATTAAACTAAATATTTTTGTGTTCTGTCATATATAGTCTATAGAGTATTTTAAAAAAATCAAAAAGGTTAACTGTATTTCTAATCTGTATTTTCTCCTTAAATAAATTTTAGGTATGCTATTCCTCCAGAGCATGGAAAGCGACTTGAACGACTTGCTCAAGGTAGATCTTTTTGATTTTAAAGAAACCTTTCATACTGAATATAAAAGGCAAGGCCTTGTGACTGCTGTTTTTTCACCTTGTCACACAAACATTTATGTGTAATTTTTGGGTAGAGGATGGAATTTTTAGTTTAATATGTTGGAATACTCTCATTTTGAATAAGTTAAAATTTTAGCAAGCTGTATTGTTTCAATTGAAGGTTTATAGCTTTTATTTCACATTGTTTTTTATCTTTCATTTTTGTTCTTTTGATAATTCTGTTTTGTTACTAATAGAATTTAGGAAAGAGATACATATGCAATTTTCCTCCTGGATCTCAACCACAAAGATGACAATAAATAAAAATAAAAACAAGCTTTTTTAAATTATAAAAATGTCATAACAGCCTCACAGCTACAATTTGCATAATCAGCAAAGGTTAATAAACTTGCAGACTGAATAGATTTTAAGCTTAATTACATATTTATATTAAAAATGTAGCCCAGAATTGCAGTAACTAAAAAAAAAAGCTGTGAGGTGCACCAAAGTTGGACCTGCTTAACAGATGCCTATTGAATTAATTTAATTTTCCTAAATAATTAAAATGCTAAAATAATGCAGTAAATGTGGTGAAGCATTGCAGGTTATCTAGGTCAGGCCAGTACTTGATATATAAAATTAAAGGAAACCTAGGATTTTTCCCCATTATCTTGTCTGCCGATCATAATTATCCCATTGCCTTTTATGCATGAATGCTTTCGTCTTTGGAATTCATGAATACTTGATTGACTATGGCACCTACAAATATTTTATCTAAAAGACCATTAGACTTACATCTAATAAATGCAGAAGTCTAATTTTGCTGTTTAGATTATTTTTCATTTATGTAGTTCTTTCCTTTTTGTACAGCAACAAATGTAATAAAATATCAAGTGAGCTGTTAGTGCTATTTTGAAATTAGACGTTTCTCGGTAATACTGCTGAATACTTAAGATATTACAGTAGTTTGCAAAATGCAAGGTAAAATAGAACAGATTTTACTTTTGATGACAAATCTAAATGGCAAATGACAAATATTATGAAGCTATATTGCAAAGCATATTTTAGAAGAGATTTCTGTTTAAAAATGTTCTGACAGAATCTATAATGATCAGAAAAATGATGGACAAACTTTACTGTTTTTAGATATATTTGAATATAGTTCTTTGTGCAGATCGTTTGTCTTTGAATTACGTTTTCTTCTTTGTTTGTATTCAAACTGTATATTGGAAATAAAAATAAATACACACAATTTCCCTATACATTACTGTAAATCAAAGGCCTTCAAACTTGGCAAGTTTAAGACTTGTGAACTTCAACTCCCAGAATTCCTGAGTTAACATGACTGGAGGAGGAATTCTGGGAGTTGAAGTCCACAAGTCTTAAAGCTGCCACGTTTGATGACCCTTGCTTAAGATAGTGTCTTGTCAAAGTATGGGTCAAAAGTAAGCCACAATCCTTAGGGGCATATAAGAAAATAAAACTTTTAAGGGAGTGCTTCTGAAGCAGGCTTATCCTTTGGTATAAAAGTATGTAGAACGCAAAGCACTGAAACGTTTTTAGACCAGTGATATTGAACCTATGTGTGTCAAAAGTGACACCCCATGATTATTTTGGGTGCAATGGCAGTGTTCATAAACACCCATCAACTATTCTTTAAAGTACACCCTGTTCCCTTATGGTTTTTGGAGCTACAGAGGCTGCACAAGAATGTTTGTGGCCTGCACAGCCTCTGGAAGTTGCACAAGAATAGGGAGTATTTTCATATGAGTTTTGGAGGTTCAAGAGACCGTGGAAGAGCATTCTCTGAAGCTGCAACAAGAAAAAGGCCTCATGTGATCCAGAGCAGCTTTGGGTAGGCTGTAGGAGCTCTCAACAGAAAGGGAACGCCACCTGAAGATAAGTGTTGTGCGGAAGATCTGGGGAGCAGCTGCACCATTGCCCAAGATCCTGTGGCCCTGTGTCAAGTGCCCTATTAGGGTGATTTAGAAGGGTGGATGAGGGGAGACATAAAGGATTATTTCTCTTTTGTTCAAGGGGAAGGTGACATACCAGCAGAGTTAGGCATTTTCTAATTTGTTGATTATGCCAAGCGCAAAAAGTTCGCTATCACTGTTGTAAATTGTGAAGTCTAAATATTTTTTTCGGGGGTGGGGGGTGTATTATATTGTAGGTTAAACTTGACTTTTAGAGAAGGAATAATGATTCTTTGATGAGATAAGATTCTTTTGCAAACTTATTTATTTAAAATTCTGACCACCTGACTTGATTTTCATTCTCCAGGGGAAATTACTATAGAATGGAAGGAGGAGGGAGTTGTAAGGCTAGGGGAGTAAAGGAGGGATTTACAGGTAACAGTATCAAGGAAAATACTGTAATCATGGGTGAATGTGACAAAGACAATTTACTGCCTACCAGTGTTTTGCAAGTTGCAATATTTTAACAGTGGTTTAAGAGAACCTTTCCTATGTTTTTTAAAAATTTGATGAGTAAAAGTAATTCTCTACACTAAAGGAGAATGAGAAGAGAGGAAATAATAAAATCAATCAGATTTGCCATCCACTCTATTCAGAAATCAACACTGAATCAGTCATTGCCTTTATGTGACTTCTCTCTCAAGAATTAATAATAAAGATATTTCAGTGGTGACATTTTTAAAAAATATGAAAATGTGGTAATTGTGTCTGCAGGAACACTATTTATATTCTGATTATAATGCAGAAATAAGTAAGTTCATTGTTTTAATTAAAATAGCCTTTATTTCTTTTATTGCCAACGATACCATAAAATTATAATAACTAATATAATTTTATAGCCTTATCAGTTTCTAGCATGGTTGGTTATACTTGATACACAGAGTAAGAATTATTAAAAGCAAATATTACTTGTTATTTCTTGCCCAGCCCTAAACTCAATTAAATCATTAGTTTATTCATTCGGATGGCAGGAAATGTATAAACTTATTTATCAGGGGCTTATGAAATTTCAGATTTGGAAATTCCTACCCTAGTTTTAAGAACAATATAATTCTTATAGAGTACTTTAAGTCTATAAAGAAAATACTGTTACAATGATGTGAAATTTGATTGATAAGGCACATTTAGCAGATCTATAATACATCTTGAGAAAGGACCAATATTTTACTTTTCATAATTATTAATATCTGGCATGGTTTTTGAGACCCAAGAATGTATTGTGAGCTACTTTTGAGGATTTTATAATAGATACTAGAAGTTGTTTCATTTGGTATACTTTGTCAGTCCTATTTTACTCTACTGATATTAGAAAATTTGGGGCTAAACATATGTTTTATTGTATTAAATTATAAAGAGGCTACATAATGTGTTATGTTGCCAAGTTAACGCAATATAAACTTATGGCCACTGAAATCAATGAGCCCAAATCAGCACTGGATTGTTATCGTTGTTATGGTATTTTTTAAAAATGAGGCTTTACTAGGACTATTGTTTGCTATTCTGGAACACATCCATATGTCTGCTTATTGGCTTCACTGCCTAGGAATTGTCAGAATAAATTTTCAACATTTTCACACTGCAATTTCCATACTTTAGAATATATGTAGGTACTGCCCATTGCTTCCCATTATATATAGTACATTGAAATGTTCTGACTTTGTTAAAGCGTATGACTAAATACGTTCCTGACTCATTTTAGAAATGATTTTTTAATCTGTCATTCAATTTCTTTAATTTCCATTTTTGTTGTGATTTTTTTCCTAAAGAGTTTTCAGTTTGTTACTACCACTAATTTATTTCTGTCTCCTGTATTGCCTCTTTTAGAGATATTTTACTCAGTTTAATAGACTTCTTAGAATGGTATATTGCAAGGGAAATAGAAATCTGATATATCATGATATTATTTTTATTATGTTTAAATGATTACAACTGGGAGAAATGAAGTATATATTCTGAAGTCTATGGTTATTTATCTAAACTCTTTATCAATGGATCTGTCAAAAGTGGTGCAATATCAAACAAAAATTAGAAAAAAATTGTTACATAACGTTTTTGAATCCAAAAATTAAGGAAGTGCATAGAAAATTACCAGTAATTATTCCTCAATTTTAACAAAATTTGACATAGTAATTTACATTCAAAGACAGCAGAGAATCTGATCAAACTTCATTGGCTATGCTGTGACACCTCTTTTTTTATCTTAATTTATTGTTTCTTAGTGTGAGGTGGGGGCTTGAAAAACCACCAAAGATTCGATATTAATCCCAGGAAAACAGCTTTATTGTAGCATTTCTGCAGAAACGGGTTCCTGCCCTGGCAGGTGGGAGGAACCCAGAGCAAAGTTTGCATTCTATTTTATACCCTGACCTACCGCCCCATCCTAGGATGGCTTGGTTTACAATCTACCTATTGAATTTCAGTATACAATTCATCACCAAATATGGGACATCAGGAAGTTAGATGCTTCCTAACACGTAGTATTTTCCCAGATTTTCCCAGAGCACAACGTGTGATTGTTCAACGTTTCAAATTCTCCCTTTGCAGTAGAAATGTATCAACTGATAGTTTTGAGATTTGAGTCACAGCTATAAATACACAATGGATTTATTCATTTTCTCCCCTCACAATTCCCTCCTCTTCTGCTTACATTCTTGACTCAAACTCACGCAACAGATCCCCAGCCCCTTTCAGAGCCATTTCCTTCTGAAACATCATCAGAGGTTCTTCCTCCTGCTTCCCGGATCTTGAACCTAAAGTTTTCCCTAATCTTCCACACATTGCTATTACACCAGGGAAACACTGAACACAACAGCACAACATCACACAGCATATAATAATTAATATAATTCCCATGATTGTAGATCTCAACTAAGCAGTGCTGGGAAGCCAAGACCATAATGCCCCCCCACAAATCTGAAAATGAGGAATCACCTCTTTGTAATAATGGATTAGAACGAATGCGTTCCTCCATCGTTTGCACTGTTTTGGGTTGGAAATCATGGATATATATACACAGCAATGGGAATGAATCAAAGCACACACACACCCTTTTGCAGCTAATACAATGTCTAATGCATATCTATTTTGCAAAGCCACTTTTCTAACTTCAGAAAGTTCCGTGTTGAGCATTTTGATTGTTTTGATAGTATCATTAAACATGGCTACTGTAAAGTTATTCAGAATATGTAAATCTCTATAATTCATGGCTACTCCCAACAGTGCCAGCATTCCCTGTGCTATCTGTGTTTTCAACCTCCCCCCAGCGTTAGTCCTGAACTGATTTCTCTTTTGTTCTGAATCCGTCCCTGGGGTAAGGTATTCAATTTATATATTACTGGTATCACGTATCCCATGGTACAAATCCCACTCCAACGTGGTGGCATTTCTCTATACGCATGTTTCCCACACAACACCCACCTAAAAATTTTCATGGTGTACGTTTGATCCGAGTCCAATTGATTATATCTTCAAAATACATACACACCTGGTATTGGTCATGATTAAAATAACTCAATTGATGATGAGTGTTGGAATAACTGTGGTCACTACAAGATAAAGGCATATCAAAAGTTTTGTTGCATTTTTCCCAATCACCCAAATCCACTCCTTTGGATACATTTCTCTTGAAACACACATATGCTTTTTTCTCTCAAATGGACAAATACCTTCCCGGATAGGTTTCTTTTCATAGGAGCCTGTTCAAATTTATTTCCCTTTGGTCTCAAATCCTGTTGACTTAGTGGGATTGCATGTAATGTTAAACCCTCCCCTGTCTTCCCTGGCATGTGCATGCACATCCAGCAGTTAGTTATGTTCAATGCTTGTGATATCTTCTTCAAATCCTTCATGTATGTATTGTCTTCCCATAAATCTGTCCCCAAGTCTCCAGCTGGTCCAATATATGGAATCTGTCCTCCTGATGCAATCATTAGTACTATCATCAAGGTGGTTAGCTCAGTCCAGGGTCCAATCTTCTTCATCTTTTTAAGGTGAGCTTCAGCGGCTGACCGTCCACTGGAACTGCCCTCCACGTAGAATTTGGATCTGGTGCCTTCTTGACTCTGCTGTAATGCGTCCAGCCTCCTTCTCGAGTGCATACTGCAGATCCAGTTGTCAACAGCACCTGGTACGGGCCTTCCCAGCTAGGTTGCAGCTTCTCACTTTTCCAAGTCTTTATCAGGACCCAATCTCCAGTTTCATAGGGGTGTTGGCTTCCCGCAAGTGGTGGTCGTTGTGCCAACAATCCCTGTTTATGAAGAGAAAACAAAGACCTGGACAGTGTCTGCAAATATTTTCTCAGAAACAAATCTTTAGATTCAGGTATAGGATTTCCCAGTCTGGCCAGGTAGGGTCGCCCCATTAACATTTCAAAAGGGGAGATCCCTGTGTCTTTCCTTGGGCATGTTCTAATTCTAAGGAGTGCCAAGGATAAGTTCTTTGTCCATGGTAACCCATTTTCTAATTGTAATTTGGTCAAATGTCTCTTCAATTCCCCGTTCGCCCTTTCCACTTTCGCACTGCCAAGGGGTATGCAAATCCCATTTCACCCCAACAGCTCCCATCACAGATTGCAACACTTTTTGTGTAAAATGTGTCCCCCTGTCAGAATCAATAGCTTCCATCATCCCATATCATGGAATGATTTGTTCTAATAGGATCTTGGTTACTGTGGATGCTGTGGCTCTTCTAGTTGGATAGGCCTCTACCCATCCTGTCAATTGATCTTTAATCACCAATAAGTATTTCCAACAGATACTTTGGGCTAGTATCCACATCTTTGGGCTCCAAAAATGTGGTTTTACAGCCATCACCAATGCTTCCATTCCACAGTGTCTTTCCTCATGTACCTTCTCTAGAATTCCTCTCATAACATTCACGGGAACCACCCTCACCCCCTCTGAAGTTCTCCACCCATCCTCAGTTAATGTACACCCTTCTTTTTCCAAATCATCTTTCTCTTTTCCCTCAGGTTTCCAATCCTCATCCTCTTCCATTTCTAGCAAGGGATTTAATGCCATTAATCATTTCAAATTGTCACATAAATTCCTTCAGCCAAATCCAAGGCTCTCTTCAAAGCAACTGCAAATCCTGACTTCCTCTTTCCTTCTTTAACCCTGCTGGATTCAAATTCCTGTCTGTCCCAATCACTACATCAGAGCTGGTTCTCAAAATGGTCTCAAATTTGAGAATCCGCCCTCCTGTCATCCAAGTTGTTGCCAACTGACTTAGCACAGAAGTAACCTGGTGGGTGAATGCCCTACAAGCCCCCCCCTCAAAGGTTAACTTCCTGCTCTCTACCACCAACATAGCTGTAGCAGCCACAGCCTGCACACACACCGGCTATCCTCTCACCACCGGCTCCAGAGTTTTGCTCAGAAAAGCGATGGGCTGGTATTGCCCCCCCTTTTCTTCTGCGCCAACACTCCTAGTCCCGTTCTCTGAGCTGCTGATACATACAGATGAAATGGGAGCTTCAAATTGGGCAAAGCCAAAACCGGTGCAGATGACAATGCCTTCTTTAAATCCTCCCATCTCTCATCATCTCCTTCTAGCCATTCTATACTCTCTCCTTTCCCTACCAACTTCCTGTGCAGGAATTGGGCTAACACAGTGTCCACCCAAACTCTGCAATCCAAGAACTTTATTTCACCTTCTTTTCCACAAACTGGATCTTTTCCCTTGAAACTGTCAATCCCTGCTCCTTCAGCCAATTTAGCAAAGCTACCGATGTTGCTCTGACTTCTCCCTCTTTCTCTCCAGTCAGCAACAAATCATCCATATATTGAATCAACATAAAAGACACTAACTTTCCAAAGCCTGTCCAAATCTTTCACTCTCAGGATCATTCCATTCAAATGCAAACAGGTCTCAACTTCCCTCCTCAAGGGGGCATGCCCAGAAGGCATCCTTCAGATCAACCCCTCTCTCCCCCTTCTATTCATTGAATATTTTGGGGTCCAAAGCTTTGTCATCCCAGGCTGCATTTGAATCTTAATCGGCTGAATGTTCATTCGCCCTGCCTTCTCTCCTCCTGCCCAGACCTCATCCGAAATTGCCCTCTCATCTTCCACAGTCATCTTCCACATCCTTACTCCCTTCCCGGTATCCCACAGCTGGATACCAAACACAGGCAACAGATCTCTCCTAAGCAAATTCACTCCAGCAGCCTCAGTCACTACTTCATTCATTTCCAGTCTGATTTGTTCAAACACCCTCACATCCTGTGATTTTCCATTCACCCCACTACTTTTATCATTTTCCTTGATCTATGTGCACCCTTTTATCGGGACATACACCGGTGCCTATCAGGAACAACCGCTTGCGCCGGTGTCTATCAGGAACAACCGCTCCTGATGGTCAAGACCCACTGAAATGTTTACCAATGGCTCCCCGCAGGTCCTCTTAAAGGAGCCGGAACAACTCTAATCATACAATGCATAACTCCTCTCCTCCTGGTTGGTAGGACACTCGCGCGCAGTGTCCTTCCTTCCCACACCTAAAGCAGCTTCTGTCCATTCCAGGCTGTCTCATTCCCATCCCTCTGAAACCTCTTCCTCTGAAACTTCCTTGCATTCCACCTCGCCTTCTCTCACCCTGGTCTCCCATTGCTCCTTTTACACAATCCACATTTTTCTTCACCTCATTTTTAGCTGCAGCCTGCACAGCTGCAACCATCATCTGTGACTTCTGTCTGGTTTTTACAGTGTCTCTGTAGTTCTAACTGTTCGACCACCTCATGAGCATTCTCATGAAGTTTTGGAAGAGTCTTTTTCAATTCTCACAACTCGGCTGGTTTTATGGGGGCAGCCACAAAGACTGTCACCAGGTTGCCTGCAGCATTGATCCCATTAGGAACTTCCCTAAGAGGAAATGCATCCACTTCAGGTTTTTCTCTGAAGGGAAAATTTTGAACACTTCTCTTCTCAACTGTTCCACTTCTTTTCTCAGTCGCAGATAGGGAGGCGGCTGAGGAGGGGGTTGTGCCACCGGCAATGGTGGTGGTGCCATAGGAATGTTGGCGGGCGCGTTATTCAAATTAGGATTTGCGGGCGGCGGACTCTGCAGCCAATCGTCCATCTCAGTCTCATTGTCTTTTTGTTGAGACGGACCTTCAAATTTCACATGAAACCATACATCTATGTATGCAATTTGAGTGGTCATTTTGTGTTGGAGAATATAGTCTCTCAATTTGGTTATCCAATAGGTACTGGTTTCCCCCTCAGGACTCCAGTAATTTGGAAATTTAGGATCAATCAGAGGATATTTTGGCCATTGGTCTCGACAAAGATAAATCATGTTTTTCTTTTCGAGATGTCTGGTGAATTCCTTTAGATTCGGGGAGAACCTACTGCTGGAGTAGCTGTCCCAGGGGTGAATCTACCGGAATTGATTTCTGCCATTGTCAGATTTTCCCTGTCCCAGACAGGCTTCTTCCAGGCTCCCAGAGCCTCACTCTGCCTCTTTCCCATCTTCTACTCTTTCAGACTCCCAGAGTCTTGACTCACCAGTCCAGTCCTCCAGCAGACGCTGGATTCTCCCAGAGAGTTTAAGGACCCCTCTCTTTCAGACTCCTAGTCCTAGTCCTCCAGCAGACGCTGGATTCTCCCAGAGAGTTTAAGGACCCCTCTCTTTCAGCCTAGTCCTCCAGCAGACGCTGGATTCCCCCAGGGAGTTTAAGGACCTCTTCCCCCCCTTTTCTTTTTCTGCTGCAAATGAAAGGAACAAAGTTTTACCTGATCACTCCAGACCTCCGAGGTAGTGGATGTGTGGGTGTCCCCAACTCAGGCTTTCTCTTTTCGATAGTCCCAGACTATCAGCCGGCAAAACACTGTTTCCAAGGATCGTCTGGATTTCCAGTCGCCTCTGGAGCCGACCAGAATTCAGGGAGGAGGCACCTCTCAATGGGAGGTCGTGGCCACTACTCACCTAGTCCCCGGCTTCCGGAAGACCACCGTTGAGGCTCCTGGCTTGGCTCACCAAATTGTGGGGTGGGGGCTTGAAAAACCACCAAAGATTCGATATTAATCCCAGGAAAACAGCTTTATTGTAGCATTTCTGCAGAAACGGGTTCCTGCCCTGGCAGGTGGGAGGAACCCAGAGCAAAGTTTGCATTCTATTTTATACCCTGACCTACCGCCCCATCCTAGGATGGCTTGGTTTACAATCTACCTATTGAATTTCAGTATACAATTCATCACCAAATATGGGACATCAGGAAGTTAGATGCTTCCTGACACGTAGTATTTTCCCAGATTTTCCCAGAGCACAACATGTGATTGTTCAATGTTTCAAATTCTCCCTTTGCAGTAGAAATGTATCAACTGATAGTTTTGAGATTTGAGTCACAGCTATACAATACACAATGGATTTATTCATTTTCTCCCCTCACATTAGGAATATGCATTGTTGATCTAACTACAAATCCTGTGGAAAGAATAGCTCTATATTACTCAAATTCTCTTAAGCATATATACAGACATTTTATTCTACTTAAGAGTAATATTTTACTAAATGTCAAATTATATTATTGTATAGCGCCCAAAGTATCCTGCACATATTGTATTAAATTCTTACAATTATGCAGTTTTAAATCATACTTTTTCACATGGCATGCTAAGCTATACCCAAGCCAGTCATATAGCATGTGGAACCAAAAAATGGCTTGTTTTAATATGTGTGTGGCTTGTTTTAAAACTTAAGATATCATCTATAATTTTTCTTAATAATGGTTTTTAACAGATGAATTGGCACAGGAGATAATGTCTCTTGGTAAAAGTTTACTGTTCTTTATTTTTATGACCATATACAAGCTGCTATATCTCAAAACTAGGAAAAATAGCATAATCCTGTAAAATAAATCAACAGCACAAATGACTGAAATGATGGTTGGATTGTATATTGCACTGAACCACGATATATTCATCTGTATTTTGTTGAATAAACTAGATTGGATTCATTCACACATCATGTTAAGGCAAACTTTGAGAGTTAAATCTGCGGTATCTGCTATCCCGCATCAGATGGGCGCCTCATGAGAGGGAGCGAAGGAGGAAGAAACAGCAAGAGATGAGGTTTCTCGGGATGAGCGCGCCCCGAATGTCTTGGCACACGCTCTTTTATTATGCTTTTTCACAGGGGGGGTGAAATTTTTCAGAGCCCAAGTCAAACAGGATATTCAAGGTTTACAATAGCTCAGGTCAGTTAAGATACCAGGTTAAACAGGATGTGTGTGATTTACAACAGTTCAGGTCAGTTAGGATACCAGGTTAACAGGATGTGTGTGATTTATAACAGTTCAAGTCAGCTAGGATATCATTCTGTATTGACAGATGCTTATCTCCCCGTCTCTTATTCATGCCTGGCAAAGATCACTGAAGAGACAGAAGTCTAATGTTTACACGAGAATGATACATTATTGCAATGCTTGAATGATACATAGTTGCACTGATACATAGTTGCAATCACATGAATGATACATAGTTACAACATAAATCCAGGTTACATTATTTGGGCTAGAATTTGCTCTGCTCTAAAAAAAGTAACAAAAATATGAATTCATTTCCCAGTTACTCAGGTAGTTGCTTATGTACGTTCTTTTATTTTAATTTATGGGTGTCATTGAAATCACAATGCCGTAAAATTAGTTTTCTTCATTTTTGCTCTTGTTTGTGCATATTATATTGCTTAAACTGGATATGGCCATCCAGTTCACTCTGTGAAAAGGTCTCGGTATCCTTTTGGATGATGTAAACATCAGTCAAGGATTTGGTGGTCCTGGACATGAAACATACCATGTCATAAATAGTTTCACATTCCTTTGAACATTTTGAAGTCCCATTTTTGCAAAAAAAGCTGGAAAAACTTTTGGATCAATTCTAGGTCCAGCCTAGCATCTTGTAATTTAACATTTTGTTTCCAAGGAGCCTGAAGTTAATGTGTTTTGACACTTTTCAGAAATGTTCAGCTCCATCCAGTCGCCCTGACTCCACCCCAAATAAAGGGATTAAAAGGTTGTAAAGCGAAAAAAATTGGGAGAAGATGACAATTAGACGTCTCAATTATTTTTTAAACAAAAAAATCCAAAGAATTTACATAACATTATAAGTTGCATAGCAGAAATGTCTATCCAGTAATAGAAGAAAATAAATGCTACACAATACTATTAGCAGGACACTAATCTCACTATTTTCTGTACTAATATATATGAGGTGGCTGGATGGAGTCACTGAAGCAATAGGCGTGAGATTAAATGGACTCCAGAAGATGGTAGAGGAGAGGAAGGCCTGGAAGAACGTTGTCCATGAGGTCGCGATGAGTCGGACATGACTTCTCAACTAACAACAAGAATAAAATATTTCCATTGTATTATTTTGTCTCTTTTTTTCATCCAGGGTTTATGCCTCCTATCATATTTTATTTGTTACTGACCCAGGATTGATTTTAACCATATACTTACATTCACATGTAACTCATGTAATAATATAGCCATCTAATTGCTCAATATTTCATAGGTAGTACCCTGTGCTTAAAGTATTTTACTAGTACTATTTTTACTAAATAATTGATCACTTTGGTTTTATTATTTGGGCTCTATTTCTGTATTCATTTCATTGTGGTAAATTGCTATATCAATTTTATCCACGTTTTAAAACATTCTAGATTTTAGGCGTTTTGCTTCTCCACCCCCCCGCCCCCCAATAATTATTTCTCTTACAGTGCTATGACTTTTTGTGTTCTGTTCTTTTAAGAAATTTAGGAAGCTTAATTTGCTGGTCAGCTACTGTAATAAAGAGTATTCACTAATTGAGCACTTGGAGTAAAAATCCAAGTTATAAATATATCTAATTTCACTTCATTTAATTGTATTTTGCATTGAAATAAATAATTTGCACCTCATATAAATAATCACATGTTGCTCAGCTAATAATCAATATTGCACGAATAACAAAAATACTTCAGTTTTCTCTTTTATTTTCTTGACATTTAGGTATAACACTCCATGCATATATTAAGACCCAATTATATTCATGTCCGCTTATTATAATCAATCCTTGATAATTAAGATCTAAAATGAACTTAAATGCAGGATCTAAAAATGAGATTTTTTCATAGTTTTTAATTGGCTGTATTCCTGAGACTGAAGACAGAAAAATGACTTCTGTCTCTTGTGTCTTCTGTGCTCTCTGACCATATTTGTTCACAGAATGAAAATTATAAAATACCGCCCACCTACTAAGACATATCAAGCATATTGTATTTTCATATGTATAATGTTGGAGATTATGGCATTTGTGCAAAAAATGATATTGGTGTTACAAGTATAATTTAAAATATTCACAGAAGATTGGCTTTCAAAGCATGTATCTTGTATTGTATCTCCCTTCCTGCTGGGATGATATAGGATATAATTTTCCAGGGTCATTGTAAATATACATTCTAAACTGATGTGCTGGGCTTAATATTCTGTGCATTACCTTACTTCAGTGGTTTTCCAATTTAAATTAACTTATGACCAGTCACCACATTTGTTCAGGCCCTGATTACAAATCCATAAAGAAGGTGATTTAAATAGTCTCTTCTTTCTTCATTGATTTTAATTTAAAATTTAATTTATTTAATGCAGCACAAACCTCTAGATTTTAAAAGTGTGATGATGAGTTCATTTCAAGTTTATGGCTAGCAGATAGGTTTTTGTTATTCCTGCTGTTGAATTTATCAGTCTTCAGTATCAACTTTCCTAAAACATCGCACTATATAGGTTGGCATTTACTAGGTAATGAAATAAGGTTTGATGCATTTCATATGAAATTCTTACAATTAGTACTTGGCTTTATTAAATGCTGATATTTTGACCATTCCTGCCTCTATTTATGTGTCAGAACTATAAGTATTATGAATTCGTCTCATAGATCAGAATACATCATGTGGGACTTTATAAAAAGCTCCAGCTTTTGATTTATTACATTGTGAAATGAGGTAAAATAGAAATATCTATGGACAAAATGCAGCTGTCTACAATATGGAGGTTTTTGTGTTTGTGGTTGAACATGTGAAAGTTTCCATATAATCTCAAATCTTGTAATATAGAGTTTGGTAAAATAGAAGTGAGTGCCTAACAATGCATAGAGTCACGGATTCACTTCTTGCTAGCAGGCCCACATTTCACATAATATTCTTGGCTGAAGTATTTTGTAACTTCTGGGAAAATGTGGAGGCCAAAGAAGATAGAACAAATGTTCTATCTACAACATTCTTTATCAGGAGTTTCAGCTGTGCTATTAATAAATGATCAACGTGCCTCTTATTTCAGTATTTATTTAACAAATGGCGTGTGCTTTGGAATCATATTACTAACCTCTTAGATATCGATTATTAAATATTTTGAAGTCTTTAGGATAGTGGATTGGCAAGCAATATTTTGATAAATAAATAAAAGGGTTTATTAAATTAATGCATTCTAAAGGGTAAATATTAGCTGCTAACCAATCCAAATGTGGATTGATACAAGATCAGGTTCACTCTATGTATTTTAGATAAATTGTATTTATACTAGGCTGGAATAATAATAAAGGCAAATTTTGTGTCAGAACACTTTTTCTTTTTTTTTGTTTGGAAAATATTAACCAGTTTTGTAATATAATTTTGCAATTATTCTGAGACATTTGGTTCTTGTAATTGAAAATTCTATAAAGAAAATTGATTGAAAAAGGCAAGAAAAATGCTTTTGGAAAGTATAGGAATTTTTATAAAGTAAGAAATTGTTTCATGGGTTTTATGCAAGCTTTCTCCAGAAGGAAAATATCCATTATTTACGTAAGGCAACTATATCACAAATATCTTATTTCTCTGAGGAAGGTTCCCATTAAAATATGTTGGGCAATTTTACATTTTATTAGTTGCATAAGTTATTCAGTAATGCATTGAGGCTTGCCAATGTTTTTGTGTTTAAATAATAGTGTTATTCCCATTTTATTACTTTCAATAGATAAAATTTTCAACACAATTTGTAAGTTCCTTTTTAGTAAGGTTCTCAAAGAATCCACTGTTTTTGTAGAAAGAGTTGCCATTGTATGATCACAATCTGTATGACAAATTTCATTAGTTTGATTTCTTGAAAGTTAGGTATAAGACTTGCCGTTCTGTAGAAAGAAAATTTGAATTGCCCAAAGATGCAATTATAATTATAGTATTTTCAAATTATCTGGAAAAGCTATCAGTTTTACATGTCAACAACCATGATAATAAATTATTCAACAGTAATTGATACTGTAAAATCATTCCTGTGAGATTGATATGTATGTTAATATAATTGCTGGGGGAACTCTTTGAATGAAGGATTTAGTTTAAAAACACCATTGTTGATTATATGTGTTCTCTTTTGTTTGTCAGGCAGAATGCTGTTTTTGAGAAGAGTTATTGTTCTATATATGTTTGATTATAGATAAATTCAAATAATCTATTCACATTATACTGTTTATTAACTAAGTCTAATACAGTTCATTTATTTTTGTTTTACTAGGATTTTTCCCAAGCAGTTCTCAAGGATGTGATGCTTTTCTACGCCATAAGATGACATTAATATCTCCCTCAATATTGAAAAAATATGGAATTCCTTTTAATAAAGTGAGTTATTTATGATGTTTGGATCCTTATCTGTTAGATCAAATAATGCCTAAGAAATTACATTTATCCTTACACAAATTCAATTTTAAACAAACATATCTTGATGAACAAATTATGATGTGCGTATACCGTATTTTTCACTCCATAGGTTTAGAGGAGGAAAACAAAACAAAAAAAATTGGAGCAGCAATGTAGTGAGGACAGGAGGCAGAGCCTGAGAGGAGCACAGATAGGTGTCCTCTCATGTGCCAGCTCTCTGCCTATTGACTCCTGCACTGTGGGAAGGAGACAGAAGAAGTGGGCAGTGAGAAAGAGAGGTGGGGTTTGGCACTGTCAAAGGATCCTGTCGTTGCGGCCCAGCTGCCGTTCACCAAAGGACCACAAAGGATTTTTTTTTTTTGGGGGGGAGTATGTTTTATGGAGTGAAAAATACAGTATTTATTAAGGGTGAGGAAGGCATGAAATAAAACTTTATTTATTGAAAACACATACTCCCTCCCTTTTTCTGGATTTTCATCCTACAAAATTTTTAGATTTGCAGTCTTTTCATGAAAATTCCAATGTAAGTTATATTTTATATTTTGTTCAAATAATTCAGAGCAATGTATGTGGTTCTCTTATTTTAGTAGGAATAGATGTGTCAGTGTAATTGTATGGAACCAGAACAAACATTTCAAAGACAGTTATGGGTAACCTAATTGTCTTAAAATTGGGAATCTTGTTATAGAAATCTTCAAATCTTAAACTGCTTTGGGGTGGAAGTAGATATTGGTTGACGAGAATGTAATGGATTTTGCTTTTAATTAGAGCCTTTCACCTGTGCAGACAGATGCAAACTAACTGGGTTTGGTGGTTCACTATGATCAGTTTGCAAAGCTTTTTGCAGACAAATCACTCATATCTATTTTTATTTAAATACTCATTTGAATATTTGTTAGATCAATAGTAGTAGATACATTTTTGACACCTGCTTGCCCACTTGAAATTATATATGTTTCAAATTATGCAGTCTGTAAACATGGATATGATTCTTGGCAATATAAGCCTAACTACATGTGTACTTAGATCATCTGGATAAGATATGCCCAAAGTTAGATTAGATTCAATTTTGTTTCTTTGGGCACGAAGAAAGTTGTGATCAATTCAGTAAATGGTTTATTTTGGGATCAATTCAGTGAATGGTCTACTTTGGCATTTTGGGTGTTGGCGGTTCTGCTGGATTTTGAGCATATTTTCATTATCACCAAACATGGCAAATCTCTCAATCTTTAGGAATTGGGTTTTAAAGGTATAGTTTTACCGGGGCTTTACTTCTTTTTGTTAGATTGTGCTCCAAGGATTGTGCTGAGGTATTTAATTAATTAATTTTATTTATTATTAAATTTATTTGCCACCTATCTCACCATGAGACTACTCTGGGCAGCTTATTTTATTATTTTCCATTCTATTTCTATAAGAAATCATTTGTAATTTAAGAGATTTGAAATCACCAGTGTGTGAATAACAGCCAACTCTTTCCTTCCTATCTCATTCTAAAGAAATTCTTGGGATCTTGAAGAAGGGATTTTATGGGGACTAGTAAACCGAAGATGAATTCTGATCATACAGATGTATTTTTCTTTGGTACATCTGATTTAGGAATTACCTTTGAATGAACTAACATTTCCTTTGAAAACTCCCTTTAGTAATTATTTTGGATGCAGATGTGAACCTGGAATTCCAACTGTCGTGTGACTAGGCATTACTTTGTGTAACTGAGATTGGTGGGCAATTATAGCCATTGTGGGAGAATGCAGATTTGGGCACTTTGACCCATTCAAGTGACTTTCAGACTGAGGCTAAGCAGCCATCTGTCTGGGATGCTTAATCTGGTTTCCTGCATTTATTCTTGATGACTTAAATTGATCCTTCCAATTCTTCCAGTTCTGTGATTCTAGATATGTCATGTATAGATTATTTCAGTGCACTTTTATTTAGAGCTCTTTGGAGACTTAAAAAAAAAAAAAAGAAAAATTAGTTCAGAATGCTATAGTCTGTTTGTTAATAGGAATTGTGTATGGAAAATACGTAACTATTTTGTTGAAACTGTTTCATGTCTTCCAATTTGTTTATGTCTGTACTGCAAATTGCTGGGGTTAATTTTCTTTATAGCTCCAAATGGTATAGAAATAGAATATTTGAAATATAACATTGTTCCATATGAAATTGTTTACCTGTTGGTAGCATTATCAGATCATTTTTTATATTGTAAGCTGTCTGTTTGTGATTATGATTTTCCATTATAGTGACTAGGAATTTAAATGAAATTTATATTTCCAGTTTGCCCCATCTCATTTCTTATCCATACATTTTGAGAAATTAGTGGGCCTTTCTTTTTAAAAGTGCCATCAATATATAAATGTATTACTGTTTTTATTGAATTGCTTCTATTGCACAATGTAATTTCTGTCTGCTGTTTTATGGTTTTATATTTATTGTTGTCAGGGTAGGCCAGGAATTCTCTACGAGTTGACAATTGTTCTGTAAGCCATTTGCATTCTTAGGTGGGATAGGAATGTTTTAAATAAGTGAACAATGATATTGCAGACAAATAGATCATTCCAGTCTTCTCCAGTAGCCATTTTAAATTGGAGATGTGGAAGTTGTAGTCCCAGGTGTTTGGCAGACATTGCACTTGGCTCTCTTAGGAACTCTTAGGTATTTATAATTGCTGTAGGAATGCTCAGATAAAGATGGAATATTAAAACATTTAATCTCCCATTTTTTTCAAAATACAATATAGATGTATAAATCTACAATATAGAAGTAAGATTGGGTGTCCTGTTAAAGGCAAACTCTAAGCAGCCTCTAAAACAGAGAGAAATCTCAATATAAAGGAATGAAAACAAATAAGAAAAATTAAACCTTTCCTTAAGTTTGAAAATAATATAATATAAAACCACTGCAAAAACATATTTTTTTTTTGTTTCATACCCTGCCATATAGTTTGTAGTGTTAGAGGGGTAGTTGAAAACATTTTAAAAAATGACTGTTTAATTGTAGAACAGCTGCAATTTTCTCACAAGAGTTATATGCCAGAAAACACAGAAAGGGAACCCCAAAGCAGCCAAGAATGTTATAAAAACAAAATGTGGGTTTCTTCCATGTAGGAACAAGAAATGAGCTGCAAGAGATTTGTTACTGTGTATGGGTGGGAAAAAGAAATGTTAAGATTTAAAACTGCAGCCCACTATAAACAGAACGCTCGATGGTTCAAATCTGCAGTGGCTATTGTTATTAGGGCTTCTTTTATCTATAGCAAAACAAATTATATATCCAGACTAAATCTGTTGCTCCTGTGAATGCATTTAAGTTTGTAAAGAAGGATTAATTGTTAAATTGAGGACAATGGTCTAATAGGTGTTATGTTTTGTAAAAAAAAACAGAGTGTTTAGCACAGTGGTTTTTAACCTGGGCGATGGAACAAAAAGGGGTGATGCGGGGCAAAGGAATGGAAAGGGGGCGATATGGAGGTGATGGAGCGAGAAGTTTTTGGGACACTTTTGAGACTTTTTTCGTACAGTGAACCGTCGTACAAAAAACATCAGATAGCTTGCTATTAGTGGATTGAACTGTGTTTTAAAATGTTCCTCCAGCTAGCTTCAGTACAGAACACTGTACATACCTGAATACGCATCACTCATCTTCATGTGCGTTGCGCAGCAGCCTCTATCACTCTACCCATTAAATTTGTCGCTCTGATTTTTTGTTGCTTTCCTTCTGTAAAAGTTTTCTTTGTGTATTTTAACCCTTATTACAGTGTGCATGAATATATTTTTCTCCCATGAGCTGTTCAGAGCATCCAGAAGTGGGAGGTGCTTCAGTCTCTTCTGGAAAGGCTGGGCTTAAAACTCCGGGACGCTCCTCCTCCTCCACAGGACACCTCCCCAGCGTCCTCCAGTTTTAGCTCAGCCTTCGTGGTAAGAGGCTGTTCACTCTCTGACTGGAATGGTTTTCTGATTCAGGTTTGCTCTTGGGTTATTTCGGCTTGTAAAAATCTTCCCCATTTAATTTGGCTTTTTTCAGGCTTGTGCCTCTATTAGGTTGCCTCGATCAGTTTAAAAACAGTTTCTTTGTAACTAGCGGAGCCTGCTACTCTGCCTCAGCAATTACCTTATCTAACTTTCCGATCGTCTTCTCTGCAATCGTAGCGGAGCGCTCGCAGCTGCGGCTCACTTCGCCTTGCCGTTTCATCAGACAGGAGCATTTAACTCGCAAGATAGAGTCTCAGCAGCAGTGGCTCGTTAGATTTCTCAGACATTAGCAGCGGAGATTCTGGCTTCCCGCCTTTTTCAACGGCTGGCTCAAGCTCGCGCCTAAATATCACAGGTGCCATTCCCCATTGGTTTCCCTTTTTGGGGACCGGGGCAGTACCTTCCCAGTTCGTTCTCCCTGGGTTTAGCTCTCCCGTGTCTGGCTGATGTTGGATAAGCAGGCTAGTCATAAAACAGGAATTTCCTTGCAATTGCCTTTGGATCATTTCTTTGGAGTGAAGCCGCAAGTGCCATTTTAAACAGTGGGACATTTTGTTTTGACAGGAAAGAATCCACCTTAGATCCTGTATAGCTGGTTTCCCTTGTTGGGGACCAGGGATCCCGAAAGTTCTTGCTTGGAGTGTTTGGGGGTTTCCCTTGTTGGGGACCCTTAGATACTGTTTACCATATGCACAGTTTTACATATAGATATAGGTATATGTATATGTATATGGGCGTGTATATATATATAGACTTACTCTCCTGGAGGAGCATTCTACTTTCAACCACAGGGGAAAGCATCACCCGAAAGTACAAATATGAATAACAATAATAATAATTTTTTAAAAAAATTAAATATTAAAGTCAGAGGCAAGAGAATCAGTCATCCATAATGGAAGGTGACAACACTTTCCGCTCCAAGACAAATAAGTCCTGAGATAAGCCAGTGGGCCCCAAAAAGGCCTCTAAAGCGGCGGATAAGGATGCCCGTAGACAGCACCTAGCTTTGGAAAGGCAATTGCAGAAATGAGCCAGGGAGGCAGACAAGATGGCTATGACAACAATCTGATCAGGACCCAAGTCCATTGTTGGGGCCTTTGGACTTATCTACCCAGCCCAGGCAGGCAGTTTCTGGACAACCTCCCATAGGCATATCTCTTCCAATGAGCACTGCCCAGCTAATCCCAGAGGCAACCTTCACCCATACTGTCGCCAGCCTAAGACAGGAGGAGGGATTACTGAGACTACCCCCATCGAAATGCGGCAATGGATGGAGATGGTGATTTAAAGGGGCTGGAGTTCAGCAATCCATCCGGATCAGACACTTCTTGGCTGCTTCGGATGCAGGATCCCTGTCCGCTCGATCCTTTGCGCATATGGGACAACATCAAACTCAGGTATTCCCCAATATTCCTAACATAACAGCCCAGGGGCTTTGGGAGGAGGTGGAATTTGAGGATCAGGATGTTCCCATGGAGGTGGGGTCGATCCATCAGATGGACTTGGGGTTGTCAGAGGCTGACCCACTAAAACGGGGAATGTCGGAAGATGAAGGCCTCATTCTGGTCCAACCTATCTTTTCTGGCCTTTTTTGCCCGCACCTCTTTAAATCCTTACTATTCAAGGCAAAGAACACCGCTAAACTAGGCACATCAAACCTTCATCCATTGTCAACATGGTCTCAGGACGAATCCGAGGATCTAATATTCTCACAACCGGCTAATGAGGCAGAAACTATTCCTGTCCCTCGTATGTTTGCTGAATTAGTACAAAATCAGTGGGCATCAGCAGCATCCTACCCAGCCCCAACAGGGTACGATAAACGATATTATAATTTGGCACCAGAGTTTTCAAATTTTCTCAAAATGCCAGAGGTGGATGAGCCCATGGCACTGGCCTCTTCTTCAACCTTTCCCAACGAGGCCGAGGAAGCCCTGAGACCAGAAGAAAAGAGAGCAGAGTTGGCACTCCGTAGGGCGCGTGCTTCTGATGCCTGAGCCATTAGGGCAGCTACAGCGGCGTCCTTTTTTACACGGTCCTCCCTACGATGGCTCTTCTACTTGAGGGATATATTGCTGGCGTCAAATGTCAGAGCCCACCAGGACATAGCTAAAATTATTGCAGCAGCAGAATTCTCCACCGACGCCACATTTAATGCAGTCAAATTCTCGTCTAGGGCCATCGCATCTCACGTATCAGCACGGAGACTGCTGTGGCTCAGGCATTGGCAGGCGGATACCAAGCATAAATGCAAGTTGGCATCAGCCCCAATATTGGGGGATAAATTATTTGGTAGTGTCTTGGAGCCCCTCCTTATAGAGACTAGAAACAAGAAAAAAGTGCTTCCCCCTCTTTTTCGGAGGTCTGAAAACAGAACGCCCCAGTCGTTTTGAAGGCCCTACTATCAAGGCCCATACGTTCCCAGATCTCAGAGAACATCAGGCTACAGGCCCAGTTTTAGACAGGATAGGTTGGAATCTTCCGATAGAGGTCAGTGGTGAGGCCAAAACAGAAAAAACCCCAGAGGCACCGGAGGCCGATTTTTTCATCGCCCCAAGTGAGTCCTTGACAGCAGTTCCTATTGGAGGGCGGCTAAAATTGTTTGATCAATGGGACAGCTCCACCTCTGATGCGTGGGTCAAGGACACTATTAGTTTGGTTTGGCGCTAGAGTTTCAATCCTCCCCCCCGAACTTTTTCATTAGGAGCCATAGGTCCACGGACTTCATTAAGAGGGCGTTGATGCAGGAGGCTATCAATCATCTTCTACATATTCGGGCCGTTAGGTCCCATCTGAACAACAGGGTCAAGGCTGTTACTCTCTATTGTTTGTGGTCCCAAAGAGTTCAGGGGGCTGGAGGGCAATTCTGGACCTCAAACATCTGAACAGATCATTGGTTTATCGAAAATTCAAGATGACTACTCTCCAGTCCATTCTGCTCAGCATCAGATAGAACGATATCCTGACCTCTATAGATTTCACAGAGGCTTATCTACATATACCAATTAGACCTGCTCACTACAAATATCTTAGATTTTGCTATTATGATAGGCACTACGAATATATCACCCTACCATTCGGTCTAGCTTCGGCCCTAGGACTTTTACCAAGGTCCTAGTGGCTTTGGCTGCCTCCCTCAGGATCAAATCTATTCGCTTACATTGTTACCTGGATGATATTTTAATTTTGTCATCTTCCAGACATCAAGCAAAATGGGATACCAAGATTACTCTGAAGACCCTTCAGGGTCATGGCTTTTCCATAAATTGGGATAAAAGCCATTTGATCCCCTTACCTAGGTTAGTTCATTTAGGGGCAGTGAAAGATACTATGGAGGGCAAGGTCTTTCTCAGGACAGATTAAACAGTATGCAGTCATTGGCTAGAGAGATCAGAGCCTTAAAGAGGGTTTCCCTGGCAGTGCTGTCTCAACTGTTGGGGAAACTGATTTCTTGTATTTCCATTGTGCCTTGGGCTTGATTCCATTCTAGAGAGCTGCAATGGTTCCTGCTACCTTTCCAGCGATCCAGAAGAGCCACTTCCAATGTCCGGATAAAGGTACCGCACAATGTTCTCCGATCGTTCTGTTGGTGGTCGGAAAAAACGATAAACAAGGGGTTTCCTTTCAAGGAACCTTGCAGGGCAATGATCACAACCAATGCCTGGCTGGTAGGATGGAGAGCTCACTTCCAATCCCACACTGCGCAAGGAATTTGGACTATTTCCAAACAATCACAAAGCATCAACCTGTTGGAGCTGCGAGCAGTTCACCTGGCTTTACGCAGTTTTCTACCCCTTTTCCAATCATGCCACGTTCTGGTCTTGACAGACAATATCACAACCATGGCCCACATAAACAGACAGGGGGGTACCCATTCCAAATTTCTGATGCTGGAGACGGCCTAGTTGTTCAAGTGGGCCGAGGCCAATCTGTTTTCGCTCAAGGCAGAACACATAGTAGGGGCCTTAAACACATAAGCGGACTGGCTCAGCAGGGCCACGATAGATCAGGCAGAGTGGCGCCTACACCCCTCTGTCTTCCAGGAAGAAGTGCGGAGGTTTGGGCAACTGGTGATCGATCTATTTGCCTCTCCTCTCAACGCCCAGTTGCCCCGGTATATTTCAAGGTACCTGACTCAGGGGGTGGAAGCCGTCAACACTCTGCGATGTCAGTGGCCTCCCAGACTTCTATATGCATTTCCTCCACTCCCGGTAATAGCCAGGTTGATCCAGAAGTTATTGGAGGAACGAGCGGAATTGTTATTGGTCGCCCCTTACTGGCCCAGGCGAATGTGGTTCTCAGACTTACAGGACCTGTCAAGAGAACAACCTTGGAAAATTCCACCGTCGAAGGTTTCCCTTTCCCAAGGGCCGATACTTCACCCGAACCCACAATGGCCCAGTATAGCCGTATGGAGGTTGAGTGGAGCCGTTTAAGGGCCCAACAGATTTCAGAGGATGCTATTGCCACCATTCAAGCATCCAGATAGTCCTCAACAAATCGTATATACGAGGCCACGTGGTCTGCTTTCTGTCGCTGGTGCCAGGGGTCTAAGATTGACCCAACTGCCCCATCAACAGGACAATTATTAGACTTTTTACAGGAGGGGTTGACCAAGGGCCTATCTCCAAATACTTTACGCAGACAGGTGGGGCTTTATCCTCGGTGATAGCCTGGAGTGATCTCCATTCCATAGCGTACCATCCACATGTCCGCAGCTTTCTTAAGGGTGCTGCAAACTTATGACCTCCTGTAATTCACCGCTATCCTACCTGGGACCTCAACAAGATGTTAACCGCACTTACAACTGGCCCGTTCGAGCCTTTAAGAACCGATAGTCTTAAATTCCTGACATATAAGGTGGCCTTCCTAATTGTAATCACATCAGCAAGGAGGATTTCCGAGTTGGTGGCATTGTCAATAAGAAAGGACCTGTGCGTGTTTCATGCAGACAGAATGATTCTCTGATTGGATCCATCGTTCACTCCTAAAGTAAATTCAGCCTTCCACAGAGCGCAGGAGTTGGTCCTTCCAAATTTTTGTCCGAAACCATCTCAGACTGGAGCATCAATGGCATTGACTTGACGTTCGAAGGGCCTTAAGCATCCATCTAGACTGCACGGTGGCATTTCGAAAATCTGAGGCTCTATTCCTATCCTTCAACCCATCCACTTTAGGGCAAAAGGTGTTATCGACGACCATCGGTAGATGGTTGAGAGCCACCATAGCTAAAAGTTACGAATGCCAGTCCATCTCAGTTCCTAAGGGCATTACAGCCCACTCAACAAGGAGTGCGGCAACATCAGCAGCATGGGCCACACGGGCTTCCATGGATGAAATTTGCAGAGTGGCAACCTGGACTTCACCATCTTCCTTTGTCAGAAATTATAAAATTGATGTCTATGCCTCAGCGGATGCTTCATTTGTCAGAAGAGTCCTGCAAAGGGTCCACAGAGTTTAAGAGTGGATTTCAATCCAGATGAAGTCCCTCCCTAAGGACAGGCCAAGTTTTGGTATGTCCCACTTCTGGATGCTCTGAACAGCTCATGGGAGAAAGGGCATTGGTACTTACCTGATACGCCCATTCTCTGTGAGATGTGAAGAGCATCCAGCCCCACCCATTTCTTTCCATCTGTGGGGTTCCATTCCAGTCAGGGATCCAGATTAGGTGATGAGTTCTGGACTTTGGCACTCAGTCTTCGCAAAACTGGGGGACGCTGGGGAGGTCTCCCGTGGAGGAGGAGGAGCATCCCGGAGTTTTAAGCCCAGCCTTTCCAGTAGAGACTGAAGCACCTCCCACTTCTGGATGCTCTTCACAGCTCACAGAGAATGGGCGTATCAGGTAAGTACCAACGCCCTTTCCTCAAATCTTAATTTAGTTTCAGAGTTTTCGTCTTGAAATTCTTATTTCTTGCATTGCGGTTTGTTCTTATGCCCTTTTTATATTTCTTTTTGCGTCTTAAAATTCACTTGTAATTAAATCATTAAATGTTACTGTTTTTTTTGGGCATTTCATTTTCTTGCAATTGAATTTTGTTTTCAGTGATCATTGCATTTAAGTGTCTTGAATAGATAAGAAAATAATGAAATACATGTATCACTAAGTTTGGGAGTAAAGTGATGGGTGGCATCAAAATTTTTCACACAGTTGAGATATGGGAAAAAGACTGGAAATAAATTATTTGCATCGATATGTCCTAATGACAATTTTAAAGAAAACAAAAAACATGTTCGCATAAATTGAAGAATTATTTCCCTGTGTTGTGATTGAGAGGTTATGTTGGGGGAGGGGGGGCGATGATAATTTCCCCAATGGCTCAAGGGGGCAATTCTTTCAAAAAGGTTAAGAACCACTGGTTTAGCATATATTCAAAATGTCTTCAGCTTCTTTTTATGCAGGATACTCTGTGCTATTTAGAGATGTGTAATCCATCATTAAAGAGTTAAATATGAACAAATTTAGATACTATATTCTGGTTCATTGTAAGTATATATTAAAACTTTAAGCAGAAACATTATTTCTGCACTGTTTGATGATGTGCCATCAAATTGGGGTGAACTCTTAGTGAGATTTTCTTTGTGACAATCTCCCTAACTCCTTAACTTGAGACATAGATTTTCTCTGTGACAATCTCCCTAACTTGGTCTTTCAGGACTTCCAGTGGTGTACTGATTGCCATTGTAACAAAGTCCATCCATCTTGCTGTTGGTCATGCGATTCTTCTATTTCTTTTTACTTTCTCTAGCAATAGAGATTCCTCCAAAGATTTATTATACACATCCAGTGGCCTTTATTATTATTACATATATAAACACATACCATCTTTGCTTTTGTTCCTCTTTCCATATGTCATATACTGGCTTTTGTTTTATATTTTGTTTGTATTCTGCAAGTTGAAATAAAAAGTTGGAAAAATAATAGAAATGTCAAGTATACTGGCAAAAGCATTCTTTTTAATGTTTCCAAATTTGTTTTTCATAAGCTGTAGGGTATTGAGTATGCAAAATTTGTCATTTTACATTATTTTATTTTATGCTATTTTATTTTATTTCAGGTACCTGAATCTCCCTAGCATTCTTCCTAGTTTTTCATTTAAGCATTTTGAATAGTTATGCAACTGTGTACCATTAGGGAGCAGTCTATACTAAACTGGAGTTCTAATTAATATACCTCTGTGAGAATGTGAAAAGGGGGAGTCAGGCCATTATGATCTCTTGTGGCTTAGAGTGATAGAACTGGAAACATGCTGAACACTGATAAGCCAGCCTACACCAACCAGGTGACAGCTGAACTGCTGGTTATTGCCACAGCATACCTGCTAAACTGTCACCAGTGAGGGTGAGTGACAAGATAAATTTGGGAATTACAGGCACAGAAAATGTTCATACTTCTGTGCATTCACTTTGTATTCTTAAAAATAAAACAATCCAATCACAATCTCAGCATGAGCATATGACTGTTGTACATAATCCCATCTATATTGCTTATGCTTAGATATGCTACAATTGCTATCTTTAATGGGGGTGTAAGGAAACAAGAATTTATATAAAACAGCTTTACGGTCACTTCTTTTGGGGTAAGCTAAGCTGGTTCTAGGATCTTTGACAGTCTATTACAAAGACACTGATTTATCAGCCTGCATCAGAATTCTATCTGGCTCCTTTGGATTATTGTGTACATGGGGCCTACAAAATTGTAGCCCTAATGTAACATGGCTGCCAGTAAAAGATAATGCCACTATGGTGATTGTATGAAGATCATACAGTCATATTTCACTGGGCAAAAGAATACATGATTGATCTTATTGGGGCTTGATGTGGTGGATTGTGCTTGGGAGATGAAAAACAAGAAATAATTAGGATATAACCAGTGAGATTATTGCTACTAAGAGTGGAAGAAGTTAACTAATCCACCCAGGAAAAAGAGGAAAACTTCAACTTATCTGCTACAAGGAAAGGAGAGCTCTAATGCTGACTTAGAGTTCTAATGCTGACTCTAGGAGTGTTCTAATGCTGACTCTAATGCCGACATACTTCCTTTCTGATTGCAGTGTAATTCATAGAAAAAGGGAATAATCTTCTATCCCAATTTGGTATGCTGGTAAAGCATTTAAGACAGGGGTGTCAAACTCACAGCCTGCAGGCCGGATGTGTCATGTGCTGGACCTGCCCCCGCTCGGTTTAGCGAAGGGGGAAAAACTCCCGATATGTCATGTGACGCCACTGTGACAATGCAAGTTTGACACCCCTGATCTAAGAAAAGAATCAAAAAGCTGACCTAGAATGTATCATAGAAATCTCCTATATGAAATAAGATCATGGACCTGTTTGTCATGAGCTAATCTGACTCCTCTGCATCAGGGGGTGAAGACCCTGGTTCATCAGAAGACTCAGCAGCTATCTGAGGCAATCTGAATCTAACTCAGTAAAATATCAGCAAGAGTAGATGTCAGAGGAGTCAGGTGATGAGGGACCACATCCCTGCAGAGCACCCAACTCAGAAACACATTAGCAGCTTCAGAGAGCAAAGCAGCGAAGATAGCCACGAACACTTTTAATTGAACCATATCTAAATCTGGCCCATTTTAAAACAACTGACAGTGAAAATGTCTCTTTTGGAAGCAACTTACTAACTTTGGATCAGCATTCTTATGTCTTTGTTTTCCCCTTGTTCTTTGACTCAGACTGACTGACTGTTCTCTAGGTGTTTCCCTGAAAGTGTGTGCTGTTTGTTCCTTGTTTGATTTTAAACAAACTCAAAAATGCTGTGATGTAGCCAGCTCTATCTTGCTTCCTTATATTTTGTGGGCATACATGTATGCACAGCTCTCTGCCTGCCTTACCATAGTCAATACATAATTTGTAAATTGATCCATCATATTTTCTCAGCTTGAAATAGCATACCGGTCCAATTAATATTGAGCCTCAAGCATATAAGGCATATTCTACATCTGATGTTGTTCGGGTAGAATCAGTAACATGAGACTGCAGATAATCAGTGTAATTTATCCCCAGACTGATCTTTCTCGAATTACTTATGATCTAATTAAAGTGGCTCACTCTAGCTACCTGATGGATCCAGTTATTTTTCTCAATGAACTTGGAATTTTGCTGTCTCCTGTTTGCAACATTTTTCCTTTTTGAAGACTCAACTCTGTTTTTCCAGGAAATTGAAGGTGATAAAATAGAAGAGCTAGGTGTTGTGAATGGAGGAAGTCTCAGGGAAGTTATACTAAAAAACAATAATTCCATTTAGAACAATTATTTGGTGATAAGAAGTAGTGAAGAATGTTTCCCTCTCTCTCTGGATGGAGAATTGTTCATTACTGTTCTGAAGGGCTTTTTTTTTTTTGCATTGAGCACCATTGCCTTCATAGGAAAGTTGGGGATATAGAACAGAGCATTCTTCATTCTTCATAGATAAAATTATTCAGATATGCCTTGAATTGATTTTTAGTAATGGCAACCACGTGTCATATTATTTTGGATACTTTTGAATTTGTAAACCTTTGATGAAGCAGGCAAAATGCCTATATGTTTGCTTGGCTCTTGCATCGTGGAGATAGCAACCTGGCTGTATAAAATTATGTTTTAATTCTTGTTTTCTAATATGCAGAAGATATTTTATCTTGATGTCTTAGTGGCTGGTGATCTTTGACCTTTGGTGATCTTTAAATTTTAAACGGAATTAAGACAAAAAGTTAAATGGAATTTTACTCCATTAGTATTTCAGTGGGAGACCCAGGAGGGTAGGCTAGAGTGGACATTTGAACAAACATGAAAGGGGAAAAAAGGAAACAATTTTATCTATTGTTACGTTATAGAAATACGTTCACATAGCCAGATGAAATCAAACATGGTTTAAGAGAATCTTTATCTGTTCCTCATGTCAAATATCCCACTTGACCTATCTATTGTATAGTCCACACAGAAATACTGAGAATAGAAAAGGACAACTGGGAGGTAACATCTAGGAAACAAGGAGTCATATTCAAGAGATTCTCACTTATTGTTTTTGTTTTCTGTTTTAGATCACGCAGGAAGCTGGAGAGTTTATGATCACTTTCCCATATGGATACCATGCAGGATATAATCATGGTTTCAACTGTGCAGAATCAACAAACTTTGCAACAATTAGATGGATTGATTATGGAAAAGTAGCTAAATTGGTAAGTCAAATGATATTACTAATGGCCAAGTTATCCAAAAGAATGTGTTTAAAAAGGAATCGTGAATTTAGACGTTTAAAAAAAGACAATTTTGAGAAAATCTGCAACGTGTAATAATTTCAATAAGTAACTTCTATTGAATAAATCTGTGTAATATACTATATTATTAAGAATTACAAGTAATAATAACCAGATAGTTCAAACATTTCCTACAGTAGCTATAGCTATTAAGGCACTGCACACTTTGTAAGAATTAGCTCATTAAAGTTATTGCGATCTTTAAAACAATAATAGTCTTTACGGGTTTATATTTATATTAATTCCAATGTATTTCATTTGAATTATTTTCAGAGTTTGTTCAACTCTAATGGTTGTCTTGCAAAGGTAGAAATTTTATTAAGTTTCCTCAGAAGTAAGTTCAATGAGGGTTTCTTCTCAGAAAATATATAGTGTGTGGTTTCTAATGGCAAAACTTTCTCGTTTCCATGTAATTAATGATTTATTTATGTAAATTCTTAAAAATTCTGGCAAACGTGCTGTTTTGATAATAATGTTATGTTACATGTATGTAGGAGCAGTATCTATACACTACTAAAACTCTTTTGTCTTGATTTTTAACTGGACAAAATGGTGCATCATAGGGCAACAATTTTTGAACCAAGGTGCCTCAAAAGGGCTAATTTACAGAATGAATCCAAAATCTGGAACCTATGATTCCAGAGGGAATAACCTCTGTGAAAGTTGTGGCTTTTAGGGTTCTTGTTTTTACAAGAATATTGATAAGATTTCTTGAGTGTCTTTACTTAGCAGTATTTAATGAATAATTGGGGGAGGATCTGTCAGCAAGATGGGAATATATTGTCTACAACTTAATTTGACTTTAGCAGTTAAAAGATTTGGTTCAGCATGAGACTTGGACCAAAGTTCAACATACTGATAGCCCCTTTACTTGCTGTAAAATCTAGTATCAGCCAGGCAATTGGCAGTCTCGAAGCCTGTGTGCTCCATATATACAAATTGTGAGCTTACCTATCCTCATCAGATGAGAGAGATTAATTCTCAATTCTATCTAGACCTTCAACCACTTCCTCAACTTTAGCAATTTGCCACAGCAACTCATTCCAGGTCACCTCCTGATCTGCCTATTCTCACTGTGGATCCAGTCTAATGTCTCAAATGCTAAAATTAATAACTCATTTATGATTAAAGTATTTTACAAAACTATATGAATGCAAACATAGAAGGGAAAAGAAGCCATTTGTCCAATAAACAAATGAGTAGAGAATAGACAAAGCACACTGTCTTTTTATTGTGTAGCTTCCAGCCCATCTTTCCCTGACCTAATTTTTCAGCACACGAGAAAATTCATGGGGTTCCATCTCTTTGCTGTTGGAGACAGCAATCTCTTCCTTTCATCTGTATTGCCTGCGCTAACTTCTCTTCTGTGGATCTGCATTGTGTCTTTATTTATTAACTTAATCTAGGAATGCAGATGTGAGCACACCTAGCATTACAAAGTAGCTCTACATTCTAGGAAAGTTTTGTAAGGTATTTTTTCAGGGAAGCTTACCTAGGCAACAGAGGAACACAGTCAATGCTGACGCCTCGTTGGTAGAGGAGTTGAACATCTTCTTCGCCTGCTATGAGGTGAAAAGACCAGACCCCGTGTCCTCTGCCTGCCAGCCTTTTGATTCCCAGCCACTTACCCTATATGAACATCAAGTGAGAGCTGCACTGAAGGCTGTGAATCCTAGTAAAGCTGCAGGTCCAGATGGGGTGCTGGGGATAGTGGTGAAGACTTGTGCTGATCAATTAGCAGGGGTCCTGACAAAGATCTTTAACATCTCCCTGCAAATGGCCTGTTCCATCATGCTTGTTCCATCATGCTTGAACACAGCCACTATTGTCCCAGCCCCCAAGAAAACAGCAATTAACTGTCTAAATCAGTGGCCCCCAACCTTTTTTGAACCAGGGACCGGTTTCACGATTATTTATTCTTCCACGGACCGGTACCTGAGTAACGTGAGACTCCACCGCCATTGGGACGGCTCTTCGTTCAAAGCTGCCCCCCTTCGACAAAACTAAGGCGCGAGCAACCAAATGCCGCTTTCCAACTGAAAACCCGGAAGCACTTTCCAACCAAAAACCCGGAAGCAACCAAAAACCCGGAAGTGCTGTTGAAACAAGATGGTGGCGCCCAAGCTTTGTGGCCTGGTAAAAAATGATCCATAGACCGGTCCCAGTGCGGGGACCGGTGGTTGGGGACCCCTGGTCTAAATGACTACAGACCTGTCATGTTAACATCAGTTGTGATGAAATGCTTCAAAAGACTGGTTCCCCAACATCTTAGGACATGCCTCCCACCAGATTTTGACAAACATCAGTTTGCCTACAGAGAGAACAGGTTGACAGACGATACCATAGCTACTGCCTTGCAATCTGTAGCGAGCCATCTGGAGAAACCTGGAAATATGTCAGGATGCTTTTCATTGACTACAGCTTGGCCTTCAATACTATCCTGCCAAGCATCCTTATCGAAAAGCTGACTGACTTGGATTTTCCGTCTTCCATCTGCGACTGGGTCAAAGTCTTTTTGATCAACCAAAAACAGTGAGGGCTGGGTCTGTCACATCCACCTCCCTGAAGCTTAGCACTGGCTCCCCACAGGGTTGTGTGCTCAGTCCCTACCTGTACTCACTGTACACACATGACTGTATCATCAGACCCATCCACTGTGATCATTAAATTCGCAGATGATATTACCGTATTGGGTCTCATTACAGGTGAAGACAAAACAGCATGTGGGGGGAATTTCAAAAATTATCCTCATGGTGCCTAGAAAACAACCTAAACATCAGCAAGACAAAGGAGATGGTGTAGACTTCGGGAAGAAGAGAGAGGAACCTGCCCCACTTTGCATCAAGGAGGGCTGTGTGGAAAGAGTTTCCTCCTTTAAATTCCTGGAAGTCTACCTCAGCAAAGATCTCACCTGGAAAATCAACGCAACCTAGGTGGCCAGAAAGGCCCAACAGAGACTCCAGTTCTTTGGGGTCTTGCAAAAGAATAAAGTGGAACAATGACTGATGACCTCCTTTTACCGGTCCACAATAGAAAGCGTCCTCACATATTACATTACGGTGTGGTATGCTGGCTTGACAGTCACGGATAGAAAAACATTACGGAGGGTGGTGAGCACAGCACAAAACATTGTGGGCTGTTCCTTGATACCACTAGATGACCTTGCTAGGGCTCGCTGCCTTAGAAGAGTAAAGAAAATTCTCATGCACGACTCACATCCCGGGCAGCACTTCTTCACTCTCCTACCATTGGGTAGGAGATATAGAAACATAGCCAGCCGCACCAACAGGCTGAAGAACAGTTTCTACCCGTGGGCTCTCAGACTTCTGAATGGAAAATAACTTCATGTCAATGTACTATGACAAACTTGCGGGGCCAGCACATTGTGCAACAAGGTCACATAGTGTAATAAGATTGGGACTGGTTTAGGGACTTCTGTCCTCACTGTGAGTTGTGTTGGGGGGGGGATGCACGAAGGGAGGCTCAGCCAATCTCATTGTACACATGTTGTACTCTTGACAATAAAGATAATAACAAGAACAAGAACAAGAACAACAACAACAATGATAACGATAATGATAATTGGTTCATTGGCATTGCAATATCTGGTGATGCATGAATTGAAGACAAGCAGCAAGAAAAAAAAAATCACACAGTACCGGGATTTACAAATCAAAGTTGGGTGATTTTGGAAAAAGAAATCGTGTATTATCCCAATAGTGATTGGAGCCCTTGGAGCTATTTGGAAATTCTGAATTTATCAGACTTGATTACCCAGATTCTGCAAAAAAACCCACCCTACTTGGAACACCTTATATCCTCCAACACTACCTTAACAGTTCCTAGGTCCTTGGTTAGGACTCGAGCTGTTGAGCTACCAACCAGCCCCAAAGGCTGTGAATCTCACCAAAGATTAACAACAACAACAATAATAATAACAGTGTTACTGACTTCACTAATCAATACAGAGCTCCATAGAACACAGTATGAAAGCTATTGAATTGGAAAACAGGACATTCTCTACAACTGTAAGTTGTTCTACATTAATATCATATGTTTGCCAATTGCAGCCTGTATAGGCATGGGACATATGTAGACTGTATAGTTTGTTCTCTTTCATTAATGTCATCTCCTTCCTCTGTACATACATCTAATGAAGATATAGAAGAAGTCCGATATTAAGGTTTTAAAGAAGGGCAGGTAGGATGTTGTCTCAGAGCTTTCTAGATTTTGTAAGATAGAGTCTATCTTCATGTTAGTTGGTTAGAGATAACATTTTTTTTAATGGACAACATTTTGGCTTATTCTGCTTGGGTGCATTTTGTAAATGTTAGTAAAACAGATGATACAATGACAATTATTTCATGTATTGTGCTAGGGCCTTCTTTAATTTGTGCTTAGCTTGCAATATTTGTGCTGAAGTTGGAGCTATAAGCAGACTTCTAAACTGCTGAATATATATGTTTGCAAACTTTGTGATTATCTTTCCTGTTTTTAAAAATCAAAAGTTTCCTTCGAAGTTTCCTTTTGAAATTTCATTTCAAAAAATACTTTGATCCAAACAAGTGCAAGATCTTCCATAGAGGTTTGCACATCATTCAATCAGACAAATAACCTCTCTGCTAACAATAGCTTATTGTTGTTTAGTTTGAGATTTAGATTGTATAGTATTAACCAATCCATTGATTAAACACTTCTTCCTCAGTTGAGTGTAATGAAAAATTGTTCTGTGTCAGGAGCATATTGTGTCATTAGATAGTATAATAGGCATTGGCACATAGAGATGTCATCATTTATTTTATTTTATTTGTCAAATGCTTTCAATATAATAGAGATAAGAATAAACCTAAGTATAAATACAGGAAATATGTACAAATAATTGGGGACAATAGGACAGGGACGGTAGGCACGATTGTGCACTTATGCACACCCCTTACATACCTCTTAGGAATGGGTGAGGTCAGTAGTGGTTAGTTTGAGAGAAAAGGAGTGTGGGTTTGTGAGGGTGTAACAACAAAGTCAGGTAGCGTGTTCTATGCCTTGACCACTCTGTTGCTGAAGTTGTACTTTCTGCAGTCAAGTTTGGAGTGGTTTACATTAAGTTTATATCTGTTGTGTGCTCTTGTATTGTTGCAGTTGAATCATCATCATCATTCTAGCCATTGTCTATCCATTGCAGGATGAAGGCATCTTTTTGCATATTTCCAACCAATATGATTTTGAACTTTCTTTTCCAATTGGGCCTGCAATATTTGCTGATGTCATAGCTCCATTTTGTTTTAGATCTCTTTTGTGGATGCTTTTTATCAAGTGGAATCCATTCTATGACTGCCTTAGTCCATCTGATGACACGGAGATGTGAAGGGGCATAAAGAAAAAGTGAAGAAAAAAAAATCTATAGGGATATAGATCAAGTTTAGGGACGAAGAATTAAGCAATAATGGCAGAAAGAAAATGAAAAAGCAGAAGAATTAAGAACTAGGATGTGAGGTGGAAGACTACTTATAGTCCTTACTTTCAACTATTGGGACTGGCAACTCTGTTGCTAGGTGCCAGGGTTGCTTAAGGAAAAAATACATGACTGAGCCAGACTTACAATAACACTTCTGCTTTTGTTATTCAGTGAATCACTGTGAGAGTTAAATGAGACATCATATGACTATGACTTGAGATTTCAGTTCCAAGTTCTTTAATAATTCTGCTTGTTGAAGGCTGACTCTGAAATCTACAAATGACCATGGGACACTGCAGTGATTGCGAAGTGCCCAACTGGCAATCATGTGACTTGAAGATTAGTCACAAAGCTGTTTTTTCAACAGTCGCAACTTTGAATGGTCACTAAGCAAGGAGGCATTGAGGGAGGATTAACTGTATTACCCATATCAGTCCTGAAGTAGTATTTTTTCATCCAACATTATAAACTTATTGGATTTTTAGCATCTATTTTTGTTAATATAAATCTGAAGTAACAGTTCAATATATCTACATGGTGGGACAAAGACATTTTTCTAGGAATTATTCTTCCAAGCTATTTTAAAAAAAATCAAATACTAAGAAAGAATTCAAATCCCCCACCCTTTTGTAAAAAAAAAAAATCCATTAATAGAGCCTCCAGTTAATTGAGTAGTCTGTTAAATTATCAAGTTAATATCAGTGGTAATAGCAATGCATGTTAGTATTTCTATAAGCATGTTGAATAACATTCAACCTGAGGAACCATTATCCAGCACTATAATCATTAACCATTTTATCTTATCTAGCCATAGGAGGTTTCTGGTAAAATAAAGGAATAGCTAATCATTACCTTCCCTCGTGCACTATAAAATAATTCCTTTACCACTAAAATGATCATCTGCTTCCAGCATCTTCTATTGTTGCTGCCCGAAATATTTATTTGCTTTATCTGAGATCTGGGATGATCTCATTGCTATGAGTGACCCTGTTGGAAATATACATCCTTGCCGAACACCCGTGGTATTCTTCACTAATCCCCCTTGGGAGCACCATCTCCACTATGTTGAAGAAACATAACAAGACTTGAGGGGAAGATTAGAAGAAGAATTTTTCTACATTGAGATATACTTTATTTTTTATTTTCCATAAATACCATACAGCAATACCATTAAATACCATACAGCAATAACTGTAATATAGCAGTTAAGGGTTTTATAGTTATTATTGCATAATGCTACTCCCCTGCTAGCTCTGTAATGTGACCTTGAGGTATGGTTACACTTGATTTCTTTTTTAATGTAAAGTAATTTTTCAATTATAAATCTGTATTAATTCAATAATGAAGAAACTGGTGTACATCACCTCCATTTTTATCATTTGAACCATTAAAATGAAGTTTAAAAGAAAAAAATATGGCATGTAAATTCAGTGTATTTATACCATCTATAATTAACATGGGTGGAGGGCTTGAATAATTTTTGCCTATAATTATAAATTTAATTTAAAAATATCAAATTTATATACTACCTCTTGCCTTAATTTAATATATCACAAGAGGAAATATACAACATTTGCGTTAAAGAACATAATAAGTTTTAGGACAGCTCAAAATTATTTCTAAGATTATCTCCTATGATCTACTATTAAACTGACTAGTTCCCAAAAGGAGCCAATGTTACACTCTGAAATCATAGCAGCTAAAAATGATTAGCTTGATGTGAGATATAAGCCCATAATTACTTACTCATATTCTCTAGCAATAGCTGCTTAAGAGACCTTTGTTGTGTGGGTAGGTTAGATCAAAGTGCTGGCCTGCAGGTTGTATTTCATTTTTCCCCCTTTGGTGGGATGAAGTGCAGTTGTTTTGATGTTAGGTTTGATGGATTTGTTTGCCACTGCATTCATTAGCTTCACATCAAAAAATTGACAGGCTGTTAAATGAAACTTTGACTTAGATTTTCAGCTTGACTGTTTGGAGACATTTGTGAAGATATTTTATGTTGGTGCTATGCAACCTCAAGTACCTACGACTATTTCTAAACCCAAGGAAAGTTAGTTACTATATTGAATTCGTTGACTTAAAAAAAGAATTTATTGCCCTGCAGATAATCAGGTTTAGCCTGTTTTCTAAAGAATAGATGGGTATTTATACAATTAATATTTGTAATAGCATGGTTTATGTTTGAAATAACAAATGAATAGGTCCATCTCATTTTCAGTGGGAAAAAAATTAGCCAACAAACAATAATTTTTTAAAATAAAATAAATGATTTACAGAAATACATTAGATTTTGTATACAAAAACATAAGGCAAAATTCAGTGTGACATAGGTCAGCTTTTATTTCAGCAATCATGAAATTAGGCAATAGGAGAGAGAAATTAGAGGATTGTCAAATTCCCAGCTGTGTATTGGGGATTTCCTGGATGGTATCTTGGCCAATACCCATTCAACCCCCACTTCTTTTTTTTTTTTTTGAAAAAGATTTTATTAATTTTTTCTACAAACAAACAAGACAAACAAAACATAAAAACATCAACTCTTATATGTACATCCAGTGTGTCAGTTGGTTCATCATTTTTGTGCATTCATTCTGTAGTCTCAATTACAATTATGTTACATAACAACTCATATTGTCAATCCAAACTTATATATCCTAATATCACTAAAAAAAGAAGTTTTTGACTGTATTTTTAATCATTCATGCTTTATGAGCTAACAATACTTTAAACCAGTTTACTCTATAACAAATCATATAATCATATCAAATCAATCCTAAAAAACCCTTTATAAATATAATGTCAAATAACAAAATAATAGCAAAATAAAGATATTCCTTACTATCTAACATTCTAAATATTCTATTGTCGTATTTTATCATCTAGCCATTTATAAAAAAGATCCCAAATTTCATAAAATTGTTTATCTTCTTGCTCTCTAATTTCAAATGTCAATCTGCTCATCTCAGCACATTCCAAAATCTTCTTAATAATTTCTTCCTGTAATGGTATTTTTTCATTCTTCCAATTTTTAGCAAATACAATCCTGGCTGCTGTTAATACATTTACAATCAGATATTTCAAATCTTTACTATATATATCAAGTAAAATTCCCAATAAGAAGATCTCTGGTTTCAAGTCTATATGTTTCTTTGTCATTTTTTCCAACCACATGCGAATTATAGTCCAATATTTTCTAGCATCCTCACAAGTCCACCACATATGGTAATACGAGCCGGGTATTTGATGACATTTCCAGCATTTTTCAGATTTGTTCTTGAACATTCTTGCTATTCTTGTCGGAGGAAAGTGCCACCTGTAAAACATCTTATACAAATTTTCTTTATATGCTGTTGACATTGTCATTTTATAATTTTGAGACCACAATTTCTGCCATTTCTCTAAATCAATCCCATATCCAAAATTCTTCCCCCAAACAATCATAGTTTCTTTGACTTGTTCTTCCTCTAATTTCATTCCCAGTAAATAACCATATAATTTTTTAATCACCTTCTCATCAGTACCCATCAAGATCTTATCTAAATCAGTCTGCTTATCATAAAATCCCTCCGTTTTGGAATCTTCATCATACCTTGAATGTATTTGTGCATATGAAAACCAATTCATCCTTATACCTTGTTCCTCTAAGTTTTGGATTGATTTAAGTTCACCCTTTTCATCCAAAAGTTCCCCATATCTAACTGTTTGTTCCTTCTTGTAGATTATAGGATAGGAAAATGCTTCAATGGTCGATAACCAAACTGGAATTTTCAAATAACATTGTCTTTTTATCTTCTCCCAATTTAACCACAAAGACTCCCGTACATAATGTCTTCTAAAATAACCCTGTGTTTTAGTTCCCTTATACCATAAAAAAGCATGCCAGCCCAACAGCAAGTCATGCCCTTCTAATGTCAACAACCTATGTTTCCTTAATGTTATCCATTCTTTGACCCACATCAAACTTGCAGCTTGATGATACAATTCCCAATTAGGCAGGCCAAAACCTCCTCTAATTCTAGCATCTTGCAAAAGCTTTAGCTTTATTCTCGCTTTTTTACCTTGCCATATAAACTTCAACATAATTTTATTTAAATCTTCAAAATAGTCTTTTCCAAGCCTAATTGGTATTGTTTGAAACAAAAATAAAATTCTAGGTAAAATATTCATCTTAATTGTTGAAATTCTCCCTATTAATGACAATTGCAAGTTTTCCCACTTTTTCAAATCTGTAATTATCTGTTGTTTAAGTTTAATATAATTATTCTCCTTTAATGTGCTACATCTTGCTGTCAAATATATCCCCAGATACTTAACCTTATTTGTAACTTGAATTTTCAAAAGGTCTGCCAGTTCTTCTCTCTGTCTCAATATCATATTCTTTGTCAAAATCTTTGTTTTATCTTTATTTATTTTCAAACCAGCCACCTCTACATATGCCTCTATCCTTTCCAATAACTTTGGAGCTGTTTCTAGCGGGTCTTCCAAAATAAAAGCTAAATCATCAGCAAAAGCTTGTAGCTTAAATTCTTCCTTCTTAATTTTCATTCCTTTTATGCTTTTATCATCCCTAATATTTCTATTCAACACTTCCAAGGTCAACACAAATAGCAAAGGAGATAGGGGGCATCCTTGTCTTGTGCCTTTCCTTATATTAATAAAATCTGTAAGTTCCCCCTCCATCATTACCCTTGCTGTCTGTTTATTATATATGGCTTCTATTGCTTGAATAAATTTTTTAGAAAAACCCATCTGCTCCAATAATAATAACATAAATCTCCAGTTCACGTTGTCAAATGCTTTTTGAGCATTTAGGAATATCAAAGCCATTTGCTTTTCAGGATGAGCCTCATAGTATTCCAAAGTGTCCAAGATTACTCTCATATTGTCTCTAATTTGTCTCTTTGGCAGAAATCCATTTTGATCTGGGTGAATAAAATTATTTAAATATTTTTTAAGTCTTTCTGCTAAGATTGAAGCAAAGATTTTATAGTCTGCATTCAATAAAGAAATAGGTCTATAATTCTTAATTTGCGATGGGTCAGTCTCTTCCTTCGGTATGAGTGTAATATAGGCCTCTGACCATGTTTTGGGTATCATCTTTTTTAACATAACTTCATTCATAACTTCTGACAATGGAATGCTCAATGATTCTTGAAATGTTTTATAGAATTCTGATGGAAGCCCATCTGGACCCGGTGCTTTCCCATTATTTTGTCTCTTAAATGCTTCATTTACTTCCATCATTGTTATATTGCTTTCTAGCATTTCTTCAGTCTCTTTTAGGTATCTTTGGTAAATTAGCTTCCTGTAAATACTGTTTGACTTTTTCTTCATCAATATTCTCTTGTTTATATAGTTGCCCATAAAAATCTCGAATAATTTCTTTTTTCTCCTTATTCCCATAACAAACTTGGCCTTGTTCATCCATTAACTTCAATATTTTTCTTGATTCCTTCTCTTTTCTCAATTTATATGCTAGCCATCTACCTGGTTTATTTGCATCTTCAAAATAATTCTGTTTAGAGTTTTAATTTTCTGTGCCAGTTCTTCTTTCTCTATTAATTCCATTTTATGTTTGATTACATCCAGCTTCAATTTAATATCCTTTTTCTGTGGCATTTTCTGTAATTCTTTTTCAAGAATTTTATACTCATCTTCCAAGGCCTTAGAGGTTTGCCTTTTCCTCATATTCTTTTTTCTTGTATAATCTATTATCAAACCTCTAGCGTATGCCTTCATTGTATCCCACACATTCTGCGTTGAAGTATCTTCTTTTTTATTTTCTCTGAAGAAAAAAGCCAATTCCTTCTCCATCCATTGTATAAAATCTTTCTCCTTTAAAGTAGTATTATTTAATGTCCATCTCGATCTTTTTTTTTGTCCCTTCCATTTAATTGTCATTGGGCTATGATCTGCCCAAGTACTTGTTTCAATATTTGTTTCTTTAATATTAGATATTAGTTCTATTGAGATCCAAATCATATCTAATCTGGACCATGATAAATGTCTATTTGAATAAAAAGTATATTGTTTAGCTTTAACATTTCTTTCTCTCCAAATATCTTTTAAAGTTAATTCATCTGTCATTTTAAAAAAAGACCTTGGGAGAGCCTTTCTATTTTGCTTTGTTGTTGTTGCTATATAGTCCAATTTATTGTCCACAATTCCATTAAAATCTCCCATCATAATTATATTAACATAGTCCAGTCCAATTATTTTCATGTGTAGCTTTTTATAAAACTCTTCTTGTTTATCATTCGGAGCATAAATTGCAATCAAGAGTATTTTTATATTATTGTCCATTATTTCTACCATTAATACTCTTCCATCTTCATCCGTGTAAATCAATTTTGCTGGGATAGCCTCTTTAATGTATAAAACCACTCCTCTTTTCTTACATTGAGTCAAAGAAGTAAATATTTTCCCCAATTTTGGCTGTAATAACAATTGTTCATGTTGTTTTTTAATGTGAACTTCTTGTAAACAAATTATATCAAATTTTAATTTCTCTAATTTATGAAAAGTTTTCCTTCTTTTAACAGCTGAATTAAGCCCATTTATATTCATTGTAATCAGTTTTTTTTCTTCCATGATTATGCTTTATATTTAGGTCTAACAGCTCTCGTGGATCTCACTTCACGCTGTTCTTTGCTATCCATCTGTCCCCCTGCTGCTCCTTTCTCTTTTTCAGTCTCCAGTTGTTCATCTTGAAACTCAATTAATGAAACCTCTTTCTCTGCTTCCTCTCTTCTTCCTCCAAAAAATTCTGCATGGAAAAGTTCTGCTTTCTCAATTGAATCAATTCTATATCTCTGCTCTTGCCACCTAAACATTAGTCCTTCTGGAATCAGCCATCTATAATTCACTTCGTTTTCCAATAGTATTTTGGTCAGAAATCGATATTCTCTTCTCATCTCTCTCACTCTTCTGGGTATTTGTTTTAAAACCACAACCTCTTTACCTTTGTATTTCAGTGTTTTCTCTCTTACTACTTGTAATATTTGCGTTTTAATGGATTTTTTGGTAAATAATTCCAAAAATTTTTTGGAAGTCTAATATGGACTTCCTTGGGTAATTTATTTCTCATCGCATATCTTGTATAGACTCGATATATCTCATCTATTCCATCCATCATCTTTTCCTCTGTAATTTCCAAAGCATCTGCCAAAATTTCTATCATTACCGCTACCAAATTTTCTCCTTTTTCCTCTTCTATATTTTGAAATCTGAGGTAAAATTCTGACCTTTCCATCTCCCACCTCAACATCCCACCTTTTTCTTGTTCAACCGCTGTTAGTCTACTGTCAATATTTCCAATCTTCTTCTCTCTTTGTTTTCCTTCTTCCTCGATTTTTTGGAATCTCTCCTCAAACTTGACCATCATTTGTTTAATATTTTACACTTTTTCATCAGTCTTCTCTATTCTTTGTTCAATATTTTCTGTTCTTTGTTCAATATTTTCTGTTCTTTGTTCAATATTTTCTGTTCTTTGTTCAATATTTCCTGTTCTTTGTTCAGTGATGTCTGATTTAGTCTTGAGATCTTGGATTCCTTGCATAATCATCTGTAAAGTTACTCTTTCTTGTTCCTTATCTTGCTTCAACATTGTCTGAATTAAACATTGTCCTCCAGCTGGTGGGGAAGCAGAGGTAGAAGCAGAAATGCCAGATGGTATTGGTTTCCTGCTCATTTCAATGCTTCCAAAACTTCAAATTCTTCTTGACTTTTAATCCAACTGGTAGAGCAGCCAATTATAATCCAAAATGGAGAACTCCAATAGTAAAAGACACGAAACCAAAGAAGAAACAGGAAAAAAGGAAGAAGAAAGATCTTCAGGTTCTTCTAGACCCTAATCCAATTACGAGATAGTCCACCATAAAAAAGGAAAAAATAGAAAGGAAAAAACAAACAAATCCAAAAATAATAATATTGATTAAGAGCAAAAAAAAGAAAAAGCAAAAAGAGAAAAAACAAAAAGTTCCTTCAGATTCTTCACACCTTAATCCAATTAAAAAGTCTCAATAATCCAAAAAACAACAACAACAACAACAACAAAGTGGTCCAAAAACATAAATAGGAAAAGCAAAAAAGTCCCAATAAAAAAGAAAAGAAAAATAAAGAAGAAAAAAGAAAAAAACCCTGAGGCTTTCCCTTTAAAAAAATAAAAAACAAAAATAAAAATATTACTAGAATTGAAATTAAAAAAAAAAGGCTAGCCTGTGGGGTATATATAAAGAAAGCACACTGCACTTTATTTATTTATCCAAGGCTCTTGTTATGACTCTCTTCTCCAGCAGCTTCAAAGCCAAACCTCAAGTGTTGTTGATAACAGTCCAGGAAAGCACCTGCAATAATATTTTGCTGTGCTCTCCCTCTATCTTATCACGTTAAAATGTCCTTGAGAAGAGGTCTTTTTGCAATTCTCTCCAATTCAAATAAAATACTTTCAAGCCTCTAGTTGGCAGTGTTGCAAAATTTCTTAATGCTCTTCCTCCCCCCCAGCCGGAAAAAAGGAATAATATATACAGAAAAGAAAAAAGAAAAAATAGCCAGAGGGAGCCTCTATCCTAAAGAGAGTTAAAAAATCAAAGGGAGCATAAAAATATATATAAGAGAAAATTCAATCTGGTTACCTACAAAGTCACAGTAAAATCTTTCCCGAAAAATATAGAGAAAAGAAAAGAAAAAAAGAAAAACACCCCAAACCTCAATTTGACATCACTTTAAAAAACGCCGCTCAAACAATTTCAGTCAAAAAAAAAATCTCACAGCTTTCTTCTCTCTTCAGAATGAACTTTCCAACCTCAGCGAATTTACAACACCAAAGAGTTTTTCTCACCCAGCCGACACACTTCACTCCAATCACTTTCTTTCCGGAGCTGTCCCGACTTCAGCAGCTATGGAGGCTGCCTCTCCGCCGCCAGCGAAAGGGCTTCTTCCGGATCAAACCAGAGATTTTGCGATATCTCTGGGATCCTGGAACAATGCCCTTCACGATCACCGTCTCTACGGGACGGTTTAGGTCCGTTAGGACCGACCAGGGGCGAAAATATCGGCTGCGATCTCAGAGCCCCGAGATCGCAGCTGTATCGCCGAAACGAAGCTCCGCCAACCCCCACTTCTTATAGCTCAAAAAAAAAGTCCATAATGAGATTATGGAGGATGGATAGAAGCAATTAAAAATACTAGTATTTAGGGTGTTGGTATTTTTTAAAACATCTAATATTATCCACATCTGATATTATTGCAGGATTCCTAAACCTGTTATTCAATTAATACTTATTTTTCCCTCTGCTTCAACTGTTTTTATATGACAGGATGGTATAGAAATCATAGTATTACAATTGAGAAACATTTTTGTAATATATTCTAGGAAATCAATTGCAACAAGACTGGATGGTAATTAGTAAATGGATTTCACTCTCCTCCCCCCCCCCCAAGCCTATCAGCAAATGTTGTAAAATATATGAATGGCATGTGTTTAAAATACTATTTCTACAAAATATATTTGGCTTCAATGATAATAAATCTGAAATAATGCTTTTCAGAGTATCTAATATTTGAGTTTGTGGAACATAACTCAAAATTATCTACTCAAGCTAACTATTATACTTCAGTTTTTCTTTATAACACCTGGGATTTTATCAATCCCTATAGAGAAATCAATGTAGTTCTTTTTTATCTGGCCAATCTTTAGCATACATACTGCAATGTGCTTGTTGTGTATATGGAGGGATTTGCTTGTTAGATATTTAATATGATAACTGGGATAAAATTCTCACAAGGCAGATGAACTAATTTTAATAATAAAATGAGTGATCAAGATTTTTTAATTTTTTGTTATAACCATAATAACAGCAGCAGCAAATAAAACCCATAGACTCTCTAGGTAAGAGGTAAAGGGAGAAATTGGTTTTGTATTTCTGAAAAAAGTAGTGAGAGCCTGTGGATGCCACTGAATAAAATCTTAATTAAAAACAGTGTATTATTTATTTATTTGATTGATACTGTACATTTCTGTAAGCATTCAAGGGAGTTAACATATTTAGAAAACAGCATAACTACAAATTTTAAAATATAAAATTAAATTAATGGTAAATTGTTTTATAGAACTGCAAAAAAGGGTCATACACTTTTCTTAACAGAATAACAGAGTTGGAAGGGACCTTGGAGGTCTTCTAACCCAACCCCATGTTCAAGCAGGAAACCCTATACCCCTTCAGACAAATGGTTGTCCAATCTCTTCTTAAAAACCTCCAACTTCTAGAGGCAAGTCATTCCATTGATTAATTGTTCTGTTTGGAAATTTCTCCTTAGTTCTAGGTTGGTTCTCTCTTTGATTAGTTTCCATCCATTGCGTTTTGTTCTGCTTTTAGTTGTTTTGGAGGATGACCCCTCCTCTTTGGGGCAGCCTCTTAGATATTGGAACACTGCTATCATATAACCATCCCAATTCTTCTTTTCATTAAGCTAGATATATACACTGCTCAAAAAAATAAAGGGAACACAAAAATAAGACATCCTATATCTGAATGAATGAAATATTCTCATTAAATACTTTGTTCATGACATAGTTGAATGTGCTGACAACAAAATCACACAAAAATTATCAATGGAAATCAAATTTAGCAACCCATGGAGGTCTGGATTTGGAGTTACACTCTAAATTAAAGTGGAAAAAAACATTACAGGCTGATCCAACTTTGATCTAATGTCCTTAAATAACAAGTCAAAATGAGGCTCAGTCATGTGTGTGGCCTCCGCATGCCTGTATACCTCCCTACAACACCTGGGCATGCTCCTGATGAGGTGGCGGATGGTCTCCTGAGGGATCTCCTCCCACACCTGGACTAAAGCATCCCCCAACTCCTGGACAGCAATGTGGCGTTGGTGGATGGAGTGAGACACGATGTCCCAGATGTGCTAGATTGGATTCAGGTCTGGAGAACGGGTGGGCCAGTCCATAGCATCAGTGCCTTCGTCTTGCAGGAACTGCTGACACACTCCAGCCACATGAGCTCTAGCATTGTTGTGCATTAGGAGGAACCCAGGGCCAACCGTACCAGCATATGGTCTCACAGGGGGTCTGAGGATCTCATCTCTGTACCTAATGGCAGTCAGGCTACCTCTGGCAAGCACATGGAGGGCTGTGCGGCCCCCCTAAAGAAATGCCACCCCACACCATTACAGACCCACTGCCAAACCAGTCATGCTGGAGGATGTTGCAGGCAGCAGAACGTTCTCTACGGCATCTCCAGACCCTGTCACATCTGTCACAAGCTCAGTGTGAACTTGCTTTCATCTGTGCACAGGGCGCCAGGGGTGAATTTGCCAATCTTGGTGCTCTCTGGCAAATGCCAAATGTCCTGCACAGTGTTGGGCTGTAAGCACAACCCCCACCTGTGGATGTCGGGCCCTCATACCACCCTCATGGAGTCTGTTTCTGACCGTTTGAGCAGCCACATGCACATTTGTGGCCCGCTGGAGATCATTTTGCAGGGCTCTGTCAGTGCTCCTCCTTAATTAATATCCAACACTGAACACTCCATCAAGAGAATAGTCAGGGAAGCCATCGAAATAGAGAAACATCCCTATAACATGAATAAATGGGACAATACCTCCCGCCTACCAGACATCTGGAAACTAGCCCTCACCAACAAATGAATCCCAGCCACAAAAACCAACACCAGACCCAAAACAACAAGGGACACTGCTGCCAATCCCCCTCATCAGACCCAGGCCCAAACTCATCCCATAAACGACAACCATCATTCAGAAACCAGACCACAGCTGCTTCGCCAGCTGTCGCACCTCTGACCCCAAAGCCAAAGAAGCTGACACACGCCAAGAACACAGACCCAGACCCCAAACTCGAAGCCAGACCAAAACACAGAATGCTACATCACAGCCACCCGCTCAGGATATCACATCAGAAAACTCAGGAAATTACACCACAAGAATTCAAGAAGTTCACAGCAAACAACCCAGGAAATCACAGCACAAGACCAAGGATACCACAGCAATAAAACTCACAAGGTCACCACGCAACCCATTACCCAAGTCGTTACAACACAGGAGGATAATGGAAAAGAGATCAAAACACAAACGACCCAGGACATTAAAGCAGATTAAAGCACAAGATCCAGGATATCTCCACAACAAAACTCCCAAGGCCATCACAAAGCCCATTACACCATCAACCACCAACTCCATCAACCAATGAAGAGGCAGCAGCACAGCCAACCAGACCAGCACACCAGCCCCCCACCAGTATTTATAGAGAGACAGCAGCTCCGATCACACACTGCTTGCACTGGCACAAAGCCGAAAGCACCAGCCTGAAGTCATTATAGTTGTGCTTTTAAAGTTGTAGCAACGTTTCGGCAGAATCTCATCTGCCATCATCAGGCTTCTGTATAGTGTTCGTCGACGAACACTGTACAGAAGCCTGATGATGGCAGATGAGATTCTGCCGAAACGTTGCTACAACTTTAAAAGCACAACTATAATGACGTGGGAAAATACCTGAACAAAGCTGAATACCATAGATAGATAGATAGATAGATAGATAGATAGATAGATAGATAGATAGATAGATAGATAGATAGATAGAAGCTAGCTATACCTAACTTTATATTGCGCCTAAAATTTCCATTGCTAAGCAAGACAGATGTTAAGTAAGTTGTGCTCCATTTTTTGATCTTATATCATAGAGACCAAAACGGGATGCAATATTCTATGTGTGGTCTTACATAGCAATAGCAATAGCACTTAGACTTATATACTGCTTCATAGTGCTTTACAGCCCTCTCAAAGCGATTTACAGAGTCAGCATATTGCCCCCAACAATTTGGGTCCTCTTTTTACTCACCTCGGAAGGATGGAAGGCTGAGTCAACCTGGAGCCTGGTGCGATTTGAACTGCCAAATTGTAGGCAGCTGGCTGCAGAAGTAGCTTGCAGTACTACACTCTAACCACTGCGCCACAGAGGCTACATATGGAGAAAAGTGTAATTCTGTGGCTAGAGAGTTACTATATATAGCAAAGCTCTGTCTGTAGTCTTTGCCTATTTCTATACTCTTTCGAGTACCTAAAAGTTGGACAGTAGATATTAATGTTAAAGCTTTGGTGAGTTTATAAAGCTATAGATATAATCATATAATGTTATTTGAAAGCATTTAATTTCTAAAACACTACAATCGACATGTTAAATTGGTTCTAGAAAGGAATAGAGAACCTATGAATTGTTCAAATAAATCTTAGATGTGAAATATTGCTGGTGTTCCGACTGTAGCACTTCACATCTTTATGGTAATTTCATTTAAAAGGACCGTATAATAATGGAGCCCAAATATTAATAGGGTTTATGATAATCAAGCAGCTTTCTGAAGGTACAGCTGACAGAGTCTCTGGCTAATATTGGACAAGTTGTAAGGCTTCTTGGAGTGAACTCCGCAAAAACTTGCCAAATATCCAGCATGGTATGACTAGATAGGAATCTTTATTACACGTATAATGTAACTTGCCAGATACACTCAACATTCAACTAGATAGGAATCTTCATTGCACAGTAGGATGAAGCCACTTAAAGAGTTGATTGCCCTTATATTCATTATGGCTAGTTATGGCATTTCTTTTTCTTCTCGGCCTTTCCCATGGGGATAGAGCCTATACTGAGAAGGTATTCTCCTAGCTCTCTCTCCCCAAATCTTACATGGAAGGGATGCTTACACCATCTTCTAGATCAGCAGATTTCCCAACTATTAATATTTCTTGCTTATCTGAATTGTTTGAATTTGCTTGCCTTTACCCATCTTCAAACTGCTTCTGAAACTAGAGTACTATTGCTAGCGAATGATTTAAAATGCAGTAACGTAAACAAAGTAATGCAGTGATTGTGTTACCTGGGTGGACAAAGAAATGTCTGCAAGCATACAACCAAACTCAAACGGCATCAAATATATAACAACATAAACTAATATCCTTGGGTTTCTATCACATTGCAGGTATACCTGCATTTTATTGCCTACTCACAATACTTCAGGCCAAATATTTATATAATCCACTTTACAGGTAGACCTTGTCTTATGACCACAATTGAGCCCAACATTTCCATTACTAAGCAATATAAGTAAGTTATGTCCCATTTTTGACCTTTTTTGTCATAGTTGTTAAATGAGTCGCTAACAGTTGTTAAGTGAATCTGGCTTGCCCCATTGATTTTGCTTATCGGAAGCCAGCTGGGAAAGTTACAAATGGTGATCACATGATCCCAGGACAGTGCAACTGTCACAGATACATGCCAGTTGTCAAGCACCTGAATTTAGATCATCTGATCATAGGGACACTGCAGTGGTTGTCAGGGTGAAAAACAATCATGTCACTTTTTTTCAGAGCTATTGTAGCTTCAGTCACTAAACAAATGATTGTAAGTTGAGGACTACCTATAACCTGTACAAATACGTTTCTTTCCTAGTTAAAAGAAATGTATTAACTTGGCATTTGGGAATATAATACTGTTTGCTGTTACAGGACATTCTTGTATCTAGAATAAATAGTTGGGCCTACATACTTCAAAATATCTCAATATTTTACATTACATGTTTCCATTTCCCCAGTGCTTGTGAATAACTATATAGCTTGCAATACAAATACAACTCGATGTATTCTTCTCTTCTCTCTAAGAAATTAACTCAAAGAATAAGTCTGGAAAATGTAAAAATATATTACAGTTGGTGTAAATGCATATGTATGTTTCAATTTCTGATTCCATAAGATAAAGTGGCTTTTATTGTATGATAATGTAATGAATGTTTAGAATTTTTATGTTCTAAAAATTCAATAATTAACATGTCAGGATATGGTAATATATATATGAATAGAAATAATATGATCTACTTTTATAAGGCATTTTTGAAATTTAAAGTATAACATTGCATTTCTTAAGATAAGAAACATACTGAACAGACAGATTTTCTGCAGGCTAGCAATCTTGCATGAATGCCTTTTAGAAAAAGCTTATAACTTAAGAACTAAGTTTTTAAAAACTTGCAATTCATGAAAAGTTATAATAATCAACATATCTTCATAACAGTTTTTGAATAAAATTTAGTTGTTTTCATTGCATATACTAATAGTATTCAAATTGGCAGTTGTCTGTGCTTCAATTGCCATCCTTCCAACTGGTGTATTCAACCATTTTTCTTCCCTTAGTAGTTTACAGTAGAAGTGGCTATGTATTAAAATGAATTTTGGTGACCAAAATAAAACATACATCCTGTAATATATAATGTAATATACGTTATAAATCAATTAAATGCTTTATAATCATTTAGTACTTCTCTGAAGTTAGGCTTTGAAGTTGTTTTATCACTTTTATTTTAAATCATGGAAAAGATGCTCAAGCCATATTTTTATCTTCTCTTAAGAAATGTGATCATCATCCCACATTGATAGCTATTCTTAATTACAGCAAATAGAAATAAAGAATTTTGAATGTTTATTGAATGTATGTTTGTATGTATATTGAATGTTTTTAATATATTGTTATTCTGGAAGTTGGGCTGATCCTTCTATTTCTTCATCATTTTTGTGTCCTTGTGAAGCATGGATGTCAAACTTGCGGCATGTTGCCGTCACGTGATGTTTCGTGATGTTTTTTTTTCCTTCATGGACCTGCATCTGGCCCGCAGGCCACCAATTTGATACCCCTGCTGTTCATTTATTATTGTGTGATGAATAGACTATTTTGCTACCATTTTCTGAAGAAGTGCTGGAAATAACATTTAAAGATGGTGAAGTTTCTTGAGTTCTCATGAGAATCAGAATTAAATCATACCTTTGTCAGTATGTAGAATTCTAATAATATTTTACTATATTTTTTATTGATGGTATTTTCTTCCCTAAATAAACATTTCAAGTCTGCTGGAATTGCTTGCTGTTTCCAAGAAAGTAGATTATCAGCTGATACACAATCCAGAGAACAGCATTCAATTTTATCCGTATATTGCCAAATTTAGAATGTGATTTTGTTTGCCTAACCTTTGAGGAAAGAATCTTTACCAGCATGGGAAAGATTTTGGTAGGAACAAACTTAGTACTTAAAAAAAAATAATGTTAAGGCCAGAATAGGCAGATGGATTTATTTTCATATTTCCCTCTATCCTTCACATTCATTTATTTTTAATTCTAACAAAAAGAAAGGTAATAAGAATAAAAAATGAACAAAACTGGTTCACTATATTTAGCCATTCCTCCTGGCCAGATTGTTGAAAGAAAAACTCTTAAGTATTTTCTTCTTATCTCTATTAATATATCCTATAATTATTGCATTTCTGCAAAAAGTACCATTATAATACTACATTAGACCATAGGTTGTAGTAAATAATTAGATGTGTTCAATTTTTAACTGGAAGCTTTCAAAAGTTAGATTTATATAACTGATATTTAAAACAAGAATTTTATTTGTTTTTAAATATTTTAGAACTACAGTATAACATTTTATGTTACTACTGGTGTTATGAAATTTAAAATTATATGTATTTGTTTATATTTTATTAAAAGTATAAGGTCACCTACTTTTGTAACTATTCTTTTATACTGATACTTAAGTTCATGTTGAAATATTTTAGTATCTCTCTCATGACAACCAATTCAAAAGCTACTACCAATTATTTATGAGATGAACTGTTAGGTCAGTAGAATTTCCAAAATGTAGTTCAATAGTTTTATGATAATGATGTTATTGATTATGATGATGTAAAAATGTTGAGAAAAATATATAATTAGTGCATTTAATTTTTTAAAAAATTATAGTAAAATACTATAAATTTAAACTTTTAGTTTAATTGAGTAATTGAAGCTGCAAAGGACTGCAGTTTACTAAAGTTTGCCATTTCATTAAGTTTCCAAGAAATTTAAAATGTTTTAGAATTGAAAATTGGTCTATATTCCTAATCTATGTTAAAAAAACTAAGGTTTAATGAGACTTTCCTTTGAAAATGAATTTATTGCAACATCCTCCCCCCAAATTTACTTCAGCTTCTATTTAACTTTAATGTTTATAAATACAGGTAATCCTCAACTTATGACCACAATTGAATCCAACATTTATATTGTTAAGTGATAAATTTGCTAAATGAGTTTTGCTCCATTTTATGACTTTTCTTGGCATAAGCGAATCACTGCAGTTGTTAAATTGGTAACACAGCTGTTAATCTGGTTTTCCCATTGACTTTGCTTATAAGAAAGTCACAAAAGGAGATCACATGACTCCAGGGCACTGCAACCATCATGAATGTGAGTCAATTGTCAAGCATCCAATTTTTATCATATGACCATGGAGTTGCTATACCAATCGTAGGTGTGAAAAATGGTCATAAGTCATTTTTTTCCAGAGTTGTTGTACTTCAAACAGTCATTAAATGAACTGTTGTAAATCAAGGACTATCTGTAGTTGGCAGACATAGATACTTCTAAAACATATGACAATAATGTGGTAAATCTTGTCAAAAACAAACATTATGTACACAATAAGGAATTTGAACTATCTTGGCCCAAAGCCAGGAGATGCTTAATATGATACCTCCCCCTCCCCACCTCCAGAGAAAGAGAAAGAGAGAGAGAGAGAGAGAGATACAGTATATACACTCACAATAGTCATCATGCTTCATCATGTATAATTATGAAAGGATATCCACTTGTGGAATGTGAATTCTAGAATCAGAATATACACAAACATACCTGATTTTGTTTGTTCTTTATTCTTGTAAAATATATTTAATACATAATCAAGCTTTTTTTTTTAAAAAAATCAAAGCTTCTTTGAATAACAGTAATGAAAGAACCTTAATTGCACGAATATATATCCACAGATTTAGCAAATCTGAATACTTAAATCTCTTGCTGTTAAATTCAAACTAGCCTTCAGTATTATTCAGCATCTTTAGTTCAAAACTAAAAATCATTAGAATGTTAATTTCATTTTCAAAATACCTGCATATATTTTGTTCATCACGAAGGATAAATTCACAGTGCCTTCTTAGTTGTAGGCAGTCTTAGCAAAAACTGCAATTACAAATAATAAAAGCTGAACAAAACAATTTACAAGTACAGAAGAGTAAAAAAGGTAAGGGTCTGAAAATACAAAAAAAATGCTAGGAAATTTCTTTGAAATCATATTCTGTAAGTCTTGGTAATGATACTAAAGTTATACAGAATTTATCATTGAATTAAAACTATTAATGATATGTGATATGAAATTGTAGATGTATTTCTTCACAGAAGATTGAAGTATATTTATATAATATGATTGAGATATCACTATTCATTTAAAACAATACAGGAATGCATTTTAATGATGCATTATGTGGAAAATTGTTACAAAATATTTTGAGTCATGAGATTTGAAAGTAATCTAATGTGAAAGTTTAATTAAATCTGAGTTTATTTAATTTACATTGTTACTAGGATGGAAGAAAGCGCTTTTTAATTACTTACTATCTAATTATTTTGTTTAACTTTCAGAGTTCTGAAAATGAATGTGTAGAGGACAAATCACATTACTTAAAATATAATGTTTATTCATAAAATAAGACTTTTTTTAGGCAGAATCAAAATCAGTGAAATGAAAAGAACTAGCTACATGATTATGATCTAAGTCCATATTTCTTTCAACAGAGATGTAAACACACTTATTTTATTTATTAGTAACACTTGTTTATAAGTCACAATGTTTTTAGTGGATCTCAAAATACCAAGATATATAAACAAATAGTGATCTATCAATAATATGGAGCAAATGAAAATATTCATTTCCTTCATTATGGAAAGGCTCCAAGGTATGGGGTCAAATAGTTCTGGCCTTGCACTGGAGCTTGAAGTTTTTGCTTTACCTTTAGTTTAATAAATACTTTTCTTGGGGTGTGAACACTATTTTTTTAAAAAAAAATTAGTTGGCCTTAAGTTAAATTAATGACTACTACAAACAATGTGTTTCTCTCAAATAAAAGCCCGACTACATCAGATTCCTTTCTAAAAGGATTATGCTCAGTTAGATTGATGGCTTGTTGCAGAGTTTTTATTCTGAACACTTCTGCAAGATTCTATTATATTTGTCAGCTATTAATAGCTAAGTAAAACTGCTAACTAAAGTCAATCTCATATTTAGTGCATTGTTGATAATACATGACTTTTTTTGTCCCTGTGATGGATGATATTAATGCAGCAGGTTCCCAGGAGGGTACATATTCCAAGGAGAAGGGCAGTGGACGACAAGCGATAGCACAATCCAGAGCTGGATCATGGGAAGAGGATAGTCATTCCCTAGAATCTCCCAGGCTATGTCTTTCATCTTAGGGTAGATTTTGTCTATATGTTGTAAGTCAGAAGTCCCCAACTCCCAGTCTTTGGCTTGATGCCAGGCTGATATTCAGAACCAGGCTGCGCAAGCAATGGCGAGCGCATGAGCACACACACCTCCACTTGTGTGAGCAGCACGCATGTACAGAACCATCCCTCCCCACTGCTGCTACTGCCAGCCCGCAAAGTTGGAAAGGTTGGGGACCACAGATGTAAGCAATAAAAAACTGAACTTAAGATCTGGATTGTTTTGCATTGTTCCTGGGCTACACCTGACATTCCCTGTTTTTCATCATTTTCATGTAAGAGCACTTGGCTGAGGCAATAAATTGGATGAAACCAGCAAATTGTACCCTAGTCAGATAAAATGGTACCGTGATAGTCTGAGTGAATAAAGTGCACAAAATGTGTGGCTGCCTGTGGTGATGCTGTAGGATGAAGGACCGCAAGTTTACCATATAACTGATCTGAAGATCCTTGAATTGTCAATTCCACAGGAGTTACTGGTTTTGGATACATTCATTATAGTATTTGAAATATCTTGATTAAAAAATTGCTACCATATGATGCACTGTTTCACCCAATTGAACTTTACAAGCAGACAGGATAGTTTTGGTAACATAGATGGAACTGTACTAACTATAGCTTTGAAACTTATCAAAAGAGAGATGGCCTTATCTTGCAGTGCTATAGTACTACCGGTAGCTCCTAGTTCCAATTCAAAATGTTAGCAATAATTTATAAAGACGTTGATATCTTAAAGTATTGCAGTCATATTTATGTTGCTGTTTTATTCATTCTAAATTCAAATTTGGGGCAATTTTAAATTGAGCTTGATTTTTTGATGGTAGCTTATGTTATAAATAGAAACCAAATATACAGAATTGAATAATGGTAATACCAGCAAAGTCACAATGGAAAAATGTTGAGTCATGAAGACGACTAATTGATGCTATGAACTTTAAAATGGGAAGTTATAATTTTTTCTCCACTTGCACAGGTAGATCTATAGGTGAAACTCAAAAAATTAGAATATCATGCAAAAGTTCATTTATTTCAGTAATGCAGCTTAAAAGGTGAACCTAATATATGAGATAGACTCATTACATGCAAAGCAAGATAGTTCAAGCCGTGATGTGTCATAATTGAGATGATTATGGCTTACAGTTCATAAAAACCCCAAATCTACAATCTCAGAAAATTAGAATATTGTGAAAAAGTTCAATATTCTAGACTCAAAGTGTCCCATTCTAATCAGCTAATTAAGCCATAACATCGGCAAAGGGTTCTTGAGCCTTTAAATGGTCTCTCAGTCTGGTTCAGTAGGAATCACAATCATGGGAAAGACTGCTGACCTGACAGTTGTGCAGAAAACCATCATTGACACCCTTCATAAAGAGGGAAAGCCTCAAAAGATAATTGCAAACGAAGTTGGATGTTCCCAAAGTGCTGTATCAAAGCACATTAATAGAAAGTTATGTGGGAGGGAAAAATGTGAAAGAAAAAGGTGCATAAGCAGCAGGGATGACCGCAGCCTGGAGAGGATCAGAAAAAGGCCATTCAAAAGTGTTGGGGACTTTCACAAGGAGTGGACTGAAGCTGGAGTCAGTGCATCAAGAGCCACCACACATAGACAGATCCTTGACATCGGCTTCAAATGTCGTATTCCTCTTGTCAAGCCATTCCTGAACAACAAACAACATCAGAAGCGTCTTACCTGGCTAAAGAAAAACAGAACTGGTCTGTTACTTAGTGGTCCAAAGTCCTCTTTTCTGATGAGAGCAACTTTTGCATCTCTTTTGGAAACCAAGAACCCAGAGTCTGGAGGAAGAATGGAGAGACACACACTGCAAGATGCTTGAAGTCCACTGTGAAATTTCCACAGTCTGTGTTGATTTGGGGAGCCATGTCATCTGCTGGTGTTGGTCCACTGTGCTCCATTAAGTCCAGGGTCAACGCAGCCGTCTACCAGGAGATTTTGGAGCACTTTATGTTTCTTTCCGCAGATGAGTTTTATGGGGATGCTGACTTCATTTTTCAGCAGGACTTGGCACCTGCCCACACTGCCAAAACCTGGTTCAATGACCATGGGATTACTGTGCTTGATTGGTCAGCAAACTCGTCTGACCTGAACCCCATAGAGAATCTATGGGGCGTTGCCAAGAGAAAGATGAGAGACATGGGACCGAACAATGCAGAAGAGCTAAAGGCCGCTATTGAAGTATCCTGGTCTTCCATAACACCTCAGCAGTGTCACAGGCTGATAGCTTTCATGCCACACCACATTGAGGCAATCATTGCTGCAAAACGGGCCCAAATCAAGTCCTGAGTACTTATGCATGCTTATACTTTTCAGAGGTCTGATATTGTTCTATGTACAATCCTTGTTTTATTGATTGCATGTAATATTCTAATTTTCTGAGATTGTGGATTTGGGGTTTTCATGAGCTGTAAGCCATAATCATCACAATTATGACAAATCATGGCTTGAGCATTGCTTTGCATGGAATGAGTCTATTTCATATATTAGTTTCATCTTTTAAGTTGAATTACTGAAATAAATGAACTTTTGCACGATATTCTAATTTTTTGTGTTTCACCTGTATATATAAATGGATAGTATTTTACTATTGGTTTTCTGTATATTCATTTAGAACTAAATTGTACCATTTTCAAAAGGGTTATTATCAATTTTTTATGGGATTTTATCCTTAATGGGAGTTTTGATTGTTTTATTTGGCCAGAGCAGTGTTCATAAAAGAAAAATATTTTGATGCTATTTTTATTGCAATAAAATCTAAATATAATAAAAGTATTTGCAGAAAAAAGACATTTAAGAATGTACACTATCGGAATATTAATTTGAACTAAATACTGAAAATGCATTATAACTTTTTTACTTATATCATTCTATATCAGGTAATATAAACATGTTTTTCTTGATTATCTGAAGAACTCAATCTCTAGCATGCCTTAATCTTGTAGAATATGATATTAATGTAAAATATAATTGTCACTCTTCATTTATATTCCTGGCCTTTATGCAACTGTGCTTACTGTGCAGTTTTTTTCTTTTCTTTAGGCACACACTATTTCTGGAAATAATTACAATTTTATTCCTTAGCAGTTAAAATCTTTGGTCCAGCAGTTAAGCATTAGGGCTGTTTTCTTCCTCAGAGAATAATTATTTCTTCAGAATTACATTCTATATCAGATATAAGTAGGCATACATTTCAGCTTCACCTAACTTTTCAATAAGAAAATGTACTAAGAAAGTATTTTAGCTATCTATTCTGTGTCTCTTGGTCAAATAATGAATCGGTATATAGTTGATATAAATTGAAGCAAATTTGTCTCCTCCAGGGATAGACATAGAAGAAGGAGTAGCTGAAAAAGTGAATAATATTACTAGTGTTAATTTCCTTAAAACAAAATTTTACACAATCATTTTTATGCTGAGACTCAGCAATGAGAGAGAACAAATTTAAAGAAATGTGGTTTTAGGTACCAGAGATAGATTCTTTTAAACATTAATAGCATGAGATATAAGCAAAATATATCTTGGTCAATAATGAGATTTTTTTAAACTTTAGAAAAATATAGTAGCCTTATGACAAGATATGTAGTTGATGCCTTATAAATATGAATCAAACTTTCATTTGTAGCACAAAATTCCAAGTGACCGAGAAGACCTATGAATTAATAGAGTTGTGTTTTATTTAAACATTAGTGCAATTATGTTGTGCAAATGAAGAGAGAGTATATTTTTTCAAGCTTATCTTTGAAGAATTTCACATTGTCATACCATCTGTTAGTTTCAGTACATGTGGAGAAAGATTCATGCTGTATAAGAAAACACTGCTTTGTTGTTTGAAAGTGGTTTCTGCAGACATAACTTAGTTTAGAATTAAGTTATATTTTTAACTAATAGCGAAATCCAAAATTGCATTTTTTTCCAAATATTTTCTGTGGTTTTGAATTTGTCATAATTCCTTGTAAAACTGAACTGAACTAATGCCTATTTAGAGAGGTATTTGAAGCAAACTATTAGTTTCTGCTTATTCATCAGTAGAGGGCAGTGTAACCTCATATATTTGTAGATACTCAATTTGTTTACTATTGGATACAGTGTTGAAATATAAGGATATTGCATAAAATAAGCAGATAGTATCACATATAAACCTGATGGCAATGAAATGACGATTCAGGTGAACATTATTACTACCATTTAATCGAACATTGAAACTTTTTGAAGTTATTTTCTGTGGAAGAAACCTATTAAGTTCAGTAAGTCACTGATTAGTTTAAATGATCATGTTATAAATAAAAAACATTATTACTAATTACTTATAAGTTTTAACAAGGCAAATAGAACATTATTTTTAAGGCATAATTCCACATTGTCACATTTCCATTTAAGCACATATATATCTTTTCCAAATTTCTCATTATTTCTCCCTTCCATTTTATTCAATTATATTTCTTTCTATTAAGGTTTTATTAATTCTCAGTCGAATATAGATATTTATACAGCATAGTTCCAAATTGTCACAATTCCATTTAAACACCTATATATCTTTTCCAAGTTTCTCATTATTTCTCCCTTCACTTTTATTCAATTATATTTCTTTCTATCAAAGTTTTATTAATTCTCAGTCAAACATAAACACCCAAAATACAAAACATAAAACAAGACATAAAAAAATTCAATCTCCTTAATTATCATTTGTACATGCCTTTTCCACATTTCTCTCCCTTTAGTTTTATTCCTCCAAGGTTTTATTAATTCACAATCAAACATAGCTAACCAAAACACAAAACATAAAACTTCTTTTGAAAAGTAGCTTAGCCCTGGGTTACATCTTTTTTTACAGACCTACATCAAATTCGTGCTCACCTTATATACCGTTCATATCTTATTGACCATTCTATATTTTCTATATAACTTCTCCCTTCTTTTCATTCTCTTAATTATATTTTGTTTATTTCATCTTATTTCAAAATCATTATGCTTGTATCTTTTGTCCGTTCTTTTCCAATCATCCATTTATCTCTTCTCTTTAGCAAAGAGTTTCCCCTGTAATCACTTTTAAAGTATGACGCCTTTCTATCTTTCCCCTAAAGTAACACTTAAAATAATACATAATTTCCATCCTGATTGTGCTTAGTACATTCTACATGTTGCATTTTAAAATAAAAAAATAATAAACTTATAGTATAGGTAAGTATATAATTTCCATTCTAGTTCTAATTCTAATTAATACATTATTTTAAAATAAGAAGATGAAATAGTAAATTTATAATAACATTAAAACAACAATGAATTAAACAATAACTAAACATTAATCATTTACACATTCTCTTTAATATTTTATTAAATATTGAGATCTATCATTATTAAACATTTTAATATTTTAATATTTTGTTAAATCTTATAATATTCCAATAGACTATTTCAAATGCAAATACTACAATACTATCTTATGTACTCTTGCAGAATCTTTCTTTAATTATACATTATCTTTTATACTTTATCTCTAAAAAAAATTTTCTTTTTGGCATCTTGTTTCAGACTGTGGCTTTCCCCCCCTTTTTACCTCCCTTTCTTCTCCAGTCTGGTCTTTTTGCCCCCCCTCTCCTAGCCTCCACCTTTTTAACTTCCCCTCTCCGTTGTAGTTCTCTTTTCAATTGCTTTCTAACATTGTACCTTTTTTTTCACCTTATTTTTCTTTTTCTTGGTTGTTTTATTGAATCTTAAATTCTCATTTTTCCTTCCTCTCTTTCTATTTTCTTTCTTAATCAATTTTTTTGTCCATTAAAGATGGCTTCTTCTTCTTCTTCTTCTTCTTCTTCTTCTTCTTCTTCTTCTTCTTCTTCTTCTTCTTCTTCTTCTTCTTCTTCTTCTTCTTCTTCTTCTCCTTCTCCTTCTCCTTCTCCTTCTCCTTCTCCTTCTCCTTCTCCTTCTCCCTCTCCCTCTCCTTCTCCTTCTCCTTCTCCTTCTCCTTCCTCAAGTATTTGCTGGTACGTAGAAACCGCCATTTCTAAAAAGTGGAAGGCAGCTCCCAAAAAATCCTTGCCATTTTGTTCTCTTTCTTTTAATTTTTCATATTCCATTTTTAATCCATCCACAGATAGTGCCATTGTAAATTTTTAAGAACAACCGAGAAGTAATTTATCAAACAATCCAAACAGACAAAAATTATTTCCTCTTCTTCTCTTTGCAATTTTTCCTCCTGGGGCAAAACCCCAAATATATTTTAAAGCCGTATTACAGTTAGTTGCTGGTCTTATAATCTTCAAGGCGTCTCCTCCAACAAATTTTTAAAGATTTTTTTTAGTCCTCTCCTTCCCACTTATAACAAAGAGCTTGTTTTTACCTTAAAGAAGCAGATTTTCTGTGCTCATTAGCTTTCTCCGTAAGGAAGAGGAGTGAACTTTCCTTCGCTGTAACAATCTTTTGGAAACAAATGTATCAAACCACAAGTCAGGTTTCCAGGGTGTTTTAAAAGTAACTTAATGTCCCGGTTCAGCCAAGAAAACTTCTTCTTCTAAAAAACTTCCTCCTGCACAGTCTTATCCGGTTGAAGATTCCTTTGAGGCTGCCATTTCTGACAGCCGCTCCACCGCCTTAGGAAAAAGGAGTCTAGTCAGTTGGGGAAGGGGGGTGCGATATCCCCAGACCTCTGCCCGGATCTCCTCTGTCTTCTGCTGCCTCTTCGGGGCAGCGACAACCCCCAAATCCAATTGGATCGGGGGTACCTCAGCTACGAGTGCAGCAGGGACCCACAGAGAAGCTGATTCCTGCCGCTGCCAAAGCCTTGCAACCGGAAGTTTCAAGAATTTTTCAATATAATTTTTAATATATCACTTTTCAGTGAGAACCCATTTCAATTAAAAATTTTGCAATTGTATTTTTTTTGCAAGCTGATTGAATGCAGGGCAAATGAAATAAGCTAGATCCAAAGCCATGTTCCCATCACAGAACTCTTCTTATTTGGATCTTTAGCTTCTGAAAAGTTTTTCTTAAAGATTCAAGGCCCTCTTGCTTTGTAAGTGATGTGGCATAGAAGTATATAGTTTGTGTGTGCAGGCAAAAATGGTTACTTTGTTAATTTTAAAATCACTGCCACTATTTTTCATTACAAAGTTTTATTGTGATTTAAAAACTTGCTTGCAGTATTTTAAATGGCCAAGTTCCCCCCTCCCTCCCTCTTTCCCCACTCTCACTTTCCTTGAAAAGGAGGGGGAAATAATGTAATTTAGAATTGCTGGACAAGGCTGATTATCAATTGTTTTTAGTGGTAGTGTTGAAGTTTAAGGAGAAATATACATTTGATTAAGGTCAGTTCAGTCTGTATAGTAAAAATGATAGAACTGACTTACATTCAGGGGCTATACCAAAAACATAGTTGGCAATGAAATGTTAATATATGTTATTTGAAATGCAGTATTCAAATTATGGTGTTATAAAAATAAAACTAATAACATTTAATATTCTAGTATTTAAATTATTTCATTCATACTTCTCGTTCCTGAAATCCTGCAGTGTCAATTTTGTCTACCACACCATAACCTCTCAGTTTTCAGTTTCCTTGAAGGAAAAATTTCAGTCAAGTGTTTCAATGAATGAGATGACAATCAGTTGTGTATGTGAGTAATGGTATGTTGTGTATGTGAGTAATGGGAGACAGAGGGAGAAATGTGTTTTTATAATTATGTTAATTATGTTAATGTGACCTTAAAATAAAATAGAATAATTTCATTTGGGCATGCTTATCTGGACTAACTAGCAAGACTGACACTAGTTGTGCAAATCTAAAAGTTTACTGAGATTTAGAATACAAATTTGGTTATAAGTTGTATTAGAGTTGTTTATAAATACAGTTGTTTATAGTACTGGAATGTTTGCCCTGTAGCATTGCCTGCAACTTATAGTGGCCTATTAAATCTAAATAAATAATAAATATTTAACATTTTAGCTATTGTAACTCAGTGAATAAATATAAATTAAGACATTATACGAACTCAGAATTTGCAATCCTTAAACTCTGCTGAACCCTATTACCTTTCTCAGTATAGGATTGTGCCATTTGTCAGAGAAATAGTGTCATCCAGTTATTTTCAAAGATAGAATTATGTTTCCATAATAATTTATTGGAAATGATTTAAAATTGTTTATTTTACTCAGTATACAGAACAGTGTTTTTCTTCTTTAGAGCTATAAGTGACATTTTTGTCTGACTGTAAAATTGATATAACTGGAAAAAAAAGTTTGTGTACTTTATGTGGCTTCTTTTTTAGTTTTTTAAAAGATAAAGTATTGTTGTTCCTTGTACATTAACTTTTAGGATTGGGGCTAGAAGTAGCATAGTAGAAAAAAACAGTTCTGAATTTAGGAAGGAGTTAGGAGTTTGGAAAACAAGAATGTGAACAGGTATTGCAAAGTAGAAAATGTGGATTTAACAATTATATACTTCTGGCAGCTGAAAGTGGGGGAATTCAAAACAATTCTCTCTACTTTTCTTGTACAATATATAGCTTAAACTCTCAGAATGAAGTTTTTTATTTATTTTTTTTAAAGGTTGAGAAACCTTACTAAAAAGAGAAGTCAGCTTATTTATAGAACTTTTTCTGTAAAGCTACTGTAGTGACAAGGCTTATTTTAGGATAACAGGCAGTGGTCAACAAGTATGACCTCTGAAAAACACCATATACTTCCAGGAAGGCAAATTGGTGGATCTGTGTAAGGCCACCAAAAAAACAAAACAAAAAACTTTCAGTATATATAGTTTGTTAACCTGCTTAGTTGCTATACATAAGACAAACTATTCAATAGGGAAGCAGGGATATAATTAATTGTAAAAGATGCACATAACAAGAAACATCATGTACCAATTTAATCACAAATTAGCAATGTGTATGTATATGCATGCAGATTATATTTACCTTGATGCTTTTGCATACAGATCAATACAGAATTTAGGATGAAAAGGACTCTGAAAAGGAGTAATGGAATGATTTAAAGAATGGGCACTCAACCTTTTGGCTTGTGTGGGCTCCATTGTTTGAAGAGAAATATAAAACATATATTTCTAATGTATACAAATTACATAATAATGTTAAAAGTTTACAATCTTGTAGGGCTGCATTACTAGCTGTCCATGGTCACATGTAGCCTGTGGGTCACAGATTGGACACACCTGATTTAAAATTTGTCTCTAGCAATGTTTGTTTAACTTGTACTCAATTGCAGTCTAATATTTCTTGTAAGCTTCCAAGAAATGTTAGACTGCAATTGAGTACAAGTTAAACAAACTAACTACAGGTACCCCTCAATTATGACCACAATCAAGCCCAACATTTTGTTGGTAAGTGAGACAGTTGGTGAGTCTTGCCCCATTTTACGACTTTTCTTGCCAAAGTTGTTAAGTGAATAACTATAGTTGCTAAGTTACTAACACAGTTGTAAAGTGAATCTGGCATCCCCATTGACTTTTCTGATCAAATGTCACAAAAAGTGAATACATGACCTTGGGACAGTGCAACTGTCATAAATATGAGTCAGTTGCTAAATGTCTGAATTTTGATTACCTGGCTGTGGGGATATTGCAACAGCCATAAGAATAAAAAATGGATATAAGTCACCTTTTCCAGTGCTTTTGTAACTTTGTACGGTCATTAAATTAATGGTTTTAAGTTGAGGACTATCTGTAACTGATTACTAGAGCACTAAAGAAAAGTTAATACATCACAGTTTGTAAAGTAATATAGCACCAACTCTCATAAGTACATAATGGCCTGAAAATCAGTGGAAGAGCATTATTTTCACTTTTCAAACAAAGGTGGTGCTATGACAGAAGTTGACATAGGAAGCAACTCTTTATAAGGTTGTTTATAGTTTGTCTCTTTATAGACACAAGGGAGCAAGCCTAGTGAAAACACTTAAGGTAGAATGGAGACTCTGCACCACTGGAATGCAGAAATAGCTAAGCCTTTGAGGAAATGGAGGGGAAAAGAAATTGCAGAACAGGAGACAGGATGGATATCCCTGAATACTCCCTAAAAAAGCCAAAGTGGAATGTTGTTATAATTGGAGATTCACTACTATGATGAATTAAATATGTACTGACTGGGTGTATTGGAAGTATTGGCTTGTGAGGTGTATTGTCTGCCAGATTCAAGGATATGTGACTATTCAATAAAAGACTTATTAAATACACTGACAATAATCTCTTCCTACCAATATGCGGTATAAGGCACTGAAAAGGAAAGCTAGAGGTTCATTTCCATGTATTCTGAAAAACTGAGAAGATATTAACTCAAGTGGGGTTATTCATCCTTCCAGTCCATAGAAAACTACAGGGGGACAGAGAAATAGAGAAAGAGAAAGAAAAATTGGAAATAAATTGTATCGATAGATTAGGTTTCTAGAATTACGGTCCACATTATCCAGATAACAGACTGCTGGTACATGATGGGTTGTCCCCCACACCCCAAGATTTATAAACCTATATTTGACCAAATCATGGTCAGGAATCAAGCCGAATCCTATGGAAGTTAAAAATTCTGAATTAAAGACCATAACTAAAGATTTATGCATTGTGGGGAAAAAATTGTTGCTGTAATGAGGCCTATGAAAGTACATAATAAAAACATCAGAAGAACTTTGGTTCATAAAGTTCATGTCTTTTATCCTCTCCATTAATTGTTAGAATACAGGAAATAATTATACGGTTTGAACTAAGGAAATAGAAGTATACATCTGCTCAGAAATGCAAGTGAATTAAGTTTGTAATTGTAGAGAAAATGGTTAAAATAGTTGGATGGAATAAATAAACGAAAGGAATGGTGATTATAATTACTTGATCATTTGTTGTGAGACAAATTCTGCCAAGTATGATGTTTGTGGGTAATTCCTGACATTTTTTGCTGTCATCATTTTCTCTCATGGAATAGAAGGCACAACAGGAGTACTTATCCTCGACTTAATACTAACAGCACGGAAGACATAGATAAGAAATAATAGCACAGGAATATTGGGGAAAAATTGACAATAGATTTAAGTCAATTGCAATTTGGAAAAACAGGCTTTAATACATTCAGAACTTTCACGATTAAGATTCATTGCACAAGGCAATAATGGAAGAAAGAGTTTAGGATGGAAGTTCCCACAAAGAGCTTTTTACAGCATAATTGCAAACCCTCCAACAAAAATGATGGATAGTAAAATAAACTGTTATACAAAAAGGGAAGGAAGCTCTGGATTATTTTCCTTAATAATAAATCAATAATGTAATATTTTTGATTCATTTGCTTAATTGAATTCTTCTTTTTCTAGTTTTAGGACTTGTGTGGAGAACAGATCTCTTACTTATGCAGAAATATTGAAAATTCATGTCACAGCTCACAAACATTTAAGCACTACTGTGATATTATTTCTGAGAAATCTCAGAGAATAGGTAAAATACTAGGTGACAATTGGAAGGCAAATGTCTACATCTTCAAAAAAAGAGAAAAGGATTAGGAAACTAAAGATAACATAGTTTAACTTCAATAGTTGGAAAATTATAGAGTAAATCAAAAGGTGGTCATTTGAAAAAAAATATCAGAGGTCAGCATGGCCTTACCAGATTAAAGTTATCTAATTTTTAAAAACAAAGATTTAATTTAATAAATTGTGGGGAATGTTACAGATACAATATGCTCTGTTTTCAGCAAAGCATTTGACAAAATACTTTGGGTATGATTATGGCAGGTCTGGGGTATGATTATGGCAGTTTTATATTTAAAAATGAGGTCTGTTTTAGTTTTGTTCAAACTGTTCAGTGATTCTGTAAATTCAGATAGGGAATCCATCTTTTCAGAATGTGCTCAGTCTGAACTAAGAAGGGAGGCTTTTTAAATTAAACATCATTGGGTATTAGGTGGTATCAGAGCTGAAGATTACCAGTATCCTCCTTGGATAAAAATTCCATGGTACAGCCACAGTGTAGCAAATATTAGCCTAAATTGCTCTCCCTGGTTGCCAAATGTATTGTGGAGTTTAAGAAGTAAACTCCTTGGTGGTATTTTTGAATTGAAACTTCCAGTACTTCACAAGCCTAAAAAGGTTGCAGAACAAGTGCAAAGGATAATTAGAGAAATGATCTGTGAAAATTAAGTTATCTCTTGCCCTAGTTATTTCCTTAGGGCGTATATCTGTGACAAATACAGATGATGGTGGTATGGTATTATATTGTACCATGCCTTGAATTTATAAATTTTGTAACAATGCAACATATATACAAACATTTTTAGCAGTCATGATTCACCTAAATATTTAGAATAATGTCTCATACTAAATGTTATTTATTCATTTGATTTATATACCACCTTCATATTCAGGAAAGTACTAAAATACTAAACTGCCAATTTAGTATTTTTCCTCCATAAATCAATTATAGCATGATAAGAAAATATTATTTGATAGATGCTTTGACATTGCAGTCAGATACCATCCATTTTCTCACTCTTTTGCTGTTTTAATGGAAACAATGATGAGTTTCCTGATATGTATGAATCAAATAACTGTCCTCATTGAGGAAGAACATTATTGCAAAAAATGGACAATAAAATAATATGATAGTCCCTATACTAATTAGACTCTATACTATGTATACCTTAACATTGGCAACCAGTATCATAAATTGCACCCAGAAGTCAACTGGTATTTGACGCAGTTCACAGAATGGGTGTTACATTGGGATGATATGGTCTACCCACTGTCTTGTGGATTAGTTGGTTCTCAAATAGTTCTCAAGGACAACCATATGTGGAATACATTGCAATAGACCACAGCAAGGCATGAATGGTTATTAAGAAAAATCTTCCAGACCAGGAAGAGCACAACTGACACATAAGGGAAATACCATTCTGGGACAATCTTCTAGCAGATCTTCAAGCAGGAATTGTGAATCCACGATGATTTTACCGAGACCTGAACATGGAAGTGCAACTCTATTCAGGACTGAAGATGGAAAATTCCCAGCATCAGGAGATTTGAACATCATAGCTACTGAATCATACGAGGATTGAGTTTCAGATTCCTCCCTATCCTTCACAACCTCCAGATACTGGGAGATGACTTCACTTGCTAGCTGAAGGACAAGATGTATAACAAGTACGATCAGCCTATGGATGATACATGACATTAAATAAACAGGGCTCAAGTAAATGTTAAATTGTAGGGATGAAAGTGTGCCTTGAGACATCCTTCAAATCAGGGCATCAGACTTAACTTCTCTCATACCAATTTAGATTAACCTAGGCCATTCAAAGCTTTTTTCTTTATCAGATGTGCTTAAGAAGTTTTATAACTATCTTGGAGTGGGCCCTGTTTCCTGTTGATTGGAGGGGTAAGATCACAAAGATCTTCAGAGGCCCTCTTCATTTTTTATGGAAGGAAAATTATACTATAGTAAGATGAAAAAAAAATATGAAAAATATGAAAACATGAAAAAATATAAAATAGTGAAAAAAGAAAGAAGTGCAGGAAAGAGAAAAGAAAAAAAATATTAGGAAAAAGAAGTGACTTCCGATCTTCCTTAAAAGCAGATAGAAACAAACATATTTTTCCTCCCCCTCCTTTAAAATTTCATACATACTCTTTCCATATTCAAGCTTTTTTAATTAACAAAAGCCCGAAAACCCTGGTCATTTTAAATTTTGTAGTGAAAGTTCCATAAAGGATTTTTTTGATCTTTTATGAAAATATATATTATTTCACTGCTGGTCAAGCAAATCTACTTTATATTTTTTCCTGATAGACAGTATCTAATCCGTTGCTTTGTGCAGAATTATTTGAGTATACCAAGATTTTGTATGGTTTGATCTCTTGTCACTTTGAGCTTGTCACATTCTCTAAGCACAAACTACATCACAGGTTAGTTGTTGAAAAAATAGGAGAAAATTGTGTTGGATATGTTTGCCACCTGGAGTTATTTATAAAAGTAATAAAGGGGAATACAAATAATTAAATACAAATTTTCTGGACAGAGTACACAGGTATGATCTCTTGAAATTTTTTTATCCTTATATATTTTGTGTTGCTTCTGTATACTATGCTTCTTTCTGCACCCACATCTTCCCCTTCCATAGTTTCTGTTAGTGGTTCAACAGCCCCCTAGTTGATTATGTTTTCCAAATTTTCTCTCAGACTTAAACACATTTCTTCCTCTCTTGGTTCCAGTAAATGCCATTTCCAGGTCTTCATCAATTGCTCTGATTGTTATTTTTATCTTATAATCTGGAATCTCCATTTTTTCCATGTATTTAATTTCTCCAATCATTTATATTGCAGATAGTTCAAACTTTTAAATTCATTTTCTCTTCCACGTTTGGAAACTCATTCAGCCAAATATTTCTTAACAAATTCAATTACTGAATAATTACTAATCACTGATTTTATAGTAATGTTCCACAATTCCTGAACATCTTTTGCAACATTATTGATGTTACCTTTTACAACTATAAATATTTTTTCTGGTATTTGCTGTGTTAGTAATCTCCTTTCGCTGTTTTCCTGATAATAGCTAACTGGAAGAGCAACAGGCAAAAGCTGTTAGAACCACGAGTTGGGCAGCAAATAAATTAGATAGATAGATAGATAGATAGATAGGTAGATAGATAGGTAGATAAATAGATAGATAGATAGATAGATAGATAGATAGATAGATAGATAGATAGATAGATAGATAGATAGATAGATTGATTAGATTAGATGTAATCCATTCATTTGTGTCTGACTCTTGGTGAAATAAATGACATTTTTTTTTCTACAGCGTGTCAGTTGGAGAATCAACACTTGGGTTGACACATGCCTTTCTGCCCAGAGACTGAGTCCTCAATCTTTTGCCATTCTTCTCTGTCAACTGTCACTGTCCCAGTTTACGACTCAGTCTGGCCTGATAGGGACATGGCAACAGATTGGCTCTGAAAAACTTTGGCTAGGAATGGCATTGGATTCTCCCCTCAACAGGAAAATTGTTGGCAGGTTTGAAATCACAGTGCTGTCAAAGTGCTACCGCGGATTCCGATCATTTGGCTTTGCTGACACAGCAGGCTTCCTCTCTCAATCATTAGCTAGATAACCTTGAAAACACTGGCGGGGAGTCCCTCTCCCTTGTGAGGAAGACATGCCGCAGCCGTCTTATAGCTGGCTTCTGGGTCCGTATATTTCCTGAACCTCGTGGCTTTAACAGGAACCATTGGTTGGCTTATACGGACACTCCCAGACACTGCCTGTGGGCATAGCGCTTCTCAGCTGTTCTAATTGCCCCAGCCTGGATAGCTGGCCTTCCCAACTGTCAGTGCTAATGAGCCGTGTGAGTGTGTGTGCAGGCTACCTCCCCTCGCTGGTCTTGCTGCCACCACTTTGAGCCCCATATCAGCCATACCAATCCAAGTTCAAGGGATAGGAGTAACTGCCATTTATCAGAGCAGAGCATGGCTATAGCGGTCTGCTGAAGAAAGGGCAGTTTTTACTGAGGCTAAAAGCTGTCAAAATGGCTGAACAATCCCTATTAGCAGCCAGCATGGAGAAGCAAGGAGCCTGTACATCGGCTCAGCTTAAAAAGAATCACTTGACAAGGGCTAGGTCAGCTAGCAAGGATGCAGCTGACAAGATTAAGGCCAAAGCCATTTATCCCAGGAAGTCTTCTAAGGCAGAAGAGAAAGATGCCAGCAGAAGACAGAAAGCTCTGGAGAAACAGATCTCCAGAGACGAAAGGAAGGCAGAGCAGGAAAGTATCTCTATTCCTCCTCAGACAGAAACTGCCATTTCTCAGCAACTCCAGCAGTTCAATGTTGCAGTTCCTATGACTTGGTAACCAGTGGACGATAGAGAACAATTGCCTTTTTTCTAGCAACAGAAGAAGATGAGGTAGAACAATTTTCCTTTGCCTGCATGGCAACCGAGTTTGCTGCACCTCAGTTTAGGGATAGGGGAGGCAACCTTTACCCCCACTGCGGCAGGGCTCCGCCCAGTGGACAGGTAGGGATCTGGCCTGTCTGAGGAACTCAAATCCCTCATATCATAGGCAATCTTGCATGGCGTGGCCACTAGCTTACAGTTCAGAAGACACTCGGCCTCTGTAACATCAGAACCTCCCCTCAGCTGACCCTTCATTACCAGTTCCCAACTGAGGCAGTAAGGGCACAGGGGTCTGTATCACCTGTCCATTCCTTCAGAAGTAGGGTGTCTGTATTGGAGGATGAGGACCAGAGGGAGCAGGGCTTATCGGAGGATGAGGACCTCTCCCCAGACCCTCCCCCTTTTACTGGACTGTTCCATCCAACAATATTTAAATCTCTCCTCCACAAGGCCAGAGCTATGGCCCAGATTGGAACAGCACCCAGTGTGCCCATGGAACCATTGGATCCACAAGGACCCAATAATACAGTGTTTTCTGAACCAACCATAATGCAGGAGGACATCCCCTGCCCCAAGCTTTTCCTGAATGTGGTTCCAAAACAATGGGGTCAGCTGGGCACTTTTCCCAACCCAGGAGGGAATGACAAGAGGTTCTTTAATATGGCTCCCATTCTATCGGAAGACCTAGAGATGCCCACCATGGATGAACCTCTAGCTTCACTGGTTTCATCTATATCAGTTTCTGGGGACATAGCAGAAACCCTAAAGGAGGAGGACAGGAAAGTGGAATTAAACTTCTGCGAAACCCATCTAGCAAATGCCTGGGCAGTAAAGATGGCTACAGCCACTTCCTTCTTTGTGAGGACTTTATTACTTTGGCTACGACAATTCCAAGTGAGAGTCCCTCTGGAGGAAATTCAAATGCAGTAGGACACTACTTCTTTTTTTCTCTCTTTCTCTGTATCCTTAACTTTTAATCCCATTCAACATATTTTACAATCTATGGACTTTAATGACAAACCCTTGTCTTTTAGTTTGGAAAAATCCATTAATAATTTCTCTTTGAAAATTCAAACAATCCTCTTTCCCACAGAGGCATGTACTATTTATTTCTTTGATTTGTTTAACCAATTTGAAAATGCTTTAAGGAGCATCCAAATTCAGTTAAACCCCTTTTCCATTTTAAATGTTCATACTCTAAACTTTTAGCAAGTTTTTTTTTTTTGCTGTAGATTATTTTTGATTCTTTGTAGTGATTTCTTTCAATTTCTTTTTATTCATGCCCTGGGGTTCCCTTATGAGAAACTGCCTTCCAAAGTGCACATAGTTGTTCTCTTCAGGTTCTCTTTATTCAGATAAATTTCCCTGACCTGGACTTACTCCCCAGTCATAGTCCTCTGCCACAGTGTTAACCTCACTCTTCAAAGATGTGTCAATCTGTCATGGTCAGCTGTAAATAGATGTTTTCTTGTAATCATGTAAGTAAACATGCACTAAGTTGTTCCACTAAGTTGTTGCACTAAGGAGATAGAGGATATTGAACTAATAGCTTTATATCTTTTTCACTTAAGTCCTTTTCAGATGAAAAAAAAAAATCAAATACAATGCAGACTTAAGTCTTTTTATTTCTACAAGCTTTGGGACTTGTTTTCACATATTAATAGATCTTCTCCAGTGGGCATTGGCATTCAGATTCTCCCATTGCCTAGCTTAAAGACAAAATTCAGTATCCAATATGGGTCAGTCATATTTGCCTTCATTTGTGACAAAATGCAGTAATTGTACATGTTTTTTTCTTGGGCAAGTAGACAAGATGAAGTGATTTTGAATGGGTGAATAACTGAAATAACTGGGAATTTTTCCAGGTTTACAAATCAGTGTTTTCAACTATGTAATTATTTTTTGTAGTATACTTAAATCTCTTGATAATATATTTCAACTTTACATTTGCTTAACTTATATATTTTAACCTATGATTAAAAGCTTTATTTGCATGAACATTCACCCTCCGAAATTAGCAGATGGGCAGCTTTTGGTATTTCTGTTTGTTGATGATACAATACTAATATTTTTCATTACTCAATTGGGATGAGGAGTTGCCATCTATTCTCAGATTTCTCTTTACTATTGTGTGTGTGTGTGTGTGTGTATGTAATAAGTCATGGTCTTTGCAGATAGGCTGGAGGATACAATTACTTAATAATTGGTTGTTTTAAAATCACAGTGATTCATTGACATACTTTTAACATCAACACAGAAGATTGTTTAGAACCTTCTAGAGCATAGGTGTCAAACTTGCAGCGTCATGTTACCATCACATGATATATTGCAATGCTTTTCCCCTTTGTGGAGCTGGAGTGTGTGTGGCCTGTCGTGATGCATCCAGCCCACTGGCCACCAGTTTAACACCCCTGTTCTGGAGCTTACCACCTTGCTTGGTGGGACATACCAAGATTGCTATACAACTATGCATATTCTGACCTGTTTGGTGTTAGTATCTCTACCTTCAGAGCTGACTCAACTAACTTTCCAATCAGCAGGGACAAGAATTTTATCTAGCCTTTGGTTCCCATTGCTTTGTGTTATGGATATTCTATTCCAGGGTCCCCAAATTTGGTAACTTTAAGAATTCTGGACTTCAACTTGGAGACCTCTGTCCTACTCCATGACCCTTTAGGTTGAAATACAGCACTCTATATTGGCTGCTGTAAGGATTTCCAAGCAACTGAATTTTATTTCTTTATTAAATTTCTACACCACCTATCTTACCTAAGTGACTCCAGGTGGTTTACAACAATGTAATAAAACAATATAAACATAAATACAAATAAAATTTAATAACATTTTAATAAAAGCAAGGCAGTGGACGTGACCTCAAGTAACCAGCCATCCCTAGGATTGCATTACACTTATAATGTGATCCTTTGAGCCTTCATCCAGAAACAGTGGTATAGTTATTATACTGAGGAGCCATTTTTTTCAAGAGTTTTTACCTGTCTGATCCGATCCAACAGATTGGGCATGCTGCAGGCCCCATCAGCCAAAAAGTGTTGACTGGCGGAAACTAGAAGCTGGATTATTTCTGCTATGGCCCCTGCTTTATAGAATATTCTCCCCTCAGAGATTAGAATGGTTGCAATCCTGTTGGCTTTTCACAAAGCTTTAAAAATTTAGTTGTATTAAGGACTCCTTTACTTGGCTTTATTATTAGTTGATTAATCATCACTGCTGCTCTTTGTACTTATTTATTTGGTGGATGTTTTTATTGGTTAATGTTTTATAAATTGTTTTAATTGTTTTATAATTCCAGAATTGTAAGCTGTCCAAAGTTACTTGGTTGAGTTGGGCGGCTACAGAAATTGAATAAATAAATAAAAACAATCTTGCAATATCCATTACATTTTGGTCTTTCACCTGAGTTTGAAACAGCAGTTTGACTTTCTCCCCAATTAAAATTTTTTAGCCATCTCTCATTTTTCCTTTGCCCTGAAGTTAAATTTCTTTTCTCTGTCATACTGATAACTTCATCATGTTTGGCTTCAGCTTCATGTTTGGAGCCTTTCTTTTGTTTTCATTGTTTCTTTTGTTTTCATTATGTTGAAACCTTTTGAAACCATGACCTATCACACAACTTCACCACCTTGCCTAGAAGATACATGACTTTTTATTGCTATATCTTGTCAGTCTGAGAAACTCTGTGTCTTGAAAGGTAATTCTCCTTTCCTCATTTTGCATAGGGACAAAGTAGTTTTTCATTCATGCATCTATTTGCCTCATTTATTTTTGTTTATTAAATTTATATGCATTCTTTGCATGTCCACAATACATTTCTTTCTATCTACAGTATAGCACACAACACTATTTCCATCTAAAATTTTTAGTATTTCTTCTCTTAGCATTTCTCCAGATAATTTCTTCACTTAAATATAGCTATGAGCTGTCAAACAACCATGCAGTTTTTTGATCGGTAGTTACTCTCCAAGTATTCTTTAGTTATTAAATTCAGTTTTGAGGCTGCCTAATTCCTTAATGTTGGTGGGTGATTTATAGTTAAAAGAGTAGAGAGATAGAATCATAATTAATCTCAAAAACATATATTAGCAATAGAAAACAAAATGTGGGGATTCCACAGCCATTGATCACTGATTCTCAGAGACTGGATCAACAGCTTCAGCTGGCCTATTTCTCTACTAGAGCTACCTCTGAAGGCTTAGCCCTCTATAGGTAGTCCTCAACTTACAACCATTTGTTTAGCAATTGTTTGAAGTTACAGTGGAACTGAAAAATGTGACTGATGACTGGTCTTTGCACACTTATGATCGTTGAAGCATCCCGACAGTAATGTGATAAAAATTCAGGTGCTTGGCAATTGACATGTATTTATAATGACCATAGCCTCCTGGGGTCATGTGGCCCCCATTTGTGGCCTTCTAAGTGGGCTTCCTATCAGGCAAAGTCAATGAGAAAAGCCAGATGTGCTTAATGACTATGATTCATTTAACTCCAGTGATTTGCTTAACAAAAGTGGCAAAAGCTTGTAACATCAGGCAGGATTCACTTTACAGCTGCCTTGCTTAGCAATGAAAATCCTTGTCCCAATTGTGGTCATAATTCAAAGACTACCTATTCTTCCATTTTGTATTATAGACCAGATTTTTGTGCCCAAGAGTTGTAACCTTTGAAAGCTCATTCCCTCATGACAACTATATCTCTTTACTGTTACTCACTTACATATGTGAAGATTACAATAAATAAATGGTTACTTATTTGTAATTACAATTCTTCAAATGATCATCAGATTTTTACAGAAGCAATCTTCTTACTCTCTCTGTCTCAGATAAAATCATTGTTCCTTCAAATCTGCCTGAAGGAAATGAAGAGTTTCTTTCTGGGTTTTTACAAAAACCCTTTTAATTTATAGAACATTTTAATATATAGAACATTCTGAATAGAGCTTAGTGCAGGAGAATAGTCCATGTGTGAGAGTTCACAGATCAGAGTACAGGCAAATAACTAATTCTTTTAAAGACAAAAACATATAACTTGCAAGAATGTATTTAAAAGGTTTTTGGCTTGTTGGCATTGGAAATATGTTACAACTAGAGCTGGAATGCAGAGAATGTACACATGAAATTGTCACCTAGAACTCACTGTGGGCAACATTGAATGAGTTTATTGTTATGCTTGGAAACTGTGGGGAAAAAAAGACACCCAGGATAATACTCAATAGAATATAACCTGGGGAATTGGCCTTAATTGTCACAAGCAATTAAATGCTTTAGAACTTCATTCTGATATTGGAATAAAGCTCTATTTTGAACCATGCCTTCCCACATGCTGGGAAGCTTTGGCTTCATTCTAGCTTGGCTATGGAGCATATCAGCTGAAAATGGTACAGCTCATATTTTTGAGATTTATGTTTTCAGTTTTTCAAATTGTCATGCACAATAATGTATTTGAGATTTGAATCAGTTACCAATAAGGCTTGATGTTGGAGCTATTATTTAATTTTTGAGTTAAATTAATGTAATTCCAATTGATTTGGTCCTTCTAAGTCTTCTGTATGGGTTTCAATCTATCTGGAAGAAATTATTGATATAAAAGTTTCTGTTGTATGGGTTTTCCTGATTTCTTAAAAATTTTGTGCATTTCTGAAGTAATTCAGTCTGGCAAATTTAATGAAAATTTTGATCATTTATTTTTGTCTTTTAGTCTTGAACTAGTGTAGGGCATTTGTATGCTACACCATTGTAATATAATAATGTTGATTTGATCACTGAATGTAATAATTTATTGTATATATTTCTTTTTGTTTATTTTTCATAGTGCTGTCCCAAGAATATAATAAACATGTGACAGTTTGAAGTTTGATCCCCATTAATAGGTGAAGTGCAGTGTTTCAGTGCATAATGCTTACTATTGTCCTCATAGTCTTCTGTTCCATATGCTGACTTATGAGGTAGTTTTGAGGCTGAGGTAGCCCCAGAGGCTGCATGTTGCTCTAGCATTTGTCACAGCAGGAAAGGAACTTGTTTGGCTCATTTCAACACCTTCCTCTCAGGGGTAAAATTCAATCTTTTTCCTATCGGCTCTTTGGGCATGGCTTGATGGGTGTGGCTTGGTGATCATGTGATTGGGTGGGTGGCCGTGCCAAGTTGATGTAACTTGGCCTCTCTCTCATCTCTCATCTCATCTCGTCTCTCTCTTTCTCCTCTCTCATTTCTCTCTCATCTCTCTCTCTCTCTGACATTTTTTTTTTGGGGGGGGATTAAAGGTTTTGTGCTAAGCATCAACTGCTGTTCAATCAGAGAGGGGAGGGCAAGAGAGTCTCTGGTAGGAGGGGGAGAAGTGGTGCCTCCCCATCTCTCCCCCCCCGCTCCCTCCTCATTGTACAGCACCAGCAATTGGTGGTGGTCATGGGGCTAGAAGAAAGTCATGACAGGCAAGGGTCCCTCCGGCACCTTCTCCATCTCCCGAGCGTCCGGCGCTTGAGTCCGCTGGGCCAAGAAGGCATAAGCAGTCCCAATGGGCTGGCTCTCCCTGGTTGCCATGGAAACCGCTGGCCAGGCTCCTCTCGCAGACCGCAAAGCACTCGCCGCCCCTCTGGCACCCACCAAGCCTCCTCCTTCCCACTGGGCGTGCGAGCACTTCTGACAGAAGTGCGGTGGGAGAAGGCTTGGGTGCCAGACGGGCAGTGAACGCTTTGCGGCTTCTGGGTGGGGGTGCGGGAGATTGCACCCTCCCCTCACAGGCCAGGGAGCACCTGGGAAATGCTCCAATGTTGCAATCTCCCACACACTACCCTCCATCCCCGCACACATGAGTTCACCCGCGGGTGGTATCCCTGTTGCCAACATGGGTGTGACTGGGTGGGCGTGGACAGGGCCAACCAGGGGCAATTGTTCAGTTTGGTGAACCAAACCCAATCGTCCCTACCACCTCGCATGAGGTAGTCTGAGGTGGTTGAATTTCACCCCTGCTTCCCCTGTATTCTCATAGACAGCCATTCTGAAGAGCAATGCCAGATGCCTTCCTGCTGCTTTATTTGGAGTAACTTTCTACAATAGCAAAACAATGGGGTAATCCTTTTGATGGCAAAAAAACTCTTATACAACTGTTTATTCTCTTGATTCATTGCCTGAGATGAAGGTCTCATCCAACCTCATGATGTAGTTTACTCCTCAACTGCAAATGAATAAATTACATTAATTTTCCTACCCAACCAAGCATTACATTCATCTGGATTAGAATAAGGAAAACATCAACATTTGCATGTGCATCAGATACTTACTGTATAACACTCAAAGCCTTTATTGGACAAGTGGACTTGCAGTCTGTATATTTCTATATTTTATTCTAACATTCTTTTACTTGCTCAGAAATGGATAATCAAAAGTTCTAGGTTATCACAGTTATTTTCACAAAATATGCTATTTTGAATTTTATAGGCTGTTAAAATCTCCCTGAGAAAGAGGAGGTCCTTTAATATCATACATACAGTCCTCATAGTTGCTCCTTATGAGTAGACCACAGAAATGGTTTTGCAGTTGGCTTATGTGTTGAGCTGATGGAAGGCAGGAAGGAGCCACCTTTGCTTCCAGGCACGAACGTACAGTAGCTCTTTTTAAGAACATAAAGCTCAGCCAAGCATCATTTCATAATCACTTTGGATATATTATCTTTGAAATATTAAGACCCTTCAGAATGGAAAGTTTTATGATATTCAGTGGGCGAATTACCTTCTCCTTGGAGAAACATGTTTAAATATGATTTTAAATTTTTGAAAAAATATCACTTTTTGGATTAAATAGAAAAAGGGGTTTTACAATATTGATTTCAGAAAGTAGCAATGAGTGAAGACTTCAGATGGATTTGGAATTATAATATTAAATTAATAACAAGTATCCTTCTATGGCAAATATGTGATTGTTTGGGTTTCTTTAAAAGAAAATATAACATAGAACTTTTGAAGGTTGGACACCAGGGAGAGATAGAAGATAATAAAGAGTTTAATTAAAGGTTAAAAATGGAGCAAAATACACCAACAATGGAATTTTTGACATATTTTTGAACAGTGGTCATCATTTGATATAACAGATATAATAGATATTTGATATAATAGAACTTTGTCAATGAAGTTACAGAAGAACGACAAGCTATGCTATACTGGAAAAGTTCAAAGTTAATTTGAATGTAGTTTTAAATGTGACATGAGAAGTATATGGAAGATGTATTGAATATTCAAAAAACCAGTTGTTTCATTGTTTAAAGGAGATATACAAGTAATAAATCAGAAAAGCAGTTGCATAACTTTTTCTTACTCTATATATTGTACAAATAGACTCTGTTAAAGTTTTGGAAAATTCCTTGAGAAGAGACAAAAAAAGCTGAAAATTCAACCTCTGGTACTTATTTGAAGATGTTAAAAATCAAGACAGTTGAAAGTTCAGGGAAAAAATACAAGCTTGGCTTTTTTAAAATCAATATTAAAATGGATAATTAGTTATATCTGGCAATCCTTCCTGAACTTCTGCTAAGAAGGAACAATTGATGTGTTTTTTGGATTTTGTTTTCAGTTAAGAGATGAGATATAGGGTGAAGACAGTACTTGTATTTCATGAGATGGTGAGGTCACCAAAATTGTTTATACTTGTTATGTTGAAAGGTGAAGTTACCTCCTTTTTTCTTTTCATTCTTATATTTTTACATTCTGTATTAGTTTTTATTTTTTTCTATTTATAGTTTCTAATTATTTAAAAAATCACCACAAAAACTTGCAACCAATATAGAAAACATCTGAAAAAAAAATTCAAATATTAATCTGGATAGCTATAATATACATGTCTTATGCTGTCATAATAGAAATCATAGCACATTAGGAAAATATATCTGTATGTTTGTATATTTTTGTGGTAGAGATTTTGTTACATTATTAAGTAGAAAATTTATTTTAAACTCAAGTTGGAAAGGAAGAGATAGGAATGAGATATGTTTCATACAAAATTACAGTTGTAAAAATCTGTTTCATATTGGTTTCTGTTCTGTTCTGTTCTTCCAAACAAGTTTCCTACTCTAATTTAATCTGGACAAAATTTTAAGTGGATAGGTAAAATATATTTCATCATATTTCTTTCTTGACATTGAATAGACCGCAATGGGAAGCAACTTTTCAAGACATGCTGAAAAGGGCTGTCACATTATAATTTCCTTTTTACATATTTATATTAATAGTCTTCCTTTTTGTTACTCTATAATGCGTACAGATGTCTATTCTGGCATCAGATATGCAATTGGAGAGTAGGAAGCAGAATTGTTTTAGAATGGTCTTTATTGCTTGCCAAAAGTACTAAACTGCTTTATTTATGGTTGATTTATTTATGGATGATTTCCAGATAACTGCAAATAATTTTAAAAATATCCTCTCAAAAATCTGTGATGAATGTATAATTGAGATATGCTGTATATTAGGGATTTTAAAAGTTTTGGATTTTTTCATATGCTATTGACACTACATTAAGACTAGCTTGCATTTATACTACAGTTATTGTCCAATTTATCAATTGGACAAAAAAAAAATCATTGTCCAATTTATCAATTATCTCCATATTGCAGTTGCATAAAAAGATTTAGGCAGTCCTATTCAAATTGAATATTTCAGTGAGCCCACAAGTAACAGAAGTTGTGTACATAACGCAAAATTAAATGTGACATTTTTCATGTAAAATATATACCCAATATATATAGTGTCAACTTCAAAACGAACCTGGCAGGAGCCATTTTTCTGTTCCTCAGTTGCCACACAGTGTGGGGAAGGGGAAGGAGGATTGAATGCTTTGCTAGATACAACACAGAGTTTTCTCATGAGAACCAAGGTCATCACCAGAGGTGATGGATAAGTTCAGGGAGGAGTGCCTGGAGAACCTGTCAATTAACCTAATTGGCCAATGTGACCTGTGACAATTAGGGAGGGAGTTATTTCCTATTTTAATTATACTGAAACAGTGGGTTTTACATTTAACTGCGTGCCCAATAAAGAAGTTCTTTGAGAGAGGTCTGAGTCTTGGAGTTCTGATTGGGCTTGTTAGTCAGAACCTTGATATATAGTTGTTTAAGGATTCAAACAAGAAAACTGTGAATATGGTAGGGTATTAATTTAGTTGGTTCAGTGCCTTATTTATATAAAGTGGTTAAAAATTAATTGGAAGATAATTTTGCAGTATACAAACATTGTGACCCTTTTAAACTCTTATTTCCATAGTATATTATTACATATCCCTCATATCCACATCATTAAATAACAATCTGTGTTGGGGAGTTGTCTGAAGGAAACTTTTTTCCCAATCACATTTTCTAAAGTATGCAAGAAACTTGAGAAACCTGATACATTTTGTTTCAAAATGTTTTAGGCAAAGATTGAACTGTCATATGCCAGACAAGATGTAGTTGGTTGGGAGAAAGATTGGTGAAGCTTTTGGGAACCCTCCACCCCATTTTGCCCGGGGTTAAGAATGAAATTAGTTCTAATATGCTTTGTGGTTGTGTGGAAATTATTATCATTACTATTATTGGTTAAATTTATTTGCTGCCTCCCTTGCCATGGGGCTAGTAGCAAAAGAAATACTATACATATGAAAGGATTCAACTAAGTATGAATATATCCTGGAAACTAATATCTGAAAGTTTGTGAAGAAATTGAACTGAAAAGAGGTAGATATTTCGGCAAGGCAACAGTCTGAAACCAAATCAACCATGAAGTACATTAGAGTAAAGAAAGATAACGGTTTTGGAATAGCTTTCATAGTCCCCAGGCTTGAATATAATTGAAAATGTTTCAGACATGCAGAGTATGCAAGGAAAGCTAAGAATATTTCTGATTTAGAAGAGTTCTACAAAGAAGAGTAAGAAAAATTCCAAAAGTAGAAAAAGAAAGACTCTTATCTGGCTATAGAAAATGTTTGCAACTTTTATTTCTGTCCAAGGAGGTATTATAAAGTAGTGATTGGAAGGATGTCTAAATATCTGCATTTAATATTTTCAGTGTTTTCTTATTAATAAACTATAAACAACTGTGTACAAATATTTAGTGTGCATTCAGATTTTCAAAAAAAAAATGTTTAACTTTGCAGCTTCCTGTTCTCCTTCAATGAGGCAATATAACATCCAAAAGATAGAGAAAACAAAGAGAAGGTTAATGAGTTTAAATTTGTGCTTGGGTTGAGGCCTTGGTATTTATTCCAGTGATGGGAGGCTAAAACATATGAAGAATGGCTGTAGTAATTGGGTATGTCTAGTGTCCAAATATCTGAGGGGCTGCCGTAAAGAAGATAAAGATCAACCTGTTCTCCAAAGCACCTGAAGGCAGAACAAGAAGCAAGGATGGAAACTAATCAAGGAGAGAAGCAACCTAGAACTGAGATTTCCTGACAGTTAGGACAATTAATTGGTGGAAAAGCTTTTGCCTCCAGAAATTATGGACGCTCCAACAGTGGAGGTTTTTAAGAAGAGATTGAACAACCACTTGTCTGACATGGGATAGGGATTCATGCTTGAACAGGGGGTTGGATTAGAAGACCTCCAAGGCCCCTTACAACTCTGTTATTCTGTTGTTATTCTGTTAATGTGAGCTTTATAAGAAATAAGAAATTAACATTTTTGCTCATGCTTTGGTCTCATAAATGGTATCACAAAGATAAAAATTTAGTTAGGAAAAAAATCATTTTGGATCAAGCTTAGTAGGAAGAATCCCAAAGGTGCTTTTTTGAAAGGCAACCGGCCATTGGTTTTCCTTGAAGATGTTTTGCTTCTCATCTGTATTGAACTGAAGAAGCTTCTTGGATGAGAAGTGAAATGTCTTCAAGGAAAAACAAAGTGCAGTTGCCTTTTGAAAAAGCACCTTTGGGACAACCATGACCTGAATGACTGAGAATCTCCATAGACATTTAGTAGGGAAAGGGACACATGAGTTATATAGATTTTGTTTGATTTATGATAATTTTTCTCAAGGTTTTTTTTTGTTTTCATTTAGATTCTAAATTCCAAACAACAGAAAATACATGTAGTTATTTTCCAGGTGAAGGTATGGTCATTTAGGTAATCATAGAACTTGTTTTGGTTTGGGGTAACATTGTTCGGAGAATTTCAAATGGCAAAAATTTGAGATGATAGCATCCTCTAATTATCATGCAGTAATGTTTTAATCGTGGAGATTTATGATTTGAATGAACAATGTTTTCCCCTTTTGTAGAGAATCTATGTATACAGAGCTTTTCCATCCACTCATAAATTTATAAGAGTTTAGAAATATTTGTACAACAATATATATATTTAGTTTATATCTGTTGTTTTTATTCCCATATAGAAGATTGAAAACATGCAAACTGCCCTGTAGTGTAGTACATTTAAGGTGAAGATGGAATTGAAGAAGTCGGCTTGAATTTGTAGAGATCATATTTTACTGTGCTTAAATTGCCATATCAGAGTTCTTTCCAAACTTTCAACATAACACTCAATTGTTTGTTATTATGGGTATCATGCTACATTGTATTGCTTTCTAATTGCATCACATTTTGTAACTGTTAGAATAACCATGTGCTTTCTTTGATGTGGATTTCTTTTTAGTTCATTTAGAAATAACAGGATGCTTTCATTATGCCTGGAAGGGCAAAAGTACTAGAAAAATATATATTTAAAGCTGCACAGAAATAAAACATGCAGGGAAAGAGAACAGAATGATATTCTGAAGGAATGTATGACTGACTCTAGCACTGAAGTGAAGCCCATACAGCAGCTGGTTTTTTGAAGGGTGGGGGAGGCTATCCTCAAATATGCGAACATGTCCCCACAGCATGTTAAAAAGATCTTTGTTATTTTTTGTATCCTGAAGATCATTTCCTGTACTGGTTACATGAAGTCACCTTGACACGATAACTTTATTTGCTCTCTCTGGTATTGGCTGGTGTGGCTTGATTTTGGAAAAAAACCTGCCAAAATTAGAGAGAATGGAATATAAAATTCCCAGCCTCTACAGATTGCAGAATATTTGGTATGTGGTATTTGATATTTTGAAGAATTGGTATAGTGGCATTATATTTGTTATTTATTTTGCTATGTAACAAGGCCTTTTACAGAACATTAGTATAAGTTCCATCAGCCCAGTTCTGAAATATTGAGATATTGATTTCTTATAAAGATTTGTTAATCATTTTAATCTCCACAGTGACCTCATTAGTATGATTAATTTTATTCCAAATGTTTTGGTCAAATTCACTTTTATTTGCTTCACTAGTTAAGAGAAAATGAACTTCTGATTAGGACATAATTCAGATAATATTTATGGCCTTAGCCTTCAGCATACATGGTTGCTTAATGGAAGAAAGGACAAAGCCTTTTCCTATTCTGCAGCCAACATTGAAACAGTGTTATATTCAAGAACTGATTATGTTGTTCTGATTAAATTATCATTTAATAGCAGTGACTTAAAAGGATACAATTATTTTTTCTTGCCATAGAACACAACTCTGAATATGTAGTATTTATTTATTTCATTTTAGTTTTAATCATGTAGACATTTATCTCATTGATGATGCTGTGTGCAATGAGAATAGCTAATATGAAATTAAAGTATGTTGACAGCTATTATTTATCCAGTACTATATATCAGTAATTCCCCATAATGGAACTGAAAACATTTTTATTTGCTTACAGTTTTTTTAAAAGATAGAACTAAAGTTTCAAATCTTGAAAGATACGTATTTTGAAATAAGTTAGACACTGATTCCTTTTTGTGAGTAAAAAACAGACAATGTGCTTTTCAAGGCTTTTTATCAGAAGAACCTTGTTTTATTGCAGCTTGTATAAATGGATAGTTAATATCAAAGGCTGCAATACTGTCTACAAGTTATTGAAAGGTCATCGTAAAAATATACCTGTCCATTTATGGCTTTCCCAGATGGCTTTTAACAAAGTCAGCTGTGGTAGGAACTGAATTCACTTAATGACTGCATGCTTCACTTAACAGTGCAGTGATTCTCACAATAACTATGGCAAAAAAGATTGTAAAATCAGGCACAATCCACTTAATTGCTTAGTAGTGGAAATTCTGGTCCCAATTGTGTTGTACGATGAGGACTACTTGTATGGTATTTGTAATATTTGTATGATATTTTTGATGAATGAAGGCAAAGAATGAAGGAATTTTTGACTTTCAATCAATACTCAGAAGATTTAGATACCTAGATTTATTTGTTATTTGAGAGAAATGATTGGCAAGTACTGCTTTAGTTTTATATGAGTGGCCCAGAGTTTGAATAGGCAAATACAGAATTATGCAGGTCTATTTTTATTATATATTTCAGTTTCTAGTATATATCTTATGGACTCTTGAAAAGCATGAAGAGTAATCATGCTGTTAATCATACTGTCCAGAGTTATGTTTATATACACATATTATAAACAAACAATCAAATAGCAGATTGAATTTTACATATATTGTACTATGCTGATCCACAAGTTTTGTCACAAATACTCCTATTGCATACATAAAACAAATGGAAAGTAATTCTTCAGAACTTTCCTGAAAGAATTCTCATCTTCAAATATATTTTAGGAAACAATGAGTCACTTGCACTGCACAACTAATCCTTGTTTCAGATATTTGTTTTTATTATGTGATGGCATTTTCTTCTCCTTTCTCAAATAATATATATGTCAAGTCTTTTAAAAATTGCAAGTCTCTAAAAATTGTCATGTTTTAGAGTATTATTCCAAACAGTTCTGAACCTGAGAAGATTTTTCTGACTTGATTTCATAATAGCTTAGTGAATTTTATGATAAATTGATAGGCAGCCCTGTTTTGAGCTTGGTGACTTATACTCTCCTCTCCAAAAAACAAACCCCAATTTGAACTAGCCACAGAGACAGGAAAAGAACTATCACCACAGAGTGGCCCATCGGTCGTTTACAACTATTATCATGGTCAATGGCTTTGAAAGAAGATGAAAGATGAAAAAGAGCCGAATAGTTGCATTTATGCATCCCATAGAGATTAGCAATTTAGACTTAAATATACCACTTCACAGTGCTTTATAGTTCTCTCTAGAGTCAGCATAGTGGCCCCAGAAATTTGGGTCCTCATTTTACCAACCCCGGAAGGATGGAAGGCTGAGTCAACCTTGACCTGGTGAGACTTGAACTGTCAAACTTCTGTCAGTCAGCAGTCAGCAAAAATAGCCTGCAATATTGCTTTCTTACCATTGCGCCATCATAGCTCAGATAATATCTACAAGTGCAACCAATGCCATCTCTATATTGTGTCCCAGTTCTGAACTTGGAACGAAAGGTTACTTCCTCCAGGACTCTTTAAAACTGCCATTTCACTATTTAGTCAGTAACCTTTTGTGGACTGGACAAAAGTAATCCAGAACTATTGGATCCAGTGACAGTTTTTTATGGAGGGAGGCAAACAATAACTTCCTTCACAGCTAAACAAGTCATTAGGTTAATAGTCCCAATAGTCTTGTTTACTTTTTCAGAAATAATTTGGTGTATGTCAAGAAGATAATTCCCTGACGCAAACTGATGTCATTTGTACATGCCAGGTCAGTTCCCTTGTCCATGATCAAATCAAGGATGAGAGTCACCTTATTATATACTAGCTCAGGGCCATCTAGGACCCAGCAGTTGATATCAAGGGTGAAGGTTGACAAGTGGGACTGACAATTACTCCCAAGAGCATCCAGCTCTCAGATTCCCACCATATTTTTCTCTGCCTGTCAAATCGTACTTTCCTCTTGATGCCATCAGCTCTCATGACTGTGGAATCCAATCAATTAACCTCACACTGTCCAATAGATTGTAAATATTTCATGGTCCACAATAAAAAAAAATGTCTGTGAAACAAAATCGACAAGTAGGAACTTGGGATAACGAAAGAAGACACATTGCCAGAGTAGCCAAGGGGCTTGGATCAATAACAACTAGTCCCTTGACCCAAATTTGCTCCCCTCACACCAGCTATTTTCTGCCACATCTCTGGTCACAGTGCTATAGACCTTGTTGTAGAACTGTTCCATCCCAAGTGTCAGAGAGCTTCTTGATGCTGGGCAGGCATGTTTCTTCCAGACAGGAAAAACAATTTCAAACCTCTTCTACAATAGCAAATGTAGGGCTAGGGATTGGATATCAATCACAATGTAGTAGACAATCAGCAAAAACCAAATGATGCAACTGGAAAAGCTAACAGCACATTATGGCATTGTGAAATTGAAGATTTCAGAGCGTCAGTCTTGCTGCATGGTTGCCAATTCAGCCTCCTAGCTGTGAAACACTTCTGAATAGTGCTGCTCATTCCCACTGTACCACTGCTGCCCTCACATATCACATCAAAGCAAGAAGCAGTAAGACTATTCTAATTTTCTACAATGGCTGCTTCCTCTTCTTCTTGTAGCCTTCCATTAACTTGCTTAATGCCCATCTGTCCAGCATTTACCAAAAAAGAGAAATACTAATAATGAATCTAAAACTTGTGTTACATTTTAAACTATGACTGTCCCTTACATTGTCTATTATACTTTTATATAAATAGTTTGCTTTCTGAAGACTAGGAATCTCTGGATATTATTTCAGAAGGGACATATTTCATCAATGAATTAATAGTGGTTTTAGTATTCATCCTACCTCAAACTCAGGAACATTTGGAGCACATATTTTAATCTTTTAAAATATTTATGGGATTATTTTTCGTGTTATAATATTTTTATTGTTTTTGTATTGCAAACTCCATTTCTATATTGAATAGTGTGTTTTCTAGGTATCCAAAGTGTTGAAATATAAACATCATCATATGATGACGGAATTGTTTTTCATGCCTGATACCATTGTATCTTGAAGTTAGAGGCATGTGATTGAGAAGGCTGGGAAGAAACTGTGACTCTTCTGTGAACTGCCTCTCATGTGTTCCTCCTCCAAAAGCAATAAAGTGAATGTATGTTTAATATTCAGAAAAATAGTAGAGACTTGATCATGGAAGAAGAGAGAGACCACTTGGCCAGTCCCTCTTTTCATCTTCTGCTCTCAGGATCACTTATCGTGGGCTTCTTAAGATCCCTCCAACATCAATAGCAAAGAATGCAATAATAGGAGAAAAAAATGGCAAAAATTATTTCCACCCTCTTTCTCAATTTAAGAGGACATATTTGACTCAAACTAAGTATTTTTTATATTGAAAATAAACATATGTTTTAATTACCTTAATAGATTAATTTGGTCAGGACAAAAAAGATGTGTGAAGAAATATCACTATGCCAAAATAAATTTAATTTGTTGCAGCATGAATATATCTATCAGGAAAGGCCAGAAAACAGCATAAGAATGATTGGAGCTCTGTTGTAGGGGACAATAACAGAATCTTGAAAACCTGTCAAGAGTTTTTCCTTCTTCTGTTGGTTCGTATAACCATGTAGAATAAAGGCAGAGTCTCTTTCGTAAGACTACGTTGTCATTTACATTCTCTTTTATTATCTCTTAATAGTTCTGCAAGCGGTTTTTTTATTCCTCTGTTAACTTTATCTCGCATTTCTCTATTATATCATTAATTTCGTTATGTGATGTAATCAGTGCTTATGTCTGAAAACAGCTCCAGAAACTCATCGGAATATGTGACAAAGAAGCACTGCAAAGCATCAGAAAAAAAAATGATTCCGAAGCATAGCACTTTAATACATTAAGACTGAAATTCCATACGCTTAGAAATACTGTTTATTGAACTTGAAGCAATTCTTACAGCTAATTTTTTCTTCTGTTTACATATCAGGTTAGTTTTACCTTGAGGGCATAGTCCTGAAGATACCTGGAATTAGATTTGTATAGGTTAAAAATTGCACTTTGAAGTATATCTGCAAACCTATTGGTTTACAGCAAGCTGCAATCACATGATCACCATTTGTGATTTTTGCTAATGGTTTCTGACACCAGAAAAATTGCTAATTTTTCTCCTGATGGTTCCACTTTTTAGTATCCCTCCTCCTGCCCACACTCTGTAACATGTACTTGTCCACACAGTATAGCGTGGACATGCTTGCAGCACTCCCCTGGTGGTGGGTAGCTCTTCCCAGCCTTCCCCACATTCCCCTTCATACCTTAAGTTGGACTCTTGCCTCGTCCTGTTTAAGAACACATATAGTCTGGGGATTATGATGCAGTTGGGACTGCTAGGGTTGCCATTGCTAAGCAGTGCCCTCAACGTGACGTCGCCCTTTATGACTGCATCACTTAGAGCAACAGCAATCCCTGCCTGTTGTAATTGTATGACTGTTGTAATCTGAGGATTGGAGCTGTAAATCCTTTTAATAGATTTTACCGTTTGTTAGAGCTTTCATGCTAAAAGACTGCTATTCAGAGAATTCTGTGCATTACTTCTGTGGTTTTATTTACTGTAGTTTATCCTTTGTATATGTGCTTGTTAATTAACATACCCAATTAATCTCTTTTCTAGTGTACCTGTAGAAATGACATGGTGACCATATCAATGGACATCTTTGTGAGAAAATTTCAGCCAGATAGATACCAACTGTGGAAACAAGGAAAAGATTTATATAATATTGATCATACAAAGCCCACCCCTGAAACCACCCCTGAGGTAAAGGCCTGGTTGCAGAAAAGAAAGAAAACAAAGAGATGTTCCAGGTGGTAATAATGTTTTCCACTACTTATAGTTAAACTTAAAATATATGCTTTCATGTCTCAGATATTGTTTTTATAAGTCTATTATTTTATTTTACTCATAGTTAATTTGTGTCTCGTTAAATTTAACAGTGATTCTGGGAGCAAAAAGGTCATATTTCATCATGGACATACTTACTGAATACATATATTGATTTTGAAAAATTGAACAAGAAAGCATTACTGAAAATTTAATGTTTGGAGGTCTGAGCATTAATATAATATTTAGACTTTTTCTCTTTATGGAGCTGTTCTGAAAATGTTGACAAGAAAAATGCATAGACGTCCAGCAATCACTGGGAATCAGGGCTAACTCCAAGGAATAAAAAGAATAAAACAGGCAATATTCTAAACAATACTTTTCACCAACAACATTTTTTTGTGTACCTATTTCGATAAGTAAACATTATTTTTAACACCCAATATCTATTTTGATGTTTTCCCCATGATAAAAATACATTATTTTCTCTTCCACTTGCCTAATATTTTTACAATTTATGTATTTATATGAAAGTAGAGCACCATTTTTTAATCTAATATCGTTTACATATTTTAAACAATAGTCCTCATGTCAATGTTGATGAAATATCAGACAATTATGGGAACTAGAGATCAATACATTTGAACACTTCAAAACATAGAAATATTTAATAGATGTATTTATTGTTGTCTGTTTTTCTGTTAGATCAGGATTTATATTTTACAGATATTAAAATTGGCATCTGTGTTTATTCTAAAGTGCGATAGATACTTTCAGATTTCTCTTTACAATCACATCAAAGTTTGAGAGGAGACGGGAAATTCACACGTTAATGTTTGTTGCCCTGTGAATGTCATATATAGCATTCTGTCATATATAGTAGTAATTATAAAATCTCTAGTAAAATAGAGACTTTTTAAAATAAAAATGACAAACACAAAAATGTAAATCTAATATCACAGGTTGCAGCTCCTGACAGTCATAATTCATTCATAGTTCAATTTCATAAAAGTTTACACTAGACAAAAACAGAACAAAAAATGTCTGCATTAAAAGCCTCTTTTTAAAAAAACCAGTTTTTTGATGTAAATTAGGGAATGAAACAAGCTCTTTAGAAAAAGAATTCCAGAGTAAAAGTAAAACAATAAGCGTTTTTCGTGGGTTAGTTCTAAACATACAGCCTTTGCAAATGACAATCAACAAGTAATCTCTTCTAATAGGAGGGGACAACTAAAATCCGATTTAATAAGATCCTTCATTTTTATAGATATTTGTTATATTGATTATAAAATATATTTTAAAAATAATGTATCAGATTGGTAAAGTAATAATTGGTAAAATAATGTGTAATACATTTAATCAATGTTATGACTATAATACCATAGTTAAATAGATGTAGCTACATTTATTGCATTTTGGATGTAAATGGCCTCTCTGGATGTGGAGAATATGACATAATCCATGCTTTCCATTATGTAGCACTATGATGAGAAATATGAACTGTACTTGCATTATGCCTCAGAATGATATTTTGACTGAAACAAGAGAACAATCAGCAAAATATATCTGAGAAACAGGAGTTCTTTAGACTTATAAAAATTTTCAGGAATAATTTGAGGATTTTTATTTAATTAACAAAACTTCTGATGTTCATGCATCTTTTTCAATAGTGCAGAATTGATTACGATTATTTCCTTCACCCCAAATTTCCAAAATAAATATTGACTGAGTTTTGCTTTAACTGATCTCCAAATCCGATAAAGAAATTTAATTATTTGTTATATCAAACTTGACAATGTTATTTAAGTTTCCTATTCTCATTCCAATGTAGCAAATGATTGAATCATTGCCTAATTATTGCTTGGCTTCTCTGACAGATATTCCCTTACTTGGTCTCTTCTCTTTTATTGATAACCTTTTCTCCCAAAATGACAATTCTTATAGGATATTACGCTTTAAACAAACATGTCATATCTTATTATTAATACATATGCACATTTGCATTTACAACTTGATAAGCTTTGGTTTTTCATTTGTAGGTCATATAATTGTTTAATGTTACTTTTGTATTGCTACAGATTTTGGCATATTTATTATACAACTAATATTTGTACTTGGCAGAGAAATTATTTCTTTGTCAGTAGAACTTTTTTTTATCTGCATAGCCAAGTTAAAATTAAAAATGGATACATTGTAGTAATTATGTTGAAAGTTTTATCAGATGTGTATACAGATTGTAGTTATTCACTATGCTAAAGTGATGGTTGTTGCATTTTTGTGCTGCTTAATTAATAGTCTTCACACAAGTCCTCACACACAACTCATACAGCAAGAGATGTTTATCTCCAAAATGAAAATAAAATGTTCAGTTTTACCTTTGCTGTAATATGTCACAGGAAAATATTATAAATTTACTCTTGGAAATAATACAATTTTAGACAGATCCCCTTGTATATAGAAAGAAACACCAGGTCAAAGAAAAAAAATAAGTGATAATATTTGTGTTTCAAGCATTTATATTAATACTGCTTAATTTAAGGCACTTATGTAAAGATGGAAATTGTAATTGTGACAAATGATTTGTGCAATAGATTTTTAAAGGGCAAGTCATGACCATATTACATTGCATTGCTAGAGAAATAATAGGCACTATCAGCTTCAATAGTGCCTTCATGCATCAATGAAAAATATAAATCATACTACAGCTCAAGGGAAATTATGTAGATTTTTAAAAATGTATTTATTAGACTTAGCAGATTGAGAAGAAATAACCATAGTATTTGGTTTATTTAAAAGAACAATGGAAAAATATAATACAGCTTTGAAATTCTTGCTTTATTTTCTATAGACATATGGTAAGGGATTCTTTAATACGAATATGGGAAGAAATTAAAAATAAACATTATAAACATTATGGCATTATAAACATTATAAAAATAAACAAAAATAAAAATCCCGGGATGGGTATCCACCCCAATACATTAGATCTAGGAAGGATAGCCAGATATTATGAATTTTTGGACCCCCAAGGCGCATTAAAGACCAACCAGGAGCTAAACGATCTGGGACTAAATATAGACTGGATGCCATACCTCCAACTAAAATCAAAATATAAGAAAGACCAAGAGGAATTTGGAATTGAAATAGAACCAAATCAATTAGATAAACTAATGGCCGGTACAGAGGAAAAATTGATATAAAGATATATAACTACTTATTAGAATATGATTTAGCAGAAGAAATAGTGAAAGGACCAATGATAGTGTGGGCCAGGAATTTGGGACACAATATAGAGCTGGAGAATTGGAAAAAGATCTGAAAAAAAGTACACAATAACAAAATTAGCATCATATAAAGAAAATCAATATAAAATGTGCTATCGGTGGTATCTGGTCCCTTCAAGATTGGCTAAAATATATCCAAATTTAAGTCCAAATTGTTGGAAATGTAAGCAATCACAGGGTACCTTCTTTCATGTATGGTGGCTGTGTCCAAAAGTTAAGAAATGTTGGACCAAAATGCAAAAATATTTAAAAGATATTACGAAAGTCCAAATAGAATTTAAAGCAGAAATATTTCTTCTGGGAATCATCAAAGGGAATTATACAAAAGAGATAAAATATTTAATCTGCATATAATAACAGCAGTGAGATTAGCACTCACACAATGTTGGAAAGGAGATTCTATGCTGACAGATAGTTTAATTATCCAAAAAATTTTTGACTGCGCAGAAATGGACAAACTTTCAGATAACAGATAATCAGAGTTGGAAGGGCTCTTATAGGTCATCTAGTCCAACCCCCTGCCCAAGCGGGGGACCCAACACCATTTCTGACAAATGGCAGTCCAATATCTTCTTGAAAGTCTCAAGTGATGGTGCTCCCACAACTTCTGAGGGCAAGCTGGTTGATTCCATTGGTTGATTATTCTCACGGTCAGAAAGTATCTCCTTATTTCCAGGTTAAATCTCTCCTTGTTCAGTTTCCATCCATTATTCCTTGTCTGGGCTAGAGGCGCTTTAGAAAATAGCTTGACCCCTTCCTCTCTGTGGCAACTGCTCAAATATTGGAAGATTGCTATGATGTCTCCCCTGGTCCTTCTCTTCACTAGACTAGCCATGCCCAGTTCCTGTAACCATTCTTCAGTGAAGTCCCCTAATCATCCTGGTTTAGTCTCCAGCCCCCTAATCATCCTGATTGCTCTTCTCCGTACTTTTTCTAGAGTCTCAACATCTTTTTTATAATGTGGTGAACAAAACTGAATGCAGTACTCTAGATGTGGTCATACTAAGGCTTTATAGAGTAGTATTAGTATTTCACTTGATCTTCATTGTATCCCTCTGTTAATGCAATTTAGGGTTTCATTAGAATTAAAAGAGAAGGAAGACTCAGTTTATTATAAAGTATGGGAAAATTGATACCATTGGATAAACAATAGAAACAAGCAAATAAGGAGTGTATAATATAGAAAGACAGAGGTATATACATAAGAGCTAATAGGAGTATAATATATGTGCTGGAATAACAATTGAAATATAAACACTGTCAAAATAGATTGTAATATACACAACACTTTCATTTTAAATATTTGTATTGATTTTTGTATTTTAATGTTTTAAATTTTCAATAAAGGTTTCTTCAAAAAAAAGAAATTCTTGCTTTAAGCTGGCAAGAGTTTTCTAGTTTCAGATATATTGGAATTGTTCTTGGAAATCCTCTTCACACACTTCAGCACTCAAATACATTTTCTGGAGCCATCTATCATACAGTGGAGCCATTTTTCAAATGGAAATCTTTGGATAAAATTAAGATGTCTCTCAGCAGAGACCTACCTATTTCCATTTTTTCTAAAAATAGGAAACTTTCTTGTTAAGTAATAGTCTATTTCAGCAGCATGTGTCAAAAGATGGGAATTCATTCTCAGATAGAAGCAGTTTGCTAATAAAAGAGCAATAACATGTGTACATTAGAATTTGAAGGAGCATCAGTCATGTTTTCCATCTTTTGTTGATTGTGTATAATCTTAATAGCTAAATATATTTTCTAAAATCCTATCCTAGAATCTAAAATTCTAAAGTCTCTACTATAAAAACAGATTCTCATTCTTTGGACAGGTAGTCCTTGAGTTACAATCATTTGTTTAGTAACTTAGAAGTTACAATGGCTCTGAAAACAAGTGACGTATGACCATTTTCATACTTACAACCATCACAGCAGCCCTGTAGTCATGTGGTCAAAATTCAGATTCTTGGCCTTTTGTGCGCTTCTGACAAGCAAAGTCAATAAGGAAGCCAAATTCACTCAACAACGATATCAATATCTTAACAACTACAGTGATTAACAATTGTGGCAAGAAAGCTTGTAAAAAGGAGCCAGACTCACTTATCAACTGTCTTGCTTAACAATGGAAATTTGGGGTCAATTGTGGTTGTACATCGAGGAATACTTGTAGTTCAGTTCAATTAGCTGTTGCTGAAGTTGTATTTATGACAAGCGAAAAAAACCTGTATATTGTCTGTAAAAGTTACAGAAGAGTAAATTGTCAAAATGTCTTCCACATTTTGTGACTGAGCATCATTGCTAAAGATTGATAGAATGTGATTAGAAGCACCGTCACATTCTAAATAATGCTGAACCAGGTAACCAACTTTGGAACTTGCTTCAGCAGGTTTTTTGAGGTCATTTTAGTTTAATGCTAGTTTTAAAGTGTAGTAATGACAGATTAAAAGGTTAAATTCAGCCTATTGTTAATCTCTTGCTTAATAAATTGTAAACACTATCTCTACACAAAAAGATGAAAAAGTGTCATTTTTAAAATTTCTTTAAGCAAGCAGAAAGAACATTTCTATTGGTAGATATTTTATCTTACTCAAGCCAGACGTTCCATTTTGACAGCAGTATCTCTTTTAACAGTTTCCAGCATACCAGATCACGATCAAAAAAGCTTAAAACTCCTGAAGACAAGAAGCCATCAACCATAGTGGTTGGTACAGAAATCACAGCTACTGAAGCAGCTACAGATTGCTTCAAGGTCAAAGACAAACCATCACAAAAAGTAAAGCCAGAAGACACAGGAGTGCCTTTTGGGGAAGAACAAGTCCCAAGCAGGATGCACATAGATCAAAATTTATTGGATAACAAAAAGATACTGGGTAAGATAAATGGTATTTATTTTCCATATAATTTGCAGATTGTTGATGTTGTGATTCTGCAAATGAGAATTTATACCCTATTTTGTTCCATTATGCTTTTTTATTTCTGCAGTGATATTACACAATCACAATCATTTATATTATGCTTAGTACCTTTGTAATATTTGTCAATAATAAAAAATAATAGAACATTGTCCCAATAAAGCAATGATCGTTCAGAAGCCAACTCTTGCTAAGCATTCTTAAAGTTTCAACTTCGTCTCATGATTTCCTAATAGCTCAGGAGTGGACAATAACAAGGAAAATAATAACTACCATACTAATATATAAAATATGTTTAGGAAAGGATTTAATTGCAAAAAGGGCCTTTAAATAAAGTACCTATGTACTTTATAATGTACAGTTTTTCACAGTGTTCCACATAAACATATTTTTAGATGGCACAAAACTACTGGAATTACAGGCTTAGTAAGTAGAAGGCTCCTTCCTCACTTATATTACTATTAAAGATGTAATGTCTAAGTCTGCTTGTTTTGTAACTATTTACCAAGGTTTAAAATTGAAATGTGCTAAGTTAATAAAATAGTTTAAAAACATAGAGTTGGATTTAGAACTTCCTTCCTTGAGAGTTGAAAAGACTAATTTTGTTCATGGAAGACTGAGAATCTAACTTGGCATTTTTTTATATTATAATGGAAGATGTAATCTTCATTGAGTCTTTCCTTCCAAGAATACTAATGTCTCCAAACAATTTGATAAAATGAGTAGAGAGACTGTTCATAACAGTGGGCAAAATGTATTGTGGATTGTAAAAAGAAGTGATATTAGAAAACGTGTTTTTATTATAGAATTCATTACAAAAATGTGTTTTCATTACAGTGCAGCATTCAATACAAAATGTATCTTTTGCCTGTAGAATGACCCTAGTTCCAATAAATACATATAAAAATTTTTTTGGTTAACAAATCAATTTCTCCAAAAGTTAACAAAAAAGAAACAACTTTATTCAATTTGAATCTAAAGGTTTAAAAGGACCAGTGATTTCTCAACTGTTAAAATATTTGATGTTGAAATCAATTATCTGTCATTAAACTTAAAATGTCTGCAAATGTGTTTTCTGTATAATAATGAAATGAATAAGAATTGTTAGTGTTTTTGTCTTGATGGTGAATTTTATTTAGGTCATTCCCCTTCAAGCTCACAACTTGATCAAGTTTCTGAAATAAAATCAGAAAAGGAAGAGAAAGAAGTCTCTGACCTTGCACATATTTGTTCTGAAGAATCTAAAGGGGCTTTGCTTTCATATCCTGGCTGCAATCAAGATGTTTTAAAAGCTTCAAATATTTCAAGGCAAACTCCTGAGGATGGTGCTTCTGAAATGGAGAGCTTTGAGAAAGAAGAAATTAGTAGTGTATCCACAGAAGAGGATGAGATTAGTGATGCTGAAAGCAATAAAAGTGGTCTGGAACCTGGGGAAATATCAATGGTAAGAATGAGGAAATATGAGAGAATATGAGAGAAAACCTAGTATTTAGCTAGAAACAATAATAAAATCCCCCAATTGGTTTCTAACATTTTTCTATTAGAATAAGGCATATATCTTTTCATAAATTGTTTTAAGATACATTAATAATTTTTGCAACAACTGCATGTAGATCTGCATTATGTTGCGATTATGAGCTATGTGTAAGAATGAGATAATGTGGCTATAGTTTGGTATATTTGTGTACGGTTATGGCGAGGATTTGAACTAGTGCCTTTATAATTGTTTATATCATATTAGTTTCTATTAAATATTTAGTTTTTTCCCCATTTGAATGAGACTTTTTTTTTAAAAACAAATTTTATTAATTTTACAAACACAATACACAAAACATAAACTAAAACATCTTTTCTGAAGGCTGCCTGATCCCGGGTTAAAACTCTTCACACAGACACAAATTCAAACATCATATTCATTTTATATATCCTTCCATATCTTGTTATCATTTTCTTTTCTTTTTTTTTATAAACCAATTTTATTAATTTTACAAAAACAGTGCACAAACAATCAAAGCATAACAGCTTATAACCATTTTCAATAACATTCTTTGTCTGTTCTATTTCCAACTATCCATTCATCTTTTTTCTTTTACTATACTTCTCCTATACTATTTGGAGTGACGCCTTTACCCTAACTTAAAAGTACTTCATATAACACTTAATTTATCTTGGGATTCTGTTTAATAAATTCTAAATTTACACAATAAATTTTATACTCTAAATACACATATAAAAACACAATCTTATATACCTTCCAGAATCCCCCTTTTATCCTTAATTAGATTCACCCATTGTCTCTAAATAAGCTTTTTTTCTTTAGATCTTGCTTCCCACCATTGAGGCTTCTCCCCCTCCCCTTTCTCTCTTGCTTATTCTTCTCCTTGCCCTTTTTACCCCTTTGTCTCTCCTCTTCCCTTTTCTTACTCCCTTCCCTTTGCTTTCTAACCTTGCATCCACCTTTCCTCTCATTTTTCTTTTTTTTGGTTGTTTTTTCAAACCTTAAAATCCCCTTTTTCTTATCCTCTTTCTCCTCCTCCCCGGAAAAAACCCATTGTTCATCAAAGATGGCTTCTTGTTCCTCTTCTTCTTTGTCCCAGTCATTCTGCTGCGTAATCATAAGTACTTTTCATAAGTACATAACGCCATTTCTAAAAATTGAAATGAAGTGCCCAAAGTATCTTTTCCATCTTGTTCTTCCTTTTTATATTTTTGATATTCAGTCTTTAGTTCATCCACAAGCGATGCCATCCTGAAAAGAAAAACTTTCCCCAAAACAACCACCCAAGTATTTTTAGTCAAAAGTAATTCAAAAAGAAAGTTCCAAAAGTTAATACTTTTCTTCCTTCTTCTCTTTCTCTTTCTGGGGTTACTGTTTAATCAAAGAGGTCCAATTACCATATTTCTTTTTTTAGTATTCTTGGCAATCTCCTCCTTTTTCCACTTCTGCTCCAAAATTTTTCCGCTCCCTTCCCACTTGCAACATCAATTTTTAAATAATCAAAAATCCATACCTCTAATAAAGGTTTTCCAATTTCTTAAATTTTTAAGTCCAATGTCCAAGCAACTTTCAGAATATTTCACCTTCAGTGCCCAAACAAATTTCAAATCTTCTTCTGCTTTTTTCATGGGGTGGGAGAGTGAAGAAAAAAAAAAGTTCTCTTTAACAGCTTCTCTGCCGCTTTCGATCTTCTTAGGGATACAATGTATCCTCCAGCAATTCAGACAGCTCAGTTCCAGCGAATTTAAAGGATGTTGATTGACCCGGCTCAGCCAGCACTTTCACTTTTCTTGCTTCCTCCAGCACGATCTTATCCGGTTGCAGACTTCTTCGTGGCGGCCATTGCTGACCGCCGCTCCACCGCCTTGGGAAAAAGGGGTTTTTCAGGAAGAGGAGGGGGTCTGCGACACCCCCAACCCCCTGTCCAGCTCCCCTCTCTCTTTGGCTGTCCCTACAGGGCAGCCATATCCCCCTGACCCATTTGGATCGGGGGTACCTCGGCGGCTAGCACAGCAGGAATCGTGAGCGGTCGCGAATTCCTGCTGCCCCAAAGCCCTGAATGAGACTTTAAGAAATAATAACTTAGGACTAGATTTGCTTTTGGCATTTGCAGAGTTTTGGATTGGCAGGATTCCTGAGAAAGTGGTAGATATGTTTTAAACCCAAGAATAAGGCAGCATTTTTTCTTTTTATCAACATAAATAATGAACTCATTTTTGTTTTATAAAGGGATGAGATTTAACAATCCCAAAGCCAGTCCTTCTGTCTTAAAATAATGTACAGTACTAATAAACATCTCCTCAATAGTGAGATTTTGCATTTCAGCTTATATTTAATTCATTTACTTGGTTTCTTTTTGTTATTCCTAAGCGTATTTCTGAATATTTTCAAATATGTTTGTATTCTGTGTCTGTTTACCAAGGAATTTATACAGATGTGATTCAAATGCCTGCACAAATACCTTGCTTTGTTTAGTGACTCCCACTATATTCTTTAATTGTAAGGTCAGCTGTGGAATGCATTAAGCTAACAACTCTTCAGACCTGGCTATCCCAGCAGTTCAGAAGCATATGATGGCTGTAAATTATTGTTGTTAGTTGCGAAGTCATATCCGACCCATTGCGATCCATGGACAATGTTCCTCCAGGTCTACCTGTCCTCTACCATCCCCCAGAGTCCATTTCACACTGACTGCTTCAGTAACTCCATCAAGCCACCTCATTCTCTGCCGTCTCCTTCTTCTTTTGCCCCCAACCATTCCCAGCATTAGGCTCTTCTCTAGTGAGTCTCCAGGCTGTAAATTACTAATAAATTATGTTCTGGTCTCTATCAAGCGCTTTCTGAAAAAACATCATGAATCATCACATGACTACCTTTGGGATGCTAGGCAACAGGACCACATTTGCAGCCATTTGCAGTGCCCTACAATCACATGGCCACAATTTATGATTTTTTGGAAACCAGCATTTACTTTTGATTTCTGCCAAAAACTGTCTTATAGTGAACAATTAATTTGCTTAACAACCATAGTGTATGACTTTAGGAACCATAATTATAGACTCAATTATGGTTGTAAGTCAAGGACTACCTATATTGCTACTATCAAGATTAAAATTAGAGAATAGTTACTTCATCTCTGAAAAAGTAGTGTGTTTTCAGATGTTGCTGAAATTCTAACAGTGGGTGCTAACAATGCAGAATAGCCTCAATTAGAAGAATATGAATTCCCATTCCTGTACTCCATCTTAATTAGGAATGGGCTATGGCAGATCATAATATTTTAGAGAAAATTTAAATATTCACTATCCCAAATAATGCTTCTCTATGTGAGGTGCCAAGACCCCTTCAACTTTCCAGCTGATACCATAGTAGAAATTGTCTGTTTTAAATGCTCTCATTTATTAGAATGATATATTCTAAATTTATCTCCAAGTGTTCCCAATCCTTTTTCTACTTTGTGATGGCAAAAGTCATTTCTATTTGTTCTGTTGAAAACTACTAAACTAAATTAAATTGGCATTGCAATTGGAAGATATGTGCTGTCTGCTGACCATGATACCAATACCATGATTTTTCTGTTCCATCTTACTGTATGTATGATCAAAATTAGGACAACCTTTTGCAACAGGGCATTAGCATTCCCAAAAAATAGCCATCATGAAAGCAAGTTATTGTACAATACATTGCATAATTTCTCCTTTCTTCCCTCATCTTAAACACAGTATATGTTGTCTTTCTTAGATATTTGAAGGAGAAAAAAACAAAACATCAAAAAGTTGGCGTCATCCACTAAATAACCCCCCTGCCAGATCTCCTATGACGCTGGTTAAACAGCAGGCAATAAGTGATGAAGGTGAGCATATTTTAAAAGCATCATGTAATAATATATTTTCCAGCCAATCAATGAACATGCATACATTGCTTAGTGATAAAGATGAAAAGGTATTTGATCTCATGCGAAAAATTAAATAATTGTAGAATGAGCTGCATTAAATGTTTTTGGCATGTTTCTTGAATACATAATGTCCTTTCCATCTTTCTATTCTCTTTGTCTTCCGAACACATTGGAAAAAAAGACCTGGTAAGATACTCAGAATTGTTGCTTAAATACTGTAATTACTTCTTCCCAGAACATAACAGCTTTAAAACATCATAAAAACATTGTTTTAATGAAGCATTTAAAAAGATATCAAAGCTTCTTTCCAGGGAGAGAAATTGGATCTTGAGTGCGTATTTGAAACTAACCCAGTTTTGGGTCAAAAATATTCAATTTATTTCTCTTTTATTGAATTCTGAATTGTGTACCTAATTTCAAGTATGAAACAAGAAAAGGTGCATAGTTTTATATTGCTAGTACACTAAGGTTTCCCTGTTCAGTTGTGTCCAACTCTAGGCAAAGTGCTCTGCCCCCCCGCAGCTCCCTGATCCTCTTCATCGCTGGTTGGAGATGACATGAGATAAAACCCCCTCGGAAGAAAAGTTGCTGTTTTCTCCGGGTGGGTTGATGTGGGAGTTTCGGAATAATGTCAGGTTGTGCTCCCTTTAGATCCCAAGAAAGAAATACTCAGACTCCATGGTGTAGAGCAAAGTTATCCTTTTACTGGAAAATAAAGTGGAAGCTACAAATCAATTCCGAAACTGAGAAATTGGCGGGTAGAATCCACATACAAAGAATTAGGTTTGTTCCCACCCCCCAAAGTTCAAATTATTCTTCCAATTAAAACTTCTGAATAAGCTCATGTGGTCATCTCCAGATGGTGATGAAGTGTCTTGTCAAATGACCTTGACATATTTTGATAAAAGTTCGCAGTTGCGCAAAAGAGGACAGAAAATAGCCAAGAAACGGAAAGTTAAAGAAAAGAATCCCCCCTCCCCTTGCTAGCCCAGCAAGGAATGCAAACACCTCCAGTCTTCTTCCTTAGCAAAATCCCCCCTCCCACCGTTGTCATGACAGCCCAGAGAAATAATGAAATAATAGCAGAAAAGCAACAGAGGAAGGTATCTTGAGGAAGGTATCTGACAGCTGCTATTATTAAAGATTAGTCATAGTATTGTTTAAAAAAAAAGGAAAACACATTTTTCAGGCTTGGAATATTTAAACAACAAGGCAACATATTTGTTATTTTCCCTTAAAATTCATGGTCAGTTGGAGAGGAGATTGTTTATTCCTTAATTTGTTAATTTTTGTTCCATTTTTATTATATAGTATGCATAGCATTCCCACTTTCTATTTCCCTCCACAGTAGTATTATGATGTGGGTTGCATAGAGAAAGTAAGATTAGCCCCAAATCATCTGGTGAGTTATGTATGAAAAACTCGGTTTCCTTTATATCAGCCCAGTATCTTAATCCTAATGTTAAGATTGTGTTCACTGAAGAGATTTTAAAATTATGTGGGTTTTTTTGTTTATTAATCTGTCAAATTAATTAATTTCATTAAAATTAACATGTTAAAGTAATACATCTGGTGATTTGGTTATTCCTAAATCTATTTAAATGTGGTTAGAATTAGAGAGTTTATCTCCTGGTCAGACCCTTGTCAGCTTTTAAGTAGATTGCAAAACAAATAGCACTACTAACACCATAGTCATATTGATTTTTCTGTTTACTGTCAGGGTTCCGACCAGTGCCCTAACACAATTAACAGTTTAAGCCATCTGGCAATAAAAATCCAGTCTTTTATTAGGAGCACCAATGTCAGCGTTACCTAGGTAAAGTCAACTCTGACTTCACCCCCTTCATGCCTTGCCTCTGATCCTGTTTCCCACTTCCCCCAAAGTGTGTCCCCTGGTCTCATTCCCCAATGAGGTGATTTTGTGGGTTGTAGAAGTCGCTCCCTCCAGGCATGGCTGGTATAAAACGGCCTTGACTTTCTCAGTCAGATTGCATCGTGTTATGACCGAGGAGTAAATTTTTGGTGCAACTGTGAGGCGCGATTTCCCATCGCCTTGCCTATGGCAACTCGGGAGCAGGTCAGGGAAGCTTCACGAGTTGACATTTATATTGTCCTGTTTTGAGGTTGAATCAAAAAGTAAAACCGGTGTACAATATCTACTGCAATTTTTTTATTTTATAACTTTTTTTAACATGCTTGTGGTTTTAAATGTGCAACAGTGGGTATTTTGTGACTTCATAGATACTATGTACAGCTGCCTCCACTTGAATTAAGAGACAGTGGTGGGGTGACTCCTGTATATTACTTTACAGTTTTTATGTCAGAGAATTCTGATGATTGGTGAAACACCTATCTGTTTAAACAATATGTTTAAGGAAAACAATAGACAACTGAAAGGAAACAATGTATTGAATTTGATAGAGTGTAGTTTAATTTTTTTCTAATTTGGTTTGCTACATGTGTAAGAAGAATAGTTGATTAATGGAGTTCCGGTTTGTCAGGCTTCGGAGGCAGCAGGAATTCGCGTTTGTGCGCGATCCCTGCTGCGCTTGCTGCTGGAGTGCCTTCGATCCAATTGGATTGGGAGGCTATAGTTATCCTGTAGGGATAATTGAAGAGAGGGGAGATCCGGGCAGGGGTCATGGGATATTGCACCCCCCTTTCCTAGCCGGCTTAACTCCCTTTTCCAAAGGTGGAGCGGCGGTCAGCAATGGCCGTCACAAAGAACCTCTCAGCCGGACAAGTTTTGTGCAGGAGGAAGTGAAGAAAGAGAAGGCTTTTGGCTGAACCGGGAGGACAATTAACAGCTGAATACCTGGAACTTTGGCTTTTTAAGTGATATATTGTTTCCCAGAAGATCGTTAAGCTGCGGTGGAAAGTAAGGGAAAGGTTTTTTTTTTTTCTCCTCACTTCCCCACGGAGATAGCAGATGGAAATCGGAAATACCCGCTTTGGCAGCAGAAGGTACTAACTTTGAAAATTAAAGCCAAGGGGACATTAGATTTCTAAACACTGACATTTAAAAATTAAAATCTTTTTGCTTTAAGTGGGAAGGAAGAGAGGCAAATGATTTATATTAATGTTTGTTGAAGGAGATTGCTTGGAGTTTTATAAGATCAGAGATTAAATTGCAATAAAACTTCCAAAAAATACCTTGGAATTGTGTAATTGAATGCTACCCCAGGAAGAGAAAGTAGAAGAAAGTGCTAAATGAAACAGACTGTGCTGATTGTGCTGACTCTGATTGCTTGATGACTTTGGGACTTTTGTGAACTATCGTTTGAAAGACTAAGAAAACATTTGGACTGTTTAAAATTTTTTTTACAATGGTATCTGTTGAAGAACTGAAAATGCAATTTGAAAAATTAAGAGAAGAAGAAGAAGAAGGCAAGAGCTCCTTTGGATCTATCCTTTGCTTCTTAGAAATGGCGATTTCTACTTATCAGGAAATGCAACAAGAAAAAGGCTGGGAAGAGGAAGAAGAAGCCATCTTTAATGGACATATGATTTTAAATGAGAAAGAAAAGGGTAAAAAGGAAAAGAAAATGGAGAATTTAAGTTCTAAAAAAACAACCAAGAAAGGGAAAAATAAGGTGAAAAATCAATATAATGTCAGAAAGCAACAGAAGAGAGGAATACAACAGAGAGGGGAGACTAAAAGGCTGGAGATGGGGGGGGGGGGGGGGGGGTAAAAAGGCTAGATTTGCCCAGGAAGGAAGGGAAAAAATGAAGGGAAGTTATAAAGGCTTAAAACAAGATGCTAATAAACAGGGTTTTTTCAGAGATAAAGGGTAAAACATAATTTAAAAAGAGATTCTGCAAAAGTACGTAAGATTGTATTGTTGTATTTGTATTTGAAATATGTGTTAATAGCATATTGTAGGGAATGTGTAAAATGCCTAAGATTTAATTAATAGAGTTTAATTAATTAATTTGTTATGGAACATTATTTTTAATATAAGATCATTATGTTTTATATTTTAAAATGTTATGTAGAATGTACTAAGCAGAATCAGAATAGAAACTATGTATTATTTTAAGTGTTAAATTTGGGGGGAAAATAGAAAGTTGTCATACTTCAACCACTGATTAGAGGAAAAAGTTTGTGGTAAAGAGAAAAGATAAATAGATAATTGAAAAAGAACGGATAAAAGATACAAGTATAATTATTTAAATTGAGATTAAATAAATAAAATAGAATTAAGAGAGTGAAAAGAGAAGATATGAAATAATATATAAGGTGAGCATGAATTTGATTTATGTCTGTATAAAAAGTTATAACCCGGGGTTAAGCCGCTTTCTAAAAAGAAGTTTTATGTTTTTATGTTATGTATTTTGTTTGCTTATGTTTGTTTATCAAGGATTAATGATGTTAGATAAGAACATATGAAATAGTAATAATATGAAATATAGTAATATGAAATACATGAAAGTATAAGTTTAATGAATAAAATTGAACAGAAATAAAGGAAGAAACAGTGAGAAGTTGGAAAAGAGTAATGTACTTAAATGAGATGTTTTATTTGTTTTGTTAAGCAGTTTTTAGAAAAGATGTTTTATGTTCTTATGTTACATGTTTTGTTTGTCTTTGTATTGTCTTTGAAAATTAATAAAATTTGTTTTTAAAAAAAAGAATAGTTGATTAGTCTGAGAGATTGTGAATTTCTTGGAGAGTCAGAATAATATTGAGGTAGCAATTTGAAAGAGGTAGTAATCAGTTTGTCATAAAAAAAAATCTAAGTGGTTAATAGCAACAGACCAAGTTTATCAGACAAGGAAGCTGGCGATGGTTGTTGGTCATGATAGTTATATGTAGTCTTCATAATCAGAATCAGCATGCCTCTAAATAATAATATAAAAAGCAGTAACCTTTTTTTTTTTTAAACAAATTTTATTAATTTTACAGAAAACACAATACACAATCCAGGCATACCAACTTGAAAAGTCTTTTCTAAAAGAAAAATTAATAATAATTAAAGAAGAAAGCCAATAGAACATATAAAATAATTTCAAATTGTAATATCAATATTTACATTATCTATTTAACTTTATATCTTATCCAGACTTCTCCTTTTATCCAAATTATATTTCTTGCTTAATAAAATTTTATTGCCTTTCATAAACATACAAAACACAAAACATAAACATAAACCTTTTTGAAGTGACTATCAGGTACTGTTATTTAGTGTTAGCTGAAAACTGCAGTAAGGCTGCCCAAATTTCTCAATCTATGCTAGTCTGTCTTTGTTACTCAGTATAAAGGAACTGCTGCAATTGTCTATGGTTTTGATTAAACTAATTCATACATCTAAATCATATTTTTGCTGCTTGAAAAACTGAAGGATGTTCAGTAATAAACCTTGGACATCTGTCTCCTGCCTGAGTATTTTACAACCATAGAATTATTCTCTTTGATATTTATAGACTGATATGGGATAGATCAGCTACAGAATACAACTTTGTTTTTGTTTTAATCTACTTAGTGAATAATTGAATAGATCTATAGCTATGTGTCAGAATTGGTGCTGAAGAAGTTGAGTGATGTCACCAATTCACTGAATACAGTATTCAATTAGTTGTGAAGCATCTGTCTTCAAATTATAGAAAGTTCTGAGCCATCAACTGTATCTATGTAATATATGCATGTCCTAAGGGGACAAGATTATGAGTGGGTTTTGAATGTTCCTCTAATTTGCACAAAAAAGGCTGTATTAACATTGTAATTATTCAATTTAAATGAAATTGCTGCATTTTAAATTAGAGATTAAATAATTTGCTATCTGAAGATGATAGTGGTTGAACTTAAGTAAAAGGACATTTTGAGTTGTCCTTGTCAGGTTTCTCTCAGGTCCAAAGAACTGAAGGAGCAGAGATTTGGAAGTACATTTCCCTTCATCTGTATCATTCTTCCAATTTAAAAAAACCAACTCCTACCTCATCTAGAAATAATTGGTAGTGTAGCCTTGTAAGTACTCAAAAATTACTAGTCTTCAGAACAAATAGAAAGTATGCTGTGATGTATCTTTGTATTTCTTTTGCTTTTATGACATAGCAGGGATAAAGTTTTCTTCATATTCTGTTAGTTGTGTCAAATATTAAATTTCTGATTGGCTGTTGCTACCAAGAAAGTGCTTAAGTACAAGATTATGTTAATAAAATTAATGGGTAAGTTGCAGAATAAAGAAGGTAAATATCATCTTCCATCTTGTCATGCAACCACCATGCAATACTTGTATGTTATAATCTAAGTCTGAGAAAGAGTTGAAAGAAAAAGCAAATATGAGTTAGAGCAAGGGTCTTCAAACTTGGCAAGTTTAAGACTTGTGGACTTCAACTCTCAGAATTCCTGAGCTAACATGACTGGAGGAGGAATTCTGAGAGTTGAAGTCCACAAGTCTTAAAGCTGTCAAGTTTGAAGACCCCTGGGTTACAACATTAGATGTTCTCATAGGAGAAGTTGAAATGGGTTAAGGAGTCAGGTGGAGGATGAAAGAAGAGAGAAAAGAAATAGAATGTCTTGCAGGCAAAAATTGAGTTAGTCAATCTCAGTTGCTGAAGAGATGCCGGTTCCAAGATGAATCGTGGTGGCGCAGTGGTTGGAATGCAGTATTGCAGTAAAACTCTGCCCACAGCCAGGAGTTCAATCCTGACCAGCTCAAGGTTGACTCGGTCTTCCATCCTTCTGAGGTTGGTCCCAGATTATTGGGGACAATTGACTGGCATGCCAAGAGAGTGCTATAAAGCACTATGGAGTAGTATATGAATCTAAGTGCTATTGCTATTGCTATGATTCAGGGCCCGGAAAAAAAAAAACTGGCAGAAGGCTCACTGTGTATAGGAGTTCACTCAGTGTGGCATGTGTCTGCTCTATGCAGAGGGAGAAGCGAATCCTAAGACATAACAAAGTAACTCAAAATTTGATAGCCCTAAGAGTTTGTCAGCTAATTTCTAATGCAAGTCCTTGATTAACTCTTCAGGGGTAGGTGGCTATATTTTACCTTAGATATGGTCTGGGAATTGTCTTTCAGAAAAATCAGTGGCTTTTATCTTCATTTTGCTAAACATGAAGAGAATTGGAATGATTTACAAGAAAGATCTGGTATTGTCATATTTTGTTTATTCAATCCTGAGAATCTTTGACACAGTAATATTAGTACTAAATTGAAGTGAGGAACGTATTAAGGCAAACTGAAGTAATTTGAATTGCGCCTATTGATTAATTTTTTAAGTGCTTCAGCAACATCTTTTTTTTTTTAACAAATGATTTAATTCAGCTTTTGTGTACTATAGTGTGTAATTTAGCAATATTAACATTTATGTACTACTAATTATTAACATTCAATATGGTAGACTTATTAATTTCATTGAATTTCATTGAAAATTGTTTCCATTAGCATCATACTTCAGCAATATAAACCATAGTTTTGGATGTTTTAAATTCAAAAAAAAAAGTGGCAGGAGGCAGTGCCAAGAGAATATTGTTCTATTATAGAAACATTTTTCCCCATCTCAAAAACACCATGTTAAGTACCATATTAAGTTCCTCTCTGGTGAAACTTGCAGTAGATGTTATGTTGAATCTTAAAGGATGAGAATTACATGGTAATACATGGATCCTGTAAATAATCTGGTTCTCTTGTTACATTCCGAGGCAGTTGCACTGTGGTATAATATTAGTCCCAGGAGATGTTGCAGCAGATACAAAGAGGAAAGAAAAATTGAGAGTGTACTATATCTCAAAATGTTACATAATAAAGAGATTTAAGTTGCAGAGTACTCTGGAGTCTGTGACAGAAACCCTTTAAGAAAGAGTGCATCATGTAGGATCCTTGGTGCTGTTTCCAGGTGTGGGCTGCTGGGGGTTCGCAGGGATTTGGGAGAGCCTCTAGGTAAGATGGTGTTGAGTTCGGAGAATCCCCAAATCCCACTCCTGGCTGGCTCCGTCCATTCCACCCCGCCCACCCTAGGAGTCCCCACGCAGTCTATTTTGATGAAGGTAAATGCAGGGTGTGAGTGGAGGCTTGGGGAGGGTGAAAAATGGGCCTCCCAGAAGTTCAGGAAGGCTGGAAATTCCAGCTTCCAGAGAGCCCCCGGATCCTGGGAATGCTGTTTTTGCCCTCCTGGAGGCTCGAGGAAAGCCCCCAGGACCTGGGGAGGGCAAAAATGATGCAGGAGGCCAACAAGGCCACGCCCACCATGGCCACGCCCACCCAGCAACTGGACAGAGAACCCTTTGCTAAAATTTTTGAAGGCCACCCCTGGAAGTTTCATGACCAAATAGGTAACATCATCATTGCCAATCACAGAATTTGATGACAATCAAGTTCAGAGATCACTTAAGGGTCCCACAGTTCAGCCCACAGCTACAAATATTCTCTTCCATTGGTAATGCAACATGTACCTTCCAAACCTGTTTTAAGGACAATCCAATGAAAAGCACATTATAGTAATCCAGCCTGTACATTACCAGTAAATATGCCACTAATACCAAATCTTTTTCATCCAGAAAAGAAGCATATGTGGTCTATAAGCCAAAGATGAAAAAATATTTCTGTAATAACACTAACAGTGCAATAACGCTGTTGAGGTACTGGATCCAGGTTAATCCTCAAATTGTAAACATGGGCCTTAATCAGATTCAAAAACATAGATTCTCTTCTTTGAATGGTACCTACAAAGGAAATACTTTTAATGTCTAAAGAATTAAATGATAGATCTAAAGAAAGGAAATTAATTTTTAAATGTGAATTCTAAATTAAATTGTCATTAAACACTTCTTTATGTCTAATTATTTGTCTGTCCAAACAGTTCAGACAGTTACTCAGTCTGCTAAGCAGCAGGTGAAGTAAAAAATATTTTTTTCCTTGACAAAACAAAAAATAAGATAATTGGGAAGAAATAGTGGCAGTTACTGATTTTTTATTATATATATTTTTTATTTTTAACAACCAACATAAACACAAACACAAAACAACAAATAAAACCTTCATTCAATTGTACAGTGTGTCAGCTGGTACATATTTCTTGTGCACAATATCAATAGTCTTTCCCTCTTGAGTTTAAATTTATATTCATGTTGTATTAATCAACTTTCCATGTCATATTATTATTACATCATCATTAGACTTTAATTGCAAATTTACATTATTCTTTTCGAGCCCACTTTAATTTTCACAAGTTCTAATTCATATTATAATTCCTTGTATAAAATCAATTATAACATGTCATTACTTTTGTATTATATTTACTATTGTATTATATTTATATTATAATAAATTTCATTTTCCTATTTTTCTATCTAGCCATTGATAAAATAAATCCCATATTTTATAATATTCTTTTTCTTCTTGCTCTCTAATTGCCAACGTCAATCTACTCATCTTTGCACATTCATTTTAATTGTAGATATTCTCCCTATTAGAGATAGTTGTAAATTTTCCCATTTTTTCAAGTTTGTTGCAATCTGTTGTTTTAGTTTATAATAATTATCTTTTTTTAGTGTTCCACATCTTGCTGTTAGATGTATTCCTAAGTATTTAACTTTATTTGTGATCTGGATATTCAATCTCTCTGTTAATTCTTTCCTCTCTTTTTCCATCATGTCTTAACTAGAATCTTGATTTTATCTTTATTTATTTTCAATCCTGCCACCTGCCCATATTTTTCAATTTTTTCTATCAATTTAGACACTGTTTCCAGTGTTTCCTCCAGTATGAAAACCAGATCATCTGCAAATGCTTGCAATTTATATTCTTCCTTTTTTTAATCTTCATTCTCTTTATTTCACGATTGTCTAATGTTTCTGTTTAACACTTCCAAAGTCAGTACAAATGACAGTGGCGACAGAGGCCATCCTTGTCTAGTTCCCTTTTTAATGTTAATATTATCTGTTAAGTCTCCATTTTATCATTACTTTAGCAGATTGCTTATGGTATATTGCCTCAATTGCTTTAATACATTTTTCTCCAAAGCCCATTTGTTTCATTTGTAATATCATAAATTGCCAATTTACATTATCAAAGGCTTTTTGCGCATCTAAAAATACCAAGGCCATTTGTTTCTCTGGCTGTGTTTCATAATATTCCAATGTATTCAAAATTATTCTCATATTATCTTTAATATGCCTCTTAGGCAGAAATCCATTTTGATCAGTGTGTATAAAATTATTCAAATATTTTTTAAGTCTTTCTGCCATTATTGAGGCAAAGATTTTGTAATCTGTGTTTAGCAGGGATATAGGTCTATAGTTTTTTATTTGTTGTAGGTCGGTATCCTCTTTTGATATAAGAGTAATGTAAGCCTCTGTCCATGAATTTTATTTTAGTTTTTGACAAAACCTCGTTCATCACTTCAAGCATTGAAGTACTTAAAGATTCCTGTAAAGTCTTGTAAAATTCTACGGGTAGCCCATCTGGGCCTGGAGCCTTTCTAGTATTTTCTCTGTTTAATGCCTCTGTCAATTCCATCATTGTTATTTTTCCCTCTAACATTATTTTAATATCATCAGTATTTGGGGTAGCTCTGCTTTTTGCAAATACTGTTTGACTTTTTCTTCAATATTTTCTTGATTATATAATTTCTCATCATAATTCTGTATTATCTCTTTCTTTTCTTCATTTCCATTGCAAACCATTCCTTGATCATCTATAAGTTGTATTATCTTTTTCATTTTTCTCTTCTTTTTCAGTTTGTATGCCAGCCATCTGCCTGGTTTGTTTGCATATTCAAAGAAATTCTGTCTAGCACTCCTAATTTTTTGAGCTAATTCCTCTTTTTCCACCATTTTGTGTTTAACTACTTCCACTTGACTTTTAATATTATTTTTTTTGAAGATATTTTTGTAGTTCTTTCTCGAGTTTTCTATAGTCTTCATCAACATTTGTTGTATTAGTCTTTTTCTAGTATTTCTTCTTCTTGTATAGTCTATGATCAAGCCTCTGACATATGCCTTCATGGTATCCCATAAGTTTTGTAGTGAAGTTTCCTCCCTGTTATTTTCTCTAAAGAAAAAAGCCAGTTCTTTTTCCATCTTTTGTGTAAATTCTTTTTCTTTCAATATCGCATTGTTCAAAGTCCATCTTGATCTTTTACTTTGTCCCTGCCACTTGACCCATATTGGATTATGGTCCGCCCAAGTACTTGTTTCTATATTTACTCCTTGTATATTAGAGATTAATTCCGTTCACATCCATATCTATTCTTGACCATGATAAATGTCTGTTGGAGTAGAATGTATATTATCTGCAATTATTGACTTTTGAAGCCTTTTAAGACTTTAGTGACTCATAAAAAAAGTTAGCATACAACCGTCCCTAACATTCTTGTTTTGAAGGTTCTTTTTATGTTTATTTTTTAAAATGTATATCTTATAACAGCTGGAACAGTTTTCAAGGGAATGCTTATATCGTCTGTAGATTAAGCAATATTTTAAAAAGAGACTCTACAATTAATAAATACTTAACAGCACTAGAGACCAATAAAGCAGTGGTAAAGATTCATCACAAACTGATTAAAGACTCAGAAATATCAGTGTCATTTAAGTATTAAGTCTGGGCAACCAAAAAAGTTCTTCTTGTTCTTATCATTATGGTAGGAATCAGAGGTGGTATTCAGCAGGTTCTGACCAGTTCTGGAGAACTGGTAGCAGAAATTTTGAGTAGTTTGGAGAACCGGCAAATATCCCCTCTGACTAGATATTTTACAGTATCCTTCCCCTGACACTCCCACCAAGCCACGCCCAAAGAACTGGTAGTAAAAAAAATTGAATCCCACCACTGGTAGGAATCTATTCACGAAGGAAAAATTATTCCTGAAGAAAAATTATTCCTGAAGCAAAATTATTCCTGAAGTATTATACTTAGGCAAAGTATAACTATAATAGGGGGATTGCCCTAATTCAAGATGGGTTCTAGAAAGCAGAATGGTTAGGACTATTTGGATAATAGTTTTAAGAAATCAAATAGGTTTTCAATGAAAGTTTCTGATTACAGCAGGAGTGTCAAACTCGTGTCGTCATGGCATTGTCATGTGATGCATTGGGAATTCGCCCCCCCTTGCTAAACCGGGCGGGGGCTGGGCCAGCATGTGACACATCTGGCCTGTGAGCCATGAGTTTGACAACCCTGGATTACAATGCATTTTTTCCAATGTCTTCTTTTCTCTTTCTTTTCCTTATTATAATTGTGTACAGAATTGATAAGCATAAAGCTAAGATGCAATTCTCCTTAGCTGACCTATTGCCTCCTAAAACATTCATAATGCTCAATATTGCAGTAAAGAATTGTTAGCAGATACCTAGTTTAACCCAATTTCCTATACTTCAGCTCAATTTAATGATTCTATATAAACTTAGGAACAGTATCAATGGTGGCATAAAGGAGGTTTTGTTTAAAAAGCGTGATTAGCTCTGATACATTTCACATGGCATTATTATTGAAACTATGTAGGTAATTTTCTAGATAGCCTAACTTTGATCATTTTTTGTAATAGAAATTCCAGTATTCACCCTACCCACAGCTTCTTAAATGGGTATTGTTTCACATTAAGGTAGCAGAAAAATAAAGTTTAAAAAAGAGATTCTTATATGAAATAGTAAGCTTTAGAATACTAGATACAAAACAATTCTATGGGTTAAATAAAATTGAACTATCCTAAAAATTCAGTGGAGCATGGTATTATAGGTACATTGAATATGAAAAGAAACCATCCAAATCATCTCCAACACTTTCTGTTGGATAAATCAAGGGGCAATCAACTGTTTGCACTGACTTTACATAATGATTTCCTTGCCTAGTATGCACTTAGTTGGCCTCATTTTGAACTGTACTTTACAAATGTTGTTTTATATACCGATGTACCCATTCATTATTTATAAATCTTTCTTCTTTCTATTCTTTCAAAAATAAAGCATTTCACAAAGCTGTGCTTTTTCCATTGTTTTTGCTGTTCTTTCTGATTTCAGTACCTGTTTTTTGTAGTCTGTGTCCAAGTGTCCATTCTATTAACCTATGCTGCTGTAAAACGCTTTCTATTTTCTCCTGTTTTTGGAATTTGTCACTTGCTGTTGTCTACCAGTTGTTAGAAAATTAAAACCTGCCTTATTCCCTCATCATATATTTGTCTTCATTAATTATAAATAGCCAGTGATCATTATTACTTTTACTTTCCCTTCTTGATAGTTATATTCTTCCTTTCATATTAGCATCATATGCTGATTCTCAAAGGAATAGTGAACCCTCATTATTAGTATTAACTACAGCCTATGTAGTAATCCTTCAGCATTCCTGATAATAATTTTCCCCATCTGTAAATCATATTTCTGATTCCACATTACACGTTCATTCTGTACTGGGTCCCATTCTTTCCTGCTTTTTCCAAACAGCCCACTTATTCACATTGATCCTTATTCTCAAACATAACAGGTCCTCTTTTACAATTTTGTTGTAGCATTCTTCTGAGCTGGCAGTGGTGTTAAATATGCCTCCAAATGTTTGCTTTTTAGCTTGATTTAGCTAATCTAGGCTGTCCTTGTGTGAAAGGGCTTGTTTCTCAAGCTATCCTTAATATGAGGATAGTTACTCTTCAAATACAATTTGAAATAGTTTACTCAAGTAATGAATATGTTGACTAAACAGGATTGACTTTTCTGAATGCTATGTTGCTTTCTATTATTCTATTCCCTAAATAAATTTCTGTGGATTATTTAGTTGATGGTTATATTGATAAAATAGAATTTTTAGCAAAGGTTCTTGTATTTCAGTTCTGTGTGGTTGTAAAGCTTCTCATCTTGATCTATATAACATGGTTTGTGGAATGTTAGAACCTTTATTTTTTGTAGATAATCTTATCGTTTTTAGTTTTCTATGGAGGTGGTACCAAACATTTAGGGACAAAAATTGTGTATAAATAAATACCCTGGTTGAATTACAGTTGTTATGTTCATTTTCATAGTTTCTTTTCCATGTTTGTGCATTCTCTTCTAGAAAGTATAGAATCAGTTTAGGTCTATAGAAATTTAATGATAAGGTTATTTCTAAAATTATTTATAGAGAATCTCCATATTTAATGAGATTATTTATAAAATTGAAATTACATTGTCTTATTTTAATCTAGTATTAGCAAACAGGGTAAATAATTTTTAGATAATTTGTGATTTTTTTAAAAAAATCATTATATTCAAACATAAATGGAGATTCTGGTGACATGTGGAAAATTGTATTCTTTTCATAAGATTCTGTTATAATTTCTTGATGTATGTAACTCATATTTTGAGGAATACAGGTGGTCTTCAATTACAACCATTTCTTTAGTGACCATTCGAAGTTACAACTGCACTGAAAAAGTGAAATATGACCATTTCTACAATTACAACCATTGCAGCATCCCTGTTGTCACATGATCAAAATCTGGATGCTTGGCAACTGATTTATATTTATTATGGTTGCAGTGTCCCAGGGTCATGTGATCATCTTTTGCAACCTTCTAACAAGCAAAATCAATGGGAAAGCCAGATTCACAGATCAGATCATCTAATGACCATATTACTAAATGAATAACGGCAGTGGTTCACTTAACCACTGTACAAGAAAGATTGTAAAATGGGGCAAAATTCATTTAACAATTGTCTTGCTTAGCAAAGAAATTTAGGGCTCAATCATGTTGTAAGTTGAGGATTACCTGAAATATTGGCTCCATAAAAATATATTTAAAAGTAGATTAATGGCATAATGTTTGGAGAGGATGTGAAGATGGAGAACTAATAGATTAAGTTTCTAAGTAAATAAAGTTTCTTATACAAATTAGTAATGCAAAGTCATAATTTCAGCAAGTTATAGATGTCTAATTCTCTTTTATTTCTTGGATTAGGAAGAGGATAGAGTGCAGAGTGAGGCACAGTTGCTGTTCTAAAAATATTTTTTTGCAAGTAATAAAGAAGGTTAAGCTTATAATTATGATACAGAAAGAATAATACTGAAATCTAAGGAAAGAACGATAACACAGTGATTTCTCTTGGGAGAATAATTTTTTGCATTGAGAAGTACACATTAAGATTTTCAATATCATGACATTGTAATCATCTATAATATGGTGTCAACACCAACTGCATGAAATGTGCCCTTTAGCCCTTTGTCAATTTGTATTTTAAAATAAAATACTGCATAATAACTGAAGTTCACTTTCAGTAAAAAGCTAAAGTTCATTTTCAATATAAAATAATGTATACTTGTAAGAAAAAAAATAATTATCTAAACCCCATGCAGAGCTCAAAGATGAAAGTAGTACATTGTAATTAGATTTGCTTGTTTAGCATTATGTTAAGAACACAGTAAAGAAGAGTTACAATAGGAGTCAAATTTCTTTGAATTTTCCCCAACAATTGCATGCTTGAAGAGTAAAAGTGATATAGTTTCACACTAAAAGAACTATTAAAATGTTTCATAATTATTGCTGTTTTTAGATATGTCAGAAAAGTAATTATACTGAGGTGTGAGTTTCCAAATTAAGATCAGACAACTACATTATAAAAGTAACTAAAATCTGTAATTAAATACAATTGTCCAGTTTCAGTTCCCCTGTCTGATCTCTCCATAGCAGAGGTGTCAAACTCATGACCTGTGGACCGAATGTGTCACGTACTGACTCCACCCCCACCTAGTTTAGCAAAGGGAAAAAAAGTCCCACTACGTCACGTGACATCACTGTGACAATGTAAGTTTGACACCCCCTACTCTATAACATTAAAGAATGTAGGCAAGTGTATAGCTGCCTATCTCTGTTTCTCAGCAATCCATATCATGTATTGGCAATAGAGAACTCTTGGCTGTCTCAAACAAACACATTTGACAGTCATATTTGGTGCACTCTTTCAACTTGTTACAACATCTGAAGTTGTATGTTATCTAGAAAAACTATACTCTTATATACTCACTGCTTTAGTGGAGGTTACATAGATCCAGTTCTCACATGGATTTTCCTTTCATATCAAAAGGCAGTCAATCTAATAGCAATGGTATGATTGGCACAGAGATTTTGGGGCCTATGCTTCAACAGTGCCCTTTATCTGGTTACATATGACACAACAAACGTGATTTCTAAATTTATTCAATGAAATATATTTCTAGGCTTAGCAGCTGAGTAACTAATAAACAGATCTTCTGAACCTAAGTCCTGTCCACTTGCAATCTCTTGCTCTCAGAGCTACTAGTGGTATGCGGGTGGTTGAAGATCTTATTTCAACCACCAGGAACATCATTTATTTATTTACCATATATACTCGAGTATAAGCCGAGTTTTTCAGCCCATTTTTTGTGCTGAAAAAACCGCCCTCGGCTTATACTCGAGTCAGCCGCTACGGCACCATGCCTGGCCTGCGCTGGCGTGGCTGCAACCGATCGCGCCTCCAGGGCAGCATCGCCGCCGCGGCTGTCTACCCGCTGAGGAACACACAGGCGACCCCAAGCGGCCTCTTCTTCCCCATTAACGGGCGCCCGGGGCCCCCGCAAGCTCCTGTGTTGCACGCTTCCAGCTTCGCAAAGAAACCGCCAGGCTCAGGCAGCCTCCCCCACCCCCTAGCCTAGCAGCGAAGAGCTGCTCCGAGGGCAGCGAGACAAAGTGCCTGGTTGCGCCGTGGCGGGAGCCCCCGGAGCAGCTTTTCGCTGCTGTGGGGGGGAGGCTGCCTGAGCCTGGCGACCCCAAGCGGCCTCTTCTTCCCCATTAACGGGTGCCCGGGGCCCCCGCGAGCTCCTGTGTTGCGCGCTTCCAGCTTCGCAAAGAAACTGCCAGGCTCAGGCAGCCTCCCCCACCCCCTAGCCTAGCAGCAAAGAGCTGCTCCGGGGGCAGCGAGACAAAGTGCCTGGCTGCGCCGTGGCGGGAGCCCCCGGAGAAGCTCTTCGCTGCTAGGGGAGGGGGTGGGGGAGGCTGCCTGAGCCTGGCGACCCCAAGCGGCCTCTTCTTCCCCATTAACGGGTGCCCGGGGCCCCCGCGAGCTCCTGTGTTGCGCGCTTCCAGCTTCACAAAGAAACTGCCAGGCTCAGGCAGCCTCCCCCACCCCCTAGCCTAGCAGCGAAGAGCTGCTCCGGGGGCAGCGAGACAAAGTGCCTGGCTGTGCCGTGGCGGGAGCCCCCGGAGCAGGTCTTCGCTGCTGGGGGGGTGGGGGAGGCTGCCTGAGCCTGGCGACCCCAAGCGGCCTCTTCTTCCCCATTAACGGGCCCCCGGGGCCCCCGCGAGCTCCTGTGTTGTGCGCTTCCAGCTTCGCAAAGAAACCACCAGGCTCAGGCAGCCTCCCCCACCCCCTAGCCTAGCAGAGAAGAGCTGCTCCGGGGGCAGCGAGACAAAGTGCCTGGCTGCGCCGTGGCGGGAGCCCCCAGAGCAGCTGTTTGCTGCTAGGGGAGGGGGTGGGGGAGGCTGCCTGAGCCTGGCGACCCCAAGCGGCCTCTCCTTCCCCATTAACGGGCGCCCGGGGCCCCCGCGAGCTCCTGCGTTGCGCGCTTCCAGCTTCACCAACAAACGGAGCTGCAAATCTGGTAATCGCTTGCGGAGCCTCGGCAAGAACCCCCTTTCCCCGCACTCCCCCCCCGCACTCCTCTGGAGGCAGCAGGCGGAGAAAGCCCCACTTCCCCCTGGTTTTGATGGCACGTGTGAGTTGGCTTCCCACACTTTTTTTTTTAACTCTCCTCTTCCTCCTCCTCCTCTCCTCTCCCCTTGTTGTCTGGTCTTCCCTAAGGAAACTCGAGGGCTCACACTTCCAGGTGTTTCTCCCTGTCTTTCTCCCTGTCAATGATCTTTTCTTCCCTTCCCTTCTCTCAGCCCCATCCTCCTTCACCTTTGTCACCACAATCCTGAACAGATGAAGTTTGTACTCCTCAAGAAAGGTTGGATGTTCCTTTTGAGGAGGGAACCTAGTGTGACATCTGTATGTTGACCTACTACTGAGCCGTGGCATGTGTGCAGATGCAATGGAGGCATGAGGGAGAACTGTGAAAGAGATGGTGGCTCTCCAAAACAGGATGTACATGCAGCACATACACATGCTTTTTTCTTGCAAGGGAGAGAGTGACTCTATTTGGACATACAGATGATGATGAAGAATCCAGTTTTGAAGGATTTTAACTCTTGTGTTTTAGCTTGGTTGCTGATTGAGCTAAGGTTTTTGTACTTTTAAAGTTATTGTTGATACCATATTGGTTTTGTTGGCTCTCTTTTCCACTTACAGAGCTAGTTTACTGTTTTTCTTTGAAATAAATATTCAAAAACATTTAACCTACTGATGCCTCAATTCATGTAATTTTATTGGTATCTATTTTTATTTTTGAAATTTACCAGTAGCTGCTGCATTTCCCACCCTCGACTTATACTCGAGTCAATAAGTTTTCCCAGTTTTTTGTGGTAAAATTGGGTGCCTCGACTTATATTCGGGTCGACTTATACTCGAGTATATACGGTATACAATTTACATGGCTGCCCATTTTATGTAAGGTAGCTCTGGGTGATTGACAACAATAATATTGCCCTCCCCCCAAACTCTATAAAGGCAAAACCTGGTGCCTCAACCAAAATTATACAGTCAATCTAACAGTACAATTCTCAGGCTTCAACTTCATCTTATCTTGCAGTATCCAATCTGAGTCCAATCTATGCATACATCCTAGAGATTGAGAAGTTCTCTGAGAATGGGCTCCAGCACAAGTCTGAAAGATTAGAACAAGAAACCTTTGATCCCGGTGACTGACTCAGATTGGATCCTGCAACAGTAACCTGGTTTCATGAGCAAATACCCTCACAAGACGCAATCCTGTAAATAAACTGGTCTCATACCATTTAACATCTCTTTAGGTCTCAAACCAATGTTTTTTTTAGTTTTTCAGTTCTGTTGGTGGAGGACGCTACCTTTGAATAGATTAGCTTTTAAAAGCAGTACTCATTGTTTCTGTTTCTGCAGATGGGAAGATTCTGCAAGTTTCAATTGGGTTTTCCACCAAAAAACATATTAACTATATAGATAGCTCTTGACAAAGATCTGAGCAGGTGTAGAACCTATAATTATGATTGTTCAGATGATCATTCAAAAAATGCCTGTTATAGGTAAGCATCTTGTTCTTTCAGAATATAGGGTACCATTACATTTTTTCTTTGCAGAGGATAAATTCATTTTATAATATCCCAAGATCACATTCTGTATTATGATACATACTTCTCTTTAAAGTATAAAAGATTTAAATAACTTTAAAGACTTATTTTCAAAATAGCATATTGCTCTGAGTATCAATGATAGGCATGTTAGACTATCACTCAATATAGATTTTGGCAGGAATGAGTATCTGTCATAAATGGAGAGTTAAGAGAACTGGTTGATTGTTTGGAATTCTCGGTATCTTTGCAATATAAGCTACCTCTTAAAACCTGAAATCATTTATTCTTACACATTTTCATGAAGTTGCCATCCATTCTTTTTAACTTCCACTTAAATAACTGTTTGCTTTTACCTTCAGAATATAGTTATTTCATATGTCAATTTCTTTCAAGAACTGCCTGAGGTTCCCTTAATTGAAGAGGAAATACAAGAAACAGAATCCTGGGCCAAGCCTCTAGTCTATCTTTGGCAGAACAGAATACCAAATTTTACTGCTGAAAAGGAATACAATGCAGCTGTTGCCAAGTTGGAACCCTATTGTGCCATTTGCACACTCCTCAAACCTTACTATAAGGTAAGGAAGTTGTTATTTGAAAAACAAAAGTACAGCTACGCAGAAATTCTAGTACTTACAAAACTATTTTATTTTGAAACTACAAAATGTCTCTTTATTCTTAACATGTAAAGGTTTGAAAGGTAAATACACCTCCATACAACATGTCAAAATAAGTACTCTAATTCAAGAGAGGTTTGTGAAATTGTAATACATTAAAAAAGGAAGAAAGTAGAACTATACTTCTTGCTCTTAGCAATGATCTTTGTTGTTTAATTGCATGATGTGACAAAAGACATAGACAGGAACTTTGTGTGTGTGTGTGTGTGTGTGTGTGCATACACCTAAACTAGGAGTATAATTTCATTTTTAGGAGATTTCTCAATGTAGACAGGCACAAATACTCAAATTTAAATAATGAGTACACATTCCTCCTATCCTGGATCTCCTCTTTCACTTTATGCAAAGCTGGTTCTGTGATATCAAACCCCTTTCCATGTTCTGCATAAAGGGGAAAGATTAGAACATTTTGTAATTTTTTAATAAACTATATTTAAACTTTTCTTTTAAAAATTCTATTAATAACATTACTTAAATATAATCATATTTAATTTTTTCAATTCTCATTTTACATCCAGATTTGGTACTTTCCTGCTTGTTGTGGAAAGTTGAAATGATTTTGTATTATTTATGTATTTATTTTGATTTATTACGTACCTCATAAAATGGGTACCTTATGTATTGTATAAATAATAAAATCAAGTAAGATATAAAATATCGATTATATCCTAAGTCCTAGCATAAAGCACAATAAGAATGGATAATACACAATTTAGTTTCACACATGGAACTAAAACAATTAGATCAATAAGTTATAAAAAAAAATCTCAGGAGAATTTTTAAAAGCTAAAAAACTGATCCTGATAATGAAAATACAGAGGTTTTTTAAGGGCAGCATTCCACATAGCTATCTTTTCCATTTTAGACTGGAATAAATATTTTCTTGTTCTTCCACTGTTTACATTGCAACTATTTTGATTAATTCTCAATATAAGAGTATTTTATTGAGTGTATTTGCTATAGCTTTGGCTGTTCATATATTAATGATATGTAATAATGGATAATAATCTATTTTATCATGCTAAATAAAATAAATACTCACTTGGGTATACTGATAGGTGATCTTTTTTCTCTTTGTTGTTCTTACAAAAACATTTGTCATTTTCATTCTGTTCTATTTGCTACAAAAACGTGCAATTTACAAGACCTACAGAAGGCTCATATTCCTTCTGTCTTGCATATATTGTACTCTGTATATTTAATTTTTATTCTTAAAGTTTATCAATTTATAAAAGGGTGAACAGTTAATTAATATAGCCTCCATTCTCCACCAGAGCTTAGATCATTCTTTTGAATCTGATTCCAGTCTAGTGCAACTATAGAAGGATGACATTCTTGGTTGTACACCTCATGAGACAAAATTTCCAGGTCTTAATCAAATGTTCCCCGACCACAGCAGATGCAATTTTACTTTATAGAATGATGCTTGATGCTTCCCTCATTGTCAGTGCATGGGTTTCTTCTTTTTTCTTATTTTACCAATGATAAAAATTAATCGTAAGAACTGAACTAGGTGACAGAAAGAAGATTTAAAATAAGTGCCAAAATCTTCAACTTCTAATTTTACAAAAATATAAAAACTTCAGAAATAAATTGCATTGAATGTAATATTCTTATAAATTATGGAAAATTTATAAAAATAGAAGAAAATTGAGTAAACGTCTTTCTATTTAAAATTATTTTTCAGGCTGATAAACCTAATGAAGAAATATATGCCTGGTCAGAAACAAAACAAAAAGAAATATGTATGTCCAATGAAAAGACAAAACCACTTATTCCAGAGATATGTTTTATTTATAGCGAGGAGAACACTGAAAACTATCCATCCAATGGCTTTATTGAAGAAGATGGGACTAGTATGCTAATATCCTGTGCAAAATGTTGTGTACAGGTCCATGCAAGTATGTATCATAGCTTTACATTCCGCTTTCATTTTGTCTGCATTTTGTCTGCATTGTTCAGCTAATCTGAGTAACTATAATAATTAATGTTTCATTACTCCTGGAGGAAATGTATGATGATATGGAACTTATTAGTATCAAAAAGTGAAAGAGCCTAATACTGGTGAAATCAGAAAATGGGTATAAATATTCTATAGAACAGATATAGGCATGATTTGAATAACTGTTATTGTCTTTGCCTGAGTCTATAATTCTACTTCAGTGTTTTACATGAGGGGTCTTCAAATTTGACAGCTTTAAGAATTGTGGAATTCCTCCTCCAGTCATGTTGGCTCAGGAATTCTGGGAGTTGAAGTCCACAAGTCTTAAACTTGCCAAGTTTGAAGACCCTTGTTTTACATCATTACCTAAATGTTTAGGACACTTAAATTATTTGATTGAATCGCAGCATTACTAATTAGATAACACTGGCCATCATAGAACATTATTGCTGTAGTAGTCAAGTAGTAATTTTATCACATGGCAAATATATTGGATTAATAGGCCAGCTATCATAGTCAAAGAATTTTTAAAGACAACTGCTTTGAGGAATGAACTGTTGCTAAGATGTAGATTTTAGCTGCATATTTTTGAGAAAATGTTTGTTCTTCATTGTCTTTAATCGCAATATACAAATCTACTGTCTTTTTTTAATGGTTCCATTACATGTTACCTCTTTAGCTAGATAAATAACAAAGTGCAAACTCTGTTGTATCAGTTTTGCTCTTTCATTATAGGTTGCTATGGTATTCCTTCCCATGAAATTCACGATGGATGGCTTTGTTGTCGATGCAAAAGAGAAGCCTGGACAGCTGTAAGTTATGAACTTCATTTAATTGTTCATAATCCCATCTGATTAAATCTCTTATATAACAATAAAATATAAATGTATGTACCTCAGAATCAGAAAATATTTATTTTATGAATTTAACATCTTGTTCAGATGTTATTATTGTTGTTCAAAATGAATTTTTGATCTCATTTTGGTCGTATGATAAAGTATATAAATTAACAGCAATTGAAAAAAAAATCCAAATGCTGAATATCTTGATACCTGCTAATAGTCATCAGAAATTCCTCTGATTATTTGTTGTTGCAATGCTGCTGATAGCCAACTAGTTCCAAACTGTAGCTAATCAACTGAGGCTTTTTGATACCATTCTTTTAAATTGCTGAGTTACTGCACAAGTTTATTTCAACTTTGCACAATATTCCATCTAGAAAGATGAAGGGACTGCCAATAATTTATTACCTCTCTTTGTTAGCTAGATGAACAGATTGAAATTTAAAATTGATATTAATGAAGGGTAAATACTAAGTTCATAAGTGCAAAGCAGTAGACTGTAATCCTTTGTTGAATACATATTATACAGGTAATTGGTATATAAAAGAATCAGACAGAATATAATATAAATAGCAATGATTTGAAATCTTTCTTTTCTATTGAGATTTCAGTTTTATAATGCAAAGGTAATACAAATGTTTCCCATGCTCTATTTTAAAAATGTATTTTATGTGAGATTTGGGGGGATACTAATGTACTTTTAATGAAAATATTTGTGCCTTATGCTATGTTTATGCTTTTCCATATCTGAAGTTGAATGGTTTCAAGATGCATAACTCTTACTTCTTGAATACCTTTCTTATGTTGTTCCAGTGTTAAGTTTCTTTTCCTGCAAGAAATGCTCAACCCTTTTATAATTACTGGTTTTGTCCAAGAATTCGGTTTATTTTTATGGTAAATTCAGCTGGAGGAAACCAGTAATTAAAATCTCTGGTATAATTAAGTTGTAAATGTAGAAGATAAAACAACTGAAATTTGAGCCATCTTTCACATTTAGGGACAATAATAAGACATAGTAGCATTTTCAAGTTAGTTGAGACATTTCATGAAAATAAAGGTGATTAAAGGGATGGAAAACCCCCAAACCCACAGTTTGTGGAGGGAACTTTTTATAAACATGTGTATAAAAGGATATTAATTATTCATAAACTCTGTGTTACCTTATTATTATTATTTTATAATGGCTACTAAATTCAACATGTAGTACAGTAGTCCAGAATTTACCATACATTTTGTAAAAAAATGACATTTCTTTCTACCTAAAGCTATTGTAGCCTTCCCAGGTAAACAAGACTAGATGAAGTACCTCTACTTTATTACAAGGCTACATTAACACAATTTTGCAAGTTTGATTGTACAAACTTCCCACAGTCAGTTTTAACTACTTGATCTATTAGGGCAGGGCCTTCCTAAGTTTCTTTCTCTGACCATTAAGCCATTGAAGGCTTCCATCTCTCTGTTTCCTATACAGCATGTCTTCCACTCATTCCCCAAGGTCATCCGTACATTCTATTACAGCTATGAAAGTACACTTGAAATTATATTTACTTACTTGCTTATTTGGGTTTATGTGCTGCTCCGCTCATGTGTGACTATTAGTAGATAACATTCCCCCATCCAGTAATGAGATTAAAACACTAACTTTTTAAAAATAGCATTGCCTAAAAGTAACAAGAAACAACAAGCAGTACTATTCTTGGTGCAGAAAAAAAGATTCCTGAGGACCTCTGAAAAAGCATTTTGAAAAGCCTTAATGGCCTACCGAAATCACAAGAGTGTTGGATACAGTCTGATCTCTGAGAAAATGCTGTTCCAAGGGAAGGGGGCAGTGACATGAAAGACTGTTCCTGAGGTCTCTCACATCTGGGTGCTCTGTTAAAGATGGCAGAAAGCAGCTTCAAGATACCCGGATCCGTAGCTGAGTTGTTTCTTGCAAGAACTGAGTAACTAAAAACAACCCTGGGCTACTTTTAAAAAGTAATTTATTTTACTAATTATCTTTTGTATCTATAATTTTTCATAACATATTTGTAAGTTACTGCTAATGTATCCTTTGTCTTACACAAATTGGGAGGAGAAGCATTAGCGATGAACTTTGCAATAAATAAACAATGACTTTGCCTCAATCCCACTATGGAATATATTAGTATTTTTCACCACAATTTATTTTTCTTTTATGGAAAGTAAGAAATAGGCTGAGCAGGTTGGAAAGGACTATGATTCCTTCTAACTGTTGGTAAAGAACAAACAGAAGGTAGCAAATACGATGTGCATATTAACCAAGGCAGGCAAATAAAGTGGCAAATGCCAATTTAGAACAGATTAATACAAAAACAGTGATTCACACATATAGCTAGTTCAGTTTTGGCTTGGTGAACTGCTATTAAAATGTTCCTAGAGTCCATTTCTGAATCTGTAATATGTTTTCGTTTTAGCAGGGTAGGCATTCTTTCTAGTCAAAATTGAATTTTTCTTCCCTTGCTGGCTACCTGATAAAATTGCAAAAGTTCCTTATCAGGCAATCAGAAGTTCTAGGACTTATGAAACTCCTTTTCTTACAGCTTCTGTGAGAGTTGTGGGTGGGTTTAGAAAGGAGGGGGAATAGCAGAAGTCAATTCCAAGAACTGACAGTGTGTCTTTTAAGTCAGAATGTAATTATCAGTTTAGTTCAGTAAACAGAGATATGCAGTTTGGCTGCTCTCACAAGTGTTTGTCAGTTTTCTTTTAGTCAAAGAACTGACATGGCACCTTTTAGCATTAGTTAAGAAGAATGATCATGAGTGGTCATTGTGTAAGTAGCGTGGTTATGTTTATAATGATGAGGGCTTCTCATTTAATAATACCCATACATACCTAATAATGATGCAGTTCTACGAATGGATAAATGTACGAGTAGGTTTTAGTGCTGGAACCCAAAACTGGACAATAAGTATAAGTCTTGAGCAACTCTATGAACAATGGTTTCACAACCTATGTTCTAGCAGAAAGTGAAACAAGTCAGTTGTAAATCAGAAAATACATCATTGTATCTGCTTGTAGAGCCATAAATCAGGCATCAGCCTTCTATCTGCATTGCAGGGGATCAGGCAGTTAGCACTGAAGTAACAGTTCAAATACAGAACTCAAGCTTTAGTGCAGAGGTGTGCAGTTGATGCGATGGATCCAATCCAATAGTCAAGAATTCATGCGACATACTTAATTTATATGACATTCAACAACTTCTGATGTTACAAATGTTCCTACAAAATATCTCCCCTCAGTAGGGCACTTAATACTCAAGGCTTCTTCATTACTGGGGTTGAACAAGGAAAAATGTCAGTTCCCATCAGGTGGTTTCCATTTCAAGTGCTTATTCCTTTGCTTTGCTATCATCTTAACCTCAATACATGCTGCTGGCATTCTCAAAGCTTGGGAAGCCTTCCTCCAGCTCCACGTCAGGATCCTCTACATCAGAGAGAGGGGAAGGCAGCATCTGCATTGGTTCTTCTTTGGTTGGCATTGGAGCTGAGGGGTTTTTCCCCCCTGAGTTATAGTCACTCAAAGAAGAGCAGCTGCCTACCATCTCACCCCATAATTACCTCTGATAATTTATCACATCTGTCTACTTTATCAATTCTGTTTTCATTAATCTTGCTAAGTATTATCATTTTTTTGTAGTCAGTCATCCAATTGAATCACATGTCCGAAATGTATGAATTTCTGCTTGCTGTTCATCCCAAACTAGCAATAGTTCTTTCATCCAGGATCAACTAATTGATTCTTCTTGCAATCCCTGGTGCTACTTTCAGTAATTGTCACTTAAATCCCTAATATAAAGGCATCTGCATTCTGTCTCTTAACCTTCTGCAATGTCCAGCTTTTACTGCCACATGTTAATGGTGATGGAAAACTGCTGCTTTAACAATTTTGATCTTGTTGCACAAATATCTTTTTCATTGACTTTGTCTCAAGGATTTATCGTTAATTCTCCTACACATTGTCTACCTTTATTCCTGAGCCCAAAGATAGTAGGTTTCCTCTGTTCAGCCATGTCCAACTTTGGGGGGTGATGCTTTTCTCTGTTTCTTAGCTGATGGAGCCAACATTGTCCAAAGACACTTTCGTCTTATGTAGCCAGCATGACTATATGCTGAAGCACAAAGAATGCAGTTCCTTTTCCACCAAAGTAGTACCTATTTATCTACTTGCATTTACATGCTTTCGAACTGCTAGGTGGGCAGGAGCTGCAGCAAGTAATGGGAGCTCATCCTATTATACTCAGGTCTTAAACCCGGACTGTCAACTTTCCTGCTAATAAGCTTAGCATCTTTAATGCTGATCTTTATTCTCCTGCACATTGTCTACCTTTATTCCCAGTGATAGTGCAGTCTACCATTTTCATGTTTTTGCTCTCAGTTTCATTAATCACTCTGATTAATATTATCTTTCTCATCTTAAAATTCAACTTCACATTTTACTTTACAATTTTATTTTCGCTTTAGATTTTGTTTGTCATAAACTATTTTAAGTAGGAATTACTTTTGTCTAACTAAGTATTGCCATCAGCCTATCTCCATGTACTGGCATTTTGGTCTCAGATTCTGATTCAGCTTTTATTTCCTGCCATTGTTATAGAATATAGACAATACAAGTTAAATAGATACATGGATAATATATAACCTTGTTTCATTTCCTTTCCTATTTTGAAATATCTTGTTTTTTCCAGACTCTGTTTCTAGTCTAGCATTATATTCAATGTAGATTTCCTTAGAAGAATAAGAATATATATGGCACACTAAGGGATATTTATTTCTGGCATCATTTATATAATCAAAGACCATATTATCACTAATTTGGAAAACAAATGATGGATTAGGGGCTGTGATGATCATGATCTTATGACACAAATAATACAACTTTTTGTAAGTACTCAGATTAGATATAATTCAAGTTATTCAATATGTCCATGGTGCAATGATGTCATTATGTACATATCATTTTAATATCCTCATAGCTTATTACAGATATCACTATTATTGTCAGAAAAATACTTCTATTATCTTGTGGTCTTCATTATCTGTCTTTTTTTATTCTGTCTGTTCATTTGATATTTCACTCTCTATGTATGGCTCTAATTTTAATTAGAAATGCTTTGCTTCTGTGAGAAATTATAGAAATTGTTTTCTTGTATCTTCCTTCTTCAGTATTAGGCATATATTATGATTATAAAAATAATAAAGGTGGAATAAAAATCATACATAAACATAAATAAAATTTATGAACTATTTCAGAATAATCTTTCCATGTCTTTAGATTTTTCCTCAGATATCCTTTATGATTTACTTTTTATTAGTATCTAATTGCAAGTATCCTTTTAATTTCTTACATATTTTAAAACATATTTTGTTTTCTGTCCTTTTTTTTCTATTCATTGGCATTCTTTATCAAGATATCTTTTTGTTGCTTTTTTGCATAATGTTGAAAACCCGGTTGCATTCAGTCCTTGTATATGCATCTTGTTGTCCAAGGATTTCTTCATCTTTTTGGAGGAAAGTGGCTTCTCTTGTTATAAAATCTATTTGGATGTTTTCCTATGAAATTTTGGGTGCACTTCTCTCTCATATCTCCTCCCTTTAATTTTCTAAAATATTTGATATAGTTAATAATTCATCACTAGTTCTGTATCATCTGCCTTTAGTGTGGAGCTACTTTAAAGAAAACCAAGGGGAAGAAGGAAATAAAGGCTCTGCTTCATCTAGAAAAATAAAAGAACCAATCAGTTTAATAATACATCTATCCTGTTCTTAAAAGTTAAACTATATTCACCCTCGCCCATAGCTTCTTGATTGAAAGGAAATGACTCATTAATCTTAAACGTTTTGAGCAGAAACTACTAATGAAGTCAGGAAGAATAATGACTAATAATTCAGGGAACAGGACATACTCCAGTATGTAGCTCTGAATTTATCCTTCTGGCAGTTTATTCAAACATGAATGCCTTCATTTTATTTATAAGGCTAAATGGGAAAATAAGAATTCTAACAATTCATGTTAAAGATTGAAAATCAGTAAATGTGTATAAATTAAATAACAATTTTCTGTGGTTTTCTCATTCATACTAAAATATTTAGTATATTATATTCATAATTCTGAGCAGCAAATGTATAATGGAGAATATAAACTGGAAATCTATAACTCATAACATATTCAGGACATACCTTAGTTCCCATATTGACCTTATCTAAAACGAATTCCATTTAACTACGCATGCTTCTGCCACAGCTCGCATTGATGTGCCATCCTGGATGAGCTGCACTACCTGAGCCACTTGTGTGGGCTTTAGACTCCCTCTCATGCTACCACTAGAGTGAAAGCACCGCCAGCATTCAAAAGTGACCAAACCATCAGCCAGAAAGCATAGGAACTGAGAAGTGGTCTGTGGTCACCACCTGCAGAACCACTCCTTTATTGGGGATGTCTTGCTAACTGCCTATGCTTTCCACCTGTTGTCTATTCCATTTGCACAACAGCATGTGAAATTGATTGTCAATTAGTGTTGCTACCTAAGTGAACAGTTTGCTTTCACAAAAGTGTGATTGACTTGGAGTTACGTTGTGTTGTTTGTTTAAGTGTTTGCTTTAGTTTTTTGAGCAGTGTATTATCATTTCATATTCAAATGTTAAACCCAAAAAGGAATGGATTTCCTTCCTTCCTTCCTTCCTTCCTTCCTTCCTTCCTTCCTTCCTCCCTCCCTCCCTCCCTCCCTCCCTCCTGTGGAATAAGGCTAAAGATCTTTTGTTTCTCAAGGATCTAGAGTAGCTCAGCAGGCAGGGCATTGGTTGAATGCTGTTCTTTATACTCTTCCCCTTGTCAGCTGGGGGAATACTGATTGGCCTAAGCATGTTCTTAGCATTTTCAGGCTGGTACAAGTGAAGATGATTGAAAATTGGCTTCCAACTGTTGATTGAAAGGAGTGGAAACGTTGTCATATGGAAGTGCCTTTTATTTATGTATTTCTCATCTTTTGACTCCCAAAAGCCTAACTGATGACAAAATTGGCTACTTTTGGGGGTATAAGTTTATTTTCTATACATAATCCTGATAGGCAAGACTTTCATTCTAATATTTTATAACACATTTATCTTTTCCTAATAGGGGTATATGTTAAAACATTGTTTTAATGGGAAAAGTTACAAATTTTTCACTTTCAATTTTTTAATGCTTTTTTTTAGTCTGTATATGAAATTTGAGGAGAGGGAGAACTGATTGCCAGAAATATTTTGGAATATATCTTTGACAGACTATTGGGCAAGGAAATACACATATTCTATTTTATCTTATCTTGAGACTTCTTTGTATACAATTTTAGCATTATATATTATTTAAAAATCTGACTTCAATTTATCTAGCTGTGATAGATAAACATACCAACATACCTAACAGATAGTTTATAAGCTATGCTTGTGTAGTTTTTATGGTGACAGAATTTTCATAAAGTAAACATGCTGAGAAGTATGCTTTGCTAGGTTTAAAATATCAATATTTAGCATTGTTTAATTTTAAAAAATGGCTACTCATTCAATTCTTCACCCATACTATTTTTGTCAATAGTTAATTTGTACGCCAGAAGTCCTTTCTACTTATACTTACTGATGTAAAAACCTCTTACTTCCTCCCTCTGCCCTTCAACCAATGAGGGCGGTAATATTGCTGCCCTCACAGAAGATATTACAGTAATAACTTTCAAGGAAGTTTTTAGTGAGTTCCTATCTATCCTTTCTCCACTTTCTAGCATCACCTATCAACAGAATGATGCACAATAAACTGCTGTCTTGAAAATGTGGTGGGCAGGATTCAAAGCTCAAGCTATCATTTTCATTATTTCCAAGATATATTGACTTGGATGATTATCAAGACAGTGGCATTTTTTTCCATATGAAGCTTGTTGTTTTCTTAATCTCATACCACTTCATCCGCAAATGGGAGAAAGAACAGGTGAAGTTCTGTCTGAAGCCTCAAAGCTTATTTTTTTTACTTACTAGAGATAGGCTGATGAACATTTCTATGAAACTGAAAGGTTATTTGCCAGGTGTGGGGAAAATAGTCCTTTCCTGAAGTATAAATATAAATAATACATGCAGATTTCCACTCCTCCCTAAAAAAAACAATCACATCCAAAGGGGAACAATTCCTGGAACCACTTCAGAAGTTATATATTTAGAATTTATTTAGAAAATTCTTCTAGTTTGAGTGAAATAATTAAATTGAAGCTAAATTTGAGCTATACTTGACCAAGATTGGGGAAGGAAAGACGTAGATCTATATTAAAACAGAAAATAGAATTGACTGCTATGATGCTTTAAAATTGAAATTTGGCTTAATAAATATGGAGATCTCCATAACCACCTTTATTAAAAGAAGTTCTGCTTAACTTGTTTACTTATTTACCAATAATCCCTATCATGTTTCCATTTGTTTTGTCCCCCAATTCAAATGCTGGAAGCCACATTAAAATTTATACTACATTCCATCCCCAAATATCTTCTTTTATCAATGAGATGTTTGACTGATTGCAACTGATTTTTCTGCAGTGTTAAATATCCGTGGAGGTCTGTACTTTGTCCTGTTTGGTTGCTGTGCCAAACCAGACAATTATACAGGTACAAATGACAGATTCAATAAATTCCTCTGTAGAACTGTACCAGCAGATCCTTAGGCAATCTGAGCTTCCTGAGTTGACACAGGAAGAACATTAAGGTTGATTCCATTAAATGTAATAACCATCTTTCTCCAGTTAAAAGTTCATTAAAATTATATTTGAAAATATTTTTTAAAATTACAACAGCAGTAGTTACGTAGTTACCTGCTTGAATGATTTTCCTTCAACCTACAGGTAGTCTCATTTAATGTCTCTTAATGGCTGTTCAAAGTTATGATAGACCCCAAAAGGGCAGGGGTGGGATACCACAGGTTTAACTACCAGTTCAGGATTTACAAGCTTCCGTGCATGCACCTGTAAATCGTCATCAGCACACTGCGTGCAGAGAAGTAGCCTGTGAAACAGCCCTCTTTTCCTGCTTTTTAAACTGCAGCTGTGCCTCATTCGGTAGCTGAAGTTGAAAAATCAGGAAATAAAGGTCAGGTAAGAGCCCGGGTGGGCAGGTGGGCAAAAACAGCAGCAGACATAGAACCGGTTCTATATCTGCTGCACTTCAGAGCTACCAGTTCTACAGAGGTGGACAGAACCGGTAGAAACGCACCCCTGAAAAAGGGTACTTATGACCTGCCTATGAAGTTACAACTGTGGCACTGCAAATCCCCCCCACCAATCACATATGATCTTGTTTCAGGTACTTTGTACATTTATTACTTGACGCAGCATCCTGTATTCATGTGACTGTAGTTTGTAAGATTTTTTTTTTTGCCAGTTTAACAACTCCATGATTTGCTTAACAACCACAGTGATTCACTTTCTGACCATTGCAAAAGTGGTTCTAAAACCAAGACAGACCATGTGGTAACCTGCTTAATGACTGCAATGACTTATAACAGAAATTCCAGGGTCAACTGTGGTAGTTAAGTGAGGACACCTATGTGATTAACCTTGAACCTGCAGACCTTCAGAAAGGCAATCAAAGCCTGACTCTTTCCTTTAGACTTTGGGTCAAAATGAGCAAAGCTATTGTATATTCTGGTTCTGGGTGCCATATATTTTTTAGTTGATTTTTAATTGTATGTGTTGTTTTCTTTTGCATTTTTTGCTTGATTATTTTGTACACTGCCCAGAGTCACACTGATTGAGTTGGATTGTACATATTCTAAATAAGTAGAGGGGAAAAATGATTGTATATCTGTAAGACTGACATTTTAAAAGCCTGCACTGGAGAAATTAGTGTAACTATAACAATGGCATTAAAGAAAGTTGCATTTTTAAAAAGCTGGTCTGCAATTTATGTTAATGTCTATGCCTATTAGGGGAAGATTCCAATAAAATCTTTCTCTGTTTAGGGATATTGGAAACAAAATTTCAAGCATGCCCATGGATTTTTTAAAACTCTATTTAGAAACCTGGATAGAATATGTTCCTGTAAACTTAGGTGATAAAATGGATTTAATTTTTATTGTTACAAAGTGCTGGTGATGACATAGCTCCTTATCTTGGTATCAAAATCCAAGGACGTTTTTAAAATTGTAAAGGAGTGTCCATTGGTAATGACATGAATGACATTTACTGCAGATAAGACAGAATTACTGTGATAGGGAGATCAAGGAATTGGAATTCAGGCTGCACTAAACATAACTCCCACCCCCTCCGAAAATACTGTTTGAGGGTATTCCTGGATTCATTTCTGAACTTGAATACTGAAGTTTTGACTGTGGCTTAGATGGCATTGTTATGCTTAACCAAAATGTATCATCCTTTTCCTGAAAGTGTCAGATCTTGCAGATTGATCAGTTATATAATTATGTTTAATTTAATTTGAATTTAATTTTATCAGGTGAATTGTGTTTCAGAATGCTCTCTACGTGCAATTTGGAAATTTCAGAAGTTCCAGAATGCTGTATCGAAATAATTGACAAAGGCAGTCATATAAGACTCTATTATTTTTTTAAAAACTATACAGCTATCAAAACTGTGCAGAGACTTTGAAAGAAGTGATTTGCAATATATGGAAATGCATAGGAATCATGTCTGTATCATAAAGCAGCTGCATTGTTTGCAGGGCTGGAGCCGTTGTTTTGAAAGCTGCTCCCACCTGTGTCCACTTCACGCCATGCATAACTAGCTACTATCTGTTTTCAGACATGATTCAGAGTTCTGCCTGTCATATATAAAGACCCAGATTGGTAGTATATGACAAGATCTAGTAAAAATATAAAAAAAAGAACTATTCCCAGGCCTGGGAACTCTTTTGCAAAAAGGTCAGAATATAAGTCAAAAGCATTTTTATTTCAGCAGATGTTGTACATAAATGGATTTTTTAGGCTGTTGGGTTTGGAAGTTTTACTTTTTTGGTTTTGCTGTGTTTGCACTTACATATGTAAGTGGAAATTGAAATAACTTTATTATGGTCATTAAACTGCATAAGGGAATTGGCATCTGAATATTCAAAATTAAATTGACAACATCAGGTTATTTAGGAAAGGTAAGTACAAACAAAGAATTTTGGCTAAAAGGCAATATTAAATTAAAAAACATCGATATTTGCAGAGCCATTGGTACTCTCTGAATTTGCTTGTTTTCTTGCAAATGTTTCATTACCCAGACTAGGGAACATCATCAATGCTAGTGTCAACCCTAAGCTACAAATATTCTCCTTTATTAGTAATATTGATGCTTGCTACATATGTGCGACAAATCAAAAAAATGATTAAAATTAGCAATATGTATAGCATAAACTTTGAAATAGCAGCATAAAATGGATACAAAATGTAAAAAAAAAAGATAAAACAACAAAATTATCCAAAAAAAGATTTGAGGATTAAATGTATAGTGGAATAATTTGAATACATGTTTAATTATATCTCTTCTCAGGAGGGGTGGGATTCAAATTTTTAAACAACCGGTTCTGTGGGTTCTGTGGGTGTGGCTTGGTGATCATGTGACTGGGTGGGCATGGCCAACTCAATATCACTCATGTCGAAGGAGGCTTCTCCTCCCCTGGCTTCTTGTGACTGTGGAGATGCTGCAACGGTCGTAAGTGTGAAAACTGTCATAGTCACTTTTTTCAGTGCCATTGTAGCTTTGAATGGTTACTAAATGAACTGCTGTAAGTCAAGGATTACCTGTACCAAAATACAAAAAGCTTCTTTGCTTGCAAAAAACTGCCCTAAATACCAATCATTAGATTAAAAATAACTGCAAGCCAGAGTTACAAAGCAGGCAGGCTGCCAGGCCACTTTGAGGAATTAAAATAGTTAAAATGCAATGATAACTATCAGCAGCCAACTGTTGCTGATAAAGTGAAACCCAGAGGTCATTTAAGCTCTCCAGAAAGAGCACACCCAGGAAAAGCAATCATAAGAACCATTTGCACCACTTAAAAATACCAACTGGCCTCACTTACCTCACAAGAAATCATCCAGATCTAAGGAAATGTGACATGTCCCCCAGAAAGACAGTAAAAGAAATCAGTGCCAAGCTTGCATCCTGCCTCTTGGAAATACACCCCAAAATGACAGTGCCAAATGCCACTAAAGCAGTGAAAGAAGACCCCATCCCTAGATAAAAAAAGAAACCATGAGGTAGGAAAAATTCAAACACAATACAAATAATTAAATCACAATAGTAGCTGTTGCTTGTTAAATCAATTACCAGAACACATAGACATAGGAATTAGTCAGATTTCTCAACCCTGTTTATTTTCAGGAACAGAGATGAACCTTTTTCCTTCCAAACAAAGCTGAATAGAGAAAATTATCCCATCAATAAACACAGGATTAAATGTTACCAATGACAGAATTAAACTTCACCAAAAACCAGTTTTAGACGAAAACTCAGAAAGAATTTGTAAACTCACATTTGAATGTTAATTTTTCTAGTTAGCCAAGAAACCTTGCTGAATGTCACTCATCTTGGTTCCTTGTCATTAAAAGTTCCTTTCCAGTTATTCAGTTATTTCTTCAAAGTGCTGATTGTTGCATGTGGCTGGAAGTATATCCAGGGGAGTATCTCCTCCCAACAGCAGTGTAAAAAGCTTAAAGTAACCCTTCCCCTTTAAAGTAAAAAAACCCTGCTTCTGAGACAGTAAGTCTAGGCATACTGCTAAGAATGTAATAAGGGTGGAAAAAAACAAAAGGAGATTTCTTTTCTGAACTGCTTAGAAAGTTAATAAGGGGTTCTATAGAACCGGTCAGAACCAGTAGAATCCCACCCTTGCTTCCCAGCCATTCTGTAGACACCTTGCGCAGTAACTTTAAGTGCCAATTGTTGGTAGAAAAATAAACTTAAGTACAACTTTAAGTGACATTACCCAAATTATTTGCTTTTAATATTTTTGCTGCTAAATGTAGATTATGAGATGTATTGTTCATCAACCTTACATATCAAAAAAACATAAACATGTGCCAACTCAGAAAGCTCAAACTACCCAAGGAGCTGCTGATACAATTCTATAGAGGAATTATTGAGTCTGTTATCTGTACCTCTATAACTGTCTGGTTTGGTTCTGCAACCCAATAAGACAGACATAGACTTCAGAGAATAATTAGGACTGCAGAAAAAACAATTACTACCAACTTGCCTTCAATCAAAGACCTGTATACTGCATAAGTCAAAAAGAGGGCTGTGAAAATATTTACAGACCCCTCACATCCTGGACATAAACTGTTTCAACTCCTACCCTCAAAATGACGCTTTAGAGCACTGCAACTAGAACAACTAGACACAAGAACAGTTTTTTTCCTGAACACCACCACTCTGCTAAACAAATAATTCCCTCAACACTGTCCTACTATTTACAAAGTCTGCACCATTATTACTATTAATCTTCATCCTTCCTTTCACCCATCTCCTCCCACTCAAGACTGTATAACTGTAACTTTATTGCTTGTATCCTTATGATTTTTATTGACTGTTTCCTAGTATGATTTGATTGCTTATTGTACCCTATGACTATTATTAAGTGTTGTACCTTATGATTCTTGATGAATGTATATTTTCTTTTACGTACACTGAGAGCATAAGCACCAAAACAAATTCCTTGTGTGTCTAATCACACTTGGCCAATAAAGAATTCTATTCTATTCTATTCTGTTCTGTTCTGTTCTGTTCTGTTCTGTTCTGTTCTGTTCTGTTCTGTTCTGTTCTGTTCTGTTCTGTTCTAAGAAAACATGAACACTAAAATACAACCTTTCCAAAATGCTTAGCTATTTTTTGTACAACCCATGTCAATGTTTTAATCTACAGTCTAAATATGTTCATTATATTAATTTTTGTGAGTCCCTAAAATAGCCAATTATGTTTAATCTTTGCAGTTTGCTATTTAATATAGTTAAAGATGGGTGAAGATGGTTTTCAAACATATATGTATTTTCCCTCAAGATGCTGATATGAAACTTGGTACATTTTAAACAAATATATTAGGCATTTATAACATACTAAGATGTACCTTAATGCAATGGTTCTCAATCTTTTTTTCTCTACAGACCCCCTTTAAATACCTTTTGTAACCATGGCCATGGATCCCCAAGACTTAACCCAGGGGTCTGTAGATCACAGGTTGAAAACAACTGCCTTAAAGTCATTACTTTAGCAGAATGAAATCAGTTGAGGAAAACTGAGGCTGGTGCTCTTATCTTTTCTAATAACTATTTCAACGCTATTTGCAGACCAGGTTTAAGTAAAAATAGGTTCATGTAATTTTTGCCATATTGCAGCCACATATACAAAGTTCTTAGAAGGAAGGACACTTCATTCCCACCCCACAAAAAGCACAGAGTACTGCTCTTATAGGAATGATTTGTCTTGACAATGACTTCTGATTTTTTCCTCAGTCAGCTACCAGAAGAATAATTGACAAAAAAAGACAAATTAATTTACTGTGAGAATTATACTTTGCCTCTTTTTTGTTCATTTTAATAGACTCTCTTCACATTTACACTCCATAAAATTCATAGCTTTTAATGAGACTGTTTAAATTGAAGATTATGTTCAGATACAATCACTATAGCATGTGCTTGATGAGGAAATAACCTTCTGACCTGATCAGATAAGATGTGCTTGTAGAGAAAATGAAATCGAGTCTGTAGCACTTGTCTAGAGGCACATCTTTTAAGTATACTTACCAAACAGTGATAGCAATTATTAAGGTCACAGCTTTTTGTCGGGAGCGGCAGAGGTAGGTTACCTTATACACCATTATCCAGATAAGTAATCTGACAATGTGCCTTGCATGTATACTAGATGACTTACATTATTTAATAAAGGAGACACTTACATTGTAATACCAGTCATCCATAAACATACTAACTCAATCCACCTTTGTCCTGCTCTGGCTGGCACTGACCCATTGACTCTGCTTTCCTGAAAACATTCCCGGTTCCCAAAATATAAATTGTAGCCCAGCATGATCTACGTTGATGGCATTTGCCTAGCTGATTGGCAGTTGTATGGTCCTGATTAGATTAGTAATATTGCTACTTTTGTATTTTTTTAAAATAATTTTATTGATTTTCTACAGACAAACAAGACAAACAAAACATTAAAACATCAACTCTCATATGTACATCCAGCGTGTCGGTTGGTTCATCAGTTTTGTGCATTCATTTTGTAGTCTCAATTACAATTATGTTACATAACAACTCATATTGTCAATCCAAACTTATATATCCTAATATCGCTATTAAAAAAAAAACTTTTGAGTATACTTTTAATCATTCATGCTTTATAAGATAACAATACTTTAAATAATTTATTCTGTAACAAATCATATAATCATACCAAATCAATCCTAAAAACACTTTATAAATATAGTATACTGGCTAACATTCTAAATATTCTATCATCGTATTTTATCATCTAGCCATTGATAAAAAAGATCCCAAATTTCATAAAATTGTTTATCCTCTTGCTCTCTAATTTCAAATGTCAATCTACTCATCTCAGCACATTCCAATATTTTCTTAATAATTTCTTCCTGTAATGGAATTTTCTCATTCTTCCAGTTTTTAGCAAATACAACCCTAGCCGCTGTTAATACATTTACAATCAGGTATTTCAAATCTTTACTATATGTATCAGGTAAGATTCCCAATAAGAAGATATCTGGTTTCAAGTCTATGTGTTTCTTTGTCATTTTTTCCAACCACATGCGAATTTTAGTCCAATATTTTCTGGCGTCCTCACAAGTCCACCACATATGGTAATACGAGCCAGGTATCTGATGACATTTCCAGCATTTTTCAGATTTGTTCTTAAACATTCTTGCTATTCTTGTCGGGGGAAAGTGCCACCTGTAAAACATCTTGTATAAGTTTTCTTTATATGCTGTTGACATTGTCATTTTATAATTTTGAGACCACAATTTTTGCCATTTCTCTAGATCAATCCCATATCCAAAATTCTTCCCCCAAACAATCATAGTTTCTTTGACTTGTTCTTCCTCTAATTTAATTCCCAGTAAATAACCATATAATTTTTTAATCACCTTCTCATCAGTACCCATCAAGATCTTATCTAAATCAGTCTGATTATCATAGAATCCCTCCATTTTAGAATTTTCATCATACCTTGAATGTGTTTGCGCATATGAAAACCAATTCATCCTTATACCTTGTTTCTCTAAGTTTTGAATCGATTTAAGTTCACCCTTTTCATCCAAGAGTTCCCCATATCTAACTGTTTGTTCCTTCTTATAAATTATAGGATAGGAAAATGCTTCAATAGTCGATAACCAAACTGGAATTTTCAAATAACATTGTCTTTTTATCTTCTCCCAGTTTAACCACAAAGACTCCCGTATATAATGTCTTCTAAAATAACCCTGTGTTTTAGTTCCCTTATACCATAAAAAAGCATGCCAACCCAACAGCAAATCATGCCCTTCTAATGTCAACAATCTAGCCTCTCTTAATGTTATCCATTCTTTAACCCACATCAAACTTGCAGCTTGATAATACAATTCCCAATTAGGCAGGCCAAAACCTTCTCTAATTCTAGCGTCTTGCAAAAGCTTTAGCTTTATTCTCGGTTTTTTACCTTGCCATATAAACTTCAACATGATTTTATTTAACTCTTCAAAATAGTCTTTCCCAAGCTTAATTGGTATTGTCTGAAACAGAAATAGAATTCTGGGTAAAATATTCATCTTAATTGTTGAAATTCTCCCTATTAATGACAATTGCAAGTTTTCCCATTTCTTCAAGTCTGTAGCTATCTGTTGTTTAAATTTAATATAATTATTCTCTTTTAATGTGCTACATCTTGCTGTCAAATATATCCCCAGAAACTTAACCTTATTCGTAACTTGGATTTTCAAGAGGTCTGCCAGTTCTTCTGTTTGTCTCAGTAGCATGTTCTTTGTCAAAATCTTTGTTTTATCTTTATTTATTTTCAAACCAGCCATCTCACCATATGTCTCTATCTCTTCCGATAACTTTGGAGCTGTTTCTAGTGGATCTTCCAGAATAAAAGCTAAATCATCAGCAAAAGCTTGTAGTTTGAATTCTTCCTTTTTAATTTTCATTCCTTTTATGCTTTTATCATCCCTAATATTTCTATTCAACACTTCCAAAGTCAACACAAATAGCAAAGGAGATAGGGGACATCCTTGTCTTGTGCCTTTTCTTATATTAATAAAGTCTGTGAATTCTCCCTCCATCATTACCTTTGCTGTCTGTTTATTGTATATGGCTTCTATTGCTTGAATAAATTTTCTGGCAAAACCCATCTGTTCCAATAGTAATAACATAAATCTCCAGTTCACGTTATCAAATGCCTTTTGAGCATCTAGGATTATCAAAGCTATTTGCTTTTCAGGATGAGCCTCATAGTATTCCAAAGTATTCAAGATTACTCTCATATTGTCTCTGATTTGTCTCTGGCAGAAATCCATTTTGATCTGGATGGATAAAATTATTTAAATATTTTTAAAGTTTTTCTGCTAAGATTGAAGCAAAAATTGTATAGTCTGCATTCAATAATGGAATAGGTCTGTAGTTCTTAATTTGCAATGGGTCAGCTCTTCTTTTGGAATAAGTGTAATATAAGCCTCTGACCATGTTTTGGGCATCATCTTCTTTGACATAACTTCATTCATAACTTCTAACAATGGGATGCTCAAATAATTCTTGAAATGTTTTATAAAATTCTGCCGGAAGCCCATCTGGACCTGGTGCTTTCCCATTATTTTGTTTCTTAAGTGCTTCATTTAATTCCATCATTGTTATATTGCTTTCTAGCATTTCTTCAGTCTCTTTAGGTATCTTCGGTAAGTTAGCATTCTGTAAATACTGTTTGACCTTTTCCTCATCAATATTCTCTTGTTTATATAGTTGCCCATAAAAATCTCGAATAATTTCCTTTTTCTCCTTATTACCATAACAAACCTGGCCTTGATCATCTCTTAGCTTCAATATTTTTCTTGATTCCTTCTCCTTTCTCAATTTATATGCTAGTCATCTGCCTGGTTTATTTGCATCTTCAAAGTGATTCTGTTTAGAATTTCTAATTTTCTCTGCCAGTTCTTCTTTCTCTATTAATTTCATTTTATGTTTAATTACATCCAGCTTCAATTTTATATCTTTTTTCTGTGGCATTTTCTGTAATTCTTTTTCAAGTCTTTTATACTCATCTTCCAAGGCCTTAGAAGCTTGCCTTTTCCTAATGTTCTTTTTTCTTGTATAATCTATTATCAAACCTCTAGCATATGCCTTCATTGTATCCCAAACATTCTGCGTTGAAGTATCTTCTTTTTTATTTTCTCTAAAAAAAAAAAGCCAGTTCCTTCTCCATCCATTGTATAAAATCTTTTTCCTTTAAGATAGTATTATTTTATGTTCATCTCGATTTTTTTTTTGTCCCTTCCATTTAATTGTCATTGGGCCATGATCTGCCCAAGTACTTGTTTCGATATTTGCTTCTTGAATTTAGATGTTAATTCTGTTGAGATCCAGATCATATCTAATCTGGACCATGATAAATGTCTATTTGAATAAAAAGTATATTGTTTAGCTTTAACATTTCTTTCTCTCCAAATATCTTTTAAAGTTAATTCGTCTGTCATTTTAAAAAAGGATTTAGGGAGAGTCTTTCTTTTTTGCTTTTTTGTTGTTGCTATATAGTCCAGTTTATTGTCCACAATTCCATTGAAATCTCCCATCATAATTATATTAACACAGTCCAGTCCAATTATTTTCATGTGTAATTTTTTATAGAACTCTTCTTGTTTATCATTCGGAGCATAAATTGCAATCAAGAGTATTTTAATATTATTGTCCATTATTTCCACCATTAATACTCTTCCGTCTTCATCCGTGTAGATCAGTTTTGCTGGGATAGCCTCTTTAATGTATAGAACCATTCCTCTTTTCTTACATTGAGTCAAAGAAGTAAATATTTTCCCTAGTTTTGGCTGTACTAACAATTGTTCATGTTGTTTTTTAATATGAACTTCTTGTAGACAAATTATATTAAATTTTAATTTCTCTAATTTATGAAAGGTTTTCCTTCTTTTAACAGCTGAATTGAGTCCATGTATATTCATTGTAATCAGTTTTTTTCTTCCATGATTATGCTTTATATTTAGGTCTAACAGCTCTCGTGGATCTCACTTCACGCTGTTCTTTACTATCCACCTGTCCACCTACTGCACTTTTCTCTTTTTCAGTCTCCAGTTGTTCCTCTTGAAACTCAATTAATGAGACCTCTTTCTCTGCCTCCTCTTCTCTTCTTCCAAAAAATTCTGCATGGAAAAGTTCTGCTTTCTCAATTGAGTCAATTCTATGTCTCTGCTCTTGCCACGTAAACATTAATCCTTCTGGAATCAGCCATCTATAATTCACTTCGTTTTCCAGTAGCATTTTGGTCAGAAATCGATATTTTCTTCTCATCTCTCTCATTCTTCTGGGTATTTGTTTTAAAACCACAATCTCTTTGCCTTTGTATTTCAATGTCTTCTCTCTTACCACTTGTAGTATTTGTGTTTTAATGGATTTTTTTGTAAATCTAATATGGACTTCCTGTAGTAATTTATTTCTCATCGCATATCTTGTATAAACTAGATATACCTCATCTACTCCATCCATCCTCTTTTCCTCTGTAATTTCTAAAGCATCCGCCAAAATTTCTATCATTATTGCAGCCAAGTTTTGTCCTTCTTCTTCTTCTATATTTTGAAATCTGAGGTAAAATTCTGACCTTTCCAACTCCCACCTCAACATCCCACTTTTATCTTGTTCAACCACTGTTAATCTACTGTCAATATTTCCAATCTTCTCCTCTCTTTGTTTACCTTCTTCCTCAATTTTTTGGAATCTCTCCTCATACTTCACCATCATTTGTTTAATATTTTCCACTTTTTCATCAGTCTTCTCTGTTCTTTGTTCAAAGTTTTCTATTCTTTGTTCAATGGCATCTGATTTTGTCTTGAGATCTTGGATTCCTTGCATAATCATCTGTAAAGTTACTTTTTCTTGTTCTTTATCTTGCTTCAACATTGTCTGAATTAAACGTTGTCCTCCAGCTGGTGAGGAGGCAAAGGTAGAGGTAGAAATGCCAGCTGATATTGGTTTCCTGCTCATTTTAATGCTTCCAAAGCTTCAAATTCTTTTTGACTTTTAATCTAACCGGTAGAGTAGCCAATTATAATCCAAAATGGAAGAATCCAATGTTAAAAGGCCCAAAACAAAAGAAGAAAAAAGAGAAAAAGAAGAAGAAAAATCTTCAGGTTCTTCTAGACCCTAATCCAATTACAAAGTAGTCTACCATAAAAAATGAAAAATAGAAAGAAACCCCCCCCCCAAAATAATAATATTGATTTAGAAAAAAAAAGAACAAAAATATTGAGAAGTCTCAATAATCAAAAAGAACAAACAGAGTGGTCCAAAAACATGGATAGAAAAAGCAAAAGGATTCCAGTAAAAATAAGGAGAAAAAGAAAAAAGAAAAATAAAGAACAAGCTCTGAGGTTTTCCCTTTGAAATAAAAAGCAAAAATAAGAATATTACTAGAATTGGAATTTACAAAGTGGCTGGTGAGTAGGGGTATCACAAGTAATATATATATATATATAAGAAAGCACACTGCACTTTATTTAGTTGTCCAAGGCTCTTATTATGACTCTCTTCTCCACCAGCTTCAAAGCCAAGCCTCAAGTGTTGAAATATTGATAAGAGACCAGGAGAACACCTGTAATAACATTTTGCTATGCTCTCCCTCTATCTTATCACATTAAAATGTCCTTGAGAAGCATTCTTCTTACAGTTCTCTTCAATTCAAATAGAATATTTTCAAGCCTCTAGTTGGCAATGTTACAAAGTTACTTAATACTCTTCCCCCCCAGCCAGAAAAAAAGGATAATTTATACAAAAAAAAAAAAAAAAAAGAAATAGCCAAAGGGATCCTCCATTCTAAAAGAAAATTAAATAATCAAAAGGAGCATAAAAATATATGTAAGAGAAAATTCAATCCGGTTACCTACAAAATCACACTAAAGTCCCCCAAAAAAGTAAGAAAAAAACCCCCAAGCCTCAATTTGACATCACTTTAAAAAACGCCGCTCATACAGTTTTTGTCAAAAAAAAAAAAATCTCACAGGTTTCTTCTGTATTCAGGGTGCTCTTTCAAATCTCAGCAAATTTACAACAAAAAAGAAGTTTCTCACCCAGCCGACACACTTTCATTTCCAGCCACTTTTTTTCCGGAGCTGTCCCGACTTCAGCAGCTATGGAGGCTGCCTCTCCGCCGCCAGCAAAAGGGCTTCTCCCGGATCAAACCAGAGATTTTGCGATATATCTGGGATCCTGGGACTTGCCCTTCACGATCACCATCTCTACGGGATGGTTTAGGTCCGTTGGGACCGACCAGGGGCGAAAATATCAGCTGCGATCTCGGAGCTCCGAGATCGCAGCTGTATCGCCGAAACGAAGCTCCGCCTTCTCCAGCATTTTTGTTTTTTAAAATATATTTTCATAGTATTAAATTTCATTTTGAATGAGTGGTATGATGGCCTAGAGGTGGAGCTCTCACCTCACAATCAGGATGCTGTGAGTTCGATCCTAGGTAGAGACAGATATTTTTCTCTCTGGGCACACTGATTTTTTTGAAAAGTCATCTGTGAATCCACATATTTTTCCCCATCCTGCTCCACAGGCTATAAAGATTTTTCAGATTTCAGTGAGAATTCTTTCAGTCAGATGAATTGAAGACTATGAATGAGCATGTTTTCTTTGGAGAAAGTCCTACCAAAAACTTATTCCTCTGATAGGAAGATGACGTTCTACCCAATAATTACCAGTGAGTATGTAGGAGCTTTTTCTGCTGAGAGGAATCAATGATGATGTGTGAATGAATAGAAGCTCAGGAGGTTAGAATCATCATACGTTGTATTTCCAAATATGTGTTTACCAATGTGTTTTTGAAAGAATCAGCTTGCCTCTTGAAGGTAATGCTTTTTGTAATGTTTAAACAATACTGATCTCTCTTTTCTTTACATCTCAATCCACTTGTTTCTTTCACTTTATCTCCTCTCTTCTCATCCCTTTCCTTCCAAAGACAGTTTTTCTTTCTCCTCACTGTAAATCCATCCTGTTTTTTCCGCTTCTCTTTTGCAGTTTTTATTTGAAGAAGGGAAGGATGCACATGTTTGTATTTTGTATTTCTATATATGAGAGTGGTTTATGTAGGTGAGAAAACATGGTTTGTATTTGTGTCATCAATTAAATTTATAAACAATGTAGCTTATTTTATGTGAACTTAATTTTAGTATGATTTTTTGTGTGTGAATGAAGTTCTAGCAGACACACTCAAAGAGAGACATACAGATAGGGAGACAAAAAGCCAGAAGAAATCCAATCCTATAAGTAGTAAAGGAATGGCAAATGTTTAACCTGTAACAGAAAAGACTAAGGGTGATTTAATGGCTGTCTTAAGACATCTGAAGGATGATCATAGTGAGGATGTCAGATGAAACTACAGGGAAATAGATTCAGTGTAAGTGTTAGAAAGAATTTTCTAATGGTAAGAGCTGGCAACCAGAGGAATGGGTTATTATTCCTGGAGATTTTCAAGCAGAGACTGCATAGTACAGGTAGTTCTTGACTTACAACAGTTTGTTCATGTAGTGCCCGTTCGAATCGTTTTCACACTTATGACTGTTGCAGCATCCTTATGATCATGCGATCAAAATTCAGATGCTTGGCAACTGACTCATATTTATGTCAGTTGCACTGTACTGGGGTCACATGATCACCTTCTGTGACCTTCTGATAAGCAAAGCAACGGGGAAGCCAGATTCACTTAACAACAGTATTACTAACTTAACAACTTTGGTGATTCACTTAACAACTATGGCAAGAAAAGTCATAATGGGGCAAAACTCACTGAACAAATGCTTCATTTAACAACAGAAATGTTGGACTCAATTGTGCTTGGAATTTCTGTAATGTGTCCAAAATAATTTATCAGATTTAAGTGGAATTTTCATATATTATAACAATTAAGAAAAATTTGCAAATTCTATTTCCAGAATGTCATGTGATTTCTCTACTTCCATCAACTTTTTTGAGGAATCCAATTAAAAATATTATAACATCTCAAAAAAAGCACTGAAAGTTATTAAAACATTGTATTATGCTGTTTTATGATGGTAAATATTAGATTGAGATTAATTACTTTTATCTTACAATCAATTGTATAAAATTTATTGCAGTTTAAGGTTAATTTTTCCTCTTCTCTTCTCTCCTCTCGTCCCCTCCCCTCCCCTCCCCTCCCCTCCCACAGGAATGTTGTCTTTGTAATTTGAGAGGTGGAGCACTCAAGCAAACTACTGACAAAAAGTAAGTAGCTTAGCTAATAGGTTCCCTCTGTTTTATCTTTGTTATTTTATCAACTATATTGAACTTTGAATTACCGATAGTTCAACTAGCTTATGAACGGGCAATCTGCGTATGTGCAAGTGACCCCTGTGCCATGCATGTCTCTGCACATGCACACACGACCCCACGGCCCACATGCCTCTTCACATGCATGTGCCTCACGCCTCTGCGCATGCGTGAACCCCATGCCTCTGCATGCTTGCGCGGCCCCCCCCCACGCTCAGTGCATGCATGCACATCTTGCACGTGCCCCGCTCCCTGTGCATGCGCTGCAGGTACCTGACAATCAGCTGGCTGGCTCCACAATGGAGCGGTCCAACTGCTAATCATAAGATTCTTTTTTCAGAACTCACTATATTCCAATTTAAAAAACCAATAAGAAATCTTTGTTCGTATTCAACATTTCTTGAATGTATATCTTTTTTCTTGAAAAATTCCTCAAAATATTAATTTTGGAAAAGCATGATATCTGAAGAATAATTATGTTAAAATGTGTGTGTTACTTCATTTTTATGAATCAAATTCAGTTAAAAATGCAGGTGAAATGAATTTTGTGACATCTGGCTAAAAACATAAAAAATAAGTTAAATGTACTTAAGATATATAAAAATATATCACAAGACTTAATGATTTCTCCAGATGCCCTTGTGTTATCTGCGGATAAAATAGACGGGTGAGATAGATCCATTGGTGCTATAAAAGAATGAAATTCCATACTGATCCAATGTTTTCCAACTTAGAGACCAAGTTTGACAAAGCTCTAGTATAGAGTATTATAGGAAAATGAATGTGCTGTTACAAGTTACAAGCTAAGCATGGAATAATAGAATATTAACTGAATTTGAATATTCTAAAATACCAACTTCTGGTCAGTTTAATTCTGAGGCAATATTGGAATACTGAATAGGTAACCAGTTTGCAATTAAAGAATAAATAAATTAGATATTATAAAACCTTCTAACAATGCATAATAAATCAGTAGTGCGCTACTATGCTCATACATACCTCACATTTTGCACCAGTTCCTTGAACAAACTGATTTTTAAAAGATTATTACTGAAACAAAAAAAACCCACCACATTCTCATATTAGGAAGTCCAGATTGCAGCAATATCTATTTCCAGGAGATAGACAGACAGATCTCAAAATGAAGGCTTTATATGGAATGAAGTATTATTTTTAATGTAACTGTATATAAATAATAAATTGCATTTGTATGAATAAGTTCATTCATATAATCCATTTTTTTAGTGATTGACCTTAAAGAATCAAATGGTAGATCCTTTCATATGGAAAGCTTGCTACATCAAGGGCTCCAATTAATAGCATAGAAATCTGTCAAATGAATACTTAGATATATAAATGTTTCATGCAACCAACGAGGTGCATCACTTTGGAGATGGATGATGGATTAAAACAAGAAACTCCCCCTCCGTGTGCATTGTCTCCCTTCCTTCCCATTTTTAATTATAAATTATTACAATTATGATTATTTATTGCTTAAATATTTTAATAGCTTTTAATGTTTATAAACCTTCCAGAGTCACCTCTTGATGAGATGCGCAGCAAACAAGTCTAATAAATAGAATAAAATTAAAAAAATGTAGTTATCTGGTTTTTATTTCTGAAATATATTATTATTAAATCTAATATTATTAAATATTAGAGATTAAATTAAAATATAACTATACAATGTTTTAAATTCATTAAACTCACTAATATCACCTCAATATTTTTAAAAACCAAATACGAATTAAGTTTCAAAAATTGCATAATTGATAGAACTGAAAATAATCATAGGGAGGAAAAAAAGAAATTATTTGAACACAGTACTTTTGTATGATACGTCTACCTATTTGATCATATTTCAAAATGAATTCAACACTTTAAAATATTTAAAACCATGATCTTGATTTACATGCAGTTTTGGAAATGTGCAAAAATAATTACATAAATTTTTCTTTTAATTTTTTTAATGTTTGTATTTCTTTTGTCTTTGCATGCATGTACTTTTTTTTATAATTTTATAGGTGGGCTCATGTCATGTGTGCAATTGCTATACCTGAAGTCAGGTTTGGTAATGTCACAGAGAGAACCCCAATAGACACAAGCAGGATACCATTGCAGAGATTGAAACTGGTGAGTAATAATAGTATAAATTGTTACTATAATATATAATTTACACTTGTAAGACATTGTAAATTTTACAAATTATTATATAAACAATAGATGCATTGCTGAATTTTCAGTGAGTATACCATAAATTTTGCTTATCAGTAGCAGACTGGAAGCATATACATTCATTTGCAAGATTATAACATGACATGGTTTAGTGTTTTTCTTTAGCGTTTTACTCTTTATTGCTTTTATTTATTTATTTTTCTCCACTACTAGTTATAAAATCTTAAAATTTTCTTAGATTTCGAAAATGGGTAAGTTGAAGTATTTAAACAGAGGAACAATTTTTCCAGCTATTATTGCAGATAAATTTGCTAACTGTATATCACAAAGTTTTGCCTCAGCAAGCATCAAGTGATGAGTCTTCTTTGGAAAATATTCTTGGTGCTACTGTAAGAGCCAGCATCGGAAGTTAGTTAATGCTTGGACAACAAAAACATATTGTAGATTTAACTGAAATCTTGTAGAACATTTGGGTATGGTTATTTATATATCCTAATTTTTGTAAATAACTTACATAATTGTTTATATGCCAAACCGTAGAAAGGTCAGGGAATAGATTGGATTGGGGTTTTGCTTCTTATTTGAAAGAGGAGGTAAAATCAGATGTACTAAATGCATTGGAATGCTAGATTTTACTAAGAGTAATTTTTGTGGTGGCTTATAACCATAAATAGAGATATGCTATTACCATCTGATTAAAATTCTTTTTTTTTTTTGTAAATTTTATTGGAGTTTTCACAAAAAAAATACAAATAAAACATCTTTTTTGAAAGTAGCGTAATTCCGGGTTACATTTCTTCGTACAGACACAAATTCAATTTCATGCTCATTTTTATGTTCTATTCCATATCTTATTACTGTTTTACATTTTCTGCATAGCTTCTCCCCTCTTTTAATTTTCTTAATTTTATTTTAATTATCTTGTCTCAATTCAATTCAAATCATTATATTTATATTTTTTGTCTGTTCTGTTTCAATTATCTATTATCTTTTCTCATTAAACAAAGTTTCTCCTGTAGTTACTGATTGGAGTATGATGCCTTTATATCTTTTAAGTTTATCCATTTGACTCTTATTTAGGCTTCAATATATACCCTAAAGTTATAACATTCAATATAATACATAACTTCCATTCGGATTCTGCTTGGTACATTCTTAAAATACACACTACATTCTTAAAAAAAAAAAAAAATAGAAATATATGCAATTAAAACAACACATTCCATTCCAATTCAATTCTATCATTAATATTAATATTCATTAAAATCTTAACTTCTTTAACATTACTTTTCAATTAAATATCATACTTCTATGGGAACAATTATAAGCTTTCCATAATTAATTCCCCCCCTTCACTTATATTTTATAAAACATTAACTAATTAAAATGTTCCCGTCCCTTCTTAATTCAATTTTCTCATTTATTTTATTTCACTTATTTTATTAACAAACATTTCACTAAATTACACTAACTATTTTATCCCTCATTTTAATCATACATTATTTCCAATTTTCTAAAGTTATTTCTATTACTAATATAATAATACAATCTTACGTACCTTTACAGAATCCCTTTTTCAGTTAAATTTTCACCCATTATCTCTAAATAGGTCCTGTTTCTCTATATCTTGTTCCGGTCCTTTGTAACTTCTTTTCCTTTCCTTCTTCCCTCTCTTCTTCTCTCTCCCCTTTTTACTCCCTTGTCTCTCTACCTCTATTTCTCTCTTCTGTATTCCCCACTTCTGTTGCTTTCCAGTATTATACTTATTTTTCGAATTATTTTTTTTCTTTGGTTGTTTTTAATGTCTTAAATTCTCCATTCTCTTTCCCCCCTTTCCTTTTTCTTCCCCACATACAATTACTTGTTCATTAAAGATGGCTTCTTCTTTGTCCCAGACGTTGCAGACGTTTCTTGTTGTTTCTCATAGTTCCAAATCTCCATTTCTAAGAATTGAAAAATGAAGCCAAAAGAACCCCTCCCTTCTTGTGTTCCATTTTCTTGTGCATCTTCTTTGTACTTTTTAAGTTCCATTTTCAATTCATCCAGTAGTGCCATTGTATAAATTTTTAAACAACTACCCGATTAATTTTAGTCATTAAAATGCAATAACCAAGAATCCAAAGATCATCTAGTAATCCAAATACACGCAGACTGTTTCTTTTTGCTCTTTTTTTTCACTTTCCCTTCCTGGGGTTCTACTGTTTAGTTACAAAGTTTCAGTTAAAATGTATCTTTTAGAAGTCTTGTTGAAGTTTTACTGTAGATTCTTTTTAATTTCAGGCAGTCTCCTCCCTCTTTCCAGATCCTGCCTTTCTATTCTTTTTCTCTCCCTTCCTGCTTATGAAAAAAAATTTTTAGTGTCCAGAAATCTTTATTATCCCTTTGACTTTTTGTTTTATTTTCAGCTTAATTGCCTGTTGATGTCAAAAGGGATTTTTCCGATTTCTTATTTAAGTCTCTTAGTTGTCACGATAGGGAAAGGGAGAGAAGAAGAAAAAACCCAAATCTTTCCCTTTTCACTTTCCTTTGCTGCTTCCGACTCTTCTTTGGGAGCAATGTTATTTTTTTGTAAGTTTAAATTCCAGGGTACCTTAGTTGTTTTTGCAATTTAACCCGGTCAGCCAAAACTTTCACTTCTTATCTTCCTCCTGCACATTCTTTTCCAGTTGAGTTCTTTGAGGTGGCCACTTCTGACCACCGCTGCAACCGCCTTCGGGAAAGGGAGTAGTGGCCAGCTGAGGAGGAGAGTTGCGGCTCTCCTCAACCCTGCTGGCAGTCTCCCCCCTCTTCACCACCTCTATTGCGTGGTTTAGTCCCGAAACCAGCTGGCTCAGGGCGCTCCAGCGGTGAGCCCAGACTGAAACCGTGCACGATCACAGATTTCTGTCTGTCGCTGAAGGAACTCAAACCGGAAGCCTTGCCATCTGATTAAAATTCTGAAAACAATTTTGAGATGGTGAAAGGCATCAAACATACAAAGGAAAAATGTAATAAAGCTTAGCTCATAACAAAGAAATAAAATTTCTAGATATCCATATCATTAAGAATACCGTGTGTGTGTGTGTGTGTGTGTGCATGATAACCATGGTTTATTATGATAACTATGATAATTTGCATGATAACCATGGTTTATAAGAAATTGAGAACCAATAGGATACATTAAATGGAAAACGTTGATGTTCCATAGTCATATTTGACTACAAAAGAGAACTTTCTTAAAATTGAAGGGACTGATGAAAAAAGACACTGACAGGAAATATTAAGAGGAACAAAGATCTGTAGAATTTCTTTAAAATTATAATAACTGAGACTTATCCAGGATTGTCCAACAGATCTGGACAGTGTCCATCTAGGCTTTAACATTTTCTTTTTGGGGAAGATGGTTGAGAAGATGGTTGACTTACAGCTTGAGAAGGCTTAGGAGAAAAGCAAATTGTCTGACATTCAGTCAGGATTGGGGCCTGGCCATAATACTGGCATAGCATTGGTTGCATTTTTCAGTGTCTTTTGATGAGCTTGGGATGACAGTACTAGATCCATGCTGGTCTTCTTTGATCTCTCAGCAGCCTTTGTTCCCCTTGATCTTATATCAGGAGACATTGTGCTATGGTAGTTTTCCTTTCTTTGGGACCAGTTCCAATCAATGTTGGTAGTGGGCTGAGATCAAGCCAGAGGCCCCTGCTTTGTGGTTCCTCAGGCTTCTTTCTTTTAATTCCTATTTAACATCTAAGCTGTTAGAGAGAGGTCATTGGTGGTCATGAGATGTCATATCACAAATCTCTGCCATGGGCTGACCAAGCAGCACTATGGAGGTATTTTATTTATTAAATTTATACCCCTCCTCTCATGTTGAAATGATTCTTAGTGCCTTATAGCAACGTTTCCTGGTTCTTGGATACTGTAGGGTCTAAATGCGGGTGTGTGTGTCTTTGATTCAACCCAGGAAAGATTAAGTGGCTGTGGGATTTTAAGCTTCATGATGGCTTTGTAAACCTTCCATCTTTAACTCTCCCTGGGGATACACTTCCTCAGTCAAAGCTATTATACAATATGGGGATCCTTCTGAATTTATGGTTATTGCCCGCTGCGGCTGTGGGAGGAATTTACATTGGTTTGAATTACATGCCAGTTGCACCTATTTCTTGCTGACACTAAATCATGTCTGTGGCTTTGCCTATTCTGTGGAACAGTATCCTCCCCAGGAATCTGGATAACCTTGACCCTGTTAGCTTGATGATCTGGTGTTCCCCAAGTATTTGGGCTAGGAAATTAGGCAAGCTCTGATGACAATGTGCCTTTTTTTTTGGGGGGGGGGGATTATTTAACAGGTTTAACATGGGTTATATATTGTTGTGGTAGTTGTGCCCAGAGTCATTACTGTGAGATGGGCAGCTCTATAAATAATTTAAATTGAAAAATAAATTCCACAATAATAGAAGTCTTGAAAAAGTCCAGAATATCTATTTCGTAGCACTCTGTAAAAAGCTTCCTTTAGACAATGTGAACCTAATGAAGACACTAAATTTGCAGAAAATATGTATGTTATAAGAAATTATAGAAGTCAAGAGGAAAGTATTAAAGGAATTGATAAAAATATATATACTGTATATTTAAAGCAACAAAATGGTCAATGTGATTGGATTGTTAGAATAATTTGGAGATTGCTACAAAAAGGTACAGGATAGATAACTGAGCAGATTGGGTTCAATACAAGATGTCCCAAACTCAAAAACAGGAAATTTGACTGTTCTTTTTGGTTTTGGTTTTTTTTCCATGAAACATCTTAATGTGCTAATGATCTTTGTTGAGATTATTTAAACATATTCTGATCATCCTGTAACATAGGTTTAGAGGACAATATATGATGGATTTATTGAAATATGAGTGAAGAAAAAACAGCACAAAAATTACCTTCTCTTAGGGCATTTCAGTTGGGGCCCTTCTCATCTTCACTGGTGTTTTGATTGTAAAATGAAGATTAAATAATAGTAGTACTTTCCCCCCTCAGATAAAGATTTTTTTGAAACTCAAATGGACCAAAACATATCATGTATGAATTTATCTTTGAGATCCAAGTCTTTCACAGCTGAAGATAAGGAAATTGCCAACAGTTGCTTGAGTCAGGAGCACAGATGTTCATTATACACATGAAGTGTCTGGTTAGCTCACAAACAACAAGAAGAATATTTTATTTTTAAAAATAGCTAATGTTTTCACTACCCTCAGGGAAAAAGGGTAAAACAGCTTTTATTTACTCAAGCAATGAACTGTTCATATGCTTTGGACTTTTACATTGTCAGCATTAATCTTCATAAAATTCCAGATGTTCTAAGTGAAGTTTTGTATGTATATAAAAAATGAAAAACCCATTTAAAATACTGGCTAAGTCAATTCAACGATAGTTTAATTATGAAATTCAGAGCTGGTTTCCCTTCCAGAAAACTTTTTGGGCTTAAAAAAAAAAGCACTGAAAAAAATAATTATGCAGAGCTATATTGTGAAGATTTTTATGTTCACATTCTTGCACAGTTGCATTCTTTTCTAATATGCTATTACTGAAAAAATAGGAAGTAACTTAAAGATTGGCTTTATTTTTTAATAATAATTGTAAAACTGCAGTAATTGTACAGCAGAGGCTGATGGCCGAATGCAGTTCTATTAAATCTTAAAGTGCCCAGAAGCTTCCAAAAGTTGTTACTAAATTTTAATTTCAATGCAACTGAGTTAAGATGTTATTAAATTATGCCCGGAGAATAATCACATCAACGTGTATTTACTTTTTCTTAAATGGAAAGGGGAGGAAATTCAGTGTTTTGTCCTGACCCACCCTCCCTTTTGTATCCCAGCGTCCCTCCAAGGCCAATCTGGATTAAAAAATAATGTACCTCATATAAAGCATTAGAATACAGACATAGCCAATTGTGGCAGTGCAGAATGATAAAAGTAAAATAATGTGCTTATGTATAAAATAATATAAATTACTGTATTTTGAGAATAATATAACAGTGATTAAAATAAAGATTAATGCTTGGATGCCAATTTCTGGACTTCATTGTGTTGTCATTAAGTCTTCCTTCTTAAAATTTCTTTTGAAATTTAGCAGACTTTAGCAGACTGAATGACACGAAAAGCAATACTTATTTGCACAATGACTGGCAGTGACTTTTTCTTTTCTGCCACATAGTTTCCTATTATTTTTATATTTCAGACATATTTCTCCAAGCAGAGAGGAAAATGAGTTTTGAACAGACTGAAGTTGCCTTGGGCTTTTGATTTCTTCATATTTATATTTGTGAAGTGAATCCTATATAAGCATGAGTACTTTCTGGGTGAGGGTAGTATTTTGAAAATAAAATTACCAAGCAACAATAGGAAATCTATGAGATTTTTATTATGTGGTAAGGTCAAAGTCTTATCTGAATGTGCTTATAAATTTGCACCTGAAGGCAAGTAACTGTAGGTCTGAAAACCAAAGACCATTGTTTTGACCCTTGAAAAAGGTGATCCATTTAAAAAATAAATTTACTTTAGTATGCCATTTAAAAAATAAAAATAAAATAAAATGGAACAGTTGGCATAGTCATGCTAAGGATGTCCATACTTTAACCCAATTTTACAATAAAATCTAAAACCAATTTGCTCATTGTCTTGGATTTAATTTTACAAGAAAATAGATTAATTACAAAGTTTTGAATAGCTGCACCCTATTGTGTTCAAATATTTGACACTGATACACTATGCTGTTGTCATGCAATTCCTGGAATATAAGGAACTATTGATTAACTTTCAGCATTTCAAAAATATTGCTGCAGGCAGTAATATGAAGGAAAGTCATTATACTGAACATTAACTTACACGTTGACTATCTGACTTCCATATTTTCTGATTTGGAATAATACTCAGAATTGCTCAACCATATTTCTATAGTGTTTCAAAAGTAATATTAAAATACATCGATGAAGAGTGAATGCTTTCATTGTTCAGTTAGAAAGTTATTAAAATATAGTTAGTAGACTAAAAATTCACCAGAGAGTTTGTTGTCAGTAAATAATTTATGGTTGCATTAAAATGATGCCAGTGCGTAGACATGTTTTATCATACATTTTTGTGGGTCTGATTTTAGTAGAATAAAAATGAATGAGACAAGCCATCTACTTTTTCTCAAAATTATATGTTGCAGTAAATTGATTTTGCTATGCTTAATTTTGTATGTAAGTAATATAGCTGTAAATATTTTTTGTAAAATATGTATTGGATTGATACACTACTTTTAAAATCCTAAATATATGGAAGTAAATTGTAGAGTGTAAATCTAGTATTATTCTTTCTAAATATAGAGTTCTTACTTTTGCTTACAATGATAATTGTGAAAAATTAATCCATCAAAACTATTCAGGACTTTAAATGATGGAAAAATATTCTACGTACCTCTTAAGAATACATTATTTTTACAATATTTACACATTAGGACACAGAGGCATTTATGCCTGTACATCAATTATTAACCAATGTTTGATCTCTATAGCAGAATAAGTGAAATTTTCTCTTAAATTACTATTTCATTTATAAGTTGTGACAAATTGTTGAATTTCAGCTTTTTACATATCCATAAATAATTTCATCAGTGGTACATATAATATTGTGAGCTAAAAGTCTGTATTTACAAAGGATAATTCTGAAAGTAAGCTCTAATAATTTACTTTCATATATACAAGTGCTTAACAATACGTATCATGTTTATTTTAAACAATTTTTAAAATTTATTAAAATTAAGTTGGATGAATTAATTTTTACATTCATCATATATGATTCATCATATATGAAATGAAAATTAATAAATCATTGCTTTATTTAATAAATAATGAAACATTTCTCATAAAGATGAGCTTTACATATCATTTCCTTATGGTCCCAAATATGCAATAAATCATAGTTTTAACAAACCTCTATTTAATGTATTTTGGATTCAGTTGATTATGCGTTTCCATTCTTTGCATGCTTCAAATCCCATTCATAAGGGACTTGTAAGTCTGGTGGGGCAAAATTATTTTAATCATATTCCAAAGCCAGCTCTGTAGGATATAGGTTGTCACAACTTTTCTAATTTCTGAGGTTTCTGAAATTAGGAAACTGAAAATAAAACATTAAGACAGTTGTTGAGGCTTATTCTAGAAAAGTCTTTTACATATAAGAGCTTCACTACATGGATTTTTTATAGGCAGTCATGAAATAGACAGGTAGAGGAGCCAAAACAGGATGAATCTTTTCCCTTTAAATTATTTTGCTTAACAATAAATATCTAAGAAGAGTGGAGTTCTAGACTGACTATATTTTTAATGAGGTAATGAGCTTCTTGAGTGAAGTGGTCTATGCTTTATCTCATTTTTGAAATGATGAATTGACAGTGTCAAAATAAGCAGCATACTAGAGGGAAATAGTTTTCCTGTGAAAGTTTCTCATTCTTTATGAGAGTCAAAGCACTGTCATAATTTACTATGCAAGAGTTATTTTGTGGATTTATTTGAAAGAATGTCATTTTTGATAAGTTTAGAGATTCCTGACCCATATTTAACGCTCAAAACTTTAAATGTTCTGAAATACAGTAAATCAGCTTCTGATATTTTAATAAAAATGAACAAACCACATATCTTTCTAAGTTGCTTTCCTCTGAGAAAAGTGTTTGTATCAGTTTTTCACCAGAAAGATACTATCACAGTTGGTTTTGTAGCTCCTTCAATTTTGCATGTTTTTATTCAAAAACATTTATTTAAATGGTAATGCTATGCTGAGTTTTCATAAAGCATAACATTTTATAAGGCTTCAATCTTATGGTTTTTTTTGCGGGGGGGGGGGGATAGACTACACTGAACATAAAGCATTCCATTCATAGTTTAATAACTGGACACAAAGACAAGTGAGAATCGGCATAACTCTTTATTAGCTACCATAAACATAAAACAAATACTGTGAAGAAAAATATCAAGAGTGAATACTATTACAGAAGATAAGCTTACATTAAATTTCCAAATGAGATATTGTCATCAAAAATTTTAAGAGCTAAATTGCTTGCAGTAAGTCATGGTTGAAATTCCTTCTCACCAAAATTAGATTCTCTTATTTGAGGATGATAGTAGAGCGTATGTGGAGATAACATGTTCTAAAGAATCCTTGACACCATGTAGACCAAACATATTTTGAATGCTTTTATATCGTGTGCTATAAAATCTAAATCATTATGAACATGTCACCAATACAGATTGTTGAAATAAAATGTTACGAATAATTTTGGTAAGTTTGTATATTACGAATTAATACATTTAAAAATATAAATAAGGATCAAAAAGTAAATTTAAAGGGAAATATTACAAGCAATCATGTGAGTTGTAGCTCCAACTCATTACCATACTCTCTCCTCAAGCTAAATGGTCTTTAAGATGATGTCTTTTGCTCTCCAAATTCATGGAGACCTAACCCTATCCCTATGAGGGTTTTTCCACATGGGGGATTTTTCAATATATTTTGCTAGAAAATGTAGTTAAGACAGGGTAGAAAAATATGCATCCACCTAACCAAACCAATATGTTCCTAATCTAATGACAATGTCCATTTTCCTCTCTGAATTCTTGGAGATGTAACCCTAAGTGGGTTTTTCCGCGAATGGGATTTTTCAATGTATTTTGCTAGAAAACATAGATAAGACAGGCTCAAAAAGTATACATCCCCCTAACCATAGCTATGAGCTCTGAATCAAATGGTGACATCCATTTTGGTTTCCAAATTCATGGAAACCTAACCCTAAGTGTGTTTTCCACAAATAAGATTTTTCAATGTATTTTGTTAGAAAACGAAAGTAAGACAGTGTGGGAAAGTATGCACCCTCCTAACCCTACTAGTGAGCTCCAAATCCAATGGCAATGTCCATTTTGGTCTCCAAATTCATGGAGACTTAACCCTAACCAAACGTGGGATTTTTCCACAAAAGGGATTTACATGTATTTTGCCAGAAAACAAAGATAACACCGGGTGGGAAAGTATGCAGCCTCCTAATGGGCTCAGAATCCACTGGTGATATCCATTTTGCTCTCCGAATTCATGGAGACCTAACCTAAGTGGATGTTCCGTAAATGGGATTTTCCCATGTATTTTGTTAGAAAATGTAGCTAAGACAGGGTGGAAAAGTGTGCACCCACCTAGTGATACCACTTGGCTCCGAATCCATTCGTGATGTTTGCTTTCATCTCCATATTCATGGACAGCGAACCCTAAATCTACATGGGTTTTTCTGTGAATGAGATTTTCCCATATATTTTGTAAGAAAACATAGATAAGACAGGGTGAAAAAGTATGCACCCTCCTAACCATACTGGTGGGCTCCAAATCCATTGGTGATATCCATTTTCTTTTCCTAATTCATGGAGACCTAACCCTAAGTGGATTTTTCCATGAATGGGATTTTCCCATGTATTCTGCTAGAAAACATAGATAAGACAGGTGGAAAAGTATGCAACTTCCTAACCATACCCAGGGGCTCAGAATTCAATGGTGATGTCTATTTTGCTCTCTGAATTCATGGAGACCTAACCCTAAGTGGATTTACCACGAATTGGAATTTGCCATGTATTTTATTAGAAACTGTCATAAGGCTCAAAAAATTTGCACTCTCCTAACCATATTGGTGGATTCCAAATCCATTAGCGATGTCAATTTTGCTCTTCTAATTTGTGGAGAAATAACCTTTACTAGATTTTCTGCAAATCAGATTTTCTTATGTATTTTACTAGAAAATGTAGATAAGACAGGCTCAAAAACTCTGCACCTTCCTAACCGTACTGATGGACTCCCAATCAATTGGTGTTGTCCATTTTACTCTCCGAAATCATGGATACTTAACCCTCATTCTAAAGTATATAAATGCCATTTCATCTATAAATGCTGATTACAGAATTACACTTATAAGTGTGACTTTCATGCATATTTCAGAAGCAAACACATTTAATGAGGCAGTCAGTCTTTTAACGAAACATTAAAGCTGTCAGTCTTTGGTTTTACAAATGGTATTATAAACAAGTGTATATGCACATACACACACATATACAAACTCACAAATCTATAGTTACTATTATGAAGACTTTTCTTTGATTTTTGTCCAGTTTATTGAAAGAAAAATATAATTTCTGTGGTTGAAATTGCTGATTTGTTTTTGCATAAATCTTTCCTTTATTATAGGTGAGTTGATTATATAGTTGTTATACAAGTTTTAGATCATTCATTCACTCAAATCTTTAGCTTAAGAACAGGGCAAAAGTCAAACTCACGTTGTCAAGGCAGTGTTACGTGACGTATTGGGACTCCCCCCCCCTTTTTTTTAAACTGGGTGGAGTGGAGTCAGCATGTGATGCATCCAGCCTATGAACCACGAGTTTGACACCCCTTCTCTACAATGTTCAGAGGAAAGAAAGTAGGTAGGGACTTGAATACAAACCTCCGGGCCTGTCAAATATTTGAAGAATGTATAGAGCTTAGTGGCTTTGTCCATTGTAGAGAAGAACTAAAATGAAGTGTAAATTATCATGCTTCTAGGTTATTGCATAGAGAGTTAATATTATGCTTTTCAAATATTAAATATTTTGCTTCATGCAGCACAGCAGTAATTCACGACTTCTTAGTCAAAATACACAACAGCAGTAGCAGCTATGTATCTTTTGGGTAGAAAAACGTCACAGAAGACTACATCTGCCTTTGTAATAGTGCAAACACAATCATTATTCAATTATTGCTGTTCATATCTGATTCCTGTGAACTTTGAGATAGATTCATAATTTTATCTTTCAACCAACCTGAAGGTGTGGAAAACCTGATGTTTTCCAGTTTATCATTTCTACAAATTTTATAGATTAATTTTATTAAAAGCAAATAATCTCCAATAAAATGGAAAGGACCAAAGAAACTGCCCTATATTTTACTGAATATTTATTTGTAATCCTTCAAGCAATTGTTATATTTCAGGATACAAGCCAATTAAAGAAAGAATGTAATTTATGGTTAACAATGATGCCTTTATTAACATTTAAGAGACAATTATGAATGTAGATTTGTCTACAATGTATGTGAGAAAATAGCAAGAACTGAAGCTGATAATCTATGTTTTACTGTTTCAGGAGAAAAATGAGAGAGTGGAATATACTTTAATTCTAGCCTGCAAAATATTTTATTCAGGATCTATGTTTTTGTGATTATCAACAAATACTTTCTATTAAGCCATCCAGTGGAATGTAAGGACCAATCTTTTCTGCTTATAACATACCATTTTCATTTGTAGCCTCAGCTTACAGGCTCTATCAGCTTCAGGCCTGTTCACAAATAATTGCAATTTAGTTCAATTGGTTTTACTTGCAGCAAACAGACCTCAAAACAACTTCTCTCCACCCAGTAAATAAAATAAAACCGCAGTTTTAAATTTCAGGTTGCTTATTTTAAAATCAGTTGGACTCTCAATAACATAATTTGAATAATAATATTTGAAGCCTTCTCGTAACTAAGTTAGGTGTATGCTTCTAATCATTCCCTTAGTGATATTTAAAGTATTAAATATATATTTGTTGCTATTTAATACATAATTTTATGTTATAATATTTATTATAATATTCAGGCTATATATCCTTTCATTGAGGCTTGATAAGTTGGGTTCTCTCTCTCTCTCTCTCTCTCTCTCTCCCCCCCCCCCCCCCCCAAAATGGTCAAGTACTCAGTGTGAATTGCATAGAATAGCTATTATTTTCAAATTAATTTCCTTCTCATTTCCTTTTCTCTTGTTCTGAACCTTTTAAAAGAAATAGAATAATATTTCCCCATGTCTTTTGTAAGATTAATGTATGTACACATAGTATTTTCCATGCCTCATCTATCTGGTCACTAAACTGTCAATAAGCTCATGCCAGAAACTGATATCAATCAGATTTACCCAGGCTTTAGATGTTTTAGTACTTTTTTATTGATAAATTTTTGTTTTTGATTTTTTATATTCTGCTTTTATAGTAATATTTTATTAGCCATCTTGAGTGTTCCCAGAGTAGAGATACTCTGATAAACTATTACTAATGCACTAGTCTTGTCACATGAAACAATGTTGGAATATCACATATATTCAGGTTGTGATATTTTCAGGCAGCAGATTCTTTTCCTTTAAGTTCAACATTTATAATACAAATAATATATGAACATATTGAAGAAATGCTTACAGAATAAAGCAAGTGTATTTCTTAAAATAAAACACTATGAAATATAATATTGTTTAATGTTTAGTGCTTTTCAACAATAGGAGTTTTTAAGACTTTAGTATTTAATCTTAGAGTCCTTTAATATTGGATTAGTATTATAATGATAAGGTCTAGCATTTGAATATGATCTGAGTATTTTGAGTATATTTTAATTCATGAAATTAGAAGTCCAGAAGATTAGTATCAGGAGATAATTGCTGATTGTAAACTGTTTAATAATTGATAAAAATTTAGGCATGTTCACTCACATTGAATATTCACTCATTTTGTGTTCTGATTCTAAAGGAATGTATGAAAATATTCTGTAGGTATACATGAACTATATTTCATATTTGTTTTAGCCATTTTTTTATCCATTTGGAATGATTTTGGTGATACCATAATATTTGAAAACATTGCCCCAAGCAAACAACACCAACTTATTGTTTTATATTAATGTATTATTTATTATTAATTTATATTAATTTATTTAGTATTATAGCATTTGTACAAGCAATTCCTTTTATTTCTTTTCATCTCAGTTATATCTCAACTAATTGAAAGAACTAATGGTTAAAATCCTGATTCCAACTTACGTTGCCCTACAGGTTTCTAACAGGAATTTCAAATTCTGTTTCCCAGTGCATTACAGTGAAGTTCCAAATGTCTAGTCTGAAGTTTTTCTGCCTAATCTGGAATATGTTTCATGCTTCTGAGAGTCTAAATACCCAAAAGTACCCAAAAATCAGGGGTAGGATTCAAATTTCTTAACAACTGGTTCTGTGGGTGTGGCCTAATTTGTGGGTGTGGCTTGGTGGTCATGTGATTGGCTGGCATGGCTTGCTGACTGGGCATGGCTTGGTGGTCATGTGACTGGCTGGGCATTGCTTGTATGTAAATATTATCAATATTTATGTAAATATTGAATTTTTTATTTAAAAAAGAGCAACTTTTACCGAAAATCAGGCAAAGGAGGCAGGCAGATTGAGTTGTTCACAGAATCACAGATTCATTCAGAGATCTATCTTTCTGCCATCAGCTACCTGACTGTCACATAAAATTTGCTTGCAAGCAAATTCATAAAATTTGCTAGCAAGAAAACTCATAAAATTAACTCACAACAAACCATGTATGTAAATATTGAATTTTTCATTTAAAAAAGAGCAACTTTTACCCAAAATCAGGCAAAGCAGGTGGGCAGATTAAGTTGCTCACAGAAACACAAATTCACTTAGGGATCTATCTATCTGCAATCGGCTACCTGAGTCTGCACTGAAAAATGGAAGTTTCAGTCCTACAGAAGGTTCAGCTCTGCTTTTAGATTAGCTAGAAAGCAAGAAATAGGACGATTTCCTGCTTTCCAGTTAATCTAAATCTCCCAGCACAGCAGAACAGCTGATGGTTGCGGGGGGGGGGGGGAAGAAAAAATAGCAACCTAGCAGGCACATTTGATGGTGCGCATGCTAGATAAGGAGTGAGTGGGTGGGGCAGGGGCAGCCAGTGGTGCAATTTGCCGATTCTCCGGCAGGTAGAATCCCACCCCTAGTGAGAGTGCGTTTTGCGCACATGTGAAGACCATTTCCAAAAAACCTCAGCTGTGCCTCCCGCACAGCTGACAAGCACTGTGCGCAGCATTTCAAACTCCCCTTCTTTCCTGCTTTTTCAACCTCAGCTGTGCCGCGCAAAGCAGCTGAGGTTGAAAAAGCAGGAAATAAAGGACAGCCAAGAGCCCAGGTGGGTGGCTGGACCAAACAGATCAGCAAACACTGAACCAGTTCAGTGTCTGCTGCTCTTCAGAGCTACAGGTTCTATAGAACCGGGCCGAACCAGTAACATCCCACCCCTGTATAAAATCAATCAGTTGAAACTTTCATTTTGTCAGAATTTGTATAAATAGCCATTCTTCTTTTAAACCAGGGGTGTCAAACTCACGTCATCACGGCAGTGTCACATGACATATCAGGACTTTTCCCCCCTTCACTAAACCAGACATGGGTGTGGCCAGAACATGAGACATCTGGTCCATGGGCCGAGAGTTTGACAGCCCTGTTCTAAACCAAATTCCAAAATGTTTTATTTCTTTTTAGAAAATATGTAATTCTCAATTGTAATGATAAAACACATTTAAATAATATACATTTGTTTTGTATTTTGACAAATTTGTTTTATTTCTTAGTAGTTGAGTCTCAGAAGCATGTATGCAGAAAATGGTTTAATGAACAACAAAGTGCAAGCTCTTTCATCAACTAATTTTTGATTTTATAGTTATATTTCCACAAACCGTTCCTACTTAAACCAGAAGATTAAACTCTCAAATAATATGTATCTTCTTCCCATGGGCTGGAGAAAGTAAGAGCACAATTAGAAAGGCATCTTTTTTTGAGTTCCTGATGAAATTCTATGATTTAGAATACAATAATGAGAAGGTGCATGCTGACCCAAACACTGGCCTTGGCCACAATGCTCATGCAGTATTTACACCTGCAATGACTCCACTTCAGCAGATATGACGTCATTACCCATACACTTCAAAAGCGTAGCATTTTACCTCTCCAGTGCAGAGGCATCCACCTACATAATTGACAATGGTCTTCTCTTGCCCAGACACATAGGGATTCTCGTGTCTCCTTTAAAAACATTGCAGGGCATTGCTGAAATGCCAGTAAGTAGCCTGAAGAAAAATGAAATTTTGATATGAGTATTTGTATCACATCAGAATTCTCTGTCAGAGCTTGCCAAGATTCCTCTTTCTAAATATTTGAACATGCAAGCCTTAAATGTGACTGAATATCTTAGGTCTGTTTCTGTCTCTCATGAGGTGTATGTGTGTGTTTTTAATTTAAATTATCTCTTTGAGGTTTGTAGGAGAAAAGAAAATATTTATCTTTTAGCTTATTGGTATCAGCAGGCAAACTAGTCAGCCTCAGAAGGATGGAAGGTTTATTGGTTAGGAGGCACAGGCACCCAGTTTGTGATAAAGAATTCTTTGCGGGTTTTTCCTCAGTAAAATAAATTGCTTAGAGCATATTGCTCTGAATTTAATCCTTTCATCTTGGTCAATCAGTTTTAAATGGCTGCCTAGTATGAACTAGTTATTGCCTCCCCCTCCCGACATTTTTTTTTTAAATATAGAAAGATGTATGTTTTGTAACAACTAGAAATGTAGAAAGTGAAAAATATAACTAATTGGAGGGCAGAGTTCAGATATTCAGAGCTCATAACTGAATCTTTTAACCTTATCTTTGATTTTATTTGTATTACCCCATGGTGGAAACCTGGATTCATTATATATGTATTTGAATAAAGATATCAAAAGTGGCATGACCATAAAGAAAGTCTGTTTTATTTCTGTCTTTAAAAATGCTTTGCTATATCCTTCACATTGTGGTCATGGACCTGTTTTATAGCTTTATCTGTGAGTGAGGGTTGGTTTTTTGGGGGGAAGGGGCAGTTTTACTGATTCAGATGAGCTTTACTTTTTATGAAAAATAGGCTAGCATTTGTTATAAACAGAAATTGAATTGTATTTCCTAGGTACAGATCCATAGTACATAACATACAGGAATTGATGGGTTTGATCTAATCGGAATTACGGCCCAGAACCTTATTTCTATTTTTTATTTTATTTATTTAATTTTATAGACTGCCCAACTCCAATGGACATTTGCTGGTGGTATCAAATTAGACCAATGTAAAATTAATTTAACAAGGTGATTCATTTGCAACAAATGTATCTAAGTGTATGAATTATACAAATTTACTATATCATGCAAGTTTTGCTGGTTAGACATTTTGTTGATAACATGATTTTGGGGGCTCAGGATATTAAGTTAATAGCATATAATGTGCTATGTGGCTTTGTCACCTGGCTAGCAGGATTCAGTCATAGATGCTTTTGGATTTGGAAGAAATGACCACATTTCTATGAGTATCTAAGGCCTTATCCCATGGCGGTATAAGAAAATAATCTAATAATATAATGCAAGACAGCAACCAAAATAAATTCAAGAATGCAATAAAAGGAAGAAAGACTTTATGACACTTCTGGTAGTCAGAAAATCCTAGGGATTATAGTGGATAAATTCCTTCAAAGCAGGAAATATATCCTCCTTTCTAGGTCTGTATTGAAGTTCCATCTCATGGGACAGTTTTTGAACAGCTTATATATGCTTTAAACATCATGACTCACAACAATTCTCGATAAACTCATTTCACTGCATTTTATCAAGAAAAGAAGGCTGATTTTATCTTGTCTTGAAATGTATTGCCTACCTTTGCCAGATTGTCAGAGATTGTCTTGACAAATCCCTGCAGTATTATTTTTGGCAAGTTTTTTCAAATGTGATTTGCCGCCGTCCTAGGGCTAAGAGAGAGAGAGCAACTGACCTGAGGTCATTCAGTTGATTTTGTTCCTAAGGCGAGACTAGTATTTCTGGTCTCCCATTTCTAGCCTGATACTTTAACCACTATGCCAAACTGGTTCTCTATTATATTAGTACAATAAATATGAAATAGCTTCTGGAAAGTGTTTAAAATTACAAGTGCTGAAAAAAAAAATCATTTGGTTAGTTTGGAAATTTAAATTAATTGGAACTCAGAAATTAAACTTTCTGAGAAAACATGCTTTTATACGATTTCTTGGTTTAATCCAAAGTATTGCATTAATTTGTAAAGCTCTTACCACTGCAGTTTTGGGTGGCAATTATAAAAAAATATCAATGGCTAAAAGGTTCAGTCTTTCATTATTCTGGAGAGATTGAAATCACAGAATATATATTTCTTTGTTGCTCCTTTTGTAAAAACATTCAAACTAAATTTATCCTATCTTTGATCAGCAGATATCATGATTGCTCAGACTCAATTTATGCCCAAAATGCTATTTACAGATGAATTGTCATTTGTTATGCTACTAGATTGAGTGCTGCAGCATGTAAATCTGCCAGATTGACCACATGAGGTCTTGCTGTTTTGATGTATTCTATGAAATTTTAGGTTTTAACCTATTTTATTTACAATTAAATATATTTACAGCCTAGACTTAGATTACCTTTTAAAAATTTTATTTATGAATCCTAGTCACTTTACACCTTTGGTAATGGATTTTTATTTATTGGTTTCCAAAGCTAGACTGTTTTAGGAGATTATAGACTACTTAAGAACATATTTCTTGTACTAGTCTGAGAATACTGAGACTGGAATAAAAACTAGCTGACTAAAAACTGAATTTATAAAGCTGCAGATGATTTTCGAGTCCATGTAGATGTAGGGCCTTATTTTTTATTTGTGCACATTTGCTGAAATTGGTAAATGATACATCTTTGCATTTACTCCTCAGAATGTGCAACAGGTCATAATTAGGGATTTTTCTGTCAGTGGCTTCTCTATATATTATTCCCCGAAATATTACTTTAGTATCTATTTGCTATAATCTTAATGCAGAATACACTTCAGTAATATTTATATTTACATATTAAAATCACTGCATTTTATTGGACTTGATCTATTATAGAATTTAAGCTTATATACTGAATCTCTTGTTTTTAATTAGCTTTTGATTGGTTTCAACATTACATTATAATTAATGTTTATAATGTTTATCTGGTACCTATTTCCTATCATTTTTGTCTGTTTATGGTTTTCATTTTCATTAATCTGCTAAGTTATTTTTTTAAGGAATGGATTCTTGTATTTGTTATAAAGTTTTCAATTAAGTAACCTTGCTTATTGAACTTTAGTATTCTTCCCGAGCTGTATTTTTGTTCCCGCTGTTCACGAAAGCAACTGGCTTTGTTGCTCTTTCTAGAACAAAATAAATTATTGAGCCAATGTGCCAAGATAACAGGAAAAAAAGAAATAGTAAAGAAGCATTACAGCTAGATGTGAACAGAGAGCCAGCATATCTGAACAGTTCTGTATAAATACTACATCAACAAAAGTGTAAATCTCCAGATATCTACAACATCAAATTTAAATACCTTATCCGTATTTCTCCTGATGCACGGAAATTATTTTGTGTCATGTAGTTGATACAGATGTTTGTCAAAGAAACATTTAACTGTTGATTAATTTATATATTTCCTTTTACATACTTAATATCGAACAGGTTATCTATCCAGCTACAGTATTCTTTGAACTACATTCTAAACCACACAACCAGTTGGGAGCTTGTAGTAGTTATAAATCATTGGACATCAGTACCTGCTAGACAATATTCAAAATTAAAATTGTGGAAATCCTTCCATTTGTACCTGCAGAAATGTATCTTCTGTCGACAAAGAATTAAGAAAATATCTGGTGCTTGCATCCAGTGCTCCTATGGACGCTGTCCAGCTTCATTCCATGTGACATGTGCTCATGCTGCTGGGGTGTTGATGGAACCAGATGACTGGCCTTACGTTGTCTACATCACGTGTTTCAGGCACAAAATAAGCCAAAATGTGGTAAGGTTTTAGATACCATTGTTTTCTATATTGTTTTTAATTTAGACATATTGTTACTGACATATGTCCTGCAACAACCCATTCTAATCTATTATATTAGAATAGGAAAATGCTAACACTATTTAGGCTAGGTCAAAATATAAGAAATGAAGATTGTTTGATGAAATGTTCATTTAAGGTGCTGGTTACTTTTTTTTTAACAACTTAAACTCTCAGCTATATAACCATGGGATATGGTGGAGGTGCTCAGAAAATTTGGCTGATTTGGTCAAAATGATAATAGCATTATCATGCCACAAATTTTACTCCTTTCCAATGGGTGGGTAACATTGAGTGCATTGGAAGAAGCAGCATCGTTTTCATCACAATGCCACACTGTTGCTCATATCACTCTGATTACCCCTTGCTTCTCACAAATGCCTCTGGCTTAGAGGAGCTCACAAGAGACCCTTATGTAAAAAACTAATTTGATGGCTGTACAGTAGCCAGGTGAATGTTTAGTGCTATAGTTGGGAGTCTATAAACAAAAGAGGATTTCTGCCACATGGTATTCAGAGCAAGCCACAAAGTGAAACCTTCCCGAATGTTGCATAGACTCAGCTCTCTTTCTTCATCCAGCATGATGAACTGAACCCTCCTCTGTGAAAATGTTTCATAGAGTACAGTGGTGGAAGAGATGGGACTGAGGAGCTAGATCCATTGACAGATAACAGATAATCAGAGTTGGAAGGGACCTTGTAGGTCATCTACTCCACCCCCCTGCCCAAGCAGGAGACCCTATACCATTTCTGACAAATGGCAGTCCAATCTCTTCTTGAAGGTCTCAAGTGATGGCGCTCCCACAACTTCCGAGGGCAAGCTGTTCCATTGGTTGATTGTTCTGACTGTCAGAAAGTTTCTCCTTATTTCCAGTTTAAATCTCTCCTTGTTCAGTTTCCATCCATTATTCCTTGTCTGTTCTACAGGCACTTTAGAAAATAGCTTGACCCCTTCCTCCCTGTGGCAGCCCCTCAAATATTGGAAGACTGTTATCATGTCTCCCCCAGTCCTTCTTTTTACTAGACTAGCCAAGCCCAGTTCCTGCAACCGTTCATTGTATGTTTTAGCCTCCAGTCCCCTAATCATCCTGGTTGCTCTTCTCTGTACTTTTTGTAGACTCTCAACATCTTTTTAAAAATGTGGTGAACAAAACTGGACAAACCTTTCAAACCTTTACTTCTTCTCAGTCTATCTTTTTTTTAAAGTAATACTCCCCATTCCACATTTTTACAATTTGGCATCATTTAGTCTGAATTATCAGTATCCATAAAATATTTTAAAACTCTACAAATCTCAGTTAAATCTGTGCATGTGTATATGTAAAAGGTGAATCTGTATAATTAACTTAGATAAAGCACACTTTTTACAAGTTTAAGTTTTGATCTGATTTAGATGAGGCAATCTGAGAACTTGTAAGAGGTCTTTAGGATCCAAGGAAACAAACTTAGGGAGAGAGAGAGAGAGATGATATTTGAACTAATTATATTGTTTTAATCTTTTAAAGAAAACCAAACCCTTTGAGAAAGTTGTCTCAGTTGGGCAAACTGTCATAGCAAAACACAGAAACACACGCTATTACAGCTGCAGAGTAATAGAAGTTACATCACAAGTTTTCTACGAAGTTATGTTTGATGACGGCTCCTTTAGTCGGGACACCTTCCCTGAAGATATTGTAGTAAGTATTTATTTTAGAAATGTTTTATTTTCTTTTTTAAAAAGTTAAATCAGAAAAATTGAACTATTTCTGGTGACCTTTCAGCAGAGATAATTAATTTAATATTCTGTTCATGTTTGTTATTTCTTGCAGCAGAAAATTATCACTTTCTCAGGGGCTTCTCAACCTTGTTTGTGCTAATTAGTATCTACCATTTCTCCAAATGAATAACAACTAATCTTCCAAAATCTTTTAATTAAATAAGAAATATGTTTTTAATAAAAGATATTAGAGTGGGAATTCTACATGTTCTAGTGTCTCAGAGAGGTAATATAACAAAATTCCTTGAAGAATTAACAAAAAACCTGTAATATTAAAATATGTAACAAGCAACATGATTGACATGAATCAAGTAAGATATTGTGGGTCTACATGTTTGATTATTGTGTTTGAAAAACTATTATTTAATGTTGCTTAGTTGGAATAAACAAAATTGCATTGTTTTTTGCATTTTGCAATATATATACTTACATTAGCACTTTAGCAGGAAGTTAACAGCACTACTTATTGGAGTGGTTAATTTATTACCTAATTCTGGGGTTGATTTTGCTACCTTGTATATCCCAAAATCAGCATTCTGATTTCATGGCTGATCCCATGCACCTACATAACCTTGAACATGTTAAATTTTCACTTGACGCTGGTCCTCCTCTCAGAACTCTTTAAACTCCATTACATCAGTCAGACGTTACCAAGCTATGACAGCAGTTATTATGTAGGTTCTCTTTATTTTTGTTCCTTGGGAAACACTCTCTCCCTTTCTCTCTCTCTCTCCCCACTCCCGATATTTTCTTTTAGATATTTAAAAATACAAAAAAGGCCAAAAGAATGGGTTTCAAGCCATTACACTCTATGCTAGTGTAATAGAGCGATTGAATGGTACAGCGTAGACAATTCATTCAAAAATATTTTTTTTATTGTTTGTTCAATTGACCTATTGATTATTGTATTTGGAATCAGAAACCATCATGTTAAATGTTATGCATCGTTATGGCCCATTTTGCTGGATTGAATAAGCCATAGTTGTTAAGATATTGCTGTGATTTTTGAAAAATTCTGTTTGCCTATGAAATTTTTAGCAGCCATGAGGAAAATAGTGAAGAATTCTTAAGCTGCAAATCTTTTAATTATTTTTGCTATTTTTGACTATTTTATTGCTTTTATAAAGATATCTTTTGGAGAAATATCAATTTTTGTTGGAAGATTTTTTACATGGATTTATATAAGAAACTTAATGAGCTAGAATTACAAGAAAGTAGAATATCATTGGAAAATATTCTGAAAGAGTCAGTGCCAAATAAGCCCTTAAAATTATTTATTAACTGATTGATATCCTGTCCTTTTTTGTATAAACTCAAGATAGTGTGTATAACATTCCCTCTTCCTATATTTCTCTGTAACTGTAATTCTGAGAAGGTAGGTTGGCTAAGAGAACATGACTGGTCATTGAATATCCATGGCTGAGGGTAGCCTAGAATAATGTCACACCTAAGCAACTTTAAGATGTGTGGACTTCAACTCCCAGAATTCCCCAACCAGCATGGAAGTTGAAGTCCACATATCTTAAAGCTAGTGAGAAACACTGGATGAGAACTCAGGTCTTGTGCTGTTAGTCCAATATGTTAATAATTGCACTATGCTCGCTCTTGAATTTTGTAGAATTGGCAGTCCCAAAACATGAATGTGGTGCTCATTTTTAAAACTAGAACTATGGGAAAAATTAGATGTATTGAAAATAAAGAATTACAAAATATATTCATTTTTGAGGCAGAAAGATTGATGCATGATGAAGATGAATCAAGCATTTGTTTGCTCCCAGTGCTCTATAAAGTGAGTATAAAGGGATAAAGAAGGTTTAGCCATGGCTTTTTTATTAATTGCAGACATAAAATTGTTATGTCTCACCTATATTCACAAGTGAGAATTCAGAGTTCCACAGTTCAAAATATTCAAACAAAACAAAGCCAGACTAAAAAAGAGTTAATAGTACTATATTCCAGTCCTTGGCAGACTTCCCGGAATCTGTCTGGTAAATTCAGAATGTCCATAAATTACAAAGGCCGCTCCACACCTATCCTTTCGACACACCAAACACTTTGCTTCCAAGCAAAGTTTGAGAATCAGCAATCCTCCTTAAATCACTTGGATGGGCGTGTCAGTCTCTCTAATCAATGTCTGGCTTGACGCTCCCTTCAACTTGGCGTTTCATTCTTCTCCTGATTCTAGCATCAATCCACGATCTGTCAGTTTCCCCATTAGAAGCCTCTGACTCATTTTGTGGATCAGTTGCTGGCATGAGTGAATTCGAAGGCTCTGGCGAGGATTGTCTGTCCGATAATCTCTCATCCTCCTGGCTCACATCTGTGTCCTCTGATAATTCAGACTCCACATTCACAGCAGGCTCCACCCTTTCATCTTCAGAGTCATCAGAGTCAAAACTCACAGCAGGATCGATCCTTTCAGTCACAACATAAAATATACACTGGAAATATAGCACCTTAAGAATATGATTTGTGTAGAAAAACTAGAGTCCTGAAATTAACACATTGAAGAAGAGTAAGGTTTGCTATGGTCTTTGTTTCCAGCCTTTGGTTCAATATACTGAATTAGAGTAAGGAGAAAGGTTCTGTTTGAGAGCAAGGCATATTGAGAAAAGGCATCACATTTCTTATATGGGTCTGTGTTATGACCTCTCTCTTCTCTACTGTTTTTCAGGAAGTAAACTTGCCCTTCAAATATCATTAGTAAAGATTATCCTGTCTTCCCTGCTAAGTCCTTACTTATAAGTGGTCTGATGTCTTTTTGGAAGTATAACACTTAAAATGGGATATTTTCAAAGGAGTGTCAGAAGGATTTAACTATTCATATCCCAGTGGTAATAAACGAAGCCATGCAGAAATGCTATAAAAATGTCATTAATGACTGAAGATGCTTTATTAAGGAACATCTAGATATGACACATGCGAGACTGTACATCTTATTAGAAACTTCTCTTTTGTTTACATCTGCATCAAAGCTTGAGTTGTGGGAGAGAATAAAAACTGCTTACCATCCAAGTGGGATAGTGTGATTTGGAGCTAAGAAAAAATGTAATCAGGGCTAGATATGCCTCAGTGCTTCTCAGATAGTAAAAGAATAACATATAATTGTTTGAAGGAAACACCGAAGAACTTTTAGATTCCTTGGAGAAATCTTTGGGTGCTTTTCATTAGATAATATACCTGTAGCGAAGATTTTTTTTTTTTTTTTTAGAAAAATGCATTTCTAATCATGCAATGTGCATATCAGGGAAGACTTATTTATCAAACTTTCTGCAAAAGCAATGTTGCTCTTGAAGAAGCTATTTCTCTAATCTCTTTCCCTGTTCGGCTAGCTCACAAAGATACCAAATGCTTTTTTTGTGTTCAAGCCACTGCACAATTTCAGTTTAGTTCACAACTGCATTAATGTGAGACCAGCTGCTATTTCCAGTTTGTATATATTTTGATGAGATTACAAGGTGAAAGAAGAGGTTTAAGGATATTAAACTTTATATTCCTTGATTATTGGAACACAAGTGAGGTAGTATGTTTTCCCTAGAAGGCATTTGGAAATATATAGAATATTAATAGAAAGGCAAACTATAGTTAGAAGGGCAGTCTGAAATAATTCAATATTAATAATTCTTTTAGGCTTATAGTTACTATTTAATGCCTTTGTCTTCATATTAATAACAGGAGAAATATTGGGCTGAACATTTTTGCTTAAGCTATACCACTGAACCTAATAGGTAACCGCTGTATTTTTCATGACCTGGAGAGTGCCAAACTGTGTAAACAGTGAAATGGCCTTGTTGATTAGATTGTAAATATCAAATGAATATTCAGGAAGTGAGGATTTTTTAAAAAATTAAAACAAAAACAAATTTAGATTTAAAATTACCCAATAAAAATTTAATTTTAATTAAATGTGACCTTAAGAAACAATAGCTGAGAACTTAAACAGTAGTATCATTGTGGGTTATTTGATTACTGAATCCATAATCTGAAAATCCAATAACTCAGGTTCAAGTGAAAAACCTCTTGTAGATGAGGTTCTTAATTATTTTACTAAATACATTATTAATAAATTGGTACTCATTTCTAAATATTTTATCATATTGATGTTGCCCTTAAAATATATGTTTTAATCAAACAAATTAGTTTTATTTATTTAAAAATTAAATACATTCAGAATTTTCTTTTAATTAAAACCCACCATATAGCATCTTCATAATTGTAAGTGGCATTTTAACTTTTCTGTCTATTAAGCTTATTTATAGTGTGATATCTTAATACAATTTAGAATTCAACACACTGGTTAAGAACTAGTTTAGGCAGGGACACCATTACTTTCAGAAAGAGAACCTATGTTTATTGAGCCAATGGGCTAATATTCGAGCTACGACGTGTCTTCGTTTGCAAGTCTTACCTTAAGACTATCTGCCTGGGTTCCTCTCCCCCCCCCCCATGTTGTTTGTCTATTAATTTTTTTGTTTGTTGGAACAAGGAGAAAAGTGTTTTAATGCAGAGGATCATCTTCTTTCTATTGCAGATGCTGAAGCAGCCTAATATAGAGCCACTCTGGTGTAGTAGCTAAGATCTGCTCTAGAAATCAGGAGACTATGAGTTCTAGTTCTGCCTTAGGCATGAAAGTTAGCTGGATGACTTTGGGCCACTCACACTATGGTTGTTGTAGGGAAAATAGGAGGAGAAAGAAGTATTTGATATCTTACTGCCTTGAGGTAAATAAAGAGTAAATTACCTTCTTATGAGGTAAATAAAGACAGGATAAATTCTTTTTTTAAAAAAAACAAAAAAACATGTTTTTATCTTGCTTTTTATCACACTTCTGCATTGTCAGCCTTGCAGTTACAGAAAATTGAATAGGCACATCACCCAGGTAAGGTCCTGGTACATGGTCCAATGGTGACGGATTTTTTTCTGGGATAGTCCAAGAACAGAAACCCACAGTTAGGAAGTTTACTCTTTTTTAATCTCTCCCTCTCCCCCTTCTTCCGTCTCCCTTTCTGCATGCATATGTATAAAACGTTTGCTATTTCAGGTTATAAAATTGTGATTCTGACACATTATTTGAATAAATTGGTGTTTTCATGAATCCTAGGAGAATTTTTCTAAAAACCTATGTGTTTTTCTTTTGTCTGGTCTCAAAAATATCCAATATCCTTATGTTAAACAATGCAATTCTGCGTTATTCAGATAAATTCATTTAGCAGATTGCAATAGTGTTAGTAGTAACAAAAGATGTATTACCACATGACTTAGTTGTACTAATACAAAGAAATCAGCTACAGAAGCAAATTAATTTTAGGTATATGTATGGTTTGTTTGGTCAATCTTTTCCAAAATGCATGTTTTCTTATCTGAAAAAAAAAAAAATCTAACCAAAAACGTAGGGATACTTTTTCCTTTCTTAAAAAAAAATCAACATTAATACACAAAACCTGTAACAGAATTATTCTGACCCCAATGAAACCATCTCCATTAAATAGAATACCCAGAGATCCTTCAGTGAGATGAGAATGGCAGTGATTAAACTTCATTTTTCAAGATTTTAAACTCTCCATCAGCCACAAAAAAAGCAAAATATGTGACAGCAAAAGTATATGACAAAATAATTTTTTGTAAAGGCTACTTTCCATTTTTGAAATACATGTACATTTCATGAAACTTCAAAATTACTATCTTTGGTTGTCTTTATATTAGAATTGTGGACCTGTTGTGATCATATATTTGAACAAAATGCCAGTATAATAACAAGACAGCTTGAGACATTGTTTAAACACAATAATGTTCTCAGCTCCATGGAATTCTTTCAGAGCTAAACACACATATTGGTTGGTTTTGAAAAATGTGTGAGTATGCAATTTGCAAAATTTAGCTAAGAGAGCAATTGGTATACTGTGAGAAATAAATAGCTATGAATACATTTTAGACACACATAGCAATTTAGATATCTTGATGAATTGCTCTACTAAGAGCAGTAGAGATAATCAAGAATAAAATGAAGAACCAAACATACTTCTATCCATCAGAACCACGTAAGACAGAAATGGACACCCCATGATTAATACTGCCTCCCCCTCCCCAGCAGTTCATTTGTGCTACCCTAGATTAACTCAGAATCTGACAGCATGACAGTCAGATTGTGACTATGCAATATTTGGGACAAATTGGTAAAAATAAGGATGGGAATGGGGATAATATGCCTCTAGTAGATACAAAACTATTGCATTCCCCCAAATCCATTTTAAAAGATCTTGGCTTCCTCTTTTTTCGTGCCATTAAGATCTCCGTGAAAAAATTCCTGCGGTCACTATTAGATCAAGAAGCAAAGTTACAGTATCCAACCCATCAGGAAGTTGCTCACAAGTTATAGGCGGATCCACTAATGGAAGAAAGAGTGTGAGAGGGAGAAACTGCCTAGGTCAACGAGGAAAAGCAAAGCAAAGTTCATTATAGCATTGGAGTGAAGAAGCTCTTCTGAAATCTCTTGTTTTTGCATTAGGATTCACACAGTAGGAGGGAACATCTGAGGAGATCTGCAGCTGTGGGTTCATAATGTATTGCTAAATTAAGCAGTGTGTCTGCAATCCACACTTCATTTAGTGGGAAGTTTTCTCATTAGAGCTGAAAAAACTACTCTAGAGCAATGGGATTTTAAACTGAAGGATTGTGTGGTTTATCATTCTTTTTGAGGGAAACTGTGGTAAACCTTTTCCCCCTCATCTTACCTTAGTTATATCTAGTGCAGAAGAAATTATATAACTTTGAACACTATGGTTGATTTGTTATCTGGAATACATACACACACACATTCACACATAAATACAGATTATATTTACACAGACAAACAAACACATTTTCATAATAAGTGACCCTCATAGAAATGAAGGTAGAAGACAAGCACGATTCAATCAACAGATCTATCTTCATAAATTTCAGAAGCAGATTTTAAATGTTTCAAAAATATTCCAAATCTCTTTTTTTTTTTTGAAACAAATTTTTATTAATTTTAAAGATAAAACAACACATCATTAACCATTAAATACATAAACTCATAAAACCTCTTAACATTGTAAATCCTTACAAGTCAAACAAAACATTATTTTTATACAGCATAATTCCAATTTATCCCATCTCCATATGGACACACAAATATCTTTCAGCTAATTTCTCATTATTTCTCTTTACTCCTATTCAATTTCATTTCTCTTCCATATTTATCCATTTTATAGTCATCATATTCTTTTCTTTCTGTCTTGTTTAAATTATTCTCGTCTAACATTCCTCCAAGGTTTTATTGATTCTTTTTTCCTTTTTTTTTATAAAATACAAATTTTGTTAGTTTTACCATAAACACAATACACAAACATACAAACACAAAACATAAACAAAACTAAAAGATCTTTTCTGAAGGTTGTCTGTTCCCGGGTTAAAACTCTTTACACAGACACAAATTCAAACATCATATTCAACCCATATCTCCTTCCATATCTTATTATCATTTTCTTTTTTTTATATATATATAAAAACCATTTTTATCAGTTTTATAAGAACAATGCACAAAGAATCAAGGCATAACAGCTTATAAATTCTTTTCTAAGAAAAAATAATAATAAAAGACCAATAAGGCATAACATTTCCAGATTATAGTATCAATATTTCATATAATATTAACTTCATATCTTGTCCCTACTTCTCTTTTCCATCCAAATTATTTATTAATTAAAATTTTATTGCCTTTTATCAATATACAAAATCCAAAAAAAAAAAAGCATATATATCCTTCCATATCTTATTACCATTTTCAACAACATTCTTTGTCTGTTTTATTTCCAATTATCCATTCATCTTTTTTTTTCTTTTACTATACTTCTCCTGTACACCAATTGGAGTAACATCTATAACTGATTACCCTAACTTAGAAATACTACATATTGCAATCTTTCTTGGGATTCTGTTTAAAAGATTCTAAAATTACATAATAAATTTTATATTCTAAATACACATATAAAAACACAATCTTATATACCCTCCAGAATCCCTCTTTTAATCTAAATTAAATTCACCCATTGTCTCTAAATAAACTTTTTTTTTTTAGGTCTTGCTTCCCCCCATTAAGGCTTCTCCTCCCCCCCTTTCTCTCTTGCTTATTCTTCTCCTTGCCCTTTCTACCCCTTTGCTTTTTCCCTTCGCTTTTCTTACTCCTTTTCCTTTGCTTTCTAACCTTGCCTCCACCTTTTCGCTCATTTTTCTCTCTTTTGGTTGTTTTTATAATTCTTAAAATCCCCTTTTTCTTATCCTTTTTCTCCTCCTCTCCGGAAGGGACCCATTGTTCATCAAAGATGGCTTCTTCTTCCTCTTCTTCCTTGTCCCAGTCCTTCTGCTGCGTAATCAACTTTTCAACAGAACATAACGCCATTTCTAAGAATTGAAACAAAGCGCCCAAAGTATCTTCTTTTTTATATTTTTGATATTCAATCTCTAGTTCATCCACAAACAATGCCATTATAAAAAGGGAGTGGCTTTAGATTTGATTCCAGGTCTCTGCCATCTTTGGTACTGAATATGATTGGCCTGAACTAGCATACCCATTGCACAAATCTGCTAGTACTAGAAGCACAAGTCCTGAGCTGGTGACATTTGTGGCCAGGTGCACTTCATTTTGTATACCAATTGCTAACTGGACTCACAGACTCTGCTTAGTATCACTTATGTCTTAGTCACCTTCAGATTGGAATTTACAACACACTCTTCATGGAGCTGCCTTTAAGACTATCCAGAAGTTTCAGCTGGTACAGAATGCAAAGCATGGGCAGTTATTTGCTCTCCTAGAATGCCACATGTTATACCTCTATGGTACAAATCACATTGGTTGCCTATTTGGTTCTGGGTTGAATTCAAAATGATGGCTTTAATCTTCTTGGCGTGGGCATATGAGCAGTGGGCAAGCATGTACACACACGTTCAATTTGCATGAGCGGCAGGCGCATGTGTACACTGTATGTGCAAATGGAGCTGTGTACTTGTCAACTGCTCACATGGAACCATCCACTTTCCCCTCCCCTCGCTACTTCTTAAAGCTGGAAAGGTTGAGAAACTCTGGCCTACACTGTATAAGGGACTGCCCCTCCTCAGGTTCACCAGCCTGCCTCATTAGTTCTGGCAGCAAAGATGTGCTGTGAGTAGCATCAATTAGGGGCTTACATTTGTGAAGTCCCAGGAGATGTGCCCTTTCTGTTGTGGAACTCACCTTATGGAACATTCTCCTCCCTTCCCCCCACCCAAGATTAAATTAGCTCTATCCCTTTTGTCATTCTGAAGTCTTTCAAGCCCAGGTTATATTATCAGGCCTAGTGTTCCAGAGAACTGGAGACATGTTTAGGTGGGTCTATTGCCAAGGTAGTTATTTTTATCCTCTCTGTCTAGAATTTGCATATTTATTATATTTATCTTTTATTGTGGGTTTTATATTTTTATATGTGTTCTTTTTATATTTTATGTTTTATTTGATTGTTGTATGCAGCCCCCTCCCATGTGCGGTATGGTACATGACAAGTCTTTCTATGACAATATCTATGCCTTTGATTACATTTTCAGACATAATCACCAATATCTGTGTGCTCTTTTGACTTTTCATATATGCTGTTTGGGCAAACTTTTTTTTTAAGAGAAGAGTATAAATTACTGTGATAAAAACAAGAATCTCTTCTCATTTTCGTGTGTTTTTCAAAAGTTATCTTTTAAGTTATTGATTGAACATGGTTTTGTTTTGTTTTCAAATAGAGCAGAGACTGCCTGAAGCTTGGCCCACCTGCAGAGGGAGAGGTTGTTCAAGTGAAATGGCCAGATGGAAAACTTTATGGTGCAAAATATCTTGGAACCAATGTAGCATATATGTACAATGTAAGTTTCACTTTTTGTTCCAAGATACTCATTATATTGTTAGGATTATGTTGATAGTTGTTTACAGTAGTAGGAAAGATAGTTTTCATGCAGAAAATTTTCATCAATAAGTCATAGCAATTTATTCTAATTTATAATATTCAGATATTCTGCCCAAAATTCTAAAGCAGATTCAGAGGAATTTTATCTAAGTCCTATCCATTTCTGTTAAATGTTCATCACTTTGTCCATGTGTCAGTGTTGGAATTCAGCTATAAAACCAATACACAATGTAAACATACACTGTTACTAGTATAATTATATTTTTATATTTATGTAATAACAATCTTAATAGTTGTTGTTTACTAATAATTTCTAATAACTCTGAAATAACTTCAGAAAATCTGAAGCTCATTTAATAATTTTCTGCGGAATCAGAGGGAATAGAATGAATTACATTGTGGCTTACTGGAGACCCAGTTTGGTTAACCTGTAAGGCTAGAAAGTTGAAGACTCTTATAGCTGGGTGGCCTTGGGCCGGTCACTTTCACTCAGACCTGGAAAGAAGGAAATGGCAAAACAATTCTGATTCATTTATTTATTTTAAATAGAAAAGTGCATTGGTTAGTCAAGACAGGTGCCAGGAGTCTGGTGTATACACATACAAAAACTAGCTTACTAGAGAATAGCTATTATAATATATTGAGCTTCAGCTAAGAAGAACCAGGTTAATCTTCCTTGACTACCAAGCTTATTTTATGTCAATCACTTTTTCTGAACTGGCTGTATTTCATCAGGTTGATGTATGGATGGAAGACCTCCAGGGGTCTGCCTGGTTCTATAGAACTGGTAGCTCTGAAGAGCAACAGATACTGAACCAGTTTTGTGTTTGCTGCTCTTTGGCCCAGCTGCCCACCCGGGCTCTTACCTGTCCTTTATTTCTTGCTTTTTCAACCTCAGCTGCTTTGCATGGCACAGCTGAGGTTGAAAAAGCAAGGAAAAGGTGGCTTTTCAAACACTGCACACAACATAATCACCGAACCGGTAGTAACACTGGTTGAATCCCACACCTGAAGACCCCTATGTGTACTGTGTTGCATATAAGATGGGACAAAATGAAACAATAAAAAATAAAAAATAAGTTGGCTTATAACATTACATCAAGGTTAGGAGCAGTCAATATAATTTGAATCATATATGCTTTAGCTAAATTTGAATAGGATTTACATTTTCCTGTAGAAGTTTTTTATGTCTGATTTTTTTTATAAAATTTAATTAATTTAATAAGATCTTTGAACATTTTTTAAAAAATGAATTTGGCTAGTAATACAAAATAATTGTAGATGTACAGATTCCCATGTCTGTCCATTAAAAAGTGGTACCAAATAATTTAGAACTTTTGGAAGGTACAACTAATGCAGCAGCAACAGTAGCAAAGTAATTTAACATTCCCTGCACCTAGTTACATTCCCTTTTTCATTTTCTGCTAAAGAGGTTCATACTGGATTAGATCTAAACCTAAGCATGATAAAGCTTTTCATCTTCTCGACAGACTATTTTAAAGATGTTCCATCAGATTCTGTTAACTGGCATTTCCTTTAGTGTCACTCATACCTTCTTCCTTTTGACATAAGTCTTCCACAACCTTGAAAACAGAAAGATTAATGCTTATCACTTGGAAAATTGGAGGAAAATGCACCAAGCTATTTTAATATGCTGCATAACTGTTTGTGTACTTTGGCATTTGTGATGGAAAACTTTCATGTGCGAAGTACAGCCAGCTAAGATACCTTTTCCTATGCAGTCAATTGCTTGCTCCTCTGCTCAGGATTTAAAGATGTCGTGCTAAGAAAATTCTTTACTACCAGTCATGGCTTCTACATTTAGTTTAAATGTCTTTTTGGAATAGAGATACAAGCCCTTGGGTCAGATGTTATGTGGTGAAGACAAGCTCTCTTTTTTCATGTTTTCTGCTCATTCTACTAGGGAGGTCTAACAGATTAGATCTCCCTGTGTGTTTTGTTCTTAGTCCACTGATTGATCAACTTTGTATATTATTCTTGCTGGAAATCTGAATAGACATGGCAACTTGGACATATTCATTCATTCTGGCTAGAAATAAACCACACTCAATGCACTTGGAAAGTGTCCCAGAATGACATTCTTTCTTAGAAGCACAAGAGATTCTTACTGTAGGCTTGAGAGCTTTTACAAAATGGAAGAGCCGAGATTCTGACCCTTTTAATAAACTTAGAGAAAAATCCTGTAGTGACAGTCTTATCTTTGATAAAATGCTTCACCAAAACTTCCCCTTTTAATATCTATTTGTTTCAGCGATGTTCCCAGCAAGCACATAATTCTTGCTTGGCTTTGGCAATCTAAAGACGGGAAATCCTTCCCTCCCAACTTTTAGAGATGCCTGAGTTTTTTAATTCATAAACTAAAAAAGCACAAATAAGCAGGACAAGGCTAAGCAAACTTTCCATTGAAATGTTTTATAAAGTTATTGCTCTTATGCTGTTTAGCATCTTTATCTCATTTGTTGGGGCTCAATAACTATATAGTTAGTCTAATCTCCTCAAGGCTACCTTCCTTACTCTTTACATCTTCCTACTGATGATACTGAACCCCCAAACTAGCAGATGACTTCATCCAGCAGTTTCCTGTGCATGCTAAAAGAAAGAAGAACCTGAGGCATCCCTTGACTGAGAAGCCATGGGCATTACCTTTCCTTGTCTGACAGGAACTGACCGCTGAGGAAGGAGATGAGCCACTGAATCACAGTGTTTCTTACCCACAGCTGGTCCAGAAGGATAATATGGTTGTCAGTAACAAAAGCTATTGAGAGATCAAGAGCATGAAGATGGATGTACCACCTCCATCCTGACTCTACCACAGATTACCATAAAGCATAATCAGTGCTGTCTCTCTACTATTATCCTGGCCTGAAACTACCCCACCCAAATAATCCATTTTGATCAAGATTCTCATCAACTAGTGTCCAACCTCATTTTCAACAATTTTCTCCACAAAGGGGAGGTTGGAGGTAAGATGATAACTGTCTAGGAAACAGTAGTCCAGTGATGGCCTCGTCAAAAGGGGACCTGCAGGAGAATTTTCCTTCCTTTTATGTCACTTTCAACTCTTGTTATTGTGGCATTTGTGTTGCCCATAAAAAGTAAAAAGATGTGTCCAGATAATGAAATAAATCCTTTAGATGGAACTTACAAAATCATTCAGCATTTTGGCACAATTTAGAAATAAATATGTTATCACTTTTTCTTAACTTCATATTGCACTTTTTAAAAAGTCTTTAATTTTAACATCTTGACCTTTCCTTTCCTTTATAGTATTTCTTTATACGATTGTTTCACTCATGGGGATTTTACTGTATATACAAATAGCAGAAATATTTAGTTAGCTATACTGCTACGTAAAATAACAGTTAATAATTATTTGATTAATTCATTTATTTTACCATCAGGTAGAATTTGAAGATGGCTCCCAGATAGCAACAAAAAGAGAAGAGCTTTACACTCTTGATGAAGAGTTACCCAAAAGAGTGAGAGCCCGTTTTGTAAGTATTTGCAAAGAAAGCGTTAGAGCTATAAATCGGGACAAAATTTCACAAAGCAAACCTTTGACATACATTATAATGTTAAGAAATGTTTATTTAGTCCTTGTCTAAATCTTGGCCAACTGTAGAGATCAATATTAAGTTCAGTTTGTAAATATATCTTCCCTATCACATTGAGGCAAGCAGGAAGAAAATAATTGAAGAAAAATGTGACGGTGGAAATTATATTGCTTGTTTATACTATAAAATTATGTGCCTCAAGATTTCTGAGGTCTTGTACAAGTATGTAGTTTGCTTCCTTTGACTCTGAAAGCATTTAATAGTTAGCATCTTACTGTTCTTTACTGTACTTACAAATATATATAAGCAAACAATAGTAAAGGGAAGTTGGCACTTCTGTATGAGAAACAAACTTGCCATACAATACTTCTCGTTAAAGCTAACCCCAATTTATCTAATTGCAGCTAAACTCTCAGCTATAAACCATCTTTTCTTATTTACACCTGTTGTAAAACAATAGTTCTCCAGCTTTCTGGTTCTCCTCCAATACATTGGACTTGGGTATAGGGTAGGGATACTGGCTTGATTGCTTTTCTCAACAATGCATTTTACCAACAACATACTTGTTGCCAGGATGTTTCTATATCAATTTATATATTTGGCATGAGAATATGCATAGAAATGTATTTGCTATAAAGTAGAAAGTACATGAATATGCAGGTTTTACAATTACTTTTCTATAACATGGTGTGCGTACACTGATCAAATATGTAGATTGCTTTTGAACAAAAAAATAAATACATTAGTCAGAAAGAAAGAAAAGGAGAGGGAGAGGGGGAGAGAAAGAAAGAGAAAGGGAGGGAGGTGTGTATTGTGTATATGTGTGAGTGTAAAAGGAATCCAATAATTGTTCACTAGAAGACCTGTTAGCACTTCAGATTCCATATTTGTTCTAGATAAAAAAGTACCTTCTGGATATATATATTCTGCAATATATAACCTTGGCTGTGCCATATGATTATTGTGTCTAGAATATATCTAATAGTGGGATGAAGATAGACTGTGACCATTAAATGTGAAAAGTTTTACCCTTTAAAAGGTATACAGGATTTATATTAAATAGATTTGTTTTATACCAAGGCAGAAAAAAAATTCTCTGTCAGGAGGGGCTTTCTAAAGGTGAAATATATTCTTAATCTCTGTTTTTAGTCTACAGCTTCTGATATGAGGTTTGAAGATACGTTCTATGGTACCGATATTATCCAAGGACAAAAGAAAAGGCAGCGGGTATTGAGCTCCAGATTTAAGAATGAGTATGTGGATGACCCCGGCTATCGCAGTTTCCTGAAAGCCTCATTCCAAAAGAAGTGCCAGAAAGGACTATAAAAAAAAAAAAAAAAAAAGAGGAAAGGTTTCAAGTTCACTTTCTCTTGGGGTATGAAGAGCATGAATGTACTCCCTGCTGGGCAAAGAAAAACAAATGTAAAATGTTTGAAGATGTGTTCTCTTATTCATTCAGGTGTCTACCTAGTGGTTAAATGCATTAAATAAATGTATATCAAGAAGTTTTCTCCAAAAGTATTTGGAACCCTTTGGAATGTCTTGATCTAGGGCTCCAATGTGAACTTACTTTATTAAACATTTGAAATAATTTGCGTTAATCAACCTCAGTTTTGGAAAAAGAGCCCTACTGACTAGCAGGATTAAAAGCGACAGTCAGTGTGTGCTTTGCCTGGATTCTCTGATACTTAAAAATTACCTATCTAGATAGGAATATCCACCCCCAAATAATTTGTACAGGTTCCACCAATTTTAGCTTTCTACAGCATTCACTAAAACAAATGCAAATATAACGAGCATTACAATCTGTAAGTACTGTGCTGTCATCATTTTGCACAGGGCTTTCCACACTATTTATGCCTTTACTACTTACAGTACTACTAGTAGTACTCTTCGGCTAGGTTTCAGTTAACATGGGATTTGGGAGGGGGTGTTAATAAAAGACAGGTGTTTTTAATGAAGGATATCTTTAGGAATGGAATGGACATGTATATTTAAAGGGGGATATTTTTGGCATCTATTTTTAAACTTTTTTTCAAGATGTTCTTGGGGAAAGAGCAATTTGTACAATAAATGCCTCATTGTGTTTATAAAATTACAGTTTACATATCTTTGCTTAGCAGGCCAGTTTTGAATTAATGTAATATAAAAAAATAATTTTGTCTTCCCTTTATAAATAATAGTCTGCAAATGTAATAGTGTTTGAAATAAATAAATAATGTCTCTTTGCTTATTAGAGTTGCAATATGTTTCATATAACTTCTAGAGAGCAATCAAAACATTGTTGGTCTTCACATCTTTCCAAATAACTTATATAATTACTAGACAGCCAAAGGTTACCCTTACAAATTTAACTCCTGGTATGGAGTAAACAATAAGAAGAGACAGAAGTAATTTTATCAGCAAAATTCAAACTACAAGATTCCAAGAGTTGACCATCCCAAATGCCTCTGCCAGGATACCATTATGCTAATGTCACTGTAGTAGAAAAGTATAGTTTCATCATGAAATAAGTTTTAAAATTGTTTTAATCAGTTTTTCAGTCCTGATCTTTCCATACATGTCCTGTAACCATCTTCTTATATGTAGACCAAAAAAACCATACTCTTCCTATTTAGAGAGTTAATTTAGCAATTACTGAGTTAACTATATGAATCACTTTCACATTATTCAGATTAACCAATTCAAATAGATTATCAATTATAGTAAATTGAAAATTCTGTGAGATGCTGTAGATATGAGACAGTTCTCACGAGGTGTTTCACCATAGATATTTCAGTGTGACACAACTGGAAGGCCTCTGTTCAGAGCTTTTGGAACTGATCATAACCTTTTCTGGAGATAAGAATGAGTTGCAGGAGAGGACAGAATTCACTTGAAAGTAACCAAATTCTCTGTGAACCTCAATAATGCAAAGATTCTGATCAAGCTATACATATGTACGTATGTAGGCACGCACTCATGCAGTTTATATATATATTATATATAATATATAATTTATTATTACATATAAATACATAATATATAACTATATAAATTATTATAAAATATATAAATTAAATTATATATAAATATATAATATATAAATATATAAACTCGGAGCCAACCAAAACCTGGAATGTCACATCACAGCCACCCGCTCAGGATATCACATCACAGAACTCAGGAGGTTATACCATAAAACCTCAGGATGTTGCAACACAGCCAACGACCCAGGAGATTACAGCATAAGATTCAGGATGTCACAACAATAGAACTCAGAAGGTCATCACACAGCCCATTACCCAGGTCGTTACAACACAGGAGGCTGATAGACAGACAGCCAATACCTCAGCCACACATGTTCTTACGAAAAAGTCAGCCAATCTGCAAATATCAACTCAATCAATCAAGAAATGGCAACACAGCCAACCTCCCCACCAGTATATAAAGGAAGATGGCAGCTCTGATCATGCTTTGCTTGCACAAGCACAAAGCCAAAAGCACCAGCCTGAAGATGGCGAGTGGGACCTCATTGAAATGTTGCCAAGATGCTCTCAATCTTACAAGGGAAAAGACTCATGGAAACAGAAACAAACAACTACCATTTCTAGATGTACTAATCTACAAAAAAACAGATGGCACACTAGGACACACCATATAGCAGAAGAAAACATACACCAACTGCTACCTCAATGCCCAATCCCACCACCACCCAGCACAGATAAACTCTGTGGCCAAAACACTAATTGCTAGAACCAAACACCTGGCAGACAAGACATACATAAAGACTGAACTATGGACCCTGACTAAAGTACTGACAACCCACGGCTTCCACAAAAGCAAAATCATAGGCCTGATCCACAAAAACACATTTGAGACATAATGGAGACCTAGAAGATGAATAGAACTATGGAACAGCTGTCCTGCCCTACATAAGAGGTACTACAGACAAAATCAGTAAGATACTTCACAGGCATCACACCAAGACTGCCTTGAAACAGACAGAAAAATAACAGCCCTCCTAAGAAACCCCAAATATAAAATTGACCTGGAAAACCAAGGCATATATGAAGTCCCCTGTGCATCATGCCCTGCCACATACATTGGACAAACCAATAAGAGAATAAGTACCCGCCTGGAGGAACACAAAAATGCAGTAAAAAAGCTGGAACACACTTCCTCACTAGTCCAACACATGAAAGCCACAGGTCATAGCATAGACTTCAATGGCACCCAAACCCCAGCCACTATAGAAAACCCCAGCTGCAGAACTATTAGAAAAGCCATAGAGATTGAAAAAGACCTGAAAGCATGAATAGAAAAGATGACTCCACCAGACTGTCAATTATCTGGAAACCTGCACTCTCAAACAAAAAGAACTCCACACTACAAGCCAAGCAAACACCTGGGCACAAACAGACCCCCCTCATACCTCCAGCTCAAACACACCCCAACCAGACACCCAAATGAAACCTAGCTTCCTAATAAATGATAGCCATCCATTTACCTGAAGCCAAGCCATGCTAAAAGCCTCCAATACAGGAAACACAATGTTGCTAGCCAATCAAAACAAACAAAAAACAAAACAAAAAAACAAAACCCTACAAAACAGACAGAAGATATTAGAAACATCAATCAAGCAGAACACAGCAAACTCCAAGATCAATAAACACAGACCAAGACTCCCAACCAATCAGGATGAAGAAAAAACCATTCTGGCACAGCAGTAGGCTAGCACCAAATTTAAAACAGAAACGGCTGTGAAAGCCTGACTCACAGATGAACACAATACACAAGCCTGATGATGGCAGATGAGATTCTGCCAAAACGTCGCTACAACTTTAAAAGCACAACTAAAATGACATAGGAAAATACCCGAACAAAGCTGAATACCATACATATAAATACCCGCGAAAACATAAGAAAACATATATAAATGTACATTTATTCAATCAATTAGCATTTATTACACAGATCCCAGATCTTCCCTTTTGTCTTCCTGGGTTGTGCATCTTGCTTTTCTGACAACACCATACATACATAGTCCCCCTAGGTTGGAACTGCCACAGGATATTATTCAGAGTCCACTCCTCTGACAAAGTACTGATGATTACATTTGCATCTTGTTTTCCACAATGTGCTCATGCAGTACTCATGATTCTCCCTACCATGTTATACTCCAACCAAATTGAATAGATTAAATTAAAGGATAATGGTAGACTCCACCCCCACCTGTTGAACATTATGGCTGAGGGATGTTTAAACCTGAGTCCTCCCACTCCTTGAGCATTCAGAGTTCCAAGCCAATTTGCCATTCTTTCGTGCCACTTGTAATGAAGAAATAATTTCAGGAGAATTTCATAAGTTTTAGTATTGTTTTAGTATTTCATTTAGTTTTAGTATTTAATACATGATACAAACACATCAGAGCGAACTAAACCTCCTTGAGCTAATTTCTTACATGTCATTCTGTTTCTTTTTCATTGCATTTGAACTTAGTAAAGTTGAGTTGCCTGAATAGCTGGAGAAAGTCCATATCTATAACAAATATTTCTCCAGCAATACATCTGTTTAAGAGTTAATTGGTTACAGGGATCCATATCAATATGAGATTGGCAGATGAAGAGTACAGAAAACATCACATTAATCTATCTTGGTTTAGCTTGCTTTCACCTCTTCCCAGTTTAATACAATGCCAAACCTGTGATGGCTAGGAAAGTGGATAACAACAAAAGATAGGTATTTCTTATTTTTGAATGCAGCTCTGTGGGACCACCTCTTTGCATCTCTTCCTGAAAAAATACATATATAAAAGTGGAATTCTGAACAACCCTTTTCAGCCCCTTCTGTTATCTGTTGGTGAAAGATGTCACTGTGATATGATTAGGAGAGCTATTTTCTGTAATGTATTGTAAAGCTCTTTTCTTTGACCAACAAAGAAAATGTCTGTTTATAATACTGTGTGACAGCAACTAAAACAGACCTCCCTCTGCTGCAGCCTCTCCTTCTCTGCTTTAAAAGACATCTTACATCTCAGCTTGCTAGGAACAAAACTTTTTTAGGTAGAAGGAAATGGGGTGGTGATGATGTAAAACTAGAAAAAGTTAGGAGAGGTTATGTTTCATTGTTCATATGACTTTGCTACAAGAGTTCTGATATCCTCCTTTTCTGAAGAATGTAATTAGTTTGCCACAAAATTAACTGTTTTATGCAATAGGGATTCCATTAAAGGGGTATAATATGAAAATACTAGTATTTGCAATTGGCTTGACTAAAATGTAGCTTGACTTTCCAACTTTCCTCTCAAATGACCAGAAAAGAAATGAGATTCACTTCCTGGGAAAGCCCTCATCCGCAGATAGCTTATATTTATATCATATCTAGGAATCACAGGATCACTGGATCAAATCTTTGAACTCTGTAGAAAGTGCAACATAAAGTTGAAAATTAAAAGAGGCAGTTATAAATTGTAAGAAAAGAAGCACCAAGATGGTTCACTTATCCATCTTCACCTCATGATATCCGTGTTTCCTCATTGTGAGAGAGAAATGCCTGTAAGAGGCATGAAGTTGTGTGCAGCAGGAAACTCTGCAAAATTGGTCTCCAATTTTCCATGCTGAGCTTGAAAGCAAATTGAAACCTTTGCTTGATCAGAACCTCTGCATTGTTGAGGTTCACTGAGAATTTGGTTACCTTCAAATAAATTCTGTCCTCTCCTGCAACTCATCTCATTTCCAGAAAAAGAAGGTTATGATCAGTTTTAAAAACTTTGAACAGAGGCCTTCCAGTTGTGTCACATCTCTTGAGAACTATCTCATAGCTACAGCATCTCAGATGGGAAACTTGGCAAGATCTGACAAACTGGTTAAAGTAGGTTTAGGAATGATGGGAAAGAAAAGATGGTTAAAAAGGTTCTTGCCTTTTTAAGGAGGGAGTGAGGTAGAGGATGGGGGGGGGTAAGTGAGTTGAAATTATCTGAAGGATTTAGGAATAACAGCACAAGGAAAATAGCTAAAAGAAGAAGAAAAAGGTGATATTTTTTATAACTTTTCTCTTGTAAATGTTAAGTAATGCTAATTAAAATGATAGATATGCCTTTCCTAGAGAAAACGGCAAACATTTTTCACTTATTAGAGAGTGAAATTAACATTTGGGATAAATGAGATATTGTTTTCGGCGTCACACTTTGAATGGCATTTTATATTCTGTAAGTCGCCTTGAGTCGCCATGTGCGAATAGGCGGCAATATAAATTCCCTAAATAAATAAATAAATAAATTTCAAATCCTGAGTCACAGAAAGCTTGCTCTATAAAGTGGCTCTCCAGATTGTAGTAAACTATGATTTGGGGTCTATGATTTGTTCACTTTCCTCTTCCTTTTCAATTTCTTCATCACTTTCTTTTATAGCTTTCCCAAAGGCCCGCTTATGATATATTTGTAAAAAGATACTCATAACTCTATTCCATTCCTAGTGAAATCTGCCTTTTACGCCTCTGTTATTAGGGACTCAAAGTAGTTATAAAATTCTCCTTGCTCTGTTGGCCGATGTCATACACAATTATTATACAACTTGCTCTAGCTAGAAGGTAAGAAGTAGATTCAATAAAAGCACCAAATCACTCTAGAAGTAACATACTCATTTACCCTAAGCAAGTTGTTATTGCTTGTATCTTGTGTGTCATTTAGGTTGTTTTTTTAATATAGTAGCTGCTGGAAGCCAAAGGTTTCAATCGTTCCATGGACAGTGAGCACACACTTCGTTGGCTTTCTCTGCTGATGCTATAAGAAAGGGAGAAATAGCCACGCCTCTGTTACTAGTCAAAAAGCGAGTAGAAAGAGAGTAGGAAGAAAAAACAGGCATTCCCAGCAATGCCTGGGAAAATATCCAGCCACTGCCATAACAAATGGAAGCTTGCTTGCTTCCTCCCTCCCTCAATCCCTTCTTTTTTTTCTTTGCCGAGTTCCCAACACCACATTCCATGATCAGATTTATCTACTATATATTTATTTAACACATTTAAATAGCTGCCCAAGTCACACATAGCTGACTCAGGTAGCTAACAAAATTTAAAATATTGTCCGCTGAAAGGATGACATCAGAAACTAACTACACAGTTGAGAAAAACATCTGTTTGCATTTTAGGAATTCCTAACATTGATCTGATATTCTGAGTGTTGTAAGCCATTATTTCTGGAGGGCTACTTTGGGCGGTGAAGCAGTTGAGAGGAGAAATTGAGTTTTTTGCTTCCAGTGCAAAAAGTATCCTATAATAACATAGTAAAAGGAAAGACAACTCCAAGAATGAGAAAAAATGACTATAGTCCATATCTATGGCAGCAGGTACCTATCCTAGGTTTCTATCTTTCAATCTCTAAGGACGCTGAGGAATAACAAGATGTTTTTTTTTCCTATCTCAGAACAATTCGACAAACAGTTTAGCAGCTCTTTCAATTAGATCTCAGAAAGATTCCAAAAGCAGCCTATTGATCACATGCATTCATTCATAACGTCCATTGCCTTTTCCCCCCTGAGCCTCTCAGGTAATAAGAAAGACCTCTCGCTATGTCAGTTTACAATTTATATAGGTAAAACTAAAGTAACAGGAAGTAAAATAACATGTACATATATATTTTTAATGTCTTTTTCACAGTGGGCATCAGAATAGCAACACAATTTCTGTGTTTAAAAATATATCTAAGTTATTAGATGTGTAAAAAAATTCCATAACTGGTCTAATACTTTATTATTTAATTCAGAGATTACCAAAAGAAACTTGGGTATTTGGGATTGTCAGATCTCTTCATTAGGTAGGACACAAAGAAAGGTGAGAGAAGAGGAAAGAGATGGAAAAGTCGCATCTCATATGAACACCGTGATGACTCATAAGGACCTCGTAAAAATATTTCCTTTCAGCTTCGGCGCAAAGCCAATCAAGAAAAATAGTCCTTTTTTCCCCCAAGTATGAAAATCATTGCCATACGGTTAGCTAAATCAAATATTTTGGAGGAGCTGTTCCCATGAACACGACTAGGTAAACATTTGAGGACATGCCAGGCACAATTATTCATATCCTTGGGGGCTCCTTTTATTGATTGAAAAAAAAATTACTTTGACTTTAAAATGATTCTGGCCAATTCTGTACACCAATGGGGGCCTAAAATGGAGTGGGCCATTTTGCAAAGTTCAGAAGACATCGTCTTTAATATGAAGACTCATACCTAGAGCAAAATTGTGAAATACAGAAAAATGTTCTGTTTGTAGTCTTATTAATCAGTGATGGGTTGTTCATTTATGAAATCGTTACTGATGTTGTGATTATCAAATGAAATATAGTTGACCATGGTGTCTATCAGAAAGCCTAGCATGATGGGGGGGAAAGCTTTATAGATTTCTTAAATGAAAACACAAAAATGTCATTGCTCGTGGGATTCTATTAAAGGATTGAAAATCAGCATCTGAAGTTTTTCATAGCAATATTATGAAAGCCATAGAAAATCTGCCATGAGAAAGAAATGTTATCTATCCAAGTTTAGGTTAGCAAAAGAAACAGATTTAAATTGAGATATGAGCACTTTGTTAAAGGAAGTTGACATGATGTATTAAAAATAAACAATATTATATTATTAGGAAAAGAGCTAATCATGTCCTTTATTTGTTATTAGTTGAACGTTAGCAGTAGTTCAAGAAAGTGAGAAACAAAATCACCAAAGAAAAATAAATGGGACTTTTCTTTAGTATCTTGTACATATTTTTCACTGCTTTTTTGGAATTCTTAAGGAAGTTCAGCCCATATTCCAATCCCGACTGTACGTGCCCTGAGAAATAATGTTCAATTCATATAGCCAAAGCAGCCCTATGCACAAACAGAGACATTAGCATGTTGTTGACAAACTCCCAAATCTGCATAAGTATAAAAGCTGTGTTGGGCAAAAATAAACCCACTAAATTGAGTGTCTTTTTTCCCCAAATAGTCAAATAAAGACTATGCTAATTGTATTTTTGAGGTTTTCGGATATTTGCTGGTTTATTGGAATACCAATTACCCTAAAAGCAGCTTGCTTAGTATGGAATAATGGTAAGGAATAATGACTATTGGCAGAAAACTCCTAAACGAGAAGGGAGAGCAGATGGGGAATTAAATGATGGACAACCTGAACAGAAATTTCCTATGCTGCAACATCTCCCTGCAGAATGATCCTGCTGGTATAAACTGAATGGAGATCAGACTCATTTTTTATAGCCACGGCATCTCCAGTAGAAGAATGCTGTGAAAAAATCTTAAAAACACAAAGGCAATTCATTTCTCTGCACCTTGTAGAGGATTTTAGTTTCACGTCAAGCCTGTCAAAGTTTCCTTTTCCTTCCCTCCCTTAACAAATCCCTCTTCTGTCACTAGAAAGGAGGAGAGTGAGTAGGTGTGATGAATTACTCCATTTTAGAAATAAAATGAAAACCTTTTGACTGCATTTTTCAATTAAATCCATTAGCTGTATGGGAATGGAGGTGCACTTGAGCTTTCATTGCATCTTCTCCAGTTCATTTGAGGGCCCTCCCTGGGACCCTCCAATGCACTTGAGACAAGGTTTGGTTTCATCAAATCGAACCATTTCCCACTGAATTTGTGGACAGCCACCTCACCATTATTTATTCCTTGATAGAATATAAATCCACTGTTGGATTAAAAACACTTCAACACAACAAAATAAAACAATTGACCTTAACGTGCCAATTTGAATGCAATCTACAACAAGGTTGCTGATTTGAAGGAGAAGTTTTTCCCATTCCAAATAACATTGTGATGTGTGTGTGTGTGTGTATGTATTATTAAGTTTCAAAGAGAATAGGAAAACTGACACGAATGAATACAGAATAGCTAAGAGAGCGAGAGAGAAAAAGTGCAGAAAGGATAAATAGAAAGAAAATATTTGATTTCTTTTGCAGCAAATACAAGTACGATTACAAACTTTTCTCATTCTATGATTACAAAATTAAAAAGCTCTCACTTTTCCCCCATTAAATCCATTTTCCATTTTTCCCGCTAAGCCCATGTTAGCGAACCTATGCCACAGGTGCCGGAAGTGGCACACAGAGCCATTTCCCCCGGCACACGAGAGTCACCCAGAAGAGCCTCACTGCGTATGTGCGTGTGCGCTGCCAACAGTTGATTGTCGGGTATATGGCACACATGTGAGGGGTCAGAAGGATGTGCGTGTGGGAGATGTGCACGCATGGGCAGGGTGTGCCACGCATGAGGGGATCGCGCATGCATGGGCAGACATGCGGCGTGCGAGGGGGTGTTGCGCGCACATGCGCAGGGGACGTGGAGGCCCCCAGCCTGCATTGTCTTCTGGGTGCTGGTGCAATTATCAGAACGGGAACCAAAAAAGATTAGCCACCACTGCCCTAAGCATTACAACCACAAATCATAAGTGCATGTTTTCTGTTTCCTGCAAAAGACCAAAAGGGATTTCCAGCCAGGTATATGATGTCTGTATATGTAAATTGGCATGTGCATACAGTAATCTGTATGTGCTTAAATGTAGCCCATGCCATGACCCAATCAATGCTAGACCTAACTCTCAGGATCAGAACAGCTGCCCCCATTTAACTACTTTGTCCTTCAGAATAAACATACCTATAATTTTCTTACAAAGTACTCTTAGTAATTCTGGCTCTATTATTACTTAGAATAGAATAGAATAGAATAGAATAGAATAGAATAGAATAGAATAGAATAGAATAGAATAGAATAGAATAGAATAGAATATTTTTATTGGCCAAATGTGATTGGACATACAAGGAATTTGTCTTGGTGCATATGCTCTCAGTGAACATAAAAGAAAAGATACATTCATCAAGAGTCAAGAATCATAAGGTACAACACAAAATAAGAGTCATAGAGTATAATCAACAATCAAATCATACGAGGAAACAGTCAATATAAATCGTAAGGATACAAGCGACAAAGTTACAGTCCTACAATCACAAGTGGGAGGAGATTGGGTGATAAGGAGTGATGAGAAGATTAACAGTAGTGCAGACTTTGTAATAGATGAACAGTGTTGAGGGAATTATTTGTTTAGCAGAGTGATGGCTTTCGGGAAAAAACTGTTCTGGTGTCTAATTGTTCTGGTATGCAGTGGTCTATAGTTTTCAGGGAAGGAATTGAAACAGTTTATGTCTGGGATGTGAAGGGTCTGTAAATATTTTCACAGCCCTCTTTTTGACTTGTGCAGTATACAGGTCCTCAGTTGAAAGCAGATGGGTAGTAATTGTTTCTTCTGCAGTCCTAATTATCCTCCGAAGTCTGTTTCTGTCCTGTTGGGTTGCAGAACCAAACCAGACAGTTATAGAGGTGCAGATGATAGACTCAATAATTCCTCTGTAGAACTGGATCAGCAGCTCGTTGGGCAGTTTGAGCTTTCTGAGTTGGCGCAGAAAGAACATTCTTTGTTGTGCTTTTTTGATGACGTTTTTGATGTTAGGTGTCCATTTTAGGTCACCTTCTATGTAGCTACTCCCAAAATGCTTCTATTTTAAGAGTTTGGGCCTGTTGCCAATTGGGAATTGAGGGCACACGATGTCTCTATTCTTCAGAAAAATCACCATGGAGTTACAAAAAGCTTGTTTCTATAAATTCCCCTTTAAAGCCAGAGGCTATGGCCATTTCCCACCCTTGGGAAGGTAATGCTACAACTGCACTATGAACTGTACAGAGAATTTTTTTTTTTTTTTTAGACTGATCTTCTGCCTTGCTTCTTTTGGAGGACTCTTAGACTTCAGGGTGAAAACAACAACAACACTTTCCACTTTCTTAGCAGCATGCATCATTAAAGACCTCTCTACTTACTTGCCTCTTTTCTGTTTTCACATTTCCTTATAGGAAAATTGTTCTCTTTTCATTTCTTCCTTCTTTTGGGTATTTTCTTCCATCTTAAAGGATCATTTGGCAACCCCATTTTTTTCTGGTCTTTAGCCACCTTGTGCAAGTTAGACCTAAAAGGCTAAATTATAACAACATTTGTTCCTGTCATCCTAAATAACGTTGTCTTTAAGAGACCAATTATGGACTTTTAATTCAGCAATAATGGAACACATTAATACAAAAATGGACCTGGCTGGAATAGGCCAAGAGCGATCTTAGATTTTTTTCCCCACAGTGTCCCACCAGTGTCCAACAATAATGACCTGTTTCCAACAAGCAAGAGATAAGAATATGTCCTTTCCTTTAAGATTCCTTGCCTCCAGGCTGACACTAGTCTTCCAGGCTGATAATTTAGGATGCATTTGTCCTCCATGAATTTATCTCATGTCATTTTAAAAACCATCCAAGTTACTCACCATCACTATATCATTTACTAACGAATGCTAAGAGTTAATTGTATTGGCATAGAGAGAACTGCTTTCCTTTTGTCTACTTCTTTGTTTCCAGACAACTGTATTGGATGACCTAGGCTTTTCAGACAGGAAAAAAAAACTTATCCTGCTGACTAAAAAAAAAAAGGTTTTTAAAATCCTGATTTTATTATTTTTTATAAAGAACTTAAGACAGTAAAGATTTCTAATAGTCCTTCTTCCTCTGATTTTCTCCACAGCAACAACCTAGGGTGAAAGGGTCATAGCTGAGGAATTCTGGGAGTTGAAGTCCAAAAGTCTTAAAGTTGCCAAGTTTGGAGACCTCTGCACTAGACCAAACTGATTCCCGCACCATGCCATTTTGAGCAATTCAATCATTTCCATCCTCTTAGTCATGTTTTTCTGACCTAAAATTCTCTAAAATGCTGGATTCTTTTGTGAGGAAAGTATATCAATTAAATTGCCCAATTCTGCACATTTTCCAGATCTATTCTATCCTTTTTCAAATGAGGTGATCAGAACTCCACTCAATATTCTAGATGCAGATGTGCCATAGGTTTGTTGAAGGACATTACAATGTCGGCCTTACCTAATGATAGAATCTGCCTTTTTCCCAGGTGCTGTTCATTGAGTCAACATCTTCATTAAGCTAGCCTTAATGTCCCTAAGGTCGTCTTCCTATTTAGTTTAAGGCAGCTCGATTTCCTTAAATATGTATGTGATGTTAGGATGTTTGTTTTAGGATGCATCCCCATATGCTTACTTAAACTGAACTGCATAAGACATTTGGTTCACCATTCACCAGTTTAAAGAACTCCTTCTGTAGTTCTTCACAATCGGTTTTGGCAAAGATAAGAAAGTCCTGCTGGATTTAACCAGCAGGCCCAATTAGCCTAGTGTTTTGTTCCCACAGTGGCCAATTCCCTCCCTCTCTTCCTACCTTACTAAAAACTTGCATAAAGTTATCTAGATTAGCTTTGGTTTGAAGCAAGCAATTTGGTCTCTGGAAGCAATGTGTTTCACTTTGCCAAAGCAAGACCATTGAGTCATCTGAAGATAGCAGTTTGGCTGATAGAGCACCAAATCAGTCTGTCAATCAAACCCCCTTGAACCTGTGGAGCAGAAGATACTTCTCAACTCCTACCTCTCCCATCTCCATCCAGCATTTCTGAGGCTAGAAATCTTCAGGGTTTCAGCATCCACTGAAGCTGCCTAGTCTGGAGGACCCTGGGTGAATAGGCTAATGTAGGATGGCCAAAGCTTTCCAGCCTGCAGGACTAATCACATGCCCCAGTTGCCTTAGGCAAGCTATATTCAACACATGCTATGCATTTCTCAAAGATGAACTTCAACCAACACCAGAGATGGTGGGAGAAGACTAAGAGGAGACAGTTTTCCTCTGCTGTTCCAAAACTTTTTGTTTTGTGAAGCAACTTTAGCAAAGGGATTCTTTGTTCAAAGCTTCATCAAGTCCAAGCACTCCTGTGAGGTTTCACACAGCCTTTGTAAATAAGTGCAAATTGGTGCTTTTGGCCTTAATGTCACAGTAGTGACTCTACAGCTCCTGTGGCCTTCAGAGCTTGAAAAAAATGCCAACTACCAAAAAAGAAAAAGAAAAAAAAGAGAGGCTGCTTTCTATTTGGAAACAATTCCCAACACATTTTATTATCAATCTGTCATTTCATTACATTTTTTTTTTGTCATTTGTAGATTTCATATGCTTTTAGCATGGTATTGGTATAGAACCGTGGTGGTGAAGTGGTTAGAATGCGGTACTGCAGGCTACTTCTGCTGCCTGCCAGCTGCCTGCAGTTTGGCAGTTTGAATCTCATCAGGCTCAAGGTTGACTCAGCCTTCTATGCTTCCGAGGTCAGTAAAATGAGGACCCAGATTGTTGAGGGCAATAGGCTGACTCTGGAAACAACTCAGAGAGGGCTGTAAAAACACTGTGAAGCAGTATATAAGTCTAAATGTTCTTGCTATTACTTGCAAGTGTAGCACAAGAAAAACCAGCCAACAGCTGATAACCAAATCAGCAGATCAATTTGTGCTCACTCTTTCTGCTTCAAACTGCCCAATTACTGGCTTCACTGTCCACACAGCATCCAGTTCTTCATAAATTAATAGCCTTTCACCTTCCTTCACAAAAAGGAAAGTGAATAAGTTTTTAGCATTTTCCCATCTATTTTATGTTTGTCTGGCAACTTTCAAAACATTTCTTACCCCCCACAAGGGTAACTGAAAGGGGATATTGATTTAAACAATTGACAAATATATTGGGAAAGCCTCAAAAGTTTTCAGTTCACCATGGCACCAAATCAGCCTTGCAGAGTAAAATCAATGAATCTAGCAAACTCCACAACTGCCTATGGAAAGAGGTTCACTAATTCCAGTACCAATCTTGTTGCATAGCAACAGTCCATGAGAAGAGCCAACTGGCAGAATTGCTGCCAGACTGAATAGCAATACCACTTAGACTTATATACCGCTTCACAGTGCTTTACAGCCCCTCTAAACTGTTTCCAGAGTCAGCCTATTGCCCCCAACAATCTTTGTTCTCCTTTTACCCACCTTGAAAGGATGGAAGGCTGAGTCAACCTGGAGCCTGGTAAGATTCGATCTGCCAAATTGCAGTCAGCTGGCAGTCAGCAGAAGTAGCCTGCAGTACTGCATTCTAACCACTGCATCATGGTGGCTCTTCACGTATCTGAATGCAATGAATATGTGTGCCTGTGGTCGGATAATCCTCTCATGAGGCTATGAATGTCCATGCGTAGAGAGTGAAAGTGCTGATACATCAACTTGATCTGGAGAAAAAAAAATACAAGCAGGTTTTCCAGGAGTGGCAAAAAAGTTTTAAAAACTGTCATGGCATCATCAATGCTGGTGACATGTATGGCTGACAGAGATGTATGCGGCTCCACAGGCAAAGAAAAGCAGTGTCTGAAAATGCACAAAGTTGCCTGCCGTTGATCTAAGGGCTCTTGACAGTATCTATTTTTTCCTGCCTTGTTCTCACCACCACCAACGGGTCAGCAACCATGCTGCTCTCATTGCTAAAGCTGCCATGTATCATATAAACAGACTGATAATTCCCCTTTGTCAATTCAGCCCTGACTTTGGCTGTATTGCCACCAAAGCATAGAAAAATAACACTTCCTCAACACATGCTACTCACGTGCTAACAACTGGAAGCAAAGTGAAAAAGACTAGGTTAATGTGATCTCCAACATCTACCTTTTCTTCATGTCCTTGTTTGACTTTTCAGTTACTCACTTTATCAGACAAATCAACCCTGTTTGCATTCTGAAGGCAGAGCTTGTATGTTTCCAATGATCTTTTAAATTCAGAGGAAGAAGGGTAGGGATTTGGGGAAATCTGAGGTTTAGTAGAAATGATCACTTAGATAAACTGCTGGGCATTCTGGAGTTGTAAAGAGGACATCAAATTGGAAAGGCCACCTTAGATAAAAAGCAGTCAGTTATGGCATGTGTTTTGGTAGGCAATGATCCCTTTCACCAGATGTCTTAAATGTGCTAAAGAGACACATCTGGGGTGAGAGGGTTCAAGCCTGCCCCAGCACCGAAATACACATATCTCAATACCCAGTAAATGTTAGACAGCCCTTCTGCTTGCAAAAGGCTTAAGGGACTCTCAGGAAGGAGTCTATAACAACTTGCCATAACCCACTTGCTGCAGCCGGCTTGCTGTGGGACAACTTGCAATGCCAACTCACTGCAGGACAAGAGTTACCCTAATATCAAAGAAATGGTAGAATGGAATCATTCAAGAAAGGAAGCAAAAGGAGGGACAGAATGAAATGTAAATGACACAAATTAAAACATGTATTTATTTTAAAATATGTTGAATAATTAAATTGAATCGCTAAATTATCCTGTGGCGAATTGACCAGCAGCAAATTGTCTCACAGCAAGTTGGCTGTGGCGAGTTGGCCGTGGTGAGTTGGTTGCAGTGAGTTGGCCATGGCAAGTTGTCCCAGTCCATCAGGAAGTGGTCATATGCCAAAGCTCAAATTCATTGAGGATTTCCTTGCTTAGTCCTTTCTTGTTTTTGAAGATCTATATTATCAGAAGCATGCTTGACAAAATAAATAAATAAAATAAAATAAAATAAAAATCTCTTGCCTTACTTCTGGGTTCAAATTCTCTGAAGCCTTCTTGCATAGAAAAGATAGCAAAACAATCCCTTTATAGCTATTCTGCAAGTACAGTTCCTTATAGAACCACTACAACGTTTGGGCTAAAACTTCCCATTCTTGTATTGGAATTCCCCAAAAAATAACAGTTTGGCACGTTGGTTGAGATTTGATTTTCAGCCTCAGCCATACTCTTAACGTTTCACAGTTCTCTCATCCAAATTCTCTAGCCAGGCATTAATTGCCTCCTTGTTGATAGAGACATCTCCAGGATGTGCCTGTACACTGCCTACCGCAAGAACTTTTCCGCTACTATTAATGTAGGACATGGTTGTGCATATTTATCTGGGGAAGGGCATATGAGCTACGAAAAAGAAAGAGAAAGAAGAACTGGCTGTGTGCTACAGGGATGATATCATCAGAAATGGTACAATTGCCTTATCGGTGAGATGGGTGACATAAATTTAATAAATAATTAACTGAAACACATAGAGGAATGGAGCAGAGTCTGAGTAGTAAAAGGGAGATGAGGCTAGATTGGTAGAATCTAGCCTTGATGGAGGAGATCCAGATCCAGTTTTTCTTATCCTCTTCTCAGAGAGAGTGGGAGGGAGGGAGAGAAAGAGAGAGAGAGAGAGATGAGCACTTGCTGTCAATTTGGCTTTATCATCCTTGCGCTGTCATGTTTGTATTATCAATCATTGATCTTATATTATCAGATCACTTAGTGATTGCATTTCAACGCAGATTGACAATCCCAAATACCTTGCAACATTTGATTAACCCCACCTCCCCCACCCCCTGCAATCACTACATTGTGAGTTTTAATGATAGGTTCTTGCTGCTGCTGAATACATATCATCCTGGTTAGCGCTAATGAGAGCTGCTTGAGCAGAACAAGAAGGAGCAATTCCCCTTGAATGTTGCTTTTTAAATCAAGAATAACTGAAATGTTACATACATTTCTGACTGTGTCATGCTTGCTGCATTTTCATTTGTTCCCACTATAGTTTGAGAATATATGGTTGCAGGTGTCCAGAGTAAATACCGCAGTGCTTCTTATCTACTTTTCTTATACAAATTTCATCCACAGAATTCTCTCTCTTTGTCCTTCTGAAGATTTTACACTCTGATTCATATTGCCCAGAATGGACAAACAGCCCCACAAGCTCCACGATAGATAGATAGATAGATAGATAGATAGATAGATAGATAGATAGATAGATAGATAGATAGATAGATATAGAGATAGAGATAGAGATAGAGATAGATAGACAGATAGATAGATAGATAGAGAGAGAGAGAGAGAGAGAGAGCGAGCTAGAAATGGTAGATAAATGATAGATAAAATATATATGTGTGTGTATGATAGATGATAGATTTTAGATAGATTATACATACATACATACACACACACACACACACACATATAATAGATATTTAGATGATAGATGGATGAATAGATAGATTCAAAGATTCATAGTTAGAGGAATAGATAGATAGATGATGGATAGATAGATAGATGATGATTGATATATAGATAGATATAGAGAGATTTAATTTTTATAGCTGCCCAGCTCAACCAAGAGACTCTGGTGGCATACAATTCTTATATTCTAAAACAATTAAAATAATTTTTTAAAACATTAAAAAATAATAAAAACACCCACAAAATAAATACAAATTGCATTGTTTTAGTGTTCCAGTCCATTTTGACATGCTGTGGTCCACCTCTTTATAGGCAAACATTGAGAATTCATTTGCTCCTTCACAGAAAAAAAGAAAAGTTTGCTCAATGAATCAGGGGTTCCTAAAGTCTCTAATATCCACTCCTCATTTAGTGACCAAGGTCCGTTCTATCAACATGTTCACTGAGTGAAATGCTTCCCAAATGAACACCTGATTCTCTCTCTCTCTCACACACACATGCACACATACACACATACATTGTTACACTAATATCAAAGAAATAGTAGAATGGAATCATTAAAGAAAGGAAGCAAAAGGAGGGACAGAATGAAATGTAAATGACACAAATTAAAATATTTATTTAAAAATATTTTGAATAATTGAATTGTTAAATTATCTTGCAGCGAATTGGCCAGCAGCAAATTGGCTGCGGCAAGCTGTCTCACAGCAAGTTGGCCATGGCGAGTTGGCTGCAGTGAGTTGGCTATGGCAAGTTGTCCCAGTCCATCTGGAAGTAGTCATATACCAAAATTCAAATTCATTGAGGATTTCCTTGCTTAGTCCTTTCTTGTTTTAGAAGATCTATATTATCAGATGCATGCTTGATAAAATAAATAAATAAATAAATAAAAATAAAGTAAAAATCTCTTGCCTTACTTCTGGGTTCATTTTGCTGCCACCTAATTCGGATACAGTTATCTCATACAGCTGCACCAAGTTATTCTCAGTCCAGGATGCACTGTTATATATTGGCATTTATTGGTTGGAAAACATTTTTGTTTTATAACCATTTGTTATTGTGGCATTTGTGAATGGTTACCAACCAAGATAGCTGAACAAGAAGTGGCTGCAAAACTCTTATGAGGATGCTATAATAGCCTGATATTAATAGTATTTTCGTTGTAAATTAAAAGTTGCTGATCTGAAACAAACTTATTTTTCCCTTTTAAATAATAATGATTATTTATATCCTTCATTTGCCTGTTTTTCTCTGGCCCAAAACTAGTGTAGCAGCATTTCTTCCCTTTTCTAATCACTTTCTTCATTTTTCTAATCACTTCAACTAGAAGGATTTCACCCCATTTCCCAAAGACCCATTTCAAACCAGCAACCGATTTCTCTAAAGACAGTCTTTGGCAGAACAGAAATTTCCTGTCCTTGAACCAGGTCTAGATGCAGAAAAAGATGAAGCCTGCAGCACAATAGCTCCAGAGGTGGATTTCAAAAATTTTAGCAAAGGGTTCTATTCTGGGTTGCTGGGCGTGGCCTAGTTGGCCTCCTGTGACATGGCGGGAGAAGGTGGTGTTTTTGCCTTTCCCCAGGTTCTAGAGGTTCTCTGGAAGCTGGAAACGGGCCCATTTCCATGCTTCCCAAACTTCTGGGAGGCCTGTTTTTCGCTCTCCCTTGGCCTCCGTACGCGTCCTGCACTTATCTGCATCCAAAACGGACTGCATGAGGACTCCTGGGAAGGGTGGGAGCGGTGGGTGGGGCCAACCAGGAGTGGGATTTGCACCAAGTAAGAAATCAGATAAGTTCCTAACCAACCTAACTGACAACTTTGTTGTCCAAAAGGTAGAGGGTGAAACTAGAGGGACAGCCATACTGGACTTAATTCTTAGAAACAGAGAAGAAGTGATAGAGGGAGTTGAAACTGCAGGAACCTTGCATGAGAGTGACCATGTCATACAAGAATTCAACATAACACAAATACAAGCAATAGAACATAATGACACCAGAGTCTTGGATTTTGAAAGAGCTGATTTCAATAAACTCAGAGAGATTCCATGGATGAAAATCCTAAAGGAGAAAACAACTCAAGAATCTTGGGAAACTCTGAAAAGTATGATCATAAAAGCCCAGACTAGCACAATACCACTGAGAAAGAAAAACAAGAAATCCAAGAAGAAACTAGCATGGCTGCACAAAGATCTCTCTGGCAAATTGAAAGAAAAAAAGGATAAGTACAAAAAATGGAAAGAAGGAAATACATCTAAGGCAGAATATCAGCAGATAGCCAGAATCTGCAAAGCTGAAGTCAGGAAAGCAAAGGCTCAGAACAAACAAAGACTTGCAACAAAAGTCAAAGATAATAAAGAAGCTTCTTCCAACATATAAATAACAAGAAAAAAAATCAAGGAAACAGTCAGTCCACTAAAGAGAGAAGATGGCAAGGAAGTAACAGGCAACAGAGAGAAAGCAGAACTGCTTAACTCATTCTTTGCATTGGTCTTCACGCAAAAAGAAACTATAGCTCAACCCACCAAAAACATAACTGTAAAAGACAGACCAGAAATAAAAGTTAAAATAAGCAAAAAAATAGTAAGAGAACACCTATTTGATCTTGATGAAAACAAATCTAGGATGATGGATTACATCCCAGAGTTTTAAAGGAGCTGGCAGAGGTCATCTCAGAACCACTGCACCATATCTTTCAAAAATCCTGGAGCACCAGAGAATTACCAGAGGACTGGAAAAGAGCTGATGTGATTCCCATCTTCAAAAAAGGGAAAAAAAACAGACCCAGGAAACTATAGACCAATCAGCCTAACATCAATACCGAGGAAGATACTGGAAAAGATAATAAAAAAACAGATCTGCCAACATCTAGAAACAAGTAAAGTAATAACTAGCAGTCAGCACGAGTTTGTTAAAAACAGATCATGCCAAACCAATCTTATTTCATTCTTCAACACAGTGACTAAATTAGTAGACCAGCAAAATACTGTGGACATAATATATTTTGATTTCAGCATGGCATTCGACAAAGTAGACCACAACCTACTTCTTAGTAAGCTAGAAAAAAGTGGAATAGATAGCACCACCACTAGATGGATTTACAGCTGGCTGACAAACCATACTTAATGAGTAGTCCTTAATGGGTCTAAGTCTACATGGAGGAAAGTAAGCAGTGGGGTGCCACAATGTTTCATCTAAGGCCCAGTACTCTTCAATATCTTCATTAATGACTTAGATGAGGGAATAGAAGAGGAACTTACCAAATTTGTAGATGATACTAAGCTGGCAGGAATAGCTAACACCCAAGAATACATGCTAAAAATCCAGATGGATCTTGACAGATTAGAACACTGGGCCATATCTAACAAAGTGAAATTCAATGTAGAGAAAAGTAAAGTCCTACATTTAGGCAAGAAAAACCAAAAGTACACATATAGACTGGGTGAAACCAGGCTCAATAGCAGTAACTGTGAGAGGGATCTTGGAGTCTTAGTGGACAACCAGCTAAAGAAGAGCCAGCAGTGTGCAGCAGACGCCAAAAAAGCTAATGCAATCCTAAGTTGTATTAGCAGAGGGATACAGTCAAGATCAAGGGAAGTACTAATATCACCCTATAAAGCCTTAGTAAGACCACACCTAGAGTACTGCATCCAGTTTTGGTCACCACATTATAAAAAAGATGTTGAGACTCTAGAAAAAGTACAGAGAAGAGCAACCAGGATGATTAGGGGACTGGAGACTAAACCAGGATGATTAGGGGACTGGAGGCTAAAACATACAACGAAACAGTTGCAGGAACTGGGCTTGGCTAGTCTAGTGAAGAGAAGGACCAGGGGAGATATGATAGCGGTCTTCCAATATTTGAGGGGCTGCCACAGAGAGGAGGGGTTCAAGCTATTTTTTAAAGCTCCTGTAGGTCAAACAAGGAATAATAGATGGAAACTAAAGGAGAAATTTAACCTGGAAACAAGGAGAAACTTTCTCAGTCAGAACAATCAACCAATGGAACAGGTTGCCCTCGGAAGTTGTGGCAGCCCCATCAGTTGAGATTTTCAAGAAGAGATTGGACTGCCATTTGTCAGAAATGGTGTCGGATCTCTCGCTTGGGCAGGGGGTTGGACTAGATGACCTACCAGGTCCCTTCCAACTCTGATTATCTGTATTTGTATCTGTATTGGGGTTCTCCGAACTGCACAGAATTTTAGCTAGGGGCTCTCCCGACCCCCTGCGAGCCCCCGGCAGCCCACCCCTGAATAGCTCCTATAAGCAAATACCTGTCTTTGACTGGATCCGAGTAGCACTGGCAATAGCACTTAGATTTATAGTATATACCTCTTCATAATGCTTTCCAGCCCTCTCTAAGAGGTTTACAGAGTCAGCATACTTCCCCAACAATCTGGGTCCACATTTTACTGCCCTCAAAGGGATGGAAGGAAATAGTCTTCACAGTTAGGGACCCTGAGGGAGCTTCCTCTGTATGATAAGGGGGCTTTTCTGTATTCTCCCTTCTATGTAACCACATATTCCCTCACTTGTACTGGGAACACCCATTCCACCATGCTGGCCTCACGTGAGTTTGATTCCATTATGTAGCCATGTAACAATTTCATATGAAACCCTTCTAAGAAACCTAATGCTACCAAATTCTTTTGAGGCTTTAAAGGCGAGACTGGTGATCGTTTCTCCATTATTTCATCCCTATTTCAAATCATTACTAAGTTTAAGTTCCACAGACCACAGTTTCCTCCGCATCATGTTATGTCAATTATTCTTTAAGGGTATGATGAAGGCAAGGCTAAGAGAGTAGAATGCTCTAAATGGCGATAATTTCATGTTACTCATGCGATAGGTGGTCACTCTTGCTTTAAAGGAAATGCAGAATGTATTTTTTAAAAAACATATTTATTGTTAAATATATTTAAATATTTATTTAAAAATATTTTTCAAGTAATACTTATAGAATCTTTGTGTCCAATTTAGGACTGCATAGACATTCTGGACAGGTTTCTTTCATTATTTCTTGCAAGTCAGTTACAGTATGAAGAATCCTACTTGCCTGTCATCCTTCCAAATTATAATTCCTTTCTTAAGAATCTCATTGCACCATGGAACCTCCCCTATGTAATTAGATTGTTATCCCAGCTAATCAATATGTGTAGAACTCTCATGCACAGTGAAGCCCTACAAATAGTTGCCTTGACATGGTATCTGATTTACAATCTGATTTGGAAGAAGTCAACTATAAGAGAAGATATGGCAAGGAGTATAAGATTCCAACTAGCATCCTTTGAAGTTTCACCAATCCAAAATAAAGATTACCTTTAAAGTTCTATCAATTCACCCATTCAAATGATCAGTTACTTATAATGTCTTTGGAAGCAGTATCCCACTAAGACTTCCAAGAAGAATATTGAGAATTGGAGCTGGAGCCATTAAGTTGAATGGCTTAACCGAGAATGCTTCTCCCTCAAGTGAGGACATGTATTAATCTTATCAGAAGCTGTTTAATATATACTTGGTACCATGAAGGCTAAAACAAACTTCCTACAACACATATCTCTGTTGTGTGATACGTTTTCAATTTGTTATGAAATGAATAATATAGGGTAGATATGCCCATTATACCAAATGGTTTCTAGGTAAAATTTAAGATGCAGGTTTTAACTTATAAAGCTCTGTATGCTTTGGTGCTTGGACATCTATAGGACTACCTACTCCAATAAGTACCAGACCAAACAGAAACTTTAGCTACTGATCCCCCTTTTTCAGGGATCTGTAAGGTCTGTTTTTTTCCATAGCGCATAAGGCACTGTTTTTTTCCATAGCGCTACCAATCTTGTGGAACAGCTTCTTGGTGGAGATGGTGCTAGCCCCATCCTTTGTCAACATTTTGGAAGCTTTTAAAGAAAGAATTGTTCTGGACCCCTTCTCCTGATTTTAGCAAGCCAACTCTATTTCCAATTTTTATTGTTTGCAGTTTTCTCTTTGGGTGATGTTACTGTTTTATAATTGCATAGATGTGGATGTTTTATTTGGTTTCATATTCTGTGTAAACGGTCATGAATCTCTAGATAGTGACAGGGTAGTTATGTGAAAAATAAATACAAGCATTGTGGTGTTAATATTTTCACAAAAACAACAGGGATGATAAACACTGAAATACAATTAGACCTTAAAGTAGTGATGTTAACATAGTGGGAAGAATTAGATTAGATTTGAAAAAGCAGATTGTATTACTTGTTGAAGGCTTCAAGAATGCAATAGAGGTTTGGCACTGAGAAATAAGCATTATTTTTTATGGAATTGCTTAAAACTTACCGGTAAGTAAAACTAATATACTGTATATATTGGAAAAAAAAATCATGATTATTTTTCCAAGAAAGGTGAAAGAATAGTAATATAATTTGTGTTAGGCTTATGGGTTTTGAGACATGTGTTTTCAGTGCCCAATTGACAGTTGATGAATATATGTGACAACTCATATTTTTTAGCCAATGCTCCTTTTATTCCTTGCTTCATCAATTTACAGAATTGATTATAAACGAGAGGCATGATGCTGATGTCTTTCATAGAGTTTTAGAAAAAGATTGCCATCTTAAACCTGTTCTAGAAAGCCTAACCAGAGGTGGTATTTAGCAGGTTCTGACCAATTCTGGAGAACCGGTAACGGAAATTTTCAATAGTTTGGAGAACCAGCAAATACCACCTCTGCCTGCCCTGCCCCATCTATTCTCTTCCTCCCGAGTCCCAGCTGATTGGCTGGGTCTTCTTTTGTTGCCCTGCACAGGAGAATGGAACTGGAAAGCAGGTTAGTGGGGTGGGGAGGGAATGGGGATTTTACAGTATCCTTCCTCTGCTACGCCCATCAAGCCATGCCCACCAAGCCACGTCATGTCCACCAAGCCACACCCACAGAACCAGTAGTAAAACAATTTGAATTCCCACCACTGACCCTAACCCTTTTACAGAACTGATTTTTCTTTGATTTGCCCAGATTGGTAGAAAGAGGCTGTTTTTCCCATGTCTCCCACTTCTCATTTAGCATTTGGATTAATGTTGGAAGAAGTATGAACTGTCAGCGATTGTGCAAGAGCTAATATTCTGCATACACGCAGCCCAATGGCCGCGTTTGTCCATGGTACCACAAGGACTGAAGCTGAACCTTGTGGAGAGACCAATGTCAACATGTAGCTGCTCACAGAGGTTATTGGTTAAATTAGTCTTGCTAATGTTGCCCCCTTGCCTTGTTGCTGATGTTCTAATTATTTCAGCCTGTGTTGTTTTTAAGGTTTTTTTTTAAGCTGTTTTATGTGAGCATTTTTTTTGGAAAGAGTTGCTGTCCAAAGTTCTTAATGTTAGGAGCTTGGCAACTATAAATGGTTGACTATTCTATTGTAATTTCCATTTTGTATTTTCTCCATTTTGAGATCATTAAAAGAATGAAAAATTCTCTCTCTCTCTCTCTCTCTCTGTGTGTGTGTGTGTGTTTATGTGTGTCTGAACTGTATGTACATTTTAAAAATCATATTGTAAATTAAAATAATGGAGTAACTCATTGAGATGTAAAAGCAGACATACTAGCAGTAGTTGATGGGAACTGTAGTGCACCACACCTATAGAACAGTACATTTAGAACAAATAGCATGAATTGTCAATTAGAAAATTTTCTATTCAGACTATTTCGCCCCAAAGTCGCTTGGCTCCACCAAGGATGGGTGTTCCTTCATTGCCTCTAATTATCCTTCTACCTATAAAATGATCCCAGCTGCATCCTTCCCACTTCTTCAGTCATTTATTTTCTCCAGTGCACAGGTGCTGTTTTCAAGGCTTCTGATCATTCTAGTCAGGATTTGACAACTTGTACTTTCTAAAATCGCGACAGGAATTGTACATTCAAGCATACATACAAACCCTTTCCCACTGATTCTGCTTCCCTTCTCCTTCCCTATGATGGGAGTCAAAGTTACCTTTCCCAATTTGGGGTCTTCCAGATGTGTTGGACTACAAGTGAGATTGTTCCCCTCAGCTTCATGAAGAAACTGTTTGGGATTGACAATGAAGCCTCATCAGATTCTGAATAATTATACAAAAGTTGAAACACAAAAGTGTGGAGTTGGAATAATTTCTCAGGAACCAAGAGGAAGGTGGAATTTGCTGTTAAAATTCTCAAGGAGGGCTAAAGCTGGCTTAGCCAACAGAGAAAGTGAGAGGGCTATGCTTCATTATATATTTAATTTAGAGCTGAATTATTTCAAAGCATTTACTTTCAACTTCCTGACCAGAGCGGGATGAACAAATGGAGTCTGCAGATGCCAGTGAGTTGGTATCTCAAAACATGAAATCTGGGAAGTGAGGACAAGCCAACCAGGATTTGTATTTCTATGTCAAAAATAGACTGGAGAGGAGATATTTGTTAAAAGACAGGGCTACAAAATTATAGCAATTTAAAAATGTATACTATGCCACTAGACTTACCTGTTTCATATTGCACACAATAAATAAAAAACTACTTGGACCACCTTCTAAAACAACAGAAATTGCATGATTTTACCAGGTGTTTTTAAAACCTGCTTTTTCAATAATTTTAGAAAAAACAAGATAGAAACTCAGCTGTGAGCTTTTCCAGGGAGATGTATTGATGTATAGATCTATCAACAGCATGAGCTGATCCTCACCCTTATATTCCCACAATGCTGTTGTCAGCTCTATAAAATTGTTCCAGGTCCTGAATTACTTTAAGGTAAGTTTCATGGCTTTGGGGAAAATCCAAATAGCCCTTCAGATGATTTGGAAGTGCAATTCTTCAAATTCCTGGCTAGCATAGGTAATCCCAGATGTCATACAAATCTATCAGAAGGGCAGCTAGTTTAAGGAAACTGCCTTAATGCTTTGGAGGATTGTTATTTATTATCTTATGGAATAAACTACGCTAGTGATCGGAAAGTATATGGAATATGTGTTTTAGCTATTCCCTTCTGACCATGGATGTTTTACTTACGATGTTTTTATATTCATACAGATGTTGTCAAAGAGTAAGAAATGGTTGATTGTGGTGGCTACATATTGTATAAATAAAAGTGACTTGACAATGGAAAACAGATAATGGGGTGACATATACAGGAAGGGGAATGCAGGAAATTATAAGCAACTCACCAAATGACACCAATCAAGAGTGAAATATTGAGTAGTGTCCTGATGGAAACAATTTTCTTGGGTAGAGTTGTGAAGACATTGATAAGGTCATTCCAAGTGGACTGCAATAATCTATGCTTAACTTTCCTGTTTAGAATATAATGCCCGATTAGGAATAATACACAGTTCCACTTGAAACCTGAATCCTGGATGGGAGAAAAAAAACCCAAGGTAAAACAAAACAAGTATTTCACGGAGATATATAGAAGCAACTGTAACAGAGCAAGCTGAGCCCCCACAATGATGATGGAGAATGGAAAGAGAATGCCAAGTTTGCAATTCTCTCTGTCTCTCCCTTCCCCCTCACTGCTTATTGTTTGTATTTATTTATTTATTTTGAGGAGAAAATGCTTTTGCAGAACTCGAGCCCATTACCAGAATGAATGGATTCAATATCTGTGCAATGATGTGTTAAAAATGAAAGGCACATCATTACATGTCAGAGATGTTATTAACACATTTTACTTCTTACTTGAACGAGATAGGCATTAGCTCACCAGGTAGCATACAATCCACTTCGCTATTTGCCACTTTGACTTGGGTGTGTGTGTGTGTGTGTGAGGGAGTGCTGTTCTCCAGGAAGCAACCGGCATTGCCTGTCATAGGCCTGTGTGCATGGATCCCGGGGCTCACACATGCTCCTGTGTTCACTCACACATGCTCTACCAGTCTTGCAGCAAAATGGCAAAATGACTTGTTATGCAGAGAACCAGCTGGTTATCTATTTAAACCAGCATTAAGAAATCCTGGTTGTGTGCAAAGGTGAGCCATAAATTTCTCTTGGCTTTACCCTTTTACACAGCCCCCCTGCAAAACTGGTGAATAGTGGAGTAAATCTGAAGATCGGTTTCCAGAGAAAAAGCTTTTGTTGGTTACCAGTAGGCACGCATACAGATTCACACCCTTCTCTTATTACTTTCCAGGTGTGACTCATCCATGGGAAATTGCTGATATCTGGACTCAAAGAAACTGGTTTTCTTTCCCACCTACCTGACAGGCCAGGAAAAGAAACAAACACCTGCAGGCTCTTTTGATTTTCAGATGAGATAAACACGATAGCGCTCAACTATTATTCATGAACAAAGTATCTTTCTGAGGAGGTGGTAATATCATTACCAGGTTTTCTATATGGATGGTGTGATTCAATAGTTCATGCTTGGATTGGCAAGTGGAAACTAGGTGTCAGAGCTGGCTGGCAGATTCCCCTTAAGCTTCTTATGCTATTTCCATAAGCAATAAAAGATGATAACTTTCTTCTTTATATAGTCATCACCTTTACCCAAGCTGATGCTTTCCAGATGTGCTAAGACCACAGCTGTCCTGTTTCAAGCTAACATCACCAAAGGAGCTCTAGTCCAAAGGAGCTGATGTAAATAATAGATAATAATTGTAATAGAGAATATTTTCCTCAGAGAGACTCTACCAGTTAGATGGACAAATAGACTGAAATGGTTTAAAGCAGAAGTCTCCAACCTTGGCAACTTTAAGTTTGGTGGACTTCAACTCCCAGGATTCGCTCTCCCCAGGCCCCGGAGGCTTTTCTCAGGCCTCCAGGAGGGCAAAAACAGCCTCCCCTGGGCTCCGGAGGCCCTCTGGAAGCCGGAAATGGCCCAGTTTCCAGACTTCCAGAACTTCCGGAAATGGGAGGCCTGTTTTTTGCCCTCCCAGAGCCTCCACACGGACCCTGCATTTACCTGCATCCAAAATAGGCAGCGTGGAGACTCCTGGTAGGGGCAGGGTGGGGTGGGCAGGGCCAGCCGGTTGGTTCAACTACCGTTTTGGTGAACCAGATGTACATTTAACATCTGGTTCAGCTGAACCAGTCTGAACCGACTGAATCCCACCCCTGCTGAGGGATCTCCAAACTTGCCAGCTTTAAGACTTGGAAGTTGAAGTCCGCAAATCTCAAAGTTGCCAAAGTTGGAGACCCCTGGCATAATCCTATTTATTCAGAAGTAAGCTGTACTAGGTTCAGTATCCAGGAATGTGTGGATGAATATTCTAATAGATTTCTATCTTAACCTCTGCAATCTCTTTTGAGAAAACTTATAGTTTTTGTTTCTTCTTTCTCTTTCTTTCTTTCTTTCTTTCTTTCTTTCTTTCTTTCTTTCTTTCTTTCTTTCTTTCTTTCTTTCTTTCTTTCTTTCTTTCTTTCTTTCTTCCTTCCTTCCTTCCTTCCTTCCTTCCTTCCTTCCTTCCTTCCTTCCTTCCTTCCTTCATCATGAATTTGAAAACAGCTATCCAAGCTTCAAATGGACATTGCCTTTTGTCCACCAGCTCTATCTAAAGGCCAGGCCCTACTTCATTGGTGAGGAAAGCTTATCCTCCTTCTCCTATTTTTGAAACTTCTTCCTCAAAAGAATAAAATGGCTTCAGCAGGAAGAAGATGGACTTTTAAGGTGTATCTTGAATTGATCTGGGTTTCTTTTTCATCAAGATTATTCCTTTTTTTTCAGCAGCCAGAAATATCCAGGTTGTGAAGTACTTAGATTTATGATGGTATAAATTGAGAACTTTTAATGGCAGTTCAGACATTCAGACTGAAAATGAACAGAAAACCAGCCAACAGCAGATCTGTTTGTGAAGCATGAGTGCGTTCATTCAGAGCAAATGACATTGCATGTGACCTGAAAATTCATATGTACAAATACAAGTGCAATTTGTTTGATGCTGCAATTCTTCCAACTCCACAGAATGGAGGGCGATGACAATATCAAATTTCTGAAGTACCGAACAATAAAAGCATGTTAGTTTACATGCAACACTTCCTTGGGGCCATGCATATTTTTCTTATAGTATCCTTTGGGGCAAAGCAAACCATATTTCTGGAGCCTGTCCATCATTTATTATAAAAATGATGGTATGGATGAACTAGGAATATCTCACAATTTGGATTTTATGCACCTGCCAGGACTGAAATTTCCCAAAGGAGAGTCAGAAACTTCAGATAGAAATTTAAACCAAAGCAGCCTTCTATTTATTAAACACAGTTGCTTGAGCTCACTACATCTATATACATATAATATTTATAGTTATCATAGTTATCAAGCCCTAATATTAAGCTAAGTGAGGCAAAATACAAAATGTCATGAAGATCTGAGATACTCAATTGACAGAATATATCTTCAAAAACATGGATCTTCGTTTCACCCTATTTCGTATAGTATAGATATCCATTGCTCGGAATCTCATTCAGATGAAAAATTGCAGAGTAACCAGTAGCCTGGCATCTCCCACTTGGAGCAACCCTATCTAATTGCTAGCTGTAATTTAGCTTGTCTAGCTAGCAGGGTAGCTTTAACCAGATACACATGGGGTTACAATGTATGGCATAGTTACCACTACAAATTGTAAGATGTAGATGTGAATGCTAAAATGGATCAGATTCTGTTAGCAAGTAGACTAATTTATCTACACTGATGGGAATGAACTTGGAAATGGAGGAAAGTAAAAAGTTTTGGTTTTTATTTATTTATTTATTCAGTTTGAGTGGCATAGCGGCCCGGAGGTGAAGATACTCACCTCCAGTGGTGGGATTCAAATTTTTTTACTACTGGTTCTGTGGGCGTGGCTTGGTAGGTGTGGCAGGGGAAAGATACTGTAAAATTTCCAGTCAGAGGTGGTATTTGCTGGTTCTCCGAACTACTCAAAATATCTGCTACCAGTTCTCCAGAACTGGTCAGAACCTGCTGAATACCATCTCTGCTCACCTCCTACTTGAAAGCTTAAGAGTTCAATCTTAGGGCAGTGATAGATGTTTCTGTATCAGGGACAAAGAAAAAAATATCTGCTGTGAACTCTTCCGAGGCATCAGGAAGGCCATCTGGTCAGTAAATGCTCATCTGCATTCAGTTGCCCCAATTCCACCCTGAATAAAGGGATTAAGGGGGTTGTAAAAAGAAAAAGAATATTTATTAAATTTCTGCATTGCAATAACGTACACGGTTTGGATCAACCTGCAGTAATTGCTCGGTTGAGTTGAAGATGGGAAATATTTCTAAGCACCACCCTCCCTCCATATTATTCCACAAGGACATGGAATAACTTTCATCTTCTAGAAACTTCATGTACATTTGGCATATTAGGGCTTCTCCATCTACTAATAAATCTATACAATGTAGAAGTAACTAGTCTGGAATTAAATGACATAAATCCATTTATTATAGTTGGAAATAATTTCCTTTTCTGGCAGACAGATAAATTGCCACTAATGTGATATAAGAGTGATTTGATTATTTCAGCAGTTCAAACATATCATTGTCTTGCAAAATTCTCCATTTTCAAATTGAAATTAAGTAGTTTTAACCATGACAACAAAACATCATCTGCATATATTTTATCTCTAAGGCAATTTTTGATGATCTGTAATGCTTTATTTAATTGTTGTTTACATTATTGAAATGTATTGTAATCTACATAAGAGAGGATTCTTTTCCCCTGGCAAAATTGCTAAGATTAGCATTTTGGGTAGAATTATCAAATGGAGAAATATGCACAGAATTAGGAAATATAAAATGTGAACTACAGCATATAGTTGACTTTTTGTTGTTGTTTATATGTCTTTTTAAATAGAGCTGAGAAATTATGATACAGACCAAGAATATTTAGATATATTTAGCAATAGCAAAAGCACTTTGTCTTATATACCCCTTCACAGCCATCTCTAAGTGGAAGACGGAGTCAGCCTATTGTCCCCAACCATCTGGTTCCTCATTTTACCGACCTCGGAAGAATGGAAGATATGTTAGCTGCAGGGGTGGGATTCAAATTGTTTAACAACCGGTTCTGTGGGCATGGCTTAATTGGTGGGCGTGGCTTGCGGTCATGTTATTTGCTGGGTGTGGCCAACTCAATATCACTCACATCGAGGCATGCATCTCCTCTCCTGGCCTCTCATGACTGGGGATGCTGCAACAGTTGTAAGTATGAAAAATGGTCATAAATCACTTTTTTCAGTGCCATTGTAACTTTGAATGGTCACTCCACACAAGCAAAGTACCAGCAAAGGAGGGGGCAAAAAACTCCAGAGACGGTTCCTGACAGGAACTAGACAGGAAATCTAGTCCTGCCAAGAATGTAATAAGGGTTAACAGAGAAGCAGTTTCTGTAAGCAACACCAGAATATTTCCTTCCTGCCTTCCTTACAGGATTAGGCCAGTAATTTCTTCTACCAACCGGTTCTCCGAACTGCTTAGAATGTTAATAACTGGTTCTAGAGAGTAGGTATGAACTGGTAGAATCCCACCCCTGGTTAGCTGCCATGGGTTATTTGAACCTGGCAGTGGTGGCTGAACACAGCTGTGGAAACTGTTGATCAGCAGATACCACTTTTTTAAGAGTTCAGCTAGAAGAAGGAATAAGAGCCCAATGACTCTCTGAGATGTCAGTCTTACCAGGTAGACCAGACAAGAAACACAGCCAGATAAGCTAACCCTACTTTATTGTAAAGCAACATTAACTGAATCAAGTTGTGATGACCCGTAATCTCTCAAAATAACCCAAACCCAAAACATATATTAAAGCCCGTAAAGCCTTCAACTTAACTTCACTGTTTTATTAGGCACAGTTTAAAGTTACAAAAGTAAATAATGAGGCAAACAGAAAACCAAAACAAACCGCATTGATGAGAGTCCTGAAGCAAGCTGAGATAACTAATTATAAACTCCAAGAAAATAACCGAGAAAAGTCCATAGCAAAAATAAGCCTCTTTCAAGGTGAACACTAATTGACTTCAGCAATTCTAACTGCGCAGTTGCAAACTTATATGCATAGCTCCCACCTGCAAGCCACGAGGAGGATCATGGTAATCTCCTCTTGAGTAGACCTCGCTTTTCCCTGATCCTCTCCTCCCTGCGTGGCCTAGGATGGATAGGGGATGGGCCTGGATCCTCCTCTGACTGCTCAGCTGGCCTCTGCCCTTTCCCAGCCTCCTCCAGCACCTCTGGAGCCACACTCCCACTCCCTGTTGGCTGTTCCTCCTCTTCCTCAGAGTCAGACTTTACCAGGGGCATGACACAAGTGAGTCTGAACATACAATTCTCCCACGGTCTCCTATACAGCCCAATAACATAAGCAGGGCTGGGATTCCATTAGTATAACAACCATTCAATGATTGTGTGCTCTGCATTTAAAAAAGGCAAGCCCATACCTACCTTCACTGCAGCCTTTGTGAAGAAAACAGCTGAGGCGCGGCAAACTGCTCTCCCAAACAAATCAGCTATGCTCTAAATAAATAAAGGGGCAGGCGGGTGGGCCCACTTACTCGTCGCAGCGAAGCTGAACATGGGGACAAGGGGTTCGTCCGATCTGGTCTGAACCAGTAGAATCCCACCCCTGAAAAAGGAAGAGTCTCTCCTGACCTGCTCTGCTTTACTTCCTTCACCACTGTGCCATCATGGCTCTTGAGGTTTAGGTTATAGTTTATTACCAGGATTACTATACTAACACAGTTCTTTGATGTTTATATATTGGTAGCAAGAAGACTGTTCAATTCAATTCCATTTATTACAGTCATAGACCAGAGACCAGAACAAATAAAAACACTCAGTAAATGTGTAATTAAAAATTCTAATATAAAACAATAAATTAAAATTAAAATCTATGATAAACCCCAGTCTGTTAATTACAGAGTTTAACTATACTACAATTACAATCCATAAACTGTGTGGCCCATTGTCAACTTAATACTAAAAGGGAAAGGAATAAGCCATGCAAGGGGTTTGCCACATTTGTTATATAACATAACTCTGGTGGATTAGACACATGTGCAGAATCTAGCCACCTGTGCTGTAGTTATGGACTGTTCATCCTTAAGCAGCCACTGGAGGTAAGCCAGGGGTGGGATTCAAATTTTTAACAACCGGTTCTGTGAGTGTGGCTTAGGTGGTGGGCCTGGCTTGGTAGTCATGTTATTGGCTGGGTGTAGCCAACTCATTATCACTCACATCAAGGCACGCATCTCCTCGCCTGGCCTCTCATGACTGTGGGGATGCTATAATAGTCATAAGTGTGAAGAATGGTTATAAGTAATTTCTTTCAGTGCCATTGTAACTTTGAATGGTCACTCCATACAAACAAAGTACCAGTAAAGGAGGGGAAGAAAAACTCCAGAAACATTCCTGAGAAAGGAAGTTTAGTCCTGTCAAAAATGTAATAAGGATTAATGGAGAAGCAGTTTCTATAAGTAACACCAGAATGTTTCCTTCCTGCCTTCCTTACAGGATTAGGTCAGTAATTTCTTTTAACAACCGGTTATCTGAACTGCTTAGAATGTTAACAACCCCTTTTACCGAATAGGTGCAAACTGGTAGAATCCCACCCCTGAGGTAGGGAGTTTGGGAATGGCCAGGATACCTAGCAATTATTGGCAGATTTTCCCTAATCTCTCTGTAAAAGGAACATCGAAGGAGTATGTGACCCATGGTCTCCACTTCTCCTGAGCCACAGGAACAGAGTCTTTCAGCCAATGGTATCAGGATGGTGGTGAGAAGACTAAATATTATTGACTTTTGCAAAATATTCTGCAAGACCTAAGTGCTAACATTAATTCTTCCTTCTCCTATTATATTAGTATTAGTCTTATGAAAAGAAGCAGCTGGACAGGATTATATCCTACACTTATCTGAATCAAAACATTTCACCATCCTGATATTTAAGGGGTTTGATCTCAACACACTCTTTCTCTTCACTAGTTTCTGTCATGCTGTATAACAGCACCCAAACAGAACACTCAAATTTAAGCCATAAATACAGAACGCATGGTCAAGAACCATGGGAAAGCAGATTCTCCCCATTCCTAATGCCTTCAATATGTTTTGAAACCAGCAGTACAGTAATTTTCCCTTCTGTTTATCTCAGAATGCTGAGAACAGTCCTGGAATAATTATTTCTTCCAACAATAATTATTCCTTCCATCCGATCAACTGGAAAGTGCAAAAACAAAAATACAGAAAATTGAGCATTCTGCTCCTAAGCCCAAGCAGTTCCTAGAATGGTTTTGTTAATGCCTTCTGTTAAGTTCTGCACATGGGCGCAAGGAACGGAGACGAGATGGTGAACAGTCAACTTCAACTCTTTATTAATCATTCTGAACAGAACAAAAACCTAGGGCAGCAGCAGCCCTTTTATAGGCAAGCTGCTGATCTAGTAACCAATGAGAAATGTGGAGTGTTAACCCCTTTAACCAATGAGAGTGGCTCATTAACAGCCAATCAGATTCTCCTGAATGGACCAATCTGATATCGCTATTATCGGCCAATCAGAAGTGCAGGATTAGAACCCTGCTATTTTCTAAAGGTTTGATAATACTTTATTTAAGTGTTTTATTAGTTCATAACACCCCTTCCCCCCGGGTTCCGTTTAGGGGGTGCGGTGACATAATCTCTAAGGTATGAAGGTTGTTTTGACTGTCTATTAGATTTACGCTGTCCCACTGGTTCCTGTCTGTAACCCTGTTTCAGCGGAACCTTCTTGGGCAAGTCGGGTGCCGGTGGTTCCTCATTGGATGACTCAGTGCCGCTAATGTTCTCGTTGTTGTCCTCTGGCCTATGCGGGCTTGCCTCTGTTGAGGTGTTCATCCGTGGTGAGGACACGCCCCTCCCTGATTCTTTTTCATTCGTTACGCCCGATTGCTGACTTCTTTCGTTCCTGCTTTCTGCCATCTCAAATTCGGTTTCTTCGACATCCCCTCCCCCATCAGTTTGGGAGTTACCGGAGTCGTGGAAACTAGGTTGTAGCCTTGAGTGAAGCTGATCTATATGGCGTTTCCATATTTTTCCGTTGCAGGTTTTCACCCGGTACGACCTGGGTCCAGTGGCATGAATTACAGTTGCTTCGACCCACAACGGTTTGCCAGAAAGGTTTCTGGCGAAAACTAAGTCGTCTATCTTGAACTCGTGGCATTTTCCGCTAGATCCACAGGGTTTCTCTGGCTTGTAAGATGGGTGAAGCCGGTCGAGGTAGGAACGGAGTTTGCGTCCCATTAATAGTTCGGCTGGAGTCTTGTTGGTGACGCTGTGTGGAGTGATGTGTTGGAGAAGGAGTATTCTGTTTATCTTATCTTCAATGGGGACATAGTCCATTTTGTAGAGGTTTTTTTTAGCAAATTGTACCATGCGCTCGGCTCTTCCGTTAGCTGCAGGGTGTGCTGGCGAAGTTAGCACATGGCGAATACCCTGGTCCACTAAGTATTGTTCAAATGGTAGAGCGGTAAACTGGGGTCCGTTGTTGGATACCAGAACGTCTGGCAGTCCATGCGTCGCGAATAGCCTGTTCAACTTCCGGATGATGGACTTGGTTGTAGTACTCTTCATTTCGTGGATCTCGAGCCAGTTTGAATAGGCATCCACTGTTAGGAGGAACGTATGTCCCTTAGTAGGTCCCGCAAAGTCAATGTGGATGCGGGACCACAGTCCCCGGGGTGTTTCCCATTCTGTTGGAGTTGCTTTAGGTGGGGCATTGCTAACTTCCTGGCACTTTAAACAAGTCTTTACCCAGGCTTCGATCTGTTTGTCCATGCCCGGCCACCACGCATAGCTTCGTGCAAGCACTTTCATATGCACGATGCCAGGGTGACCCTCATGCAGTGTCTTTAATACTGCTTGTTGTAACCGCTCTGGGATGACGACTCTATCCCCCCAAAGGATGCAGCCTTTTTGTGAAAAAAGTTCTATTTGCCGGTTCTTGAAGGAGGTGAAGACATCAGGGGTTTGATCTACTGGCCATCCCCATTCGACCCAGCTAAGAACTCGTGTTAAGATAGGATCGCATTTTATTTCAATTGCGATATCTCTAGCTGTTAGCGGTTGTGAATGTAGCGTTTCAATCTGGAGTGTTGTAAGAGTTGGAGCTGGGTCATCAACGGTTTCCAGAAGTGGTGCACGGCTCAGCGTGTCTGCGTGGGGAATGGCTTTCCCCAGGCGGTGTTGCAGCCTATAGTTGTACGCAGCCAAAAACTCAGACCAGTGAGTCATTCTCGGTGATAATATATAGGGGGTTGGCTTGTCTCTTGCTATAATCCCCAGCAAAGGTTTGTGGTCGGTAACAATAGTAAAAACTCGTCCATATACATATTCATGAAACCTTTTCACAGCAAATACGACAGCAAGAGCCTCTTTATCAATTTGACTATAGTTACGTTCAGCCTTTGATAGGGTCCTTGAAAAATAGGCAATAGGGGCTTCACTACCGTTTGGTAACACATGGCTCAAAATGGCTCCTACTCCAAATGGTGACGCGTCACATGTAATTGTTAAAGGCAAAGTCTCGTTATACTGCATTAAAACAGCATCTGAAGTTAATAGGTTTTTCACTTGTCAGAATGCGTGCTCCTCTCGGTGCCCCCAGACACAGGTTGCTTTTTTGTCGAGAAGCCTATGTTGGGGCTCAGCCACGGTCGCTTTGTGGAGCAGGAAGATGTTGTAAAAATTAATGAGCCCCAGGAAAGCTTGGAGATCAGTTTTATTTCTGGGTCTTGGGGCATTCTTGATTGCTCTTAGCTTGCTATTGGTGGGGTGAATGCCTTGTTTATCGATTAGGTACCCCAGGAACTCTACTTTATCTGTACACAGTTGACATTTATTTTTTTTAACCTTAAGGCTGGAGTCTTTAAATTTCTGGAGAACCAGTTTAAGAGGCTCCTTTAGTATTTCTCTATTCGGGGCAGCAATTAAAACGTCATCAAAGTATGGTACCACCCCTTTGATCCCCTGCAAGAGTCTCTTCATCAAACTTTGAAAAAATCCCTGGGGCTACGCTAACTCTGAATTGGAGTCGGTTGCACTTAAAGGAGCCTCAGTGCGTAACGATCATTTGTGCCTCTGCTGTTTTTTTTTATATACAGGCAGTTGTTGGTACGCCTGTGCTAAATCCAATTTAGCGAAGACTTTTCCGCCCCCCAGGGAATGGAGGAGGTGTTGTACCACCGGCACCGGGTAAGTGTTCTGTTGATTGGCGTGATTCAGGGTGGCTCGGTAGTCCCCACAAATTCTTAATGATCCATCTGGTTTGATGGGTGTTACGATTGGGGTTTCCCAAGGAGCGTGGTCTGTTGGTTCTAAAACACCCTGGGCTATTAATTTATCAAGTTGCTCATCAATCTTTGGTTTAAGGGCAAAAGATACTCGATGAGGCTTAAGGCAGATGGGGGCTACTTCAGGGTTAAGGTTAAATGATATCGGGGTCCCCTTGTACTCGCCTAGTTTGTCTGCAAAGACGTCCTGGAATTCCTGGACGAGGGCCTCCTCCCAGTCGTCGCTGCTGGTTTGGTGAATCCTGGCTACCTCGATCCCAAGTGGAACGAACCATTGAAGGCCTAACAAGCTAGGCCGATCACGGTCGACGACAGTCAATGGTAAAGATGCAGTATGATTTTTGAATGAGACCTGGCCTAGGCTTGATGCAACGACTGGAATTCAGTTTCCCTGATAATCCTTGAGTATGATTCTTTGGGTTCTGAGATCTTGCCGCTGGACAGCAGGGATTAATTGTTTAAGGGTCTTCCAGGAAACCATCGAGAGGGACGATCCTGAATCGACTTCCATCACGCAGGGCTGGTTTTTGATGACGACCTTCACTCAGATCTTCTTTGCATCTAATGATGAGGCGTGACCAATTGTAATGGTTTGATGTGCCTCTTCTCGTTTCATTGAATTGGCTAGTGGTTTATTTCTGTAGGAGTGGTTGTTCCATTGGTGGTTCAAATGTTCCCGACTCACAGGACGATTTCCTGTGGTTTGGCGGTAGTTGGTCCCCCTCTTAAATGGGCTGGATCCTTGCTTGCTTCTACAGACCTTTCCGATGTGGCCTCTCTTCCCACAAACATGGCAGAGCGCGTTGAGGAATTTGCAGTCTGATCGTGGGTGGTTTGCCCCACAACCTGCACATTGATGCTGCAGTCTCTGATTACGCTGGTGGCGTTGGTCTCATTCAGACCGGAGCCGGTTGACCTCTTCCTCATCACTTTCTGATGACGATTCGAGGTCCTCGTGGTGGGTTGCCGTTGTATGTCCCTCTAGGCGAGGTGAGGTTTTGCCGGCGAGTTGGCGGAGTGGGGCGTTGGTGTGGCGCATTCGGGCAGCTGACTTCCTGGTTGCGTCTGCTGCAGTAGTGTCAGCGATGGTATCTGCAAGGCTGATGTCGCCTTTTGCCATCAGCTTACTTTGCACGTGCGGTGCATCTACTCTCAGAACTATTCGGTCTCTTAGAGCTTCTTCGAGGTCAGTGAACCTGCAGAGGCCTCCCAGGTTCTGGAGATCTGCGATGAAATCTGCAATGCTTTTTCCTTTCCGCTAGTCTCTCTGGTAAAATTCATGTCTTTGGACAAGCGTTGGTATGGTAGGTGCATAGTGGGCCCATAGGAGGGGCTCGAGGACGTCCCAGTCCATGGATTTCACCTCAGCCGATTTCACCAGTGCCTTAGCCATCTTAAAAATGGCAGGTCCGCAGTGAGTCAGGAATACCGCTCGCTTTTTTCCAGTAGTGGCATCCTTCAAGTTGTTGGTCTCCAGAAACATCTGGAACCAGTCCATGTATGAGTCCTAGTCTTCTTGTGCCGGGTCGAATGGAGTAGGTGGTATGGTGCCGCTGGACATGGTTTCCGCCATTGATGCGCCTTCAGCCACGTGCTCTGTTTAGTGCTCTGTGGTGTTCAGTCAGCTCTGAAGTCTCCGCATCCCATCCTCGTCGCCAGTGTTAAGTTCTGCGCATGGGATGAGACGGTGAACAGTGAACTTCAACTCTTTATTAATCATTCTGAACAGAGCAAAAACCTAGGGCAGCAGCAGCCCTTTTATAGGCAAGCTGCTGATCTAGTAACCAATGAGAAACGTGGAGTGTTAACCCCCTTAACCAATGAGAGTGGCTCGTTAACAGCCAATCAGATTCTCCTGAACGGACCAATACAATATCGCTATTATTGGCCAATCAGAAGTGCAGGATTAGAACCCTGCTATTTTCTAAAGGCTTGATAAAACTTTATTTAAGTGTTTTATTAGTTCACAACACCTTCATCTCCACTCTATGCAATAGAACAAAAAGCAAATTGCTAGCATTCACCATGCTTGCAGAACATGCCAGGTTATTTGTCTTGGTGCTTGGCAAAAACATTGAACTGGTAGTCTGTTGGGAAAATCTGAAGGACACATTACCTTGTCACTGTGACATCATTCTTTCTGCACAGAAATCCCATTGAAAGCTATAGATTTGCAGTTGGGTTAGTTATGTAGTTATGGTTGCATGTTGGAGCGGAGAACATTAATGTTTGTATGTGTGGGAGAGAAACAATTCACTTGAGCCTAGAGACAAGCAGGAAACATGTATATAACAACGGGAAAATCAAAGGTTTTTTTTCCCCCTTTTACAAAGATTGTGAAATATAGTTTAGAATAATGCTTCTCAACCTTGGTAACTAGAAGATGTTGGACCAACTCTCATTTTTCTTGTTATTGGGGAGATTTATTTAGAAAAATGACAAACCCCCTCATTTACATATATTTCTAATATTGTCTGACTCCTATTTAAAGTTCTGGGTGCTCTAACACTGGAGATTTTAAAGAAGAGATTGGACAACTATTTGTCTGAAATGGTTCCGGTTTGAGCAGAGGGTTGGACTAGAAGACCTCCAAAGTCCCTTCTAACTCTGTTATTCTAAAATTTAATTATCATTTTGTTCCCAATAATATACTATTCCAGTCGTGGCTAACCTTTTTGGGCTCCTGTGCCAAAAATTGTGAGTGCGCCAAGATGTTTGTACTCGCGTGCCAGCACCCAGAATGCAATGCGTGCTCTCCCCTCCCCACACCCCCTTCACGGGCACACCATCCCCTTACCTGCATTGCACATCACAGCTGATTTTTCAGCTGGTTTGAGGCCTTTTTCAGCCTCCCAGAGGCTTGGAAAAAGCCTTTCCAAAGCTTCTCAGGCCAAATTATAGGCTCATTTCATCACTTCCAGTACTACAGGAAGTGACAAAATGGGCCTATAATGAGAAGCCTTGCAGAGGCTTGGAAAAAGCCTCTGGGAGGCCGAAAAAGGCCTCAAACCAACCTAAAAAAAATCAGCTGTGAGGCGCGGGCATGCATAGTGAGGTAAGTTTGCCTATGGCTTGTGTGCCAGCACAAATGGCTCTGTGTGCCACTTGTGACATGCGTGCCATAGGTTCGCCATCATGGTACTATTCTATGCTCTTGCAGACCAAGCGACCATATTTGCTCCTTCCAATTATTTATAAAACCCAGTGGTTGTATGACAAACGGCCAACAATTTATATTTTAACATTTTAGGGGACAACCGTAGTTAGGAATGTTAAATCAGGAATAATTTCAGTTTCTTGATGAATGATTTGATGTACCACCTTGTATCTTCTTTATGACATTTCTGTTGCCTACCTTTAGGTCTGCAGAGCCTTGTAACTATTTGAAGAAATCTTTACCATAATTTGTTCCATTTCTCCATTCCTACATTTGTTCCCAAGTCCCATATTGCCCTCATATTAAAGTGCCCTTTTCAATACAAGGCAACTGTCAGGATTCCAGCAATCACCCTCATTAAATCATGATTCTCAAGCCAAACTTCAAAAAACTGCAAAGGATTCATTAGAGGCAACATACTGGCACTGTCCTGTATGGAGCCAACTCTGGCATATGTAGTTTACAGCCACCTGTGACCCTGTTTACCCCCTCCCTGTGGGTTTGTAATAAATCACATTCTCCAATTGAGCACGTTCACCAGCTGGGTGTCATCATTCACATTCTCCAATTAAATATATTCACAGGCAAAAGCTCTGGTATTTTAGTTACAATCTTTTAAAGATAAGAGTTAGAATGATTTCAACTGCTCTTCCAGATTTCCTTCCTCCCCCTTTTTTGTGGCAACTACTAAAACAGGCATAGGAATGTTTTATGAGTTGACATCAACATTTTATAAATATTTGATATTAAACATACTGCAGTTATCCTATTTTTATTTACACTTTCAAAAAATGTTTAAGTCCTAGTTCTGTTTTGGACTATTTCACTTTTTAAAGTAATGCTCTATTACTATACCATTTCCATGCAGAAGCAGTGATTCTTTACAAGGATGACTGAAAAGTCTCCACTCAGGCATTTTATCTCCATAAATGGCAAGCAAGGGAAATAAATTTGCTTTCTTCCCTTTACTACATGCCTCTCCATCTTTCTCTGCATGAAAATCAGGAGGCAGAGACAGACAGTTATAGCCGAAGCTACAGAAAAAGTGTGGTATGCCATATTTGAGTTATAATAAATGGTAGGCCTATTAAAGCCAGTTTGATGTGGTGAGTTAAAGCACCAAGCTAGAAACTGGGAGACTGGAAGTTCTAGTCTCATCTCACGCGCAAAGTCACCTGGGTGATCTTGGGCCAGCCACTCCCTCTCAGCCCTAGACAATGGTAAACTAGTTATAAAATCGTCAGCTCAGAAAACTGCAGAGATATGTCTAGGCAACTGCCTAGGACGATGATGGCGAACCTATAGAAGTGACATGCAGAGCCATCTCTGCGGACACACGAGCCCTTGCCCCAGCTCAGCTCCACTGTGCATGCGTGGGGGCAGGGAACATGTGGAAGATGTGGCACATGCGCAGGGGGGGGGTCACGCATGCATTGCATTATGGATGTAGGCACATGTGAGCATGCATGGACTTTTGGCACGTGATGACAAAAAGATTAGTCATCCATGGCCTAGGAGTTAATATTGACTCTCTCTCACAAAGAGCCCATCATCAATTTCTTCTAAAACCCTATCTTTATTTTCCTTAAATTTCATACTCATTTACCTGTTATTTATCACTATATCCTCTAGCCAAAAAGCACGACTTTGTAGGGACCATTTTTTAGTATAGAAATTAACTGTTTTCATGAATAGACCTCACCGTAGAATTTTATATAAGATACAGCATTTGCCAACTTTGTCAGCTGTATGTGCATACAGGAGGGTTTAAAATAAAACAATAATCTTTATCCAAAATAGAAACTTTGTCATTCTACCTCACCATTTATGAAATTGTTTGTCATTTGTCCAATAGGGCAGCACATTAAAAAGATACACAAGGTTTAAAAGGATCATTGTATTCATAACTCTTATTCTACCACTTGGATTCACATTCTGTTTTTCTCACTTGGCAAATTCTTTTAAGATAGCTGCACAAACTGAAACTATGTATTCAAGTTCTTTGTCAGTGTAATGTCTGGATAACAAACCTGTTTGTTGCACAAAATAATATGCAGCAACTCTCTTAATTTTCTCTGAATCTATTGAGAGAATATTAAAAGTTACATACTTTAATTTGTGGAAATTAACAAGGAGAACTGACATTTCTTCAAAAGTGAATTAGTCCCTCTTTTAATACCCTGGAAGCTTCCAGTGATCTGATAATGGAAATAAAAGTTCATCAAGGTATACATTTTGTGGGTATTGCTCTCCCCTATGTTAACTTTTTAAATTTAATTTAATTTTATTGTGTTTTCTAACTGTTAAGTACTTGGACATGGGTTGGAGTAAATGGAGACAGCCTGTGAATGTGAACTTTCAGCTCTTTATTGCATAGTGACTTCTCAAAACAATAACAGTGAACTCTGCCTTATATAGGCAACCCTTGTGAGAATTGTCCAATAGCGAGCTATGAACGCTAGCTCTTTAAACCAATGACAATCCTCTGTTAAGGGCCAATCGGATTCCTAAAAACTAACCAATCCGATATGGCTGCCTAACAGCCAATCAGAAGTGCAGGGCCAGCACCCTGCACTTTACCTCAAGCTCATACTTTATTAACTATGGTACATACACAACACTAACCACTGTCCGAAAGTGTCTATAGCCATGGAGAACTTGGATATTTGTGTTTCAAGATCTCCATGGCTATAGACACTTCCACATTCAACATACCATATTGAAACACAATAGGCTTTGAATTAAAATTATTTATTTTAGATGTTATAGATTGCTGATATAACATGTCAAACAAATAAAAGATGTTTGGATCAAATTGATTGTTTTTTAAAAGTTCTTTTAAAAAACCCCAGGCTTCTCAATCCAAAATCCTAGAGGAAGCCCTTATTTTTATTTAATTTGTGAGTGGTATTGTATAGAGTTTATAACAAAAGCTATACTCTGAGGTGAATCTTTGACCAATTTCCCTCAGCCATTCTGGAGAATAAGTATGATTTTCCAAACAGTTTTGGAAAATCAGTTTTTAAACAGTTTAAGCAGCATTACCTTTTTACTGTGATATGTACAGTACAATAAGCACCATTAAACATATATATTTAAATAGCATGCGATCTGTAATTTTTAATTCATCCTTAATTTTTGAAGATATTTTATGATGCAAACAAGTTGACAAAATCCAGAATATATATTTGTGAATTTGTGAATAATATGTGAAACAATCGCTAATATTTTCATCCCTTTTACCCTTTAATTTAACCTCAGCAAACAATTTCTTAAACTTGTTATTTAGTTATAAAAGATATACCTTTTATGATAGCTGATAATTCTGGTTGAAATCAAAATTATTTCATGCCCTCTAACATTCATACATTTTACAACTATTACTTGTAAAAATAGAGTGAATTATAATTTCTATGGTTCATAAATGGAGGCTAAGATAATTAAAGCCCCAGTCCAAACTGTCTAACAAAGGTAATCTATATTTTTATCTGTTATAATCTCCTTCCTTTCAAAGGAAGTAGAGCTATCAAGAATAATAGCTACACCTCTGGACTGAGAAGAGCCATTGATCATAAAAATTGTTCAAATCCTATGGTGTGTTAACAAAAAAATCCTTCCAAGCTGTTTCATGAATTACTTGCAACATTATCTCATTTGAATTCATTTCTTTAACCTTGGAAACGTTCCATCATGTTTAACCACATCTGCTAAGCTTTCTACATTAAAAAAAAAAATCATGATTTAAACCACCTCCTTCGCCCCTCCAACGTTGTCTCATGATGGAGAGAGAATGAGCTTAGTTAATTTCCCCCATGCTTTATTTTGTTCCATCTTGATGGCTACGTTGATAATCAGGAAAGAAAAATCAATCCATCCCAATTAATTTCAGCCCTTCCTGGCCATTTTCCCAGCACTGCTGTTGCCTGAATTGTTCACGGCGGAGGTCTCTGTGAGCTAAAGCTGTGTGTGATGGGAGGAAATACTCGGTGTTGGGAAGAGTTAAATCTTTTTTTGACAATTCAATCGTTCCCCTTGGGTCTCCACAAATAGCACCTGTTGTTGAAGTCAATAGAGCTTACAATTTAATTTCATCTGCCTGCAAACAATCTCTCTCATTAGGGGGTAAAATGATGATGGGATTCACTGAGCCGTGTGGGTTCACATTCTATAGGGCACTACGTAAGTACAACCATTTTTCCACAAAGGGAGGCAGAATTATTCTGGAAGCGGATGGTAAGGAAGGCAAAATCTGCAGGATTTTTTTTTTAAAAAAAAGCACTATAAAAAGTCAGGTACTGCAATTTCACCACATTTCTTGTTGGATGCCAATTTGCAGTCTAATTATTGTGTTTAACAGGCTCTGGAAATGCAGCAGTCCAAAAGACAGGTAAATGGCTTTTTAAAAATCCCACCCTCATTAGGAACAATCTTGTCAGTTCAGGTGGTACAAATCTAAAGGCAGGTTCTGCTCTCTATTTTTTTTTCTGATCCATTTTTTCAAGAGCAAGGGGTCCCCTTGTTTCAAAGAGGGAGGGCTTTGCCACAAACAGCACCCTGATATTAAAGAAATGCTTTCGTTTATAATTTAACAAATTAATGAAGTCTGTCCGTACACCCACAAACTTGCAAGGTTGTGGAATCTGCTTTGGATCTTGCAACATTTCAAAGAAGAGTCAGAGAAATCTCAAGGATCTCAGGTGAGTGTTGAAGGGAATATTTGTAGCTCAGGGTTGAAATGAGGTGACTTTGATGCTCTCTAAGCTTGGCTGTTTTCTTGCAGACATTTCATTACTCAACTAGGTAACATCATCAGGTAGGAGGGAATGGGATTTACTCTCTGTGTACAAGTGGCTTGGCCCATCAGTATTGATGGGAGTATACCTGGTAGTCCCTTGATTATGCTGTTGTTTATTGTTTGATTATTTGTCTGAGTTGTTAGTTGGTAGAGTGTTGAAATGTTTGGCTCCTTTTTGGTCTTCTTTGAGATAAAAAGACATTTTGAGATTGAGACCATGGGCATATAGGAAGATTTGGTGGCCTCTAATCAAGCATAGCCACTTTTCTTTCTATGAATGGATTATGATTTCAGGGCAACTAATAATAACTTTCACTACACTCTTCATTCATTAATCCTGGACCATAAAGTGCAATGAGGACTTTGAAGATCCCAGCTTTGAATCTCATACCTCTCTTTTAAAAATAAGATCAAAAGAGGCCTTGTCTTTCACACACCTTGTTCTCTCTTTTTTTTTTTTCCAAAGGAAAGAAGAAAAATAACAGTATGAAGAGGAAAATGAGGATGGGAGATTGCAGAAATATAAGGGGAGACATCTTGTTCTGCACTTGTCTAATCCTAGCAGTGCCAATGTCCTCACCAACATAAGAATCTCTTATGTCAGAATTGTTTCTGGGATATATTATCTTTGGCTTCTTGACAAAACCTAAACAACTTATTGTTTCTTTTTCAATTAATATTTTAAAACCTAGCAACTAGGGCTTAATTTCTGGCCACCTTTTTGTTACCTATCTCTGACTAAACTGAAAATTAAGTAATTTTCACTCAATCATGCCTTGATCATCTCTCATTTGGATTACTGCAGCAAGCTCTACCTTGAAGACCACCTGGCACAAACCACCTGGTGTAGGATGCAGCAGTGCGATTTGTGATGGGTGTCCCTTTGCCACGCTTATGTTGTGTGAGTTGTGCAATTCAGGGTGTTAGTCATCACTTTTAAAGGCCTATATGACACAAGGCCCAGTTTTCTGCTGGACTGCCTTTGTCATGCTCCTGTTGGAGTCTGACTCGGAGGAGGAAGCCGAGCAGCTGACAGGGAGTGGGAGTGTGGCTCTGGGGAAACTGGGGAAAGGCAAAGTCTGGCTGGGCAGAGCCAGAGGTAGAACAAGGGAGAGGGAGTTCAAGGAAAACCTAGGCCCACCCCCTCTTCATTGTAGGGCACACAGGGAGGAACGGAGAAGAAAGTATCATGGGTTGCATGGCTTATGGGAGAGGAAAGGGCCCTGATTCCCTTCATTAGCCACAGCTGGGAAGACAGTTTTTTTAACAACTGAATGCTGTGTGCAGCAGGCTGCTGGGAGCAAATGTGACTTTATCCTGTGTTGTCGTTGCTTATCTGTGTTCCTGGAGTCTTCCCAACCGTGTGAGTTTTGCCGTGCCTTCATGTCTGGAATTCTTCCTCCTGCCCTGCCAAACTAATTACCTCAGTTTGACTTGATTGGATTTAAAGGTACACTTTTTGCTGACCATGTTTTGGACTTGATCCCTGAAGTAAAAGGCTGTTCTTGGGAGAGCCAGAAGGTAACCTGGACATTGTGAGCAAAGATGGAGCTATTAAAGGGACTTTTATTGATTATTTGACTATGTTGCCTTTGTGTCATGCCCTGGGTCATCACAGCCTTTTCCATTTACTCATCCTACTAAGTTAAATAGGGTGGGAACACTCCTAGGCCGTTCTTTTAAACATCGCCGTTGTATGGGTGCTAGGAAGTGTGCCTTTTCCGTGGCAACCCTTGCCGTGGAACATCCTTCCCCTGGAAATTTGGCAGGCCCCTACTGACTTGGCCTTCCTAAATCCCTGAAGAATCTGCTCTTCCCCCAAGCATTAGGATAGGATGAGATAACTGCACGCCAGAAGTTTGACTTAGCACCAGGGTTTTGTTTTTATGTATGTGGTTTTTCTTACTTTAATATGGCTTTTATATTATTTTAATTTTAGATCGGGAACTGTTCTGAGCTAGCAGGCTCGTAATCCTGCAAACCTGATTGGCCATCAACAACAGGCTCATAATCCTGCAATCCTGATTGGTCCGTCAACAGCGGGTCGTGATTGGTCACTCCCGACTGATCCGATTGGCTAGTCACTCCAGACTGATCCGATTAACGGGCTGCTGCGATTGGATGCTCCAAGCGCGGAAAGCTTGAATCATTGTCATTGGATGCTTTGGTAGTAGCCAGCTCTATAAAAGAAGCTGCTGCTGCCAGGCTCATCGCTCTGTTCTGAAGTCACTAATAAAGAGTTGAAGTTACTATCCGATGTCTCGTCTCCGTTATTACGCCTATGCTCCAAGATATTACACTGGCGATGAGGATGGGATGCGGAGACGATAGAGCTGACTGAGCACTCGCAGAATTGACAGAGCACGTGGCTGAATGTGCACAGATATCAGCAGAATGGCCAGCAGCGCTATACCACCCGTCCCGTTTGATCCAGCATGTAAAGATTGGGACTCGTATATGGACAGGTTTCAAATGTTCCTGGAATCAAATAATCTGTAGGATGCCACATCAAGCAAAAAACATGCAGTTTTCCTAACGCAATGCGGACCCGCCGTTTTCAGAATGGCAAAGGCACTTGCAAAACTGGCTGAAGTCAAAACGATGGACTGGGATACCCTTGCTCCCATCCTTCGGGCTCATTACACTCCAGCAGTTCCTACCCTTATTAGAAGACATTAATTTTACCAGAGGGACCAACGCGAAGGTGAGAACATCGGGGATTTTGTAGCTGATCTAAGAAATTTGGGTGGACTGTAATAAATAAATCTAGAAGAAGCCATGAGAGATCAGATTGTCCTCGGCCTAAGAGACCCCACTGTCCAAAGCAAGATTATGGCAAAGGGAGACATCACCCTTGCAGATGCTGTAGTAGATGCCACTGCAGTGGAAGCTATTCGCAAATCAGCAGCCCGAATGTGCCGAACGAATGGGCCCAGCTGCCAACCCACCAGTGACACAGTAATACCCTCAGAAAGACATACAGCATCCGCCCACCATGAAGACATCGAGTCCTCATGGGATAGTGAGGAAGAAGAAGTCAACAGACTCAGGTCAGAGCATGAGCAGCGAGGCCAGTGGGGTCGTAAATCCAATTTCCAATGCACCAGATGCGGGGGAAACCACCCACGATCAGACTGCAGGTTCCTAGATGCCATCTGTCGTTCCTGTGATAAAAGGGGCCACATTGCTAAAGTGTGCCGGAACAAAAGAGGATCCAGCCCCAAGAGGAAAGATAATAACTTCCGACAAGCATCAGGCACCCCACCAACAAACCGGGACCACCCAAACAACCAGTGGAACCAGTACAACAGAAACCGAATGTTTACTGGCGCAACCAGACGGGAAGAGGCACATCAGACCATCACCATCGGCCACGCTTCATCCTTGGACGTGAAAAAAATCCGGGTAAAGGTCATCATTAAAAATTGGCCATGCATCATGGAAGTGGACTCTGGGTCTTCCCTATCCATGGTCTCCTGGAAAACCATCAAGCAGCTGATCCCTGACATCCGCCGCCAGGATCTCAGCACTCAGAGACTTATATATATATATATATATTTTTGAAAACAAATTTTATTAATTTTACAAAAGAATACACAAACAAACAAAGCATCATAACATAAAAAATCTTTTCTGAAAAAAGCAATAAAACATATAAGATAATTCCAAATTATACTATATATATTTACGTTGTCTGTTAAGCTTCGTATCTTATCCCAACTTCTTCTTTTCATTCTATTATCCAAATTATATTTCTTGCTAATCAAAATTTTATTGCTTTCCAAAAAACAATACATAGACAAACAAAACATGGAACATAAAAACATAAAACATCTTTTCTGAAAGTTGCTTGATCCCAGGTTAAAACTCTTTGCACAGACACAAATTCAAAAATCATATTCACTTTATATATCATTCCATATCTTATTACCATTTTCAATTTTCTATATAGCTTCTTCCCTCTTTTATCTTTCTTAATTTTATTTTATTTATCTCATCTGAGTTCAATTCATAATACTTATCATTCTTTGTCTGTTCTATTTCCAGCTATCCATTCATCTTTTCTCTTTAGAGAAACTTCTCCTGTACACTGATTGGAGTATGACACTTTTAACTCTTTCCCTTAGCTTAATAATACTTAATATAACACTTAACTTATATTGGGATTCTGTTTAGTACATTCTAAAATTACACAATGAATTTTATGAGAAAGAAAAAAAAATACAACAATAACCAAAAAAGGAAAGCATATGAACCACAATCAATGTCATTAAGAAACTAATCATACATATTAATACTCATTTATATTTTAAGCATTTTATTCTAAATACACATATAAAAAACTGAATCTTATGTACCTTACAGAATCCCTTTTTTTCAATTAAATTTACCCATTGTCTCTAAATAAGTTTTGTTTCTTTAAATCTTGCTTCCCACCATTAAGGCTTCTCTTCCCCTCCTTTCTCTCTTGCTTATTCTTTTCCTTGCCCTTTTTACCCCTTTGTCTCTCCTCCTCCCTTTTCTTCTTCTGCTTTCCCCCTTTCTGTTGTTTTCTAACCTTGTATCCACCTTTCACTTCATTTTTCTCTTTTTTGGTTGTTTTTTCAGGCCTTAAAATCCCCTTTTTCTTTTCCTCTCTCTCCTCCTCCCCCCAAAAAACCCATTGTTCATCAAAGATGGCTTCTTCTTCTTCTTTGTCCCAGTCTTCCTGCTGCGCAGTCAATTTTTCATAAGCATACCGCCATTTCTAGAAATGGAAAAAGGGTGCCCAAAGTATCTTTCCCATCTTGTTCTTCTTTTTTATATTTTTGGTATTCAATTTTTAGTTCATCCACAAGCGATGCCATCATAAGGAGAAATTTTTTTCCAAAACAACCACCAAGTGTTTTTAATCCAGAATAATTCCTCAAAATTCCAAAGCCACCAAAGAATCCAAATAGACCATTTCTTTTAATATTTTTTTCTTTCTTCCATTTCTCTTTCTGGGGTTGCTGTTTAGTCAAAAAGTTCCGATGAAGATGTATCTTTTAGAAGCCGTATTAATCTTTAAAGCTCTTTAAAATTCTAGGCAATCTCCTCCTTTTTCAAATTCTGATCCAATTTTTTCCCCTCTCCCTTCCCACTTACAGCAGCAATTTTCCTTTAAATGTTCAGAAATCCATACCTCCTATGCGAGTTTTCCAATTTCTCTTAAAGTTCTATCGCTGTTACGTTCGGAAGGAGAGTGAAAAGAAAAAAAAGCTTTTCCTTTAATTCACATTCACTGCTTAACACATTCTAGAAATGATGTTTCTTTAGCAGTTTTCAAAGTCCAGGATACTTTCACTGTTGCTTGTCCCGGTCAGCAAAAATCACTTTCACTTCTTCACAGCTCCTCCTGCACTTTCTTTTTCTGGCTGAGCTCTTCTATGTGGTGGCCATTGCTGACCGCCGCTCAGCTGCCTTTGGAAAAGGGGGTTTCGCTGGCTAGGGAAGAGAGGTGTGATATCTCTCGACCCTGCCAGACCCCAACCTGTCTTTGCCACCTTCTACGGAGGTGGCTTAGCCCCAAAGCCAAATGGCTCGGGGCACTCGGGCAGTGAACACAGGCAGGAACCATGCACAGTCGTGGATTCCTGCCTGCTCCGAAGGGCTACAAACCAGAAATCCCCAGCACTCAGAGACTTATATTAAAGGACTACCAAGGCAATCGAATCCCGGTTGCTGGTTCCAGTCACGTCCAGGTCTCTTTTAAGGACCACACCGCAATACTACCTCTCACCATTGTTGACAGAGACCGGCCAAGCTTATTGGGTTTGCAATGGTTCGCGCCATTAGGAATTGAAATGGCAGGCATCAACCAGACTGTAGACGAAGACTGGGAGGTGGCTCTCATCCGTGACTTTCAAGAAGTCTTCACTGAACAATTAGGCAAGTACAAAGGGTCCCCCATCTCGTTCAATCTCTGCCCTGATATTGCACCCATTTGTCTAAAGCCATGCCAAGTCCCCTTTGCTCTCAAACCAAGAATTGATGAGCAATTGGTCAAATTAATTGCACAAGGCATGTTAGAACCCATTGACCATGCCCAATGGGAGACCCCAATTGTAACTCCCATAAAACCTGACGGATCTTTGAGAATCTGTGGGGATTACAAGGCTACCCTAAACCACGCATTACAGCAGAGCGCCTATCCAGTACCCGTGGTCCAACATCTCCTTCACTCACTTGGGGGTGGAAAGGTATTCGCAAAGCTTGATCTAGCCCAAGCTAATCAACAGCTACCAGTTGACGCAGCAACCACAGAAGCCCAAACCATAGTTACGCACAGGGGTGCATTCAAATGTAACATACTCCAGTTCGGAGTAAGCGTAGCACCTGGCATTTTTCAAAGTTTGATGGAAAGGTTGTTACAGGGCATAAAAGGGGTCATGCCCTATTTCGATGATGTATTAATAGCCGCCCCTTCAAGAAGTCAATTAGAGAAACACCTGAGAACTGTCCTACAAAGGTTCAAAGATGCAGGCCTCAAGGTTAAGAAGGAAAAGTGCCAGTTATGCACTGAGAGGGTTGAATTTCTGGGTTACCTTCTTGACAAACAAGGAATTCACCCTATTGAAAAGAAATTGGCTGCCATTAAAAATGCCCCAAGACCAAAGAACAAAACAGACCTCCAAGCCTTCCTGGGACTCATTAACTTTTATAACATCTTCCTATCCCGGAAGGCAACTGTTGCTGAACCCCTACATAGGCTCCTCGACAAGAAGGCTTCCTGGTTTTGGGGACGTTGGGAGGAGCAGGCTTTCCAACAAGTAAAAGACCTTTTAACTTCGGGTGCAGTGCTCATCCAATATAACGAGACACTTCCATTGACTGTGACTTGTGACGCCTCACCTTTTGGGGTAGGAGCCATCCTGAGCCACATCCTAACAAATGGTACAGAGGTGCCTATTGCATTCTTTTCAAGAACTTTGTCTAAAACAGAGAGAAACTATAGTCACTTAGATAAGGAATCCCTCGCTATTGTATCTGCGATTAAAAGGTTCCACGAATACGTATACAGAAGATCCTTTTCCATCATCACAGATCATAAGCCATTGCTTGGCATCTTGGCAGGGGACAAATCAACTCCCCACATCCTATCTCCAAGGATGACACGATGGTCGGAGTTCCTAGCCGCCTGTGACTACCAGTTAAGACACCGACCAGGGGAAACCATCCCCCATGCTGACACTTTGAGCCGCTCTCCACTACCTGAGCTTCTAGACGACCTGGCTCCCACGTTATCAACACTACAAATTGAGACACTTCCCTCACTTCCACTAACCACACAAGACATCGCACTAGAAACAAAGAAAGACTCATGTTTGGTACGAGTCCTCAGCTGGTGGAGAGGGGATGGCCAGAAAGCAAACCCAACGACACCTTTAAACCTTTCAAGAACAGACAAACAGAACTTTTCTCCCAAAAAGGGTGTGTGTTGTGGGGAGACCGAGTGGTCATTCCAGAGAAACTACAGAAGAAAGTTCTAAAATTACTACATGATGGACACCGGGGCATTGTACGAATAAAAGCACTGGCAAGGAGCTATGCCTGGTGGCCAGGTATGGACAAACAAATTGAAGCCTGGGTTGCCACCTGTAGCAAATGCCAAGAAACATGCTCGACCCCACTGAAAGCACCACCAGCTGAATGGGAAATGCCCAGGGGTCCATGGTCCTGCAACCACATCGATTTTGCAGGACCTACAAAGGGACATACTTTCCTGATAACAGTAGATGCCTACTCGAACTGGCTCGAGGTTAACAAGATGAAGACGACCACCGCAGAGGCAGTCATCAAAAAATTGAACAGACTGTTTGCAACTCATGGGCTACCAGATGTCTTGGTTTCCGACAATGGCCCCCAATTTACCGCCTTGGCGTTTGAACAATACCTAGCAGACCGGTGAATATGCCACGCCTTGACATTACCTGCTCACCCGGCGGCCAATGGCAGGGCTGAACGAATGGTTCAGTTCACCAAAAAAACTTTACAAAAAATGGAACAGGGAAACATCCATGACAAAGTCACCAGGATGCTCCTTCCCCAGCATATTACACCAAACAGCACCACAAACAAAAGCCCAGCCAAGCTTCTGATGGGCAGGAAACTCAGATCGCATCTAGACTGCCTACATCCTGCATACATCCCAGAAAAGCCCCTGGGTTACAGCAGCAAACACCATACATTCAAGGTAGAAGACCCCGTATTTGCAAAGAACTTTACAAGTGACCCATTGTGGATCCCTGCCAAAATAACGCAAATTACGGGCCCCCGTTCCTACCGGTTAGAAACCACAGATGGGAGACTGTGGAAACGCCACATCGACAAGCTGCACTCAAGGTTGACCACAACACCCATCACAAACCCCGATCTCAAAGCCAGAGGGGGAAGGGAAACCAAGGGTTTTGAAACTGAACCAACATCTGGCTCAGAAAACATAACCCCACAACCAGCACAGCAAAGCCCACTATATTCAACAACTGAAGAAGAACCGTGGCAGATGGTCATCTCTCCAGGTAACAGCAGTCGTACAGGGTCAGCAGATCCAGAAAATCCAGATGACAGGAATGAAGGAAGCATTGCAGGTATCCCTGAATCACCTCCAAGGATACCCAGTGTAGAAGCCAGGTCACCAATACAACCAAGTCCAGTAAGCAGCCCGTCAGAACCAGAAACCGAACAAAGACATTTTGAACAATGCAAATCAGGTGGACAGGTGAGAAGACCCGTTTATCTGTGCGAACACATCACCACACCCCTGAGATGGAACCTAGAGGGGAGGGGTGTTCCGAACTAGCAGGCTCGTAATCCTGCAAACCTGATTGGCCATCAACAGCAGGCTCGTAATCCTGCAATCCTGATTGGTCCGTTAACAGCGGGTCGTGATTGGTCACTCCAGACTGATCCGATTGGCTAGTTCACGGGCTACTGCGATTGGATGCTCCAAGCGTGGCAAGCTTGAATCATTGTCATTGGACGCTTTGGCAGCAGCCAGCTCTATAAAAGGAGCTGCTGCTGCCAGGCTCATCGTTCTGTTCTGAAGTCACTAATAAAGAGTTGAAGTTACTATCCGATGTCTCGTCTCTGTTATTACGCCCATCCTCCAAGATATTACAGGAACCACCCAGAGTTTGTTATAAAATGGGTGACCCTATAAATGTTTTGAATTAATAATAAAAAAGGACTTAGATTTTATATTTATCTAGCTCTGTGTCAGAGGTCTTAAAACTAATGTTGTGGGATAATCTAGTGTAATAGTTATCTTAGAATACGTGTACCAAAGAATGAATTTAAAGCCTTCAACTTTATATCTGACTATCAGGCCGAATATTTCCACTTTTGATGTAGCTATTCCTTATTGCTGAAGAAGAAAAGTTTTAGAGAAAAAGCACCTCTTTCTCACTTTAAATTATTATTTTATAATAGTTATATATTAATAGTAGTTGTTCTATAATACGTGTGCACTATTGTGCTACCGAGTATCACCAGCATTATGCATTAGGGAGGAAAATGGGCTCCATACTAGAGTTAATCTCATGATGAAAAAAGATAGATTATAATCTGCTGAATGAATAGTGCTTTCTTCTCCCTTTATAAGCATCTTGACTCTTTTTAATTCATACAAATAGCAGGCTGGCACTGAACAAACTGGGAAACCAGCTGATATGAAGTGACAAACCTCTGCATGATCCTATAAGATGCCATTAGCTAGCTGGTCTGTTCTGCTGCTAGCAATTGTTGAAAGGCATCAAAGTAACTTGCCTTAATGACAGCTTTTTTCTAATCAGCTCAGCAAATACACTTTAACGTGTCATTGTTTTCCCTTGATAAGATACCTATTGCTTTCTTTCTGATTACTCGCAAAATGTTTTACATTCAATCTCTTTCTGCTGCATCCAAGAACAAGGGGATGAAAACTGCGACTCAAGGGTATGCAAATCTCTTTAATTCAATTACTCTGATTTTTCTATGTTGTGATTTAAAAAAAAAAGGCATGTAAAAAGCTGTGCATGTAATTTTCTTTAAAATCAATTGACATTGTTGGGCAGTATCTTTTATACAGTATCTACATTTCTATAGACCGCTTTCCTCAATTGCTTGTTCTCTCAACGATGAAAACTTAAAAAAAGAAAAGAAAAGGAAGCTGGAATTACATTGCAACATTTGAAACAGTGCATAAATACCATTGCGTACAAAAGTGTTCCAGTTCAATTACAATTTGAGAAAGTGTGAATTGGGTAAATTTGCATAAAATTGCAAATCAAATGACTGCCTCTTGGTTAACTACAGCAATACAGATATATTTCTGGTGGCTTTCAAGTTGGGCTTAGAATTTTTTAACCGAAAGGAAGTAAACCTAGAAAAAAATGCCATTATATAAGGCATTATGCCAGATTGTATATGCCCCACTAGTGTTTCAAGCTACTTCTGACTGGAACAGAGCCTTTTTCAATCAAAAGTTTAGTAAGTCTGGCTTTATAAACTGGATCATAATTCCAGCAGTGGAAGGATTCAAATTTTTTTGAATGTAGGCGTGGCTTAACAGGCATGGCTTGGTAGGCGTGGCAGGGGAAAGATACTGCAAAATCCCCATTCCCTCCCCACCCCACTAACCTGCTTTCCAGCTCCATTCTCCTGTGTAGGGCAGCAAAAGAAGACGCAGCCAATCAGCTGGAGGCAGAGAATAGATGGGGTGGGGCCAGTCAGAGGTGGTATTTACTGGTTCTTGAATTACTCAAAATTTCCACTACCAGTTCTCCAGAACTTCAGCACAGCAATTTCAGCAATACACATAAGTCCATCAATAGTCTAAAGTTTCACATGGCATTTCCGATCAATGTAATCAACCGCTCTGGCTGGTTGCATAGACTAGCTAACCCCAAGTAAGAAAGATAGGGTTCCTTTTCCAAAAAAAATCCATGGCCAATCAGTCAGAAAACGAATAGCTGAAGAGACTGTTCTGCTAGAACACTCCCATTTTAAGGTCATTTTAGAGAGATGGCATATATCAAGGAGACAAATAATGGCAGGAAGCAACTCAATAGATTGTTAATCACATCATTTGGCCAAGTCTGAGGAACTGGTGTTTCTGCTCAATAGAAGTTTGTCAAGGCTAATTTAGCTACAATGGTCCAGCAAACCTTGAATGGCCATTGATCATTCTTAATATTTTAAGAAGAAAGATACTGCATGTTTATTAACGAAGAGGAAAAGAGAAGACTGCTCAGGGAAATTACATGTCAAAGAAGAGTAAATATGCATCTTGAATAGCAATAAAGAGAGGACTGACATTCCTTGTTTTCCTATAAAATGCTTGTTTGCATGAGATGCTGTTGGCACCCATCAATATATGGAGAATGCAACCACCGTAGTTTTTGTGCATGTAGGAATTGTTGGAGTGATTGTCAAGAAGGCATTGCCTGTTGCTGGGAACCTATCAAGAAATTTAGCCTCAGCTGTAGATCCAAACTATATAGGAGGAAGAGAAGTTCAGACAAATGGCCTTTGTGTGATTAAGTAAAACAAGTACCTCTCTGCTGTCATCTTGTATTAAAGTAATTTTTTCTTTTGTTTAATCTGGACAAGTCCCTGCAGTTTGCTGGCAAGTATTTTCAGAAATGACTCACCATTACCTCCTTCCTAGGGCTGAGAGAAAGTGACTGTGCCTAAGGGAGAATTACTAGAACGTATGGTGTCCCAGTTTCTCATCTGACGCCTAACCAGTACACCCAAAGGGTCTGTCTCTTAAGATAAATATGTACACTAAATATAAAACTAAAAGCAATCAGTTTGGGACTGATCCTGTGCACATTTTACCAATAGATGGCATTGTTGATTATGTTTATCTTTGTGTGTGATAGAAGACGACTGTTACAGCTGTAACATTTTTTATTTTTGAGAATCAAACCAGGTTTGTTGGTATCAGGATTTTGCCTTTTCTATAGTTGATGGGATGAAATGTTGTGCAGCAGGAATGCATCTGGAGATATGCTATTACCCCCCACTCCCCAAGGGATTTCTTTCCAAATATCTCCTATAAGGTCAGGGAATTCTGGATAGAAACAGGACAGTTTCAAAACTGGGAGGGAGACAATAAACTATGGAAATGTACAAAGGAATTATAGAATTATTCCTTCCATTTTATATGTTAAGGGCAATCCACACTGACCTCCTGTCCCAGCTTTGAGGTGGTCTGCTTATTAATCTTGGACAGCATGTCCTCATGCCACAGCCTCCATCTCTGGCTCCTGCTGAAATAGTCTGGAATTGATTTCAGCAGGAATTAGTGATTTCCAATGGAGAATAGGACAGGCCTTCCTGTTTGAGACTATTCTGATTCACATGGAGGAAGAGCTGGCCACCTTCAGAGTGCCAACTAGCCTGCTACTAGCCCTCCATTTGGCTACAGACCTCTGGGTCTCTGTGGCCATTTCTCCTCTGAGAGGACAGACCTTCCCCTGACAGCCATGGGGTTGTGCTTGCGCTCACTTGCTCCAGCAGAAATACTGGCTTCCTGGAAGGAATGTAGAAAAGCTGATATTCCTACTACTGAGATCCCTACCTTTGCCCCTGAGGTCAGGGGACAGCAGTGGTATTTTCCACAAGGAGGGATCTCAGGAGTGGGAGGCAATGAGGATCCATGGCTGGAGAGGTTGAGGGAGAGAAGGAAGTAACAGAGAAAGGAAGAGCCAATTTCCTCTGCCTTCAACCTGTCTACTAGAGACAGTCTACAGGGTCCCCAAACTTGGCAACTTTAAGACTTGTGGACTTCAACTCCCAGAATTCCCCAGCCAGCTAGTTTGGAGACCTCTGGTCTACTACTTCCATTGTCAGCCCTCTGAGATAGACCATTCTTGAACACTAAATAGTCATCAGTACCAAAACTGGTATTATACGGTTACAGTGACAGAATCTTGCAACTCTTAATGGACCTGCTCTTCCTCTGCTGTTAAGGAGAGAACTAGTGAGGGATGAGGATTTGCCTTTTCAAATTCCACTCTTTCTTTGGATTCAGACTTATCTGGCCATTGCTTTGCCTGTGGTTCCCCTTCCTGTTCCTCAGGGTTAATCTCACAGCCCATCATACATTGACAGGCAAGGTCATTTTTCTGGCTTATTTTTGAGGCGTGGCATTGTGACATGGTAATTTCCCACTTACCTTTGGTCTGTGGGACAGGAGGAAAACATTGTTGGTAATGTGGGAAGAACCCTAAGAGATACACCTAAGCATCTGCTCCTAATAATGATTCTATTTTTTTTTTTTTAAAAAATGGCATTGTAAATGACAGAATGCAAATCCCAGCCTTTCCTACTTGTTGCACCCAAATGCATGAACGATACATGTTTTCCTCCCTCCTTTCCTCTTCCTCATCCTCTTGTAGCCAGTTGTGCTTCCCCCAAAGAAGAAAGCCTGCCCTTGCAAAGCTGTTCGATATCCAGACGGACCTGGAATGTCACAGCATCCCTATTGAAATCAGATGGTGGCAGAGGCCAGAGCTGTTGGTATTGAGTTTTCTCTCTTAATAAGCTGCTAAAGCTGCTGGAAGGAGCTCCTGACAAATCCACCAGGACCAGCGAAGATGTTTGTGGATCCTAAAATTAGACTAAGGAGTGGAATTGTTCCCTCGGCTTCTTTTTTTAAAGATACGGCTTCAATTGATGCCTGAGTGGGTTACACTCTTCCGAGGTTAAAGGTGCCATAAATTCTACTAATTAGGGAGAAGCAGGGCCTCTCTCTGAAGCACCGTGTAATCAGGCAGGTGGAAGCTCCATGGTGCCATGGGGTGAGGGAGGAAACAGGCTGAGTCATCTACCGCCTGCTCACCTGGGAACCTATCACGATAATACGGTGGCCTAAAAAAGGAAGCCTCTTTGCAACAAGCCCTCATTTGTCAAGGGGAAATAAAAATCTCTGTGGGGAGTGAAAGAGCAACCCTACCTGAAAGCAGCAAAAGGGAAGCAGATCAAGCAGTGTTTGTGTTCACTATGCAACATTTCTGGCAACTCATCAGGAGAACGATACGTTGCTCTTTAATGTAGCTTCTTTTGGCAAAGGCTACCTCATCCACCCCGTCTCTTACGGTTCATCCATATTCATATTTAAAAATGCTTTTTGAAAGGATCCCTTTTCTTCTTCTGCCTTCAAAAGTTCTATTGACTTATTGTCCTGTTCATGAAGGCAGTGCACATTTTGCCACAAAAAGCTTTAACATCAGGGAAGGTTCAGAATCTGTGATTTCAACAGCAGCAACAACAACAACAAAAAAGCACGCTTCCCGAGGCATAAACAGTAAACCTTCCACTTTCTCCTTGATGAAGTCTGCAAATCTGCCAGGTGTTGTTGAACTATACAATAACAGTTCTGCCAAAAAAATAAATAAATTAAAAAATTCTGGCATGATTTGCCTCCCCCCCCCCCCGCCTTACCAAACTTTATCTGGAAGCAAAGCACAAAAAAAATGAAATCGTCCCTATTTGCAAATCGGGGTGGGAAAGTTGGGCTAAGCTAGATGTTATGCAGGTGGATGAAGGACCCCAGTCTTCCATTTGCTGAATGGTAATACCAGAAGAGGGAATGTAGGTAGGTAGGTAGGAAGCAAGGACACTCACTGGGGAGGAGGTGAAAGCAGGCAAGCTGGCAGCTATTGCTACACCACAGAAGCTTCAAAGAAGTGGGGAAAAAAAAAAGCAATGCATCTGTGGTTGTAGTCACTATTTTGGGGTGTATCTTTGGCAAGAAAATTGCTGTGCTACTCCACTCTTTGAATCCCATGCCTAGAAAGTCTATCCATTCAAATCCCATAGACCAGGGGTGGGGAACATGCTGGCTCAGGAATTGTGGGAGCTGAAGTTCACAATGGCATTCGGCTGGTTCTGACCAGTTCTGGAGAACCAGTAGCAGAAATTTTGAGTACTTCGGAGAACCGGCAAATCCCACCTCTGACTGGCCCCGCCCCCATCTCTTCTCTCGAGTCCCAGCTGATCGTCTGGGTCTTCTTTGGTTGCCCTGCACAGGAGAACAGAGCTGGAAAGCAGGATAGTGGGGTGGGGAGGGAATGGGATTTTGCAGTAACCTTCCCCTGCCACACCCACCAAGCCACACCCACTGAGCCATGCCCACAGAACTGGTAGTACATTTTTGGAATCCCACCACTGCGAAAAGGGGCCATGGTTCCCCACCTCTGCCATATACAGACAGGAGCATTTTTCTTCTAGCTGTGATTGTTTCCTACTTCCTGACTACCTGCTGCTGATGGCTGCTCAAGCATATTGAATCGAATCTCAGGAACTAAGATATGGCTGCAACGGGAAAGAAAATAAAGGAAGTCTATGGAAATTCACCCAGGTCATAGCTGTCCCAAAGGTGCTTTTTTTCAAGAGGCAGCTGGACTTTCTGGTTTTTCTTTGAAGACCTTTCGCTTCTCATCCATGAAGCTTCCTTCAGCTCTGCTCCAAGCTTCTTGGATGAGAAAGGAAATGCCTTCAAATAATAAACCAGAAAGTCCAGCTGCCTCTTGAAAACAGCACCTTTGGGACAGAAAAAAAAGTTCTCCTTTCTCAGCCCATATTCTTCCTTTCCTGATTCTCCTGTCTGCCCAAAGAAAGGAAGGAAAAAAGGCATGCCATATGGGACATCGTTTAAGCCGAGTGTCCTTATGTGTGTCTATCCTGAGATGAGTCAAAAAGAGAAGAGAAAGAAAATACAGAAACGTGAAGATTTAATTAAAGCGTTCAGACTGTTGGGACCAGCAATTCGTGTTTCACTCAGGGAAACATCCAGAAGAATACCCTGCTCAGCAATGGCAAGTCCTATTGCTGCCATTAAGCAAATCCCATGCAGTCATAGGCAAGTGCCAACCCTGATCTAACCAGGGGTCTTGCAACTTGACAGCTCTAAGACTTGTGGACTTCAACTCCCAGGATTCCTCCTCCAGTCATGTTAGCTCAGGAATTCTGGGAGCTGAAGTCCACAAGTCTTAAACTTGCCAAGTTTGAAGACCTTTGATCTATAGCTATGCCATGCTTGGTCCTTCCCAGCTCCAAGCCTTGGCTCTTCAAATGGTCTCTGAAGAAATGGATGTGAAGTGAGAACCACCTGTGGTTCAAAAGTATCCGTTCTTAAACCTTGAAGCAATGAATCTCCTGTGATTTTATGCCTCAAACATCTGCGGTGATAGCTCTTTTCAAATTTGATGAAATTCTGACCCAACTGGAAGAACTTTCTTTAAGCAAGAAGAGGGAGGGGAAAGAGTCTAAAATTTTCAGTGAGCAAAATAGAGGCAGTCAGCAAAAAGAAACTGCACACTGGTGGGGTTTCCTTTTATGTTTCCAAAGCTTTGCTGGGACCCAGAGGTTGCAGTAAAGTTGGAGATATGAATAAAACTTGCTATAAACTAGTAGGAGTCTGTGGAGTCTTTAGTGCTCTCTGAGCTTGTTTAATTGCAGACAACTCATTACCCAAGTATCAGTATGCCTGATTTGGTAGAGATATGGTTTTCTCCTTTGTGGTTCTTTCACTGAGGTATTGTTTTCTGCCTGATAGTTTGTCTGGTGTTAATACCTGCTTATCTGGATGTTGGCTGCTCAAGAGGAAGTGTTTGGGTCTTCTGGTTTCCTTCTCAGCTGTTTTATTGTCTTTTCTGAATAGTGTGTAAATACAGTGTATAAATAAAAATGGTGTGTAAATATCATCTGTAAGCAAACCAATCTCAGAGCACTAAGAACTCCACAGTTCAACCGTTAGTTACACATATTCTTTTCTATTAGTAGGAGCCTCCTATAAGAAGTATGAAGTTACAGACCTCATATTTGGGTCCTTGGCACCTCTCCCTGGAAAGAATTGGAACATTAAGATACCTCGATTTTAGGAAAGTTGAAGGTAATTCAAACTGGAGATATTCCAAAAGGGCGGAAACTACCCCATCATTTTTATCCCATCAAATTGGAAGGGAAGTTCTTGGACTTGCAGACAAGGCAAAATTTCTTTTTTATTATATTTTCTTTTAAATTCCAGAACTATAGTTGAGGCCTCTGTCTTTGCCTTGCTACACACACTCTTTGGCATACAAATAAAGGTCTTTGCACATTACTTGTACATAGGTAACCTTTACATTAGTAAGACAATATAAAACCAAGAAAAATTAATCATAGAAACAACAACAGAGGGAACCTCCTGATGAGATTTAGCAGTCAAAAGGTTGAGTTATTCAACAGCAATCAGGGACATGGCTAGATACAATGCCAAGTACTTATTGAGATAAAGGCTTTTAACAAAAGCATTGAGGAATGTAAATAAAAGAATATGTACACCTGGTCAGGCAAAGGTCAGTCTTAGCTGAGCTCCATTGGAGAGGCTCAATCTCTTCGGTGGCAGGGAAAAGATTTAGTAAGACTGAGGCTGCATTGTAATGTCTTTGGAAAAGCAGGGAGGGAAGATGAATAAGGAGGAAAGGAGAGATGAGTAAGAGGAAAGAAAATATGGAAATAAAGTTGTCTGTTTCTAAAACTCAAGATGGCAATGACATAACAAGAGGAAATAAGGCTGACTCTTCCACCTTAAAGCTGCAGTAGCAAAATGTAATGGATGGTAACAGAGTGAAATAGAAATATTCATAGAAATGTTCATAGTATGTGTAAGGGAGATAAAAGATGAAACATTCAAGTTAAAGAATTCAAGCTAAGAGTCAGTTTGTCCTACTGTTGACGGCACTAGGTTAGAAACCAGGAGCCTGCGAGTTCTTAGGCATGAAAGGTGGCTGGATGATTTTGAGCCAATCATTGTCTCTCAGCTCAACCTATCTCACTGGGTTGTTTTTGTGGGAAAAATAGAAAGGACAAGAAATATTTTGCATGTTTGCCAGCTTCAGTTACTTATAAGCGTGATAACGCTCTAATAAATCAAATAAACTCTGTGTCGGTGTTCCGAGTAATGCACCCATTGAAAGCAGAACTCCGAGTTAGGTAGATTCCTCTAAGGACAGGTTTGTTGGATACATCATATCAACATAGACAGTGAAAACTAACTCTGAAAGTTCACACAGTTTTCACCTAATTAAAATATTAATACTTCCTCCCTCTCCAGTGTCATCAGTCACATTGTCCAATGAATATGGCTGGCAGGCTCCTCTCTTCTTTCACCAGCCACCTGTTATGATGACTTTGGTTCCCACAGGAAGACATTTTATTTTGACTGTAAGCTGGGCTATCTACTCCCCCCCCCTTCTTTCTCAGGCTGCATGGCAAATGTGAGGCAGGACAAGATGGCTTCAGCCAGGTATGCTTCAGAGTTGACACTCTGCATTCAAAAAGGAATAATGATTTCAGGACTAACTCGAGGGCTGTCAGGGCTCCAACAAATCCACCCCCATTCAAATCATAAATCTCTAGCCACCTCTCTCAGAGTAAAAAGATTGATTTATTAGGAGTGACCATGTCAGCGTTAGCTGGGTACAGATGACACTAAAATACAGCATTCATTTCTCCCTTGACCCTGCTCTCCCCCCATCCCACCGTGGATGTATATTCTCCAATGGGACACATCCATAGCCAAGAGTCATCAATCGAGCCGACAGCTTTGGGCTTTTTCACTTCCTGAAGCATTTCAGGAATGCATTACTTTCCCCCACTTCCTTTCTGCTGGCAACTAAAAAGACCAAAGAAGTGTTTTGTTTTTTTTTAGTTGACAAGGACACTGTGAGAAAAACAGAGCTATCTAGGCATTCCATTGTCTTGATGACGAACCAAAATTAAGTGAGCTTTCCCAATTGAGGTCTCAGTTCACAAAGCCACAATTATTCATTGCCCACCTGCCTGCACCACACTTCACCTGGCAGACAAAGCGACTGATCTGGATTGTCCATAGTAGAGAAGTCCAGATGGCAAAAGGCCAAAGAACCTCAGGAGGGCCTTTGCAGCTGGTACTGAAGCCTAGAAGTGGGGAGGGGGAATTGTATCCAGCCAAGAAGCAATATATTTCTTTGGACCTGCTGTTGTGGCCTGTCGGCCACCGGCCCCTCCACAGCCAAATCAAATGAGGAGGAAGCATGGAAGTCAGACAACCACAGTGCCAAGGCAAACTGAGAGCTCCAAGGGGGGAAGAGGGAATGGAGCTGTCAGAGAGAGAGAGAGAGAGAGAGAGAGGGAGGGAGAGAGGGAGGGAGGTGGAGCCTGGATCATCTGTCAGCTCACAGATGATCCAGTAAACAGCCCCCAGGTCTGGAGGTGGCTGATGAGGAAGAGGAGGAACAGCTGGGTCCAGTGCCTGTTACAAGGCTGCACAGAAGACAGAGGAAAGGAGAGCAGTGGAAATCCACGGGCGGATCCTTGGGGCAGAAGAGACACCGCTGCTAGTGAAGCCCCACCTGGGGATAAAAGACAGGGAGTGGAGATGAATAGATATGGCAGACAACTATTCATCTCCCTGTCAAATAGACGTGTTAGCCTGCATTGAGAGAGAAACTTTTTGCTGGGGTTGCTGGTGCTCCTAAAAAAGGAATCATTGATTTAAATACAGAGAGCTTGTTGTGTTTGGGGAGTTGGGTCAGAACACTAGGTCAGAGTTAGTGGGATTGTTTGCAGAGAAAGATACAATCATCAGGCTGCTGCTTGCTCTTTCCCAGTTGTGTTGTTTCTTGATTTATATTGTATTAACTTTCTGGAACTACCTTTATTCTAGTTTACCTTTCTTAGACCTTTTGAGGGATATTTTTTGGCAGAAAACAGGGTGATAAGTTCAATAAGTAAATAACACAGTTTCCAAAACAATTGCCAACCAGCCATCCACCAGAGGACAAGTGCTCCTTGCAAATTGTGCTATGCCTGCAGTTGCTTAAAATCATTTTGCTCTGCAATTAGTGGCCAAACAATCCTAAATTAGCAATTCACCAGCAATTTCAAGGGTTTAATCTTCAATGGTTTACATCTTGACTGATGCTGGATTCATAGAACTCATTAACTGCCATTTGATCTTACATGCAAATGAGCTTCTAATACATTTCTTTTAGAGTAATTGAAAATAACGATGCCTACATGCTAGTAGCCTTAAATGTGTGTTTGTAATGTCAAGACCAAGAAGAAAAATCTTAGAAATATTTTTTTCCAGTATCATTTGTTTTCAGTCACACACAAGATACTTTGTGTTCCTTTAAAGACAGCCACCTATTTCTTCAAAGGCAGACTGATCTGTTCCTCAAGCTGCAGAAAGATAACAAGAATTGTCAAAGATCTGAGGAGAATAATATTGTATGAAAAATTACTTTGGAAATCTCACCATTTTAATTGCAACTCTCCTGGAAATGCAACAGTTCCCATATAGACATTCTATGAACAGGTACCTTTAGCTATTACAGAAGGGGAATAAATGCATATGCATGCTGCATGTATATTTCCAAGCACTTTTCAAGATCAAGCCAATGAATGAATGAATTGCATACATCCAGTCAATTAAGGATAAGATAAATATGACATACTTAACAGAAGCACATACCAATGACAGAGAAAACAATAGCAGTAGCACTTAGACTTATATACCACTTCACAGTGTTTTACAGCCCTCTCCAAGTGGTTTACAGAGTAATGATTGCCCCCAAATCCTCATTTTACCCACCTCAGAAGGATGGAAAGCTGAGTCAGCCTTGAGCCTGGTGAGAAGCGAACTCCTGGAGTGAGCTAATTGGTCTTGTACTTAAAAAATTCTTTTCAAAATGGATTGCTGGGGTAGTGAATCATGATGGGTGTTGAGTTGACATAGCAACAACATGCAGTAGATAGGTCCTGAATGATCTATCTTCAATCTGATACTTCCAGTTGGATGTCACTTGATTATCAAGAGGATGTCAACCCTTAGCAAACCATGTTATTAGATTTGTAGCTTGCAAGATTCTGTTAAAATAGCCTTACAGTAACACAGAATTTGCTCATCTAATCATGTTTCCGATCTGGTTTACCTAGAAAGGCACACATCAATCTTGCCAGTCTGAAAATACAGACTTCTCACCATCGTTTCTTAACTACATTATCCGTTAGGACCAGGGGTGGGATTCTACCGGTTTGGACTGGTTTTGTAGAACCGGTTGTTATGATTCTGGGAAATTCGGAGAACCGGAAAATTGTTCCCCTGGCTGGCCCTGCCCCTCTCTGCCTACCCCTCCCCTTCCTACCCAGTCAGTCCTTATTTCATGCCCAACATCTCTGACTGTGTTCTTCCTCGCCCAGTCACTCCCTAAGGTATTTCCTTTCCCCCTTCCCAACAATCAGCAGTTCCTATGATCAGCTGTGCCGGGATTCCCCTCGCTTATTTATTACTTCGCCCAGAAGACTTCCCTGAGGCCCAGGAAGGCTCAAAAACTGGGGGGGGGTTTGCTGCCCCCCAAATATCCATGCCCACCTAGCCACGCCTACTTAGCCACACCCACAGAACCAGTTGTTACAAAATTTGAATCCCACCCCTGGTTAGGACAGGTCCTTCCTCTGTTTCTTTCTCTGAGTGGGGAAAGAAAGCCACTGCTGCTTCTCTTCTCTGATTGTCTCCGAGAGGGCAACTCTTCCCCTCTTTCCCCAAGGTCATCCACAGAATCCATCACACCTGGGGAGCTGCTGCCACCTCTCCTGACTTAACCTGGTGACAAAGCATGCCATGCCCGGCTAATCCATCATACTGAACTCTCCACCATCAGCGGGCTATTGCTCTTTGAGCCAGTGGCAGAAGAAAGACCTTCTCCACCTGCCTCCTCCACTGGCTCTGTCCCATTTTTGTGTTCTTTAGCAAGGCCTGGTCAGCTCCCTTTGGCAGATGAGACTCTGCTGTCTTGCTATGCTCACCAGATGATCCCAGGGCTATGATCTGAAAGCCATGATCTGACCCCAAACCCCCAATCCTGGGCCAGTGGCAGGAGGAAGAAGATGGTGCAGGTCTTCATGGGAAGGGAAGGGTAGGTAGTGCAGTGAAGTATGGGCAAAAAGACAGAAGGGAGGGGGGACCAGGCAGGTGGCATTGGGGGCGACTTGAAGCAGAGATAGTTTGTCCAGGGCAGGAGAAGAATGAGGTCCTTGCTTAACAACGGCTCTGCAGCCCTTGTTACTTGAGACTACCAGAACTGCTATTCCTAAAGTCACACTATGTTTTGCTCAATGACTGCTTTGCTTAGTGACACAAATCCTAGTCCCAACTAGTGTTGTAACCCAAGGACTGCCTGGAGCAATCAAAATCACTGGCTGGAGACTTTGCATAGTTAAGTATTGCCAAATAAATACTTGAATCATGAACATTGTTTCATTTCTGTGAACACACACCAAGCCGCATATAATTACTCCCCACTCCTGAGTAATTAAAGAAAAGGATCCCCCCCCAAATTCTATATTTCCCATTTGTAATTAATGTCTTGAAATCCCTTCTGTAATAATTCCATTTTAAATGAGCATTTGCATTAGCATAAAACCTAAATTGTTTAATTAGGTGATAATCTATTCAAATAACAAATGAATACATTTTGGGGTGGGATAACTTTATAATCTTAATGGGAAACACCTTTTGAGATGTACATCTGAGGAAAAGGATTTGGGAAAGAAGTCTATGGTGTTAACAGAGCCAGTGATGTAGAGAGCAGATAGAAAAGGGCTAGGATGTCATGGAGGATTCCCAGGGGGTGCAAAAGCTTTGTGGAAGAAAGCTGCAGGCACCGAGGGAGGTCAGGAAAATTATGCTTTGTGTTGTACTTCCAAAAAGGCAAAGAAACCAAATGCTCCAGAAAGAGAATTGGGTGTGTCTGCCAGCTGAGCTTTGAAAAAGAGAAATGGGCCAGGAGAATTACTGCAGCAGAACACAATCAGAAAGAACATTGGTGGTGAGAGAGACTAAGTGATTTAACAAGAGGAAGGGAAGCATTGAAACAACCAAATTCAGACTTGTGTCAGCAACAGAGATACTGAGCCAAATGGGAAAGGGCTAGTTGATACTGCTGTCCTGGAATGATACCCAAATCGGGGAGAAGGTGAAGATAGCAATAGCCCTTAACCTTATATACGGCTTTATAGTGCTCTAAGCTGTTTGACAGAATCAGCGCATTGCCCCCAACAAACTGGGTCTTCATTTGACCCACCTCGGAAGGATGGAAGGCTGAGCCAACCTTGAGCCTGGTAGGATTTGAACTGCCAAATTGCAGGCAGCCGATAGTCAGCAGAAGTGGCCTGCAGTACTGCACTCGAACCACTGCGCCACCAAGGCTCTTAGATGTCCAGCTAAGGAGAGTTTCAACAGCCGTTTAGCCCATCCCATCTCATCCCTCTATTTTTACCTACCTACTCTACAAACACTGGCCTTGTTAGAAGGCAAGAGAGTAAATGAGTTTCATGATCCAATCTGGTCACCGGGACCAGAGGTTTAGTTCTGAGGATGGGCTCCAGCACAACTCCAAAAGCTCAGAAGACTAAATCCCTGGTCCTGCTTACTGACCCAGATTGGATCCTGCAATATTATCCTGGGACAGGTATGTTTGCTTTCATTTGTGAGAGTAAGTTGCTTTATTCATTTATTGATAGGAGTTGTTATGGTTGCCCAACTCAAAGAAGACCCAGAATGGTGTACAATACACCCAAAGAAATTTCAGCATGTGATCTAGAACTTGGAGACATCATAGATATGATAGGTCTCTGTTTCCATAGGATATGGGGGAAAGACAAGGACATAAATTTATGATATTTAAGCTCTGCCTAGCACTTCTGTTTTGATATTAGGCATCAAGAGACAACCCAAAATATTTTTGGAGTCAAATCACCTGAAAGAACAATCAAGAACATGGCTGTGGGATTTTTAAGGATTATAAGCACCTCCAGCTTTGTGTATAAAGTTCTGAAAAATGCTAGGTAGATTTTTATTTTTTTAGCCTACGCATCTCTGCTACTTTCTGAATATCCTTCAACAAAAATAAGTGATGACTAGGGACTCATATTGTGCTGCACATGTATATACTTCATCCATATGTATGATATGAAAATGATATCCCAGATGATATGATATGATATTAGTCTTGAAAAGATTTTTTGTTGTAGCTTTGGTTGAGAGAGAGCACTGGGTAAAAGAGCTGTGATGAGATATTCTTAAGATCATTGAGGACTTCATATAATCTTGGCCTACGGCATTGCGTTTAGTATTTGAGAAGAACCAGTATTTGCTGTAGATCACAAACACTGCAAAGCACCAAGAACAGTATTTTAAAGGTGTTAAGACTGGAGCATGGGTGCGAACGATGGAGACGAGCCGGTAGAAACAGTGAACTTCAAACTCTTTATTTGCATATTGTGACAGCTCAAACTGGAGGGCTGCTATAGCCTTCCTTATATAGGCAACTTATTAACTCTTCAACCAAGAGCAAACCTGGAGCGCTAGCTCTGTTAACCAATGGGAATGGCCTGTTAATGGCCAATCAGATGCTCCTGAACGGACCAATCCAATCCTGCCATTAACAGCCAATCAGAAGTGCAGGGCCAGAACCCTGCACTTGATTTCAAGCTCAAGATAACTTTATTGGTATTATTCATTCACAATACCCCTTTCCCCTGGCTTCTGCCCATGGGGCGCGGTTACATAGTCCTTAAGGTAGGATGGCTGTTTTGTTAGTCTTTTCGATTTTCGCAAAGTGCCTGGTGGTTGGTTGCACTTCTGCTGAGGTAGATCGTTGTTTATCGGTAGGGGTGCCTCTGGTTCCGAGTTCGCATTCCCGTTGTCACCAATATCACTGGCCGCTCTCTGAGGTGAACTCACTCTGTTCCCTGGTTCCTGTTCCTGTGTTTCAGTCCCATTATTGGTTTCTTCAAAAAGGTTTCCCTCTAATAGCAATTCACTTTCCTCTGTATCTCCCCCCCCTCAGTTTGGTCATAAGGGAGTTCGGAAGTGCGCGACGGTAGCTGCAATCGTAGTTGATCTATGTGGTGCTTCCAAAGTCTGTCATCAGGGCACTGAACAAGGTATGATCTTGGGCTGGTTACGCAGATTATGGTCACTTTTACCCACAGCGGATCGCCCGATAAGTTTTAGCGAATACTAAATCGCCTACCTGGAAGTTACGGCATCGGCCGCTGGATCCGAGTGGTTTTTCCAGTTCGTAGGCTGGGTGTAACCGATTGAGGTGGGAGCGGAGCTTTCGTCTCATTAGCAGCTTGGCGGGAGTTTTGTTGGTGACGCTGTGAGGTGTGATGTGCTGCAGGAAAAGGATCCGGTTGATTTTCTCGTCGATGTTGTTGTAGTCAATCTTTTGGAGAGTCTTTTTGACGAATTGTACCATGCGCTCAGCCCTACCGTTGGCAGCAGGGTGTGCAGGTGAAGTGAGCGCATGTCGGATACCGCGGTCAGCCAGGTACTGCTCAAAAGACAATGCAGTAAACTGGAGCCCGTTGTCGGATACCAGAACGTCTGGTAATCCGTGGGTTGCAAACAGTCTTTCCAGTCTTTTGATGACCGCGTCAGTGGTCGTGTTGCTCATTCTGTGAATCTTGAGCCAATTCGAGTAGGTGTCGATGGTTAGCAAAAATGTGTGGCCTTTGGTCGGCCCGGCAAAGTCCAGATGGATGTGGGACCAGGGTCCCCGCGGCGTCTCCCATTCGGTTGGGGTTGCCTTTGGTGGAGCGTTGCTTACTTCTTGGCATCTCCTGCAAGTTTTAACCCACAATTCGATTTGTCTGTCGATGCCTGGCCACCATGCGTAGCTTTGTGCGAGGCCCTTCATGCGCACGATGCCAGGGTGGCCATCGTGCAAGGTTTTTAGCAAAGTCTGTTGGGATAACGACTCTATCGCCTCAGATGACACAACCCTTCTGCGAGAACAACTCTGTTTGATGACTTTTGAATGGTGCAAAGTCGTCTGGTACTTGGTCCAATGGCCATCCGTGTTCCACCCATGTGAGGACTTGTGCTAAGATGGGGTCGCGTTTTGTTTCTCTCGCGATATCATGGGCAGTTAATGGCGGCATGTGGAGTATCTCGATCTGCAACGCTGCCATCGTTGGTGCAGGATCATTGATAGTTTCAGGGAGCGGTGTACGGCTCAGCGCGTCAGCGTGGGGAATGGCTTTACTGGGAAGATATTATAGCCGATAATTGTAGGCAGCCAAGAATTCTGACCAGCGGGTCATTCTGGGAGAAAGTATGTAGGGAGTTGGCTTGTCCCCAGCGATGATCCCCAGCAATGGTTTGTGGTCAGTTACAATGGTGAAAACCCGGCCGTACACGTACTCATGAAATCTTTTAACAGCTGATACAATCGCCAGGGCTTCTTTATCGATCTGGCTGTAATTTCGCTCGGTTTTTGAGAGCATCTTTGAGAAGTAAGCAACAGGGGCTTCGTTACCGTTAGGTAACACATGGCTCAAAATGGTGCCCACTCCAAAAGGCGATGCATCACAAGTAATGTTTATTGGCAAAGTCTCATTGTACTGCATTAGTATGGCGTCCGAAGTCAGTAGTTTTTTCACATTACGGAACGCCTGCTCTTCTTTGTGACCCCATACCCAAATCGATTTTTTATCTAATAAACGATGTAAAGGTTCAGCAACAGTCGCCTTGTGCGGCAAGAATACATTATAGAAATTGATGAGGCCTAAGAACGCCTGGAGGTCGGTCTTGTTCTGGGGTCTGGGAGCGGTTTTATTGCTCTCAATTTATTATCGGTAGGGTGAATACCCTGACTGTCAATTAAGTACCCTAAAAATTCAACACGATCGGTACACAGTTTGCACTTATTTTTTTTAACTTTCAGGCCTGCTTCCTGGAATTTTCGTAATACCAGTCTTAAACACTCCCGTAAGATTTTTGGAGTGGAGGCAGCAATGAGCACATCATCAAAATAGGGGACAACACCCTTGATCCCCTGCAATAGTCTCTCCATTAGGCTCTGAAAGATCCCCAGGGCCACACTGACTGCGAATTGAAGCCGCGTACACTTAAAGGCACCTTGGTGTGTTACGATAGTCTGTGCCTGTGCCGTTTTTTCATCAACCGGCAGTTGCTGATAAGCCTGAGCTAAGTCTATTTTAGTGAAGACTTTTCTGCCCCCCCAGGGAATGAAGGAAGTGTTGCACCACCGGCACCGGATATGGGTTCTGTTGCAGGGCGTGGTTTAGGGTGGCTCGGTAGTCCCCACAAATTCTAATGGAGCCGTCCGGCTTAATTGGTGTCACAATCGGCGTTTCCCATGGGGAGTGGTCAGTTGGCTTTAAGACTCCCTGGGCAATCAACTTATCAAGCTGCTCGTCGATTTTTGGCTTTAGAGTGAACGGCACTCGACGAGGCTTAAGGCGGATGGGAGCTATCTTTGGATTAAGGCTAAAGGATATTGGGGTCCCCTTGTACTTGGCCAGCTTCTCCTCGAAGACGTCCCTGAATTCGTGAGCGAGGTCTTCCTCTCAGTCACTGCCGCCGATTTGGTTAATGCCAGCCACTTCAATGCCGAGTGGTGCGAACCATTGCAGGCCTAACAGACTAGGCCGGTCCTTATCGATCACCGTCAGGGGTAAATACACCGTGTGGTTCTTGAATGCAACCTGGACTCAACTGGATCCTGCGACTGGAATTCGGTTCCCCTGGTAGTCCTTTAACACGAGCTGTTGGAATTGAAGGTCTTGGTACTGGATAGTGGGGATGAGTTGCTTGAGGGTCTTCCATGAGACCATTGAAAGAGATGATCCCGAGTCAACTTCCATTTGGCAAGGCTGATTTTCAATGTTCACGTTGACCCGAATTTTCTTAGTGTCTAGTGAAGAGGCATGGCCAATAGTGAGTGTTTGGTGGGCCTCTTCCCGTCTCGCTAGATGATTCACGGGTCGGTTTCTGTAGGAGTGGTTTACTGGTTCTCGCCTTACAGGGCGACTCCCTGTCGATTGGCGGAGATTGGTTCCTTTCGAGGTCTGGCTGGGTCGGAGGAGGCTTCTGCAGACCCGTCTGATGTGGCTTCGTTTCCCGCACTCGTGGCAGAGCTCGTCGCGGAATTTGCAGTCGGAGCGGTAATGATTGGCCCCGCAGCCAGTGCACGGTTGCTGGGACTTCGGGTATCGTTCCCGATCGGACCGCAGGCGATGGACCTCTTCTTCATCACTGTCTGACGATGAAGAGAGGTCCTCATGGTGGGCCGTCTGTAGCTGCCCTTCTGCGTTAGGTGAAACTTCGCCGGCCAGTGGGTGTGCTGGAGTGTGATTTCGGTGTAGTTGGGCAGCTGACTTCTTGGTCGCCTCCGCTGCTGCAGCTTCAGCTATGGCGTCTTTCAGGGTAATGTCGCCCTTTGCCATTATTTTGCTCTGTATGTTTAGAGCGTCAAGCCCGAGGACTACTCGGTCTCTCAAGGCCTCTTCTAGGTTGGTGAAATTGCAAAGGCCTCCCAAGTTCTGGAGGTCTGCAACAAAATCGGCGACGCTTTCTCCTTTCCGCTGGTTCCGTTGATAGAACTCGTGTCGTCTTACGAGCGTTGGAATGGTTGGTGCATTGTGGGCCCTTAGTAGTGGTTCGAGGACATCCCAGTCCATGACATTCGCTTCCGCCGGTTTCGCTAATGCCTTAGCCATTTTGAATACCGCCGAGCCGCAGTGCGTTAGGAATACCGCCTGTTTCTTCCTGGGTGTGGCATCCTTCAGATTATTCATTTCCGAAAACATTTGAAAACAATCCATGTAGGACTCCCAGTCCTCTTGAGCTGGATCGAACAGAGCGGGTGGTACTACGCTGCCGGACATGGTTCCGCCGTTGTGCGCTTCAGCCATGTGCTTAGTTGGCTCTGATGTCATCCAATCCCATCCTCGTCGCCAGTGTTAAGACTGGAGCATGGGTGCGAATGATGGAGACGAGCCGGTAGAAACAGTGAACTTCAAACTCTTTTTTTTTTTTTTTTAAAGTTTTTATTAATTTTCTATAAACAAACAAGACAGACAAAACATAAAAACATCAACTCTTATATGTACATCCAGTGTGTCAGTTGGTTCATCATTTTTGTGCATTCATTCTGTAGTCTCAATTACAATTATATTACATAACAACTCATATTGTCAGTCCAAACTTATATATCCTAATATCACTAAAAAAAGAAGATTTTGACTATATTTTTAATCATTCATGCTTAATGAGCTAACAATACTTTAAACCAGTTTACTCTATAACAAATCATCTAATCATATCAAATCAATCCTAAGAAATCCTTTATAAATATAATAGCAAATAGCAAAATAATAGCAAAATAAAGATATTCCTTACTATCTAGCATTCTGAATATTCTATTATCGTATTTTATCATCTAACCATTTATAAAAAAGATCCCAAATTTCGTAAAATTGTTTATCCTCTTGCTCTCTAATTTCAAATGTCAATCTGCTCATCTCAGCACATTCCAATATTTTCTTAATAATTTCTTCCTGTAATGGTATTTTCTCATTCTTCCAATTTTTAGCAAATACAATCCTGGCCGCTGTTAATACATTTACAATCAGGTATTTCAAATCTTTACTATATATATCAGGTAAAATTCCCAATAAGAAGATCTCTGGTTTCAAATCTATATGTTTCTTTGTCATTTTTTCCAACCACATGCGAATTATAGTCCAATATTTTCTAGCATCCTCACAAGTCCACCACATATGGTAATACGAGCCGGGTATCTGATGACATTTCCAGCATTTTTCAGATTTGTTCTTAAACATTCTTGCTATTCTTGTCGGAGGAAAGTGCCACCTGTAAAACATCTTATACAAGTTTTCTTTATATGCTGTTGACATTGTCATTTTATAATTTTGAGACCACAATTTCTGCCATTTCTCTAAATCAATCCCATATCCAAAATTCTTCCCCCAAACAATCATAGTTTCTTTGACTTGTTCTTCCTCTAATTTCATTCCCAGTAAATAACCATATAATTTTTTAATCACCTTCTCATCAGTACCCATCAAGATCTTATCTAAATCAGTCTGTTTATCATAAAATCCCTCCGTTTTAGAATCTTCATCATACCTTGAGTGTATTTGTGCATATGAAAACCAATTCATCCTTATACCTTGTTCTTCTAAGTTTTGGATTGATTTAAGTTCACCCTTTTCATCCAAAAGTTCCCCATATCTAACTGTTTGTTCCTTCTTGTAAATCATAGGATAGGAAAATGCTTCAATGGTCGATAACCAGACTGGAATTTTCAAATAACATTGTCTTTTTATCTTCTCCCAATTTAACCACAAAGACTCCCGTACATAATGTCTTCTAAAATAACCCTGTGTTTTAGTTCCCTTATACCATAAAAAAGCATGCCAACCCAACAGCAAGTCATGTCCTTCTAATGTCAACAACCTATGTTTCCTTAATGTTATCCATTCTTTGACCCACATCAAACTTGCAGCTTGATAATACAATTCCCAATTAGGCAGACCAAAACCTCCTCTAATTCTAGCATCTTGCAAAAGCTTTAGCTTTATTCTCGCTTTTTTACCTTGCCATATAAACTTCAACATAATTTTATTTAAATCTTCAAAATAGTCTTTTCCAAGCCTAATTGGTATTGTTTGAAACAAAAATAAAATTCTAGGTAAGATATTCATCTTAATTGTTGAAATTCTCCCTATTAATGACAATTGCAAGTTTTCCCATTTCTTCAAATCTATAGTTATCTGTTGTTTAAGTTTAATATAATTATTCTCCTTTAATGTGCTACATCTTGTTGTCAAATATATCCCCAAATACTTAACCTTATTTGTAACTTGAATTTTCAAAAGATCTGCCAATTCTTCTCTCTGTCTCAATAACATATTCTTTGTCAAAATCTTTGTTTTATCTTTATTTATTTTCAAACCAGCCACCTCTCCATATGACTCTATCCTTTCCAGTAACTTTGGAGCTGTTTCAATCGGATCTTCCAAAATAAAAGCTAAATCATCAGCAAAAGCTTGTAGCTTAAATTCTTCCTTCTTAATTTTCATTCCTTTTATGCTTTTATCATCCCTAATATTTCTATTCAACACTTCCAAGGTCAACACAAATAGCAAAGGAGATAGGGGGCATCCTTGTCTTGTGCCTTTCCTTATATTAATAAAATCTGTAAGTTCCCCCTCCATCATTACCTTTGCTGTCTGTTTATTATATATGGCTTCTATTGCTTGAATAAATTTTTTAGCAAAACCCATCTGCTCCAATAATAATAACATAAATCTCCAGTTCACATTGTCAAATGCTTTTTGAGCATCTAGGAATATCAAAGCCATTTGCTTTTCAGGATGAGCCTCATAATATTCCAAAGTGTCCAAAATTACTCTCATATTGTCTCTAATTTGTCTCTTTGGCAGAAATCCATTTTGATCTGAGTGAATAAAATTATTTAAATATTTTTTAAGTCTTTCTGCTAAGATTGAAGCAAAGATTTTATAGTCTGCATTCAATAAAGAAATAGGTCTATAATTCTTAATTTGCAATGGGTCAGTCTCTTCCTTTGGTATAAGTGTAATATAAGCCTCTGACCATGTTTTAGGTATCATCTTTTTTAACATAACTTCATTCATAACTTCTAACAATGGGATGCTCAATAATTCTTGAAATGTTTTATAAAATTCTACTGGAAGCCCATCTGGGCCCGGAGCTTTCCCATTATTTTGTCTCTTAAATGCTTCATTTAGTTCCATCATTGTTATATTGCTTTCTAGCATTTCTTCAGTCTCTTTAGGTATCTTTGGTAAATTAGCTTCCTGTAAATACTGTTTGACTTTTTCTTCATCAATATTCTCTTGTTTATATAGTTGCCTATAAAAATCTCGAATAATTTCTTTTTTCTCCTTATTCCCATAACAAACTTGGCCTTGTTCATCTATTAACTTCAATATTTTTCTTGATTCCTTCTCTTTTCTCAATTTATATGCTAGCCATCTACCTGGTTTATTTGCATCTTCAAAATAATTCTGTTTAGAGTTTCTAATTTTCTGTGCCAGTTCTTCTTTCTCTATTAATTCCATTTTATGTTTGATTACATCCAGCTTCAATTTAATATCCTTTTTCTGTGGCATTTTCTGTAATTCTTTTTCAAGAGTTTTATACTCATTTTCCAAGGCCTTAGAAGCTTGCCTTTTCCTAATATTCTTTTTTCTTGTATAATCTATTATCAAACCTCTAGCGTATGCCTTCATAGTGTCCCACACATTTTGCGTTGAAGTATCTTCTTTTTTATTTTCTCTGAAGAAAAAAGCCAATTCCTTCTCCATCCATTGTGTAAAATCTTTCTCCTTTAAAATAGTATTATTTAATGTCCATCTCGATCTTTTTTTTTGTCCCTTCCATTTAATTGTCATTGGGCTATGATCTGCCCAGGTACTTGTTTCAATGCTTGTTTCTTTAATATTAGATATTAATTCTGTTGAGATCCAAATCATATCTAATCTGGACCATGATAAATGTCTATTTGAATAAAAAGTATATTGTTTAGCTTTAACGTTTCTTTCTCTCCAAATATCTTTTAAAGTTAATTCATCTGTCATTTTAAAAAAGGACCTTGGGAGAGCCTTTCTATTTTGCTTTGTTGTTGTTGCTATATAGTCCAGTTTATTGTCCACAATTCCATTAAAATCTCCCATCATAATTATATTAACATAGTCCAGTCCAATTATTTTCATGTGCAGCTTTTTATAAAATTCTTCTTGTTTATCATTCGGAGCATAAATTGCAATCAAGAGTATTTTTATATTATTATCCATTATTTCTACCATTAATACTCTTCCATCTTCATCCGAGTAAATCAATTTTGCTGGAATAGCCTCTTTAATGTATAAAACCACACCTCTTTTCTTACATTGAGTCAAAGAGATAAATATTTTCCCTAATTTTGGTTGTAATAACAATTGTTCATGTTGTTTTTTAATGTGAACTTCTTGTAAACAAATTATATCAAATTTTAATTTCTCTAATTTATGGAAAGTTTTCCTTCTTTTAACAGCTGAATTAAGTCCGTTTATATTCATTGTAATCAGTTTTTTTTCCTCCATGATTATGCTTTATATTTAGGTCTAACAGCTCTCGTGGATCTCACTTCACGCTGTTCTTTGTTATCAATCTGTCCCCCTATTGCTCCTTTCTCTTTTTCAATCTCCAGTTGTTCATCTTGAAACTCAATTAATGAACCCTCTTTCTCTGCTTCCTCTCTTCTTCCTCCGAAAAATTCTGCATGAAAAAGTTCTGCTTTCTCAATTGAGTCAATTCTATGTCTCTGCTCTTGCCACGTAAACATTAATCCTTCTGGAATCAGCCATCTATAATTCACTTCGTTTTCCAATAGTATTTTGGTCAGAAATCGATATTCTCTTCTCATCTCTCTCACTCTTCTAGGTATTTGTTTTAAAACCACAACCTCTTTACCCTTGTATTTCAGTATTTTCTCTCTTGCTACTTGTAATATTTGCGTTTTAATGGATTTTTTGGTAAATCTAATATGGACTTCCCTGGGTAATTTATTTCTCATCGCATATCTTGTATAGACTCGGTATATCTCATCTATTCCATCCATTATCTTTTCCTCTGTAATTTCCAAAGCATCTGCCAAAATTTCTATCATTACTGCTGCCAAATTTTCTCCTTTTTCCTCCTCTATATTTTGAAATCTGAGGTAAAATTCTGACCTTTCCATCTCCCACCTCAACATCCCACCTTTTTCTTGTTCAACCGCTGTTAATCTGCTGTCAATATTTCCAATCTTCTTCTCTCTTTGTTTTCCTTCTTCCTCAATTTTTTGGAATCTCTCCTCATACTTAACCATCATTTGTTTAATATTTTCCACTTTTTCATCAGTCTTCTCTATTCTTTGTTCAATATTTTCTGTTCTTTGTTCAATATTTTCTGTTCTTTGTTCAATATTTCCTGTTCTTTGTTCAATGATATCTGATTTTGTCTTGAGTTCTTGGATTCCTTGCATAATCATCTGTAACTGTAAAGTTATTTTTTCTTGTTCCTTATCTTGCTTCAACATTGTCTGAATTAAACGTTGTCCTCCAGCTGGTGGGGAAGCAGAGGTAGAAGCAGAAATGCCAGATGGTATTGGTTTCTTGCTCATTTCAATATTTCCAAGACTTCAAATTCTTCTTAACTTTTAATCCAACTGGTAGAGCAGCCAATTATAATCCAAAATGGAGAACTCCAATGGTAAAAAACACGAAACCAAAGAAGAAACAAAAAAAAAAAAAAAAAAGGAAGAAGAAAGATCTTCAGGTTCTTCTAGACCCTAATCCAATTACGAGATAGTCCACCATAAAAAAGGAAAAAATAGAAAGGAAAAAACAAACAAATCCAAAAATAATAATATTGATTAAAAGCAAAGAAAAAGGAAAAAGCAAAAAGAGAAAAAACAAAAACAAAAAACAAAAAGTTCCTTCAGATTCTTCACACCTCAATCCAATTAAAAAATCTCAATAATCCAAAAAAAAAAAAAAAAAAAAATCAACCACAACAACAAAATAATCCAAAAAGATAAATATGAAAAGCAAAAAAGTCCCAATAGAAAAGAAAAGAAAAATAAAGAAGAAAAAACTCTGAGGCTTTCCCTTTAAAGTAAAAGGCAAAAATAAAAATATTACTAAAATTAAGATTTAGAAAAAGGCTAGCGAATGGGGTATATATAAGAAGACACACTGCACTTTGTTATTTATCCAAGGCTCTTGTTATGACTCTCTTCTCCAGCAGCTTCAAAGCCAAACCTTAAGTGTTGATAACAGTCCAGGAAAGCACCTGCAATAATATTTTACTGTGCTCTCCCTCTATCTTATCAGGTTAAAAAGTCCTTGAGATGAGGTCTTTTTGCAATTCTCTCCAATTCAAATAAAGATACTTTCAAGCCTCTAGTTGGCAGTGTTACAAAGTTTCTTAATGCTCTTTCTCCCCCCCCGCCAGAGAAAAGGAATAATATATACAGAAAAAAAAGGAAAAAATAGCCAAAGGGAGCCTCTATCCTAAAAAAAGTTAAAAAATCAAAGGGAGCATAAAAATATATATAAAAGAAAATTCAATCCGGTTATCTACAAAGTCACAGTAAAATCTTTCCCAAAAAGTATAAAGAAAAGAAAAAAAAAAGCCAAGCCTCAATTTGACATCACTTTAAAAAACGCCGCTCAAAACAATTTCAGTCAAAAAAAAAAAAAACTCACAGCTTTCTTCTTTATATCGAATGAACTTTCCAACCTTAGCGAATTTACAGCACAAAAAAGTTTTTCTCACCCAGCCGACACACTTCACTTCAATCACTTTCCTTCCGGAGCTGTCCCGACTTCAGCAGCTATGGAGGCTGCCTCTCCGCCGCCAGCAAAAGGGCTTCTTCCGGATCTAACCAGAGATTTTGCGATATCTCTGGGATCCTGGAACAATGCCCTTCACGATCACCGTCTCTACAGGACGGTTTAGGTCCGTTAGGACCGACCAGGGGCGAAAATATCGGCTGCGATCTCAGAGCCCTGAGATCGCAGCTGTATCGCCGGAACAAAGCTCCGCCTTCTCCTACTTCAAACTCTTTATTTACACATTGTGACAGCTCAAACTGGAGGGCTGCTATAGCCTTCCTTATCTAGGCAACTTATTAACTCTTCAACCAATAGCAAACCTGGAGCACTAGCTCCGTTAACCAATGGGAATGGCCTGTTAATGGCCAATCAGATGCTCCTGAACGGACCAATCCGATCCTGCCATTAACAGCCAATCAGAAGTGCAGGGCCAGAACCCTCCACTTGACTTCAAGCTCAAGATAACTTTATTGGTATTATTCATTCACAACAAAAGGGGGTTTCTTCAAATCCACCAAACCACATTTCAGATTTCAGGCATTTCTAAGTTTGGGAGCATTTATTTTTAAACATTCGCTTGGGATACATCCAAAATTGTATGGACGCTGAGAAGAAGTGAAATGGAAATAGAAATGCTGACAAGGCAATATTGCCAGTGTCTTTCTCTTCTATGTTGGCAGAAATTAATGTCTGGGAGATCTTATGCAAACTTTTCGCATTCTTTACTGTACTCCACATGGCAGCTTGTATAAATACATATATACAATACACTTGCATGCATGGACATATAAACGCTTGGTCATTACATAGATGAGTATTTCAGTTTTGTTTGCTGTTTGCTTTCTGAAATTGGCATAATACTTCATTTTTAACATGAATGCATCAGAAAGGAAAGCAAGAAGAACAAGAAAGGAGGATTTCCTTTCTTTTCCCCTTCCCCCTTCTGCTTTTCTTTTCATTCCCTCTTCCTTCCCTTCCCTTTTCCCTTCCCTTCTTTTGACCCTCTGGGTTAAATCTTCCTTTCCCTTCTTTTAATCCTCTGGGATAAAAACCAGTTTATTTTTAACTGCAGGGAATCCCTACCAGATCCCATAAATATGTAACTCAAGAATTAAATTAGCTAGCAGCTATCTGAAGCAAATAACCTACAAGGAAAATTGTGTTTTCAACCTGGCCAGCTGATGGCTGATTTTCTCCAGCCTTAAGAAAGAAATTAAGGAGAGGACCATGCATTACTCTCTCATTTCAAATCCTCTGGAGCAGATAAACATTATCATGAAACTGGCCAAGGATGAAATTTAAATAAGTAGTGATTGGAAATGATGACAGCAAGAATTCCTGACCCACAAAAACAGACAAATTAGTTTAATTAACTGCAAATCTTGGAGTACAAAGATATGGGGGAGTTATTTAGTTGTGCAAAGCATTCTCAATATTTCTGTAGAGATTAGGCAAAAATGTTGCCATATAATTAATCTCTTTGTCAAAAAAAATATGAAGGAAAAAAATATGTTAGAATTACCCACATTTTTTCTCATTTTGAGCTTCTGTCATTTTATAATTCCACTGCAGTTTACAGAGTTATTCCATTTGTCTTGTGCTGCCTAGTAGTGGTAAATCTCTTTTTGCTGAACTTCTTTAGAGCACAGTTCTGCTTGCAGCAAAACCTCATACGTAACAGCCATGTGTACAAAATTATGAATCCTTCCCTAAACTTGTATTGGCCATAATCCAGTCTTTGAGATTTCTTCTGTGCAAAAAAGAATGTTGTAGATGAAACACGTAAAAAAGAGCATTTCCTACTTTATTTGCTAGAAGTTTATTGTACACCCGTAATACTTAAAATTTCATTGTTCCTTGCAAGACTCTTCCAGTTAGCCTTTTATTAACTTGATGTCATTTTTTTTGCTTTTTCTTGATTTCCTGAAATATACTATTGCTATTAATTGCATGATTTCATGGCTTCCTGAAATATACTATTGCTAATTTAGTTCTGCTTTTTTCTGGTGTAGATATAAAGGTCATATTGGAAAGGTTGAAAGTGAAGAACATTTGGCCCATGTTCTGTGTTACCGAGGGATGTAAGTAGACGAGATGAGGAATGTGTAGTTTTCCTGAAGTTGCTAAACTACGATTCTCAGTATTCTTCATCCTTGAGCAGGGTTGCTGGGGCTACTGCAGGTTGCTGTTCACCAATTCTAGACTCACAAATTTCCCATCACCGGTTTGTTCTCCTAGCATCCAGTAATCATGTTCCCTATAGCAACAACGATAAACAAGAATCGCCTATGTAATATCCAGTTCTCCATGGTGATCTTCACAGAATAATAGTAAAATATGTTTCTTGTAATAAAGGAGGCTGTTTCGTTTTTATTCTTTTTTACTCGTTTCAGGCTCAAAGAAAAGGAAAAATTAAGGATTAAAACAATTTCAAATTCTTTCCAATACCGAAAATCGTGGATAGAGCAAGCTAAGGAACATTTAAGTTCAGTGCCATGTATGCAATAATGCAGGGGTGTCAAACTTGCGATGACACATTGTTGTCACAGGACAACTTTTTTCTCCTTCACTAAATTGGGGATGGGCATGGCCAGCATGTGCTGAGCCACGAGTTTCACACCCCTGCAATAATATATAGGTAATCCTTGAATTACAACAGTTCGTTTAGTGACAATTTGGAGTTATAATGGCACTGAAAAAAGTGACTTATGGCCATTTTTCACACTTGCCACCGTTACAGCATCCCTATAGCCACATGATCAACATTTGGACACTTGGCAATGGGTTCATATTGATGATGGTTGCAGTGTCCAAGGGGTCATGTGATCACCTGTGGTGACCTCCTAAACAACTGCTGTGATTCACAATTAACAATGGTGGCAAGAAAGGTTGCAAAATGGGGCAAAAATCATTTCACAAATGTCTCACCTAGCAACAAAATTTGGAGCTCAGTTGTGGTTCGTGGCTCAAGGGCTACCTGGGTTCTGTAGATTCACAGAATGAAACTTTGTGCCTTTATAATTGCAGCTCAGTTTTGAGCCCAGATCTTCTTCATCTGCAGATTGGAGGATCATTAAAGCATGAACCAGCTTAATGTCAACATTTCATAACCCATACAATGTTTTTATATTTATTGCTCTTAATACGGACGGTGAACAAATCAAGGTTACCTTCTTAATTTTGCATCTATTGAACAGAGAGTCATTTCTGCCCTCATTTGATACAACAGGTTATATACGTGTTTAGGAATGTATCAGAGGTGGTATTTAGCAGGTTCTGACCAGTTCTGGAGAATCAGTAGCGGAAATGTTAAGTAGTTTGGAGAACCGGCAAATGCTACCTCTGACTGGCCCGGCCCCCATCTATTGTCCACCTCCAGAATCCCAGCTGATTGGCTGGGTCTTCTTTGGTTGCCCTGCACAGGAGAACAGAGCTGGAAAGCAGGTTAGCGGGGTGGGGAGGGAATGGGGATTTTGCAATAACCTTCCCCCTGGAGTGGGGTGGGAATTGAGATTTTACAGTATCCTTCCCCTGTCATGCCCACCAAGCCATGCCCACAGAACCAGTAGTAAAAAAATTTGAATCCCACCACTGGAATGTATAGAGTTGGCTCTAAATTGTGCATTGCGATATTTTGATGTAGCAGCACTATCAACCTGTACAAACATAAAAAGAGCTCACTTTTATTTTCTTGTGGAACTTTCTGTAATATACATGTTTGGTTTGCAGCTTTTGAGGCACAATTCAGAAAGCTGCATTTGAATCTTGTAGTAGACTGAGAAATAACCAACTAGCTTAAAAAAAATTGGACCTTGAACAAAATTATCTCACATGCTTTCATCGCCCTGCTACGAGCATTTGTAATTGTAAATGTTATTCTGCAATTTCATATTGACCTAAAGTTGACAAAAATATTGAGAAGATTAAATGTCTCACTAGCACATAACTTCGTGATCAGATTCATTTTCCCAGTGACACCAAATTAAGATATCACTTCCGGTCTTATCACTCAGGTCATATCTCTTGCCTTCAGATAGCAATAGACAGATTTCTTGAATATTCATTCAGAAGTATTCATTAGCCTGTTTCTAGGTTAAACTTTGTACATTTTTCAATAGATAACTGGATAGCATCTTCTCAAAGAATTCAAAGATCTAGACCAGGGATCTTCAAACCTGACAGCTTTAAGACTTGTGGACTTCAAGTTACAGAATTCCTCCTTCAGTCATGTTAGCTCAGGAATTCTGGGTGTTGAAGTCCATAAGTCTTAAACTTGCTTAAACGAGCTCTCACATGCTCTGTGTGCCACTTCTGGCATTCAGGGCATAGGTTCACCATCACAGAATTAGATGATCTACAAGCTCCCTTCCAACTCTGTTAATCTGTATCTACCTCCAGTCAGATAGCTGCTGAGGACAACTTTTCTAGGGAAAAAGAGGTGCAATCACAGCAGTGGTGGGATTCAATTTTTTTTTTTTTACTACTGGTTCTGTGGGCGTGGCTTGGTGGGCATGGCAGGAGAAGGATACTGTGAAATCTCCAGTCAGAAGGGGTATTTGCCGGTTCTCTGAACTACTCAAAATTTTCGCTACCAGTTCTCCAGAACTGGTCAGAACCTGCTGAATACCACCTCTGAATCACAGCCTTTGTCAATAAGTTTTCTTTCAAAAGCCTCAACTCCCTGCATCAAGCTACTTTTGTGGGTTTCCGGTCAACCTGCAGCCCAACAAAGCCCAACAAAGACCATGACCATGCTGGTGGGTTAAGTTCATTTAAAAGACCCATTGAGGGTTGATGTCTCTTTCCCCCTCCCCCAGACTCCCTCCAGCAGATTATGTTAGTGTCACGTCGGGCCAGAATATTACAGCAATGGTGATGAGGGCTTTGAGCCTCGCAAGGCATTTGAACTATTTTTTTCTTTCACCCGACTGTTGATTATTAAAGTGTTGCAAATCCCAATGTGGGATGGCCTCATTGTGCTGAACTGCTGAAGGCCAAATTGGACTTATCTAATGGTGGGTGACAAAAAAAAAGAAGAAGACAAAAGAAGCCACCATTGCCGTTTCTCTTGTTTGGTCCCACTTCCATTTGTTTTCACACTGTGCAAAGAAACGAGGCAAGAAGCTCAAAGAAACCTTGCTTGAGGCTGATGCTGCAGTTTTGTGTCCACATTGAAGGAGATGCTGAAGCCTTCCCAATGATGTGGAGCTCCCCGGTGTCCAGATCCTGCTCAAGCAGAGTGCGCCAGCTGTCTTCCCAACTGGTGATCGAGGATCTCCTGGATAAAGGCAATCAGATGCAAATCTGCCGTGAAAATGAAAAGCTGGCCGTGTGCAGCCGCCTTTCTTCAATTACTTTCTCAGCTGATGGGTGGCTGAAGCTTCCAGCAGGGATCAGGGAAAATGCACCAAGGAAGTCCTATTGCCAACTCAAAGCCCTCCCAAAGAAAGTTTTCCTCTTCTTTCTAGGCTAATTGAACAGCATCTTCATGATTTGGAAAATGTGCAGCATTATTATTATTTTTTTTAAATGAGACCAAGTGGCAAATCAGGATGAGATTTTATGCTTGATTCTAAGGGAAGTGGAGGTTCCTTGCTTTATTTGAAACTAAAACTTGAAAAGTTTTATTATTTTTGCTTGTGTCACTGTTCTGACCTGTGCATTAACTTTTATTTTACAGTTGTAGACATCCATGTGACATCCGATGTGTGACGAAACTCCTACATAGGAGCTAGAAGACACCAAAGTTTGTAGTTTTTTTTTACTCTTTCAAAGACAAATATAATGTGTCAGTTTCTCTAATATTTGAGAAGCTTTGTCTTTTTTTCTCCCCAAGAGGCCAGCGGATAGTCTTCTCCAGTTTGCTGTAATTCGAAGCCTGCTGAATTGCATGTCAGCCTTCATGTAGCATGTAGCATGCAGTCTGCTACACGTATTGGCCTGCAAATCCACAATCTTCTCCTCTTCTGATGAATACTGGGATTTATAATCTAACACTGTGTCTCCCGACTTCGGCAGCTTTGAGAGGTGTGGACATTAATTTGTGTTTTTAAAATGAGTGGGTGACAGCACCAGTCCTTTAAATTAATACACCAATACATTTCTAGAATACTTAGCAATGACCTTGGCTGGGGAATGCTGGGAACTGAAGTCTACACCTCCCAAAATTGCCAAGGTCTAGTATATTTGAAGGATTCCTAGCTGGAAGAAGGTTGACTTTGGTTTTCAACCTTCTTAATTTCTAAACAGGAAGCAACTAGCAACAGCTTCTATTTATCCTTCAACCTGTTTAGTTAGAAGTATGGAGGTTTATTTCATGCAAGTCTATAGGACCACGATGAAACCTGACATTTCTTAAGATTTTGTGAGTTCATTTTGGAGGGGAAAAAAAATCACAGTGCAAGGGCTCTGCTCTAGTCAACAAATATGGAGGCAGCCAGGTCACTGAGGAATGAGGAAAGTTGCTTGGTTTAGCTGTAGCATTTGGCTATCTAGATCAATGCTCATGTACTGGTTGAAGTTCTTTCAGGCAAAAGTCTTTTTCAGCCATACTTGTAGATGTTAGGGAAGTGGAGAATATCCCTTGAGCCTTGAATAATGGGTCTTCTACTATTTGTCCCTAACTGAGCATCATGGCCCAGATGCTGGTTGCAAAATTTTATGCCTTTGCAAATATCAATATAGTGAGAATCAAAATGTAGGCCAACTGGTATTTTTTTTAAGGGCAAGACCATCATCTCAAAATTGGGTGGAGGAAAAGTTGAGAAGCCTAAATCTTTTTGCATTAAAAAGAAAAAAAAAACTGTGAATGCCTTGCCAAATTCACCAGCAAAATTCTATCCCAAGGAACCTATAGGGCTGCTTTGGAAACCAAACTGCCAAAGAAATAATGGGGCTCTTTGAAAAAAGGTATATTTAAGCATAAAAAAACAGATAAAAGAAATATGCAGTCATAAAGTATTATATTTAAATATAAGATCCCACCACACCCTGTTGTTTGGTACAAAAGTGTGCATGTGACAGTGATCATGTATGTGTGTGCGTGTGTGTGTGTGTGTTTGTGTGTGTGAGACACAGAGAAAGAGATAGAGGGAGGGAAGGAGAGAGGGGGAGAGGGAGAGAGGGAGAGAGAGAGAGAAAGAATACACGCTTTACACCTTTTACCAAAGATGCAAATCAGCCTTCAGCAAAAACAATATAATCAAAACACTCCTTATCCCAACCAGCTAGGATAATCAAGCCAGCTTGGTACACAAAAGATGAGACCAAACTTTGGAAGGACCAACATCTCTTCTGGGATACAACTCAGATTTCCTCTTCTCTCTTTGGCAATACAATGTCTGGAGAAGCTATTGGAAATGTCCTCCCTGTTGCCCAAATGGCTGCTTATCCATCATGAAGGATATCCAAAAGGACCCAAAAGATTTAAATTAGCTTCTATTGTAAATTGGGATAGGAAAACCTAGAACTCAACCCTAAAAGAACAACCATAAAAATTAAGCCAATCCCTGCTAATGTCTTCCTCATTATTATTTTTTCCTTACAAATGTCAAGGGCTTACCTTAATTAATACTGAATTGCTATCAGCAGCTTTGCAAAGGGTCAAGTGGGATTTTAAAGGTTTTGACATTAACCAGTTGCCAGTCTTTGTGGATCTCATTCATGCCCCCATTCTCCTATTTCATTCATCATTGATCCTTGTGACATTAACTTATCTATACGGTTGTTTGTTTCCAGTTTTAGCTCTGTGCATTTTAAAAGCAGTTTTCCTCCTGGCCGGTGATAAAATCAACATATAATACTTATGATTTGATGCGAAATAAAAATTCAGGGAAGCTACTGTTTCATATGGCATGATGTGGGAGCATAGACCTTCAATATTCAGTATTCTCAAAGATCCATCTCATCTTGGGAACCCCTTTTTAAAACTATTACCATCTGGCAGATGGTGCAGAATATTAAAAACAAGCACAAATAGGCTGAAAAACAGCTTCTATCCCAGGGCAGTAGCTCTTTTGAATTCTGCTGTATAGTGTAGTGTTGGTGCGGTGTCGGGGGTTTTCAATTCAATGTGTGGAGTGTGAAAGATGTGTGTTTGTGTTTATTCTCATGGTCATGATGTGCACTGAAGATATTGAAGGTGTTTGATTTCGTTGTACGAGATGCAATGACAATAAAGTAAACTAACTATTATCAGCAATATTAAAAAAAGAAGCAGGGAAAATATGAGCTATTGGGGTGACAATCTATCCCACTTCTCAATGCAACTATTTACCTATTTCATTCAACTTTATAAGATAATTCTGTGTTATAGATAATGGGATACTGAAAAATCATGCAGAAATCAGGAATGTTTAAGTAGAAATAGATTTATGATCATAGAGTCTGAAATAGAACTGGGCATGTTACCCAAGTCAAAATTGTATACAGCCTCCAATGTATAGCTTCAATTTAACAGACCCCATATTTAGCAGACTTCAAATCAACAGACTTGAATTTCTGCTGGGGTATCCCCTGAAATAATGAACAATTTTGCAGTCATTAAATTTATGTTACACGAGACCGTCTGCAACCCATTGGATCAGAGATTTCCTTACCAGAATCCTCAACGCTTTCAGCAGTGGCAGAGCTTTTAATGTGCTGGAAAAGTTTTTTTTAAAAAAATCAGAGCAATATTCAAAGACGTATCTGTCTTGAAAGTAGCCCAGGTTGAACTCTATAGCAGCTGACTGCAGGATGCCTCTGTGTACGGCTCAGGGCATTCTGGGAAGAGAACAGAAGACACCTGGACCTGAAATGAAGTTAAACTTTCGATAGCATATTTAACCAGGCAAGGTTACTGTTATCGATTTTATTTTAAATGGTTTGTTTATATACTTTAGAAAGAGCAGCACAATTGGCTCAAAGAAAGCAGAAACAAGTTTTATTTGGTTATACATAAGCTTAGGTATAATCTAGGTAGTTATAAATGTAGGTATAATTTAGGTCAGGGGTCTTTGCTGGCTGGGGCATTCTGGGAGTTGAAGTCCTCCAGGCTTAAAGTGGCCAAGGTTGGAGACCCCTGATTTAGGTAGTTAGTTCTAGAGGTTGTAAAAATGGCTCTTAGATACCTTCCCAGAAACTTTCTTTTATATTTTTATAAGTGGCCTTTGTGTGATTTATACCCAACCTTTATATTGTACAACTCCAGCTGGTGCAGATGATGCTTCCTCTTCCTATTTCTCTCTGTGAAAAGGGTTGGCATCTGAGAACAGAATTAAAAGTAAAGTCAGCAACAGTACTCTTGCCTGGTTGAATATGTCATGCAGAGTTTAACTTCACTGCAAGTCATGGTGAGTTCTGTTCCTTTCCCAGAATGCCCTGAAGCATACACAGATGATGTTCATGGGATTTTATCACTGGCTTTTTGCCTAAATTGGTCAGAAAGAATCCAGCCCTGCTGCTGTTCACAACAGCTTCTGCTCTCTTCCCAGAATCCACCAGGAGTATGTAGATGAGCTCTTTTTCTTCACACAAGACTTCATCACTTCAGTGGCTTTCTTGGACACCAAGAATTGCTTCAATTTGACTGTTGCTCATTTCACTCAGGATGCCAGCTGACTTTGGCTATAGGTTTTTTTCTTCAGTCATATGCCTTTTTCTTTTTTTTAAAAAAGCTCCACAATGGGGCTCCACCACCAGGGATGCGGTTCAACCGGTGTAACAACCAGTTCGGTGAGTGTGTGCTTGGCATGCATGCAGACAGTTTGTTACTGACATTCTCTAGCAATCCCTCTGTGTTAAACAGCTGATGCCGCAGCAATCCACTGTGCCGTGCAAATCACCTGAGCTTGAAAAACAGGATACAAAGCACAGCCTAGCCCAGGCGGACTGGTGGGCCCAACAGCTGATCCTCGGAGCTACCAGTTTGCTTGAACCGGACCGAACCGCTACAATCCCACCCCTGCCCACCCCTCAAAACACACATATAGATAAAGAGAGATGATAAAGGGAGAGGGAGAGAGAGAAAATATGCAGGCAACACATCTAAGGAAGGTATCATTTAGTCCTTGATTTATGACCACAATTGAGCCCAAAATTTCTGTTGCTAAGCAAAACAGTTGTTCAGTGAGTTTTGCCCCATTTTACAAACTACCTTGCCACAGTTCTGAAATGAATCATGCCACAGTTAAGTGAATTTGCCTTCCCCCATTGACTCGGCTTGTCAAGTCACAAAAGAGTTTCACATGATCTGGGGACACTGCAGCCATCATAAGTACAAGTCAGTTGCCAAGCATTTGAATTTTGATCACGTGTCTAGGGAATGCTGCAATAGCTGTAAGTGTGAAAAATGCTCATAAGTCGCTTTCTTCAGTGCCACTGTAACTTTGAATGATCACGAAACGATTGTAAGTCAAAGATTTTCCTGTAATTAAGGTAAAGGTAAAGGTTCCCCTTGCACATATGTGCTAGTCATTTCTGGCTCTAGGGGGCGGTGCTCATCTCTGTTATACAGCTGAAGAGCCAGCGCTGTCTGAAGACATCTCCATGGTCATTCAGAAGACTTTTGGGACATGTATTTCTTTTCCTACTAGTTAAAAAGTAAATTATGGGAATTCACAATGGTTCAATTAAGATGGGAGTGTCCAATCTTAACAACTTTGAAACTGTGGATATCAACTTCCACAATGTGAATCCCACCAGCATGGCTGGCTGGGGAAATCTGGGAGTTGAGGTCCACAGGTCTTAATGTTTGCCAAGGTTGGGCATCCTGCATTGGGAGGCTTTAGTTTCCTTTCTCTTCAAAAATCTGTCATACCTTATGAAAGCAACTCCATAAACATAATACATTCTGTTGTGTATGTACCATAATTAATAAAGTATGAGCTTGAGATAAAGTGCAGGGTTCTGGCCCTCCACTTCTGATTGGCTGTTAGGCGGCCAGATCGGATTGGTTCATTCTTAGGAATCCGATTGGCCCTTAACAGAGAATTTTCATTGGTTTAAAGAGCTAGCATTCATAGCTCACTATTGGACAATTCTCACAAGGGTTGCCTATATAAGGCAGAGTTCACTGTTGTTGTTTTGAGAAGTCACTATGCAATAAAGAGCTGAAAGTTCACATTCAAAGACTGTCTCCATTTACTCCAACCCATGTCCAAGTACTTAACACTGGCGACGAGGGTGGGATTTGGAGACGTCTGAACCTAAGAAGCCAGGAAGCAAAACCAAGCACATGATAAGACGATGCCAACAATGGAACCATGTCTGGCGGCATCGTACCACCCGCTCCATTCGATCCAAACCAAAAGGATTGGGAATCCTACATGGATCTCTTCCAAATGTTTCTTGAGACGAATAATTTGAAGGGCGCCACACCAGCAAAGAAGCAGGCACTGTTCCTGACGCACTGCGGCCCAGCTGTATTTAAAATGGCTAAAGCACTTGCCAAACCTCGAGAAGTGAAAGCCATGAGCTGGGACGACCTCGAACCCAACCTGAGAGACAATTACGCGCCAACCGTGCCTACACTCGTGAGACGCCATGAGTTTTATCAGAGAAACCAGCAAAAAGGAGAGAGCGTGGCCGATTTCATGGCGGACCTCTGGAATTTAGGGGGCCTCTGCGGGTTCGCAAATTTAGAAGAAGCACTAAGAGATCAAGTAATTCTGGGATTAGATGCACTAGGCGTGCAAAGCAAGCTGATGGCGAAAGGTGACATCAGCCTTGCTGACGCCATCGCCGAAGCCATGGCTGCGGAGGCGACCAAAAAGTTGGCTGCACAATTACGGTGAAGCCGCACTCCGGCAACACCACCGACCGGCGAAATCTCACCCAATTCAGAAGGGCCGCTTGCAACAACGCACCACAAGGACCTCTCTTCGTTGTCAGACAGTGACGAAGAAGGGGTCCATCAACTGCGGTCTGACCGGGACCCTCACCCTAAGCCCTTATGCCCTTGTGCTGGCTATGGAGCAAACCATGCCAGGGCCGAATGCCAATTCCGCGACGCACTCTGCCATGAATGCGGGAAACGAGGCCACATCAGCCAGGTCTGCCGCAACTTACCAGGACCCAGCCAGGCCTCAATAGGGGCCAACTATCGCCAATCGACAGGAAACTGTCCTGTAAGGCGAGAACCAGTAAACCACTCCTGCAGAAATCGAGCTTTGCAAAAAGAAGAGGCTCACCATACTATCACCATAGGTGACGCCTCAGCTTTGGACACTAAGAAAATTCAAGTCACGGTAGCCATCGAGAACCAGCCTTGCCACATGAAGGTCGACTCGGGATCGTCCCTCTGGATGGTGTCTTGGAAGACACTCAAGCAACTTATCCCCACAATCCAACGCCAAGACCTCCAATTTCAACGCCTCATCCTCAAGGACTACCAAGGAAATCGAATCCCCGTGGTCGGGTCCTGCCGAGTCCGAGTCTCCTTCAAAAAGCATACAGCGTACTTACCTCTAACGATCATCGATAGAGATAGGCCTAGTCTATTAGGCCTCCAATGGTTCGCGCCACTCGGCATCGAAGTGGCTGGCATGAACCGAGTCGGTGGTTGTGAGTGGGAGGAAGACCTTATTTCTGAGTTCAGCGACGTCTTCGCGGACCGTTTAGGCGAGCATAAAGGGACCCCAATCTCATTTATTCTAGATCCAAAGGTAGCCCCAATTCGCTTGAAGCCCCATCGAGTTCCATTCGCTCTTAAAACTAAGATCGACGAACAACTCGACAAGCTAATTGCTCAAGGGGTTTTGAAGCCCATCGATCACTCTCCATGGGAAACCCCTATTGTAACACCCATTAAGCCAGACGGGTCAATCCGAATTTGTGGGGACTACCGGGCCACTTTAAACCACGCCCTACAGCAGAATGCATATCCAGTTCCGGTGGTGCAGCACCTCCTCCATTCCTTGGGGGGCGGAAAGGTTTTCGCTGAATTAGATTTAGCTCAAGCTTATCAACAACTACCAGTGGATGAAAAGACGGCCCAAGCCCAAACAATTGCAACGCACAGAGGTGCTTTTAAATGTACTCGATTGCAATTTGGGGTTAGTGTAGCCCCGGGGATATTCCAAAGCCTCATGGAAAGGTTGTTACAGGGAATCAAGGGCGTGGTTCCATATTTTGATGACATATTAATTGCAGCCCCTACCAAAAAAATCTTGCAGGATTGTTTGAAATGTGTTCTTAAAAAATTCCAAGAGGCAGGACTTAAGGTGAAAAAAAATAAATGTCACTTATATACTTGCAGTGTTGAGTTTCTAGGATATCGGATTGATAGCCAGAGCATTCACCCTACTGAAAGGAAATTAAAGGTGATAAAAAATGCTCCCAGGCCACGTAACAAGGCCGATCTCCAGGCATTCTTAGGCCTCATTAATTTCTATAATGTATTTTTACTGCACAAGGTGACTGTTGCTGAACCGTTACACCAGTTATTAGATAAAAAAGCATTGTGGGTATGGGGTTACCGGGAAGAACAAGCGTTCCGGAATGTTAAAAAATTGCTCACATCTGACTCTGTACTTATGCAGTATAACGAGACTTTACCATTAGTTATAACCTGCGATGCCTCGCCCTTCGGGGTGGGCACCATTTTGAGTCATGTACTGCCTAATGGGAACGAACCCCCTGTTGCATACTTTTCGAAGACTCTTTCACAAGCAGAGCGGAACTATGGACAAATTGATAAAGAAGCTCTTGCAATTGTTTCAGATGTAAAGAAATTTCATGAATATGTGTATGGAAGGACATTTACCATTATAACTGACCACAAACCGTTGCTAGGGATAATAGCTGGGGACAAGCCAACCCCCTACATATTATCCCCTAGAATGACCCGATGGTTAGAATTCCTAGCTGCTTATAATTATCGCCTGCAATGCCGCCCGGGGAAAGCCATTCCCCACGCCGACGCATTAAGCTGAGCACTGCTTCCAGAGACTCTCGACGATCTGGCACCAACGGCAACCACGTTGCAGATCGAAACACTCAACTCGCCGCCTATGACCGCCCGAGACATCACGAGAGAAACCAAACGAGACCACACCCTAGCTCGAGTCCTAGGCTGGGTAGAACGCGGATGGCCATTGGACCAAGTCCCAGATGACTTTGCGCCGTTTAAAGCAAGACAGACTGAACTTTTTTCCCAAAAAGGCTGTATCATCTGGGGCAATAGAGTCGTTGTCCCAGAACGACTCCGGAAGACGCTGCTACAAATTCTGCACGAGGGCCACCCCGGCATCGTGTGGATGAAAGCGCTTGCACGAAGCTACGCATGGTGGCCGGGCATGGACCGGCAAATCGAGCAGTGGGTCAAAGCATGTACTAATTGCCAACAAGCCAGCAACGCCCCACCAAAAGCCATGCCTACTGAATGGGAGATGCCACGTGGACCCTAGTCCAGAATCCAACTGGATTTCGCAGGGCCAACCAAAGGATATACCTTCCTGCTGACAGTCGACGCATACTCCAATTGGTTAGAAATTCATCGTATGATGGCCACAACTTCCGAGGCAGTGATTAAGATCCTTAATAGACTCTTTGCAACCCACGGATTGCCTGACGTCCTGGTGTCTGATAACGGGCCACAGTTTACGGCACTAATGTTCGAGCAGTACCTCGCTGACCGCGGCATCCGCCATGCGCTCACCTCACCTGCGCACCCTGCGACCAATGGCCGAGCGGAACGCATGGTCCAATTTGTTAAAAAGACTTTGCAAAAAATGGACTATGACAATATCGATGACAAAGTCAACCAAATTCTCTTTTTGCAACACATAACTCCACATAGCGTCACCGGCAGAACTCCCGCGGAACTACTGATGGGACGAAGACTCCATTCCCACCTCGACCGGTTGCACCCTGCTTACGAACCGGAAAAGCCAATAGGATCCAGTGGCTGCTATCGCACTTTCCAGGTAGGAGACCACGTTTACGCACGAAACTTATCGGGTGATCCGTTATGGATAGAGAACACATTCCCTTTTCTTTTATATAAACATGTTATGGTCGGAGACCAAATAGTACTTTCTTTTCAATCACTTGCTTATACCAAATATATTTTTTGTAGGTTTATTTCCTCATGCTAAACAATTCTGCCATTGTGTATATCTGGTTAGTTCACAATAATAGGCCACATTTGAAACTGGTTTCGTCAAATAATAGGAAGAAGACCAGCATAATCCAAAATTGGGCATAATGAGAAAACGTGGTTCCTTCAAAACATGATCTTGTTTAAACTTCTGTCTTTTTTGAACAAAAGGAAAAGAGGAAAAAAAAAAAAAAAGGAAAACACAACAATGACATGAAAACTCTAAATTCAGGCCTGTTCTTTTTGTTTTCTGTGTATGAAACAAACTGGAGCTAAGGTGGGGGAAACGAAGAGCTTAGAACATGTGAAATTCTATTACTGATGCTAATATTTCATAGTTTAATTACAGTTAGCAAAGATATGTGTTTCCTCGCCAAACAAACAACACTGGAAAGCTGCCCCTCCTGTTTTTTCAATCAGAAAAATTTCAAGAAGCATTCGTTCCCACATTTGTCTAGGTTCGTCACTATTAAATAAATAATAAGCAGCTTTGAGCTTTTTGGTACAGCATTAATGCATTAATTTGCTTAGTTAGCACTGCATATTTATGACTCCGCTCCATCGGGCGCCTGCATCAGACTGCAGAATTAGCTCATATCAGCTGCGCAAAGCCCCTGTCTATTTAAATTGCTCGGTTTTTTTTTGTTTCCTTCTGAAAAGAATTGGCACCAAATGAAAGTGACTGCACAAAGTTGCCTGCCCTTGTGGAGGGATTTCTTTATTTCATTTTGGGAAGGCCATTCCATAGCCATTCTTGATTTAAAGCCACAAGAGAAAAGCAATTAGAAGTTTGTGCTCCTAATTATCTTCTAATTAGAAAGTTTAATGGAAGTATCTAAATGAAGATATATGAGGCCTTTAAATGAAAGAACTGATGACCAAGTAGCTAGTTTAAAAAAGAAGATAATCCTTAATATTTTATGCAAGTGTGGTAAGAAACTAGACCGTTGAAAAAGAAGATGTGGCAATTTTCCAAATGAACCTATTCTGGGGAATAATTCTCAAATTCTGACCCAGTGTTTCTAACCTGCATCAGTATATGCCATGCCCCATCCTAAGTGCCAATGCTTCCAGAAGGAAAATATTTACTCGATGGTCCAATAAAAAGATAATACTAATAACAATAACAATAAACACCACCATTGCCTCTACACAATGGAACGTTTGTTAGTCAGACAGGATTGCTTGAAGGCAAAATATCATTTCTGGCATATGAATAATATAATGCAGTCTGACAAATCTTATCTTCCAGTTAAGCACCAGTTTATTTTTCTGTAACAGCTTTTATATCCCATTTCTGATATGAAATTCTTCTTCCTTTCGTGAGCCGTGCCACAATTTAGCTCTCACAGTTGGGCGCCGTCATTGCCTATGTGAAATTATTATTGGACTCAATTAGCTTTCAACTGGCTACGACTCCGTGAATGTTGCCCTGAAGTGAAGGGAGGTAATAAGTTATTTCCAGGAAGCTGCCTAAAATCTGGGAGGCTGATTTACATATCAGATGTTCTGATGTTGGGTTCTGCTCTGATGAGGTGAAAAGGTAAATGGCTGAATGCAGCACAGTACGGAAGCAGTGTTTTCAGATCTGGGAATCTTCGGAAAAGCATATCACAGAAAAACAAGGTCATTGCATCAATACAATTAGCCTTTTCAGAATAGACTATTCTGACATTGATTGTATTCCACGAGGGACAACGTGAAAGAATTGGGAATAGTTATATAGGACAAAAGAAGAAGAAGAGAACAACTTACTGTCTTTAAATATCTCAAAAGCTGCCATGCAGAAGACAGAACAGCTGTTGCTCTCTAGGGTTTCGATGAGAAATGCAATTACTAATACTTTAGGAAAGAAGATTTTGGCTAAACGGTATAGACATTTTCAAATGGATAAGGCTGTTTGACACTGTGATTTCCTAGCATCAGTGAGAAATAAACTGGATTAAATGTCCAAAATTCCAGGCTACCTTTTCTTTCTAAAATCCTATAACTCTGCATATTGCCCTATTTAGAAAAAAATGTGAAATAAATCAATAAAAACAAAATGCGTTAAGATTGAAGAATTATATTAAAATCATTATTCCTTGTATTTCTGCCCTTTAGGCCTCCTGTTGCTGTGGGGGGAAAATCCCACTTAAATAATCCTCCAGAGAGAGAGACAAGCAGGTATTTCTTATTGGCATGCAGAATTATACTGATCACTGGGCTCCTAGCCAAAAGAATGCTGAAGAGCCTCAAACTCAACAAGGTTACGGACTATATACTGTACAAAATGTTGCATAGGAGTGGTAAAAAAAATCCCACCCACAGTGTAAATCACACTGTGACTTTTATAACCAGAACATAGTCTTTGAGAATACTATGGGGTGACCTTAATAAGGCCATCAAAGCACTTTTCCATTATAGGGGCACATATTAGACTTAATACTTGCCATAATTAAAGACGGTGGTTGATAGAATAACATTTATTGTGCCCATATACTGCTTCCTTTCCCTCCAAAAGGAAGTGTCGTGTCCTCGAAAATGATGCCAGGAGTCGGTGACTTCAAATCATGCTCTTTTATTATAGTAGGAACCGAACTGCCGCTTTGCAAAAGGTTCGCGGCTTTTATTCTTTTAGCCGCGGCGGCCGCAGCCAATGGCACCGCTTTGAATCTCCCGCGATTCGAATTGACCAATCGCGGGAGATTCTTAGCGAGCCAATCGGCGCGGCTCGCCTGACCAATCAGAGTGCCCCGCGCTTTGGCCAATCAAAGCGCGGGGATCTCAAGAATGCTAATTAAGGACAGAACAGGAAGTCAAGAGTCTGGTTTGTATTAATCAGAATAGAGCTGGAAGGGACCTTGGAGGCCTGCTAGTCCAGGCACCTGCGCAAGCAGGAGACCCTTTACCATTTCAGTCAAGTGACTGTTCAGTCTCTTTTTAAAAACTTCCAGTGATGAAACACCCACAACATCTGAAGGCAAGTTGTTCTGCTAGTTAATTGTCCTCACTGTGAGGAAGTTTCACTTTAGTTTCAGGTTGCTTCTCTTTGTGATTAGTTTCCATCCATTGTTTCTTGTCTTGCCTACAGGTAAATAAGTTGATCCCCTCCATTTTGTGGCAACATGTCAAATATTGGTTTTTCCTCAAGTCTATGCTATGTACCAGTCATCATATATGATATTAACCCTCCCATTCCACCATTTCTTCATATAGGATGGAAGGAAGCTGGTTTGGTAATGTGCAGACCAGCCTGGGAGGTGTTGGTCCTTGAGAACTGGTCAATGTGGCTTGCAACAGATATTGCAAAAAGAATAACAAGCCCCATAACAGGAGGGTTCACATATTACACAGGCATAGATTAGCTTCCTGATGACAAAACAAATAGTCCAAAGAGAACAAGTTCTTTCATGTTTCATCCCTGGCCATATGGAGGAGTCGTTATGTGTATTTGATAGAAGATCAAGGTTATTTTCTAAACCCTGAGATTTACTATTTTCCTCTAAGTCGTGTGCCTGCTTATGGATCAGTGCAAGATCAGTTTCAATACAGAGAATCCGAATGCCCCAAGCACAACAGGAGTTCACTAACTTAAATAGCTTATGTGATGCTAGGGAATTGTGATGGGTTAAGTCAACTACAAGGGTGCAGCTTCCCTTGAAATTACCAGATAGAGTTATATAAACATGTTTTCAGATGTGTTTTGAGAGCCAGCCAAGTCTACAGCATAGTCTGGCTGCTGGCAGTTGATAGCTCATTAAGTTCATGCCATTGCATTATCCAGGATGTACCACAAGGAGATAAACTAGCTTCACATCCACAAGTACCCACAAGAAAACAAGTATCTATCTTCAAATACCCATATTGGTATTCGAACATAGATCTCTTTAACATTTATATTTTATTGTGCTTTTCCTGACCTAAATGAAATGTTGATATATATTGTTAGTCCATGTATGACATGCCATATCTAAATAAATAAATAAGCAAGCATGCAGAAGAAGCATTGTTTTAATCTTACACAATACTTAGGATGATGACCTGGAAATCTATCTGGAAGCAATTGCTTTGTTGTTTGTTTTATTTGTTATCATCCTGGTCGTATCAATTTGATCTGGAAACAATATTCATTTAAAAAAATGCTAACAATTCCTTATCCTTTGAATCACACGATTGCAAACTGCAGTGGTGTGGAGACCAGGCCCTTCTTAAATTATTTTCTTGACACAGATCCAGATGGAATGTAGGCAATTCAAACACAGCATTACTAATCATAGAAAACTGCAAAGATCTGCTACTGACATCACAAATAATGCAATCACAGTCATTATTGTCCTTACAAACAATTAAAAGGTTGGACTGAGGTGGGGAGAATTGGAGATGAACAACAGGAAGGAGGACTGCGGTGAGCAACAGGGAAGATGAAAAGAAATATTGGAGCAATTCAGATGAGAAAATATATTAAATTATTGACAATAAAGAGGAACACAACATGTATTCAATAAATAGTTTTGAGGTTGCCTTATATTCAACAGTGGAGTGGATTACTTGTCTGATAGCAATCCCAGTTTACCTTCCTGCTTTGTAAATTTGTCTTTTTTAGAGCAGAAAACTAGATACTGCCAACTGCAAGTTTAGAAGCTACCCAACTGCTGGTGAGTGTCTCCCCTGGCTCCTTATAGATCGGTGGTGCATTTTTCAGTGGGAGGAAGGAGTGGGTAAATGGCTCGAAGATTTACTGTGGACCCAAGTCAGAAACAACTTAAAAAGCAAAGACTTCGTGTGGAAGGGGTGAGTGTGGAGATTAAGCAGCAGCGGCTTAATTTATGTTTTTACCCTCTAACTCTGGAAGTTAAATGGCAGCTTGAGAAGAGAGTGATTAAAGGAGAAAAAAAGAGACAAAGGGGGGACTAGATGAGAAGAAGAGGTGTGAAGAAGGTTTTTATTCAGGAAAACTGCCTTTTGAAACTGAGATTGATTGTGAATTCCGATGATGGAAGAACTGGAATGATGTCTACAGTCTCCATTGAAATCAAATCACCAAAAATAATTCTAAACGGCCACCAATTGGGGAGAATAAAGGAGACTCACGGAGAATTGATAGTCTCCATATAAATCACCCAGCTCCATTTAAACAACCCAGCTGATCAGTCAGCCTGAATTTAAATTCCCACTCAGCTGATTGTACAACCTCCACTAAACCCAAATCTCATCCTTTCCAAACTCCAAAGTAGATGATTGGTGAGCTCATTCAGATCTTCTCCATTCAAATCTATCAAACAGCAACGCTTCCTCTTTAAAACAAAAACAAAACAAAAACAAAAAAATGTGGCTTTAAGGAAAAACAAAGGAACTTTATACCACTACCTCCATTACTTCAGTACCTCAAGACCAAATATTTATAGATAATGCTTTGTCTATAATAATTGATTTATCATATCATAGTATAATAATTAATTGTTAAATAACCACTAATTTACTGATTCATTGAACTGAGATTTAATACTGTATTACTGATTATCTAGTCTATTGATTGATTGATTCTTAGTAATAAGTTGATTGATTTATTTTTAGTAATAAGTAACCTTACTTTTGATTTGTTCTCTAACTTATCAATTAACATTTATTAATTACCAACATTCATTAAGTAACTGTCTACCTATCACATTAATTAGCTATTATAATTGTTTAGTGTACTATTGTCATTGACCATGTCAGCCAGAAACTCCAGAAATTCCAAATCCTCCACTACCAAACAACAACAACAACAAAATATCTCTACCAATGACCTCTCAGACTCCTGTACATGCTTCAGATGTCTTAAAACCATCAACGAAAGTGAAAATAACATCAAATGTTACCTATGTGACAATCAAGCCCACCTTGCCTGCTTAAACTTAAACAAAGACCTAGCTGATCTCCTAAAAGCATCAGATCACTTTCCCTTGTCTATGTCCATCATGTTTTCCTAAGCTAAACAAACCAAGTACCCTGCCTGACAGAGTTGATAGCATAGCACTCATGCACTCAATAAAAAAACGCTTAGCAACACGTTTTGAAACAATTATATAAGAAAGCCTAATTTCTCTTGAAAAAAAAATACAGCACTGATAAGCAACTACCTATCAGCTCAAAATCAAATCCCAACCCAACAACCACTACAACTACTACCTCAACTACAATCACAACTACAACCAAAAATAACCACCAAACCACAACCACAAATAATTACTATCCCATCAAATAATTCCACAAATGATCTCCTTACTCATCAGAGACACCATTGAACGTGATCAGAAATGTCCAAATGCCATCTTATTTGGTCTTGAAGACACCAACGAATGAGATGACATCACCAAAGTTCATAATATCATAAGCAACTCAAATACAACAAGCATCTCTCCTGAAGATATCATTGAAGTAACCAGAGATGGCCCTGAGTCCAAATACAGTGATGGCTCAGTGGCCCCCAAATTTTGTAGAGTTGTTTGCAAAAACGAGTCCAGCAAACGCATATTCATTCATACAATAAACGTCAATCCCAACCACAAAAAACTTCGCTCAAGACCAGACTTATCCATACTGCAAAGAATCTGCTCCCGTGAACTCTGCAAGGAACTCAAAAGATGTCTAGACAATGGAGAGAAGGATCTCTACATTGACTACTGTGCTGATTGTATCAAAAGTAAGTCACACAACCCACAACTCCACATCCAACCCTACCTCATCCAACCCACCATCACTCAAAACTAGGCACGCACACCCCGAACTATCTCAATTCCAACTATAGCTGGCCTTAAATGCAAGCTACTCAATGCAAGAATCCTTGTGAATAAAATACCTGAATTTCTCCTCTTACTAAATATGGCTAAATTTGACATCATATTTGTCTGTGAAACACGGCTCAATGCGTCTCTCCTTGACTCCATTACCACAGTAAGAGACTATCATGTTTACGGATCAGATAGTGAAATCCGTAGAGGAGGTGGTGTTGCTATCTTCTATAAAAAGTCCTTATATCTAAAAAACATCCAAGTTACCCAAGAGCTTGTTCTTCCTGAGACCATCGTCTGTGAACTGTCCTTAAATATCACATTTCAATTCGTACTATGTTACAGAGCTCCTGATTATGACATCAAACATGTAAACAAGCTAAATTCACGACTAACATGGGCAACATCCTGCCCACACACTTTTGTCTTTCTTAGTGACTTCAATCTACCTCACATTAACTCGACCCTAAACAAATGTAAAACTGAACCCATACATGCAACCTTCTACAATGCTGTAATAAACCTGGGACTGGAACAATTAGTAACCAACAATACTAGACTTAACAACTGTCTCGATCTCATCTTCTGCAATAGTTTGAATGCAATTTACGGAATACAAATAAAAGAACCCTTTTCCAAAAGTGACCACAGCATGATTGACTTTTGTCTCAACATACGTCCACACAAAAATCAACACAATGATGTGATCCCCAATTATAATTTCAAAAAAGGCAACTATGATCTTATAGACAATGATCTCTCATCCCTTGATTGGCAATTTCTATTCACTGGATGCAATACTGTTGAAGACCATTACAACATATTTTTACTTGAAGTCAAAAGAGTCATCAAACTATATGTACCAATAAGAACTCCAAAAACCAGAAAAAACAGATTACCCATAACAGATTACCCACTTCAATACAAAAAGAGATCACTTTGGCAGAAAAACAAATCTGGTCATGTTGCCAACTTCAAAAGCCGATACAAAAATTTATGCCACCAGATAAAGACTAAATGGACCAATTATCACATTAAACAAGTGGAAAACCTTCTATGCACCAATTCCGCGCTTTCTACAATTTTGTAAACAACAAACTAAAAGACTCAAGGTCCATCCCTTGTAAAGACTGCAACGATGACACTATTAAAGCCAACCTCTTTAACTCATTCTTTGGCTCAGTATTTGTAAACAGCAATGGATCATGCCCAGTATTTCCTAGTTGAACCACAGACAACTACAATGATCTAATACATATCGATTTTACAGTAGACAATGTTGAAAAAGTACTGTGCAATCTAAAACCATCTCTATTGGATCAGACAGAATATGTGCCTACTTCTTAAAAAGCTGTCCACTGCCATAGCCGAACCTCTCAGCATAATCTTCGAAAAATCTTTCAGGACCAGCTCCTTGCCAAAACTATGGTCACAAGCCACGGTCATCCCCATCTTCAAAAAGGGAGACCCCAGCCTAGTTGAAAATTACAGACCAATCTCTTTATGCTGTGTCACCTGTAAAGTCATGGAATCAATTATTAACCAATCCATTATCCTCCACTTAGAGACAAACAACCTACTCTCTAATAAACAATTTGGTTTAAGAAAAAAACTATCCTGTAATCTGCAATTCTTACACTGCAAAAACATATGGATTACACAACTGGATCAGGGCAAAGCAATAGATGCAATCTACATAGACTTCTGTAAAGCCTTTGATTCAGAGGAGACAAGACAAACTACTCCTAAAACTAAAATCTTATGGTATCTCTGGACACCTGCATTACTGGATAAAAGCATTCCTCTCAAACAGACAACAAATGGTCAAAATTGGGAGCGTCCTATCAAATACTGTACATGTCAACAGTGGTGTCCCCCAAGGCAGTGTTCTAGGACCAACTCTCTTCATACTCTACATAAATGACCTCCGTGATCATATTAAGAGCAACTGCGTTCTCTTCTCTGATGATGTAAAGCTATTCAACACCACAGACAATACTGATATCCTTCAGATAGACCTCAACTATATATCAGAATGGTCAAACAAATGGCAACTTCAAATGTCAACAAATAAATGCTCTGTCTTACATATTGGCAAAAGAAATCAGAAAATAAAATACAAGCTGAATAGTCAAGACCTTGTTGATGATCCAAACTCTGTCAAGGATCTTGGAGTACTTATTTCTAATGATCTAAGTGCCAGAGTCCACTTTTACTACATAGCCAAAAAGGCATTAAGAGTTGTTAACCTAATCTTAAGTAACCTTTTCTCTGGTAATATTATACTACTAACTAGAGTATAGAAAACATTTGCTAGACCAATACTCAAATATAGCTCATCAGTCTGGAACCCACATTACGTATCTGATATTAACACAGTTGAGAAAGTCAAGAAATATTTCACAAGAAGAGTTCTCCACTCCTGTACTCGTTGCAGAATATCTTATGCCACCAGACTTGAAATTCTAGACCTCGAAAACCTAGAACTACACCGCCTTCGGTCTGATCTAAGTATTGTATATAAAATTAAACATGGCAATGCCTTACCTGTCAATAAATACTTCAGCTTCAACTATAACAATACAAGAGCAACAATAGATACAAACTCAAGGTTAATTGCACCAAACTTGATTGCAGGAAATACGACTTCAGCAAAAGAGTGGTCAATGTCTGGAATACTCTACCTGACTCTGGTTTCTTTCCCAAACCCCCCAAATTTTAACGTTAGACTTTCTATTATTGACCTCACCTCTTTCCTAAGAGGTCTGTAGGGGATGTGCTAAGCGCACCAACGTGCCTACTGTCCCTGTCCTATTGTTTCTTTTATTTTTCTGATATGTATCCATGTATTCATAACTATGTTTTTCCTTATACCCATTATCTTGTAAGCAATTAACAAACCAAATAAAATAAATAAAATGAAAATAAATAGATTCAAAAGTATCAGATTGTATTTTGGCAGCTGTTTTGTGAATAGGCATCTCCAGTGATTGGATTCAATCTTTTTTTCTACCGGTTCTGTGGGCATGGCTTGGTGGGCGTGGCAGGGAAAGGATACTGTAAAATCTCCAGTTCTCCAGCCGGTTCCATGAACTACTCAAAATTATCTGCTACCGGTTCTTCAGAATTGGTCAGAACCTGCTGAATACCACCTCTGCCTCCATTGTATCTACTTTGTAATGGCAACCATGATGCTTTATCAATATGCAGATTTTGCACTAGTTCTCAAGTGTGCTCCTTATCACAATATTTTTAATTTATATTTATTTATTTCCTGCCTTTATTATTTTTTACATATAATTCAAAGTGGTGAACATATCCAAAACATTTTCTTCGTTCTATTTTCCACACAACAACAACAACAACTCTGTGAGGTGGACTGAGCTGAGAGAGAGTGATTGGCCAAAAGTCACCCATCTGGCTGTCACGGGCAAGGTAAGATTAGAACTCAGGGTCTCTCACTCTCTAACCTGGCCCATCCTTTTATTATCTTTCAGAATAATTATAAAAATCTGAATTTTCGACAGGCCAGAGACTGAAATGATTTCTGTCTGGGGAATGAAGGGTGAATGGTATTTAATAATATATTCCCCCAATGTCTTAAATTTGTGTATGTGACTTTATATAGTGTTTTTATGGTCTTCTGATTCGGCACGCCACCTAAAGTCTTTGATTTGGCAGCTGATCAATCTAAATAAAGAACCTTGAACTTCTTTACATATCCGAATTTTGTCCCGTCTCTCACATGAAAAAAACTTTTGTACAAAAGAAACTCTTTTTTTATGCTCTGGCAGTTTGTTCCACAGCTTGTATCGCTGTGGGCATCACTTCAAATCCTCTTTAATGCTTCCAATTACTTAATTTGTTCTGCTTTGATTGGCCACGAAATAAATTCAGACAGGCCCATCTATACGAGAGTTGAATAGTTTATGCCATCAATCAAGGGTTGTGTGTGTGTGTGTGGGGAGTGTTGTTGTGTGTTTCCATTTTATGGAATACTCCCTACTGGTCACTACTGGGTAGTTCCATCCATGATTGCACACATATTAGATGGTGGATTAAACTAGTTAACAGGCTAGATAGATTATCAACATTAACACAACTGTTTTTTCCCCCCCCTCAAGCACTGAACAGAATCAAAGTCATTCATTATACAAAACAATTAAGCTCATTCTTTCAGCTTAAACTTTGCTAGGTTTTTTCTTTCTTCTGGTAGAAAAAAAAAGGTGATTTTTAATTGAAGCATTTGTCTTTTTCCAAGAGGGTTATAGCAACACAGAACACTGGTCATTACTGGTCCCAGCATTTTTTTACCCATATAGCTCTAGTAAAATAGTCATTGGGGCTACATGTAGGAAATTCCTACAGAGAAGATATTATATAGTATAATAAAATGACTTTAGACTTTCTTTTTGGGTTAAACTTTTGCTAACAGCTTCCATCATTTAAAAATCCCAGTAAAAATAAGACCACCATAGTGGTTAGAAGAGTTAACTAAAAACAAAACTGATTTTGTCCCAGAATTATTCCTCTTAGGAATAATAAAAAAAAACTATAATAGAAAGATAAAATATCTTATATTACATATATTAACAGCAACAAGAATTTCATAGGCTCAGTACTGGATGAAAAACTCCATACCACTTGAAGGCTTAATAATCAAAACTTTTTTTAGAGTGTATGGGAATGGATAAATTAACTATGGAATTGAAAGGGAAAACAGACACAGAATACAACACAGTATGGGAAACATGGTTTATTTGGATTGATAATAGATATAAAAATAGAAAATGTAAATAATGTATATAATAAATACGAGGGTATGAAAGTATTATGTATTGTAAGTTTTATGTATTGTAAGTTTTGATAGGACACATAAATGTATACATAATGTCACAGTGCTGCTTAATAACTATTGGTATTATGTATAAATGGAAAAAACTCAAGAAAGCATTATTAAAAAAAATAAGACCACCATAAAATATAACAAACCCAGAAGCAATGTAAAGGCAGAAGCAAAGCAGTCATAAGAACCAATAGTAAGGACACCATAGCGAAACATCCAATAGCTCTCAATAGCACTGTCTGAAGTCCAACAGCGTACAAACAATGTGATACCCTTATTTATTACAAGAGCCTATTGTCATTTCCTCCCTGCAATCTCCCAATCTTTTAAATATCTTCTCCAATGGATGGAAGGACCTTGGGGAGAAGGCATCAACCATGCCCTCTCAGTTTCATCGATGGAACAATTTGCTCAGTTAAATGAGTGGTTCATTTTCACCCAGTATTATTGAAATTAAACACAATAATTCATCATTGAATGAATGTTTTTATCAAAATGTCTCAACTTCTCAAATGTGGGATTAATCTTAACTTTCAATATGGTCTCTCCCTCTCCCTCTCTCCCTCCCTCCCTCTCTCCCTCCCTCCCTCTCTTTCTAGTCCCTTTCTTAGTTCTTTTTTCTTGCTTATGTAATTCAAGTTGCAAATTCTTGTTAACCAAGAGTTAAGATCTTTTGCACACGATATATGTGGTTTTCTTCCTCTTTATTCTGTGTTGGGGCAATTATAACCTTGGTGAACAAGGTATTATTATATATGTCCTTTTCCACTTAACACTCAACAAAAGAGATAAAATTGCATGCTTATCCTGTAATTTTTAAAATCATCTTAGGTTGATGTTTTTGAAGGACTTGGAAATATACTTACATCGATTAACTAATCACTTAAAGTATTAGGTGGCATGTTTTAATCAGTTGGCATTCCTTTTAATTACCCGTCACATTTTAGATGTTCTTGGCCTTTCATAAAAATCATCTGCTGGATTTCTTTTACAGATTTGCTGCTCTTATTCACTATCTTTGCAAGTATCTTAACATTAGTTGGACCCAAGACATTCTTTGCAAAATACAGTAATCCAACAGACTATAGTGCTGTCTTGATCTTCATCAATCTTCTTGCTTTTATTCTCTTTTTTTTTTTTTAATTCCCCAAGGCAAGTTAATGTCTTGGGGTTTTTGAAGAAAGAATAATTGCCACCAGCCTTCCTTCCATAGAAGACCTATTTACTGCATGGGTCAGAGGAGGGCTGAAAAGATATTTGCAGACCCCTTACTGCCTGGACATAAACTGTTTCAACTCCTTCCCTTGGGACAGCACCAGGGGTGGGATTCTACCAAATTGCACCTATTTGCTAGAACCGGTTGTTAACATTCTAAGCAGTTCAGAGAACCAGTTGTTAGAAGAAATTACTGGACTAATCCTGTAAGGAAGGCAGGAAGGAAACATTCTGGGGTTGCTTACAGAAACTGCCTCTCCGTTAACCCTTATTACATTCTTGACAGGAACATCTCTGGAGTTTTTTCCCCCTCCTTTGCTAGTACTTTGCTTGTGTGGAGTGACCATTCAAAGTTACAATGGCACTGAAAAAAATGACTTCTGACTATTTTTCACACTTACGACTGTTGCAGCATCCCCACAGTCATGAGAGGCCAGGCGAGGAGATGCATGCCTCGATGTGAGTGATATTGAGTTGGAAACACCCAGATAATAACATGACCACCAAGCCATGTCCACCCAGTCACATGACCACCAAGCTATGCCCACCACCTAAGCCACACCCACAGAACCGGTTGTTAAAAGTTTTGAATCCCACCTCTGGACAGCACTATAGAGTATTGTATACTAAGACAACTAGACATAGGGACAGTTTTTCCTTTGCGTCATCACACTGCTGAATACCTAATTCTCACAGTTGACAACTTATAGGGACTACTAAATTCTGTCTAATACAGAGGTCTCCAAACTTGACAGCTTTAAGTCTTTTGGACTTCAACTTCCAGAATTCCTCAGGCAGCCATGCTAGCTGGGGAATTCTGGGAGCTGAAGTCCACAATCCTCAAAGTTGCCAAGTTTGGAGATCCCTAGTCTAATGTACATGTATATTAATCCATAGCATATGGATGTATTATTACTTATCCTTTTTATTACTTATTTCTTCCCTCTCCTGGTTGCACACTTTTAGTATTATTATTATTATTATTTCTCTGTTTTGCAAGTACATTGAGTGTTTCTATACTGGAGAGAAATTCCTTATGTCTAACCACACTTGGCCAAATAATATATTGCATTGCATTGCATTGCATTGCATTCTGTTCTGTTCTGTTCTGTTCTGTTCTGTTCTGTTCTGTTCTATTCTGTTCTATTCTATTCATTTTCTTTTGTGGCCTCCATAATCTAGTCATTTCTGACAGTGGTGGGATTCAATTTTTTTTAAACTACCGGTTCTGTGGGCGTGGCTTGGTGGGCATGGCAGGGGAAGGATCCTGCAAAATCTCCAGTCAGAGGTGGGATTTGCAAGTTCTCAGAACTACTCAAAATTTCTACTACTGGTTCTCCAGAACTGTTCAGAACCTGCTGAATGCCACCTCTGATTTTTGAGTTAAATTCTAAATAAAGCCCAGGTTTTCCAATATTCTTTGGGAGGAAACAGAAGCTCTCACCCTTCTGGATTACCAATGTTCAGTTAAAATTTTCCTGTTTAGATCAAGAATAATTCAAAGTGGTCTGTTTCCATTTAAAAGGTTTGGCTTCTCCTGTTTATCCATTATCTAAATTCTTCTTCTTGCCCACTACAACATCTAAGCTTGGGTAATGTTTGGGATTCTTTCACTAGGTGAGACTAGTCAGCCATTTACAGTGGTGGGATTCAAATATTGTTGCCACCTGCTTGGTGGTGTGGCTTGGTGGCCACATTTGAAGCGCAGCTACGCTTCAAATTCAGCAGATAAAAGTAAGTATGGAAGCCCGGGTGGGCAGGCGGGCAGGCGCAACAGCGGAACGGTGGAGAGAACTGGTTCAGTCTCCACTACTCATCGCTCCTACCAGCTCACCAGAACTGGACCGAACCGGTCGAATACCACCACTGGATGTTTAAATTGAAATGTTGAACTGAACAGTGTTAGAGTTGAGGGCCTAGAGTTGAGGGCCTAGAGTTGAGGGCCTAACCTTCTTCTTTTGCTAAATTTCTAATTTCTTCCACTCCATAGCTGTTCTTTGCACACCACATTTTAACCCACATTTTTTGTTGGATATGAGCCACTTGAAGTTACTATTGGTCCTTTTTGATCTCAAGTCTGCCACTTGTAGAGACCTGGTGGACTGTTCCAATATTTAATTCCTCTAGACCAGAGGTGGGATTCATTTTTTTAAACAACCGGTTCTGTGGATGGGGCTTAGTTGGTGGGCATGGCTTGGTGGTCATGTTATTGGATGGGTGTGGCCAACTCAATATCACTCACATCAAGGCACACATCTCCTTGCCTGGCCTCTCATGACTGTGGGGATGCTGCAACAGTCATAACTGTGAAAAATGGTCATATCACTTTTTTCAGTGCCATTGTAATTTTGAATGGTCACTCCACACAAGCAAAGTACTAGCAAAGGAGGGGGAAAGAACTCCAGAGACATTCCTGAGACAGGAAGTCTAGTCCTGCCAAAAATGTAATAAGGTTTAACAGAGAGGCAGTTTGTGTAAGCAACACCAGAATGTTTCCTTCCTGCCTTCCTTACAGGATTAGGCCAGTAATTTCTTCTAACAACTGGTTCTCTGAACTGCTTAGAATATTAACAACCAGTTCTAGTGAATAGGTGCGAACTGGTAGAATTCCAACCCTGCTCTAGACTATATATTGGTTTTGTTTTTCAATTGTATCTGACACTACTGTATAAGAAAACTAAGGCTAATACTATACTGGATATTTTTTACATGTTTCCTTGATTATCCCCACAGATATAAACTTAATGTACACCACTCCAAACTTGATTGCAGAAAGTACGAATTCAGTAACATAGTGGTCAATGACTGGAGCACATTCTGTTGTCACATCCCCAAACCCACACTCCTTTTCCCTCAAACTAACCACTATTGACCTCACCCCTTTCCTAAGAGGTATGTAAGGGGCATGCATAAGTGCACAATTGTGCCTACCGTCCCTGTCCTATTGTCCCCAATTATTCCTACCCATTCCCTGTATTTATACTTATGCTTATTATCTTGTAAGCTATTGACAAATAAATAAATAAATAAAAATAAAATAAATGTGGTGGAAAATATATTGCTTTAGAAATATTTTTTGAAGAAGGAAAAAAATGGGTGAAATGCTCATGGCTGGGTTGCAACTGAATTTAATGATGAGATGGCCAAGGTATGCGTGCGATAGTCCATCTTATGTTGTATGATTTTCTCTCTAGCCTTGGTAACTTTTAATACTTTGAGTAATTTTATTTAAAAAAAAAAATTAGAAAATTGATATATTTGCCTATGGTGCAAATATGGTGGAAAATTGCTATATTTGCATATGGTGACTCAAGGCGGTTTACAGCGATATCAAAACATCATATCTATACAAAATAAAACTATTAAAATAATATAATAGCTCCCCACCCCTCACCCAGTGACAACACATCGCACCAGCCATTCTGCTCTGGGTTCCCCAGGCCCTCTGACAGAACCAGGCCTTTGGCACCTTCCTAAAGAGTGGGGGGCATTCTAATATCTGAGGGAATGCTATTCCAGAGACAGGGAGCCACCACAGAGGAGGCCCTTCTTCTGGGTCCCACCAGGTGTATTTCTCTAGGGGATGGGACCTGCGGCATTCCTTGCCTCCCCACTCTGGTGAGTTGAAGAAGAAATTGAAGAAGATATCATGAATGAATATCATACAACAGGACATTTCTGAATCAGAAATTGTGGTCAGGCAGAGTAAAAAAGCAGAGATTCATCAGAGGTGGTATTTAGCAGGTTCTGACCAGTTCCGGAGAACCAGTAGCAGAAATTTTGAGTAGTTCAGAGAACTGGAAAATACTACCTCTGACTCACCCAGCCCCCATCTATTCTCTGCCTCCTGCACAGGAGAATGGAGCTGGAAAGCAGGTTAGTGAAGTGGGGAGGGAATGGGATTTTGCAGTAATCTTCCCCTGCCATGCCCACCAAGCCACGCCCACCAAGCCACACCCACAGAACAGGTAGTAAAAAGTTTTTGAATCCCACCACTGAGATTCATGTTTGTTTTTCAACAACAATCAAAGTCCATCAAAAGAAAAACAAAACAAAACAAAACAAAACATCTAAATTATCTTAAAACTGAGATGGAGAAACAGAAGCCACTTTCAACAGAGAAAGAAAATCTTGGGGAACGTGGAGAACAGCTGAACTTGGCACTACAATAATTCAAACATTTGAGGAAAGCAGATTGTGGTGAATTCCTTTGAGTGGTGCCCATTTCCCATAGACAGTGCATCATCTGTTGGAGCAGAAAAGCACTTATTCCTTTGACTGTAGATTCTGTTTCTTTGTTTGGGAAATGGATGCTTACTAAAGGCTTGAATTGAAGGGAGACTTTTTACACTTCGAGGCTAAAATGTATCCTGTGCTTCTTACGTCAACTTTTCTTTTTTTCCCCTTTTCTGAAAAGCTATAAGGTCCAAGCAGCTTTAGAAAAACATTAATTGGTCGGCAATTTCTCAGAGCTAGTGTTACTTTATGGGCTAGGGCTGCCTTGTTGAAATGATCCATCTATTTTTTTTTTTTATTCTGTCTTTTTATCCCACATTTATTATTAAGTGACTCAAGCTGGTGAACAGACATATTCACCAGTACTCCTCCCTTCTCCTATTTTATCCACAACAATAACCCTGTGAGGTGGGTTGGGCTGAGAAAGTGGCTGGCCCAACATTCACTGGAACTCACCATCTCCTGGTTTCTAAGCCAGCACAGTGGTGGTATTCCACTAGTCCACACCGGTTCATGTGAGGATTTGGCATGGGTCATTGAACTGGTAGTAACTTTTGGCTGGCCATGCCCCTGACCCAGTTGCCCGCTCACTGCTCACTTGCTTGCCCCACCCCCCGATGCTCGCTCACCCCTGTTGCTAGCATGTCCAGTCACTCCTTAAGGTATTACTTCCCTCCTGCCAATCAGCTGTTCCTACAATCAGCTATTCCGGGATTCCTCTCGCTTACTTACCGCTTTGCCCAGGAAGCTTCCCTCAGGCCCAGGAAGGCAAAAAAACAAACACCCTCTATCCCCGCTCCATTTTTTTGTCTACCTGGGCCCCGGGGAGGCCTCAAAATGAAGAGTGGGGGCTGCTGCCTCCCCCCATGCTCCATTTTTTTCCTTTCTGAGCCCCAGGGAAGCCTTCTGGGAGCAAAAACGCCCCTCCAGGAGGCTTGCCTGAGGCCCAGAAGGCCTTCAAAATGGGTGGGTGCTGCAAAAAGCAAAAAAAAAAAAAAAGGCATGTCCACCTAATCTCATGGTCATGCCCCCTAGCCACGCCCACAGAACTGGTAGTAAAAATGTTTTGAATCTCACCACTGGGCCAGCACCTTAATCACTACACCAAACTGACTCTGGTACTGAAAAGAAAAAGGAATCTGAAATGAAATTCAAATAAAACAAGCAACATGCTGAGACATGAGACCAAATCATTCACTTTCCTCCATTTACAAATGGAATGGGGGTAGGGGGGATGTTGCTGGACATTCATGATAAATCTTTGGATTTGGGAGCCTTGCTTGGGGGGAAATTGTTTGTAGAAGCACACAACATTGTTACATTTGGGAGATAAAGCAGCTCAATCCGGTCTGGTTCTTTGACTTTGATTGTCCTTTGACTTGGTTCTACGAAAGCTTTTCCACAGCTCCTTTGGGGCTCCCGGTGCAGCCATCACTTTTGTCTTGGAAAATAACAAGTGGAACCACAGAGCTACTTATTCTGCACTGACAAAATGTCAAGAAAATATAAACAGATGTTTTGAATAGTCCCCAGTGGGGCAAAGGAAAGGATGAAGAGTTCAGTAATCACTTTTTCCAACCTCCTCCCTGTCCACCAACAACCTGAAACAGGGCCGCTATTGTTGACTTGTTTCATTCTGCTTTATTGACTCTGACGGGGGAGATCTCTGTCCCACTGCTGACAGGAAGATGATGGAGAATCTGGAAATTATTTTCAGCAGAGCCTTGCTGTGTTGTATGCCACAATAAGCTAAGTATTTAGAAATAGTAGTGAGAATTCCTTCTCTTTCTCTCAGCTGTTGATAAAACAATGGCGCACCAGGGCACAATGAGCTACATTATTACATTCTTTATTGCACCAAGTTAGTCGGTAGATTTGGGCTGTCAGTACACAGCTTTTATGCTAATATTCAAAGTTCTTACTTGGAATACAATGATTTAATTGGCCCCACAGAGAAAGGGCATGGATGCTAGTGAGATTTACCCTTAAATATAGTAATTTCATGTGTGAAGGGATGGAGAATGATCAAGGATACTCAATTGAAGGAGAATCTCTATAGAACAGAAGTGTAAATTCAGAATTTCCTTCTTTGCGGGGGGGGGGGGGGTCTGTGACAGAGCTGGATTTAGATATAAATTAAGCAAACTACATCTTAGGACCTCACAGTCTGAAGGAGTCTCTCAACATTTCAGATCCCCCCCCCATTTGTTATATTTTGGTTATTAGTTCATATATGAATCTTGCCATAAATTAAGCCCCCCCCCAATCAAGCTTGGATGTCCTTCATTAGTAGGTTAAAATATGCTTTTGTTTCTGCATGTATTCACGTCCTTCCCTGCCCTTCCCTTCCCAACTTGGCAAGGCTCTTTCTTATCAGAGCTAATTAGTTGGAAGCAACCTTTTATCTGTGAGGAAACAGAATTTGTGAATGAAACCTTCAAAGGTGGGGGCTGCTGACTTTGTCTTGTGTTTTCTGACCAGGTTGGGTCAGAACAGTGATATACATTTTCAACCACATTGCACCACCTCGAGAGGGGTGGTAGGGACAATTTGAATTGGTTGGCCTTGCCCACGCCCACCCACCCACCTTCTTCCTTTTAGAGACTGAGTCCCACCAAGCCACGCCCACAGAGCTGGTAGGGGGACATTTTGAATTTCAACCCCGGGGGCCACATGATCGAAGTTGGATGCTTGGCAATTGGCATGTATTTATGTCGATTTTGTAGTGTCCCAGGGTCATGCGATCAACTTTTGAGAACTTCTAACTAAGTAAATGGGGAAGCCAGATTGACTTAACCATGTTAACTAATTTAATAATGACAAAGATTTACTTAACCACTGTGGCAAGGAAGATCATGAAATGGGGCAAAACTCACTCTTGCTTAGCAATGGAGATTTTGGGCTTAACTGTGATCGTAAGTCAAGGACTACCTGTAGCCATTAGCTACCAAAACTTTGCCAAAGTAGCTCTTAATTTTCATCTCCTGTTAAGCCTGGCAATTGAAACCCTAGAAATGCTACTATTCGTCTTTTGCTAAAATCTTACCTCAGGACTAGCTTTATTTTTCAGTGGGTGTCGGGAACCTGTCCTTCCAAAAGACCTAATTTGCCTGGTACAAAGAAGCTTATGCTTCCAGAAGTGGGAAAACATGACACAAAGCAGTAAAAAGAAAGAGCTTGCTTTCTTCTGTTTCAGCTGTATCTGAACCTTGTTTGATGGTTCTGTGCTGCATTTGTTTTGCCCAGTAATAATCCTCTCTTTGATGTTGAAAGGCAATCACAAAAACATTATTTTTAAGTGGATGAGGTGATTGTAATCAGATCCATTTCAGGTATATAGAGCTTCTTTTACTAGTTTCTGGCTTTGGTGATGTATGATTGCTTTTCCATTTGCCTCAAATTGGTCAGGAGTTTGATTGATTTAATTGAACTTATGACTAACCTCAAAAACTTTATTCCAGCATTTTCTTTAAGGCCTTTGATACTCAGTCTGCTCTGCTGCAGGTGTGGCCAGCAGTAAACAGGGAATGGAAAATAGGAAACAAACTGAGATCAAGCCATGGGTATGGTGACTGATCCAAGGCAGAATTCAAAAGAAAGTCTGGAACAAAAGTATCAAATCCTGGCAACTTTAAGGTTTCTGGACTTCAACTCCCAGAATTCCCCACACAACATGGCTGACTGGGGAATTCTGGGAATTTAAAGTCCACAGGTCTTGCCAAGGTTGGACACCCCTGCTCTAGAGGTACTGTAGGACAGAGCAGCAGGGAGTCCAGAGAAGAAGAATCAGGAGCCTAGGCCAATCTCAATTCATCTGCATTGTTCCAGAATTTTAAAATAGACTTCTGAAGAAACTTCTCAAACCCAGCCGTGAACAAACCACTGCCAGGCCCTTCTGGCAAGTCAACTGTCATTCTGATATATCTCCTCATAAGAAGGTTTTCTCAGACAAGTATTTTGTATCCTAAATGGACAACTTCTTCAGCTTCAACCACAATAATACAAGGGGAAACAATCAATACAAACTCAAGGTAAACCGCTTCAAACTTGATTGCAGAACATACAACTTCAGCAACAGAGTGGTCAACGCTTGGAATGCTCTATCCAACTCCATTGTTACAGCCTCAACACCTCACAGCTTCAACCTCAAACTGTCTACTGTGGACCTTACCCCATTCCTAATGTTCTGTCCTTATTAGCATTCTTGAGATCCCCGCGCGTTGATTGGCCAAAGCGCGGGGCACTCTGATTGGTCAGGCGAGCCGCGCCGATTGGCTCGCTAAGAATCTCCCATGATTGGTCCATTCGGATCACGGGAGATTCAAAGCGGTGCCATTGGCCGCAGCCGCGGCGGCTAAAAGAATAAAAGCCGCGATCTTTTTCCCTTTGCCCCAGTTCGGTTCCAACCTCAAATAAAGAGCATGATTTGAAGTCACCGACTCCTGGCATCATTTCGCGGACACAGCACTGGCGACGAAGGTGGGATCCAGGCCCTGAACCGAACCACGTGTCCGACGGAAGCCAGACGAACCACCGCGATGGCGAAAATCGCAACCCCAGCACCCTTCAACCCCGCCACCAAGGACTGGGAATCGTACTCCGACCGATTCCGCATGTTCCTCGAGTGCAGCGACCTGAAGGACGCCACCGGCCCCATGAAGCGCGCCGTCTTCCTGACCCACTGCGGGACCGAGGTCTTCAAGATGGCCAAGGCGCTTGCCAAACCCGTCGATGCGACCGCGATGGACTGGGACGTCCTCGAACCCATACTTCGGCGGCACTACGCCCCAGAGGTACCCATCCTGATCCGACGCAATGAATTCTACCGTCGGGACCAGAGGTCGGGTGAGAGCTTCAGCGACTTTGTCGCTGAGCTGCGGCGCCTAGGGGGGCTCTGCGAATTCGACAACCTGAACGACGCTCTGCGAGACCGAATCGTGCTCGGTTTGTGGGACCCCGTCCTCCAGAGCCGGCTGATGGCCAAGGGCAACATCAGCCTAGCAGACACCCTCACCACAGCCGCCGCCGCCGAAGCGACCCGAACTTCCGCCGACCGCATGCGCAGACCGAACACTGGGGACCGCAGCGGAAACAACAACCCGGCGAGGTCGACCGAGGCCCAACCCGAGACGACCACCCACCAGGGTGGCTTCCACTCGGCATTGGGCACTTCCGAGGATGAGGAGGACATCCATCGCCTCCAGACAGGCCGCGACCCACGGAACCGGCGGGGTCGTAAGTCGAGGACCAACTATGCCGGTTGCGGCGGCGACCACCCCAGGTCAGAATGCCGGTTTTTCGAATCGATCTGCCGGCATTGCGACAAGAAGGGACACATCGCCCGTGTCTGCCGCCTAAAGAAGAATCGCAGCCCGGCACGATGGGACCAGAGCGACCGGAGGAGAGAGAGCACACCACCCCGGACCAGAGATCGCCCCTCGGACAACAAATGGGACCGGAACGGACGATCCCTGCGAGGCGGCGATAACCGGCGAAGAGAGGAGACCCATCAGACGGTCACCATCGGCCACGCCATCACCAACGATGCCCGGAAGGTCCACGTGGAGGTAGGCATCGAGGGCCAGCCATGCAAAATGGAGGTGGACTCCGGGTCCTACCTCTCCATGATTGCATGGCATGAAATAAAGCGCTTGGTGCCTACCCTCCAAAGGAGGAACATAGACAGCCAGAGACTCATTGTAAAGGACTACCAGGGAAACCGCATCCCGGTCGTCGGAACCAAACACTTCAACATCACCTATAAAGGCCACACCAAAAGATTTCCCCTGACAATCGTCGACCGCGACCGCCCAAGCCTACTGGGACTGCAATGGTTCGCCCCGCTCAACATCGCACTCATGGGAGTCGACCACGTCACCGACGACAGCTGGGAGCAGCAACTGGCCCGGGAATTCCAAGAGGTCTTCGACGGAAACCTAGGCAAGTACCGAGGGCCCCTTATATCTTTCAACCTAGACCCAAACGTCCCCCCAAAATGCTTGAAACCAAGGCGGGTGCCATTCGCACTTAAACCCAAGATAGACGAGCAAATTGACAAGCTCGTCAAGCAAGGGGTCCTACAGCCCATAGACCACGCCCAGTGGGAGACCCCCATAGTCCCCCCGATCAAGCCCGATGGGTCGGTGAGGATCTTTGGGGACTATAAGACCACCCTAAATGGCGCGCTACAACAAAGCGCCTACCCTGTCCCAGTAGTGCAACACCTACTGCACTCACTGGGAGGGGGCAAGGTTTTCGCCAAGCTCGACCTCACCCAGGCTTACGAACAGTTGCCAGTCGACGAGCAAACGGCAGAAGCGCAAACCATAGTCACCCACCGGGGGGCATTTAAATGCAACTGACTCCAATTCGGAGTCAGCGTGGCACCGGGAATATTCCAAAGCCTAATGGAAAGACTACTGCAGGGCATCAAGGGAGTGGTACCTTACTTCGACGACGTCCTAGTGTCGGCAGCCTACCAAGCCGAACTAGAGGGTCGCCTAAGGGAGGTCCTAACCAAATTTAAAGAGACCGGGCTAAAGGTCAAGAGGGAGAAATGCCAGCTATGCACGGAACGGGTCGAATTCCTAGGATACCTCCTAGACCGTCACGGCATTCACCCCACAAACAAAAAAATCAAGGCGATCAAAGAAGCCCCCACACCTAAGTCCAAGACGGAACTACAGGCATTCCTGGGGCTACTGAACTTTTACAATGTTTTCCTGCCCCAAAAGGCGACGGCGGCGGAGCCTTTGCATAGGCTCCTGGACAAGGCGGCGACCTGGACTTGGGGGAAACGCGAGCAAGCCGCCTTCCAAAGAACAAAGGACCTCCTCACTTCGGACACCGTCCTCATACAATATAACGAGACCCTACCTCTTGCCGTCACATGCGACGCATCACCCTTTGGCGTCGGCGCTGTCCTCAGCCATACCCTCCCCGACGGAAAAGAAGCGCCCATCGCGTTCTTTTCAAGGACCCTCACCAAACCGGAGCGGAACTATAGCCAGCTGGACAAAGAGGCTCTGGCTATCGTTGCCGCCGTAAAACGATTCCACGAGTATCTCTACGGCCGGACTTTCACCATCATAACCGACCACAAGCCGCTGCTGGGAATCCTTGCAGGAAACCGGGCCACCCCAAACATTCTGTCTCCCCGAATGACAAGGTGGTCCGAGTTCCTGGCAGCCTACAACTACGGACTCATACACAGACCGGGTAAGACAATCTCCCATGCAGACGCCTTAAGCCGCTCGCCGCTACCAGAACCTGACACCAACCCAGCACCCACAACGACCACCTTCAGCATAGAGACTCTACCCAACCTGCCCATAACCGCGTCAGACATTGCCCGAGAGACTAATAAAGACAAACGTCTGGCACGGGTGTTGCATTGGGTAGAGAAAGGGTGGCCGGAAAGGGACAACGACGAGTCCGTCAAAACGTTCCGAAACCACCAAACGGTACTCTCGCTATTAAAAGGGTGCATACTATGGGGGGACAGGGTGGTCATTCCAGAAAAGCTACAAGGGAAGGTTCTGGAACTACTACACGAGGGGCACCCTGGCATCGTTAGGACTAAAGCCCTGGCCAGAAGTTACGCTTGGTGGCCAGGGATGGACAAATAAATTGAGACCTGGGTAGCAAGGTGCCAACGATGCCAGGAAACTAGGCCAAGCCCACCCACAGCACCCATCCTAGAGTGGGAAACCCCAAGGGGACCGTGGTCTAGGATTCACATAGACTTCGCCGGGCCCACAAAAGGACACACCTTCCTCATAACAGTTGACGCTTACTCCAACTGGTTGGAGGTAAGCAACATGAAGACGGCAACCACGGAGGCCGTGATCAAGGAACTCTGCAAACTCTTTGCAACACACGGCCTCCCAGACGTCGTCGTTTCTGACAACGGGCCCCAATTCACCTCGCTGGAATTCGAAAAATTCCTAGCAGAAAGGGGCATCCGCCAGGCGCTGACAGCACCGGCGTACCCGGTGGCAAACGGTAGGGCAGAACGGATGGTCCAATTCACTAAAAAAACCATCCGGAAAATAGACCACGGGGAGATCCAGGAGAAAATTAACAAACTACTCTTCACCCAACACATAACCCCAAATACCACAACGAATAAGAGCCCAGCCAAACTATTAATGGGGAGGAAATTAAGGTCCCCACTCGACAGGTTACACCCCACGTATAACCCGGAGAAGCCCCCAGACTCAAACAGCAAACACCGAACCTTCGCACCCGGCGACCCCGTATACGCGAGAAACCTGACGGGAGACCCACTATGGATACCAGCCATCATCACACCAATAACAGGCCCACACTCGTACCAGCTACAAACAGCAGACGGACGAGCGTGGAAACGCCACATCGACCAATTAAGGTCGAGGACTACCAACCAAGAGACTGCCGACGCACAGACAGCCGAAACCAACCCCCACAACACAAACCAAGGGGGGAGGGAATACCCAGGGAACCAAAACCAAAGAAAAATAAACCAGCCGTACTTACCGGAAAGCAGCCATCACGACCCCTCGCCAGGAAGAGACAGCCAGGCCAGCTCGACCGACCCGGAAAGACCGAGCAGGAGCGGTGAAACCCGCAGCTCAACCAACCCGGGAGGCCCAGGAGGGAGCTACGGAGAGCGGCCCGGCCCGATCGACCAGCCGGTTCCCACGACGGCATCAGGAGCAGCAGAGATCCCGACCGAACCGGCCGGGATCCAACCTACGACTGAGCTGCGCAGGTCCAGTAGGCTCAGACGGAGCCCCGCCTACCTACGTGACTACGCGACGTAAGGACTGAACCAAGAGGGAAGGGGTGTTCTGTCCTTATTAGCATTCTTGAGATCCCCGCTCATTGATTGGCCAAAGCGCGGGGCACTCTGATTGGTCAGGCGAGCCGTGCCGATTGGCTCGCTAAGAATCTCCCGCGATTGGTCCATTTGGATCGCGGGAGATTCAAAGCGGTGCCATTGGCCGTGGCCGCGGCGGCTAAAAGAATAAAAGCCGCGATCTTTTTCCCTTTGCCCCAGTTCGGTTCCAACCTCAAATAAAGAGCATGATTTGAAGTCACCGACTCCTGGCATCATTTCGCGGACACAACACCTAAGAAGTCCTTAAAGGGGTGTGCTTAAGTTCACCAGCGTGCCTACTGTCCCTGTCTTACTGTCCCCATTTATCTGTATTTACTTCCTTTGTTCATGTTCATATTCATACCTATACTTGTTATCTTGTACATGCTTGACAAATAAATAAATAATAAATAAAATAATAATAATTGCCCCTGTTCCATGAAGCTAGCTTGCCCTTTGGCCTTAATCTTCTGATTTAGCTGTAGAGCTATTAGGTTTGCAGAAAGCTAAGATTTTCTAACTCATCGTTGGGTCTTCTCAGAGCCAATGATTTCTTTGAAATATCTTAATTTGGGATTTAGGGTTTATCCTCAACCATGAATCTCTCAATGAAGGCATGACACCATCTCTCATCTAAGTGTGCCACTGCCATCTATTGCTACCAGAAAAACTGAAATGCTCCACTAAAATAAAGTATCATGGTGAGAGTATAAAAGGTATCCAATGGATGATTTGCTCTTTCCTGACAGGGAGGAATGCACCCAAAGTTAGATAAAGTGGCTTTTAACTCCCAGAAATCACATTTAGGAAGAAATAATATTTTTTACACCTTCGGCTAAGAATACCCAAAGGCAACAGGCAAAAATAAGAAATCAGCTGCTATAAAAATGAAAACCCCTTTTCATTACTGCAGCATCCCATTTCCCCAAAATCTGGGAAGGTGGCCCTGTTATTTGAGATGACATAAGTGGCCTGCAAAAATTTCTATAGCCATCAGGTGGCAGCATTAGCGATTTACTACTACCTAATAATGGTCCAGATTTTTTTGGAATCAAAGTACAATAGCTCTAGTGTTGTGAATGCATAAGGTTTAATAAAGTTATTTTGAGCTTGGAATCAAGTGCAGGGTTCTGGCCCTGCACTTTTGATTGGCTGTTAAATGGCAGAATCTGATTGGCCATTAACGGAGCCTTCGTATTGGTTAATGGAGCTAGCGCTCCTGGGTTATTATTGGTTAAATAGTTATTGGGTTGCCTTTATAAAGAGGGCCTTAGCTACCCTTGTTTTTTGAGTAGTCACCATGTAAATAAAGAGTTGAAGTTCACTGTTCCAGAGGCTCGTCTCCATTCTTTCTCGCCCATTCTCCAAACTTAACACTGGCGACGAGGATGGGATTTGGAGACGTCAGAGCTGACTGAACTAGGAAGAAACATCGAGCACGTGGCTGACAGCGCTACATGACGGAACCATGTCCGGTGTCGTTGTACCACCCGCTCCGTTCGATCCAGTGCAAGAGGACTGGGAGTCCTACATGGATCATTTCCAAATGTTTTTGGAAACTAACAATTTCAAGGATGCCACAACCGGGAAGAAACGGGCGGTATTCCTAACTCATTGTGGTCCAACCGTATTTAAGATGGCTAAAGCACTAGCCAAACCTGCAGAAGTGAAAGCGATGGACTGGGACGTCCTCGAAACCCTACTGAGAGCTCATTATGCACTGACCATGCTCACGCTCATGAGACGGCACGAGTTCTATCAGAGAAACCAGTGAAAAGGCGAAAGCATCGCCGACTTCATAGCCGACCTCCGGAATCTGGGAGGCCTCTGCGGATTCGCCGATTTAGAAGAGGCACTGAGAGATCGAATAGTTCTGGGATTAGATGCACCAGGCGTGCAGAGCAAGCTGATGGCGAAAGGCAACATCAGCCTTGCCGATGCCATCGCTGATGCTACTGCAGCAGAAGCAACCAGGAAGTCGGCTGCACAATTACGCTACAACCGCGCTCCGGTACACCAACCGACAGGCGACATTTTACCCAAGTCAGAAGGGCAGCTTACAACGGCCCACCACGAGGACCTCTCTTCATCGTCAGACAGCGATGAAGAAGAGGTCCATCGACTGCGGTCTGACCGGACCCCTACCCAAAGTCCTCACACCCCTGCACCGGCTGTGGAGCCAACCATGCCAGGTCTGAATGCAAATTCCGCGACGCGCTCTGCCATGAGTGTGGAAAAAGAGGCCACATCGGACGGGTCTGCCGAAGTTTCCAAGGACCCAGCCAGGCTTCAAAGGGGGCTAACTATCGCCAATCAACAGGAAACCATTCTGTAAGGCGAGAACCAGTAAACCACTCCTACAGAAACCGAGTTTCAAATCACCCCACGAAGTGAGAAGAGGCTCACCATACTATCACTATCGGTCACACCTCTGCCTTAGACGCCAAGAAAATCTGAATTACTGTGGTCATCGAGAACCGGCCCTGCCAAATGGAAGTCAACTCGAGATCGTCCCTCTCGATGGTGTCCTGGAAGACCCTCAAGCAACTCATTCCCACTATCCAGCGCCAAGACCTCCGTTATCAAAGACTTATCCTTAAGGACTATCAAGGGAATTGAATCCCTGTCATCGGTTCCAGTCGAGTCAGGGTCTCATTCAAGAATCGCACAGCATACTTACCGCTAACTGTGATCGACAAAGACTGGCCTAGCCTGCTAGGCCTTCAATGGTTTGCGCCACTTGGCATTGAAGTGGCAGGCGTAAACCGGGTCAGTGGAAGTGACTGGAAGGAGGACCTCGTCCATGAATTCAGGGACGTCTTCACGGAAAAATTAGGTGAACACAAGGGGATCCCAATATCGTTCAGCCTAAATCCAAAGATAGCTCCCATCCGCCTTAAGCCCCGTCGAGTTCCATTTGCCTTAAAGCTGAAAATCGATGAACAGCTTGATAAATTGACAGCTCAGGGGGTGCTAGAACCTACCGATCACTCTCCCTGGGAAACCCCAATTGTAACGCCAATTAAGCCAGATGGGTCAATTTGAATTTGTGGAGACTACCGGGCCATCCTGAACCAAGCCCTAGAGCAAAATGCTTATCCGGTGCCAGTGGTGCAGCATCTCCTTCATTCCCTGGGGGGCGGAAAAGTCTTCGCTAAATTAGACTTAGCTCAGGCATATCAGCAACTACCTGTTGATGAAAAGACGGCACAGGCACAAACGATAGTGATGCACCGAGGTGCCTTTAAATGTACCCGGCTCCAATTCGGAGTCAGTGTAGCCTTGGGAATTTTTCAAAGCCTTATGGAGAGGTTACTACAAGGGATTAAAGGTGTGGTCCCATATTTTGACAATATATTAATTGCTGCACCAACAAAGAAAATATTACGATATCGTTTAAAATTAGTCCCACAAAAATTTCAAAATGCCGGTCTTAAAGTGAAAAAGAACAAGTGTAAATTGTGTACCGATCGTGTCAAGTTTTTAGGGTACCTAATTGACAGCCAGGGTATTCACCCTACCGACAGTAAATTGAGAGCAATAAAAAATGCTCCCAGGCCTCGAAACAAGGCCGATCTCCAGGCGTTCCTAGGCCTTCTCAACTTCTATAATGTATTTCTACCGCACAAAGCAACTGTCGCTGAGCTGTTACATCGTTTGCTAGATAAAAAAGCAATTTGGTTATGGGGTCATAAAGAAGAACAGGTATTTCATAATGTAAAAAAACTACTGACTTCTGACGCTGTACTCATGCAGTACAATGAGACTTTGCCATTAAATATCACATGTGATGCTTTGCCTTTTGGAGTAGGCGCCATTTTGAGCCATGTACTGCCTAATGGTAACGAAGCCCCTGTTGCATATTTTTCCAAGACACTTTCAAAAACTGAGCGTAATTATAGCCAGATCGATAAAGAAGCCCTCGCAATTGTATCGGCCGTTAAAAGATTTCACGAGTATGTGTATGGCTGGGCTTTTACTATCGTGACTGACCACAAACCGTTATTGGGGATAATAGCCGGAGATAAGCCGACGCCTAACATATTATCCCCCAGGATGACTCGCTGGTCAGAATTCTTGGCTGCTTATAATTATCGGCTGCAATACCGCCTGGGGAAAGCCATTCCCCACGCCGATGCATTGAGCCGAGCACCACTACCAGAGACTCTTGATGATCTCACTCCAACGGTAACCCTGTTACAGATTGAAACTCTACACACACCGCCATTAACTGCCCGAAATATCGCGAGAGAAACCAGACGTGACCCCACCTTAGCGCGAGTCCTGAGCTGGGTAGAATGTGGATGGCCATTGGACCAGCTATCAGATGACTTCACACCATTCAAGATGCAACAAACAGAGTTGTTTTCTCAAAAGGGCTGTGTCATCTGGGATGATAGAGTCGTTATCCCAGAACGACTCCAAAAAGCAGTACTCAGGACCTTGCACGATGGTCATCCCGGTATCATGCGAATGAAAGCCCTCGTGCGAAGCTACGCATGGTGGCCTGGCATCGACAAGCAAATCGAGAATTGGGTTAAAGCTTGTCATAGATGCCAGGAAGTGAGCAACGCCCCACCAAAAGCCATTCCGACCGAGTGGGAAATGCCACGGGGACCCTGGTCCCGTATTCACCTGGACTTTGCAGGGCCGACCAAAGGCCACACCTTTCTTCTAACCGTCGACGCCTACTCGAATTTGCTCAAGATTCACCGCATGACGAACACGACCACCGAAGCAGTCATCAAAAGATTGGAAAGACTGTTTGCAACCCACGGACTGCCAGACATCCTGGTATCCGACAACGGGCCCCAATTTACCGCGCTGTCCTTCGAGCAGTATCTGGCTGACCGCGGCATCCAACATGCGCTCACCTCGCCTGCGCATCCTGCCACCAATGGAAGGGTTGAGCGCATGGTTCAATTCATCAAAAAGACTTTGCAGAAATTAGACTACGATAACATCGACAACAAAATCAACTGAATCCTCTTTCTACAACAAATCACACCTCACAGCATCACCAACAAAACTCCCACCGAATTGCTAATGGGACACAGGCTCCGCTCCCACCTCGACCGGTTACACCCAGCTTATGAACCGGAAAAACCACTCGGATCCAGCGGTCGATGCCGTACCTTCCAGGTAGGTGATTGGGTATATGCTAAAAACCCATCGGGTGATCCGCTGTGGGTAGAAGCGACAGTAATACGTGTAACCAGCCCAAGATCCTATGTCGTAAAATGCCTTGATGATAGAATTTGGAAATGCCATATCAATCAATTACGATAACGGCTCCGGTCAGGCATTTCTGAACTCCCTTATGACTAAACTGAGGGGTGGGGGGAGATACAGAAGAAGACGAATTTCAACTAGAAGAAAACCCATTCGAAGGGAACAATAGCGGAATAGAGACACAGGAACTGGAACCAGAGACAGGAGTAGGTTCACCTCAGGGAGTTACCGAAAATATTGGTGAGGACGAAAATGTGAACTCTGAACCAGAGGAAACCCCTTCGCTAAACAACGATCTACCTCAGCGAGATTGCAGCCAAATGCAAAACGCACAGCAAAAATCAAACAGACTAATAAAGCAACCATCCTACCTCAAGGACTATGTAACTGCACCCTGTAAAAAGAAGCCAGGGGGAAGGGGTGTTGTGAATGCATAAGGTTTAATAAAGTTATTTTGAGCTTGGAGTCAAGTGCAGGGTTCTGGCCCTGCACTTCTGATTGGCTGTTAAATGGCAGAATCTGATTGGCCATTAACGGAGCCTTCGTATTGGTTAATGGAGCTAGCGCTCCTGGGTTATTATTGGTTAAATAGTTATTGGGTTGCCTATATAAAGAAGGCCTTAGCTGCCCTTGTTTTTTGAGCAGTCACCATGTAAATAAAGAGTTGAAATTCACTGTTCCAGAGGCTCGTCTCCATTCTTTCTCGCCCATTCTCCAAACTTAACATCTAGTATTATAGTTCTGAAGGTAATGGATTCCCAGTTTGGGAGCAGCATTATTTTCTGTATTATTTCCTTTATGTGGAAAAGCCAGTGCAAATTGAAAAAGGAACATGTGCTTTGTTATCAGAATTTTAGATATTTTGCTTTGCATAGAGCCATTGATTTCTGAAATGTCTTAATGGACAGCAAGCATAGTCTTCAAATAAAAGCCAATGATTAGGCTACCAGTAGTACCTTCTAAGTCTACAATAATTTTGACATAAACAGTTGAGTTAGCAAATCACAGTTATGGTCTGGAACCAAATGATCACTTGGTCTCATTTCTTTGGAAGTAAACATCATAGAACTCAACAGAAAGTAAACCCTATTCATGGTTATTATACAGGAAGTGAAAGGGGAGGTAATAAACCCAGTTTCCTCTCACCCATGCCTGACCATTTCAGGTTGTAGTTCTTGTCAGAAGATCTGATATATTTTGGGGAGCATGGACCACTGTTGGACCATGAGAGGCCCTGAGATTAGAGATAACAAGCAAGGGATGCTCATATTGTTCTTTTTGCCTCCGCTCCGATTTCTACTGATTGGAAAATTGATGTCCTCAAAATTTCCCCTTCATTCTGCTTCCCCTAGGAGGAATTAATTCCTTCCTTCCTTCCTTCCTTCCTTCCTTCCTTCCTTCCTTCCTTCCTTCCTTCCTTCCTTCCTCCCTCCCTCCCTCCCTCCCTCCCATCCGTTTCTGGATAACTCCCAAGTGATAACCACATTTTACTCTGCTAAATATAGTTCACACTGAATGAACTGGAAGATTCTAGTCAGGATTATCCCTGCCTTTTCCTACAGTCACCTTCCTACCCATTGTGGGAAGAAAAATCCAGTCCAGTTCCAAGTTAGGAGAAAATAGCTGGCTACCAGGAAAAAAGGCCTCTGTTTATTTGTTTTCCAGAAACTTCAGTGACAGCAGCCAGTTTCTGCAGTGGCTGACAAAATGGCTGATTGAGTTGATGGATTTTTATAGGGTTCTGGGGTTTGGTGATTGAGATGCTCCAGGGGGTTGTGCAATGTAGTGCCCTTGTGTCTTTTGCTATTCTAATGGTGGTGGGTAAATTCTAATATGTCCTAAAGGTCAAGACAGTTCAGTATATAGAGGAAGATATCTATAGTCCATCCTAAAATGCTGGAAGCAGGTGCAAATTCTCCCAGAGGTATTTTTGTTCCACCACTCCTTCTAGGAATGGGTGAAAGATTGACGATTCTTGATCATTCCCCACTTCTTCCCTAAAGGTGATGAGAGCTTTTGAATCCCTTCTTCCTTTTCTTCAAATGACACTTCCTTGGGGAAAGAGTTGTCATTATTAAACTTGTTTAAGCCTGTAATCTGGACACACAAGAGAGCTCCAGGACAGTTGTGTTTGGAAATGATCAAACAGCTAAAAGCATTGGTGAGAAGTGTTTGTTTTGAATTTATGTTTTACTGACAAAGAAATAAAGGGAGACTAGTATAGATCTATTTCAAACTATTTAGCTCTCATCAGTTAGCCATATCCTTCTGGGATTCGAACCTGGGCCCCTTGCATATTAGCTAGATGTATTAAACAGAAGCAGTATGCTCCATCCCACAATTGGGTAGACCAGGTTGCCCTGATAGATTGGTCCCACCAGAAAAAACACTCATCGGTGAGAAAGCTGATGCATCAGCACATTCCTTAATTGTTTTTTCCTACCTGATCAATAAGGGTTCCTTGATGTAAAGCCTCCATGGGCTTGGAATAAAATGTAGGTATATCGACGAAAGGAGTAAAGGGCTAGAGTATACACACAGCTTGTTGGGCTACCATATCTCATGGTTTGACTTAGTATACACATTCAGACAGCTTGATTTCAAGGGGCCTCTGCAGCAAACTGAAGCATAACTTTGGCTGCCTGCAAGCTTCCCTTGCTTGACAAACCTGTTCTTCTTGTGAGTTTAGCCCCCCCCCCCCCCAGGCACCTGCTAGGAAAATAAAGTGATTTAAAGGAAAGAGTGTCATGATTGCTCAGTCATTGCACCTGAATTTGGATCCCAGACATTGAAAAATGGTCTGACTAAGGTTTTAGGGGGAACTTATAAAAAACCACGCTGCTTGGACTGTCGGTTATCCTGTCAAGGGAGAACTTCTTTTGAAAATCCAGCTGCAAGGTTGGGATGTCTCGCTTTTGTGTTTTGAACAGTTTTAATTTGTCTGAGACACACCTTTCCATTGTTTGAGTGTTGCCTGTTTCTTCCTCTGGAATTTGAGGAGAAAAAGTGGAAGGGAACTGAAGGAGGGAGAAGACTTACTCCATCTTCAGTCTCCTAAATTAATAATTCTTCTTAGAAGATAATTTGGAGTGGCTCAAAGAACATTAGCTGGTAAGAAATTAGATGGAAGAATATAAATTGAAAGAAAAGTGACTAGGGATTTTCTATGTTCTTTTAATACCTGTAGATGCACCAGTCACCTGGGAAATGACAATTATTCACATAAAACAGAAATAAGCTGTTTTTCCCAGACTAATCATCACTGGTTGACTAACTTAGGCCCCAAGAAATTAAGGGAAAGTATGTTTTACTAAAACAGATTTTAAATATACCTAATCACATTTAAATGCACTTACCACTTGCTTCAACTGCTTTGTATTAATCGTTATAATACCAACCTGAATAGAAAGCTGGGGTAGTCACAGCATGCATGTGACTGTATGGATGTCTTTAAAAGTATCATGATTGGTAGTAGACATCTGTGTACAAGTAGCCATTGCTATTACCACCTTTTAATTTTTTATGCTGAACAGTAGTACTAACAAGTCTGGCATAAGCTTTGGTATTGTATTTAAAAGCTACCAATTGTTTCAGATTTCAAATACTCACTCATATATAGTTGCTATGGTAACTCATAGTTCACTCAAGGTCAAAGAAATAACCACAGTCAAAGCATCCAAACCATAACAGACAGGCTTGCCTGAATGATTTACTTTTAAAAGGAATATGCAGAAGAATAGTCCAAAATCAGTCCAAAGCTGAGAGACAGGTCAAGGCTGTCAGCCAGTGTAAAAGTCAGAGATTCAAGATTTCTTACATGAATAGGAGTCCTAGGAATATCATGTAAGAGTTGGAGATCAGACACTGCTTTCAGCAAAAGGAAGGTGAGTCAGGGTTGCCAGATGTCACAAATCAAGAGATTTACTCCCTTGCTTTGCAAGGTGCGCTAAAGTACATCTGCTTGCTTGTCTACTTGTCAGGCATGGGAACTATGGGGCTTATGCCATTGTCATTTGACTATTCCATCTGTCTGTTTTTTTACCAGCTTCATGCGATTCTTGGCTTAGTGTCTCTTGAGACTACCATTCCACAGGTTCAGCTGAAGCAGCTACCTCTGAATCAGATTCAGAGACTGAGTCCTGGGCCTGGGCTATTATACCAACACAGATATTGATAGTCTGTCTGTCTCATCATATTGGCCCTTGGATCCTTCTTCTCCTCTGCCCCCTCTCCTCTTTTACTGCTTTGGATGCTGAGAGAGATGTCAGTCATAGATTGGCTTGTGATATTCACAATAAGATAATATATCAATGGTCTTTTCTGAACTAAGACTGAAATCATAAACACACTTCTCAATAATATACTAAGACAATTTTCTTAGAACAACAACAACAAAACAAAATGACCGGTAGAAAGAAATAAACACCTACATACACATATAAATACATACTTACACATAAAGATACAATTTAAAAGCTTGGATTACAACTAGTCAAATCTCTGTATGAATTATTAGAAAACAATTATGTCACTGTTTTGCTGATGTTAGGACCCAAACCAAGAATAACACATGGCTACTCTTCCAAGCCGAGTTCTTTATTGTTTCACACTTACATACAGAAAAAATCTTGACAGATTGAGGACTCTACTATCTGCATCTAGATTGTGAACTATTAGGAAGGACTTGTCTTCATCCTCTTTCTCTCACATCCAGACTGAGTTGCCTCTTATTTCTCTGGAATGGAACCCTTTGCTTCTCAGCATCTACCTCCTTACTACATTCCATTACATTTACCAAAAATCTTGAATATTTCTAGCTAGTCATGGTGTTGTGTATACACATGAAGTCTACCACACATGCGGAAAATTCTAATACTGCAATATGACACATATACACACCCATTAAAGTTCCAATAACCTTTATGAACCAGATTTGGGCATGCCTGAAAGGAAGCTCCTGTATATTTGTTTGCATTTATCCCCTTTATCCTGTTTGCATTTCTCATTGTAGAATAACCTGGCTAACTATGAAACCAGTCTCCCTCTTCCTTAGAAGTTCTTGAATGTGGCCATAACTTGGTCCAGGAAAGATCATAATGCAATTAGAAATTGGGGCCAGTGAAGACAAAATGGCCCCAAATCAAGATGGGGTTTAGATGGGTCAGGAACACAATGATTTGTAATGTGCTGTAGCAATGTAAAATGTGTGGCCTCACCTGCCTTCCATGCATAAACAAAAGAAAAGAAAAGCCCAAAACAATTGAAAATATCAAATGTGAACAAAGTAGATTTTCTTGGAAAATTATAGAGACATTCTGCTGCCTTGTATTATCTTTTAATTAGATTGTGCCCCTATTTCTGAGTGATGATGTCCTCTGGATCCATGGAATTGCCTTCTTATGTATTTATATGCGAGTATTGAAAGTTTAAACCTCACTGAGACAAACTGGGAATAATACAAATGTGAGATTCGGGCATTAGGACAGGGAGTGAGTCTCCTGCTTTGCATTCCTTGTTGAATCAGAGCGATTGAGTCTTCCTCTGATGTGAAATAGAAATATTACCATTTTTATACAAAGGTCGAAAAGGTGACTAAGTGGAACTGAAAAGGCATTATGTTCTGTCAATTTCTGCCACCCACTTGTGGAACACCTGACATGGAGACCTGACCCCTTTGTGCACAAAAATTTATTTCTCTGTGACTGCTTTAAGGACAGGTGTTCAGGCAATATGTTTAAAGTTGTAGTGTGATACGTTTTGCTTGTTGAAAGCTGCTATGAGAAAGGCTACACTGTTTGGACACAGAGAGAAATTCCAGTTGTGGAACTGCCTAGCCCTAGGAGATATCTAAAAGATACTTAGAAGCGCTTCAGGGACAAGATTGCCTTGTGAAACCTCTTAGGAAATGGTGCTAATGAAACAGAAGAAACACACTGACAGATCTTCCCAGCATCACCCCACTACCCACTCTGTGGAAAACATTTCCTTCCTTCCTTCCTTCCTTCCTTCCTTCCTTCCTTCCTTCCTTCCTTCCTTCCTTCCTGCCTGCCTGCCTGCCTGCCTGCCTGCCTGCCTGCCTGCCTGCCTGCCTGCCTGCCTGCCTGCTTTCCCAGGTGCTGACAGAAAACAATTGGCTGTACCTGTAAATTCACAGGAAGAAGATTTATGGCTTTCTTTTTAAGTTATAAATGTGGCCACATTGGGATACAATGCAATAGCCCAAAACATGTGACTCCTCAATCATCAATTACTTCCTGAATATTGTACTATATTGCTTACTACATCCTACAACAACAATTATGTTATGGAAAACTGATTATACACAATATGTCTTATGTGTGTGAATGACTTTTGGGTTATAAGTAGAATTCTGAGCCCCTGTTCCTTCCTTTGAATCACAAAATTCCTCTTCTTTCATATTTCCTAAGAGCATATGATGCCATGATCTGCTCCTTATCCTATCATGGCTGGCAGCACATATGTTGAATGGTAGAATATCCAGATGTTGCATGGCATGTTTCCATCAGCCAATGATCTATTTATCCTTACAGAAAATAACAGAGTGAATAATCTGTTTCTGTGCCTTCAGAATAAACTTCTCTTTCTTTTTGTTTACAAATGTGTTTCCTAATAATGTCCGAAAGTAATTTTTCAGCTCTTACTTTGAACTCTATTCCCATCATCATCATTGTCATCATCAAAGAGTTTGCTCTTGTACTCATGTCTAAATAAATTAACATCTGGGTTCCTTCACGTATCCCCCAGGGCCATTTCTATTCTTAATCTTATTGATTACCCTGCTTTGTTACATTAGAGCTGTTTGTCTTTCATTTTCAATTTCCTATTGAAACCAGGAAGACCTCCTGACTAATTAATTGCAAACTACCATTCCCTTCTTAACCATCATCCTGGAAAGCAACACCTTGACGACTTTTTGAAACTCTGATTCTTTGGGGCCAGGTCTGTCTTTTCAACATGAGGTCTACATGGTTTCTACATCACTTGGCTTGCTTCTCCTTCGCACCTTCCAGATGCTGCAGGAATTCCCACTGCCCTTTTGCCATTGAGTTTGGGGGGCTGCTCTGGCACACCATTTTCTGGAAATTCATCATCCTCTTTCACTCCACTTTCTTTTTCCCATGTCTTCCATTGCTCTACATTTGGTGAAAAATGGACAACAGTTGCAGGAGATTTAAGACCTGGCTCATTTGAAGTCCTGCACGTGAAGATATACATGCCTCCCTGAAGAAATCTAGCCAAGATCTTTTCAAATGTGCCTGCCTGATTATGTTTGTGTATCTGATAGTCACACCTAAAGGGGGGGGGGGAAATCTAACTGGTGTTATGTATTAGCATACTTACCTGTGATAGGTTGGTCTGTGGCAGCGGGAAATTCAACAAGCTGTCACTGGCCACAACCATGAGTAGCCTGACTGTAAAAGGGATGCTGAGCTTTCTTCGGGGGCAGTTCTACATAGAAATAAAGATGACTGGTTACTATGCTGGCTCCTTGAGTCTCATTCCCGTGGTCTAACAACTGGCATATATAGAGAGCAGCAAAAAACTATAGTCTCAATCATGGCAGTTCATCCTGTCAGAGATATCTTCTGAAAATAAGTTACTGTTTGTTTCTTTTTCCTTTCTGGATATGTTCTCAGAGGTAAATCCTTCACTTCAAATCCTTCTTTTTTTCTTCTGCATTTCAAAGGGATTTGTTATTATTGTTTCTCTGCAAATAAATATAATGATGCAAGCTAGTGGAGGACTCTAATCTTTTTTAACCCTAGAATGCTTGCTATATGTGATGATGACATGTTTCATTTAGGAAAAAATGTACAAACCAATCATGATTTATGTAAATGTATTAATATATACATGTGACTGAGGAGCAGAAAAGAAGAAAGACATACAAATCATGTGACTGAGGAGCAGAAAAGAAGAAAGACATATAAATCAGAATTTCAGATTATTTGTTGAAACTTGATCTTCTTTCTTTCCTTCCTTCCTTTCTGTCCTTCCTTCCACCATTTGTTAGATTCTTCATTCAATATTGGAACAGTCTTCTTGCAATTTCAGTAGCGGCTTCATGCATGAGTTTATTACTGCTTATAGAAAATGAGACTCCTTCTTTAATGGTGTTTTACTCCATTATAGGATAAGAGGCATTTAACTGCTTACATCACCACAGAAATGTTACCCAGTTGCTTTAAAGTGGCCCATGAAAAATACTGTTTGACCTGGGCAAAATTGCAACAAAAGTGTTCCAGAATTTGTTATACTTAGAAATGAGGCTTGATTAGCATCCCCTAAGAGAGCGAAAGATAATCAACTGTGGGAACACTCTTGAGCACGAAAAGGCCAGATAGAAAGTGCAAGTGATAGAAAACTGTAATGAATAGATTGAATACAAATGAGAATCATCACTGAATCATGCAAATGATTTCCATTACATGTGTCGCCAAACTTCACACTTACAGACATCAGTGAGTAAATGAAGGTGATCTACAAGGTCCCAATCTATCTAAAATGCAGTTAAGAAGCACCACATGGAGACAGCTTCAGAAGAAAACAGGGGAAAATAGCTTGACTGGATCTAAGCCCATTATTTCTTTTTTCTTTTTTTTTGGTAAAAGTTTTATTGATTTTAACGACAGACAAAACATAAAAAAAAAAAAAATATCATTCTTCATAAATTTAGTGTATCGGTTGGTTTACCACTCCCTTTTGTGCATCCATTTCATAGTCATCAAAATAATTATATTACATAATAACTCACATTATCCATCATCAATAAAATATCCCAATATCATTATTGAACAATCATTTGACTGTAATTTTACTAATTCATACTTAAGCGAGATAACTATAATTAAATTAAATTATTTTATAACAAATCATAGAAGCATACCAAATCTATCTTAATAAAATATTCTTAAAAATTATCAAAACCAAGAAAAATTATATATTCATTATTTCATAAATTTCTAAATATTCTATTATCATATTGTATTATCTAACCATTGATAAGAGAGATCCCAAACTTCATAAAATTGTTTATCTTCTTGTTCTCTAATTTCAAATGTCAATCTACTCATTTCAGCACATTCCAATATTTTCTTAATAATTTCTTCCTCTAATGGTATTTTCTCAATCTTCCAATGTTTGGCAAATACAATCCTAGCTGCTGTTAATACATTTACAATCAAATACTTTAAATTTTTATTATATATATCAGGTACAATTCCCAATAAAAAAATCTCTGGTTTCAAATCTATGTGTTTCTTTGTCATTTTTTCCAGCCATATGCGAATTCTAGTCCAGTATTTCCTGGCTTCCTCACAAGTCCACCACATATGGTAATATGAGCCAGGTATCTGATGACATTTCCAGCACTTTTCAGATTTATTCTTGAACATTCTTGCTATTCTTGTCGGGGGAAAGTGCCACCTGTAAAACATCTTGTACAAATTTTCTTTATATGCTGTTGACATTGTCATTTTATAATTTTGTGACCACAATTTTTGCCATTTCTCTAAATCAATCCCATATCCAAAATTCTTCCCCCAAGCAATCATTGTTTCTTTAACTTGTTCTTCCTCTAATTTTATTTCCAACATATAGTTTTTTAATCACTTTTTCATCAGTACCTGTCAAAATCCTGTCTAAATCAGTCAATTTATCATAAAATCCTTCTATTTTAGAATTTTTAAGATACCTTGCATGTATTTGCGCACATGAAAACCAATTCATCTTTATACCTTGTTCTTTTAAATTTTGCATCGTTTTAAGTTCACCCTTTTCATCCAATATTTCCCCATATCTAACTGTTTGTTCCTTCTTATAAGTTATAGGATACGAAAGAGCTTCAATAGTTGATAACCAAACTGGAATTTTCAAATAATATTGTTTCTTAATTTTCTCCCAATTCAACCATAACGATTCCCGTATATAATGCCTTCTAAAATAACCCTGTGATTTAGTTCCCTTTTACCATAAAAAAGCATGCCAACCCAATAATAAATCATGACCTTCTAATGCCAACAATCTAGTCTTTCTTAATGTTATCCATTCTTTAACCCACATTAAGTTTGCAGCTTGATAATACAACTCCCAATTAGGAATGTCAAATCCTCCTCTAATTCTAGCATCCTGTAAAAGTTTTAATTTTATTCTCGCTTTTTTGCCTTGCCATATATACTTCAACACAATTTTATTTTATTCTTCGAAGTAATCCTTACTTAACCTAATTGGTATTATTTGGAACAAATATAAAATTCTGGGTAAAATATTCATCTTGATTGTTGAAATTCTACCTATCAATGACAATTGTAGGTTTTCCCATTTTTTCAGGTCGGATGCTATCTGCTGTTTAAGCTTAATATAGTTATTCTCTTTCAGTGTAGTACATCTTGATGTCAAATATATCCCCAAATATTTAATTTTGTTCGTAACTTGAATTTTCAATAAATCTGCCAGCTCTTGTCTTTGTCTTAATAACATGTTCTTTGTCAGAATCTTTGTTTTGTCTTTATTTATTTTTAAACCAGCCATCTCACCATACGTCTCTATCTTTTCCCATAGTTTTAAAGCTGTCTCTAAAGGGTCTTCCAAAATAAAGACCAAGTCATCTGCAAAGGCTTGCAATTTGAATTCTTCCTTTTTGACTTTCATTTCTTTCAGCCCATTATTTCTTTATCTCCTCCAAGAGTTGGAACTAAGAAGCAAGTTCTCAGTGTTTTTAGAAAGAGGACACTGCATATGCACTATTGCCAGAGACCGAAGAAAGCTTCCTTTAAAAACATTCTGGAGTGTTTGGCTAGAGGATGGCTGTCTGTTACATTTCTGCCAATGGAGGGCACCACATTTTAACTTAATACCAGAACTTTGATTAGAAGCAGTGATATAGACTTTTTCTCCATCACTAAGTTTCCGATCATTTCACTGTAATTTGCACAGATACATTTTGGGTTTTAAATTGATTAATATCTCAATTTAGTCCACAAGATACATATCTTTGTTTGAATTATGAATTTTCTTTCTGTTTTTCTCTAATTCTGAAATGGAATTAACCGCACATATTGCAGAAGTCAGTGAAAAGCCGTAAAATAGCTAGCACATCAATTATGTCTGTAAACTTCTTCCATTTTGCAATCCTGGTAACATTCTTTCCTTTTTTTTCTACCGGCCCCACTCAAAGAGGAAAAAAAAAATAGTATGTGTAATGCTCCAGTTACGTTTATTTAGGATTAGAATGAAACAGTTTTCAGTTTGTGGTGTTGGCAAGTACCTTTGGTTCTCAAAGCTGACAGTGTCAAACATGAGTCAATTTGAGGATGATGGATGATTACAGGTAGTTTCTGCTACTCTGGCTTAAAGAGAGAGAGAGAGAGAGAGAGAGAACGAACTTAACTCCTCATTCTGTATTCCAAAACAGTCTGATGATATTACAGCACCTGGATAAAAAAAAAAGGGGGGGGGAAGCTAGAAAGCAAGCTATTAGTAAGTGTCAGACAAAATTAGTGAAGCATTTTTATAACAGGCTGTTTCTGTAGTTTGGCTGATCTTTTAAGATCAAAACAAGTAACTTTTAAAAAGGAGCATTAAGAGCAGGAGACTATGCCCCAACATGTGACAAGCTACATCTAAATCATCAAATTTTCTTTAAGGTCTCATTGAGGCATTCATTTTGCCGAACATAAAAAGACACTTCCTTCCAATCAAGATGGCAGGGCTAGCTGGATGATGTTCTGGGTGATCAAACCATTGATTGGGGGAGATGTCCAGATTGATTAAACAGATAAGCCAAGCTTGGTTATCTCAAGGCCAGGTGGAGATGTGGATAGAAAAGCTGAGCTTAATGTTAAAGCAATACCCCATACAAAGAAGCATGTCAATGCTCCAAAATAATATAGAAGGAATGACCCAGATGAAAAGTATAGGAAAGACTGCATTTCTTGTCAGAAACAGGAAGTGTATACAAAGGCTAGATAGAAACCTCTAAAATGGTGGAAGGATGGAACAAAAGAGAAACCAAGAGCGGGCCTTCTTACAGTTCAATGCTGCTCTAGTATGGAAGGGGAAAAATTACAAGGAGTAAAAAAAAAAACACATGACTATAACATTGAGACTACTTGATTTGCCTTGGGTGACAATCAGTGGTGGTATTCAGCAGGTTCTGACCAGTTCCGATGAACTGGTAGTGGAAATTTTGAGTAGTTTGGAGAACCGGCAAATACCACCTCTGACTGGCTCCCCCATCATCTATTCTTTGCCTCCTGAGTCTTAGCTGATTGGCTGGGTCTTCTTTCGTTGCCCTGCACAGGAGAACGGAGCTAGAAAGCAGGTTGGTGGGGTGGGGAGGGAATGGAAATTTTACAGTATCCTTCCCCTGCCATGCCCACCAAGCCATGCCCACAGAACTGATAGTAAAAAAATTTGAATCTCACCACTGGTGACAATGGATTTCAAAAACCGAATGGGAAAAAACTCTAGTTTTGTATTCAAGATGATTGATAATGGGATGGGCTTGCACTATTGTTGGTTCTTCCTATCACTCTAAGGCCCGAAAGTAAAGGCTATTCATGTAAGCCCTTGGAGACAGTCTGCACAAGAAGCACCTATCATAAATAGTAACACTGTTCTTATTGTAATGTTACATAGTGGAATTTTGCAAGTCTGAAAGAATTGCCTTTACAGCCCAAGAAACTAGGGAAGGTCCATTCTGACATGTTTGCCACACCCACATTCCTTCTGTGGGCTAAGCTGCCTCTTATCTGATTGTTGACTAGTCTACAGCTGGTCTTCCTCCTGCTGTTTTTCAAGGGCTTTTTCACAGCTCTTTACAGTTCAAGGATTGTTAGCAATTCAGTCCCTATATGATGCCTGGACTCTGCCCAAAAGATTCATTCTACAGTGTCCACTAGGCAATTTGTTCCCCAAGACTTAATTTTTTACAGTTTTTAAAAACACTAAAGATAGGAAGCTGCCATGCTGAAAAACAAAGTGCTCATTTTCAGTTTCACCTTGGTTCATCAGTAATATCATTGGGTGTCCTACAGATTTTCTTAGGAGAAAAAGAATAAAATAAAACCATGGATGTCTCTAGCCCAGTACTGTATAGGCAATGTGACCTAGAAAAAGAACCAAGATAAGCAGGGATTCTAGAGAGTATCCTGCAGGGGGATCCTATCTGAAAAAAAGATCTTTTGTAAGTGGGGAAATTCCCTGTGAAAGTGGGGGAGCCATCTCATAGCTCACAACTTCTTTCAAAACCTGCAAATATGTCCATCAACCTCAAAGGGAATTAAATCCATCCAGTGGTGCGATTTAACCAGTGTAACAACCAGTTTGGTGAGTGTTCACAGATTAACAGATAATCAGAGTTGGAAGGGACCTTTTAGGTCATCCAGTCCAACCCCCCACCCAAGCGGGAGACCTTACACCATTCCTGATAAATGGCAGTCCAATCTCTTCTTGAAAGTCTCAAGTGATGATCCTCCCACAACTTCTGAGGGCAAGTTGTTCCATTGGTTGATTGCATGCTTCATATGTGCACATGCATGCACAGCATTTTAAAAAGTCCATTTTCACCTCTAATACTTACCTTTTACAGCACTCCCTGTGAATAAAACAGCTGAGGCACGGCAAAACCGCTTTTACTGCGTGAATCAGCTGTGCTCTAAAAAAATGAAATAAAGCACAGGAAAGAGCAAGTGTGGGTGGGCGGGGCCAAATGCTTACCAGAACTGCCCATTCTCCCAAAATGGTCCAAACCCGTTAGAATCCCACCCCGGAATACATCGCAAGGAATCTTATACCCTAAGCTGTTTATTAAACTTATGCCTGATTGAGATGGCACAGTGAAATAAATAAGTAAGATTCTAAACTGCTTAAGAATTGGCAGGAACACAAAGGTAAAGATCTCTTTAAAAGTGTGGTCCTGAAAACCTACGCACCCTGCTTCAAGGAGACACATTAAAGATATAGCTACTTTAATGAGCCAACTCCTTATAAAGCAGAGGTACTTTTTTCCCCAAACTAATTCAGAGGCCTGAAAAAAAAAGACTGCTGCTTTAAAGAGATGAGATACACACAGCATTGCGAGCATTCTGTCCAATTTCTCTTTGAAATGATGGCAGTGGCATTGATTGGCAAATCTTTCCCTACAACATACACATATATTATTTTATTTATTTGATTTGATTTGTCAATCGCTTACAAGATAATAGGTATAAGTATAAACATAGTTATGAATACATCAAATGGATACATATAAGAAAAATAAAAAGAAATAATAGGACAGGGACGGTAGGCACGTTGGTGCGCTTATGCACGCCCCCTACAGACCTCTTAGGAAAGGGGTGAGATCAATAGTAGACAGGCTAAGGTTAAAGTTTATGGGGTTTGGGGGAAGTGACATCATAGTGCGCCTATTGCATAAAAGAGTCGCAATCTTTCTTCCCCTTGCCCAATGCTGCACTAAATTGCTGCATTAAATTACTGCAGAGATAATTTGGCACTTTGGAGGGGGATTGCGCCTTATAACACCAAAGAAGCCGTTGGTTCTGTTAATAAGATGATCTCGGGAAGCATTTTTTTCTGTAACAAAACCACGAAGCTAGAGATGCCCTTCTAAAGATGTCTCTGCATTCAGGGGTGCATTGATTTGGCATGCAAGAGAGGATTTACCTTGTCTTACTGCAGGCCATAGTGTGTCCTCCCTGAGGCGTTTCCCCTACTCTCTCTCCCTTAAACAGAATGCTCAAAATGCATTTCCTTTGGTAGATTTTTAATTGTTCATTCATGCTAGTATATAGTGTGTGCGTGCATTTGTGTGCACGTGTGCAAACTTCCTAATTTATACTTGCATTTTAGTTGGTGCTAGGGGCCCTGAGCACTGTATCTGTTTGACCAGATACACACATGGGAATAAAATAAATGAAATGAAAGGACGTCACTTTTATTTTGCCTCTTTGCAAAAAGCCTCTTTAATTCTGCCTATGTAACACAGAGAAGAAACTGAATCAAGGCGGGATTTCTGGAAGAGAGCTGAGAATTTACACAGGAACACATGATGTCCAAAAATGGGTAATCTCTGGTATGCCTGCTACCTGCATTTTAAGATTTCAATAAAATTGAAACATTATTATTGTAAAGGACATTAATATAGGATAGGATAGGATAGGATAGGATAGGATAGGATAGGATAGGATAGGATAGAATAGAATAGAATAGAATAGAATAGAATAGAATTCTTTATTGGCCAAGTGTGATTGGACACACAAGGAATTTGTCTTGGTGCAAATCAGGGGTGGGATTCAAATTTTTTAACAACTGATTCTATGCGCGTGGCTTAGTTGGTGGCCATGGCTTGGTGGTCATGTGACTGGCTGGGCGTGGCTAACTCAACATCACTCACATCGAGGCACGCATCTCCTTGCCTGGCCTCCCATGACTGTGGGGATGCTGCAATAGTCGTAAGTGTGAAAAACGGTCATAAGTCACTTTTTTCAATGGTCACTCCACATAAGCAAAGTACTAGCAAAGGAGGGGGAAAAAAACTCCAGAGAAGTTCCAGAGACAGGAAGTCTAGTCCTGCCAAGAATGTAATAAGGATTAATGGAGAGGTAGTTTCAGTAAACAACTGCAACATGTTTCCTTCCTGCCTTCCTCACAGGATTAGGCCAGTAATTTCTTCTAACAACAGGTTCTCCAAACTGCTTAGAATGTTAACAACCGTTTTTAGCGAAAAGGTACAAACTGGTAGAATCCCACTCCTGGTGCAAATGCTCTCAGTGTACATAAAAGAAAAGATTGATTTGTCAAGGATGCTAGAAAATATTGGACTATAATTCGCATGTGGTTGGAAAAAATGACAAAGAAACATATAGATTTGAAACCAGAGATCTTCTTATTGGGAATTTTACCTGATATATATAGTAAAGATTTGAAATACCTGATTGTAAATGTATTAACAGCGGCCAGGATTGTATTTGCTAAAAATTGGAAGAATGAGAAAATACCATTACAGGAAGAAATTATTAAAAAAATATTGGAATGTGCTGAGATGAGCAGATTGACATTTGAAATTAGAGAGCAAGAGGATAAACAATTTTACGAAATTTGGGATCTTTTTTATAAATGGCTAGATGATAAAATACGATAATAGAATATTTAGAATGCTAGATAGTAAGGAATATCTTTATTTTGCTATTATTTTGCTATTTGCTATTATATTTATAAAGGATTTTTTAGGATTGATTTGATATGACTAGATGATTTGTTATAGAGTAAATTGGTTTAAAGTATTGTTAGCTCATAAAGCATGAATGATTAAAAATATAGTCAAAAACTTCTTTCTTTAGTGATATTAGGATATATAAGTTTGGATTGACAATATGAGTTGTTATGTAACATAATTGTAATTGAGACTACAGAATGAATGCACAAAAATGATGAACCATCTGACACACTGGATGTACATATAAGAGTTGATGTTTTTATGTTTTGTTTGTCTTGTTTGTTTGTAGAAAATTTAATAAAAACTTTTTTCAAAAAAAAAAGAATCAAGAATCATAAGGTACAACACTTAATGATAGTCAAAGGGTACAATAAGCAATCAAATCATACGAGGAAACAGTCAATATAAATTGTAAGTGTTACGTTTGGAGCATGGGTGCGAATAATGGAGACGAGCCGGTAGAAACAGTGAACTTCAAACTCTTTATTTACATGGTGTGACAGCTCAACTCGAGGGCTGCTATAGCCTTCCTTATATAGGCAACTTATTAACTATTCAACCAATAGCAATCTGGGAGCGCTAGCTCCGTTAACCAATGAGAATGGCCTGTTAATGGCCAATCAGATTCTCCTGAATGGACCAATCCGATCCTGCCATTAACAGCCAATCAGAAGTGCAGGGCCAAAACCCTGCACTTGACTTCAAGCTCAAGATAACTTTATTTAACATTTATTCATTCACAACACCCCTTCCCCCTGCCTTCTGTTTACGGGGCGCGGTCACGTAGTCCTTGAGGAAGGACGGTTGTTTTATTATTCTTTTTGATTTTCACTGTGTGTCTTGCATTTGGCTGCACTCTTGTTGAGGTAGAGTGTTGTTTGGCGAAAGGGGTGCCTCTGGTTCAGAGTTCACGTTTTCGTTGTCACCAATATCTTCGGCAACTCCCTGAGGTGAACTCACTCCCATCCCTGCTTCCTGTTCCCGTGTTTCTGTTCCGCTATCTTTCCCTTCAAAAGGATTTTCCTCCAGTTGAAATTCATCTTCCTCTGTATCTCCCCCCCCCTCAGTTTGGTTATAAGGGAGTTCGGAATTGCCTGACTGCAGCCGTGATCATAGTTGATTGATATGGCGCTTCCAAAGTCTATCGTCAGGGCATTGTACAAGATATGATCTTGGGCCGGTTACACAGATTACCGTTGCTTCTACCCACAGCGGATCACCCGATAGGTTTTTAGCGTATACTAAATCGCCTACCTGGAAGGTACGGCATCGGCCGCTGGATCCGAGTGGTTTTTCCGGTTCGTAAGCTGGGTGTAACCAGTCGAGGTGGGAGCGGAGCTTCCATCCCATTAGCAGTTCGGCGGGAATTTTGTTGGTGACGCTGTGAGGTGTGATGTGCTATAGAAAAAGGATTCAGTTGATTTTCTCGTCGATGTTGTCGTAGTCTATTTTTTGTAGCATTTTCTTGACGAATTGAACCATGCGCTCAGCCCTACCATTGGCCGTAGGGTGCGCAGGCGAAGTGAGAGCATGTCGGATACCGCGGTCAGCCAGGTACTGCTCAAAGGACAGCGCGGTAAATTGGTGCCCATTGTTGGATACCAGAATGTCTGGTAATCCGTGGGTTGCAAACAGTCTTTCCAGTCTTTTGATGACCGCTTCTGTGGTCGTGTTCCTCATACGGTGGATCTCGAGCCAATTCGAGTAGGCATCTACAATTAACAAGAAGGTGTGGCCTTTGGTCGGCCCAGCAAAGTCCAGATGGATACGGGACCAGGGTCCCGCGGTGTCTCCCATTCGGTTGGGATTGCCTTTGGTGGGGCGTTGCTTACTTCTTGGCATCTATGACAAGCTTTGACCCAAGTCTCGATTTGCTTGTTGATGCCTGGCCACCATGCGTAGCTTCATGTGAGGGCTTTCATGCGCACGATGCCGGGGTGGCCATTGTGCAAGGTTTTCAGTACTGCTTGTTGGAGTCGCTCTGGGATAACGACTCTATCACCCCAGATGATACAGCCCTTTTGAGAAAACAACTCTGTTTGTCGACTTTTGAATGGTGCAAAGTCATCTGATACTTGGTCCAATGGCCATCCACGTTCCACTCACATGAGGACTCGTGCTAAGGTGGGATCACATCTTGTTTCTCTCGCGATATCATGGGCGGTTAATGGCGGTGTGTGAAGTGTCTCGATCTGCAATGTGGTCACTGTAGGCGTGGGGTCGTCAAGAGTCTCTGGAAGCAGTGCTCGGCTCAATGCATCGGCGTGGGGAATGGCTTTCCCCAGGTGGTACTGCAGCTGATAATTATAAGCAGCCAAGAATTCTGACCAGCGAGTCATTCTGGGAGATAATATATAGGGAGTCGGTTTATCTCCGGCTATTATCCCCAGCAACGGTTTGTAGTCAGTCACTATAGTAAAAGCCCGGCCATACATGTACTCGTGAAATCTTTTAATGGCAGACACAATCGCAAAGGCTTCTTTATCAATCTGGCTATAATTTCGCTCAGTTTTTGAAAGCGTCTTTGAAAAATAGGCAACAGGGGCTTCGCTGCCATTAGGCAATACATGGCTCAAAATGGCGCCCACTCCGAAAGGCGATGCATCGCACGTGATATTTAACGGCAAGGTCTCATTGTACTGCATGAGTACAGCGTCAGAAGTCAGTAGTTTTTTCACATTATGGAATGCCTGCTCTTCTCTATGACCTCATACCCAAATTGCTTTTTTGTCCAGTAAACGATGTAAAGGTTTAGTAACAGTTGCTTTGTGCAGCAGAAATACGTTATAAAAGTTGATAAGGCCTAGAAACGCCTGGAGGTCGGCCTTATTCCGGGGTCTGGGAGCGTTTTTTATTGCTCTCAATTTCCTGTCAGTAGGGTGAATGCCCTGACTGTCAATTAAATACCCTAAAAATTCGACACGATCTGTACACAGTTTACACTTATTCTTTTTCACTTTAAGACCTGTGTCTTTGAATTTCTGCAGAACTAATTTTAAGCGATCCCGTAAGATTTTTGTAGTAGAGGCAGCAATTAACACATCGTCAAAGTAGGGGACCATGCCTTTAATCCCTTGTAGTAGCCTTTCCATAAGGCTCTGAAAGATCCCCAGGGCTACACTGACTCCGAACTGGAGCTGGGTATATTTGAAGGCACCTCGGTGTGTCACAATCGTCTGTGCCTGTGCCGTTTTTTCATCAACTGGTGGTTGTTGATATGCCTGAGCTAAGTCTAGTTTGGTGAAGACTTTTCTGCCCCCCAGGGAATGGAGGAGGTGCTGCACCACCGGCACCGGATATGCGTTTTGCTGCAGGGCGTGGTTCAGGGTGGCCCAGTAGTCCCCACAAATTCTAATTGAACCATCCGGCTTAATGGGTGTCACGATTGGGGTCTCCCAGGGAGAGTGATCGGTTGGCTCTAACACACCCTGGGCTATCAATTTATCAAGCTGCTCGTCGATCTTTGGTTTAAGGGTAAATGGCACTCGACGAGGCTTAAGGTGGATGGGAGCTATTTTTGGATTAAGGCTGAACGATATCGGGGTCCCCTTGTACTTGCCTAGCTTTTCTGCGAAGACGTCCCTGAATTCATGGACGAGGTCCTCCTCCCAGTCACTGCCGCCGATTCAGTTATTGCCTGCCACTTCAATGCCAAGTGGCGCGAACCATTGGAACCATCTTTGTCGATCACAGTCAGAGGTAAGTACGCCGTGCGATTCTTGAATGAGACCTGGACTCAGCTGGATTCAACAACTGGAATCCGATTCCCCTGATAGTCTTTAAGGATAAGTCTTTGGGAACGGAGGTCTTGGCGCTGGATAGTAGGGATGAGTTGCTTGAGGGTCCTCCAGGAAACCATCGAGAGAGACGATCCCGAGTTGACTTCCATTTGGCAAGGCTGATTTTCAATGGCCACTGTAATTCGGATTTTCTTGGCATCCAAGGAAGAGGCGTGACCGATAGTGATAGTTTGGGGAGCCTCTTCTTGCTTCGTGGGGCGATTCAAGGTTTGGTTTCTGTAGGAGTGGTTTACCGGTTCTCGCCTTACAGGACGGTTTCCTGTCGATTGGCGATAGTTAGCCCCCTTCGAGGCCTGGCCGGGTCCTTGGAAGCTTCGGCAGAGCATGTCGCGGAATTTGCATTCGGACCTGGAATGGTTGGCCCCACAGCCAGCGCATGGGTGTAGGGACTTTGGGTACTGGTCCCGATCGGACCGCAATTGATGGACCTCTTCTTCGTCACTGTCTGATGATGAAGAGAGGTCCTCGTGGTGGGTCTTCAGAAGCTGTCCTTCTGACTTGGGTGAAATTTCGCCGGTTGGTTGGTGTACTGGAGCGCGGTTTTGATGTAGTTGGGCAGCCAACTTTTTGGTTGCTTCTGCTGCAGTAGCCTCAGCGATGGCATTGGCAAGGCTGATGTCACCTTTCGCCATCAGCTTACTCTGTATGTTTAGTGCATCTAGTCCCAGAACTATTCGATCTCTCAAGGCCTCTTCTAAGTCAGCGAATCCGCAGAGGCCTTCCAGGTTTTGGAGGTCTGCGACGAAATCGGCAACGCTCTCTCCTTTCCACTGGTTTCTTTGGTAGAACTCGTGCCGCCTTACAAGCGTTGGTACGGTCGGTGCAGAGTGGGCCCTCAGTAGGGGTTCGAGGACGTCCCAGTCCATAGCCTTCACTTCAGCCAGTTTTGCCAGGGCCTTGGCCATCTTGAATACGGTTGGCCTGCAATGCATGAGAAATACCGCCCGTTTCTTCCCAGTTGTGGCATCCTTCAATTGTTAGTTTCCAAGAACATTTGGAAACGATCCATGTAGGACTCCCAGTCCTCTTGCGCTGGATCGAACGGAGCGGGTGGTATGACGCCACCGGACATGGTTCCACCGTGGTGCGTTGTCAGTCACGTGCTCGGTTATTTTCTTCTTTGTTCAGTCAGCTCTGATGTCTCCATATCCCACCTTCGTCGCCAGTGTTAAGTTTGGAGCATGGGCGAGAAAGAATGGAAACAAGCCGGTGAAACGGTGAACTTCAACTCTTTATTACATGGTGTGACAGCTCAAACTGGATGGCTGCTATAGCCTTCCTTATATAGGCAACTTATTAACTATTCAACCAATAGCAATCTGGGAACGCTAGCTCCGTTAACCAATGAGAATGGCCTGTTAATGGCCAATCAGATTCTCCTAAATGGACCAATCCGATCCTGCCATTAACAGCCAATCAGAAGTGCAGGGCCAGAACCCTGCACTTGACTTCAAGCTCAAGATAACTTTATTTAACATTTATTCATTCACAACAGTAAGGATACAAGCGACAAAGTTACAGTCGTACAGTCACAAGTGGGAGGAGATAGGTGATAAGGAGTGATGAAAAGATTAATAGTAATAATAATGCAGACTTCGTTTTAAAGTGCCAGGAACACCTTGTTCAACAGATACAGGTAGTCCTTGACTTACATAATGGAGCCCCTGATTTCTGTCGTAAGTTAAGACACCCATGTTGCCAAATCTGATATTACAATTTTTTTTGTAGCAGTTGAAAAGCAAATCAATGTATTCCTATGGAAGTTTTTTTTTTTACAGTAACTGGCCGAAAACGCTGTGAAATGGCAAAAAGATCATAAATGAGACTGCAGAATGCTGCAATGGGCCAAAAAAGTGAGCTGATTGCCAAACACCCAAAACATGGTGCTATGATCATAAGTTTATGTGTGTGCGTGTGCAGACATCAGAACTCCAGAACTGAGCAATAAGTCGATTTGTGTGTGTGTGTGTGTGTCTGTCTGTGTGTGTGTGGTGTCTGTTACAACTTTGAATGATCTTTAAGCAGTCAATCATTAAACAAGGACTATCTGTATCTGGGTTTTGAAAACATAGCTCAGTCTTTCCCTCTATGGAAACCTCAGTTTGTATGAAAACTCTTCCCCAAATTCCAATACCCTTTTGGCTGGGAAGTCTGGAAACTCACCCCATCAAGAGATCAACATGTTAAGGAGGGCTGAGGTAGAGAGACCATTCCCTTCACTGCTGCAAATTGTCAGCCAGGAGTGTGGACAGAACTAAGTAATGTTGTGTTACCTCCTATGGAGATTCTCAGTTCATCCAGGTCATGGTTATCTCAAAGGTGCTTTTCCAAGAAGCAACTTGGTTGGACTTTCTTGGTTTTTTTCCTTTGAAAATGTTTGGCTTTTCGTTCGAGAAGCTTCTTCAATTGTGTTGGTAACTTGTGTTATCTGTCAAAGCAGCAATTGAAATGTTTGATTGAATGTTTTCAGAAGACCTTTTTTTAAAAAATTTAATTAGAAGCTGAGCTTTAATGCACAGATGCAAACAGCCAACTCTGCCACATTGCATCATGCTTTCTGGTTACCTAAGTAAACTTTTTTCCCCCTCCTATCAATTTTCTTGGCAAAAGAGTTGCCTGGATCTCCATATCTTTCAAATAAACATTGAACCCTGTCTTCCTCTCATTACCACGGACATCTTGAACTAGATCCCATCTCCAATATTCAAAGTGCTCGAGTTAGAGTATCACAAGCATCAAAAAGTGCAAATTTGGAGGAAATAATTCAACCTCTAAAGCTGCCGGGAGTTGATTTATTTGAAAAATAATTTATTTGGATTTCCTGGGAATGTGTGAGATTTGTGTGACTGAGTTTTATCTTCTTTCCCACCTTCAGGTTTTCCTTAGAGTAAATTTGGATTATTTGCAATGTAAAGTCTTAAATATAGACCGGCAACTTCCCTGCAGGATTTGATAGCAGAATTGGGGGGGGGGGGAATCTGTTTGAAAGACATAAGCATGTGAATTAAAAGTGATCTGCAAACAACTCAGCTTTTCAGAAGCAAAAGTGTTTGCAGATTATTAGGAAAGAAAAGAACAATTTTGCTTGACAATGGCAGATTTGACAAAGCAAGTTTCACAGCAAAGATTTCCCCTAGGTCAGGGGTGTCAAACTCCATTTCATTGAGGGCCTCATCAGGGCTGTGGTTAACCTTGGGGAGCGGGCATGGCCAACTGGGTAGGCATGGCCATCTTGACACCACTTACTGGGTGTGGCTGACTGGGTGAGCGTGGCCGGCTTGATGCCACTCCCCAAACTTCTGGCATGTTTCCTTTTTGCATTGGGTAGACCGGGCCGAAGTGATGTGGGACGATCCCTTACATTTTCCAGGATGGCCCCGTGGGCCGGATCCAACCACATTGCAGGCCCCATCCAGCCCACGGGCCTTGTGTTTGACACTCCTGTCCTAGGTTAATGAATATTTCTACAGGTAGTTCTCGACTTATGACCACAATTGAGGCCAAAAATTTTGTTGCTAAGCGAGACATTTTTTAAGTGAGATTTTGTTCCACTTTATGACCTTTCTTGCCAGAATTGTTAAGTGAATCACTGCAGTTGTTAAATTAGTAACACGGTTGTTGAGTGAATCCATATCCCATTGATTTTACTTGTCAGAAGCTCACAAAAGGTGATCACATGACCCTAGGACCCTACAACGCAGTGGTGGGATTCAAATTTTTTTACTACCAGTTCTGTGGGCGTGGCTTGGGCATGGCATGGCTTGGTGGGCGTGGCTTTGTAGGCATGGCAGAGGAAGGATACTGTAAAATCTACATTCCCTCCCACTCCTGGGGGAAGGTTACTGCAAAATTCCAATCCCTCCCCACCCCACTGACCTGCTTTCCAGCTCCGTTCTCCTGTGCAAGGCAACCAAAGAAGACCCAGCCAATCATCTGGGACTCAGGAGGCGGAGAATAGATGGGGTGGGGCCAGTCAGAGGTGGGATTTGCCAGTTCTCCGGACTACTCAAAATGTCCACTACTGGTTCTCCAGAACTGGTCAGAACCTGCTGAATACCACCTCTGCTACAACGGTAATAAATGTGAGTCAGTTGCCTAGCTTCTGAATTTTGATCATGTGACCATGGGGATGCTGCAACGGTTGTAAGTGTGAAAAATGGTCATAAATCACTTTTTCAGTGCTGTTGTAACTTTGAACAGTTACTAAATGAACTGTTGTAACTCAAAGACTACCTCTAGTAAAAGAGGCTCCAACTAATACAATACAAGCCTAGATCTACCAAGCAGAAAGACAACACACAAGCTAACCAGAGGACTGAAACATTTTGTAGATGTTTTATCATAGACATTATGAAAAAATTATGTCAGACTGAATATATTTACAACAACAGGCAATACTGTAATGAATTAGAGAATAAGATACTAAAAACATAAGTTTGAATGACTTTGACCAGCAAGAAACAGGAGAAATGGTGGACATGCCAAGGAAAGTCTGAAAAAAAAAAGAACTGATCATAGTCATTTCCTTCTCCAAAATTTCTGTTTCCAGAAACGTAATGGAAAAATAATTACTTTTTAAAAAGATAACTAAACAACCAGCAATAGAGGAGCTTGGATCTAAAATGCAAAATTATTGAATATTAGAAGTAAAACATATTCTGTAATGGCATTTCAGTATTTAATGGGATTTTGGTGTCCTTCAATGGTTTTTTTTCAAAAGGCTTTTGGATCAGCTTTCAAGCAGATGCTGCTAAGTGACATAAAAGTTTTTGAAAGTCTGTAACCAAGGGCAAACAGCATGGTTTCACATTAAGCACGATAAGGTATCTTTTTATTTAATGTAAGACATGACTGGTCTTGAAAGAGCTAGGAAATAAGAATAAGAAATAAGAATGTAAGAGTATTAAAAAATTAAGTTTGAAATCCAAGATGTTGCAAGTATCAATGAAGTAAAATAAATGCAGTGACCAGAATCCAAGGATATGAGCAAAGTTATTAAGGGATGAAAATAAGCAACCTCCTGCTATTCTCCAGCGTTGTTTTACTTTCTAGTCCTGCATGTAGACTAAAGGAAAGGAGAGAAACGGATTATGGGTCATGATGACCAGAACATCTAGAAAGTACCAGTTTATTTTCATGTGTCATATTTTTTAAAAAACATCAATATTTTTTGGGTGGTGGTGTGGGAGGCACATCCAACTTGAAAATATAAGAATGAAACCAGGGAATCGTTAGGTTGTTTGATCATAAAAAGGGATTCTGTAACATCTCTGGTGATATTTGTGGTTTTGTTTATCCAGACATTCAGGACACGAGCGAAGGAACTTAAGTTTACAAGCTTTATTGACAATTGAATCAAAATCTTCAGTCAGTCAGTCAGTCAGTCAATCAGTCAGTCAGTCGCATGCATTCAACTTAAAATCTAACTGTTGAGGTAAATTTTAAATTCCAGAAAAATCAATCAGGTTATTATCATATGTGGCAACTTGTTCCCATTCACTGTTATAACTTCCAATAAGGTTTGGGAACCTCGGTTCCATCTCTTTTGGAGATTGGAGATTTCTAATAGAAATCCTCATTCTTGTATCTTCTCATATCTTCTAATAGTCATATCTTAAAGGAGGGGTGTCAAACATAAGATCTGCAGGCCATCTTGGAGGAGTGGCTGGCCCTGTTGCTTCAGCCCAGTCTACCCAATTGAAAGAGGAAACATCTGGCCAGCCTGCGTTGCTTCAGCCTGATCTACCCAGTGCAAAGAAGAAACATCAGGCCTGTATGGCTTCGACCCAGTCTACCCAATGCAAAGAGGAAATGTGCCAGCAGTTTGGGGAGTGGTGTCAAGCTGGCCATGCCTACCCAGTCGGCCATGCCCACCCAGTCAGCCATGCCCAATGAGTGGCATCAAGCTGTCAATGCCCACCAGTTGGCCATGCTCACCCAGCTCCTTGAGGTGAACCACAGCCCTGATGCAAAACTGACTTTGACGCCCCTGTCCTAGAATGGCCTTTCTGCATTTATGACCTGCTTTGTAGGAGTCTCATGTACTCCCATTTTCATATGTGCACGTCCAATTACACTTTCATACAAATGCATATCACAAAATTACATAGGAGAAATCATAATTTATCATGTAATGAACATTTTGGAGGTAGAAAACTAGCATTGTGAGTATAGTGTACATATTTAACTACACAATAACATCTTTATGTTTGGGATTTGGGCAACTTCAATCACTTTTATTAGATACCAAGCACTTCCCCTTATTTTGCATTATAAGAAACTCTTTCTATTTAGATTGTTATTCTTTTTCTACCTAGAAATGAGTTTAGTAAATTGCAAGTGGAATTAGTATGATTCTGAAGCTACCTCTTAAAGAATTCAGGGATTGAATGCGAGGCTGTTTTTTTTTTAAAGTGCCACGAAATAACTAGCTTTTTATTCAGTGGAACTCATGAGTGCTAGCTTGTGTCAGGTTGATGAATTATGTTAAAGCCGATTTCCTTGTGTATTATTAATCACCCCAAACAAATGAAGGCATTCTAATTAATTTGGGATTTTTTTTTATTCACAAAGCTGAAAGCAAGTTACCCAAAGTAAAGCAGGAATAAACTCTCCAAAGACAAAAACACTAAATGTTAATGTTAGCAAACGATTGGTCAAATGAAAATAAATAAACCCAACATAGGTACACATTGCCTCTCAGGAATATTTAGCTTATCTTTGCCAGAATGTTGCTCAGAGACATTTGGCTGAGACAAAGTCTAAATTTGATATTTGCATTTATTGTCATTGCCATCTAAATTTCCTCCTCTCTTCCATTCTTTCTTACCTTCCATTCTTTTCCATGTGTTAGTGGTTTTTAAAATAGATAAATAGATAAATAGAAAGATAGATAGATAGATAGATAGATAGATAGATAGATAGATAGATATAGATATATTGTTGCCTACCACATCTGTGTGCCAGAATGGACAGCTTCCTGATGTCAAGGCTCCGACTAACAAATTCAAGCAAATCAGAATCCTGAGACTTGTCAAAGGTCTTGTTTAATAAGTACATCATATCAGCACAGCTTCAATGAAAAACCAAATTTAAATCTTTCTCGTAATTCCAGTATAATTAACCTAGGAAATAACCCCATCTCCAAGTGTCACAGGTCACGTTGGCCAATTGAGTTAATTGGTAGACTCTTCAGGCACTCCTTTCCCAACCTTACCTGTTGCCAGTGAAGATGACCTTGGTTCTCATGAGAAAGCTCTTTGTTGTGTCTAGTAATGCATTTCAACCTCCTTCCCCCCCTCCCCCCATGTGGCAACTGAGGAACAGAGAGATGGCTGCAGCCAGGTTCAGTTTGAAGTTGACACCTGAATCATCTGACACATTAGGACATCTGAGATGATGTAGGAGATACCCTCTTAAAACAGCTGCCAGAGTGCTACAACCAGTCATAAAATTAATTTATGACTGGTTGTAGCATAAAAACTTACTTGCGGGAAGACTGGCTGGGAAGATCAGAGTGACACAAGCTGGGTTGCAGAGGTGGTATTCAGCAGGTTCTGACCAGTTCTGGAGAACCAGTAGGGAAAATTTTGAGTAGTTTGGAGAACTGGCAAATACCACCTCTGACTGGTCCTGTTCCCATCTATTCTCTTCTTCCAGAGTCCCAGCTGGTCTTCTTTTGTTGCCCTGCTCAGGAGAACGGAGCTGGAAAGCAGGTTAGCGGGATGGGGAGGGAATGTTTTGCAGTAACCTTCCCCCAGGAGTGGGGTAGGAATGGAGATTTTACAGCATCCTTCCCCTGTCAATGCCCACCAAACCACGCCCACCAAGCCACTCTCACAGAACTGGTGGTACATTTTTTTGAATCCCACCACTGCTGGGTTGCAATACAAGCATGTCTATTTGGCTACATATGTTGTGATGTTGCATTACGGCCCAAAGGGGCGGAACTTGTGATGTGCTGTCACGATGCTGTTTTTTGTCATCCTGATGAAAAGCAATAAGAACCCCTGCACATTGCTGCTTCTTTATCTGAAAGTAACCAGGGACCACTTTGTCATGCCATCTTATCTTCCAAATAAAGTGTGATTTACCTTTGCATTTTGGTAAACGCTTGTGGGCCCTGAGGGGGCCTGGAGGCATCCTTGCAAATACCGACTATGCTCTCTGTTTGTAGCTATGCCCACTTCCTACTTCCTGAAATGTAGTTATTTATTTTTAAATTAAAGGCCATTAAAAGCCAATTAAAAGATGGTGGGGGACTCAGGCTGCTGATCCCTGCAAATAAACAGAGAGGGAAGTCACAATGGAACTTGTAACCCATTGCTGCAAAATCAGTTAAGAGCTTCTTAAATGGCACTTAGCAAACCACACACAGCACCAGAATAACACAAGTCACAGCAGGTCATTTGGTGCCTCCTTGCTTCACTCCTTTTGCCAACACTGTCAGGGCCCATGAACACAGCAAAAGCCAGCTTCTCTTCTCACCCAACAAAGGACACTGGATGTTGGCATTGAACTTGCAAACTTCCTTAGCTGCTTTTGCCTGTTGTTAATTCAAGCTTCATGTCTGTGCTGCACTTCTAAGTAATCCCTCATCATCCCTAGCCCAAATGAATGCCACCCATGAAAAGATGTACCATGTGATTCTGCCGATCAGATAAAATGGATTACAAATAGGAAAACTATGCAAAGCTAGCTTTGATACAGGCAATTAAAAGACTTGACTAGAACAGCCATTTCAATATTCTTTAAATATCAAAGGGAATTACTGAGAAAAAAAATGGGCCAAGGATTACAGGCATAGTGATAATGCATCCTACCCTATTTAGTCAGGATGCTTTAGTCTTATTGCTGCTCCCTTCTTGCCCCTTTCCTCAACAGTGTTTTTTTCTTTTTTTTCTTTTTCTTTTTGAGTCTATGTGTCTACCTTGTCAGAATTTAAAGCCTAGATGGTTTGGAACTTGGTTACTTGAGAACCATCTTTATCCAAGATTGCCTATCCATCCAATTTAATCAAGCAGATGGGGCATGCTGCAGATCCCTTCAGCCAAAGAGTGATGACTGTAGGATCTACAAGACAGGTCATCTCTTGCCATAGTCAACTCACGTGCCCAACTCATTCTGGTCAACTTGCTGCAGACCAACTGGCTGCAGGATAAGAGTTACACTAATATCAAAGAAATGGTGGAATAGAATCATTAGAATAGAATAGAATAGAATTCTTTATTGGCCAAGTGTTTATTGGACGCACAAGGAATTTGTCTTGGTGCAAATGCTCTAAGTATACATAAAAGAAAAGATACATTCGTTAAGAATCAAGAATCATAACGTACAACATAGTCATAGGGTACAATCAGCAATCAAATCATACTAGGAAATAGTCAATATAGATTGTAAGGATACAAGCAACAAGGTTATAGTCATACAGTCACAAGTGGGAGGAGATGGGTGAAAGGAAGGATGGGAGAATTAATAATAATAGTAGTGCAGACTTTCTAAGTAGTTGGAGAGTGTTGAGGGAATTATTTATTTAACAGAGTGATGGCTTTCAGGAAAAAACTGTTCTTGTGTCTAGTTTTTCTGGTGTGCAGTGCTCTAAAGTGTCGTTTTGAGGGAAGGAGTTGAAACAGTTTATGTCCTGGATGTTGAGGGGTCTGTAAATATTTTCACAGCCCTCTTTTTGTCCTCAATGGAAGGCAGGTTGGTAATAATTGTTTTTTCTGCAGTCCTTAAAGAAAGGATTCAAAAGGAAGGACAGAATGAAATGTGAATGACAAAAATTAAAGTATTTTATTTATTTAAATAATTGAATAGGATTGTTAAATTGTCCCACAGCTAGTTGGCCACGGCGAGCTGACAGAAGCAAGTTGTCCCATTCCTCTCTGCTGTAGCCCCTGCCTTGGAGTCTCCCCCTTGGAGACTAGAAAGGCGCCAACTCTGTTGGTCTTTTGTAAAGCTTTAACAATTTGGCTGTGTATTCGAGTCTGGGACTTGGAATGCATTTAAGGGCCTCCTTTCTTGGCTTTGTTCTTGGACAGTTAAATATCTCAGTTGCTGATGTATTTATTTTTGGGATGGGTTTTTTTGTTTTTAATCGTTTTAACTGCTTTACAGTTTTAGCATTGTGAGCCACCTAGAGTTATTTGGCAGAGATTGGCAGCTATATAAATTGAATGAATAAATAAATAAACCCAAGTAACATTAGGTTTTCATCAGCACTGCTGGAATAAAAACATATAACAAACATATAACGTATAACATATAAAAGCATAATGATTGGAACCTTTATTTATCACAGAAAACTGGCTCAAAATCTGGCAGTAAAGTATTTTTAATTCTACCCTGGAGTAAATAGAGATTATTAGAAATTTCCCAGCCTCATTTATAATGCATTAATGAAGTTAGAATTTTATGGAATATTTTGGAATGCTTTTGCCCAATTCATTTTTTTAATCTGGCTGAAGTTATAGTTATAGGTTTTCAACTGACTTGCCCTTGTTTCTATTCTCAGATGTGGGAAGGTTTTAATTCCAGCTCATTATAGGCTGTTTGACATCTGGGGCTGAACCAATGAAACCCTCTTTCTCAGGTGAGTGGAAAACATTGGAGTTATTTACTTTTTTTTTTTTCCAGAAAAGCTTGAAGGTAGCCCACTAAGGAAAAAATCGTAATGAAAAAAAAGCAAACAATTCATAGAGTTTCAAACTTAGTCACCTTCTGTATTCTAAGCAAAAGCCTTAACCTCTAGGCTATTTTAGTATTGCTAGCAAAAGGGGTTATTGAAATCTTACTGCACACAAGAAGCTTTGGCTCAGTTAAAGGATTGTCTTTCCCTTGCAACAAATTGAAGCCCGCACATTCAAATAGCCAGGAGCACTCAAGGCAGCATTGTAAGGAAAAAATGAACTTCAGAAATGGAGCAGAGAAACATGCCTTGAGGTCTCTTGGAAGGTGAGCAAGGGATTAATACTGGGCTACATCATCACCTTCTGCCCTCCAGAAATGGTTGCCTCTCTGTTCTGGCAACAAGGCAATCAGGGAGAGCGGATAAGCTTTATATAGAATAGAATAGAATAGAATTCTTTATTGGCCAAGGGACACACAGGAATTTGTCTTGGTGCAAATGTTCTCAGTGTACATAAAAGAAAAGATACATTCATCAAGAAATATAAGGTACAACACTTAATAATAGTCATAGGGTACAATAAGCAATCAAATCATACTAGGAAACAGTCAATATAAATCGTAAGGATACAAGTGACAAAGTTACAGTCATACAGTCACAAGGGGGAGGGGATGGGTGATAAGGAGTGATGAGAAGATTAACAGTAATAGTAGTGCAGACTTTGTAAATGGTTGGACAGTGTTGAGGAAATTATTTTTTTTAGCAGAGTGATGACTTTCGGGAAAAAACTGTCCTTGTGTCTAGTTGTTCTGGTGTGCTGTGCTCTATACTGTCATTTTGAGGGTAGGAGTTGAAGCAGTTTATGTCCAGGATGTAAATATTTCCACAGCCCTCTTTTTGACTTGTGCAGTATACATGGAAGGCAGGTTGGTAGTAATTGTTTTTTCTGCAGTCCTAATTATCCTCTGTAGTCTGTGTCTGTCTTGTTGGGTGGAAGAACCAAACCAGACAGTGATAGAGGTGCAGATGACAGACTCAATAATTCCTTGATAGTATATCTTCCTGAGTAAAATTTCTGTTTATTCAGTCAACAATTGAGCAATTGAGTTATTATAAGATGAACGTTTACTATTCTGCTATTGAGTTTCTGAAAATGCTATTTAGCATAACATTTAAACGTTATCTTTTACCTCTTTGTTACACAGGTCCAGATAATGGCCTTGGTTTGTACAAGTGGTTAAGCTATTTTTTTTTCTAGTTTATGTACTTAAACACATTGCTTAATTTAGAATTTAATGAGTTCAGTAAATTCAGAAAGTTGGGTTAGTTAAATACTAAACTTATTAACATATTGTATGAATGCAGTCATAAAGCAGTTCATCTTATATTTTAAATGATGCAGATTTGCTTCCGTTCAACTGAATTTTCACAAAAATAGAGTAACACCCATCCCCTTTTTCTGGAAACATGTAGGTGAGTTTTACAAGGTTGGGGAAATAAGTAGAATTCCTTTTAAGAATTTGGAGTATCAATTGGAATTGTGCTTCCGTATTTTTCTACACCAGTATTTGATCAGTGTAAAACTAATGTGAATAGTAGACCCTTTTTAATCCTTGTAAAATTAGGAAACATATTTATTTATTTATTTAGTCAAATTTATATGGCTGCCCATCTCACACAAAATGACTCTGGATGGCATACAAGAAAATCAGGAATTAAAAGATTTTAGAAGTCCATTAAACCAATAAGAAAAGATCAGGGGCCAACTTTAAGACTTGTGGACTTTAACTCCCAGAATTCCCCAGCCAACAGATGGACATATGGACTTCAACTCCCAGCATTCTGCAAGTTGAAGTCGACAAGTCTTAAAGTTGCCAAAGTTGGAATCCCCTGGAATAGATAAAGCAAGACCATGGGGAGGAAGATATTACATATAATACAACTGCATGACATAAAGATTTCTGTGATGACCTGGAGTATAACACAAATGTAACAAAATCCAAAACATAAATAAATGTCCTTTAATGCCTCCAGCTTGGCCCCACTGTTCACTAATTCTCAGTTGGAGATAAAACTTTTTCAAAAAATAGGGTTCAAAAGTAAGTAATAGAGTCCGAACTTAATGAGCAGATAGAGGTGAAATAAAAAGCCAAAACAAACTCCAATGAAGGAAATTCCACAACAGACCAGGATAAGTAATTACCAACTTCAAGGAGATAACAAGGCAGAGTCTGTTGGAAGGACGCCAACCAAGATAACTTCAGCCCAAAATAAAACACACTTTGCTTCTGACAATGCTGTGTTTTAACCGTCTCTCTTATATATTGTTCTTCTCAACTGCAACCAGTGAGGGGGATCATGGCCACTTCCTCTCTCCTAAGCCAAGTTGTTTCTTTCTCCATTCCTCCCTGCATGTCCTAGGATGAAGAGGGAATGGGCCTGGTTCTTCCTCTGACTGCCCAGCTAGCCTCTGCCCTTCCCCAACCTCCTCCCCAACCTCCGGAGCCACACCTCCACTCCCTATCTGCTGTTCCTCCTCTCCTTCAGAGTCTGACTCTAACAAGGGCATGACAATTTCATGCATGCATAATGTCTCTTTGAAGTCAACTATGAGGAATGGTGGCAAAAAAACAACCCAAAAATATTTGTAGAAGAAACTTCAGATGATGGAAGCAGGAAAGGTGAGGTTTTTTTAAACTACATTGTAAGGAATGGAACTTTGTTCCTTCTAAAGAAAGAAATTAAGAGAGGAAGAGGAAAATATTATTTTATAATTGTATACACCTTATTCACTAATTATTCCCTCATGATTGTAAAAACCTTTGCCAAATCTGTAATTGATTCTCTGAACTGAGCTGCATGCAACTTCCATTCCAGATAGGCGAGTTTTAGGACAAACTTTGTCACCTGATATGCTGATGAACTTTTGTTCCTTGTATTTTGAAATTTTCAAAATCTATTGGAGCCTGTTTTACTGCCTGAAAGGATAGCATGGAGTCTTGAGTGGATTAAAGCTAGGACCTGTCCACCCTTCCTCTCCTAAAAGTCCCTATATAAAGAAGCTGATAAATGGACTCTTGCTTGAGAGAGATGGAATAGATGTAGTTTAATGTTGGTTTATGAAAAAGCTTCCCTCTATAAAGCCATGTGACATCAAAGACCACATCTTTGTAATTCCACTGAGGGTCATTAGGAAGATAGGCTTAACCTCTTGATAACTTCTGACTTGCTGGCTAGACCTGGGATGTCATAAACAGATCATTGCTCTTAATTAGACAAAGCATTAGCCAATCACCCCAAAGAGATAGACTTTCCCTTATTTGTCATGTTCTATGAAACTGCTCAGAAAAAGAAGGAGACAGGAGGAACAAAATCTGGGCTAGAAACATCCAAAGCAGAGGTGGTATTCAGCCAGTTCTGACAGGTTCTGGAGAACCGGTAGCGGAAATTTTGAGTAGTTTGGAGAACCGGCAAATGCCACATCTGACTGGCCCCGCCCCCATCTATTCTCTGCCTCCTGAGTCCCAGCTGATTGGCTGGGTCTTCTTTGATTGCCCTGCACAGGAAAATGGAGCTGGAAAGCAGGCTAGTGGGGTGGGGAGGGAATGGGATTTTACAGTATCCTTCCCCTGCCATGCCACAACCACCGGGCCACGCCCACAGAACCAGTAGTTTTGGAATCCCACCACTGATCCAAAGAGGAGGTCTTTCTGATCTCTTTCTAAAGCAATGAGGATATGCTGAAAGCCCAGAGCTTATTTAAGGAAATTATAAACAACTTATATGGGCTGATTGCAGTGATTTTATTTGGAATTTGGAGTGCGGAGGGGAGAGGGGGCATTTGCTTTTCCTTCTTTTCAGTCTCTCTTCCCCTTTCATTCTTTACATCTAGAGTTTTGGCTTTGTTGACAGTAAGGAGGGAAATGTAGTTTCATTGCTCACTTGCCTGGTTACAGGTAAGTCCTCGACTTACGACCACTATTGAGCTCAACATTTATGTTGTTAAGAGCGACAAGAGCTGGGATGGCGCAGGGGTTAGAATGCAGTACCGCAAGCTAGTTCTGCTGCCTGCCAGCTGCCTGCAATTTGGCAGTTCGAATCCCACCAGGCTCAAGGTTAACTCAGCCTTCCATCCTTCCAAGGTGGGTAAAATGAGGACCCAGATTGTTGGGGGCAATTATGCTGACTCTGTAAACCATTTAGAGGGGCCGTAAAGCACTGTGAAGTGGTATATAAGTCTAACTGCTGCTGCTACTTGTTCAGTGAGTTTTACCATTTTAGGACTTTTCTTGCCTCGGTTGTTAAGTCAATCACTGTAGTTGATAAGTTGGCAACCCGATTGTTGAGTGGACCTGGCTTCCCCATTGACTCTGCTTGTGAGAAGGTTGCAAGAGGGCATCCCCTGACCTTGGGACACAGCGATGGTCATAAGTATGAACCAGTTGCCAAGCGTCTGAATTTTGATCACATGACCCTTGGGGGATGCTGCAAAGGTTGCAAGTATGAAAAATGGTCATCAATCCCTTTTTTCAGTGCCATTGTAACTTTGAACGGTCACTAAATGAATTGTTGTAAGTTGAGGACTACCTGTATAGGGCTCTGCAGCTACAGAATAAATAGATTCCTGTAGGTGAAGTTATTTATAAGGTTTATTCAAAGCACTTTCCTCACTTGCTTTCCTAGACGGGACCTGAGAGTAGAAAAACTACAGTTTTTTTTTCAATAAACCATCAAAGGGATATCAGGATGACTGCTAGCTGCATCCGAGGTGGTATTCAGCAGGTTCTGACCAGTTCTGGAGAACCAGTAGCAGAAATTGTGAGTAATTCGGAAAACCGGCAAATATCACCTCTTGAGTGGCCCCGTCCCCATCTATTCTCTGCCTCCTGAGTCCCAGCTGATCGGCTGGGTCTTCTTTTGTTGTCCTGCACAGGAGAACGGAGCTGGAAAGCAGGTTAGTGGGGTGGGGAGGGAATGGGATTTTGCAGTAACCTTCCATCTGGAGTGGGGAGGGGAGGGGGATTTTACAGTAACCTTCCCCCAGGAGTGGGGAGGGAATGGAGATTTTACAGTGTCCTTTCCCTGCCACGCCCACTACGCAACACCCACCAGCCACACCACGCCCACCAAGCCATGCCCATAGAACCAGTAGTAAATTTTTTTGAATCCCATCACTGACCTACATAATATTATTGTCTTTTAGAGGAAGTCCTTCGCTTACGACAATTCGTTTAATAACCATTTGAAATCACAACAGTGGCTTACGGCTCTTCTTTGCATTTATGACAGTTGCAGTCTTCCCATGGCCACACGATCAAACTTCAGAATACTTGGTAGCTGGCATATGTTTATGACCATTGCAGAGTCCAGGGATCATGTGATCACCTTTTGTAACCTTCTGGCAAGCAAAGTCAATGGGGAAACCAGTTTCACTTAACAACCATATATTTCACTTTGCAACTGCAGTGATTTGCTTAACAACTGTGGCAAAAAAAAGTTGTAGAATGGGGGCACAACTCCACTTAACAACTCTTCTTGCTTAGCAATGGAAATTTTGAGCTCCATTTGTGGTCATACATTGAGGACCTCTTGACTGCTTGAGCAGAGGGCTGGACTAGAAGACCTCCAAGGTTCCTTCCAACTCTATTCTATTCTAGAATGAGTTCTAGAATACCTGTCCTGGGGAACTCTAGGAAGAAAGGTTCTTCAAGAATGATTAAAATGCTTCTGTGTTGTAATAAAAACCTAGAAAATAATAGCAGGCACAGAGAACAAACTTGGTCATTCATTATTTTATGGTTGATGGATTGTAGAAGTTTGGACAATAGAAGTTTGTCTAGTGCAGCTTTATTTTTTTTGAAGCTTCTCCTGGCATGTTAGTGACGGCCAATTATCTAGATTTCAGATTTCATATTCCAATCCCAAATGCCTATTTATGCCCGTTTGCAATCTGTTCTTTATCACACAGCTCCAATAAAGGCAATGGGACCATGCTAATTATTTTAATTGCAAAAGATCTTTTATAGCTTATTTGGTGATAAAGCTCGCTATACATAGCAGGCATACTTTTTGATCTATCTGCTGACACTGTTGTCTGTTAAGATAATTTAAGTGAACAGCAGTGCTATTTCAAGAACTCTTACAGTCTCAAAATAAAACAGGTCACAGAAGTGCCTAAAGCAGAAGACACCTGGTTTGGGCACGATGAAATTGGCTGTTTGGGATTTGAAATAACCCTTTGAACTCTTCCAGTTACGCTAATTTTTTTGCAGGGTCGACTTCACATGTCCCTTGAAGTTGCTTGCCACTTTCAAGGATAGTTTTAAAAATTGCTCTTACCAATTTATAAAATGCTTCAAATGTTTGCTTATTTCTGTTCTTTCTTTCTTTCTTTCTTTCTTTCTTTCTTTCTTTCTTTCTTTCTTTCTTTCTTTCTTTCTTTCTTTCTGTCTATCTTTCTATCTCTGTATCTATCTATCTATCTATCTATCTATCTATCTATCTATCTATCTATCTATCTATCTATCTATTGTCTTTATTTCTACAAACAACTCAACATGGGAAACATATCCAACACATCTTTCTTCTTCTTCTCCCTACAACAATAGAAAAATAAAAGAAGAAGAAGAAGGAAAAGCATTATAACTAATATATTAAATCATAGGAAGTGTTATACAAAGATTTTAAGAAACCATAATCACTTTATGTTATGGATTAAACAACACAGCGAGACAACCCTAAGCAGCTTCGTCTTACAGCAGGCTTGTAATCCTGCAATTCTCATTGGCCCGTGAATAGCGAGTCGTGATTGGTCAGGTTTGGCCAGTCTGATTGGCTGTTAACGGGAACCCCTGACTGGATGCTTGTGAAAGCGATAGACTCAGTTCATTGGATGTTTGACGGCAGCAAGCTCTATAAAAGAGCTACTGCTGCCCAGGTCTTTTGCTCCGTTCTTTCTTGTTAATTAAAGAGTTGAAGTCACCGTCCGATATCTCGTCTCCGTTCTTTGCACCCATGCCCAGGACTTAACACTGGCGACGAGGGTGGGATGCGGAGACGATAGAGCTGACTAGAACATATCGGACAAAGACAGAGCACGTGGCAAAAGAGCACACGCAACAGATGGCAAGATGACTAGCGGCGCCATACCACCTGCTCCATTCAACCCAGCAACCGAAGACTGGGACTCGTATATAGACTGCTTCCAGATGTTCCTGGAGACAAACAATTTAAAAGATGCTATGTCTGGCAAAAAATGAGCGGTGTTCCTGACTCATTGTGGCCCTGCCATTTTCAAAATGGCTAAAGCATTAGCAAAACTGGCGGAAGTGAATACCATGGATTGGGACACCCTTGCCCCAATCCTCAGGGCCCATTACGCACCCGCAGTACCTACGCTGATACGAAGACATGAATTTTACCAGAGGGACCAATGGAAGGGTGAGAGCGTTGGTAATTTCGTAGCTGACCTCTGGAACTTAGGAGGCCTTTGTGGTTTTGCAAACTTAGAGGAAGCCCGAAGAGACCGAATAGTTCTGGGATTAAATGCACCGCACATGCAGAGTAAGTTGATGGCGAAAGGTGACATCAGCCTTACAGATGTCATCGCCGACGCTACTGCCGCAGAAGCAACCAGGAAGTCAGCCGCTCGAATGCGCTGAGCGAACGCACCGCTTCGTCAACTTGCCGACGAGGTCCCACTCGCCACTGAGAAGCACGCTACCACTACCCACCACGAAGACCTCGAGTCATCCTCAGACAGTGATGAAGAGGAGGTCAACCGGTTCCACTCGGAACAAGAGCAAAGAAACCAGCGACGTCCGCACCAATGTAAGGGTTGCGGGGCAAACCACCCATGATCGGACTGCAAATTCCTCGACGCACTCTGCCATAACTACAGAAAAAAAGGCCACATCGCAAAGGTCTGCAGAAGCAGACGAGAGTCCAGTCCTAACCGAAAGGAGAACAACCTCCGTTGGGCAATAGGCAAACCTCCTAAGAACCGGGACCATCTGAACCACCAATGGAACAACCACTACTACTACAGAAACCAAGCACCTGCCTTTTCAATGAGATGAGAAGAGGCCCACCAAACCATTATAATCAGCCATGCTTCATCGTTCGATGCAAAGAAGATACGCATGAAGGTTACTATTGAGAATCAACCATGTGTGATGGAAGTCAATTCGAGATCGTCCCTGTCAATGGTATCCTGGAAAACCCTCAAACAACTGATCCCTGCCATTTCCCGCCAGGACCTCAGCACGCAGCAAATTGTCCTGAAAGACTATTAGGGAAACAGAATCCCAGTTGTCAGTTCCAGCAACGTCCAAGTATCATTCAAGGACCGCAGAGCAACGCTTCCCCTGACTATCGTCGATCGTGACCGACCCAGCTTGTTAGGGTTACAGTGGTTTGCCCCACTCGGAATTGAACTAGCCAGCATACACCATACCAGAAATGACGACTGGGAAGAGACTCTAATCCAGGAATTCCAGGACTTGTTCACAGGAACATTAGGCAAGTACAAGGGGACCCCTATATCGTTTAATCTCAGCCCCGATGTAGCTCCCATTCGGCTTAAGCCCCTTCGAGTACCTTTTGCCTTAAAACCTAAAATCGATGAGCAGCTCGATAAACTGATAGCCCAGGGCGTATTGGAACCGATTGACCATGCCCATTGGGAAACCCCGATAGTAACGCCCATGAAGCCAGATGGTTCGTTAAGAATTTGCGGGGATTATCGGGCCACCCTAAATCATGCTCTTCAACAGAGCACTTATCCAGTACCAGTGGCTCAACACCTTCTTCACTCCCTGGGTGGCGGAAAAATATTTGCGAAATTGGACTTAGCTCAGGCGTACCAGCAACTCCCTGTGGACGCAGCAACTGCAGAAACCCAGACAATAGTTACACATAGAGGTGCATTTAGTGCAATAGACTCCAATTCGGAGTAAGCGTGGTGCCGGGCATTTTCCAAACTTTAATGGAGAGACTATTACAAGGCATAAAAGGCATCATGCCTTATTTTGATGATGTCCTAATCGCTGCCCCCACTAAAGAATTATTAGTACAATGACTCAGAAAAGTCCTCCAGAAATTCAAAGACATGGGTCTTAAGGTAAAAAGAGATAAGTGTCAACTTTGTACGGAGAGAGTGGAGTTCCTGGGATACCTTCTCGACAGACAGGGAATCCACCCCACCGAAAAAAAACTAACCGCAATCAAAAAAGCCCCGAGACTTAGGAATAAGACAGACCTTCAAGCCTTCCTGGGACTCATTAACTTTATAACATTTTCTTGCCCCGGAAGGCAACCGTAGCTGAACCCCTACATAGACTTCTTGATAAAAAGGCTCCTTGGGTTTGGGGACAGCGTGAAGAGAAAGCATTCAAAGAGATAAAAGACCTTTTAACCTCCAATGCTGTATTAATGCAATACAATGAGATTCTCCCTTTGACAGTTACCTGTGATGCCTCACCATTTGGAGTAGGAGCCATCTTAAGCCATGTCCTACCAAATGGAAATGAGGCACCCATTGCGTTCTTTTCGAGAACTTTATCTAAAACCGAAAGGAACTATAGTCAACTTGATAAAGAGGCCCTCGCTATTGTATCCGCAATTAAACGCTTCCATGAATATGTATATGGGAGACCCTTCACCATAATTACAGACCACAAGCCGCTACTTGGGATTTTGGCGGGAAACAAACCATCTCCCCATATATTATCACCAAGAATGACACGTTGGTCAGAATTTTTAGCTGCCTACGATTACCGATTGCAACCTCGCCCAGGGAAAACCATTCCCCACGCTGACGCTTTGAGCCACTCGCCACTACCAGACATTATAGAGGACCCTGCTCCAACCGTAAATGTACTACAAATTGAAACCCTGAAATTGCCGCCATTAACCGCTCGAGACATAACCTTAGAGACAAAAAAGGACCCTGTTTTGGCATGAGTCCTCAGCTGGGTAGAACAAGGTTGGCCGGTCAGTGCAACCGATGACACGTTCAAGCCATTTAAGAATCGTCAAACAGAACTGTTCTCCCAGAAAGGTTGCATAGTATGGGGAGACAGAGTCATAGTCCCAGAGAAGTTACAATATAGGGTATTGAAAATGCTGCACGAAGGACATCCAGGCATCGTGTGGATGAAGGCATTGACCAGGAGTTACGCAGGGTGGCCTGGTTTAGATAGACAAATAGAAACTTGGGTAGCAAAATGCAGTAAATGCCAGGGGACTCGCTCCGCTCCTCCAAAGACTTCCCCAATGCAGTGGGAAATGCCTCGAGGTCCTTGGTCCCATATCCACATTGATTTTGCGGGACCCACAAGAGGACACACTTTCCTCATAACGGTGGATGCCTATTCAAACTGGCTTGAAGTCCAAAAAATGGAAAGCACCACCACAGACGCAGTCACTAAAAAACTGAATAAACTATTTGCTACCCACGGACTTCCTGATGTCCTCGTCTCAGATAATGGCTCCCAATTCACTGCCCTGCCATTCAAACAACACCTGGCAGATCGGGGCATCCGCCATGCTTTAACATTGCCAGCTCACCCTGCAGCCAATGGTAGGGCTGAGCAAATGGTTCAATTTGTAAAACAGACCCTGCACAAAATGGACCACGGCGATATTGATGACAAAATAAACCGAATGCTTTTTATCCAACACATAACCCCAAACAACACCACGAACAAAACCCCAGCAGAACTCCTGATGGGCCGGAAACTTCGCTCGCATCTCGATCACCTCCACCCAAACTACACGCCAGAAAATCCCCCGGGATCCAGCAGGAAGTGTCGGGCATTCCAGGAAGAGGACCTTGTGTTTGCAAAAAATTTCTCGGGCGACCCATTGTGGGTCCCCGTGACAATAACGCAACTTACAGGACCCCGATCCTATCGCCTACAAACGGCAGACGGTAAGATATGGAAATGCCACATAGACCAACTCCGTTCCAGATTAGCACCGGAACTTCCAGCTGGGGGGGGAAGGAACATGGAGGATGACGAAGAAGAAATTGAAACCCAACAGCCCAGGGGATACTCACCATCCGAGGGAGAACCGAACCAGGGAGCGGCCTCGCCACAAGACAGCACCGTGACGGAGGCAGATCCAGGGAACCCGGAAGACAGCACTGACGAGGGCAACCCGGAACCACAGTCTTCGTTATCCAGCCCAGTGGACAGCCCAGTGGACAGCCCACCGGAGCCAGAGCCAGAACCAGAACAGAACCCGGTGGAACAGTGCAGGTCGAGCAGACAGGTAAAGTGGCCTGCCTATTTGCGAGAATACATCACCCCACCCCTCAGATGGAACCAAGGGGGGAGGGTTGTTATGGATTAAACAACGCAGCGAGACGACCCTAAGCAGCTTTGTCTTACAGCAGGCTTGTAATCCTGCAATTCTCATTGGCCCGTGAATAGTGAGTTGTGATTGGTCAGGTTTGGCTGGTCTAATTGGCTGTTAACGGGAACCCCTGATTGGACGCTTGTGAAAGCGATAGACTCAGTTCATTGGTTGTTTGATGGCAGGAAGGTCTATAAAAGTGCTACTGCTGCCCAGGTCTTTTGCTCCATTCTTTCTTGTTAATTAAAGAGTTGAAGTCACCGTCCGATGTCTCGTCTCCGTTCTTTGCGCCCATGCCCAGGACTTCACAGTTTATTTTAACAGTCAGCACACAGTCTAGTATATTACATTCAATTTGGGTTTCCATGATATAAAAAAAGATGTTGAGACTCTGGGAAGAGTGCAGAGAAGAGCTACAAAGCTGATTAGGGGACTGGAGGCTAAAACATATGAAGAACGGTTGCTGGAACTGGGTATGTCTATTTTAATGAAAAGAAGGACTCGAGGTGACATGATAGCAATGTTTCAATATCTAAGGGGTTGCCCCAAAGAAGAAGAACCCATTCTCCAAAGCACCAGAAAGTGGAAAAGAAGCAATGGATGGGAACTAATCAAGAACAGAAGCACAGCAGAACTAAGGAGAAATTTCCTGCCAGTTAGTGGCAGTCAGTCAGCGGAACAATTTGTCTTCAGAAGTTGTGGGTGTTCCATCACTGGAGGTTTTTAAGAAGAGGTTGGACAGTCATTGGCTGTTGCTGGGGGCAGGGGGCATGTGACACTGTAAGGAGAGCCAGCACAGTTTGCTCATTAGCAATTTTAAATATTGTGCTAAGGTAGCTGTGCAAATCTCAAATCTCTTTCTATAGAAGTTGGCCTGGTCGTGGTGATTATGCTGTGGGGAAGCAGCTGATTTCCCACCACATTGGAGACATCAAGGAGACCAACACTTCTTGATGGTACCAATCCTTTGGAGAGCCATTCAGCTTTGAAACTAGATCTGCTCCTATCTTAGCCACTTGTTAAAAAAAAAAAAAAAAGTTCTTCCAGAAGGGTATGGATGCCTCTTTATTTGGAATTTTATCATTTCAGTCCTTTTCTATATTTTTGGATTTATATATAATACATATATACATCAAAGGTGGGATTCAAATTATTTTTACTCCTGGTTCTGTGGGTGTGGCTTGGTGGGCGCGGCAGGGGAAGGATACTGTAAAATCTCCAGTCAAGGGTGGGATTTTCCGGTTCTCTGAACTACTCAAAATTTCCATTACTGGTTCTCCAGAACTGGTCAGAATCAGCCGAATATCACCTTTGCCTTTATGACTTGTGAACTTCAACTCCCACAATTCCTGAGCCAGCATGTTCCCCACCCCTGGTTTATGGGATTTGAATGGATAGACTTTCTAGGCATGGGATTCAAAGAGTGGAGTAGCACAGCAATTTTTTTGCCAAGGATACACCCCCAAAATAGTGGCTACAACCACAAATGCATTACTTCCCCCCCACACTTCTTTGAAGCTTCTGTGGTATAGCAATAGCTGCCAGCTTGCCTGCTTTCACCTCCTCCTCAGTGAGTGTCCTTGCTTCCTACCTACCTACCTACATTCCCTCTTCTGGTATTACCATTCAGCAAATGGAAGACTGGGGTCCTTCATCCACCTGCATAACATCTAGTTTAGTATTTTCCTACTTCATTTTTGTTGTGCTTTTAAAGTTGTAGCAACATTTCGGCAGAATCTCATCTGCCATCATCAGGCTTCTGTATTGTGTTTGTCTCTGAGTCAGACTTTCACAGCCGTTTTTTTTTTAAATTTGGTGCTAGCCTACTGCTATGCCAGAATGTTTTTTCTACATCCTGATTGGTTGGTCTATGTTTATTGGTCTTGGAGTTTGCTGTGTTGTACTTGATTGGTGTTTCTAATATCTTCTGTCTGTTTTGTAGCTTTCTTTGTCTTGATTGGCTGGCAACATTGTGTTTCCTGTATTGGAGGCTTTTAGTGTGGCTTGGCGCCAGGTAAACGGACAGCTATCATTTATTAGGAAGCTAGGTTTCATCTGGGTGCCTGGTTGGGGTGTGTTTGAGCTGGAGGTATCAGGGGGAGTCTGTTTGTGCCCAGGTGTTTGCTTGGCTTGTGGCGTGGAGATTTTTTTGTTTGAGAGTGCAGGCTTCCAGATAATTGACAGTCTGGTGGAGTAATCTCTTCTATTCATGCTTTCAGGTCTTTTTTCAATCTCTATGGCTTCTCTGATAATTCTGTGGCTGGGGTTTTCTATAGTGGCTAGGGTTTTGGTGCCATTGAAGTCAATGCTATGACCTGTGGCTTTCATGTGATGGACTAATGAGGAAGTGTGTTCCAGGTTTTTTACTTCATTTTTTGTTCATCCAGGCAGGTACTTATTCTTCTCTTGGTCTGTCCAATGTATGTGGCCGGGCATGATGCACAGGGGACTTCATATATGCCTTGATTTTTCAGGTCAATTTTATCTTTGGGGTTTCTTAGGCTGGCTGCTATTTTTCTGTCTGTTTTGAAGGCAGTCTTGATGTGATGCCTGTGTAGTATCTTACTGATTTTGTCTGTAGTACCTCTTATGTAGGGCAGGACAGCGGTTCCATAGGTCTGTTCATCTTCTAGGTCTCCATTATGTCTCAGTGTGTTTTTGTGGATCAAGCCAATGATTTTGCTTTTGTGGAAGCCGTTGGCTGTCAGTACTTTAGTCAGGGTGCATAGTTCAGTCTTCATGTGTGTCTTGTCTGCCAGGCATTTGGTTCTGGCATTTAGTGTTTTGGCTATGGAGATTATCTGTGCTTGGTGGTGGTGGGATTGAGCGTTGAAGTAGTGGTTGGTGTGTGTTTTCTTCTGGTGTATGATGTGTCCTAGTGTTCCATCTGTTTTTTTGTAGATTAGTACATCTAAGAATGGTAGTTGTTTGTTTGTTTCCGTTTCCATGGTGAATTTGATTTTGGGGTGTGTGCTGTTTAGGTATGTTAGGAAATTGTTCAGGTTTTCTTTTCCATGGGGCCAAATAACAAATGTGTCATCAATGTATCTTAACCATAGTTTGGGTTTGTGGGTGGCATTGGCTAGGGCTCTGGATTCGAATTCTTCCATGAACAGGTTTGCAGTGACAGTGGTGATCCCATAAGGGCTCCTTCAATTTGCTTGTATCTTTGTCCTTTGTATATGAAATATGTGTTGGTTAAGCACTGTTCTGTTAGTTCCATGAGGTGTTTGGGTGTTTGGTATTTATTTTTGATGATTTCGAGAGTTTCTTTTATTGGGACGAGTGAATAGTGAAACCACGTCAAAACTTACAAGCAGATCTTCTTGTTCCACGTGTAGATCTTTGATCAATTCCAAGAGGTGGTATGAGTTTTGTACATGTGAAGCTGCTACTTCAGTATGGGGCTGTAGCTGCTTTGTTAGGTATTTGGCTAGGTTTTGTAGTGGTGCTCCTCTGGAGCTGACTATGGGTCTGAGAGGTATGCTTTCTTTGTGTATTTTTGGGAGGCTGTATAATTTGGGGCCTCTGGAAGATTTTTCTCTTGGGATGATCATCTGTTGGATCTCTTTGCTCATGTAGCTGGTTATAATTTTCTTCTTGGTTATTTTTTCCAGATATGTGGTTGGGTCCGTGATTATGGGTTTGTATGTGGAGACTTGGATTAGGTCTGTCAATTTTGTTTCGTAGTCTTTTTTATCCATTAGTACTGTAGCATTGCCTTTATCTGCTGGAAGTATGATTATGCTGCTGTTCTTCCTTAGGGCTTGCAGGGCTTTTAGTTCCTCTTTGTGCAAGTTGCTTTTGGGTGGTTTGCTTATGCATAGGATGTTAGTAACTTGGTGTCTTATTCTATCAGCTTCATCTGTATTTAATTTAGTTAGGCTGGATTCCACTCCACATATGATGGATTCTGTGGGGATTTTTTTGGGGTGCTATAGCATAATTGAATCCTTTGGTTAGGACATCTGTTTCTGTTTTGGTGAGTTCTCTGTTGGAAACGTTGTATACTATTGAACCTTTTCACAATATTCTAATTTTCTGAGATTGTAGATTTGGGGTTTTCATGAGCTGTAAGCCATAATCATCTCAATTATGACACATCATGGCTTGAACTATCTTGCTTTGCATATAATGAGTCTATCTCATATATTAGGTTCACCTTTTAAGTTGCATTACTGAAATAAATGAACTTTTGCACGATATTCTAATTTTTTGAGTTTCACCTGTATAGGCTATATGGGACTGATAATGTATTGACAGTAAGGTATAAAACTAGAAATGCAGTGCAGCATTTGAATGAAATCCCACCTACGAAAACATCTAAAGTCTATACGATATACCCAAAAGCTACTCACATAAGTTCTGTTAGATTAGGAAAGAAGAAAAGAAGATCTGAATCTTTATCTCAGCCTTAAACTTTTCAGCATAGTAAAACTTCCATGTACTAATAAATAATTTTCACCATGCCAGAAAAAAACGACACATTTATTTAGCTTATTGCAAGTCCATTAAACTTTTTCTACATCGGTGTCTCATGTGTAAAATTTGATTATGTTTCACAATTTGTCCTTTATTAAAAGGATGGTACCAGGCTGCTCTGATCTGCAGATTACTATGGCGTGCCTTGGAGATTGATCCTTATCCTCCACAGTACAACAACAAAATAAGCATTCATCAGAGAACTACGTAAATGGCTGTCTCTATCGTATCAGCCTGGATGTTTTCCAGGATGAATATTTGTAGCTGCTCAGTTTGAAAGTATTTTATATTGCTGAAATTGTTTCTAATTGACAGGCATGATAGATCGCATTTCATATAAATAACCAAACAATTCAAAAGAAAATCATCAACTGCACAGTAAGCTAGTTATAGGTAATGTCAATTACCACTCCCGTATCTGTACATCATGTTATCAGTTTCCTTAAAAAGAAGACTGTAGCTCTTAACTGACTATTGATTATGTACTACAATTTATTTTCTTTGTTACAATTCGAGTACAATAAATATATTAAATAAAAACTGTGTGTGGAAAAATCAATAGTCAGAAGACAAGTAGCTGATCAAGTGGCAACATTTGCTTGAAATAATGAGACATGCACTACTTAGAAATTATTAAGGCAGCCAACTCCACTGGGTTCCTCAGACGGTTAAAAGATAAATCCATTCTCTCCATCTTTAGACTGGAATTCGCATCCTTCTGGGTGACAATAAGAACAGGAGCCACTGGTAACACTGGGAAACCAAAGGCTGACTTAACACATAGTTTTAAGGCATAATATGGTTTATTTGGTTGGGGTTTATCATGTGTGAATACAAGCATTGTAGTCTGTATGCTGAGATTTATAGCCTAGTTTTTATTTGGGCAGTGGGCGATGTGGCTTGTACAAGAAACTATACTTAAAACAAACCAAGCTTAGCACAATATTTGAACTCAACTGTTATAGAAGCACTGAATTGTGAGTAGCTAATATGAGTTTGATATTGGAGGCTTTTGCTCCAGAGAATTTTGAGCGGAGCATCAAATTTTACTACCGCACAGATGAATGACTTGATAAATCTTTCTATTGCTGAGAACTAAAGGCTATTTCTTAGATTACCTGGTGCAGCTGGCTGCTACATTTGTCTGACTCAGTACTATACTGGGCTGACAATGTTTGCATTAAAAACTCTGCTATCTGTCCAGATGATTTGGGAATTGTGAACATAGGGCCACGGCCCACTTCCCGAAAGAAACAGCACTAATATGCAGAGAAATATGTCATCGGTTCTCTCCATGCTGTAAAGTCTTTTAGTTACAATCTCTATGCTGTGGGAGTTTGGTGTTGATAAGTATGCAACCAGAGAGCAAACAGTGACAGGTTATATACGAATTGATTGTCAGAAGGAAGAACGTACAGATCTAACTTTCTCTGTGCTCCTCTGACCTTGGAAACAATTTCCACGGAGAAGGACCTTTAGGTCATAATGGGGTTCTATCAGGGGTGGGATTCAACTGGTGTTACTACTGGTTTGGTACGTACGTTTTGCGCGTGCGGGGTACTTACGTATTACATGCTGCACGTGTATGTAATACACCGAAAGCTGTGCCTCCTGGACAGCTGATAAGCGCTGCGCATGGGTGTGCAGCGTTTGAAAAACACCTTTTTTCCTGCTTTTTCAACCACAGCTGTGCCACACAAAGCAGCTGAGGTTGAAAAAGCAGGAAATAAAGGTCAGGTAAGAGCCCGGGCAAGCGGGTGGACCAAACAGCAGCAGACACAGAACCGGTTCTGTGTCTGTTGCTCTTCAGAGCTATTGATTCTGTAGAGCTAGACAGAATCAGTAGCATCCCACCCTTGGGTCCTATGCTACATTATCTGGGGCATTTTATGCACAAGGGTGTGATTGTGGCAGCAGAATTCTTCATTAAGCACTGTTTGCCATCATTCTTAAGGCATAGTCTCTCTGCAAAGCTCACCTTGTGATTGAGTCTGTCATATTTTTCCTGAGCTTTGAAAAAATCTATTTGTTTTCCTTGGCCCTTCAACTTTGTTCAAGCTTTGCACATCTTTGCCTTCGTTTCTATCCTTTGTGAGTGGACATTTTGTAGACTTTCTTCTTCCATCTCCATTCCTTCTCAAGTTCATCTGTAAAACTCCAAGCTATCATCCAAAAGCGGTGTGCCTTTTCCTCTCTGTCACTTTGGGCTTTCTTTGCACATACATGCTCACATCCTTGATTACAAGTCACTTTCAATCGCTTATCACTGTGTCAGTGCACATTTTGACAGACATTTAAAAACCATGTTTGCTTAGTGACAAGGAAAAAAATAGCAAAGGAGTGGAGAGAGACAGCTTTGTGTTGACACAGTTAGCAAGGGGGAAAGTCAAGAATTTTGGGCATAACAGAAGGAAACAAAGCTCAAGAGGACAATGATCGTACTGGTGGAGCTTTTACCGTACAAAATATTTGCTTTTTCAGCCATGACAGCCTGGAAAGAAACATATTTGGATTGTGTAAATAACTCTTTTGTGACTGCAATTCTTTTTTTTTTTTTTAAAGTAGGACATGTTTGCCAGGAATCCAATGGGAGCATGTGGTAGCTTTCAGCATATTTGGATCTATTTAGAAAGTTAGTTTGTGACTTTTCTGATATCTTGGCAAATTTTAGGATTTAATATAGTAAATATGGACCTCTGTTTTCAGCTTTGAATTTTGATAAATCTATTAATAAATACAGCTAGTCCTTGACTTACGACCGGTCACTTTTTGGCTGCACAGTGGACCCTGCATCCCTCAAAAAGCTACTTATGACCAAGTCTCAAAGTTATGGCTGGCTGTAGCATCATTCGCTCTTATGACCAATCTCAGGGACATTGCAGTTTTGAACGACAAGAAATTGATCATCATCATCCTCTTGCAGTATGGAGTCTGAATGGCAACTGAATGGAGCTGAGTGTTTACTGGCCGAATGCCCTTCCTGTTGCCAAAGCAGAGTTTTTTTTTCAGCAGATATATTCTCAGTGTGCCCAGAGAGAGAAACACTTGCCTCTACCTAGGATCGAACTCACAGCTTCCTGATTGTGATGTGAGAGCCCACCTCTAGGCCACCGGACCAAACCACAAGAAATTGATGCTGTGGATTAATCCAGAAAATAGCAGGAAAATATTCTACTGGAATACCTGGAATAAAAATGGGATAAAACCTTAAATTAGTTGATTTATAATGATGGTTGTAAAGTTTTTGACAGATAGCATTCTTTTTTTTTTTAAACAAATTTTATTAATTTTACAGAGAACACAATAAAACATAAACAAAACTAAAAGATCTTTTCTGAAGGTTGTCTGATCCCGGGTTGAAACTCTTCACACAGACACAAATTCAAACATCATATTCACTTTATATATCCTTCCATATCTTATTATCATTTTCTTTTTTATATTATATATATAAACCATTTTTATCAATTTTATATAAACAATGCACAAGGCATAACAGCTTATAAGTTCTTTTCTAAGAAAAAATAATAAAAGAAGAAAACCAATAGAACATAACAATTCCAAATTATAGTATCAATACTTTGTCTATTTAACTTCATATCTTATCCCAACTTCTCCTTTTCATCCAAATTATTTCTTATTAATTAAATTTTTTTTTGCCTTTTTTCAATATACAACATCCAAAAAAAAAAACATAACAAAACCTTTATATATCCTTTCATATCTTATTACCATTTTCAATAATATTCTTTGTCTGTTCTATTTCCAACTATCCATTCATCTTTTTTCTTTTACTATACTTCTCCTATACACCAATTGGAGTAATGTCTATAACTCATTACCCTAACTTAAAAGTACTTCATATAACAATTTTTCTTGGGATTCTGTTTAAAAGATTCTAAAATTACACAATGAATTTTATACTCTAAATACACATATAAAAAACACAATCTTATGTACCCTCCAGAATCCCTCTTTTATCCTAAATTAAATTCACCCATTGTCTCTGAATAAACTTTTTTTCTTTAGATCTTGCTTCCCCCCATTGAGGCTTCTCCTCCCCCCTTTCTCTCTTGCTTATTCTTCTCCTTGCCCTTTTATCCCTTTGTCTCTCCTCCTCCCTTTTCTTACTCCCTTTCCTTTGCTTTCTAATCTTGCCTCCACCTTTCCGTTCATTTTTCTCTTCTTTGGTTGTTTTTATAATTCTTAAAATCCCCTTTTTCTTATCCTTTTTCTCCTCCTCCCCAGAAAGAACCCATTGTTCATCAAAGATGGCTTCTTCTTCCTCTTCTTCTTTGTCCCAGTCCTTCTGCTGCGTAATCAACTTTTCATAAGTACATAACGCCATTTCTAAGAATTGAAACAAAGTGCCCAAAGTATCTTCTTTTTTATATTTTTGATATTCAATCTTTAGTTCATCCACAAGCGATGCCATTATGAAAAAAGAAACTTTTCCCAAAACAACCACGAATATTTTTAATCAAGAATAATTCAAAAAAAAATTCCAAAAATTAATACTTTTCTTCCTTCTTCTTTTTCTCTTTCTGGGGTTAATGTTTAATCAAAGAGGTCCAATTACCATATACCTTTCTTTGGGATTCTAGGCAATCTCCTCCTTTTTCAGCTTCTGCTCCAATTTTTTTTCCTCTCCCTTCCCACTTGCAATATCAATTTTAAATAATCAGAAATCCATACCTCCAACAAGGGTTTTCCAATTTCTTAAGTTTTTCAATGTCCAAAAACCCTTTTGTCCCTTAGCTTCAACTCTCAAAACAATTCACTTTCAATGTCCAATATGTCCAAACATATCTGCTGTTTCCATGGGGTGGGAGAGTGAAGAAAAAAAAAAAAGTTCCCTTTAACAGCTTCTCCGCCGCTTTCGCTCTTCTTAGGGATACAATGTATCCTCCAGCAACTCAAACAGCTCAGTTCCAACCAATTTGAAAGATGTTACTTGACTCGGCTCAGACAGCACTTTCACTCTTCTTACTTCCTCCAGCGCAATCTTACCCGGTTGCTGGCTTCTTCGTGGTGGCCATTGCTGACCGCCGCTCCACCGCCTTGGGAAAAAGGGGTTTTTCCGGAGGAGGAGGGGGTCTGCGACACCCCTAACCCCCTGTCCGACTCCCCTCTTTCTTCAGCTGTCCCTACAGGGCAGCCATATCCCCCTGACCCATCTGGATCGGGGGTACCTCGGCGGCTAGCACAGCAGGAATCGCGAGCTGTCGCGAATTCCTGCTGCCCCGAAGCCACGCGAAACCGGAACCGACAGATAGCATTCTTAAATATGATTTACCTATAGTATTTGCTTAGCAAGCTATACAATTGCAATGTATTGAAAAAATAGCATGGCCTAGATGCTTTAAACCTCAGAGATGCCCAGAAGCTTAGGGTTTTTAAGAGATGCAGTGCTTGAGGTAAAATGAACAATTCAATGTTATACAGTGTTAAAAATACAACGAAAGTTAGCATTATGCACATATCTAAAATTTGGAACAAAGAATTGGAATATGTAATCTTAATGGGATTCTAATTTCATAAAATGTAAAACATGGTTTAAGAATTAAGTTCATTCAAAACAAGAAAATGTGTTATCTGTATCAGACCCACCACTGAAGGGTACTTCAGAGGTAGACTTCATATTATTTCTGTCGTGTCCTCGAAAATGATGCCAGGAGTCGGTGACTTCAAATCATGCTCTTTTATTAAAGTAGGAACCGAACTGGCGCTTTGCAAAAGGTTCGCGGCTTTTATTCCTTTAGCCGCGGCGGCCGCGGCCAATGGCACCGCTTTGAATCTCCCGCGATTCGAATTGACCAATCGCGGGAGATTCTTAGCGAGCCAATCGGCGCGGCTCACTAACCAATCAGAGTGCCCCGCGCTTTGGCCAATCAAAGCACGGGGATCTCAAGAATGCTAATTAGGGAAAACATTTACCTCTTTGACTCAATGTAAGAAAAGAGGTGTGGTTTTATATATTAAAGAGGTTATTCCAGCAAAATTGATTTACTCGGATGAAGATGGAAGAGTATTAATGGTAGAAATAATGGATAATAATATAAAAATACTCTTGATTGCAATTTATGCTCCGAATGACAAACAAGGAGAGTTTTATAAAAAACTGCACATGAAAATAATTGGACTGGACTATGTTAATATAATTATGATGGGAGATTTTAATGGAATTGTGGACAATAAACTGGACTATATAGCAACAACAACAAAGCAAAATAGAAAGGCTCTCCCAAGGTCCTTTTTTAAAATGACAGATGAATTAACTTTAAAAGATATTTGGAGAGAAAGAAACGTTAAAGCTAAACAATATACTTTTTATTCAAATAGACATTTATCATGGTCCAGATTAGATATGATTTGGATCTCAACAGAATTAATATCTAATATTAAAGAAACAAGCATTGAAACAAGTACCTGGGCAGATCATAGCCCAATGACAATTAAATGGAAGGGACAAAAAAAAAGATCGAGATGGACATTAAATAATACTATTTTAAAGGAGAAAGATTTTACACAATGGATGGAGAAGGAATTGGCTTTTTTCTTTAGAGAAAATAAAAAAGAGGATACTTCAACGCAAAATGTGTGGGACACTATGAAGGCATATGCTAGAGGTTTGATAATAGATTATACAAGAAAAAAGAATATTAGGAAACGGCAAGCTTCTAAGGCCTTGGAAAATGAGTATAAAACTCTTGAAAAAGAATTACAGAAAATGCCACAGAAAAAGGATATTAAATTGAAGCTGGATGTAATTAAACATAAAATGGATTTAATAGAGAAAGAAGAATTGGCACAGAAAATTAGAAACTCTAAACAGAATTATTTTGAAGATGCAAATAAACCAGGTAGATGGCTAGCATATAAATTGAGAAAAGAGAAGGAATCAAGAAAAATATTGAAGTTAATAGATGAACAAGGCCAAGTTTGTTATGGGAATAAGGAGAAAAAAGAAATTATCCGAGATTTTTATGGGCAATTATATAAACAAGAGAATATTGATGAAGGAAAAGTCAAACAGTATTTACAGGAAGCTGATCTACCAAAGATACCTAAAGAGACTGAAGAAATGCTAGAAAGCAATATAACAATGATGGAACTAAATGAAGCATTTAAGAGACAAAATAATGGGAAAGCTCCGGGCCCAGATGGGCTTCCAGTAGAATTTTATAAAACATTTCAAGAATTATTGAGCATCCCATTGTTAGAAGTTATGAATGAAGTTATGTTAAAAAAGATGATACCTAAAACATGGTCAGAGGCTTATATTACACTTATACCAAAGGAAGAGACTGACCCATTGCAAATTAAGAATTATAGACCTATTTCTTTATTGAATGCAGACTATAAAATCTTTGCTTCAATCTTAGCAGAAAGACTTAAAAAATATTTAAATAATTTTATTCACTCAGATCAAAATGGATTTCTGCCAAAGAGACAAATTAGAGACAATATGAGAGTAATTTTGGACACTTTGGAATATTATGAGGCTCATCCTGAAAAGCAAATGGCTTTGATATTCCTAGATGCTCAAAAAGCATTTGACAACGTGAACTGGAGATTTATGTTATTATTATTGGAGCAGATGGGTTTTGCTAAAAAATTTATTCAAGCAATAGAAGCTATATACAATAAACAGACAGCAAGGGTAATGATGGAGGGGGAACTTACAGATTTTATTAATATAAGAAAAGGCACAAGACAAGGATGCCCCCTATCTCCTTTGTTATTTGTGTTGACCTTGGAAGTCTTGAATAGAAATATTAGGGATGATAAAAGCATAAAAGGAATGAAAATTAAGAAGGAAGAATTTAAGCTACAAGCTTTTGCTGATGATTTAGCTTTTATTTTGGAAGATCCGATTGAAACAGCTCCAAAGTTACTGGAAAGGATAGAGTCATATGGAGAGGTGGCTGGTTTGAAAATAAACAAAGATAAAACAAAGATTTTGACAAAGAATATGTTATTGAGACAGAGAGAAGAATTGGCAGATCTTTTGAAAATTCAAGTTACAAATAAGGTTAAGTATTTGGGGATATATTTGACAACAAGATGTAGCACATTAAAGGAGAATAATTATATTAAACTTAAACAACAGATAACTACAGATTTGAAGAAGTGGGAAAACTTGCAATTGTCATTAATAGGGAGAATTTCAACAATTAAGATGAATATCTTACCTAGAATTTTATTTTTGTTTCAAACAATACCAATAAGGCTTGGAAAAGACTATTTTGAAGATTTAAATAAAATTATGTTGAAGTTTATATGGCAAGGTAAAAAAGCGAGAATAAAGCTAAAGCTTTTGCAAGATGCTAGAATTAGAGGAGGTTTTGGTCTGCCTAATTGGGAATTGTATTATCAAGCTGCAAGTTTGATGTGGGTCAAAGAATGGATAACATTAAGGAAACATAGGTTGTTGACATTAGAAGGGCATGATTTGCTGTTGGGTTGGCATGCTTTTTTATGGTATAAGGGAACTAAAACACAGGGTTATTTTAGAAGACATTATGTACGGGAGTCTTTGTGGTTAAATTGGGAGAAGATAAAAAGACAATGTTATTTGAAAATTCCAGTTTGATTATCGACCATTGAAGCATTTTCCTATTCTATAATTTACAAGAAGGAACAAACAGTTAGATATGGGGAACTTTTGGATGAAAAGGGTGAACTTAAATCGATCCAAAACTTAGAAGAACAAGGTATAAGGATGAATTGGTTTTCATATGCACAAATACACTCAAGGTATGATGAAGATTCTAAAACGGAGGGATTTTATGATAAACAGACTGATTTAGATAAGATCTTGATGGGTACTGATGAGAAGGTGATTAAAAAACTATATGGTTATTTACTGGGAATGAAATTAGAGGAAGAACAAGTGAAAGAAACTATGATTGTTTGGGGGAAGAATTTTGGATATGGGATTGATTTGGAGAAATGGCAGAAATTGTGGTCTCAAAATTATAAAATGACAATGTCAATAGCATATAAAGAAAACTTGTATAAGATGTTTTACAGGTGGCACTTTCCTCCGACAAGAATAGCAAGAATGTTTAAGAACAAATCTGAAAAATGCTGGAAATGTCATCAGATACCCGGCTCGTATTACCATATGTGGTGGACTTGTGAGGATGCTAGAAAATATTGGACTATAATTCGCATGTGGTTGGAAAAAATGACAAAGAAACATATAGATTTGAAACCAGAGATCTTCTTATTGGGAATTTTACCTGATATATATAGTAAAGATTTGAAATACCTGATTGTAAATGTATTAACAGCGGCCAGGATTGTATTTGCTAAAAATTGGAAGAATGAGAAAATACCATTACAGGAAGAAATTATTAAGAAAATATTGGAATGTGCTGAGATGAGCAGATTGACATTTGAAATTAGAGAGCAAGAGGATAAACAATTTTATGAAATTTGGGATCTTTTTTATAAATGGCTAGATGATAAAATACGATAATAGAATATTTAGAATGCTAGATAGTAAGGAATATCTTTATTTTGTCATTATTTTGTTATTTGATATTATATTTATAAAGGATTTTTTAGGATTGATTTGATATGACTAGATGATTTGTTATAGAGTAAACTGGTTTAAAGTATTGTTAGCTCATTAAGCATAAATGATTAAAAATATAGTCAAAAATTTCTTTTTTTTTAGTGATATTAGGATATATAAGTTTGGATTGACAATATGAGTTGTTATGTAACATAATTGTAATTGAGACTACAGAATGAATGCACAAAAATGATGAACCAACTGACACACTGGATGTATATATAAGATTTGATGTTTTTATGTTTTGTTTGTCTTGTTTGTTTGTAGAAAATTAATAAAAACTTTTTTTTAAAAAAAAGAATGCTAATTAAGGACAGAACACCCCTCCCCTCTTGGTTTAGTCCTTACGTCGCGTAGTCACGTAGGTAGGCGGGGCTCCGTCTGAGCCTACTGGACCTGCGCAGCTCAGTCGTAGGTTGGATCCCGGCTGGTTCGGTCAGGATCTCTGTTGTTCCTGATGCCGTCGTGGGAACCGGCTGGTCGGTCGGGCCGGGCCGCCCTCCGCAGCTCCCTCCTGGGCCTCCCAGGTTGGTTGAGCTGCGGGTTTCGCCGCTCCCGCTCGGTCTCCCCGGGTCGGTCGAGCTGGCCTGGCTGTCTCTTCCTGGCGAGGGGTCGTGCTGGCTGCTTTCCGGTAAGTATGGCTGGTTTATTCTTCTTTGGTTTTGGTCCCCTGGGTATTCCCTCCCCCCTTGGTTTGTATTGTGGGGGTCGGTTTCGCCTGTTTGTGCGTCGGTGGTCTCTTGGTTGGTAGTCCTCGACCTTAATTGGTCGATGTGGCGTTTCCAGGCTCGTCCGTCTGCTGTTTGTAGCCGGTACGAGTATGGGCCTGTTATTTGTGTGATGACGGCCGGTACCCATAGTGGGTCTCCCGTCAGGTTTCTTGCGTATACGGGGTCGCCTGGTGCGAAAGTTCGGTGTTTGCTGGTTGAGTCTGGGGGCTTCTCCGGGTTATACGTGGGGTGTAATCTGTCGAGTGGGGACCTTAATTTCCTCCCCATTAATAGTTCGGCTGGGCTCTTATTCGTTGTGGTATTTGGGGTTATGTGTTGGGTGAAGAGTAGTTTGTTTATTTTCTCCTGGATATCCCCATGGTCTATTTTCCGGATGGTTTTCTTAGTGAATTGCACCATCCGTTCCGCCCTACCGTTCGCCGCCGGGTGCGCCGGTGCTGTCAGCGCGTGGCGGATGCCCCTTTCCGCTAGGAATTTTTCGAATTCCAGCGAGGTGAATTGGGGCCCGTTGTCGGAAACGACGATGTCTGGGAGGCCGTGCGTTGCAAACAGTTTGCAGAGTTCCTTGATCACGGCCTCCGTGGTTGTTGTTTTCATGTTGCTTACCTCCAGCCAGTTGGAGTAAGCGTCTACTATTATAAGGAAGGTGTGTCCTTTTGTGGGCCCGGCGAAGTCTATATGGATCCTAGACCAAGGTCCCCTTGGGGTTTCCCACTCTAGGACGGGTGCTGTGGGTGGGCTTGGCCTAGTTTCCTGGCATCGTTGGCACCTTGCTACCCAGGTCTCAATTTGTTTGTCCATCCCTGGCCACCAAGCGTAACTTCTGGCCAGGACTTTAGTCCTAACGATGCCAGGGTGCCCCTCGTGTAGTAGTTCCAGAACCTTCCCTTGTAGTTTTTCTGGAATGACCACCCTACCCCCCCTTAGTATGCACCCTTTTAAGAACGAGAGTTCCGTTTGCCGGTTTCAGAATGTTTTGACGGACTCGTTGTTGTCTCTTTCCTGCAAGGATTCCCACCAGCGGCTTGTGGTCAGTTATGATGGTGAATGTCCGGCCGTAGAGGTACTCGTGGAATCTTTTTACGGCGGCAACGATAGCCGGAGCCTCTTTGTACAGCTGGCTATAGTTCCGCTCCGGTTTGGTAAGGGTCCTTGAAAAGAGCGCGATGGGCGCTTCTTTTCCGTCGGGGAGGGTATGGCTGAGGACAGCGCCGATGCCGAAGGGTGATGCGTCGCATGTGACGGCCAGGGGTAGGGTCTTGTTATACTGTATAAGGACGGCGTCCGAAGTGAGGAGGTCCTTTGTTCTTTGGAAGGCGGCTTGCTCGCGTTTCCCCCAAGTCCAAGTCGCCACCTTGTCCAGGAGCCTATGCAAGGGCTCCGCCACCGTCGCCTTTTGGGGCAGGAAAAGATTGTAAAAGTTAAGTAGCCGCAGGAATGCCTGTAGTTCCGTCTTCGACTTGGGTGTGGGGGCTTCTTTGATGGCCTTGATTTTTTGGTTTGTGGGGTGAATGCCGTGGCGGTCTAGGAGGTATCCTAGGAATTCAACCTGTTCCGTGTATAATTGGCATTTCTCCCTCTTTACTTTGAGCCCGGTCTCTTTGAATTTGGTTAGGACCTCCCTTAGGCGACCCTCTAGTTCGGCTTGGTTGGTTGCCGACACTAGGATGTCGTCGAAGTAAGGTACCACCCCCTTGATGCCTTGCAATAGTCTTTCCATTAGGCTTTGGAATATTCCCGGTGCCACGCTGACTCCGAATTGGAGTCGGTTGCATTTAAATACTCCCTGGTGGGTGACTATGGTTTGCGCTTCTGCCATTTGCTTGTCTACTGGCAACTGTTGGTATGCCTGGGCGAGGTCGAGCTTGGCGAAAACCTTGCCCCCTCCCAGTGAGTGCAGTAGGTGTTGCACTACTGGGACGGGGTAGGCGCTTTGTTGCAGCGCGCCATTTAGGGTGGCCTTATAGTCCCCACGGACAATTTTGGAAAAACATATAATAAAGATATAAGTATGATTTTATGACTAAAATATGGATTTTGTTATTCTATTAAAATCATTGGTCTACCATAGAATCTGGCAAGAAGAATAGTCTTATATAAATGGAAAGAAACTCTTGATATTAAAATATGGGCTCAGGATATGAATTTGGTACATATTTTTCAAAAGCCTGTATTTTAATAGTAGAAGATGAAGTAATATATTTGTAAATGATCTAGATGTAATATAAACTTGAGCATGGATTTAATCCCACATTGATACTAAACAGATACTATATGGATTTTCTTCTTTATTTTTTCTTCCTCTTTCTTTTAGATTTAATTTATTTTAAAAACTAATATGTATGTAGGTTTTTTTAATTGTCTAACCACTACTGTATTGCTTTGTTGGTATTGTAGTTATTTGTATTTCACTGCAGCATTATTTTTTTATCTGTCAATGTTTTTTTTTGCTGAGAAACTCATTATTCAAAACGTTATCTTACACTTGTAGTCATATTGTACATAAAAAGATTGTTTTACAAACCCTGGAAATAACTTGTATAGATGTCCTTGCATTGTTTTTTAAAAAGGAATTTCAAAAGCAGCTTTTACGCACCTGATACTTTTACTTGACAGACAGATTACCAGTGGGTATGTGGATTATTCAAAAATGAACCATATATATTCTAAGATCTATTCTGGAAAAAGAAATGAAGATTTTCTTCTTTCCTTTTCTTCTTCTTTTTTCCTTCCTTCGGTTGTGAATGAAACAAAAGTTTGTGTGCTGCCAAACAACCTTTCCAGCTGTGACTGTTTGTTGGACAAATAGGAAAGCAATAGGTCATTCCCCTGATACAGATTCACAATTGGGAAAAATGCTTAAAGGATCATCCCTACCCCATCTCTAGGGTTATCAGAGCACTGAGATTGAAAAGGCAAGATTTGCTTAAGTGTTTAAATTGAATTAGAGAGATGCTTCAAATTCAGACCTCACTCATTGGGACTGAGTCAGATTGTCCATTCTTCAGGGAAAAGAATCTCAAAAAATTAAGCTGCCTGTAGAATGTAGTCTCCTATGAATATATACAATCTGAATCTCAGAATGTTTTCTAAAATACCTTGAACTATAATATTTATTGATTAAATTTATCAATTGCCCATCTCCAGTGACTCCAAGTGGCTCACAATATCATAAACAATAGTATAAAATAACTAAAATGTTCAATACATTAAACCATTGGGCAGTGAAAGTCAAAGCATTAGAATATAAGTATGCATGAATTTCAGAAAATAAACAATATATAACACAAGTCAGTAGGATTTAATTTTCTTAGATTTGCTGCATTTTACTGGTGGTTTCTGTTTTTCATATTTATTTTCTTACTAGATTAAGGTTTGGAAGAGTGTGACCACCTTAGCAGAAGCTAGAACTGTTCTGTCCCCTCATTAGCATTCTTGAGATCCCTGCGCTTTGATTGGCCAAAGCACGGGGCACTCTGATTAGTTAGGCGAGCCGCGCCGATTGGCTCGCTAAGAATCTCCCGTGATTGGTCTATTCGAATCGCGGGAGATTCAAAGTGGTGCCATTGGCTGCGGCCACCGCAGCTAAAGGAATAAAAGCCACGAACCTTTTGCATAGCGCCAGTTCGGTTCCTACACTAATAAAAGAGCATGATTTGAAGTCACCGACTCCTGGCATCATTTCCGAGGACACGACACTGGCGACGAAGGTGGGATCCAGACCCTGAACCGAACCACGTGTCCGACGGAAGCCAGATGAATCCCCACGATGGTGAAAATTGCACCCCCGCACCCTTCAACCCCGCCACCGAGGACTGGGAATCGTACTCCGACCGATTCTGCATGTTCCTCGAGTGCAGCGATCTGAAGGACGCCACCGGCCCTATGAATTGCGCCGTCTTCCTGACCCACTGCGGGACCGAGGTATTCAAGATGGCCAAGGCACTCGCCAAACCCGCCGACGTGACCGCGATGGACTGGGACGTCCTCGAGCCAATACTTCGGTGGCACTATGCTCCAGAGGTACCCATCCTGATCCGACGCAACGAATTCTACCGTCGGGACCAACGGTCAGGTGAGAGTTTCAGTGACTTCGTCGCCGAACTACGACACCTAGGGGGGCTGTGCGAATTCAACAACCTGAACGACGCCCTGCGAGACCGAATCGTGCTCGGCCTGTGGGACCCCGTCCTCCAGAGCCGGCTGATGGCCAAGGGCAACATCAGCCTTGCAGACACCCTCACCGCAGCCGCAGCCGCCGAAGGGACCCAAACATCCGCCGACCGTATGTGCCGACTGAACGCTGGAGACCGCAGCGGAAACAACCACCCTGCAAGGTCGGCCGAGGCCCAACCCGAGACGACCACCCACTGGGGCGATTTCCACTCGGCATCGCGCACTTCTGACGAAGAGGAGGAGATTCATTGCCTCCAGGCAGGCCGCGACCCACGGAACCGGCGGGGTCGTAAGTCAAGGACCAACTGTGCCTGTTGCGGAGGCGACCACCCCACGTCCGAATGCCAGTTTTTCGAGGCGAACTGCCGGCATTGTGACAAGAAGGGACACATCGCCCGCGTCTGCCGCCTCAAAAAGAACCACAGCCCGCCCCGATGGGACCAGAGCGAGCGGAGGAGAGAGAGCACACCACCCCGGACCAGAGATCGCCCCTCGGACAACAGATGGGACCGGAACGGACGATCCATACGAGGCGGCGAGACCTGGCAAAGAGAGGAGACCCATCAGATTGTCACCATTGGCCACGCCACAACCAATGACGCCAGGAAGGTCTACGTGGAGGTAGGCATCGAGGGCCAGCCATGCAAAATGGAGGTGGACTCCGGGTCCTACCTCTCCATGATAGCATGGCAAGAAATAAAGCGCTTGGTGCCTACCATCCAAAGGAAAATCCTAGACAGCCAGAGACTAATCATAAAGGACTACCAGGGAAACCGCATCCCGGCAGTCGGAACCAGACAGTTCAACATAACATACAAAGGCCGCATCGAAAAGCTTCCCCTGACAATCGTCGATCGCGACCGCCCAAGCCTACTGGGACTGCAATGGTTCGCCCCACTCGGCATCGCAGTCACAGGAATCGACCACGTCACCGACGACAGCTGGGAGCAACAACTGGCCCGGGAATTCCAAGAGGTCTTCAACGGAAACCTAGGCAAGTACCGAAGGCCCCTTATATCATTCAACCTAGACCCAAACATTCCCCCAAAACGCCTAAAACCAAGGCGGGTGCCATTCGCACTTAAACCCAAGATAGACGAGCAAATTGACAAGCTCGTCAAACAAGGGGTCCTACGGCCAATAGACCATGCCCGGTGGGAGACCCCCATAGTCACCCCGATCAAGCCCGATGGGTCGGTGAGGATCTGTGGGGACTATAAGGCCACCCTAAATGGCGCGTTGCAACAAAGAGGCTACCCCGTCCCAGTAGTGCAACACCTACTGCAATCACTGGGAGGGGGCGAGGTTTTCGCCAAACTCAACCTCACCCAGGCATACCAACAGTTGCCAGTCGATGAGGAAACGGCAGAAGCGCAAACCATAGTCACCCACCGGGGAGCATTTAAGTGCAACCGGCTCCAATTCGGAGTCAGCGTGGCACCGGGAATATTCCAAAGCCTAATGGAACGACTATTACAAGGCATCAAGGGGTGGTACCATACTTCGACGACATCTTAATGTCGGCAACCAACCAAGCAGAACTAGAGGGTCGCCTAAGGGAGGTCCTAACCAAATTCAAAGAGACCGGGCTCAAGGTAAAGAGGGAGAAATGCCAATTATACATGGAACGGGTTGAATTCCTAGGATACCTCCTAGACCGTCACAGCATTCACCCCACAAACCAAAAAATCAAGGCCATCAAAGAAGCCCCCACACCCAAGTCAAAGACGGAACTACAGGCATTCCTGGGGCTGCTTAACTTTTATAATGTTTTCCTGCCCCAAAAGGCGACGGTGGCGGAGCCCTTGCATAGGCTCCTGGACAAGGTGGCGACCTGGACTTGGGGGAAACGCGAGCAAGCCACCTTCCAGAAAACAAAGGACCTCCTCACTTCGGACGCCGTCCTTATACAGTACAACGAGACCCTACCCCTGGCCGTCACATGCGACGCATCACCCTTCGGCGTCGGCGCTGTCCTCAGCCATACCCTCCCTGATGGAAAAGAAGCACCCATCGCGTTCTTTTCAAGGACCCTCACCAAACTGAAGCGGAACTATAGCCAGCTGGACAAAGAGGCTCCAGCTATCGTTGCCGCCGTAAAAAGATTCCACGAGTACCTCTACGGCCGGACATTCACCATCATAACCGACCACAAGCCGCTGGTGGGAATCCTTGCAGGAAACCGGGCCACCCCGAACATTCTGTCTCCCCGAATGACAAGGTGGTCCGAGTTCCTGGCAGCCTACAACTACGGACTCATACACAGACTGGGTAAGACGATCTCCCATGCAGACGCCTTAAGCTGCTCGCCGCTACCAAAACCTGACACCGACCCAGCACCCACGACGACCACCCTCAGCATAGAGACTCTACCCAACCTGCCCATAACCGCGTCAGACATTGCCCGAGAGACTAATAAAGACAAACGTCTGGCGCGGGTGTTGCATTGGGTAGAGAAAGGGTGGCCGGAAAGGGACAATGACGAGTCCGTCAAAACATTCTGGAACCGGCAATCGGAACTCTCATTATTAAAAGGGTGCATACTATGGGGGGATAGGGTGGTCATTCCAGAAAAACTATAAGGGAAGGTTCTGGAACTATTACACGAGGGGCACCCTGGCATCGTTAGGACTAAAGCTCTGGCCAGAAGCTATGCTTGGTGGCCAGGGATGGACAGACAGATTGAGACATGGGAAGCAAAGTGCCAACGATGCCAGGAAACTAGGCCAAGCCCACCCACAGCACCCGTCCTAGAGTGGGAAACCCCAAGGGGACCTTGATCTAGGATCCACATAGACTTTTCCGGGCCCACAAAAGGACACACCTTCCTTATAATAGTAGACGCTTACTCCAACTGGCTGGAGGTAAGCAACATGAGGACAACAACCACGGAGGCTCTGATCAAGGAACTCGGCAAACTCTTTGCAACACACGGCCTCCCAGACATCGTCGTTTCTGACAACGGGCCCCAATTCACCTCGCTAGAATTCAAAAAATTCCTAGCGGAAAGGGGCATCCGCCACGCGCTGACAACACCGGCGCACCCGGCGGCGAACGGTAGGGCAGAACGGATAGTGCAATTCACTAAAAAAACCATCCGGAAAATAGACCACGGGGAGATCCAGGAGAAAATAAATAAATTGCTCTTCACCCAACACATAACCCCAAATACCACAACGAATAAGAGCCCAGCCGAACTGTTAATAGGGAGGAAATTAAGGTCCCCACTCGACAGATTACACCCCATGTATAACCCGGAGAAGCCCCCAGACTCAACCAGCAAACACCGAACTTTCACACCAGGCGACCCCGTGTACGCAAAAAACCTGACAGGAGACCCATTATGGGTACCGGCCGTCATCACACAAATAACAGGCCCATACTCGTACCGACTACAAACAGCAGATGGACGAGCATGGAAATGCCACATCGACCAATTAAGGTCGAGGACGACCAACCAAGAGACCACCGACGCACAAGCAGGTGAAACCAACCCCCACAACACAAACCAAGGGGGGAGGGAATACCCAGGGGACCAAAACCAAAGAAGAATAAACCGGAAAGCAGCCAGCACGACCCCTCGCCAGGAAGAGACAGCCAGGCCAGCTCGACCAACCCGGGGAGACCGAGCGGGAGCAGCGAAACCCGCAGCTCAACCAACCTGGGAAGCCCAGGAGGGAGCTACGGAGAGCGGTCCGGCCCGACCGACCAGCTGGTTCCCACGACGGCATCCGGAGAAGCAGAGACCCTGACTGAACCGGCCGGGATCCAACCTACGACTGAGCTGCGCAGGTCCAGTAGGCTAAGACGGAGCCCCGCCTACCTACGGGACTACGCGATGTAAGGACTAAACCAAGAGGGGAGGGGTGTTCTGTCTCCTCATTAGCATTCTTGAGATCCCCGCGCTTTGATTGTCCAAAGCGCGGGGCACTCTGATTGGTTAGGCGAGCCGCGCCGATTGGCTCGCTAAGAATCTCCTGCGATTGGTCTATTTGAATTGCGGGAGATTCAAAGCGGTGCCATTGGCTGCGGCCACCGCGGCTAAAGAAATAAAAGCCGCGAACCTTTTGCATAGCACCAGTTCGGTTCCTACATGAATAAAAGAGCATGATTTGAAGTCACCGACTCCTGGCATCATTTCCGAGGACATTACAAGAACTTTAGGAGTTAATGCTTACTTAAATATTATTCATATACCTTGAACAATGCAAGTTTTCCATTGTATTATTCATTTTCCTTTAAGATAAAATTTGAACAGGTTACAAATATTATTTATGTTAAATCTACTAATACTTAACATGCATGTAGTGCAGTGATGGTATTCAAATTTTTTTACTAACCGTTGTGTGGGCATGACTTGATAGACATGACAGGGGAAAGATATGTAAAATCTCCATTCGCTTCCCACCCTACTAACCTGCTTTCCAGCTCTGTTCTCCTGTGCAGGGCAACAAAAGAAGACCCAGCCAATCAGCTGGGACTCCAATCAGCTGGGATTTGGGAGACAGTGAATAGATGTGGGCAGGGCCAACCAGAGGTGGTGTTTACCAGTTCTCCAAAGTACTCAAAATTTTTGCAATCAGTTCTCCAGAACCTGTCAGAACTGGCTGAATACCACCACTGATGCAGTGGTACAATCCTTACTTGTGTGGTGAGATAAAAAGTTATATTACAATGATATTGTCATTTATCTTCTACTTTGCGGCATCAATTAGCTTTTATTCCTCAGCTGTTTTTAAGGTGACTTCTGCTAACAAGGCTGTGGACAAAGAGAAACACACTGGACACTTCTGAACATTTTCATTAATCCCACAATTTATTCCCAACTTTATTTATATTAATGTCTACACCTTACCCTTATTCACTAAGTTGGAACATAGGTTACAGATGCTGGAAAAATCTTAATTTTATGCTGGGGTTTTCTGATGGAATCTGGCACTGTGTTGAGGGGAGGAATAAAATGGCTATGTAGCCTTGAGTTCCTTGTGAAGAGTAAGAGGCTGATGCAAGATCCTCCCTAAAACTTCACTGTAACTTTTGCTAAAAAGGCAATGGACAAAACATTAGTTATGGACATACCAATAATGACAATGGACATATCTAGTAATTATGCAGTTGTGCTTTAGTCTGGCAAGATTCTTGTCTATAGGCAAGCAACAGTACACATACCATTCTGGTCAACTCATTGTTTCTGGTTCCTTGTAACTCACACTGAGTTTTGATCTCCATTCAGTCCATTCAGTTCCTTCCTCCCCAAAGGTATTCAAGGTTACCCAGTTATTTCCGCCCTTCCCCTCAATTCACTGACAGGGGTCCCCATCGGAGGAGGAGAAGGTGGAGCTGGAACTGAGACCATTTTATGGGGATGCCATGCCTCCTCAGGAATGTCCAAAGAGCCCAGGGACTGAGGATGACACAGTCCAGGCCCATCCAACATTGTGGTCAAACAGATGGGGAGCCACCTGCCCTAATAAAGGCAGTGGAGGATCAGTTGCCAATAGTCAGTAGTGATGAAAGGCAACAGATCAGCCCCAATGTGAAACAGCTGCCTCATCTGTGGGCATAGAGAGCGGAGGAGAGGAAAGCAGAGAGGAGGTCTGTCCGAGGCTGTTTGTGAGGAAGCAGCCCCTCTCCTCACAAGGAACACATGGCTTGGGTTGATTTAGCCAAATGCAGGGGGAAGGGAAGGTGTGTTTGTTGGGAACAGCCATTTGCTTCGGTGTCTACTTTCCTGGCCTTCATAAACTCTGCTTTGTGGATTTTGGATCATGTTTCAGTCTTGAGGATTTCAGACCTTGCTTTGTGAACTCTGAACCTTGTTTGTGGACTTTGGACTTCCTTTTTGCCTTGTGGATCGGCTCTGGTGACTTTTGGACCTAGTTTGTGGGACCAGTTTGCACTGACTTCGTGTGGCTGGTTTCAGGGAAAATTGGGGCGCAGCTTTAAAGGCACCATTGGAGGGCCACCTGTTGTGATATAGCTGTGCAATAATTGGTACCTGCACCTGTCAGTGTGGCCTAGGCCCCAACAGATTCCACCACAGGTTTCAAAACATTTAATTTGTGAAGCAAATCCAAATCAACTGTGAGATGGATATATTTTCTTGTTTCTGATTATTTAAGACACGAACATAGATGATTTCATTGGATAATTCCTCTTCCCTTCATTTCCCTATGTCCCCTAAATGAAAACCAGAATGGTTTTTGTTAAGTCTGGAGCATGGGTACGAATGATGGAGACGAGCCGGTAGAACAGTGAACTTCAAACTCTTTATTTACATAATGTGACAGCTCAACTGGAGGGCTGCTATAGCCTTCCTTATCTAGGCAACTTATTAACTATTCAACCAATAGCAAACCTGGAGCGCAAGCTCCGTTAACCAATGGGAATGGCCTGTTAATGGCCAATCAGATGCTCCTGAACGGACCAATCTGATCCCGCCATTAACAGTCAATCAGAAGTGCAGGGCCAGAACCCTGCACTTGACTTCAAGCTCAAAATAACTTTATTGGTATTATTCATTCACACCACCCGTTTCCCCCGGCTTCTGCCCACGGGGTGCAGTTACATAGTCATTAAGTTAGGACGGCTGTTTTATTAGTCTTTTCAATTTTCGCAAAGTGCCTGACGGTTGTCTGCTGAGGTAGATCGTTGTTTAACGGTAGGGGTGCCTCTGGTTCCAAGTTCGTGTTCCCGTCATCACCAATATCACTGGCCACTCCCTGAGGTGAACTCGCTCCGGTCCCTGGTTCCTGTTCCTGCGTTTCAGTTCCATTATCAGTCTCTTTGAAAAGGTTTCCCTCTAATTGTAATTCGCTTTCCTCTGTTTCCCCCTCAGTTTGGTCATAAGGGAGTTCGGAAATGCGAGACGGTAGCCGCGATCGTAGTTGATCTATGTGGTGCTTCCAAAGTCTGTCGTCAGGGCACTGAACGAGGTACGATCTTGGGCCGGTTATGCGGATTACGATCGCCTCTACCCACAGCCGATCACCCGATAAGTTTTTAACGAATACTAAATCGCCTACCTGGAAGGTACGGCATCGGCCTCTGGATCCAAGTGGCTTTTCCGGTTCGTAGGCTGGGTGTAACCGATCGAGGTGGGAACAGAGCTTTCGTCCCATTAGCAGCTCGGCGGGAGTTTTGTTGGTGACGCTGAGGTGTGATGTGCTGCAGGAAAAGGATCCGGTTGATTTTCTCGTCTATGTTGTCGTAGTCTATCTTTTGGAGAGTCTTTTTGACGAATTGTACCATGCGCTCAGCCCTACCGTTGGCAGCAGGGTGAGCAAGGGAAGTGAGCGCATGTCGAATACCCCGGTCAGCCAGGTATTGCTCAAAAGACAGCGTGGTAAATTGGGGCCCGTTGTCGGATACCAGAACGTCTGGTAATCCGTGAGTTGCAAACAGTCTTTCCAGTCTTTTGATGACCGCGTCAGTGGTCGTGTTGCTCATTCGGTGAATCTCGAGCCAATTCGAGAAGGCGTCGATGGTTAGCAAAAACGTGTGGCCTTTGGTTGGCCCAGGAAAGTCCAGGTGGATGCAGGACCAGGGTCCCCGCGGCGTCTCCCATTCGGTTGGGGTTGCCTTTGGTGGAGCGTTGCTTACTTCTTGGCATCTCTTGCAAGTTTTAACCCACAATTCGATTTGTCTGTTGATGCCTGGCCACCACGCATAGCTTCGTGCGAGGCCCTTCATGCGCACGATGCCAGGGTGGCCATCGTGCAAGGTTCTTAGCAATGTCTGTTGGAGTCGTTCTGGGATAACGACTCTATCGCCCCAGATGACGCAGCCCTTCTGTGAGAACAACTCTGTTTGATTACTTTTGAATGGTGCAAAGTCGTCTGGTACTTGGTCCAATGGCCATCCACGTTCCACCCACGTGAGGACTCATGCCAAGATGGGGTCACGTTTTGTTTCTCTCGTGATGTCACAGGCAGTTAATGGCGGCGTGTGGAGTGTCTCGATTTGCAACGCTGTCATCGTTGGTGCAGGATCATTTATAGTTTCAGGGAGCGGTGCATGGCTCAGCGCATCGGCGTGGGGAATGGCTTTACCGGGACGATATTGTAGCCGATAATTGTAGGCAGCCAAGAATTCTGACCAGCGGGTTATTCTGGGAGAAAGTATGTAGGGAGTTGGGTTGTCCCCAGCGATGATCCCCAGCAATGGTTTGTGGTCAGTTACAATGGTGAAAACCCGGCCGTACACGTACTCATGAAATCTTTTAACAGCTGATACAATCGCCAGGGCTTCTTTATCAATCTGGCTGTAATTTCGCTCGGTTTTTGAGAGCATCTTTGAAAAGTAAGCAACAGGGGCTTCGTTACCGTTAGGTAACACATGGCTCAAAATGGTGCCCACTCCAAAAGGCGATGCATCACAAGTAATGTTTATTGGCAAAGTCTCATTGTACTGCATTAGTACGGTGTCCGAAGTCAGTAGTTTTTTCACATTACAGAACGCCTGCTCTTCTTTGTGACCCCATACCCAAATTGCTTTTTTATCTAATAGACAATGTAAAGGTTCAGCGACAGTCACCTTGTGCGGCAAGAATACATTATAGAAATTGATGAGGCCTAAGAACGCCTGGAGGTCGGTCTTGTTCTGCTGTCTGGGAGCGTTTTTTATTGCTCTCAATTTGCTATCGGTAGGGTGAATACCCTGACTGTCAATTAAGTACCCTAAGAATTCAACACGATCGGTACACAGTTTGCACTTATTTTTCTTGACTTTCAGGCCTACTTCCTGGAATTTTCGTAATACCAGTCTTAAACGCTCCCGTAAGATTTTTGGAGTGGGGGCAGCAATGAGCACATCGTCAAAATAGGGGACAATGCCCTTGATCCCCTGCAATAGTCTCTCCATTAGGCTCTGAAAGATCCCTGGGGCGACGCTGACTCCGAATTGGAGCCGTGTGCATTTAAAGGCACCTCGGTGTGTTACGATAGTCTGTGCCTGTGCCATTTTTTCGTCAACCGGCAGTTGCTGATAAGCCTGAGCTAAGTCTAGTTTAGCGAAGACTTTTCCGCCCCCCAGGGAATGGAGGAGGTGTTGTACCACCGGCACCGGATATGGGTTCTGTTGCAGGGCGTGGTTTAGGGTGGCTCGGTAGTCCCCACAAATTCTAATGGAGCCGTCCGGCTTAATTGGTGTCACAATTTGCGTTTCCCATGGGGAGTGGTCAGTTGGCTTTAAGACTCCCTGGGCAATCAACTTATCAAGCTGCTCGTCGATTTTCGGTTTTAGAGCGAATGGAACTCGATGGGAGCTATCTTTGGATTAAGGCTAAAGGATATCGGGGTCCCCTTGTACTCGCCTAGCTTTTCCTCAAAGACGTCCCTGAATTCGTGGGTGAGGTCTTCCTCCCAGTCACTGCCGCTGATTCGGTTAATGCCTGCCACTTCAATGCTGAGTGGTGCGAACCATTGCAGGCCTAACAGACTAGGCCGGTCCTTATCGATTATCATCAGGGGTAAGTACGCCGTGCGGTTCTTGAATGCAACCCGGACTTGACTGGATCCTGCGACTGGAATTCGGTTCCCCTGGTAGTCCTTTAACACGAGCCGTTGGAATTGAAGGTCTTGGCGCCGGATAGTGGGGATGAGTTACTTGAAGGTCTTCCATGAGACCATTGACAGAGACGATCCCGAGTCAACTTCCATTTGGCAAGGCCGATTTTCAATGTTCATGTTGACTCGAATTTTCTTAGCGTCTAGCGAAGAGGCATGGCCAATAGTGAGTGTTTGGTGGGCCTCTTCCCATTTCGTTAGACGACTCACGGGTCGGTTTCTGTAGGAGTGGTTTACTGGTTCTCGCCTTACAGGGCGATTCCCTGTCGATTGGTGGAGATTGGTTCCTTTCGAGGTCTGGCTGGGTCCGAGGAGGCTTCGGCAGACCCATCCGATGTGGCCTCGTTTCCCGCACTTGTGGCAGAGTGCATCGTGGAATTTGCAATCGGAGTGGTAATGGTTGGCCCCGCAGCCAGAGCACGGTTGCTGGGACTTCGGGTATCAGTCCCGATCGGACCGCAGGCGAAGAGAGGTCCTCATGATGGGCCGTCTTTAGCTGCCCTTCTGCGTTAGGTGAAACTTCACCAGCCGGTGGGTGTGCTGGAGCACGATTTCAGCGTAGTTGGGGAGCCGACTTCTTGGTCGCCTCCGCTGCTGTAGCTTCAGCTATGGAGTCTTTAAGGGTGATGTCACCCCTTGCCATTATTTTGCTCTGTACGTTTAGAGCGTCTAGCCCGAGGACTACTCGGTCTCTCAAGGCCTCTTCTAGGTCGGTGAAATCGCAAAGGCCTCCCACGTTCCAGAGGTCTGCAACGAAATCGGCGACGCTTTCTCCTTTCTGCTGGTTCCGTTGATAGAACTCGTGTCGTCTCACGAGCGTTGGAACGGTTGGTGCATAGTGGGCCCTTAGCAACGGTTCGAGGACGTCCCAGTCCATGGCCTTCACTTCAGCCGGTTTCGCTAATGCCTTGGCCATTTTGAATACCGTCGGGCCGCAGTGTGTTAGGAATACCGCCAGTTTCTTCCCGGTTGTGGCATCCTTCAGATTATTTGTTTCCAAAAACATTTGAAAACGATCCATGTAGGACTCCCAGTCCTTTTGAGCTGCATTGAATGGAGCAGGTGGTACTACGCCGCCGGACATGGTTCCGCCGTTGTGCGCTTCAGCCACGTGCTTAGTTGTCTTAGTTGGCTCGGATGTCATCCAATCCCATCTTTGTTGCCAGTGTTAAGTCTGGAGCATGGGTGCGAATGATGGAGATGAGCCAGTAGAACAGTGAACTTCAAACTCTTCATTTACATATTGTGACAGCTCAACTGGAGGGCTGCTATAGCCTTCCTTATCTAGGCAACTTATTAACTATTCAACCAATAGCAAACCTGGAGCTCTAGCTCCGTTAACCAATGGGAATGGCCTGTTAATGGCCAATCAGATGCTCCTGAACGGACCAATCCGATCCTGCCTTTAAGAGCCAATCAGAAGTGCAGGGCCAGAACCCTGCACTTGACTTCAAGCTCAAAATAACTTTATTGGTATTATTTATTCACAACAGTTTTCACAGCAAGGAAAGAGGAACTGAAAGCAGGCAAGGAGATGGAAAAGTCAGACGACGTGAGTGAATCCATTGCCATGCTGCTGGATGAACTTCATTATTTATCTTCTTAATTCATGCAAAATGTTGCGGAGTGGATCGTCTTAGCTTCCCCACCTTCTCATTTTTGAGCTGTTTCATCCCCCCACCCCCGTCTTTTCTCTCTGTCCTTTATTAGAGCAATTCTGTTCAGCTCTTATCTGGGCTTCTTCAGATCCTCTTTGTTCCTATCTTTGCCTCCAGCACTGATTTCATGGCTGAGCTATGCCATGTTTTCTGCTTCTTCTGCTTATTCACATTCAATTCTCTCTCCTTCTCACCACGACCACAGCAAAAAGATTTAGTTTTTTTAATGCTCTAAATTTTCCATTTCTCTTTCAATCAGATTCAAGAGATTTTGTTTAATACAGAGACAGATTACATATTTGCGGGCCTCTTCTGAGGCCTCAGATTTCCTGAGCCAATATATACAGGCAAGGAAAGCAAGACCTATCTCCAGCTACGCTATTCCATTTTGTATGGATGGATGGAAGGACAGTATATGTATAGTGTACAGTATATGTATATTGTTGAACTATACTATATACATATACATACCATTCAACTATATACATGTACATATACATACACATGCGCACACACACAATGTATGACTTTGTGGCTAATACTCTCTTCCGAATGGACACTGGAGGTCAATGGATGGCCTAAGAATCTGTCCCACAGAGCAAACTAAAGTTCATATATTTATTGTTGTTTCTGGGGCTATTGTTCTTCCACCCCTGTCCCCCTAAAAACTCAGTTTGTGTACATGGACATCTTCCCTCATCTTGTCCCCAAAACTAATCTGTGAGATTAATTAATTATTAACCCAGTGTCTCTCTGGGACATGATAGTCAAGTGGAGACTTGGGACCTAATTGTTTTGGCCTAATCCAATATCTCACCATCATCCCGTATTACAACTGCAGATACCTCACATTTCAAATATAAAAAGAGAACAGTTTCCTATATGTACAGGGTCTGTTTCTCCTTTCCTTTCCAAAGTGCTGCCTCCTTTTCCAACTCCGCATTGCCTTCCAGTTTCCTCATGTTGTGACTGCAGTTCTTACTTCTAAGCTTCATTTCTCCTGTACTTAATAAAGCAAAGAGACTTGAAAGAAAACATTTGAACAGTTGAACATGGGCAGAAAAGTCTCTGAGTTTATTGGGGAAAGGTTGCTGAGGGATTTCCAGCTGCCAGAAACAGCTTGCTGTGAATTTGGAACTACCAACATATGTCACTTTGGTAGGATACTACTTGTAGGAGTGCTTACTCCCCATCTGCTGATCTTTTATAATTGCAAAATACAAATTTAATGCAAAAGGCACCATGCATCTTCATTTACTCTCTTTTCACAAGGAAAATGATTTTGTAACAGCCTACTTTCAAAGTGCTAACTGCCTAGGGAAGTGGGGAGCAGGAAGCAATATTATTCTTTCAAATCTCAGTGGCCTAATCAGAAAAGACTTAGCTGAGCTTCAACGGATTATGGCTTTATGGTTTATTCAAAGATTATTGATCCAAAACATCTGTATAATATGAAGAAAACCCATTTGACAATATGAAAAAAAAATATAGGTTTGAAATCTGTGGGCCTTCTCAATTTGGCCTGGAATCTATCCTCTGATATAGTGGGTAGAAACAATGATCTTGGGTAGGGCTGTCAAACTCCCAGCCCCTGGGCCAGATGAGTCACACTCTGGTCATGCCCACACCTGGTTTATTAAAGGGGGAAAAAGTCCTGATACGTCACATGACGCCGCAGTGATGACGTGAGTTTGACACCCCTGATCTTGAGGAACAGGATGAAGAGCTGTCACTAAGGTGACAATTAGATAAAAGAAACTTGAGTCCAGGGCAAAAATATAACCCAGGAAAGTCTAAAGTGTAACACATTCAGATATGCAAGATTCTATTACTATATCTTTACTATTAAAATAGCACTGATCTACATGGCATTGGTTTCCTAATGTGATCTACTCCAGTGGCCCCCAACCTTTTTTGAACTAGGGACCGGTTTCACAATTATTTATTCTTCCACGGTCCGGTACCTGAGTAATGCGAGACTCCACCGCCATCGGGATGGCTCTTCGTTCGAAGCCGCCCCCCCTTTGACGAAACTAAGGCGCGAACACCCAAACATTGCTTTCCAACTGAAAACCCAGAAGCAACCAAAAACCCAGAAGCGCCGTTGAAACAAGATAGCGGCGCCCAAGCTTTGCGGCCCGGTAAAAAATGATCCACGGACCGCTACCAGTCCGGGGACCGGTGGTTGAGGACCCCTGATCTACTCCAAAGGCCTGACACCTGACACCAGCACAAAATTCAAAGCGTCAATCAGCATTGTACTCTACATTCATTTTCTTCTTTTGTCACCCAGTTTATTTGTGCTGAGGAAATAAAAAATAATTATACTGTAGAGGGCAGAAGGAATGGCCTTGAAGCAAGAGTTGCTACCAATGCTGAGAGAAAGTCAGTGGTCCAAGGTCACTCAGCTAACTTTAAGCCCAAGGAACAACTAGAACTTTCTAGTTTTAACTATTAAATCAAACTGGCCCATCAATGTATGTATTTAAATCCAACATTTTTTTGGTGTTTTTTTTTTACAGGTTCACTAAGCATGATTAAATGACTCTTCCATGATATTTCCAACAGAAATTTGAAGTGACCTTCTACATACTGGCTAATTTTTCCAGAGTCATATACCAATAGCACTTCATTTTTTAGAAATTCTCAATGTGAATTTCAATGCTTTCGATTACATATTTTCCCATTGTTCCAACAATTTTATGTCAAAATGATTAGCTCTTTTTAATTTACACTCTTTCACTTATTCATCCTCCATTTCAAATTTCAGCAAGAGTTCATGCAATTTTATACAATTATATATAGATGCAATTATATGCATTTATATATAATTCAACTTCAAATGTTGCCTTTTGTTGCTCAATTCCAAATGCCCTTTTAGCAGGGGTGGGATTCTACAGGTTTGCACCTATTCTCTGGAACCAGTTGTTAACATTCTAAGCAGTTCAGAGAACCGGTTTTTAGAAGAAATTGCTGGCCTAATCCTGTAAGGAAGGTAGGAAAAAAACATTCTGGTGTTGCTTACAGAAACTGCCTTTCCGTTAACCCTTATTACATTCTTGGCAGGACTAGACTTCCTGTCTCGGGAACTTCTCTGGAGTTTTTTCCCCTTCCTTTGCTGGTACTTTGCTTGTGTGGAGTGACCATTCAAAGTTACAATGGCACTGAAAAAAATGACTTATGACCATTTTTCACACTTACGACTATTACAATATCCCCACAGTCACGAGAGGCCAGGCATGCCTCGATGTGAGTGATGTTGAGTTGGCCATGCCCAGCCAATAACATTATCACCAAACCACGCCCACCACCTAAGCCACACCCACAGAACTGGTTGTTTAAAAAATTGAATCCCACCCTTGCCTTTTATCAACCTTAAATCTCCCAACCATGCTTACAAAAATCATTGAAAATTAAAGCCCTGTGCAATAGTTCTGTCTTTGTCTTGTAGTCTCCAGTTTCTGGTTCTAACAACCCTCAATAGCTTAACCATAACCATGCTGTTTATTTTCTCTAAAATGCTTCTTGTACTGACAACTATAAAGACACTTTAAGGCATAGTCTGCATTTATATCTATTCCATATTCTCAGTGCAGTACTTTTGACATAATGCTTTCTAAAATCTTAACCTTAACTTTATTTTACTTTAGAAAACTATGCCACCCAAACTTCAAATAATTCTCTTCTAATTCTAAAATTGTTTTATTTCCCAGCAGCATGCACTCTTTCATCCAAAACAAACAGCTGGTTGCAAAATACAGTTTTAAATCAGGAAATCCCAATCCTCCTCACATATTTGCATCCTGGAGAACTTTACATTCAACCCTTGGCTTTTCCCCATGCCAGTCAAACCTAGATATATATTTCTGCCATTATTTAAAGGGTAAATTGAAAACAAAAGAAAACATCATTTTAGGCGATATGGTCATTTTAAATGACAGTTGTAATTACTCCAATCTTAACATGTCCTTCTTAATTCCATGTCATAACATAATTGTTTTGAATTAACATGCAGTTCATATTAATATCATACTAATATCCAAGTATTTTACTTTTTTCTCAATATTAAAACCAATTTTCTCCAACAATTTCATTTAGGTTTCCCTTTTCATATTTTTGTTAATATCTTTGTTTTTTATTGTTAACGTAGAACCGGTAAATGCATCAACATTGTTTTTCTATTTGTTATGTTCTGCGCGTGGGCGCAAGGAACGAAGACGAGACGGTGAACAGTGAACTTCAACTCTTTATTAATCATTCTGAACAGAGCAAAACCCTAGGGCAGCAGCAGCCCTTTTATAGGCAAGCTGCTGATCTAGTAACCAATAAGAAACGTGGAGTGTTAACCTCCTTAACCAATGATAGTGGCTCGTTAACAGCCAATCAGATTCTCCTGAACGGACCAATCTGATATTGCTATTATCGGCCAATCAGAAGTGCAGGACTAGAACCCTGCTATTTTCCAAAGGTTTGATAAAACTTTATTTAAGCGTTTTATTAGTTCATAACACCCCTTCCCCCCGGGTTCCGTTTAGAGGGTGCGGTGATGTAATCTCTGAGGTATGAAGGTTGTTTTGACTGTCTATTAGATTTACGCTGTCCCACCGGTTCTTGTCTGTAACCCTGTTTTGGCAGGACATTTTCGGGCAAGTCGGGTGCCAGTGGTTCCTCATTGGAAGACTCGGTGCCGCTAATGTTTTCGTTGTTGTCCTCTGGCCTTTGCGTGCTTGCCTGTTGAGGTGTTCCTCCGTGGTGAGGACATGCCCTTCCCTGATTCTTCTTCATTCGTTACACCCGATTTCTGACTTCTTTCGTTCCTACTTTCTGCCATTCGGTTTCTTCGACATCCCCTCCCCCCTCAGTTTGGGAGTTACCGGAGTCGCAGAAACTAGGTTGTAGCCTTGAGCAAAGCTGATCTATATGGCGTTTCCATATTTTTCCATCACAGGTTTTCACCCGGTACGACCTGGGTCCAGTGGCTTGAATTACAGTTGCCTTGACCCACAATGGTTCACCAGAAAGGTTTCTGGCAAAAACTAAGTCGCCTATCTTGAACTCGTGGCATTTTCCGCTAGATCCACAGGTTTCTCTGGCTCGTAAGACGGGTGAAGCCGGTCGAGGTGGGAGCGGAGTTTGCATCACATCAATAGTTCAGCTGGAGTCTTGTTGGTGACGCTGTGCGGAGTGATGGGTTGGAGAAGGAGTATTCTATTTATCTTATCTTCAATATCCCCATAGTCCATTTTGTAGAGGGTTTTTTCAACAAACTGTACCATGCGCTTGGCTCTTCCATTAGCCGCAGGGTGGGCTGGCGAAGTTAGCGCATGGCAAATACCCCAGTCCGCTAAGTATTGTTCAAAAGGCAGAGCAGTAAACTGGGGTCCGTTGTCAGATACCAGAACATCTGGCAGTCCATGCGTCGTGAATAATCTGTTCAACTTCCGGATGACGGACTCAGTTGTGGTACTCTTCATTTCGTGGATCTCGAGCCAGTTTGAATCAGCATCCACTGTTAGGAGGAACGTATGTCCCTTAGTAGGTCCCGCAAAGTCAATATGGATGCGGGACCACAGTCCCCAGGGTGTTTCCCATTCTGTCGGAGTTGCTTTCGGTGGGGCATTGCTAACTTCCTTGCACTTATAACAAGTCTTTGTCAATGCCCGGCCAACATACGTAGCTTCATGCGAGCGCTTTCATACGCACGATGCCGGGATGGCCCTCATGCAGTGTCTTTAATAATGCTCGTTGTAACCGCTCTGGGACGACGACTCTATCCCCCCATAGGATGCAGCCTTTTCCCACAAACATGGCAGAGCGCGTCGAGGAATTTGCAATCTGATCACGGGTGGTTTGCCCCACAACCTGCGCATTGATGCTGCAGTCTCTGATTACGCTGGTGGCATTGGTCTCGTTCAGACCGGAACTGGTTGACCTCTTCCTCATCATTTTCTGATGACGATTCAAGGTCCTCGTGGTGGGTTGCTGTTGTGTGTCCCTCTAGGCAAGGTGAGGTTTCGCTGGCGAGTTGGTGGAGTGGTGCGTTGGTGTGGCGCATTCGGGCAGCCGACTTCCTGGTTGCTTCTGCTGCAGTAGCATCAGCGATGGTATCTGCAAGGCTGATGTCACCTTTTGCCATCAGCTTACTTTGCACATGCGGTGCATCTAGTCCCAGAACTATTCGGTCTCTCGGGGCTTCTTCGAGGTCGGCGAACCCACAGAGGCCTCCCAGGTTCCGGAGATCCGCGATGAAATCTGCAACGCTCTCTCCTTTCCGCTGATCTCTCTGGTAAAATTCATGTCTTCGGACAAGCGTTGGTATCGTAGGTGCATAGTGGGCCCGCAGGAGGCGCTCAAGGACGTCCCAGTCCATGGATTTCACCTCAGCCGGTTTCGCCAGTGCCTTAGCCACCTTAAAAATGGCAGGTCCGCAGTGGGTCAGGAATACCGCCTGCTTTTTTCCCATAGTGGCATCCTTCAAGTTGTTGATCTCCAGAAACATCTGGAACCGGTCCATGTACGAGTCCCAGTCTTCTTGTGCCAGGTCAAATGAAGCGGATGGTATGGCGCCGCTGGACATGGTTTCTGTGGTCGATGTGCCTTCAGCCACGTGCTCTGTTTGGTGCTCTGTAGTGTTCAATCAGCTCTGACATCTCCGCATCCCACCCTCGTCGCCAGTGTTATGTTCTGCACATGGGCACAAGGAATGAAGACGAGACAGTGAACAGTGAACTTCAACTCTTTATTGATCATTCTGAACAGACCAAAAACCTGGGGCAGCAGCAGCCCTTTTATAGGGCTGGCTGCTGATCTAGTAACCAATGAGAAATGTGGAGTGTTAACCCCTTTAACCAATGAGAGTGGCTCGTTAACAGCCGATCAGATTCTCCTGAATGGACCAATCCAATATCGCTATTATCAGCCAATCAGAAGTGCAGGTTTAGAACCCTGCTTATTCTAAAGGTTTGATAAAACTTTATTTAAGCGTTTTATTAGTTCATAATAGATACAGTGGCAGAGGATCCTAATTCAGATTCAGAGGCTTCCATCTCATATTTTTATACTTTTTAAAAATGCTGAAACATGTAAGTTGCTGAGCCTTAAAAAACAATTGAACTAGATTTTGTTCATAATTTCTTGCAGTCCTTTGGGTTGGAAATATTTATTTTCTTTCAAAACAAAAGGCTGGAATATTGCACCTAATGCAAATTATGGGCTCTGTTCTATTCATAATCGGAGAACACAGAATCCTGCTTTTTAGGCACTACTTTGGGGGTTAAGTAATTAACAAGAAAGACCTTCTATGTCAGGCACTCAGCATGATACACTTTTTCTTGTAATCTTTGAAATGTATTCTGATTCAAAATGTAATGGCCTCAAGCTGAGCATTTATTCTCAGTATGTGATTCCTCTTCTAATAGACCATTAATTTCAAAAGGCCCCCAACTACTTGAAAAATTCATTTAACCATAGTAAGACTGTGAAAGATACCTTTTATATGACATTAGAATTTTCATTCAGCATTACCTTTTCCAATGTCATTCAATTAAATTCACAAAACCACTATACAGTGCTGGACTTTTTTTTTGAACTCTAGGGTAGAGATCAAAAAGGGATGAAACTAATTTGCTGCAACTGGTCAGCTGCTAGGTAGAAATCAGTCATTATTTATGCAGAGAATGAAACCTGAAGGACATTACAAAATGCTCACTATGGAGAAACATATATAATGCTTTCTGGGATTTCTTTCTAGAGTTGTTGTGGTTAGCTGACAGCAGGTGCAGACGGCTGAGGAGAGCGAGGACTCAGATGAAGGGCCAGGACCATTAGGGAGTAGATTGATGCCTTTAGAGATTGTCGGGGCTGGCAGCAGTGATGAGGAGGTTCCCGAGGAGCCTGTGCCAAGTGCACGTGTATGCAGGATTGCTCACAGGAACGAGCAGCTGCAATAGCATGGGCAGCTCAGGAATATGGGTGCAAGGTAATGGCCCCTCCTTCAAGAAGATAAAAGCCAGCTGTGAAGCGAATGTTCTTTTCAGGAAGCAAAGATGTTTTGAAACTCAGCCTCGTGGACATTACAGTATCTTAATTTGGTATTTGAAGACTCTAGTATTTCTTATCTGTGATTTTTGGCAGTCTCATACAGTTTTGGCAAGGTTTGTGCTTATCAAAGTTAATTAGTTTGCAGCAGCCTTTTAACCCGGGATTCATAAGACTCATTAAAAAGTTTCTGTTCCCTTTGGTTATTGTTTGTCTTATTGGAAAAGGGTTTGGGTCAGAACAAGAGTTTAGATCTCAAATAGCAGGTCAGAATAATTCAGTAGAACATAATGGTCTTTAAAAATGAGCTTCACTGGTATGTCATCATCCCTACTTGACTTTCAATCACTTATCAAATGAAAAATTGCTCAGAAAACTGCTTCTTTTACTGCAGAAAAACAAACAAACAAGAGTAGTAAAATCAAAGCATCCATGATCTAAGTTAGAAGTTTCCAACCTTTCTGGCTTTGTGGACTGGTGGTGGGTGGGGATGGTTCTACATGAAAATGGAACTTAAAAAGTACAAAGAAGGTGCACAAGAAGGGAGAGGTTTTGGCTTCGTATTTCAGTTTTTAGAAATGGAGATTTGGAATTATGAGAAACAACAAGAAATGCCTGCAGAACAAGAAGATTGTGACAAAGAAGAAGCCAACTTTAATGAACAAGTAATCTTAGATGGGGAGAAAAAAGGAAAGGGGGAAAGAGAATGGAAAGTTTAAGATTGGGAAAAACAACTAAAAAAAATAGAGTGAAAAATAAGTATAAAATCAGAAAGCAACAGAAGAGGGAAATGCAGAAGAGAGAATTAGAAGTAGAGAGACAAGGGGGTAAAAAGGGGAGGGAGAAGAAGATTGGGAAGAAAGAAAGGAAAAGAAGTTATAAAGGACAGAAACAAAATATAGAGAAACAGGCCCTATTTAGAGATAATGGGGGAAAATTTAATGGAAAAAGGGATTCTGCAAAGGTACATAAGGTAGTATTGTTATATTAGAAACATTATTATGTAATATAATTATTCTGATGACTATGAAATGGATGCACAAAAGGGAGTGGTAAACCAACCGATACACTGTAAATTTATGAAGAATGTTATAATTTTTTTATTTTTTATTTTTTTTATGTCATGCTTTATGTCTTATATGTTTTTTGTCTGTTGTTAAAATCAATAAAACTTTTACCAAAAAAAGAAAAAAAAGAAACAGAAATAATTTTAGAAAATATGAAACAATGTATGATTAAAATGTTTGATAAAATAGCTATCGTAATTCAGTGGAATGCTTGTCAATAAATAAATGTAACAAAATGAATATTTAATGATTTACAAAACATATGTGAAGAGAAATAAGGGAAAAATTAATTATGGAAATTATATGTGTTTTTAAGGAAGTATGATATTTAATTGAAAAGAAGTCTTAAAGATGTTCAGATTTTAATGATTATTAATGATAGAACTGAATTGGAATGGAATGAGGGTTTATAATTACATATATTTATAATCTTTTAAAAAAAGAATATAGTGTGTATTATAAGAATGTACCAAGCAGAATTCGATTGTAAGTTATGTATTATATATTATATTGAAGGTATATACCTTAAGGTATATATTGAAGTCTAAATAAGAGTTGAATGGATGTAATTAAAAGATATAAACGTGTCATACTCCAATTAGTAACTACAGGAGAAAATTTGTTTAATGAGAAAAGATAATATGAAATTGAAACAGAACAGACAAAAGTATAAATATAATGATTTGAATTGAGATGAGATAATCAAAATTAAATTGAGAAAATTAAAAGAGGGGAAAAACTGTATAGAAAATGTAGAATAGTATAAGATATGGAATAGAACACAAAAAGAAGCATGAAATTGAGTTTTGTGTCCATATAAAGAAGTTCAACCTGGGACCATGCTATTTTCAAAAAAGATGTTTTATTTGTATTTTGTATGTGTGAAAACCCAAATAAAACTTTATTAAAAAAAAGACCAAATATTTATAGATAATCCTTTGTCTATAATAATTGATTTATCATATAATAGTATAAATAATATAATATAATATAATATAATATAATATAATATAATATAATATAATATAATATAATATAATATAATATAATATAATATAATATAATATAATATAATATAATATAATATAATATAATATAATTGTTAAATGACCACTCATTTACTGATTCATTGAACTGATAGAGATTTAATATTGTACTAATAATTATCTAGTCTATTGATTGATTGACTCAGTAATAAATTGATTGATTTTTAATAATAAGTAACATTATTTTTGATTTGATCTCTAACTTATCAATTAACATTTATTAATTACCAACATTCATTAAGTAACTGTCTACCTGTCACATTAATTGGCTATTGTAATTGTTTAGTGTGTTATTGTCATTGACCATGCCAGCCAGAAATTCCGAATCCTCCACTACCAAACAACAACAAAATAATATCTCTAACAATGACCTCCCAGACTCCTGAACATGCTTCAGATGTCTTAAAACCATCAACGAAAGCAAAAATAACATCAAATGTTACCTATGTGACAATCAAGCCCAACTTGTCTGCTTAAACATAAACAAAGACCTAGCTGTTCTCCTAAAAGCATCAAATACTTTCCCTTGTCTATGTCCATCATGTTTTCCTAAGCTAAACAAACCAAATACCCTGCCTGACAGAGTTGATAGCATAATCACTCATGCATTCAATAGAAAACACTTAGCAACTTGTTTGGAAACAATTATACAAGAAAGCCTAATTTTTCTTGAAAAAAAAATACAGCACTGATAAGCGACTACCTATCAGCTCAAAATCAAATCCCAACCCCAAAACCACTTCCACAACTACTACCTCAACTACAATCACAACTACAACCCAAAATAACCACCAAACCACAACCACAAATAATTACTATCCCTTCAAATAATTCCACAAATGATCTCCTTACTCATCAGAGACACCATTGAACGTGATCAGAAATGTCCAAATGCCATCTTATTTGGTCTTGAAGACACCAACGAATCAGATGACATCACCAAAGTTCGTAATATCATAAGCAACTCAAATACAACAAACATTTCTCTTGAAGATATCATTGAAGTAACCAGAGATGGCCCTGAGTCCAAATACAATGATGACTCAGTGGCCCCCAAATTTTGTAGAGTTTGTTAGGGATACACACCCTTGCAGAACGTGCAACGGCAGTCTAGCAGGCAGGCAAATTATGTGAGATAAACATTGTTGTAGTTTACACTCAGCAAGACAGATATACTGTGCCAGTTAAATAGTTTTTTATTCCAGCAAGAGTTATAGCATAGTCAAAACAGTCCATATGTCATAAACTAGTTCAATCCATCCAGGGGTTAATCTGTTGCAAAGTCCAGTATCGAAAAATAGAGGTCAGTAAACTTACATATAATCAGTCCAGCAATATATCTCTTTTGCAGTCAGAGATATGAAGAAAATCAAACCCCCTTTCTTCCTTTCAGCAACAGCAGGGAAACACGCAGTTATCACCATCAATCCAACATTGTTAGCAACTACAGTAAAAGCCAGCTAACAGTGAGCTCTCTTGCTCCCTCTTATGGTGATTTTACAACCGCACCCAAAATACATGTTTTGCAGTTAAAGTGATACACACACTTAAACTCACTAACATATTTTATATATTATTTTTACCCAAACTAAGTTAGGTAACCAATGTTATCCCTAATAGAATTGTTTGCAAAAATGAGGGAAGCAAACACATATTCATTCATACAATAAACACCATTGCAGAAACCAATCCCAACCACAAAAAACTTCGCTCAGATCAGACATCCATACTGCAAAGAATCTGCTCCCGTGAACACTGCAAGGAACTCAAAAGACGTCTAGACAATGGAGAGAAGGATCTCTACATTGACTACCGCGCTGATTGTATCAAAAGTAAGTCACACAACCCACAACTCCACATCCAACCCTACCTCATCCAACCCACCATCACTCAAAACTAGGCATGCACACCCCGAACTATCTCAATTCCAACTATAGCTGGCCTTAAATGCAAGCTACTCAATGCAAGAACCTTTGTGAATAAAATATCTGAATTTCTCCTCTTACTAAATATGGCTAAATTCAACATCATATTTGTCTGTGAAACATGGCTCAATGCATCTCTCCCTGACTCCATTACCACAGTAAGAGACGATCATGTTTACTGATCAGATCGTGAAATCCGTAGAGGAGGTGGTGTTGCTATCTTCTATAAAAACTTGTTACATCTAAGAAACTTCCAAGTTACCCAAGAGCTTGCTCTTCCTGAAACCATCGTCTGTGAACTGTCCTTAAATATCACATTTCAATTCTTACTATGTTACAGAGCCCCTGATTATGACATTGAACATGTAAACAAGCTAAATTCACTTCTAACATGGGTAACATCCTGCCCACATGCTTTTATCTTTCTTGGTGACTTCAATCTACCTCATATTAACTGGACTCTAAATGAATGCACAACTGAACCCATATATGCAACCTTCTACAATGTTGTTACAAATCTGGGACTGGAACAACTAGTAACCAACAATACTAGACTTAACAACATCTCATCTTTTGCAATAGTTTGAATTTAATTTATGGAATACAAACTAAAGTACCCTTTTCCAACAGTGACCACAATATGATTGACTTTGTCTCAACATATGCCCACACAAAAATCATCACAATGACATAATCCCCAATTATAACTTCAAAAAAGGCAACTATAATATTATAGACAATGATTTCTCATCCCTTGATTGGCAACTTCTATTCACTGGACGCAATACTGTTGAAGACCATTACAACATATTTTTACTTGTAGTCAAAAGAGTCATCAAACTATATGTACCAATAACAATTCCAAAAACCAGAAAAAACAGATTACCCATAACAATAAGGAAATTTCAATCCAAAAAGAGATCACTTTAGTGGAAAAATAAATCTGGTCACGTTGCCAACTTCAAAAGCTGATACAAAAAGTTATGCCACCAGATAAAAACTGAATGCACCAATTATCACATTAAACAAGAGGAAAACCTTCTATGCACCAGTTCTACCCGCGCTTTCTACAATTTTGTAAACAACAAACTAAAAGACTCAAGGTCCATCCCATCCCGGAAAGGACCTAATGATAAAGACTGCAATGATGACACTATTAAAGCCAACCTCTTTAACACATTCTTTGGCTCAGTATTTGTAAACAGCAATGGATCATGCCCAGTATTTCCTAGTCGAACCACAGACAACTACAATAATCTAATACATATCGATTTTATAGAAGACAATGATGAAAAAGCACTACGCAATCTAAAACCATCTCTATCTATTGGACCGGATGGAATATGTGCCTACTTCTTAAAAAAGCTATCCGCTGCCATAGCCGAACCTCTCAGCATAGCCTTTGAAAAATCTTTCAGGACCAGCTCCTTGCCAAAACTATGGTCACAAGCCACGGTCATCCCCATCTTCAAAAAGGGAGAGCCCATCCTAGTTGAAAATTACAGACCAATCTCTTTATGCTGTGTCACCTGTAAAGTCATGGAATCAATTATTAAACAATCCATCATCCTCAACTTAGAAACAAACAACCTACTCTCTAATAAACAATTTGGTTTCAGGAAAAAACAATCATGTAATCTACAACTCTTACACTGCAAAAACATATGGACTACACAACTCAATCAGGGCAAAGCAATAGACGCAATCTACATAGACTTCTGTAAAGCCTTTGATTCAGTGGTACATGACAAACTACTCCTAAAACTAAAATCTTACAGTATCTCTGGACACCTGCATAATTGGATAGAAGCATTCCTCTGAAACAGACAACAAATGGTGAAAATTGGCAATGTCCTATCAAATTCTGTACCTGTCAAGAGTGGTGTCCCCCAAGGCAGTGTTCTAGAACCAACTCTTTTCATACTCTACATAAATGACCTCTGTGATCATATTAAGAGCAACTGCGTTCTCTTTGCTGACGATGTAAAGGTATTCAACACCACAGACAACACTGTCACCCTTCAAAAAGACCTTGACTATGTATCAGAATGGTCAAACAAATGGCAACTTCAAATCTCAACAAATAAATCCTCTGTCCTACCTATTGACAAAAAAAATCAGAAAATAAAATACAGGATGAATAGTCAAGACCTTGTTGATGATCCAAACTCTGTCAAGGATCTTGGAGTTCTCATCTCTAATGATCTAAGTGCTAGAGTCCACTGTAACTACACAGCCAAAAAGGCATTAAAAGTTGTTAACCTAATCTTACATAGCCTTTTCTCTGGTAATATTACACTACTAACTAGAGCATACAAAACATTTGCTAGACCAATACTCGAATACAGCTCATCAGTCTGGAACCCACATTACGTATCTGATATTAACACAATTGAGAAAGTCCAGAAATATTTCACAAGAATAGTTCTCCACTCCTCTACTCATTGCAGAATACCTTATGCCACCAGACTTGAAATTCTAGATCTAGAAAACCTAGAACTATGCTGCCTTCGGTCTGATCTAAGTATAGTAAATAAAATCATACATTGCAATGTCCTACCTGTCAATGAATACTTCAGCTTCAACCATAACAACACAAGAGCAAACAATAGACACAAACTCAAGGTTAATCGCACCAAACTTGATTGCAGGAAATATGACTTCGACAACAGAGCGGTCAATGTCTGGAATACTCTACCTGACTCTGGTTTCTTCCCCAAACCCCAAAAACTTTAACCTTAGACTTTGACCTCACCCCTTTCCTAAGAGGTCTGTAGTGGGCGTGCATAAGTGCACCAAAGTGCCCACCATTTCTGTCCTATTGTTTCTTTTATTTTTCTTATATGTATCCATGTATTCATAACTATGTTTTTACTTATAGCTATGTTCTTGTAAGCAATTGACAAACCAAATAAAATAAAATAAAAATTATTTGTAAGATGCTGGAATGATGCTGCTCCCAAGTGAATGGGGCCAAATGAAAGGTGCTGAGTCCAAAAGACAAGGAAGAAGTTATTTTTTAAAAAAAAAATCAGGGATGGACAATCTTTGCCTATCAAAGTTCCTCAGAGAAAGCCTCCTGCAGACCTCCTGGCGGTAACTACTAAACTGAAGCAAAACATAATTAGATTTGTGTTGAAAGTGGTCTTACTTTTCCTCTCTGTGTCTCTACTTTCTGGAATCCTTCTTCCAGAAAATAAAATAAATAAAGGTTGAATGCTTTTCTTTCTGCATGCAATTTTTTAAAAACTGTTCCCTTTCTTTATAATATATAACTAAGGATTAATTCTTGACTACAGCCCTTTTAAATTGCAATTTCAAGCTTGCCTTGTTCAAACAGTGGAGGGATAGACTGTTCAAACAGGGATAGACTGTCCTTCCCCCATGAACGACAGAGCTGGGAGTAAGGAAGTAACTGAGGTTTTGTGGAGTGAGGTTCCTGGAAGGGCACTGCTGAGCTAAAAAACTCTATGAGCCTCCTGGTCAGAGTTTCCAGAGACTAAACAACTACATGATCTTTCCTATATGTCTAAGCTGGCGCAGGTCCAGTAGTGGGTCCAGCTGCTGGTTCAGACTGGTTCTAGCAAACCAGAAGTTCCGATGATCAGCTTGCCCCACCCACGTGCTCCCACTATCCTGTCCTATATTTCTGTCTTTCTAAGCTTAGCTGATTCGCGTGGCACAGTGGATTTCCTCACCTCAGCTGTTTTTACTTACTGGGGCTGCCCTAGAAGATAAGCTTTTTAGGTTCAAATTGATGTTTTTTGAAATGCTGCGTGTGTGTGAGCACCCAAAGCATGAGCTCACCGAACTAGTTGTTCAATCGGTTGCAACCCACCACTGGCAATTCTGACAGGATGTGGAAATGGAAAGGTACCTTGAATTGTCATGAGCATACAAGTATTTTAGCAGACCACCATCCCCCTCAAAAAAACAGAATAAAGCTTTAAGACAAACTGACTGGCTTTCTCACCTTTTCTTTCCATTTGTGCTGTTTCCCTTTCTTTCGTTCTATGATAGTAGAGCTTTTGGCTATGTTAAGCTGGAGAATTCTGGGAGTTGAAGTCCAGCTTAAAATGGCCATAATTGAGAAATACCGCTCTATCAGCTGTAGATAGAGATCTAAATTAAAAAAATAATAATGGGTCACCTGAGTAAAATGACCTTGTATTTTGGATTCTGATGAGCAACTTCTTTTAAAGTGCTACCACGATTATGACACATGGCTGCATCTCTCTTTTCTCTCAGCACCAATTCAGTTTGTTTCTGTTAAGTTTGAGAAAGAATGGAGACGAGCCAGTGAAACGGTGAACTTCAACTCTTTATTTACATGGTGTGACAGCTCAAACTGGACGGCTGCTATAGCCGTCCTTATATAGGCAACCCAATAACTATTTTAACCAATAACAATCCAGGAGCACTAGCTCCGTTAACCAATAGGAATGCCCCGTTAATGGCCAATCAGATTCCCCTGAACGGACCAATCGGATCTGCCATTAACAGCCAATCAGAAGTGCAGGGCCAGAACCCTGCACTCGACTCCAAGCTTAAGATAACTTTATTTAACCTTTATGCATTCACAACAGTTTCTTCAGCCTTGCCAGCTGTCGAAAGATGTTTGTACAGTTGCCTGTATGTTAGAAAGCCACCATGATCATTTAGGAGAAAAAAAAGTACTGATAACCTTAGCTAATTGTTGGGAGCCTCTGACAATGTTGTGAATGTTAGGAATGGTTCCTGAGATGGAAGTTTGCCAAAAGATAGTAAATTCTTATCTCACCATTCATAAGGCGGTTTTCCAAGGATGGGAGAAGATTCCTTTTGACATGGAGTTGCCACCAAGATTTTGCTTCAAGCAACCAGTGCTGTGAATGTTAAAATTTATCCTTAGGGCAAACATCTGAGATTTGACAAATATTTCTTCTTCGCAGAGACAGAGAAATGTTGGGGGTTTTCTTTTTGAATTAGCTTTCTCCAGAATATCCATGAAAATGAAAAGCTGTTTTCTGTTTCAATGCCTTCCCAGTATTTCTCTGTTCCAAATTGTTAATCATAGTGACATCATAGTGTGCTTTATTTGCAGAGAGTGGTGATATTTTTATTGCAATAATCATCATTTTAATGTGTTTTTTCCTCTCTGATGGAATGTCCAGAAGAATTCTGTAATGGCTTGTGAGTAGCATAAACATGCTAGCAAAAGGAATTCAAATTTAAATTTCCAATCTTCTGAAATTCTAATGACAGAACAGAGAGTTTCTTTCTCAACAGAGTTTATTTTGTTTCTCAAAAACAAAGAAAGTAAACATTGAGCACTGGAAGGAGTTCATGCTCAGAGCTGATTGATATCTTTCTCTTACAACTCCTTGGAACCAGCATAGGGATGTCCCAGGTCATGGTGGACACAAACATATGCCTATCTCCATAACTTGCCTGCCGAGCAACAAAGATAATTAGGGCACTGGAGGCTAAAACATACTGTCATGCCCCTGGTGAAGTCTGACTCTGAGGAAGAGGAGGAACAGCCAACAGGGAGTGGAAATGTGACTCTGGAGGTTGTGGAGGAGGCTGGGTGTTGTGAATTAATAAAAGTGTTTGAATAAAGCTTGTTGAAACCTTAAAGCAAAGTGCAGGGTTCTGGCCCTGCACTTCTGATTGGCCGATAATAGCAATATCGGATTGGTCCGTTCAGGAGAATCTGATTGGCTATTAACGAGCCTTTTTCATTGGTTAAAAGAGCTAGCATTCCTGTGTTTTCATTGGCTAAATACCCAAGAGCTTGCCCATATAAAGGGGGCTGTTGAGGCCGTTTTCAGAGCTGTTGCACCATGTTAAATAAAGAGTTGAAGTTCACTGTTCATCGACTTGTCTCCACTTCTTGCGCCACGCACCGAACTTAACACTGGCGACGAGGATGGGATGTGGAGACGTCAGAGCTGATTGAACACTACAGAGCGATAACAGAGCACGTGGCTGAAATGCACCAATGGTGGAACCATGTCTGACAGCGTCATACCATTCGACCCGGCACAAGAAGACTGGTACTCATATGTGGATCACTTCCAGATGTTTCTGGAGACCAACAATTTGAAGGATGCCACTACCGGAAAGAAACGGGTGGTATTCCTAACTCATTGCAGGCCAACCGTATTCAAGATGGCCAAGGCACTAGCGAAACCGGCAGAAGTGAAGTCCATGGACTGGGACGTCCTCAAACCCCTGGTAAGGGCCCACTATGCACCGACCGTACCAATGCTTGTGAGAAGACATGAATTTTACCAGAGAGATCAGTGGAAGGGTGAAAGTGTTGCAGATTTCATAGTGGATCTCCGGAATCTAGGAGGCCTATGCGGGTTTACCGACCTTGAAGAAGCCCTGAGAGACAGAATAGTTCTGGGATTAGATGCTCCAGGCGTGCAGAGTAAGCTGATAGCGAAAGGCGACATTAGCCTTAAAGATGCCATCGCTGAAGCTACTGCAGCAGAAGCAACCAGGAAGTCGTCTGCTCGAATGCGCCGCACCCACGCTCCACTTCGCCAACTTGCCAGCGAAGTTTCACCTCACTTAGAAGAACCAGCAACGACAGCCCACCACGAGGACCTCGAATCATCATCAGAAAGTGATGAAGAAGAGGTCAACCGGCTCTGGTCTGAACGAGACCAACGCCAGAAATCGCAGTACCAATGTGCTGGTTGTGGGGCAAACCACCCCCCATCAGACTGCAAATTCCTCAACGCGCTCTGCCATGTGTGCGGGAAAAGAGGCCACATCAGACAGGTCTGTAGAAGCAAGCAAGTACCCAGTCAAAACCTGAAGGGGGCTAACTATCGCCAATATACAGGAAGCCGTCCTGCAAAGCGAGAACCCTTGAAGCACCAATGGAACAACCACTCCTACAGAAACAGACCAGAAACAGAAGGAAGTCGATTCAGGATCATCCCTCTCGATGGTTTCCTGAAAGACCCTCAAGCATCTCATCCCTACTGTCCGGCGACAAGACCTCCGATTCCAAAGAATCATACTCAAAGATTATCAAGGAAATCGAATTCCAGTCATTGGATGCAGCCAAGTCCATGTCTCTTTTAAAAATCGTACTGCATCTCTACCCTTGACTGTAGTCGACAGGGATCGGCCTAGCTTGTTAGACCTCCAATGGTTCGCTCCACTTGGAATTGAAGTGGCCGGCATTCACCGAACCAGCAGCAACGACTGGGAAGAGGCTCTCGTCCAAAAATTCCAGGACGTCTTTGTACTCGTCTCTAGGCGAGTACAAGGGGACCCTGATATCATTTAACCTCAACCCCGAAATAGCTCCCATCCGCCTTAAGCCTCGTCGAGTCCCATTCACCCTTAAACCAAAGATTGATGAGCAACTTGATAAATTAATAGTCCAGGGGGTGTTAGAACCAACCGACCATTCTCCCTGGGAAACCCCAATTGCCTATATAAAGGGGGCTATTGAGGCCGTTTTCAGAGCTGTTGCACATGTTAAATAAAGAGTTGAAGTTCACTGTTCATTAACTCGTCTCCGCTTCTTGCGCCACGCACCGAACTTAACACTGGGGAAGGGCAGAGATGGCTGAGCAGTCAGAGGAGGACCCAGGCCTATCCCCTCTTCATCCTAGGTCATGCAGGGAGGAGAGGATAAGGGAGAAACGTGGTCTATGGGGGAGGAGAGGCATTGATCCTCTTCATGGGCTGCAGCTGTGATAACTGGATAAGAGGACGGACATGTGTATGGGCCAGTGCTGGAAAAAAAGCGTGGAAATATTTCTAGTTTATTGTTCCTCTCTGAGTTTGGCATCCTTCCCAGTTTGTGTTCCGATATCTGTGGGCATCTTCAAGCCCTTATCTTGCCTGGTTTGTGTTGTTTTTTACTTTTTATAATTTAAGCGGCATTTCCTCCTTCTTCTATCTGCTTGTGTGAGAGGTTTTTTTGTCTCCAGTCAAGGATATTTGGAGCTTGGAAGCAAAGTGAAGGAATAAAAGGGGCTTCACCTGTTTTTTGTGACTGTTTATTTTGTACCCCACCCTGGGTCATCACACATATGAGGAACAGTTACAGGAACTGGGCATGGCTAGTCTAGTGAAGAGAAGGACCAGGAGAGACATGATAGGAGTGTTCAAATATTTGAGGGGTTGTTACATAGAGGAGGGAGTCAACCTATTTTCCAAAGGACCTGAAGGCCAGATAAGGAATAATGGATGGAAACTGAACAAGGAGAGTTTCAACCTGGAAATAAGGAGAAATTTTCTGAGAGTGAGAAAAATCAATGGAACAGCTTGCCTTCAGAAGTTGTGGGAGCTTCATCACTGGAAGCTTTCAAGAAGAGACTGGACTGCCATCTGTGAGAAATGGTGTAGGGTGTCCTGCTTGGGTGTGGGTTGGACTAGATGACCTGCAAGGTCCTCTCCAACTTTGTCATTCTGTTAAGATTCTGTCTTACAACTACTGGTCATCTGTACATATTTCATTTCTTTTTTGTTTCCCCCCCAAAATCTCAGTTGGCATAGCCAGGGTGCTGTACTTCTTCCTGATGTGGGCAGTGTGTGATATGGCAAGCATGCTCCATCTCCTTTCTGATTGCTGTCCGTCATCACTGTTGAACCAGAGCTGCTGAAGCAATGAAAAACTGCACATTCAAGGGGTGGGGGGGGAGAGAATTGTACTTCAAAACAAAAAATAACAACAACAAATAAACCAAACAAGTCTCTCAACCTCGGCCATTCTAATGTTGTGATGACCTGGAGTGTAACACAAATGTAACAAAATCCAAAACATAAATAAATGTCTTTTAATGCCTCCAACTTGACCCCACTGTTCAATAATTCTCAGTTGGAGATAAAACGTACTCAAAAATAGTCTTCAAAAGAAAGCAATACAGTCCGAACTTAATGAGCAGATAGAGGTGAAATAAAAAACTGAAACAAACTCCAATGAAGGAAATTCCACAACGGACCAGGATAAGTAATTACCAACTTCAAGGAGATAACAGTCTGTTGGAAGGATGCCAACCAAGAAAACTTCAGCCCAAAATAACACATGCTTTGCTTCTGGCAATGCTGTGTTTTAACCATCTCTCTTATATACTATTCTCCCCAGCTGCAACCAATGAGGCCGCTTCTTTTCTCATAAGCCAAGTTGTTTCCTTCTCCATTCCTCCCTGCATGTCCTAGGATGAAGAGGGATGGGCCTGGTTCTTCCTCTGACTGCCCAGCCGGCCTCTGTCCTTCCCCAACCTCCTCCCCAACCTCCGGAGCCACACCTCCACTGCCTGTCGGCTGTTCCTCCTCTCTCTCAGAGTCTGACTCTAACAAGGGCATGACAAGGTACAAAATTCTTACCAACTCCCAGGATTCCCTAGCTAACATGGAGAAGCCATGGGAAAGAGAGGTTGCAAGAGGGATGAAAGGGGAGGGGGAGGGGAGAGGAGTGGGGAAAAAAACCATGTGCAATCCTGTTTGCGTGTGTGAGAGCAACAAGGAGGCCAGCAAGCTCCACACCTCTTGCTAACCATCCCAAAGAAGAAAGAGGAGAGAGAGAGAGAAAAAAAACATCCTTCCACTCTCAGCACAACTGCACCTCCCAGTTCCCTTGCTTGGCTTACAGGTAGTCTTCAACTTACGACTGCAACTGGGACTAGAACTTCTGTTGCTAAGCAAGTCAGTTATTAATCATGCTCATTTTTTGGGGGGGGGGCATAGTTGTTAAGCAAATCCATGCAATTGTTAAATGAATCACATGGAGGTTAAACAGATCCAGCTTCTCTCATTGGCTTTGCTGATTGGAAGTCAGCTGGAAAAGTCTCAAATGGCAAATCACATGACCCTTGGATGTACATCAGAAATACATGCTGGATGCCAAGCACCCAAATTCAGATCATGTGACCCATGGGGGGGGGTAGGACACCTGTAAGTGCAAGGGTCAATTATAAGATACTTTTTACATCACTGTTGTAACTTTGAACAGTTGCCAAACAAATGGCTGGAAGTAGAGGACTACCTATATTGCAGCTTAGGCAGAGCTGGGAAAAGGCATCTCTTTAGACCAATGTTCTCTCAAAGTTAAGTGGTACCCCCAGGTTGCATTGACTGATGATGCTATCTGTCATCGATACAAATATTTGCATTTTTAGAATGATTCAGAAGGTGGGGTGGCAGAAGCTTTGGTGGTCCAGGCCAATAGCTACCTGGTCCTAGTTAAAGCAGACATGTCAAACATGTGGCCTGTGAGCCAGATCCAGCTCATGATAGGCCGCAGAGTTGCCCCATGGGGCTATCCCGGAGATGGCAAGGGACCACCCTCTGCAACCCCAGCCCTAGCCATGCCCACCCAGTCAGCTGCAATGACTAGGTCACACCCGCCGTGATGGCAAACAAATTCCTGATGCGGCCTGTGATAGGATCAAGTTTGACACCCCTGGTCTAAAGCCAGCTATGCTATACACTAGAGGCACCAAGCTTGGCAACTTTAAGGCTTGTGAACTTCAACTCCCAGAATTCCCTAGCCAGCCATTGGAATCGAAGTCCACAAGTCTTGAAGTTGCCAAGGTTGGACCCCCACTGATATAGACTAAGCACAAGGGCTGGGGTGACAACAGTTAGTCAGTTTCCTTTTTGTGGCTCAAATGATAACAAAAAGGGTGAAGTAACGCTTCCCTCACTGGTCCGCTGCTCATTGCAAGCAAGGACTCCAGCATGGAGCAAGAGATTGGACTAGATGACTTCTAAGGCCCCTTCCCAAATGAAATTATTCACAGCACATGGAAACATAAATCGGAGACTCTTGTAGTTGCTATCTAGAAAGAACATGGGATGATTTTCATTGTCAAAGATAGAAACCTGGAGAGTGATTTCTCAAGCTGATGTGTGTATGAAAAGCAAGCAATTTAAGGCTATGGAATTGCCTCAGACAATTTTTCTTATACATACAAATTCTACATTTTGCAATAAATGGAGGCTCTGAGCAGTGAGCTGGGCCTAGCATTTAACCAATCCATTTTGTACATCTCTGTTTATCTGCCTGCATGTGTGTGAATGGACACATCCGTTCACTCACCCATCCAAAGGTAAGCACGCCTGTAGCATTTTTCCCCATTGCAGAAAGCCACCTCATACTTCTTTTTACAAGCTTGACATTTTGGCTACCAAATTTGTCTTGCTTCTCTTTGAGAGATGGAAATGAGTGAGACACTTTTTTTTCCCAATTGCACAATCAAAATAAATTATGGCCGCAAACTGGAAGGCGTGGACAATTGCCAGTGCATTTTGTGTTCTGAGATAATGTCCAAGGGTAAATTGTTCTCATATAAATTGCATACTTAAATAATTGCTTTAAAAATGCCCATGTATTTCTTTGTACAAAGGCCTAAATGTTTATAGTCTTTTTTTTCCACTCCAAAAAACCCAACTAGGGAGGGAAAATATCACAAACTGCAGCGACAAATTAAATTGCCCAGTTACATATTAAAATGTTGCCCTAGGTCTACACTGGCTGTACTCAGTCATAATCTCTTTATCCAAAAATGGCTATAAATCTGGATGAGATCTTTATATTCTGAATTGTTATTGGGTATCCAGCTGAACAAATGTTCATTCCTCTTAAATTACTGACAAGCTATGTTGCATTGTCTGCTTAATTTGAACATAATACAATATGTCTAATGGAGTTCTTCCTTCCCTCCCACCTTCGGAAGAAAATAAACACCTTCAAATAAATAAATGACTTTGCTGACAGAAACACAACTCCTACTGAGATTTTACATTGCAGGTACGCATGACTTGAATAACCGATAGGCAGGTTGTACCTGGATATAATTCATATTGTATAACAAATCCAATCTATTTAATTTGTCTCAGCGAGTATGTCACAAAGTCAGTGGGCTACCTGAATGGTCTACATCTGAACCACGTTTATCAAACTTGGCCACTTGAAGAAGTGTGGACTTTGACTCCCAGAATTCTCCAGGCCAACATGCTGACTGGGGAATTGTGGGAATTGAAGTCCACACATCTTAAAGTGGCTGAGGTATCAAAATACTACTATAAGGAAAGAGGAATGGCGTAACTTATATGAAAAGATACTTGTCCTTCAGATAAACATAACAACACTGTTGATGCCAGCAAGAGAGGCTTTGCATCAGGGGCAACAGCCTGGGAAACCCAAGGAGGCAGGGAAAACTAAAATCTAGAAGCAATTTTTTTCTATCTGTGGTAAGCATATGGAAACTGGGTGATTAAAATAAACCAAAGTGTTCAGATTGGAAAGTTGGCATCCCTCATCTTCAGATTTGCTGTCCAAATAGATAAATATTTGAGTTTCTCCTCCTATCTGCTGCTTTGGTGCAACATCTCTAAACATTGCATCATGCTGCTGCTCCAGACCAATCTGGCAGCATATATATTTAGGTTGAAAATGTCAGTCACTCTGAAGAGCTGGTTCTCACCCTGTCTTGATTTCTTTTTCAAAATAACTAGAAAAGAGAAAAATCCCCTGGTGCTGTTTTCCTAGTATCTTGGTTGTCTAGTAGGCCTTTGTGATGGAGAGACTTTTTTTGGTTCAGAGAAAAAGAAATGGGGGGGGGGGGAGAGAGAAAGAGAAAAAGAGAAAGAGAGCAAGCGGGATAGAGAGAAAGAAGACATTACATGTCTTACGGTATTCAGAAACCAACCTCATTCACAGAAATGAAGTTTCAGAAGGTTGTTCTCCTCTATCCCCTCTCTTCTGTTCTATTTGTTCCTTGAATTCCTCTCTGTAAGAGTGTGATGAATACACACGTACACTAAAGGAAAGCATCCATTTTCTGATAAAGAGCAGCATGTTTTTGCTGGTTGGGGAATTCTGGGAGTTGCAGTCTACCCCTCTTAAAAGCTGCCAAGGTTGGGAAATACTGCCCTAAGGTTTCTGCAGCTGCATCCAGCTGCTATCTTCACATTCTCCATTGTTGTTTTGCACCGCTGCCCTCGCCAATAGATTGCACCCCAAAATACAAGCCACCCAGCCAGACACTTCCTAGCTTTAGTTCCATAGTTTTCCTGAGTTTCCAAATGACATGTAAGCGTTAATAATAATTAGCTCTTCATCATGGTCATGATGTGTAAGTGCAAAATCTCTACAATGTGGTCTCTGCAGATCAGTGGTGGGATTCAAACATTTCCATTACCAGTTCTGTGGGCATGGCTTGGTAGGTGTGGCATGGCTTGGTGGGTGTTAAGTTTTGCGCATGGGCGCAAGGAACGGAGACGAGACGGTGAACAGTGAACTTCAACTCTTTATTATACATTCTGAACAAAGCAAAACCCTAGAGCAAAAGCAGCCCTTTTATAGGCAAGCTGCTGCTCTAGTAACCAATAGGAAACGTGGAGTGTTAACCCCCTTAACCAATGAGAGTGTCTCGTTAACAGCCAATCAGATTCTCCTGAACGGACCAATCTGATATCGCTATTACCGGGCAATCAGAAGTGCAGGGCTAGAACCCTGCTATTTTCTAAAGCTTTTGATAAACTTTATTTGAGTATTTTATTAGTTCACAACACCCCTTCCCCCCGGGTTCCGTTTGGGGGTTGCAGTGATGTAATCTCTGAGGAAGGAAGATTGCTTCGACTGTCTATTGGATTTACTCTGTCCCACCAGTTCTTGTCTGTAAGCCTGTTTTGGCCAGGCATTTTCGGGCAAGTCGGGTGCTGATGGTTCTTCGTTGGAAGACTCGGTGCCACTAATGTTCTCGTTGTTGTCCTCTGGCCCTTGCGGGCTTGCCTCTGTTGGGTTTGTTAAGCCTGGTTTCCCCAACCAGGGTTAGGGAGACAAGCTAAACAGAATGTGCAGCTTAGTCAGATAGGCACACAGATAAATGAGTGAGCTAAGCTTGTATGTTTATTAACATACAGTAAAAATAACAGATACGCTTGTGCTATCAAATATATAGTTTATTCCATTATGAGTTCATAGCATAGTCAAAATAACAGTCCAATAGTCATGTATCATTTAGTCAGTCCATTCAGGGATATTCAGTTAGCAAAGTCCGTGTTAGAATATCCTATGTCAAATTCACTTACAAGTCAGTCCTTTGTTTTCTCTCCCGTTCGAGCAATGCAGACTTGTTTCCTTGCAGTAATCAGGGATTATCAAAGCCAGAGAGATAGCAAGCTGCAGCCTTGCTTCTTTTAAAGTGCTTTCACAACCACTCCCTTAATTACTATCCCACAGTTAAAGTTGCAGACACTTTAACATACAAACTATGATTACATATTATTATTTACCTAAACCAGTTAGGGTAAAACAATGTTATCCCTAACATTCTCCCCTTTTAGGAAATAATAATATAACTATTTATATCTTTAAATCATATTTGTTACAATTCTCTTTAAACTTAATTACTCCTTGAGCTTTTGTAAATTGGTCTGCAATGTTTTCTTCCGTCATGCAGTATTCCAATTTAATTAGCCCATTCTTTACAGATTCTCTAACATTTAAGTATCTTAAATCAGTATGCTTTGATCTAGTTTTTACAGCAATACTAGTAGCTAACTTTATAGCTGCTTGGTTATCCTCGTATACAATAATGGAATCTTTAACAGTTATACCCATGTCTAATAATAACTGTTTGTACAAAATCAAGTCAGTGCATAATAATGACAGACATGAAAATTCCGCTTCCATCGTGGACAAGCTGATATGCTGTTGTCTGATTGACCTCCACCCTATTAGTGTCTTACCAAATAATATAGCCATCCCAGATGTTGATTTTTTAGTGTTTATATCAGTTGCAAAACTTGCATCTGCATAGGCACTAAGACTCAAATCACCCTTTGGTTCTATATACAATGTATGGTTCATTGTTCCTTTAAGATATCTTAAAATTCTCTTTAATGATTGCCAATGACATTGATGTGGATCTGAATTAAAACGTGCCAGCTGATTTACACTATAAGCTATATCTGGCCTAGACCAATTGCTTATATATGATAAGCTGCCAATCAAAGATTGATATATGGACTTATCAAATTTGGGACTTTGATCATCAGTTTGGCAAACTTCCTGACTCATTGGAGTCTTTGCCGGTTTACAAAGTTCCATTTTAAACGTTTTAATTAATTGGCAAATTTTATCTTCTTGAGATATCTTAAAACCATTTTTTGTTTTGTTAATTGTCAATCCTAGATACCTTTTAATTTCACCTAAATGCTTTAATTTTATCTTTTTGGCTAATAATGATATAATCTCATTAGCTTCATTATTAGTCTTAGTTATCAAAGCAATATCATCTGTAAATAATAACAATAATGACACCGTTCCATTATTTTCTCTTTTAAACACACATGGATCTGCTAAACCAGATTTAAAACCTATATTGTTTAACTCTTTCACAATATATTGGTTCCACTCAAACCCAGATTGTTTCAACCCGTAAAGACTCTTTTTGAGTTTCCAACAATCATTACTATTTACTTTATTGTCTTTTATACCTACTGGTTTTCTTAAATATATAGTGTGCTGCAATGGTGCATGTAGATAAGCAGTTTCTACATCTAAATGGTTAATGACATAGTTTTTCTTAGCTGCCCACACTAATGCTATTCTTAAAGATGTAGCCTTAAGACTTGGTGCAAAAACTTCATCGTAATCAGATGCAGTTTGATTAAATCCTTGAGCTACTAACCTAGCTTTATGGGTAACAGTCCCATCATTTCCAGTTTTTACTTTAAATATCCATTTGCACCCAATGGATTTTTCTCCTGGAGGTAATTTAGCATCTTCATAAATTTTCATTACCTTTAATGAATTTAGTTCCTTTTTCAGAATACAGAATACAGAATACAGAATACCTTTATTGTCACTATCCACGTGTACAATTTGCATCATACGCATACACAGTGAAATTAAGCGACTCGTCCTTCAGTGCAACATACACACCAGAAATATACATAAAATCTCTAAAAAAATTATGATAAAGAATAAAAAGAATAAAAGAATAAAAGAATAAAAATACCCTACTGTGCCTGTCCCAGTAGGAATTATTGCACATGCCCGCCAACACAACAACAATAGTGATCATATTGCACAAAATTTGTTCACAATTATTTACAGTGTATCTGGCAGTATTTAAAATCAGTGCATGTGCAAATTCAAGGTAGTTATGGCTTTCGGGAAAAAACTGTTTTTAACTGTTTGTCCTTGACCAGATGCTCCTGTAACGCCTCCCTGAGGGCAACAGGTCAAACAGTCCATAACCAGGATGAGAGCTGTCTTTTATGATGTTCACAGCTCTACTAAGACAGCGGGAGGAATAAATGTCCGACAGGGAGGGAAGAGGGCAGCCGATGATCTTCTGAGCTGCTTTGACTACCCTCTGTAATCTCTTCCTGTCTGCCATGGTACAGTTGCCATACCACACTGTGATGCAGTATGTCAACAGACTTTCAATGGACGCACGGTAGAAGGTAATCAGCAGGTTAGAGTCCAGATTGTGCTTCCTGAGCACCCGCAGGAAATGGAGTCTCTGCTGGGCCTTCTTAATGACCGCCGTGGTATTTTCCGTCCAAGAGATTTTATCAGCAATGATGACACCCAGAAACCGGAAGGTGTGGATCCTCTCCACCTGCTCTCCATCGATGTAAAGGGGAGCCAAATCGGTGTTATGCCTCCTAAAATCCACAATGAGTTCCTTAGTTTTCTTGGTGTTCAGAACTAAGTTGTTGTCCGAACACCAAGCTGTTAACATCAGGACCTCCTTCCTGTAAGCTGCCTCGTCTCCCTTCGAAATGAGTCCAACCACTGTGGTGTCATCAGCAAACTTCACAATGAGGTTGCTGTCGTGCCGTGGACTACAGTCGTGGGTGTAGAGGCAGTACAGGAGTGGGCTCAGCACGCAGCCCTGTGGGGAGCCAGTGCTGAGTGTACAAGTGGAAGAGAGGTGGGGGCCAAGCCTCACAGTCTGGGGCCGATCGCTTAGGAAGTCTTTTATCCAGGCACATGTAAGGGAAGGCAAACCTAATATGTCCAGTTTTTTAACCAGTATTCCTGGGATAATTGTGTTAAAGGCAGAGCTGTAGTCCACAAAGAGCATCCGGACATAGCTCTGCTGCTGCTCCAGGTGGCTCAGCGCAGCGTGCAGAGCTATGGCTATAGCGTCCTCTGTAGACCGGTTTGTACGGTAGGCAAACTGATGAGGGTCGAAATCCAGGGGGAGATGATTAATAATGTGCCGGAGCACCAGCCTCTCAAAGCACTTCATAACTACAGGAGTAAGCGCCACTGGACGATAGTCATTGAGGCTGGAGATGGGGGATTTCTTCGGCACAGGGATAATTATAGCAGATTTCAGACAAGATGGTATAACTGCCTGGGCCAAGGAGAGGTTAAAGATGTCTTTGAAGATGGAAGCGAGCTGGGGAGCACATGCCTTGAGCACCTTGCCAGGAACTCCATCTGGACCGGCTGCCTTCCTGGGATTCACCGCACAGAACACCCGTCTGACGTCATCCTCCGTCACAGAATATGTACTGGGTGGAATAGTGGAGCTGGGTATAGTTGAAGGTGGGAATAGGGCTGGTACAGCTCTATGATGTTGAGGGACTTCAAAACGAGCAAAGAAGTTATTCAGCTCCTCTGCTAACGCTGCACTCAGATGTTCTGTTGTCGCATGACAGCCCCTGTAATTAGTAATGTCATGTATGCCCTTCCACACCTCCCGTGTGTTATGGCTGGACAGATGGAGCTCTATGCTCCTCCTGTGGTCTATCATTGCCTTTTGCCAATTCTCCTGATCCTTAGCAGGATACATCCTAAGTTCATCTACACTAGTTGGAACTTTAGTTACTTGGCAAACTATACTTGCTTGATACCTATCAGGTGGTCTAGTTACACGTGTAGTACGTCTAGGTATTACAGGACTTACAGGTGAACTTTCATTTATTAACTCTTCTTGATTATCTAACTCTTCCTGATCAACTGTTTCCTCTTGTTCTGATCCTATTTGCTCTTCGTGGACTTCTTCTTTAATTGGACTCTTTTTATAACTAGTCTGATCTTTCTGCCTTTTGTAGGGTTCAATAATTACTTCATTATTTAAATCTTGCTCTAATCTATTCCATCCTACATGTTCTAGGAATTTTGCACTAGCACTGGTGTAAACTCTAGATGTACCTGGTTCCCAGAATCTATAAGATCTATGATTAGATGTATATCCTACAAAATATAATCTTTTAGCTCTATGTTGTCCTTTGTGTCTCAGTTGTGAAGGGATATGCACCCATGCTGGTGCTCCAAATGTGTGCATGTAACTTAAATCAGGTTTTGTACCATGCCACAATGTGAATGGTAATTCTCCTGTTGTTGAATTAACAACATTATTTAATATATGATTACCACACATTATTGCTTCTCCCCATAAATTGTCAGGTAATCCTGAATCAGACATCATAGTTCGTGCCATTGATTGTAATGTTTGGCCTCTTCTCTCTATAAAGGCATTATGTTGTGGCCTATATGGTGCAGACTTTTTATGTTGAATACCTAACATTCTTAGTCTGTTCTGGAATTTATTATTTGTAAATTCTGTACCATTATCTGTTATAAGAGTTACTAATTTCTTTTTAGTTTTCCTTTCTGCAAATTTTATCCAATTAAAGAGATTTTGATACGTTTCAGTTTTGCTCTTCATTAAATAGCAAAACCCATATCTAGAATAATGGTCCATTATACTTAGTATGTAACGAGCTCCTCCTACACTTGGTTTTTTAGGACCTATTAAATCAGCAAATACTACCTCTAAAGGTTCTTTGGTAGTAAATCCATCAACTCTATTAGCCGGTATTACCCTTGCTTTGCTTTGATTACAGGCATTACATTGCAAATACTTATTACAAGGTTTTAAACTTATTCCCTTAGATAATTCAACAGTTTTCTTAAGCATTTTAAAATTTAAATGCCCTAGCCTTCGATGTAACAAGTGAATACATTCATCATGAGGTTTCTTATTTTCATAAACTGTGTTAGCCACCTTTAAACCATCATCATTTAACACATATAATTCACCTCTTAAAGATGCAGTAATTTTCTTATCTTCTTTTTCAATTATGCAATTATCTCCTTTAAAAGTAACTACATATCCTAGTTGAACCAAAATTCTAACTGAAATTAAATTAAACTTAAGTTGTTGTACATATAACATTTTTACATTCTCTTTTATAAAAGAACAATATGCTATACCTTGACCTTTAGCTTTCAGTTTCCAGCCATTGGCTAACGATATCTGCTGTGTACTCTTGGACATTTTAATAAAATGTTTGTTATCATTTGTTATACAATGTGATGCTCCACTATCAACCACCCATAAATTATTTTTTACAGCTTCGTTAGTATACATGGCTAACTCAAAATTTTTATTTATCTTTTGATGACTTTTTGTATTCTGGGCAGCGTTCTGGCGCTTTGCCTTTTTACAAAATCTTGCCAAATGTCCTCTTCCTCCAAAATTAAAACACTTTTTAATTGCGTATGCAGTAGGAGTTTCATTTTCTTCTTTTTGAGGTTGCTCCCTCCTTAACTGATATCTTTCAAGTCTTCTTCTGGCCTCTTCAATCAATCTGCCAGTTATATCAGTTAAAGTTAGGCTTTCCTTTGGCAATATTTCAAGTGAAGTTACGTAGTTATCATAGCTTTCATCTGGTGAAGATAGAATTATGTAGACTTGGTGTAGTTCAGAGAAAATAAGCTCTTTCTCGTGCAGTTCTTGAAAAATGCTTTGCATAGTTTTCAAATGACTCAGCATATCACCATTCTTATGGAGATGTGTACTGAAAAGTTTCCGTGTTAGATTTATGTGAGCACCAACATTATCTCGAACATAAATCCTCTTCAGCTTCTGCCAACACCCAACAGCTGTATTCTCTCCATGGATATAAACAAGTTGCATATCAGTTAATGTTAAAGCAATAATGCAAATAGCTTGTTGATTTTTATGCATAAATTCTTCTATCTTTAGTTTATCTTCCTCATCCTCTGGATCCCATTCTTCTACGTTTGGTGGATTTTCAATTATGTTCCACAAACCTTCTCTTCGTAGAAGCAGACTACATTTCATAGACCATGATACATAGTTTGTTCCATCCAACTTGGATATAAGGGACAAACTTTGTAAATTGACTTGTGCCATGTTTTCTTATATGGATATAAAACTATAATTAATAAAACACAGCTGTCTGTTTACTGTAATGTATAACAACACAAACTCTCACTTTTAACATAAATCTGTTTTATCCTAGTTAAATTGACTTTGCAGCCTCTGGGCCCATAACCAGTGTTAAGCCTGGTTTCCCCAACCAGGGTTAGGGAGACAAGCTAAACAGAATGTGCAGCTTAGTCAGATAGGCACACAGATAAATGAGTGAGCTAAGCTTGTATGTTTATTAACATACAGTAAAAATAACAGATACGCTTGTGCTATCAAATATATAGTTTATTCCATTATGAGTTCATAGCATAGTCAAAATAACAGTCCAATAGTCATGTATCATTTAGTCAGTCCATTCAGGGATATTCAGTTAGCAAAGTCCGTGTTAGAATATCCTATGTCAAATTCACTTACAAGTCAGTCCTTTGTTTTCTCTCCCGTTCGAGCAATGCAGACTTGTTTCCTTGCAGTAATCAGGGATTATCAAAGCCAGAGAGATAGCAAGCTGCAGCCTTGCTTCTTTTAAAGTGCTTTCACAACCACTCCCTTAATTACTATCCCACAGTTAAAGTTGCAGACACTTTAACATACAAACTATGATTACATATTATTATTTACCTAAACCAGTTAGGGTAAAACAATGTTATCCCTAACAGGGTTGTTCCTCTGTGGTGAGGCCACCCCCATCCTTGATCCTTCTTCACTTGTCACGCCCAATGACTGACTTCTTTCGTTCCTGCTTTCCGCTATCTCGAATTCGGTTTCTTCGACGTCCCCTCCCCACTCAGTTTTGGAGTTACCGGAGTTGTGGAAACTAGGTTGTAGCCTCGAGCGAAGCTGATCTATATGGCGTTTCCATATTATTCCGTCGCAGGTTTTCACCCGGTACGACCTGGGTCCAGTGGCTTGAATAACAGTAGCCTCGATCCACAACGGTTCGCCAGAAAGGTTTCTGGTGAAAACTAAGTTGCCTATCTTGAACTCGCAGAATTTTCCGCTAGATCCACAGGGTTTCTCTGGCTTGTAAGACGGGTGAAGCCGGTCGAGGTGGGAGCGGAGTTTGCATCACATCAATAGTTCCGCTGGATTTCCGGTTTCGCGTGGCTTCAGGGCAGCAGGAATTCGCGACCGCTCGCAATTCCTGATGTGCTAGCCGCCGAGGTACCCCCGATCCAGATGGGTCAGGGGGATATGGCTGCCCTGTAAGGACAGCCGAAGAGAGAGGGGAGCCGGACTGGGGGTTGGGGATGTCGCAGACCCCCTCCTCATCCTGGAAAACCCCTTTTCCCAAGGGGGTGGAGCGGCGGTCAGCAATGGCCACCACGAAGAAACCAGCAACCAGATAAGATTGTGCTGGAGGAAGCAAGAAGAGTGAAAGTGCTGTCTGAGCGAGGTCAATCAACATCTTTCAAATTTGTTGGAACTGAGCTGTTTGAATTGCTGGAGGATACATTGTATCCCTAAGAAGATCGAAAGTGGCGGAGAAGCTGTTAAAGGGAACTTTTTTTTTTCTTTACTCTCCCACCCCATGGAAACAGCAGATATGAAATATGTTTGGACATTGAAGGTGAATTATTTTCAAAGTTGAAGCTAAGGGACAAAAGGGTTCCTGGACATTGAAAAACTTAAGAAATTGGAAAACCCTTATTAGAGGTATGGATTTCTGATTATTTAAAATTGATGTTGCAAGTGGGAAGGGAGAGGAAAAAAAATTGGAGCAGAAGCTGAAAAAGGAGGAGATTGCCTAGAATCCCAAAGAAAGGTATATGGTAATTGGACCTCTTTGATTAAACATTAACCCCAGAAAGAGAAAGAGAAGAAGGAAGAAAAGTATTAATTTTTGGAACTTTTTTTGAATTATTTTTGATTAAAAATACTTGTGGTTGTTTTGGGAAAAGTTTCTCTTTTCATGATGGCATCACTTGTGGATGAACTAAAGACTGAATATCAAAACTATAAAAAGGAAGATACTTTGGGCACTTTGTTTCAATTTTTAAAAATGGCGTTATGTACTTAGGAAAAGTTGACTACGCAGCAGAAGGACTGGGACAAAGAAGAAGAGGAAGAAGAAGCCATCTTTGATGAACAATGGGTTCTTTTTGGGGAGGAGGAGAAAAAGGATAAGAAAAAGGGGATTTTAAGAATTATAAAAACAACCAAAAAAGAGAAAAATGAGCAGAAAGGTGGAGGCAAGGTTAGAAAGCAAAGGAAAGGGAGTAAGAAAAGGGAGGAGGAGAGACAAAGGGGTAAAAAGGGCAAGGAGAAGAATAAGCAAGAGAGAAAGTGGGGGAGGAGAAGCCTCAATGGTGGGAAGCAAGATCTAAAGGAAAAAAGTTTATTCAGAGACAATGGGTGAATTTAATTTAGGATAAAAGAGGGATTCTGGAGGGTACATAAGATTGTGTTTTTATATGTTTATTTAGAGTATAAAATTCATTGTGTAATTTTAGAATCTATTAAACAGAATCCCAAGAAAATTGTTATATGAAGTACTTTTAAGTTAGGGTAATGAGTTATAGACGTTACTCCAATTGGTGTATATGAGAAGTATAGTAAAAGAAAAAAGATGAATGGATAGTTGGAAATAAAACAAAGAATGTTATTGAAAATGGTAATAAGATATGGAAGGATATATAAAGGTTTTGTTATGTCTTTTTGGATTTTGTATATTGATAAAAGGCAATAAAATTTTAATTAACAAGAAATAATTTGGATGAAAGGAGAAGCTGGGATAAGATATGAAGTTAAATAGATATACTATAATTTGGAATTGTTATGTTCTATTGGTTTTCTTCTTTTATTATTTTTTCTTAGAAAAGAATTTATAAGCTGTTATGCCTTGATTCTTTGTGCATTGTTTTTATAAAATTGATAAAAATGGTTTATATATATATAAAAAAAGAAAATGATAATAAGATATGGAAGGATATATAAAGTGAATATGATGTTTGAATTTGTGTCTGTGTGAAGAGTTTCAACCTGGGATCAGACAGCCTTCAGAAAAGATCTTTTAGTTTTGTTTATGTTTTGTGTTTTGTATGTTTGTGTATTGTGTTTTCTGTAAAATTAATAAAATTTGTTTAAAAAAAAAATAGTTCCGCTGGAGTCCTGTTGGTGACGCTGTGCAGAGTGATGTGTTGGAGAAGGAATATTCTATTTATCTTATCTTCAATGTCCCCATAGTCCATTTTGTAGAGGGTTTTTTAAACAAACTGTACTATGCGCTCAGCTCTTCCGTTAGCCGCAGGGTGCACTGGTGAAGTTAGTGCATGGCGAATACCCTGGTCCGCTAAGTATTGTTCAAAAGGAAGTGCAATAAACTGGGGTCCGTTGTCGGATACCAGAACATCTGGCAGTCTATGCGTCGTGAATAATCTGTTCAACTTCCGGATGATGGATTTGGTTGTGGTACTCTTCATTTCGTGGATCTCGAGCCAGTTTGAATAGGCATCCACTGTTAATAGGAACGTATGTCCCTTATTAGGTCCCGCAAAGTCAATATGAATGCGGGACCACAGTCCCCGAGGTGTTTCCCATTCTGTCGGAGTTGCTTTTGGTGGGGCATTGCTAACTTCCTGGCACTTCCTGGTAAAAACAAGTCTTTACCCAGGCTTCGATTTGTTTGTCAATGCCCGGCCACCACGCGTAGCTTCATGCGAGCGCTTTCATGCGCATGATGCCGGGGTGGCCCTCATGCAGTGTCTTTAATACCGCTCGTTGTAACCGCTCTGGGACGACGACTCTATCCCCCCACAGGATGCAGCCCTTTTGCGAAAAAAGTTCCGTTTGCCGATTCTTGAAGGGAATGAAGTTGTCAGGGGTTTGATCTACTGGCCATCCTCGTTCGACCCAGCTAAGAACCCGCTTTAAGATAGGATCGCGTTTTGTTTCGATCGCGATATCTCTAGCTGTTAATGGCTGTGACTGTAGCGTTTCAATCTGGAGCATTGTAAGGGTTGGAGCTGGGTCGTCGATGGTTTCTGGAAGTGGTGCACGGCTCAATGCGTCAGCGTGGGGAATGGCTTTCCCCGGGCGGTGCTGCAGCTTATAATTGTACGCAGCCAAAAACTCTGACCAGCGAGTCATTCTAGGTGATAATATATAGGGGGTTGGCTTGTCTCCCACTATAATCCCCAGCAAAGGTTTGTGGTCGGTAACAATAGTAGAAACTCGTCCATAAACATATTCATGAAACCGTTTAACAGCAGATACAACAGCAAGAGCCTCTTTATCGATTTGACTATAGTTACATTCAGCCTTTGAAAAAGTTCTTGAAAAATAGGCAAAAGGGGCTTCACTACCGTTTGGTAGCACATGGCTTAAAATGGCTCCTACTCCAAATGATGACGCGTTACATGTGATTGTTAAAGGCAAAGTCTCGTTATACTGCATTAAAACAGCATCTGAAGTTAATAGATTTTTCACTTGTTGGAATGCGTGCTCCTCTCGGTGCCCCCAAACCCAGGTTGCTTTTTTATCGAGGAGCCGATGTAGGGGCTCAGCCATGGTTGCTTTGTGGGGCAGGAAGATGTTGTAAAAATTAATAAGCCCCAGGAAAGCTTGGAGATCCGTCTTGTTTCTGGGTCTTGGGATGTTCTTGATTGCTCTTAACTTGCTACTGGTGGGGTGAATGCCTTGTTTATCGATTAGGTACCCCAGGAACTCTACTTTATCTGTACACAGTTGACATTTATTTTTTTTTAACTTTAAGGCCAGAGTCTTTAAATTTCTGGAGAACCAGTTTAAGACGCTCCTTTAGTATTTCTCTATTCGGGGCAGCAATTAAAATGTCATCAAAGTATGGTACGACCCCTTTTATTCCCTGTAATAGCCTCTCCATCAAGCTCTGAAAGATCCCTGGGGCCACACTAACTCCGAATTGGAGTCGGTTGCACTTAGAAGCGCCTCAGTGCGTAACGATCGTTTGTGCCTCTGCTGTTTTTTTTTAATCTACAGGCAATTGTTGGTAAGCCTGTGCTAAATCTAATTTAGTGAAGACTTTTCTACCCCCCAGGGAACGGAGGAGGTGTTGTACCACCGGCACCAGGTAGGCGTTCTTTTGATTGGCGTGATTCAGGGTGGCACGGTAGTCCCCACAAATCTTTAATGATCCATCCGGCTTGACGGGTGTTACGATTGGGGTTTCCCAAGGAGCATGGTTCTAAGATGCCCTGGGCTATTAATTTATCAAGCTGCTCGTCAATCTTTGGTTTAAGGGCAAAAGGGACTCGACGAGGCTTAAGGCGGATAGGGGCTACTTCAGGGTTAAGGTTAAATGATATCGCGGTCCCCTTGTACTCGCCTAGTTTGTCTGCAAATACGTCCCAGTCGTCGCTTCTGGTTTGGTGAATGCCAGCTACCTCGATCCCGAAAGGGGGGGAACCATTGAAGGCCTAACAAGCTAGGCCGATCACAGTCGACGATGGTCAATGGTAAAGATGCAGTACGATTTTTGAATGAGACCTGGACTAGGCTGGATCCAATGACCGGAATTCAGTTTCCTTGATAATCCTTGAGTATGATTCTTTGGGTTCTGAGGTCTTGCCACCGGACGGCAGGAATTAATTGCTTAAGGGTCTTCCAGGAAACCATTGAGAGGGATGATCCTGAATCAACTTCCATCACGCAGGGCTGGTTTTCGATGGCGACCTTCACTCGGATCTTCTTTGCATCTAGTGATGAGGCATGACCAATTGTAATGGTTTGGTGTGCCTCTTCTCGTTTCGTTGAATTGGCCAGTGGTTTATTTCTGTAGGAGTGGTTGTTCCATTGGTGGTTCGATTGTTCCCGATTCACAGGACGACTTCCTGTGGGTTGGCAGTGATTGGTCCCCCTCTGAAGTGGGCTGGATCCTTGCTTGCTTCTACAGACTTTTCCGATGTGGCCTCTCTTTCCACAAATATGGCAGAGCGCGTCGAGGAATTTGCAGTCTGATCATGGGTGGTTTGCCCCACAACCTGCACATTGGTACTGCAGTCTCTGGTTACGCTGGTGGCGTTGGTCTCGTTCAGACTGGAGCCGGTTGACTTCTTCTTCATCACTTTCTGATGAAGATTCGAGGTCCTCATGGTGGGTTGCCGTTGCATGCCCCTCAAGGCGAGGTGAGGTTTCACCGGCAAGTTGGCGGAGCGGGGCATTGGTGCGGTGCATTCGGGCAGCTGACTTCCTGGTTGCTTCTGCTGTAGTAGCGTCAGCGATGGTATCTGCAAAGCTGATGTCGCCTTTCACCATTAGCTTGCTTTGCATGTGTGGTGCATCTAATCCCAGAACTATTTGGTCTCTTAGAGCTTCTTCGAGGTCGGCGAACCCACAGAGGCCTCCTAGGTTCCGGAGATCTGCGATGAAATCTGCAATGCTTTCTCTTTTCCGCTGGTCTCTCTGGTAAAATTCATGTCTTTGGACAAGCGTTGGTACGGTAGGTGCATAGTGGGCCCGTGGGAGGGGCTCGAGGACATCCCAGTCCATGGATTTCACCTTAGCTGGTTTCGCCAGTGCTTTAGCCATCTTAAAAATGTCAGGTCCGCAGTGAGTCAGGAATACCGCTCGCTTTTTTCCCGTAGTGGCATCCTTCAAGTTGTTGGTCTCCAGAAACATCTGGACCCGGTCCATGTATGAGTCCCAGTTTCTTGTGCCAGGTCGAATGGAGCGGGTGGTATGATGCTGCCAGTCATGGTTTCTGCCATTGAGGCGCCTTCAGCCACGTGCTCTGTTTTGTGCTCTGTATGGTCAGAGCTCTGACGTCTCCGTATCCCACCCTCGTCACCAGTGTTATGTTCTGCGCATGGGCGCAAGGAACAGAGACGAGATGGTGAACAGTGAACTTCAACTCTGCATTATACATTCTGAACAGAGCAAAACCTTAGAGCAAAAGCAGCCCTTTTATAGGCAAGGGCTGCTCTAGTAACCAATAGGAAACGTGGAGTGTTAACCCCCTTAACCAATGAGAGTGTCTCGTTAACAGCCAATCAGATTCTCCTGAACGGACCAATCCGATATTGCTATTATCGGCCAATCAGAAGTGCAGGGCTAGAATCCTGCTATTTTCTAAAGCTTTTGATAAACTTTATTTGAGTATTTTATTAGTTCACAACAGTGGGCATGGCAGGGGAAGGATACTGTAAAATCTCCATTCCCACCCCACTCCAGGGGAAGGTTTCTGCAAAATTCCCATTCCCTCCCCATCCCACTAACCTGCTTTCCAGTTCCCTTCTCCTATGTAGGGCAACCAAAGAAGACCCAGACAATCAGCTGGAACTTGGGAGGCAGAGAATAGATGGGGCGGGGTCAGTCTTAGATGGGATTTGCCAGTTCTCCAAATTACTCAAAATTTCTGCTACTAGCTCTCCAGAACTGGTCAGAACCTGCTAAATACCAGCTCTGCTGCAGATCAGGGGTGGGATTCTACCAGTTTGCATCTATTCACTACAACCAGTTGTTAACATTCTAAGCAGTTTGAAGAACCGGTTGTTAGAAGAAATTACTGGCCTAATCCTGTAAGGAAGGCAGGAAGGAAACATTCTGGTGTTGTTAAAGAAAATGCCTCTCTGTTAACCCATATTACACTCTTGGCAGGACTAGACTTCCTGTCTCAGGAACTTCTCTGGAGTTTTTTTCCCCCTCCCTTGGTGGTACTTTGCTTGTGTGAAGTGACCATTCAAACTTACAATCGCACTGAAAAAAGTGACTTATGACCATTTTTCACACTTACGAGTATTGCAGCATCCCCACAATCATGAGAGGCCAGGCGAGGAGATGCGTGCCTCAGTGTGAGTGATGTTGCCTTGGCCACGCCCAGCCTGTAACATAGCTACCAAGTCATGTCCACCCAGTCACATGACCACCAAGCCACACCCACCACCTAAGCCACACCCACAGAACCGGTTGTTAAAAAATTTGAATCCCACCCCTGCTGTAGATGTATGCAAAAGTTGATTTTTGAGAGCTTCCTTTATCAAGAATGAGGCCTTGGGCCAACTGTCTTTCCAACTCAGCATCAGTTGGAAGGTTCTTGGTGTTTCTAGCCCAAATCTTAATTTGGAGAGTTCTGAGTTGTCTATCCTTAAGGCGTCCTCCAAAATGGTTCTAAGATTCCCACTACTCAGATAATGGCTGAATTTGGATCTCAATAGAATGTTTAATTAAAATTTCAACAGAGTTCCAGTTTCAATTAATGTCAAGCTGCAAATTTCTGAAGCATAAAGCCATTTCTGCCACTGTTAGATTTCATTGATTGTTTTTACACAGCATAAACTTGTCCTGCAGCAAAGCACCACATGGTCTGGATTTCATTGTCCAACTTTTTCTTCAATCATCTCTTTTAAAGGCGAAGCCACCTATATAATTCTCCAGCTGGCAGGATTCACTGATATCATGGCTGGCAATTACATCTAAGAGCACAACTTGGCCCTTGTAACATTTTGCTATAATAAATGGATGTCAGTTTAACCTGGAGTTTTGCTTTCAGATAGGATTGCGAAAGGGTGGCAGGACCTAGAAGTACACCCTGTTGTGACTCATTTACCTTGGTTTTAGAAATGGTGTTGGTTTTCAGGGGCGTCTAAATGAAATCATTTATGGGCAATAAACACACTGTTCCATTGCTACATTGCCAAGCATTTAAATTTATAGATGGGCTGGATTATTTCAGTCAGCTTTGTATAATAGGAAAAAAAAAACCTCCTTTAATCTACCCTTTCTTCCTATAAGAAATCTATAAAGAGAAAAACAGTGACTTTAAAAAGTAGGAATCTATATGGAAGTTATTTTCTGAGCACTGTATGTGCTCTAGAACACAGTACCAGCCAGATTAATGGTGTCCCGATCCTGCTTGCTTTTCGGCGAGCCCTGAAGATACAGAGGTGCTCCAGGATCTGGAGCTGGGAGGTTAGATTGCCTGTTGAGAGGTTTTTGTTGATGGCTTTGTCTGGGTTTATCCTTTGGAACCATTATACATAACAGATAACAAACAATCAGATTTGGAAGGGACCTTGTAGGTCATCTAGTCCAACCCCCCCCCAAGCAGGAGACCATTTCTGACAAATGGAAGTCCAATCTCTTCTTGAAAGTCTCAAGTGGTGGTGCTTCCACAACTTCCGAGGGCAAGCTGCTCCATTGGTTGATTGTTCTCACTGTCAGAAAGTTTCTCCTTATTTCCAGGTTAAATCTCTCCTTGTTCAGTTTCCATTCATTATTCCTTGTCAGGCCTACAGGTGCTTTAGAAAATAGCTTGACCCCTTCCTCCCTGTGGCAGCCCCTCAAATATCAGAAGACCTCTATCATGTCTCCCCTGGTCTTCACTAGACTAGCCAAGCCCAGTTCCTGTAACCGTTCATTGTATGTTTTAGCCTCCAGTCCCCTAATCATCCTGGTTGCTCTTTGTACTTTTTCTAGTCTCAACATCTTTTTTATAATGTGGTGACCAAAACTGGATGCAGTACTCTAGGTGTGGTCTAACTAAGGCTTTATAGAATGGTATTAGTACTTCCCTTGATCTTGATTGTATCCCTCTGTTAATACAATTTAGGATTGCATTAGCTTTTTTGGCAGCTGCTGCACACTGCTGGCTCATCTTTAGCTGATTGTTCATTAAGACTCCAAGATCCCTCTCACAGTTACTGCTATTGAGCCTGGTTTCACCCAGTCTATATGTGTACTTTTGGTTTTTCTTGCCTAAGTGTAGGACTTTACTTTTCTCTACATTGAATTTCATTTTGTTAGATATTCCCCAGTGTTCTAGACTGTCAAGATCCATCTGGATCTTGAGCCTATCTTCTTGGGTGTTAGCTATTCCTGCCAGCTTAGTATCATCTGCAAATTTGGTAAGTTCCCCTTCTATACCTTCATCTAAGTCATTAATGAAGATATTGAAGAGTACTGGGCCTAACACGGAACCTTGTAGCACCCCACTGCTTACTTCCCTCCATGTAGACTTAGACCCATTAAGGACTACTTGTTGAGTACGGTTTGCCAGTTAGTTGCTAGTCCATCTAGTGGTGGTGCTATCTATTCCACTTTTTTCTAGCTTACTAAGAAGTAGATTGTGGTCTACTTTGTCAAATGCCTTGCTGAAATCTAAATATATTATGTCCACAGTATTTTGCTGGTCTACTAATTTAGTTACTGTGTTGAAGAATGAAATAGGATTGGTTTGGCATGATCTGTTTTTAACAAACCTGTGCTGACTGCTAGTTATTACTTTACTTGTTTCTAGATGTTGGCAGATCTGTTTTTTCATTATCTTTTCCAGTATTTTCCTGGGTATTGATGCTAGGCTGATTGGTCTATAGTTTCCTGGGTCTGGTTTTTTTCCTTTTTTGAAGATGGGAACCACATCAGCTCTTTTTCAGTCCTCTGGTAATTCTCTGGTGCTCCAGGATTTTTGAAAGATATGGTGCAGTGGTTCTGAGATGACCTCTGCCAGCTCCTTTAAAACTCTGGGATGTAATCCATCAGGCTCCGGTGATTTGTTTTCATCAAGATCAGACAGGTGTTCTCTTATTATTATTTTTGCTTATTTTAACTTTTATTTCTGGTCTGTCTTTTATAGTTATGTTGTGGTGGTGTTGTGGACTAAGCCAACGCATCAGTAACAACCCTAAATAGCTTTACTTTGCAGCAGGCTTGTAATCCTGCACTTCTCATTGGCCCACGAATAGCGAGTTGTGATTGGTCGTTTCTGGCCAGTCTGATTGGCTGTTAATGGGCCTCTCTGATTGGACGCTTGTTAGAGTGGTAAACTCAAATCATTGGTTGTTTTGACAGCAGCCAGCTCTATAAAAGAGCTGCTGCTGCCCAAGTATTTGCTCTATTCTTATTTCACAATAAAGAGTTGAAGTTACCGTTCAATGTCTTGTCTCCGTTCCTTGCACCTATGCTCAGGACTTAACACTGGCGATGAGGATGGGATGCGGAGACGATAGAGCTGACTAAGTACTCATCGAACAAGGCAGAGCACGTGGCTGAAGAGTGCATGCAACAAACGGCAAAATGACCAGCGGTGCCATACCACCCGCTCCATTTGACTCAGCAACCGAAGACTGGGACTTGAATATAGATTATTTCCAGATGTTCCTAGAGACCAACAATTTAAAAGATGCTACGCCTGGCAAGAAACGAGCAGTGTTCCTGACTCATTGCGGCCCCGCCGTTTTCAAAATGGCTAAATCACTTGCCAAACCGGCGGAAGTGAAGACCATGGATTGGGATAACTTCGCGCCGATCCTCCGGGCCCATTACACACCCGCAGTACCTAAACTGATACGAAGACACGAGTTTTACCAGAGGGACCAATGGAAGAACGAGAGCATTGGGGACTTCATAGCCTAGCTCCGGAACCTAGGAGGCCTTTGTGGTTTTGCAAACCTCGAGGAAGCCCTGAGAGATCACATAGTTCTGGGATTAGATGCATCCATGGTACAGAGTAAACTTATGGTGAAAGGAGACATCAGCCTTGCAGATGTCATCGCCGACGCTACTGCCGCAGGAAGTCAGCTGCTCGAATGCACTGAGCGAACGCACTGCATCGCCAACTCGCTAATGATAGCTCGCTCACTGTTGAGAAGCACACTATTACCGCCCACCACGAAGACCTTGAGTCATCCTCAGACAGTGAAGAAGATGAGGTCAACCGGCTCCGCTCGGAATGAGAGTAAAGGAACCAGAGACTTCCGCGCCAATGTACTGGTTGCGGGGCAATCCACCAGCGATCAGACTGTAAATTCCTTGACTCACTCTGCCATACCTGCGGGAAAAGAGGCCACATCACGAAGGTCTGCAGAAGCAAGCGAGAGTCCAGTCCCAGCCGAAGGGAGAACAACCTCTGTTGGGAGACAGGCAAACCACCTGAGAATTGGGACCGCCTGAACCACCAATGGAACAACCACTACTACTACAGAAATCGAGCACCTGCCTCTTCAACGAGATGAGAAGAGGTGGACCAAACAATTATTATCGGTCACGCTTCATCGTTCGATGCAAGAAAGATCCGCGTAAGGGTTACTATTGAGAATCGACCGTGCGTGATGGAAGTCGATTCGGGGTCATCCCTATTGATGGTATCCTGGAAAACCCTCAAACAGCTGATCCCTGCCATCTGCCACCAGGATCTCAGCACTCAACTAATCATCCTAAAAGACTACCAGGGAAACAGAATTCCAGTTGTCGGTTCCAGTCACATCCAAGTATCCTTCAAGGACTGCACCACGACGCTTCCCTTGACTGTCGTCGATCGTGACCGGCCCAGTTTGTTAGGGTTACAGTGGTTCGCTCCACTCAGGATTGAACTAGCTGGCATACACCAAAACAGAAGCGACGACTGGAAAGAGGCCCCCATCCAGGAATTCCAGGACGTGTTCACAGGAACATTAGGCAAGTACAAGGGGACCCCTATATCGTTTAATCTCAGCCCCGATGTAGCTCCCATTCGGCTTAAGCCTCGTTGGGTGCCTTTTGCCCTCAAGCTGAAGATCGACGAGCAGCTTGATAAACTGATAGCCCAGGGCGTGTTGGAACCGTTTGACCATGTCCGCTGGGAAACTCCAATAGTAACGCCCATGAAGCCAGATGGTTCATTAAGAATTTGTGGGGATTACCGGGCCACCCTAAATCATGCTCTTCAACAGAACGCTTACCCAGTACCGGTGGTCCAACACCTTCTTCACTCCTGGATGGCGGAAAAATATTTGCGAAATTGGACTTAGCTCAGGCGTACCAGCAACTACCTGGAGACGCAAAAACTGCAGAAGCCCAGACAATAGTTACACATAGAGGCGCCTTCAAGTGCAATAGACTCCAATTCAGAGTAAGCGTGGTGCCTGGCATTTTCCAAAGTTTGATGGAGAGACTATTACAAGGCATAAAAGGCATCGTGCCTTATTTTGACGATGTCTTAATAGCTGCCCCCCACTAAAGAGTTATTAGTACAATGACTCAGAAAGGTTCTTCAGAAATTTAAAGATGCTGCCTGAAAGTAAAAAGGGACAAGTGTCAACATTGTACAGAGAGAGTGGAGTTCCTGGGATACCTTCTTGACAGACAGGGAATCCACCCCACCAAAAAAAAACTAACCGCAATCAAAAACACCCCGAAACCTAGGAATAAGGCAGACCTCCAAGCCTTTCTGGGACTTATTAATTTTTATAACATCTTCTTGCCCCAGAAGGTGACCGTAGCCGAGCCCCTACAAAGATTTCTTGACAAAAAGGCTTCCTGGGTCTGGGGACGGTGTGAAGAATGGGCATTCCAACAAGTAAAAAACCTCTTAACCTCCGATGCTGTATTGATGCAATACAACGAGACTCTACCCTTAACGGTTACCTGTGACGCCTCATCATTTGGAGTGGGAGCCATTTTAAGCCATGTCCTACCAAATGGGAATGAGGCACCTATTGCGTTCTTTTTGAGAACCTTGTCTAAGACTGAAAGGAACTATAGTCAACTTGATAAAGAGGCTCTCGCTATTGTATCCGCAATTAAGCGTTTCCATGAATATGTGTATGGAAGACCCTTTGCCATAATTACAGACCACAAGCCGCTACTTGGTATTTTGGCGGGAAACAAACCAACTCCCCATATCTTATCACCAAGAATGACACGTTGGTCGGAATTTTTAGCCGCCTTCAATTACCAATTGCAATATCACCCGGGGAAAACCATTCCCCACGCTGATGCTTTAAGCCGCTCTCCACTACCAGACGTCATAGAGGACCCAGCTCCAACCTTAGTTGTATTGCAAATCGAGACCCTTAAATCGCCGCCGCTGACCACTCGAGACATCGCCTCAGAAACAAAAAAGGACCCTGTTTTGGCACGAGTCCTCAGCTGGGTGGAATGGGGTTGGACGGTCAGCGCACCCAACGACACTTTCAAGCAATTCAGAAATCGACAGACAGAACTATTCTCCCAAAAGGGCTGCATCTTGTGTGGAGACAGAGTTGTAATCCCGGAGAAATTGCAACATAAGTTATTGAAAATGTTGCACGATGAACATCCAGGCATCGTGCGGATGAAGGCATTGGCCAGGAGTTATGCATGGTGGCCTGGGTTAGACAAACAGATTGAGACCTGGGTAGCAAAGTGCAGCAAATGCCAGGAGACTCGCTCTATTCCTCCAAAAACTCCCCCAACTCAGTGGGAAACGCCTCAAGTTCCTTGGTCCCGTATCCACATTGATTTTGCGGGACCCACAAGAGGACACACTTTCCTCCTAAAAGTGGATGCCTATTCTAACTGGCTCGAGGTCCACAAGATGAAAAGCACCATCACAGAGGCGGTCACTAAAAAACTGAATAAGCTATTCGCTACTCACGGATTGCCAGATGTCCTGGTCTCCCATAATAGCCCCCAATTCACTGCCCTGGCATTCGAACAGTACTTGGCAGATCGGGGCATCCGCCATGCCTTAACATCGCCAGCTCACCCTGCGGCCAATGGTAGGGCTGAGCGAATGGTTCAATTTGTAAAGAAGACTTTGCACAAAATGGACCATGGCGACATTGACGACAAAATAACCCGGATGCTTCTCCTCCAACACATAACCCCAAACTGCACCATGAACAGAACCCCAGCTGAACTCCTGATGGACCGGAAACTTCGCTCGCATCTCAATTGCCTCCACCCAAATTACATGCCTGAACAACCCCCAGGATCCAGCAGCAAGTATCAGGCATTCCAGGAAGGTGACCCCGTGTTTGCGAAAAATTTCTTGAGTGACCCATTGTGGGTCCCCACCACCATAACGCAACTTACGGGACCCCGATCCTATTGCCTACAAACTGCAGATGGTAAGATGTGGAAGCGCCACATAGACCAACTCCGTTCCAGACTAGCACCTAGTTCTATCTCAGCCCCTGAATCTCTAACGGGGGGGGGGAAGGAACATCGAGGAGGCCGAAAAGATGACTTAACAATCGAAACCCAGCAGTCTGCACAACCAACCAGGGGATACTCACAGCCAGAAGGAGAACCGAGCCAGGGAGTGGCCTTACCATGTGACAGCACTGTGATGGCAGCAGATCCAGGGAACCCAGAAGACAGCACTGGCGGAAGCAGGGAGAACAGCCCGGAGCCATTCAAAGGAGCAGCGGGACCGTTTTCACCATCCAGCCCAGCTGGCAGCCCATCGGAACCAGAGCCAGGACAGAAACCGGTGGAGCAGTGCAGGTCAGGCAGACAGGTGAAGTGACCTGCCTATTTACGAGAGTACGTCACCCCACCCCTCAGACAGAACCGAGGGGGGAGGGGTGTTGTGGACTAAGCCAATGCATCAGTAACAATCCTAAAGAGCTTTACTTTGCAGCAGACTCGTAATCCTGCACTTCTCATTGGCCCACGAATAGCAAGTCGTGATTGGTTGTTCAGGCCAGTCTGATTGGCTGTTAACGGGCCTCTCTGATTGGACGCTTATGAGAGCGGTAAACTCAAATCATTGGTTGTTTTGACAGCAGCCAGCTCTATAAAAGAACTGCTGCTGCCCAAGTATTTGCTCTGTTCTTATTTCACAATAAAGAGTTGAAGTCATGGTTCGATGTCTCGTCTCCGTTCCTTGCGCCCATGCTCAGGACTTGACAGGTGGGTTGAGCTATAGTTTCTTTTTGCTTGAAGATGGATGCAAAGAATGAGTTAAGCAGTTCTGCTTTCTCTCTGTTGCCTGTTACTTTCTTGCTATCTTCTCTCTTTAGTGGACCAACTGTTTCCTAATTTTTTTTCTTGTTATTTATATGTTGGAAGAAACTTTTTTTTTATTATCTTTGACTTTTGTTGCAAGTCTTTGTTTATTCTGAGCCTTTGCTATCCTGACTTTGTTTCTGGCTAACCTTGGTTGTATGTCCTTCTTTCCATGTTTAACCTTTGTTTTTGTTTTTTTTTTGTAAAAGTTTTATTGATTTTAACAACAGACAAAAAACATATAAGACATAACACATGACATAAAAAAAATAAAAAATAAAAATAAAAAATTTAAGCATTCTTCATAAATTTACAGTGTATCAGTTGGTTTACCACTCCCTTTTGTGCATCCATTTCAGTCATCAGAATAATTATATTATATAATAACTCACATTATCAATCATCAATAAAATATCCCAATATCATTATTAAACAATCATTTGACTATAATTTTACTAATTCATACTTAAGCGAGATAACTATAATTAGGTTAAATTATTTTATAACAAATCATGAAATCATATCAAATCTATCATAATAAAATATTCTTAAGAATGATCAAAACCAAGAAAAATTATATATTCATTATTTCCTAAATTTCTAAATATTCTATTATCATATTGTATTATCTAACCATTGATAAAAAAGATCCCAAACTTCATAAAATTGTTTATCTTCTTGTTCTCTAATTTCAAATGTCAATCTACTCATTTCAGCACATTCCAATATTTTCTTAATAATTTCTTCCTCTATTGGTATTTTCTCACTCTTCCAATGTTTAGCAAATACAATCCTAGCTGCTGTTAATACATTTACAATCAAATATTTTAAATTTTTATTATATATATCAGGTACGATTCCCAATAAAAAAAATCTCTGGTTTCAAATCTATGTGTTTCTTTATCATTTTTTCCAGCCATATGCGAATTCTAGTCCAATATTTCCTGGCCTCCTCACAAGTCCACCACATATGGTAATATGAGCCAGGTATCTGATGACATTTCCAGCACTTTTCAGATTTATTCTTGAACATTCTTGCTATTCTTGTCGGGGGAAAGTGCTACCTGTAAAACATCTTGTACAAATTTTCTTTATATGCTGTTGACATTGTCATTTTATAATTTTGTGACCACAGTTTTTGCCATTTCTCTAAATCAATCCCATATCCAAAATTCTTCCCCCAAGCAATCATTGTTTCTTTAACTTGATCTTCCTCTAATTTAATTTCCAACAAACAACTATATAATTTTTTAATCACTTTTTCATCAGTACCTGTCAAAATCCTATCTAAGTCAGTCAATTTATCATAAAATCCTTCTGTTTTAGAATCTTTAAGATACTTTGTATGTATTTGCGCATATGAAAACCAATTCATCTTTATACCTTGCTCTTCTAAATTTTGCATCATTTTAAGTTCACCCTTTTCATCCAATATTTCCTCATATCTAACTGTTTGTTCCTTCTTATAAGTTATAGGATACGAAAAAGCTTCAATAGTTGATAACCAAACTGGAATTTTCAAATAACATTGTTTCTTAATTTTCTCCCAATTCAACCATAACGATTCCCGTATATAATGCCTTCTGAAATAACCCTGTGATTTAGTTCCCTTATACCATAAAAAAGCATGCCAACCCAATAATAAATCATGACCTTCTAATGTCAACAATCTAGTCTTTCTTAACGTTATCCATTCTTTAACCCACATTAAGTTTGCAGCTTGATAATACAACTCCCAATTAGGAAGGCCAAATCCTCCTCTAATTCTAGCATCCTGTAAAAGTTTTAATTTTATTCTCGCTTTCTTGCCTTGCCATATATACTTCAACACAATTTTATTTAGTTCTTCGAAGTAATCCTTGCTTAACCTAATTGGTATTGTTTGAAACAAATATAAAATTCTGGATAAAATATTCATCTTGATTGTTGAAATTCTACCTATCAATGACAATTGTAGGTTTTCCCATTTTTTCAGGTCGGATGCTATCTGCTGTTTAAGCTTAATATAATTATTCTCTTTCAATGTAGTACACCTTGACGTCAAATATATCCCCAAATATTTAACTTTATTCGTAACTTGAATTTTCAATAAATCTTCCAGCTCTTCTCTTTGCCTTAATAACATGTTCTTTGTCAAAATCTTTGTTTTGTCTTTATTTATTTTTAAACCAGCCATCACACTATACGTCTCTATCTTTTCCAATAGTTTTAAAGCTGTCTCTAAAGGGTCTTCCAAAATAAAGACCAAGTCATCCGCAAAGGCTTGCAATTTGAATTCCTCTTTTTTGACTTTCATTCCTTTTATGTTTATATCCTTTCTAATATTTCTATTTAAGACTTCCAAGGTCAATACAAATAACAAAGGAGATAATGGGCATCCTTGTCTTGTACCTTTTTTAATATTAATAGAGTCTGTGAATTCTCCATCTATCATTACTTTTGCCGTTTGCTTATAATATACGGCTTCTATTGCTTGGATAAATTTTCTAGCAAAGCCCATCTGTTCCAATAATAATAACATAAATCTCCAGTTCACATTATCAAATGCATTTTGGGCATCTAAGAATATCAAAGCCATTTTTTTTTCCCGAGTGCGCCTCATAATATTCCAATGTGTCCAGGATTACCCTCATATTGTCTTTAATCTGTCTCTTTGGTAAAAATCCATTCTGATCAGAATGAATAAAATTATTTAGGTATTTTTTAAGCCTTTCTGCCAAGATTGAAGCAAAGATTTTATCATCTGCATTCAATAAAGAAATAGGTCTATAGTTCTTAATTTGTAATGGGTCAACCCCTTCTTTTGGAATAAGTGTAATATAAACTACTGACCATGTTTCAGGTATTTTCTTATTTATCATAACTTCATTCATGACTTCTAACAGTGGAATGCTCAGTGATTCTTGTAGTGTTTTATAAAATTCTGCCGGGAAACCATCTGGTCCTGGTGCTTTCCCATTGTTCTGTCTGTTAAGTGCTTCAGTTAATTCCATCATTGTTATAGCACTTTCTAACATTTTCCGAGTTTCATCAGGTATCTCAGGTAGGTTAGCATTTTGTAAATACTGTTTAATTTTTCCCTCATCAAGATCCTCTTGTTTATATAATTGTCCATAAAAATCTCGAATGATTGCCTTTTTCTCCTTATTACCATAACAAATTTGACCACGATCATCTATTAACTGTGATATTTTCCTTGACTCTTTCTCTTTTCTCAACTTATATGCTAACCATCTACCTGGCCTATTTGCATCTTCAAAATAGTTCTGTTTAGCACTTCTAATTTTTTGTGCCAATTCTTCTTTCTCTGCTTGATCCATTTTGTGTTTAATTATGTCCATTTTAAATTTGATATCTTTTTTCTGTGGCATCTTCTGTAATTCTTTTTCCAGTTTTTTATGGTCATCTTCTAGAGCTTTAATCATTTGCCTCTTCCTTATGTTCTTTTTCTTTATATAGTCCATTATTAATCCTCTTGCATATGCCTTCATTGTATCCCAAACATTCTGTATTGAAGTATCTTCTTTTTTGTTTTCATTAAAGAAGAAAGCCAATTCTTTTTCCATCCATTGTGCAAAGTCTTTTTCCTTTAAAATAGTATTGTTTAATGTCCATCTAGATCTTCTTTTTTGTCCTTTCCATTTAATTGTCATTGGATTATGGTCTGCCCACATACTTGTTTCAATATTCATTTCTTGAATATTAGATAATAATTCTGTTGATGTCCAAATCATATATATTCTGGACCACGATAAATGCCTGTTTGAATAAAAAGTATATTGTTGAGTTTTAATATTTCTTTCTCTCCATATATCTTTTAAATTTAGTTCATCTATCATTTTAAAAAAGGATTTAGGGAGAGTTTTCCTATTTTGTCGTGTTGTTTTTGCTGTATAGTCCAGTTTATTGTCTACAATTCCATTGAAGTCCCCCATCATAAGTATGTTAACATAGTCCAGTTCAATCATTTTCATATGTAATTTTTTATAAAATTTTTCTTGCTTATCATTCGGGGCATAAATTGCAAGCAAGAGTGTTTTTATATTATTATCTACTATTTCAACTATTAATACTCTTCCATCTTCATCCGTATCAATCAATTTGGCTGGAGTGGTTTCTTTAACATACAAAACCACTCCTCTTTTCTTACAATGGGTCAGAGAAGTAAATTTTTCCCTAACTTTGGTCGTATCAATAATTGTTCATGTTGTTTTTTAATGTGTACTTCTTGTAAGCAAATTATATCAAATTTTAGCTTCTCTAATTTATAAAAAGTTTTCCTTCTTTTGATAGCTGAGTTCAGTCCATTTATATTCATAGAAATCTGTTTTTTCTCCCCCATAGTTATGTCTTATATTTAGGTCTAACAGCTCTCGTGGATCTTATTTCACGTTGTTCTTTGATCTCCATTTGTCCACCTATTGCGCCTTCTTCTTTTTCCATCTCCATTTGGTCCTCTTCAAATTCAATTAAAATCTTTTCTTTTTCCATCTCCATTTCTCTTCTTTCAAAAAATTCCTTGTAAAACATTTCTGCTTTTGCAATTGAATCAATTCTGTATCTCTGTTCTTGCCATATAAATATTAATCCTTCTGGAATCAGCCACCTATAATTCACCTCTTTTTTCAATAGCATTTTGGTCAAAAATCGATACTCTCTTCTAATCTCTCTCATTTTTCTGGGTACTTGTTTTAAGACCAGAATCTCTTTGCCTTTATATTTCAACCCCTTCTCTCTTACCACTTGTAATATTTGGTTTTTAATAGTTTTTTTAGTAAATCTAACATGGACCTCTCTTGGTAATTGATTCCTCATTGCATATCTTGTGAAGACTCGATATATCTCATCTACTCCATCCATCATCTTTTCCTCTGTTATTTCCAAGACTCCAGCCAAAATTTCAATCATTACTGCCGCCAAGTTTTGTCCTTTTTCTTCCTCAATATTTTGGAATCTAACATAAAATTCTGACCTGTCCATCTCCCACTTCAACATCCCACTTTTTTCTTGTTCAACCATTGTTAATCTGTTATCAATATTCCCAATTGTATCATCTCTTTGCTTGTCTTTCTCTTCTATTTTTTGGATTCTCTCATCATGTTTCACCATCATTTGTTGAAAATTTTCAATTTTCTCATCCATCTTTCCAATTCTTTGGTCAATACTCTCCATTCTTTGTTCCATACTCATTTTAATATCTTGTATTCTTTGTATAACCATCGTTAAATCCACTTGCGCTTTGTCTTGCTTTGCCATTGTTGAGAGTCGTCCTCCAGATGACGGGGAAACAGGAGTGGAAGTTGAGATGCCCGAAGGTAAAATTTTCTTACTCATTTCGATAACTCAGGGTCTTCCAGGTCTTTTAATCCAATTAGTGAGGTAGCCAATTATAATCCAATTTAAAAAAAGGAAAACACCACAAAAAACAAAAACAAAACCAGTAATAAGTAAAAAGCCCAAAATTAAAAAGAAAAAGATTCTTCAGGTTCTTCAATACCTTAATCCAATTGTAAAATATGCAAATATAATTCAAAAGTAAAAATTAAAAGATGAAGAGAAAAAAAGAAGCAAAATAAAGCCCAATAATATCAAAAAATAAAAAGGAAAGAAAAAGGAAAAGAAAAAAAAGAAAAATATATTTCTTCAAATTCTTCCCACCTTAATCCAATTGAAAAACCTCAGAAAATGAAAAAAAGCCATAAAAATAGGTAAAAAATAGAAATCAAAAGGCAGACATTCCTATAAAAAAAGAGAAAAAAAGCGAAAAAAGGATATTCTAAGGCTTCCCCTTTGAAAAAAAATAAATAAAAAATGAGATATAATAAAAAATAAATATATCAATATTACAAAATAGTGTGGGGTTGGAGGGGACGAATGAAACAATTAATAAGACGTTAAAAAAAAAAAAAGACACACAATGCCTTTTATTTATCCAAGGCTCTTATTTGACTTCTCCACAAGTTTCAAAGCCAAACTTCAAATATTCATTTAATAATAGAAGTTCCAAAGAGCACCTGTATAAACATCCTCCAGTACTCTTCCCTCTATCTTATCATTTCCAGTAGCCTTGAGAAAAGTTTTTCAAACAAAAGTTTTTCAACTTCAAACAGAATATTTTCAAGCCTCTAGTTGGCAGTGTTACAAAGTTTCTTCAATCCACTCCCCCTTCTTCTCGCCAGAGAAAAGCCTAAAAAGAGAAAAAAAAATATGTATGTATATTTATATATATTTAAAAAAGATATTAAAGGGGGCCTCTATTTTTAAAAATACAAACAGTCAGAAAAGCAAAGAGAAAACAAGTAAATATAAAAATATAAAAGAAAAAAGCCAGTCTGGTTAACTATATCGCAATAGAAATTCAGTAAAGAAAAAAAAAAAGTAAAAAAAAAAAGCCAAGCCTCACTTTGACGTTACTAAAAAAGATCGCTGCTAAGTCAAATTCTGTCAATAATTTTACAGATTTCTTCTAATATTAGAGTGTTCTTGAGTCCCAAGCAAAAAAAAAGAATCCTCACCAGCCGATACACTTCTTTCTATCCCGTTCTTCTGAAGCTGTCCCAGCTTCAGCAGCCTAATGGCTGCCTCTCCACCATTGGCAAAGGGGCTTCTTCTGGATCGACCAAGGACTTGCGATGTCCCCGGAATCTACAGAACGCGCCCCTTACTGTCACCGTCACTAAGAGATGGTTTAGGTCCGTTAGGAACGACCAGGGGCGAAGATATCAGCTGTGATCTCGGAGCCCCGAGATCGCAGCTGTATCGCGACGACGAAGCTCCTCCTTCTCCCCCGTTTACCCTTTGTTAATATTCTTTGTTATTGTTGTGTAGTATTTTTGTGTTTCAAATCAGGGCTCTCTTAACTTGTCAACTTTAAAAATTATGGACCTCACTTCCCAGAATTCCTCCAATGGACATGCTGGCTGGGGAATTTTGGGAGTTGAGTTCCATAATTTTTAAAGTTGACAAGTTTGGAGGTCTCTGTTTCAATAATGCCAAGGTATTCTACTGTGCTTCTTATGCTCTGAGGCATTTGTAAAGTGCAGAATTGCCCCACTGTAAGTACAGTCATAACTTTCCAGTTTAGATTCAACAGCCTGTTGAATCAACATGGCATCAACATTCTTGTCAATTTACTAAGTGTTTGATATAACAGTTTAGTAACTAGGAGACAATTGAATTCTGAAAAGAAAGGGCTACTGGTACCATAGAGATAATTTACACATCAGTGACCCCTTTCTTTGCTCACTTAAGGAGTAAACAATGCTAGCACTAAAGTTCCAGGCATCCACCAAAAAGTAGAATGTTGCAAAGATGCAGATGTATGATGATTTCTTTGTCTCCAGAGGTGCTTGCTTTGCATTGAGGCAAAAGGTTTGCGCACTATTAAACTCTGCTCCTTGCTTTGGGAAAGATATTCAAATGCCAGGACCTTGTCTATATCTGCAAAGATTAAAATCATGCAAGCCATGTTAGTGTTGAAGAAATAAATCCTGGGCAGTATATAGACAGGTAATAAGCAAAATAACGCTTGTGCAGTAGGCCGCCATGAATATTATAACACATTAGCGTCAAACTGTTTTGTTCTCCTATTCCCCCAAACCTGCTCCAGATATCACACCACAGAAGTTTGTAACTAGGGAAGGAGCATTAGCACGCAACCCATCACTACAGAAAGAGCCACTGTGTTGGCTGAATAGCCTCATTAAGGAATAGCAGCACATCACCCCTGATGAACAAGAACAATAGCAAGTACAGAAACCAAGCTGGTTTGGTAGGGAACACAATCTGTGACGGGAAAGAATTTACACTTTCGTCACCAGGTTGTGGAATTAGCTGGAGGGAGGGTGGGAGAAAAACAAACACGATGGCAATGTTTACCCTGCAATGTGTTGTGTTTCTGAGAAATAGGAGCGTAGAAATCACTGGGAGAGTTCCGATGTTAGAAAGGCTGAGGTAACCTGGGGAACTGAATAGAGACATGTCATATCTCTGTGGTTCTTTATAATGCGCCCCTTGCCTTTCTGATGGTGGATCAAACTATTGAGCTGCATTAGCTATGTCCAAGGATTGATGCCATCTGATGGATCACAATGTCCTCATCTTTGCATTACCAGGATGATTTTTAACACATTTTTGTTTGTTAGTTTTGCATTTTAAAATTTTCTTGAAATTTAGTAAATTTGCATTAAAAATGATGAAATTTCACCTGAGACAAATATTTACACATAACACACATGAAGCATTTGCATTCTTAGAACGGCTTTCCAAGTTATATTGAATATTTCTGAGCATTTTTAAGAAGAGCTTTCAATGCATTAAATGGCAATAGATAAAGGAGGTCCGTTTGCTTTGATACTGGTCTAATTGCTTTTCTTTGTAAGGACACCAGACAGACCCTGACATATCCTGTCTTGAACACATTTTCATCTTCTGCAATAGTTTGAATTCAATTTATGGAATACAAATTAAAGAACCCTTTTCCAACAGTGATTGATTTTTGTCTCAACATACGTACACACAAAAATAATCACAACGATGGAATACCCATTTATAACTTCAAAAAAGGCAACTATGATCTTATAAACAATGATCTCTCATCCCTTGATTGGCAATTTCTATTCTCTGGATGGAATACTGTAGAAGACCATTACAGCATATTTTTACTTGTAGTCAAAAGAATCATCAAACTATATGTACCATTAACAACTCCCAAAACCAGAAAAAAACAGATTACCCATAACAATATGGAAGCTACAATCCAAAAAGAAATCACTTTGGCAGAAAAATAAATCTGGCCACATGGCCAACTTCAAAAGCCGATACAAAAATGTATGCCACCAGATAAAAACTGAATGCACCAATTATCACATTAAACAAGAAAAAAACCTTCTATGCACAAATTCCACCCACACTTTCTACAATTTTGTAAACAACAAACTAAAAGACTCAAGGTCCATCCCATCCTTGAAAGGACCTAATGGTAAAACTAAAATCTTACGGTATCTCTGGACACCTGCATTACTGGATAGAAGCATTCCTGTCAAACAGACAACAAATGGTCAAAATTGGGAGTGTCCTACCAAATTCTGTACCTGTCAACAGTGGTGTCCCCCAAGGCAGTGTTCTAGGACCAACTCTCTTCATACTTTACATAAATGACCTCTGTGATCACATTAAGAGCAACTGCGTTCTCTTTGCTGATGATGTAAAGGTATTCAACACCACAGACAATACTGCCACCCTTCAAAAAGACCTTGACTATGTATCAGAATGGTCAAACAAATGGCAACTTCAAATCTCAACAAATAAATGCTCTCTCCTACACATTGGCAAAAAAACCCCAGAAAATAAAATACAGGATGAACACTCAAGACCTTGTTGATGATCCAAACTCTGTCAAGGATCTTGGAATACTCATCTCTAATGATCTAAGTGCCAGAGCTCACTGTAACTACATAGCCAAAAAGGCATTAAGAGTTGTTAAGCTAATCTTATGTAGCTTTTTCTCTGATAATATTACACTAATAACTACAGCACACAAAACATTTGCTAGACCAATACTCAAATACAGCTCATCAGTCTGGAACCCACATTACGTATCTGATATTAACACAATTGAGAAAGTCCAGAAATATTTCACAAGAAAAGTTCTCTACTCCTCTACTCATTGCAGAATACCTTAGGCCACCAGACTTGAAAATCTAGACCTAGAAAACCTAGAACTACACTGCCTTCGGTCCAATCTAAGTATAGTAAATAAAATCATACGTTGCAATGTCCTACCTGTCAATGAATACTTCAGCTTCAACCATAACAACACAAGAGCAAACAAGAGATACAAACTCAAGGTTAATCGCACCAAACTTGATTGCAGGAAATGCGACTTCAGCAACAGAGTGGTCAATGTCTGGAATACTCTACCTGACTCTGTGGTTTCTTTCCCAAACCTCAAAAACTTTAACGTTAGACTTTCTACTATTGACCTCACCCTTTCCTAAGAGGTCTGTTCAAAAGCGCACCAACATGCCTACCATCCCTTCCCTATTGTTTCTTTTTTTATTTTTCTTATATGCATCCATGTATTCATAGCTGTGTTCTTACTTATACCTATTATCTTGTAAACAATTGACACAAATAAAAAAATAAAATAAATAAAAGTAGGGAATGCAATTTTTTACTTAATAGCAATAGCAATAACACTTAGACTTCTATATCACTTCACAGTGCTTTACAGCCCTCTCGAGGCAGGTTACAGAGTCAGCCTATTGCCCCCAACAATCTGGCTCCTCATTTTATCCACCTCAGAAGGATAGAAGACTGAGCCAACCTTGAGCCTGGTGAAATTCGAACCGCTAAATTTCAGTCAGCTGGCAGTCAGCAGAATTAGCCTACAGTACTACACTCTACCACTGCACCACCATGGCTCATGGCTAATGTTACTGTTCTCAGAAAGGACTCAAAAATAACCTCTCAAGTAACTCAGTTACATGCCTCCATTTGCCCAACGCACCATATTATTGCTTACAATGGGAACTTCTGATAATAATATTTTATTTGGAATTATTTTAGTATCTGCAATACATGTTGTTTTTCTCTTATGCACAAATACATATACATATACATATACATATACATATACATATACATATACATATACATATACATATACATCTATCTATCTATCTATCTATCTATCTATCTATCTATCTATCTATCTATCTATCTATCTATATCTGGCATTCAGCTTTGTTCGGGTATTTTCCCACGTCATAAGAGTGGTGCTTTTAAAGTTGTAGCAACGTTTCAGCAGAATCTCATCTGCCATCATCAGGCTTCTGTATAGTGTTTGTCTGTGAGTTAGACTTTTACAATGGTTTCAGATTTAAATTTGGGGCAGCCTATTGCTGTGTCAGAATGGTTTTTTCTTCCTCCTGATTGGTTGAGAGTCTTGGTCTGTGTTTATTGGTCTTGGAGTTTGCTGTGTTCTGCTACTAATATCTTCTGTCTGTTTTTTTTTTTTTTGGGGGGGGCTCTTTTTGTATCTTGATTGGCTGGCAACATTGTGTTACTTTATTGGAGGCCTTCTTGGTCTATGTTTATTGGTCTTGGAGTTTGCTGTGTTCTGCTACTAATATCTTCTGTCTGTTTTTTGGGGGGCGGGGCTCTTTTTGTATCTTGATTGGCTGGCAACATTGTGTTACCTTATTGGAGGATCTTTATATGGATCTTTGGTTATTCAGGTTTTCTCCTGCGTAAGATTGGAAGTATCTAGGCAACGTTTCGATGAAGTCTCATTCATCATCTTCAGGCTTGGTCTTCAGCTCTGTGCTTCTCAGAGTGATGTGAACTTGCAGCTGCTTCTTCCTTTTAACTGCTAGTGGGGGTGTGACTTGATTGGGTGGGGGCTTGGCTGTGTTCTGATTGGGTGGGGGTGTGTTCTCATTGATTGGGGTTTGGCTGTGTTCTGATTGGTTGGGGGGTTGACTGTGTTCTGATTGGCTGGAGGCATGTTCTGTTTAGGTGGGGGCTTGGTTGTGCTCAGGTTAGTCTTAGTTGCTGGGGGATTTGAGCTGGTGAGCTGTGATCTTGATGTTTGGCTTCGAGTTCGTGGTCGTGCTACATCTTCATGGTGGGGGTCAGTTTGCTTCATGTATGGCTCAGAGGGGTTTGAAGTGGACAGTGATGCAGCTGCAGTGCGGCTTCTGGTCCGTGGTCGTGTCTCATCTTCTGTGTGGGTGTGAATCTGTTTTCTACGTGGAAGTGTGGTGGTGGCATCTTGTGTGGCTCTCAGGGGTGTGGGTCTGGTGTCATTCTTCATGTTAGGTACTCGTCTGTTCATGAGGGCGGGTTTCCAAATGGCTGGTAGGCGGGAGGTATCGTCTCGTTTATTCATGCTGTGTGGGCGTTTTTCTATCTCTATGGCTTCTCTGATTATTCTGCTGCTGAAGTGTTCGGTTTGGCAATAGTTCTGGTATTTTTAAAGTCAATCTCATGTCCTGTGGCTTTGAGGTGTTGGACCAGGGAAGAGGTCGGTTCTTCCTTTTTGATTGAGTTCTTGTGTTCTTCAATGCGTGTACTTATTCTTCTGTTAGTTTGTCCAATGTATGTGGTGGGGCAGATAGTGCAAGGGATTTCGAATACTCCTTGACTTTCTAACTCGATTTTGTCCTTAGGGTTTCTTAGGATGGTGGATATCTTTCTGTTTGTGCAGAATGCTGTCTTAATGTTGTGTTTTTGGAGGATCTTGCTGATTTTGTCTGTAGTGCCTTTTATATATGGGAGGAGGGTTTTGCCATTCTCTTGTTCTCTGTCTTGGATTTTGGTTGGGGTTTCTTTTTGGATTAGGTGGGTGATCTTCTTTCTTTGGAATCCATTGGCTGTCAGCATGCCAGTGAGAGTGTGTAGTTCGGTCTCTAGGTGTTGTTCGTCGGCTAAGCATTTTGTTCTGGAGATGAGTGTCTCAGCTATGGAATTGATCTGTGCTGGGTGGTGGTGTGAGAGTGTGTGTAGATAGCAAATTTATTTTCAAATAAATTTGAATTTGATATAGAGGATGGGGGTGCTGCTGTAGCTGAGAATAGTATGCTTGGATTAGGTTATTTGACAGCATTACCAAGTAATGGTATCAAGTCTTGGTCCCTGTTTTTTGAAGCCATGGTTCAACCATACAACATACTACAATTTTGCGATACCCTTTACCGTTATTAAAAGAATAAGGCATGGAAGTGGAAGACATGCTGGTTTATGACATTAGCTGGGTATTTTATCTGAAACTAACCTACTTCACACAGTTGCCATCAAACTTGAATAGAGGATACTCAGTCCTCAGTACTTTCTGCGGGTATAAATGTAACAAATACCAAATAAGATCCAATGAGTAAGTGCAATGTGCATTTCCTTTACAGAAAGATACCTTACCTAATATCTACAAAAGTTTTGGGGAAAGTCTTCAAGAGCCGAAAGAAATGTTTCCAGGTAGATCTGAATCTTGTTCCTTTCTTTCCAGATAGGACTGGCCTGAAAAAAAAATTTTTTTTGCATGACTTGATATAGACAGTTTAGCTTTAGAGGATATAAGAATAAACATCAATGAGCAATAAAATGAGATAAATCATCTACAGGGAAAAGGCAGAGGCAGTTATCAGAGCTTAGAAGAAGAACATGAACATGATGCATTAACGGAGACTGTCCCCAAACCATTGCAAAACCCTTTTGTACATATTTATCATTTATTTATTAAGTTCATATTTTCCCTTTGAACTACCTAAAGTGCTCAAGACAGCTAGCATCAATAATATATATTTGAAAAAGCAAATCAATGTAAAATGTACCCAGAAGATAAGGAATAAAGTACATCCACAGGTTAAAACTTACTTTAGTGAAGAAGTCAGTTTAAAAGCCTAGCAGTTGCTTGAATGAAACCATTTTTGCTTGTGGGTTGTGAGACATGAGAAGTGGAGAACGCCTCTCCTTCCCAATTTGGCAGGATGTTCCAGTGGAAGCAAGATTTGACCAGACTGGTCATAAGTTGTTATCAAACACTAGAATCCATTTGAAATGGTACTTGGCCTCCACCTATACTATACTGCTTCATAGCATTTGAGTCAGTGGTGAGATTAAAAATTTTTTTACTACCAGTTCTGTGAGCATGGCTTTAAGGGTGTGGTACAGGAAGGATACTATAAAATCTCCAGTCAGAGGTGATATTTGCCAGTTCTCTGAACTACTCAAAATTTCCGCTACTGGTTCTCCAGAACTGGTGAGAACCTGCTGAATACCACCTCTGATTTGAGTGCTGGTCACACAAAACCTGGTGTTGTGTTACTGGTTGTGATCTGATAGCCTTGAGGTCTTATAGTTTGCAAGGTTCTCACTAAATTAATAGTTACAATGCTACAATGAGACATAAGCTGCAAACTAGCACTTGACACAAGTCATGAAAACCTTGGAAAATACATTTAAATTCAATGTAAATTGTTACAATGTAACAATAACAAAAATGCAAGCCACAGTGTTCTCTGTGATATACTGTGGGAGCACAGTTGGACTTTTAAAAAGCAGGATAGGAAGAGTATTGATGCCTTTGAGCTTGGTGTTGGAGAAGGCACCTGGGAATACTGTGGACATCTAAGAAACCAAAACAATAGATCAATGAATAAATCAACCCAGAGTTCTCATCAGGCTCAAAGTATCCTACTTTAGACACATTATGGAAAGATCTCTGAACAAGGTGCAGTGCTTGGAAAGGTGGAAGGAAAGATGAAAGGGTGAAAAGATGGATGGACTCTAGCACTGATGTCATCACCATTGAGAGAGAGAGAGAGAGAGAGAGAGAGAGAGAGAGAGAGAGAGAGAGAGAGAGAGAGAGAGAGAGTCTTGAAAAAAAAAGATTAGGGATAGATTGTCTTGAAGAAAAATCTATGTGGTTGCTAGGTGTTGAAAATGATTTGATGGTACATGATCAAGAAATATTAAGAAATACAAAATGGAAATGGACACATAGCAAGAAGAACTGAAAGTAGGTGGACCAAGGTAGTCATAGAATGGATCTCACTTGATAAAAAATGTCCATGAAAGAGATCTAAAACAAGATGGATCGACAACAATAGCAAGTATTGGCAATTGGACCCAATTGACAAAAGAAAGTTCAGGATTGTATACCCAAAAATGTTTTTTCAAGAGGCAACTGGACTTTCTGGTTTTTCTTTGAAGACGTTTTGCTTCTCATCATGAAAAGCAAAATGTCTTCAAAGAAAACAGCTTCTTCAGCTTCTTGGATGAGAAGCAAAATGGCTTCAAAAATCCCCCAGAAAGTCCAGTTGCCTCTTGAAAAAGCACCTTTGGGACAACCATGACCTAGATGACTGAGAATCTCCATAGACATTCAGGACCATTAAGGTTGGAAACATCCTGCAGTGGGTAGATAATGGGTAAAATGATGATGATGGTGATGAATCAAGAAATAAATCAAATGTAGGTGTGATGACCCAGGGCACGGCACAAAGGCAACACAGTCACATAAGCAAGAAGAATCCCTTTATTATGTCCAACTTTGCCCCCATTGTCCAGGTTACCTTCGCCTGGAGAAAATTTATCCCAGGAACAGCCTTTAACTGGAGAAAATTCATCCCAAAACAAAATACATACAGACTGTAACTAAAAATCCAAGCAAACCAAGCTGCAGTAATTAACTTGTCAGGGCAGGAGAAGGAATTTCAGACTTGAAAGCATGGCAAAACTCACACAGTTGGGAAGACACCAGGAACACAGTTAAGCCACAACGAGACCAGATAAACTCACGATTTGCTCCCAACAGTTTGCTGTGTGCAGCTTCCCTTTTTAAACACTGTGTTTCCCAGCTGCAGCTAATGAAGGGAATCAGGGCCCTTTCCTTCCCCGTAAGCCATACAACTCATGTTGTTCCCTTCTCCGTTTCTCTCTGCGTGCCCTAGGATGAAAAGGGGGTGGGCCTGGGTCTTCCTCTGAACCCCTTCTCCCTTGTTCTCTGCTTTCCCCAGCCAGACTTTGCACTTCCCCAGTTTCTTCCACAGCCAATGGAGCCACACTCTCCACTCCCTCAGCTGTTTGGCCTCCCCCTCAGGGAAAGGGCCCTGATTCCCTTCATTAGCTGCAGTTGGGAACACAGTGTTTAAAAAGGGAAGCTGCTCACAGCAAACTGTTGGGAGCAAATTGTGAGTTTATCTGGTCTCATTGTGGCTTATCTCAGATTCAGATTCCAACAGGGGAATCAGATTCCAACAGGGGCATGACAGTAGGTCTATTACACACTAGTTCTTTCTGGAGTAATTTAATCCCATCTAGATTTAAAGATGGAATTGGGCAACCAATTTCTGAACCCCAAACCACTCAGTCTTAGTAAAGCTTAACCTGAGCCTCTTCCTCTCCATTGAGACCTTAACAGGCCCAGGAGCTTGGAGCAAAAATCACTTGGTGGGCCAGAGCTGAGATAGGCAACTGACTCCTTGCTATCAAATCATCTACCCTAGCCATAGCATTTAAGTGTTAAGTAATAGGGAGGAAACTGTCAGTAGTTGGGTTAGGCAAAACCCCAATGTAGAGATAGGATTTAGCTGTCATTTTCCTCTTATAAGAAACACATGCGAGCATATGTTGTAGTACAAGCTCCAATATGATTGCATTGCAATAGTTTCTGGCTGTGTGTTTGTGTGTGCGGATTGCTACTGTTCAGCTTCAGTTGGAGAGATCTCACTGCTGAGCGGTAGCTCCCGAGTACTGAATTTAGTCCCAAACATGCAGCAGTTGCAAAAATAACATCATATACATTATTCAAGCAGCCCTTGATTAAACCTGAGTTTTGCTGGTGGTTGCCTTGTAGAGCTGAATTGTCAGGGCAAGCAAACAATTGAAGATAGTAATTTAAGAAGCATCACAGATATTTCTGGGGATAAAAGAGACACTAACAAGGTTGGGCAGATATTTAGAGCACTGAATCAGTAGTTGGAAATGTTCCAGTGTGGGTGTGTAACAGAAAATGTCACTGAACTCATTCAAATTGTGTTCACTCTCTTTCTGCAGGCTGCCTTCCCTCTTTCTCTCCCTCCCTTCCTCCCTCTCTCTCTCTCTCTGTAAAAAGAGCCTGAGCATTGAACAGCAGAAGGTTGGTTCAAAAAGGTATGGTTTAGAAAAAAATTCAATATCATAAAATGATTACTATAATATATAAACCAAAGGTAGTGTGGTGAAACATGCATAAGTACAGATGTCAGAATAAAATCCATGCAATAGACCATAAAACTAATGTCAGAAGAGGGCTAAATAAAACAATCTGTCACCAGTCTCTTTTTAAAACTAGCTGTAGCGGAGAAAAAGGAAACCATTCATGGGAATGCCCTCCCTGTGGTTATTTGTAGGGGCCCTCCTAGACAGCACACTCAGTAGGCTTTGGCTGCAGATCAGGGCTGCTGGACTTCAACATATAAGGACCACTATTCATTTAAGCATGTAGGACCCAAAGTGGAAGGGGATGCATATATAATAACAAGCATTTTAAATTAAAGGTGGAAATATCCTGGGAGTCAGGATAGAGTTTAGCCAGCATGGGAACTTATAGTATACATTCCCTTATGGAAGCATCGCACAAAAACTCTTGGCTCTTTTAATTCAGGATCTAGACCTGAATGGAGTCCTATGACAACACCAATGACGCTTGTGATTTTATTTACTTATTTCCATGCATCAATGAGGCCATCCAGCTCAAGCAATATGGCCTCCAGGGGGAGCACTCCACTTAGGGAGGCAACTGGACCTAAGTGTCTGAGGGAAAAACCATCCCTTAACCGTTTTTCTAAAGGCAAACAGAGTTGGGGCCTGTCTTATATTGATGACCCACGTAAGATCTGAGATGGCAACAAGGCATCAAACCTGGCCCTTTTTGACCTTTCAGCAGCTTTGGATACCGTCAATCACAGTATCCATCTGAACCAGCTCAAAGGGATATTTGAGTGCGGTATTAAGTATTAAGGACCCAGGGCAAGGTTTTGTGATGTTTCTCCTCCTTCTTCGAGAACCAGTTCTTGATAGTGTTGGTAAAAGAGGGAAGGCTCTAGTTCTTGTTTTGAGAAGTAGCTTCAAGTGCCTTTGCCTTCTCACTCCTACCAACTGCTATCTGAACCCTTTGTGAAAGGTCATACACAAGCATGGGGTGAGATGTCATCAAAGTGCTGATGGTTTTCTGTTGTTCATCTCCAATCCTGGTCAATCAAGTGATGCTACAAAAGGAGATGCAATTAGTGCACAAGATGGATCTGCGTAAAGGCATCTACAATAGATTATGGCTGTTATTTGCTCTCCATGAGTTTAGAAGACTTCCAAATTCCACATGAGGTTTGTGAAGGTAATGTAACCCCATCAAGAACCAAAGAAGGAAAAACCTGTGCATTGTACAATCCACCACAGCCTTAGAAGGGCTGAATCTGTGCTGGTTTTTCCCCATCAAGAACTCTAGAGCCCCCAGACACTGAGACAGAACCCGAAGGCATTAGCTGGAAAGCCGAGGGTTGACATGTAAAACTATTATCACATACTGATGATAGCTAACTCTGTTCAAACAGATGGCCTTATCCATCATTCTGCATGTAGATGTTAAACACATAAACATGATAATCCAATCTTTAGGACCCTCACAAAGCAAAGTAAATCTACCCTCTACTTTGATCAACTCAAGTGATACCAACTCCAGAGGAAGGAGAAACACAGCCACAAGAGTGTTTGCCCCACTATTAACCCCTTGAGCCAGTCTATAAGGACACTATGATTGATGTTATCAAAGATTACTAAGAGCTCAAGGAGGGCCAGAATGGATGTACGACCTCCATCCTGGTCCCATCATAGGTCACCAACAAATGTGATCCTTGATGATTTCATATTATGCATATATCTTAAACCTGACTGAAAGAGATCCTGGCAATCTGTTTCATTCAGAAGACTTTGAAGCTTGGCATGACCAGCTTCTCCACAATGTTCACTGTTTAAAATCTATCCATGCTCAATATTTTGCGGGTATGTATAATTCACATTCGATGATTGCTGTAGAAATACGCTACATTCCTGAGTTTTTCAATTATACTGAGCCTTTGATATTCCCCAGTGTCCCTCAAGCTTACTAAAAAGTGGTTGAAGGACTTTCACTCTTTTAATCCCCTCTTTTTTATATAATTGAATTGGTTTCATGTTCAATATCCCAAAGTGTTGAGATTGCATCTTGTTCAGTGGTGGGATTCAAATTTTTTTTTTTACTACTGATTCTGTGGGCGTGGCTTGATGGGCATGGCTTGGTGGGCACGGCAGGGAAAGGATACTGCAAAATCCCTATTCCCTCCCCACTCCTGGGGGAAGCTTACTGCAAAATTCCCTTCCCTTCCTACCCCACTAACCTGCTTTTCAGCTCCGTTCTCCTGTGCAAGGCAACAAAAGAAGACCCAGCTGGGACTCGGGAGGCAAAGAATAGATAGGGGCACGGCCAGTCAGAAGTGGTATTGGCCAGTTGTCTGAACTACTCAAAATTTCCGCTACCTGTTCTCCAGAACTGGTCAGAACCTGCTGAATACTACCTCTGATCTTCTTCACCCGGTCTCAGGGATCCATTGTGACATGCTGTAGATGCTTCTTTGCATGGAAGAGTGGGGGCTCTAAACAACTCTTATTACAAAGATATATTTGTTTTACAGTGAATCAAATTCTGGTAAAGCAATTCTTGAGTCTAACTTAGCATTTTCTGTTTGTCTATTAAAATGAGCAAGCAGGCATGAATTTGCAAGACCGAAGGACAATTTGCTGAGTTCTGAGTCGCAAAGCAAGAAATTTCTCTAGCTAGATACAGTATCTGCTACATGAGGATGACTTAATTGAAGCAGCCTGAGGTCTGTTTTGAACATATGCTTCTGATTTGGGAACTTTTGCTTATTTATTGGAAGAGGACTCTATGCTGAAGCCAGATGTTCAGCTGCAGGGGACATTTTGAAGAGCATCTGCTGATATTCCAACAAGGCCAAGGCCCTTCCATAGGGCCAAGTCATCTTCTACCCCACACATTCTTTGCTCTCAACCCAACTGTCTTCTGCTTCAGAGCAAGTTGTCATCACATTTTCCTATACAATCAGAAGAGTTTCATTGTGGAGGTGTAAGAAATAGGCTACCATCCTTCTTCCCTGAAGTTGTGAGAAATTCTGGAAGTTTTGTATGTTAAATCTGCTTTTGAAAGAAGCCGTAGGTAATTGATGACATTCTGTAATTTTAGGCAGTTTTATGTGAGGGTTAATCTTAGTTGAAGCATTTCAAGGGCAAATCCATTGGGTCCTTCAGAAAAAAAGGCAACTAGAAGGTTGGCAGGAGCTGGACCAAAAGATGAGAGCTTTCCCTGTCACATAGCACACTCAGGTTTCAAACACAGGCTTGCTGATTGTCAACCCAATACCCTAACCATGGGCTCTGTGCAAGATAGGAAGAGCATTGCTAGGACACAGCAGAAAAAATGTAATTAGGTGAAAATGGAAAGAGGCTATTAAAATGTTAGGATTCTCTCCTGGCAACAGGGAAAAAAATCCCAAATCACTGCCTTGGGCTAAAGATAATGCATAGTGGATGGTGTAACCTAAACAAAATATTCATTTTAGTGTGTTAAGCAGTAGCAGAACGTCTAGGAAAATGGCTATTGTAGATTTTATTGTTTTTCATTCTCTCTCTCTCTCTCCACACATTATTTTCTAAAGAACAAGGAAAATCAATTGCATCTCTGAATGGAATAATGGTATGGATGCTGTAGCTATCCTTCTACATTTGTAATGGGTCTATTAATGATTGTGGAAATTGATAGTGACAGAGAGTCAGACCAAACACTTGTAATGTCATGAGTCTGGCAACAACAGGAACAGCAACAAAATCTCTCCCCCCTTAATCTGTTATTGTGATACTGTTAACCCTCCTGTTTAATTCAAGTCAGCATTTAAAATTATGCTCTGCAAGGAAGCAAATATCTGTTTCCTGTCTGCATTGCTTACGATATACCAAACTCAGTCTCAGCCACTGTGTATTTGGGAGAGATAGGAGGAGAAGGAGAAGGAGGAGAAGAAGGAGAAGGAGACACTTTGCAGATATAGTTGGATTAGATTTCATTTTTTTTCCTCCATGGTGTGAACCAGACCCTTGTAGATTTGGGGCCTGATCCAGCTTGTTTCTTTTTCTTTTCCTTCCTCTTTTATTTCAAGTCAGAAATTCATTTCGACTCCAAGGCTTTGACAAAGCAGTATTTAAAAGACAGGTCAAGTGGTGTCAATGGCCATATTGGTTTACTACCAGGCTACAACTGGCATTGAGAAAATCATTATGGTGCAAGAAGACATAAAAGGGCACCCCTCAAGAGCTCAGTTCTGGGCACACAAGGTGCTGCTGCAGAGGCATTTGTCAGGCTCTTGTGGTCTATGGAAATTATGGTCCCCAAGTTTAATTTGCTACCCCATCCGCAGCTATAACCACAGATGTTTGACTAATGTGCTCCTTGCTTAAGAACAGCTTGAATCTCTTTTTCTTTCACTGACCTCATTCTTTGACCCTTGATCTTCTGCATTCAGTAGACGAGCTTCCAATTGGATGTATCCACCTATCGCTCCAACTTCTGGGGTAGTTTATTTCTCAACTAATAAGGGAAGAAGGGCAGCAGAACCTGGAGCTGGGGGGGGGGGGAAGGTCTCAAGTTGTGCCTTCTTCAGCCTTTCTAGTTCTTTTTCTGTTTAGCTGCTACTAAGAAAAGTTAGAATGGCAGAAAGAGGAGCTCAGAGCAGATCTGGAGACCTAAAGGACCGGAATTTCTCCCTTCCTCTCTCTGCTTTCCACAAGAAAAAGAAGAGACAGAAGATAAAATAAAAATATCAGGATCTTCTTTCTGTCATGGAAATTGTATTCTGTTGCTGGCTGTTTCCAAAGGAGGGCCAGTTTTCAACTGAGCATTCTTATAACTTTCTGGTTCATTAACACTGCAACGATCCAGATGCTTTCCATTTTAATTTCGTCAAATCTGATTTTGGACACATCCATTGAATATCACTGGAAACCAACACCAGATGCCAGCACAGAAATTTATAGACAAACCTTCTGGATTTTTGCAACCCAGATCTAGGTGCCTTAATATTAACAATAGTAACTGTGAGAATCTTTGGACTATCTTGTATCTTGTATTGATTATTTCTTTGTGGGTTTTATTATCTTTCTTACTTCTTGGGACCACTTCAGCTTAGGTGAAGTGTTATGTTCTGAGCATGGGCGCGAAAATGGAGATGAGCCGGTGAAACGGTGACCTTCAAAACTCTTTATTAACATGGTGTGACAGTTCAGCTCAATGGCTGCAACGGCCCTCTTTATAGAGGCAGCTTATTAACTATTCAACCAATGAAAACCAGGGAGCGCTAGCTCCGTTAACCAATGAGAGAGGCTCGTTAATAGCCAATCAGATTCACCTGAATGGACCAATCTGATGTCGCTATTAACGGCCAATGAGAAGTGCAGGGCCAGAACCCTGCACTTAACTTTAAGCTCTAAATAACTTTATTAAACACATTTTATTCATTCACAACACCCCTTCCCCCCGGGTTCCATTTATAGTCCTTGAGGTAGGATGGTTGTTTTGTTAGTCTATTTGATTTTCGTTGTGTACCCGGTATTTGGCTGCAGTCTTGTTGAGGTAGGGTGTTGTCTGTTAAAAAGGGTGCCTCTAATTCTAAATTCGGATTTCCGTTGTCACTAACATTTTCGGTATCTCCATGAGGTGAGCTCACTCCCATCCCTGATTCTTCTTCACATGTTTTCATTTCACTGTCATTTCTTTCATTAAGGCTTTCCGCTATTTCAAGTTCATCTTCCTCCATATCTCCTCCCCCTTCAGTTTGGAAATCAGGGAACTCGGAGATCCCTGACTGCAGCCTTGAACGCAGCTGATCAATATGGTGCTTCCATAATCTATTATCGTGACATTTGATAAGGTACAATCTAGGGCCGGTTACTTGGACCACCGTTGCCTCGATCCACAATGGATCGCCTGAAAAATTCCTAGCGAATACCAGGTTGCCTACCTGGAAGGTACAACATCACCCGCTGGATCTGTGTGGTTTCTCAGGTTCGTACGCTGGGTCCAGCCGGTTGAGGTGGGAGTGGAGCCTTCGCCCCATTAGCAACTCGGCGGGAGTTTTGTTGGTGACGCTGTGCGGAGTGATATGCTGCAAGAGGAGTATCCGGTTAATCTTTTCTTCGATATTGTCATAGTCCATTTTGTGTAATGTTTTCTTGACGAATTGTACCATGCGCTCGGCTCTTCCGTTGGCCGCAGGATGCACTGGTGAATACCGCGGTCCGCCAGATACTGTTCAAAGGAGAGCGTGGTAAATTGGGGTCCATTGTCGGATACCAGAACGTCTGGTAATCCGTGTGTTGTAAATAGTCTGTCTAGTTTCTTGATGACCGCTTCGGTTGTTGTATTCCTCATTTCATAGGTTTCGAGCCAGTTCGAGTAGGCGTCTACTGTTAACAAGAATGTATGGCCTTTGGTAGGTCCCGCAAAGTCCAGATGAATACGGGACCATGGTCCCCTCGGTGTTTCCCATTCGGTTGGGATTGCTTTCGGTGGGGTGTTGCTTACTTCCTGGCATTTGTGACAAGCTTTGACCCATGTCTCGATCTGCTTGTCAATGCCCGGCCACCACACGTAACTACGTGTGAGGGCTTTCATGTGCATGATGCCGGGGTGGCCATCGTGCAAGGTTCTTAGTACCGCTTGTTGTAGCCGCTCTGGGACAACGACTCTATCTCCCCAGATAATGCAGCCCTTCTGGGAGAACATTTCCATTTGTCGACTCTTGAATGGGGCGTAATCATCAGGTATCTGGTCCAATGGCCATCCGCGCTCGACCCAACTGAGGACTCGTGCTAAGGTGGGGTCGTGTTTCGTTTCCATTGCGATATCTCAGGCTGTTAATGGCGGTGTTCAAAGTGTCTCAATCTGCAACGTTGTCACTGTCGAAGCGGAGTCATCAATGGTCTCTGGAAGCGGTGCTCGGCTCAATGCGTCTGCGTGGGGAATGGCCTTCCCCGGGCGGTGTTGCAACTTATAATTATAGGCAGCCAAGAATTCTGACCAGCGAGTCATTCTGGGGGATAATATATAAGGGTTTGGCTTATCTCCCGCTATTATTCCCAGAAAAGGTTTGTGGTCAGTCACTATAGTAAAGGCGCGGCCGTACACATACTCATGAAATCTCTTGACAGCAGATACATTAGCAAGGGCTTCTTTATCAATCTGACTGTAATTGCGTTCTGCTTTTGAAAGAGTCTTTGAGAAATATGCAACAGGGGCTTCGCTACCATTTGGCAAAATGTGGCTCAAAATGGCGCCCACTCCAAAAAGCGATGCATCACACGTGATCATTAACGGCAAATTCTCATTGTACTGCATCAGTACAGCGTCAGAAGTCAATAATTTTTTTACATTTCGGCTACGGTTGCTTTATGAGGCAGGAAAACATTATAAAAATTGATAAGGCCTAGAAACGTCTGGAGGTCGGCCTTATTTCGGGGTTTTGGGGCATTCTTGATTGCCCTCAGTTTGCTATCGATGGGGTGAATGCCATGACGATCAATTAGATGTCCTAAAAATTTGAAACGATCCGTGCACAGTTTACACTTGGTTTTCTTAACTTTAAGACCTGCGTCTTTGAATCTCTGGAGAACCAACCTCAGGCGATCCCGTAATATTTGCGGAGCGGGGGCAGCGATTAACACATTATCAAAGTATGGGACAACACCTTTTATCCCTTGTAATAGTCTTTCCATCAAACTTTGAAAGATTCCTGGGGCCACGCTAACTCCGAATTGGAGACGGTTACATTTAAACGCACCTTGGTGCATGATGATCATTTAGGCCTCTGCCGTTTTTTTGTCTACCGGCAGTTGTTGGTATGCCTGGGCTAAGTCTAGTTTAGCGAAAACTTTTCCGCCCCCCAGGGAATGGAGGAGGTGCTGCACCACCGGTACCGGATACGCGTTTTGCTGAAGGGCGTGGTTCAGGGTGGCTCGGTAGTCCCCACAAATTCTTATTGATCCATCCGGCTTGATGGGTGTAACGATTGGGGTTTCCCAGGGAGAGTGATCGGTTGGTTCTAACACATCCTGGGCTATCAATTTATCAAGCTGCTCGTCAATCTTTGGTTTAAGGGCAAATGGAACCCGACGAGGCTTAAGGCAGATGGAAGCTATTTTGGGATTGAGGTTAAATGATATCGGGGTCCCCTTGTACTCGCCTAGTTTTTCGGCAAAGACGTCCTTGAATTCTTGGATGAGATCCTCTTCCCAGTTGCTGCTGCAGATTCGGTGAATGCTGGCTACTTCAATTCCCAGTGGCGCGAACCATTGGAAGTCTAACAGGCTAGGCCGATCCTTGTTGATTACAGTCAGGGGCAGGAATGCTGTGCGGTTCTTGAATGATACCCAGACCCGGCTGGATCCTACGACTGGGATTCAATTCTCTTGATAGTCTTTGATTACAAGTCTTTGGAATTTGAGGTCTTGCCGCCAGGCGGTAGGGATGAGCTGCTTGAGGGTCTTCCAGGAAACCATCGAGAGAGACGATCCTGAGTCGACTTCCATCAGGCAGGGCTGGTTTTCGATGGCCACTTTCACTCGGATCTTCTTGGCATCAAGAGAAGAGGTGTGACCGATCGTGATAGTTTGATGAATTTCTTCTCGCTTCATGGGGTCATTTAGGTTTTTGTTTCTGTAGAAGTAGTTGTTCCATTGGTGGTTCACGGGTTCTCGCCTTACAGGATAGCTTCCTGTTGGTTGGCGATGGTTAGCCCCCCTCGAGGGCTGGCTGGGTCCTAACATACTTCTACAGACCTGTCCGATATGGCCTCATTTCCTGCACACATGGCAGAGCGCGTCGAGGAATTTATATTCTGATCGGGGGTGGTTTGCCCCACAACCAGCGCATTGGTGCTGAGATCTCTGGCATTGGTCTTGTTCGGACCGTAGTCGATGGACCTCTTCTTCGTCGCTGTCTGATGATGAAGAGAGGTCCTCGTGGTGGGCCGTTTGCAACTGCCCTTCTGACTTAGGTGAAATTTTGCGGGTCGGTTGGTGAACTGGGGCACGGTTGCGGCACATTCGGGCAGCTGACTTCCTGGTTGCTTCTGCTGCAGTAGCTTTGGCGATAGCATCGGCAAGGCCGATGTCGCCTTTCGCCATCAACTTGCTTTGGATGTGTGGTGCATCCAATCCCAGAACTATTCTGTCTCTTTGGGCTTCTTCGAGGTTGGCAAACCCACATAGGCCTCCCAGATTCTGGAGATCCGCTATGAAATCAGCAACACTTTCGCCCTTTTGTTGATTTCTTTGATAAAATTCATGCCTTCTGACGAGCGTTGGTATGATCGGTGCGTAGTGGGCCCTCAGTAGAGGTCCGAGGACGTCCCAGTCCATAGACTTCACTTCTGACGGTTTCGCTAGTGCCTTGGCCATCTTGAATACGGTCGGCCCACAATGCATTAGGAATACCGCCCATTTCTTTTCGGTAGTGGCATCCTTCAAATTGTTGGTTTCCAAGAACATTTGGAAATGATCCATATAGGAGTCCCAGTCCTCTTGCACTGGGTCGAATGGAGCGGGTGGTATGACGCCGCCGGACATGGTTCCACCGTTGTGCGTCTCAGCCATGCGCTCGGTTATCGTTCTTCGTTGTTCAGTCAGCTCTGACGTCTCCACATCCCACCTTCATCGCCAGTGTTATGTTCTGAGCGTGGGCGCGAAAATGGAGACGAGCCGGTGAAACGGTGACCTTCAAAACTCTTTATTAACATGGTGTGACAGTTCAGCTCAATGGCTGCAACGGCCCTCTTTATATAGGCAGCTTATTAACTATTCAACCAATGAAAACCAGGGAGCGCTAGCTCCGTTAACCAATGGGAGAGGCTCGTTAATAGCCAATCAGATTCACCTGAATGGACCAATCTGATGTCGCTATTAACGGCCAATCAGAAGTGCAGGGCCAGAACCCTGCACTTAACTTCAAGCTCTAAATAACTATTAAACACATTTTCGGTAAATATTCCCATCAGAAAGTTCAAAAGTCCAATAGGCAAACATATGTTTTCGGTAATTCGTCGTCAGGCCAATACATTTACATGAGAAGTGTACAGTCAAGTCGTGTCACGAGTTTAAGCGGTATGGTCTCGAGCGGGGCAACCAATCAACTTGGGGGGAAAGGGGGGGAGGCATGCAAGGTATAGTTAGCGTGACTCATAACGGCCGAGATAGCGGCGCGGGCCAAGGTGGCGCATGGCCTTCAGTGTGGGCTGGCTTGGGCCAAGGTAGGTGAAGTGTCTGCACGAGGGCCTTCTGACAGCATAGCACCGGACGTCTTAATCGAATCGCCACGGCTTCAGCAGTTGCGAGGACGCGTTGACGGAGACCTTTCGTGTAGCTGGCCGGTGTCCGGTACACAACTTCGAATGCTTCTTTAGCATCGGCCTTGTGGCCTGTTTCAACCAGGTGTGCAAGGATGGAGCTGGAGATCGATCTCGTCTCCCCTCTGCTCAGCCAGGCGGGCATGTGTTCGCGAATTCTCTTTTGCAGACGTCTCGTTGTACGGCCTATGTAGTCCGCTCCGCAAGAGCAGGTGAAGGAGTAAATACACATAGATGTGGCCTGCAACGGAAGACAATCTTTGCCTCCAGCTCGTAGGAGAGGAGAGCCGGAAAAGAGCACTCGCAGCTTGGCTGCGTAAAACGCACGGGAAAGGGCTATTTTCAGTCTTCTTCTCAACAGTTCGCTAGCTGCGTCACCCAGGAACGGTAGTCGGATGAAGAGGCTTTTCTTCTCGGCAGTTTGTTCAGGAATCTTATTAGGCCGTTCATTCATGTTCCTCAGAACGAAGCGGTCGGGGTACCCATTCTCCCGTAGTGCATTTCTGATATGCTCGAGTTCTCTCTCTAGAGTTTCGGGAGAGCAGATTCGTCTGGCTCTGGCTGCTAAGCCCTGGACTAGGTTTCGTTTTTGGCTTAGGGGGACAAAGCTATGGAAATTGATATACTGTCCCATCCAGGTCTTCTTTCGATAAACCGCCCGCTGGATGGTTCCGTCGGGTCGTCTCCGCAGGAGAACGTCGAGAAATGCCATTTCGTTGTTTGATTCTTTCTCGGCCGTGAAGGTTAGAGAGGGGTGTGCTTTGCTAAACTTTTGGACTATCTCGGCGAGGTCGGCGTGGTCATCTGCTATGCCGAAAATGTCATCAACATATCGGCGGTAGAAGTGTAGGCTGCTAATGTATTCTCCTAAGCATAGTTTCTCGACTTTGCCCATAAAGACATTAGCCAGAAACGGTCCTAAAGGGGATCCCATTGCTACGCCGTTGATCTGCCGGTATCGTTGCCCATTGAAAAGAAATTGGACGTTCAGTGTGCAGCGTAGTAACAATTGCCTAAGCCTCTCGATTGGTATGCCGATGGAAAATTGGGTAGCTCGAATACGATCGCAGAGATAGTCAACCGTTTCGACTACGGGCACATTTGTAAACAAAGAGGAAACATCTAGGGAGAACATAGTTTTTCCGGTTACGTTGAAGTCATTGATAGCCTCCACAAACTCGAAAGTGTCCTTTAGACTGTGTGGTGACAGTTGGTCCTGTAGCGGTTTCAATTTATCTACAAGCCACTTTGCTACGTTGTGGTACGGAGAGTTCCGCATATCGAGGATCGGCCGCAAGGGCACTCCTTGTTTATGTACTTTAGGGAGACCGTACAATCGTGGAATCGTTGTGCCTACAGGCCTGAGCCGTTCGAAGTCACGTTCAGACAGATGTCCTTCCTTATGTAGGTCCTTAAGGCATTTTGTCAGTTCTCCCTCGACGGTCTCAGTCCGATCCTTTTCTCCAGTTGCTTTCGAAAACTTAGTGCGGTCGGATAGTAGTTCGTGCATCTTGGTTAAATAATCTGTCTTGTTCATTAGCACTACGCCTGAGCCCTTGTCTGGTCTGGTTATGAGGACATTATCGTTCTTCAGTAGTTCTTTCAGCTTATCAAGGTGAGCTTTTGTCAAGGGTCCTTTGTTTCTTGGGGCTCTGCTCAGGTACTGATGGCAGCAGTTTACTAGGGTTGACTTCAGATAATCAACTTCCATAGGACCGGTTGGCTTTAAGTCCACCGTCTGGTTAAAAAGGCTCTCGAACTGCACCTCTAGGTCTAGTTGGCTCGTCCTCCGCCGAGAGAGACAAAACTTAGGACCCAGGGATAGCACCTCAGCTAGAGTTTTATCAAGGCACACGGTAGAGTAGTTGTGTACGTACCTCTCTGGATTGATGGGAAGAACATTCTGTGCCTTTACTGGTTTAAGGTTTCGGAGGAGTTTGGCCAACTTGGTTTCAGTTCTTTTGTTCCTGACTGTCTGTACATAGTCGTCAAACGTTGATCTCTCGGGGTTGTCGAGATAATCGAGTGCTGCAGTTTTTTGCGACAAATTTCGTTCAAATTCCTCAATTTTTGCGTGAATAGTCTCTAGCTGGCTTTCTGCATATCTTCTCAATGTGGTCGACGTCACGGCGATGTGGTTTCTGCGCAGTGCCTTCCAGTAGTGACTCGGGTACTCGCCTCGATTCATGCATTCCGATATAAACCTGGCCTTTACGTTTGCTTCCGCAAGTCTGGTGTCGAATTTCAGGTACCCGTTGAGTTCCTTGAACACCGCGGGGTCTTTGCGTTGTCTTAATTCGGTAAATATTCCCATCAGAAAGTTCAAAAGTCCAATAGGCAAACATATGTTTTCGGTAATTCGTCGTCAGGCCAATACATTTACATGAGAAGTGTACAGTCAAGTCGTGTCACGAGTTTAAGCGGTATGGTCTCGAGCGGGGCAACCAATCAACTTGGGGGGAAAGGGGGGGAGGCATGCAAGGTATAGTTAGCGTGACTCATAACGGCCGAGATAGCGGCGCGGGCCAAGGTGGCGCATGGCCTTCAGTGTGGGCTGGCTTGGGCCAAGGTAGGTGAAGTGTCTGCACGAGGGCCTTCTGACAGCATAGCACCGGACGTCTTAATCGAATCGCCACGGCTTCAGCAGTTGCGAGGACGCGTTGACGGAGACCTTTCGTGTAGCTGGCCGATGCTAAAGAAGCATTCGAAGTTGTGTACCGGACACCGGCCAGCTACACGAAAAAAACTATGTTCTCCCTAGATGTTTCCTCTTTGTTTACAAATGTGCCCGTAGTCGAAACGGTTGACTATCTCTGCGATCGTATTCGAGCTACCCAATTTTCCATCGGCATACCAATCGAGAGGCTTAGGCAATTGTTACTACGCTGCACACTGAACGTCCAATTTCTTTTCAATGGGCAACGATACCGGCAGATCAACGGCGTAGCAATGGGATCCCCTTTAGGACCATTTCTGGCTAATGTCTTTATGGGCAAAGTCGAGAAACTATGCTTAGGAGAATACATTAGCAGCCTACACTTCTACCGCCGATATGTTGATGACATTTTCGGCATAGCAGATGACCTCGCCGACCTCGCCGAGATAGTCCAAAAGTTTAGCAAAGCACACCCCTCTCTAACCTTCATGGCCGAGAAAGAATCAAACAACGAAATGGCATTTCTCGACGTTCTCCTGCAGAGACGACCCGACGGAACCATCCAGCGGGCGGTTTATCGAAAGAAGACCTGGACGGGACAGTATATCAATTTCCATAGCTTTGTCCCCCTAAGCCAAAAACGAAACCTAGTCCAGGGCTTAGCAGCCAGAGCCAGACGAATCTGCTCTCCCGAAACTCTAGAGAGAGAACTCGAGCATATCAGAAATGCACTACGGGAGAATGGGTACCCCGACCGCTTCGTTCTGAGGAACATGAATGAACGGCCTAATAAGATTCCTGAACAAACTGCTGAGAAGAAAAGCCTCTTCATCCGACTACCGTTCCTGGGTGACGCAGCTAGCGAACTGTTGAGAAGAAGACTGAAAATAGCCCTTTCCCGTGCGTTTTACGCAGCCAAGCTGCGAGTGCTCTTTTCCGGCTCTCCTCTCCTACGAGCTGGAGGCAAAGATTGTCTTCCGTTGCAGGCCACATCTATGTGTATTTACTCCTTCACCTGCTCTTGCGGAGCGGACTACATAGGCCGTACAACGAGACGTCTGCAAAAGAGAATTCGCGAACACATGCCCGCCTGGCTGAGCAGAGGGGAGACGAGATCGATCTCCAGCTCCATCCTTGCACACCTGGTTGAAACAGGCCACAAGGCCGATGCTAAAGAAGCATTCGAAGTTGTGTACCGGACACCGGCCAGCTACACGAAAGGTCTCCGTCAACGCGTCCTCGCAACTGCTGAAGCCGTGGCGATTCGATTAAGACGTCCGGTGCTATGCTGTCAGAAGGCCCTCGTGCAGACACTTCACCTACCTTGGCCCAAGCCAGCCCACACTGAAGGCCATGCGCCACCTTGGCCCGCGCCGCTATCTCGGCCGTTATGAGTCACGCTAACTATACCTTGCATGCCTCCCCCCCTTTACCCCCAAGTTGATTGGTTGCCCCGCTCGAGACCATACCGCTTAAACTCGTGACACGACTTGACTGTACACTTCTCATGTAAATGTATTGGCCTGACGACGAATTACCGAAAACATATGTTTGCCTATTGGACTTTTAAACACATTTTATTCATTCACAACATGAAGTTTATTTACATGTCATGATTGGAAGACAGAATTTCCCCTAAAACAATGTCCTATGAATTCCAAGAAAAGTGCTATATTTATCAATAATAATAGCAATAAAATTTAAAAAAAGGCAAGGGTAGGAAGTGCAAAGTATTGTAAAAATCACTGTTAAAATGTGTGGCTATCTGAAGATTAGCCTGAAGAGTACTTATTTTTGGGAAATTTAGTAAATTTAAATTCATGATGGGTAACACAAAAACATGGTCTTTGTTTTCTTGTTCAGTTACCTTTTTCCCTTTGTCAACTCTTCATCCAATTCTATTTCTTCCCTTTTCCGGTCAACTACCCTTTTCTTAAAAGTGGTGCGGTAGCTCAGTGGCTAAGACGCTGAGCTTGTCGATCAGAAAGGTCGCAGTTCAGCAGTTTGAATCCCTAGCACTGCATAACGGAGTAAGCTCCCGTTACTTGTCCCAGCTTCTGCCAACCTAGCAGTTCAAAATTATATAAAAATGGAAGTAGAAAAATAGGGACCACTTTGGTAAAAGGTAACAGAGTTCCGTACACCTTCGGCATGCCGGCCACATGACCACAGAGATGTCTTCGGACAGCGCTGGCTCTTTGACTTTATAATGGAGATGAGCACCGCCCCCTAGAGCCCGAAATGATTAGCACATATCTGCAAAGGGAACCTTTACCTTTACCCTTTCCTTTCCTCTTCTCCATCCTTGTTTTCCTTCTTCTCTTTTGCTGTTTCTGCTAGAAGATGAGAGGAAGATGTGCATATTCTTATATTTTTCTGGATATGACAGAACGTTTGGTATCTGAAGTGGCATAAGAATTAATTTTGCAAATGGGTGTGTGTTCATGTACAAATAGAAAAACAAAGGGATGTTTTTCTCTTTCCAAGAAAAGAGATAATATTTTCCTGCCCCAATGTTTCTAGCTTTGAATCCCATTACTTACTGCAGAATAATCAAATCAATGCTGCAGTCATTTGGGCACAGTAATTAGATGCGCAACTATCTTGGCCCTTCCCCCTTCCCTTGAAAGCTTTCCTCTCTAGTATACATTTATTGCATAGTTACCACAGTTGTTGTGTTTGTTTCTCAAACAAAAAAGGCTATTAAGCACGCTTAAGCACAAACGGAGAAAGAAGGGAGAGAGCCAAAGACTTAGAAAAGAGAATTCTAGAATTCATTTCATGAAGCTCCATTAAAAACATCTTTCTAGATTGTGTGACATGTTTTTGCAGACCACTTAAATATAATCCAGATATTTGCTAGTTCTAGAGTGGGACTAGGGTAAAAATAAGACATGGGAGTAAAAAAGGGAAAAAAAAGAAAATTAAAGAGTAAACAATAGAAAAATGGGACAGTTTGTAGGTGAGGTACAGAGGAATAGATGTGAGAGTTATCTTTTCTAATTATTAGTGATTATAGCACCAGGCTAAAAATCCGAATGTGAGTTCCCATTATGGGCAGGAAAGCCTGTTGGGTGACTTTGGGTCAGACACTTTCTATCTCAGCCAACCTACCACACAGAGTTGTTGTTCTGTGGAAAATAGGAGACGAAAGGAATGCTATATATCTGTGTCGGCGAACCTAAGCTATGCATGCTGGAAGTGGCACACAGAGCCATTTCCCCCAGCACGCGAGAGGTTGCCTGGAAGAACCCCACTGTGCATGTATGCGTGTGCCACTGCCCGACAGCTGATTGTCAGGTATCTGGCATACATGCTCAGGGGGAAGAGGGTGAGTGCACTGGAGATGTGCGTGCTTGAGGGGGGAATGTTTGTGGCCTAATTTCTGTACACTTCACAAAATGACTTTTGTCTAGTATATGTTTTTTTTCATGAACTGTAGACCCTGACCAGAATTCAGCATATGAAATAGTAGATGTTCCACATTCAGTGTTCATGTTGGTCAATAAATAATTAAAAAGTATGATATCCTTGTTATAACAAAAAAAAATTGATTCTAATTGATTTTTTTGGGCTGTTTTGAATGAAAAATAAACCACTACATGTCTTACCTTAAGTAAGCTTACCTTAAGTTACCTTAATCTTAAATGCAAAACAGTGAGGAAAAGCATCAATATTTTTTAATAACCAAACCATTTTTGTTTATTTGTTTGTTTTTCTGACAGGAGAAAACTAAACCAAACTAACTTTTTGGTTTTGTTTTTCCCTGTCAGAGAAACAAAATTGTCTTGCCATTTTCCTGCCAAAGTCAAGAAATGAACTCGCCCATAATCTCTCTGCTTAACATTACATTTTTGTTTTTTATCCTGAGAATCATATGAAGTGACTCCAAAAAAACAGTCAACTCTCCCTGGTCCCAAAAACCCTTTAATTACTCTATTGGGTAGCCACAATGACAAGGGATGGAATCTCTCTTTGTGGGATAGATCAAGAAAGAAAACCACGAAGCTCAATGACCCGATTTCTTTTTGTTGCTTGAAACAAATGCAGTTTGAATTGCTGTGCTGCCTCTTCCTGGGAGCGTGACTTTTTGAGAAAGAAAATTCTCTCTTGCCAAACCAAAATCTTTTGGCATTCCTTTCAACTCTATTTGTTTAGCCACTTGTAGGTTTTCTAACAGAGATGGCTCTTTGGTACACTTTGTCTAACTTTCTCTATATGACCAGAGTTTTGCTGCAGAATTATTAATAGTGTTAACGGACACAGTAGGTGGCACTCTTACCTCTAAACATGACTTAAAGTGGCAAAAATCCCCTCTTGCTTTATTGTAGCTCAGGCAGGGGAGAGAGAGAGAGAGAGAAAACAAGCAGAATGCATCCTATTATGATAAAACAAGAGCAATTATTGCAGAACAGTCCTGATCGGATCCTTGAATTAGCCTTTGTTATCTTCCTTCCTTCCATACACCTCTTTATTTCATTCCCTCACAACAAGATTTTTCAAGGGAGAAGCCTGTATAAAGATGTACTGTAATTCTGTGCTTGAAAGCGACTATTAAAATCTCTGGTTTTGTAGGGTGATGATGAGACACTAACATGCCTTTGTTGGTGCCAGTGTCCTGCCTTCAAAACAATTATCCATTATACGGTTTTGTGGCATGCAAAGTTGCTGGTATTTGGGGTACTCAGTACCAATCTCTGCAAAGTCACATTTGTAACATTATGAATCCTTTGTACATTGCTACTAAGAATCCTGTTTGTTGCTGGTCTAACCAAAACATAGCAACAACATGTGAAGCATGGACTCCTGCATAATTCAATCTCCAATAAAACTGTTGCAGGTGTCACATATGCATGTTTAATAGTACTATATTGAATAGTTTCAAACTACAATATCAAACAGTAATTTAGGCCACTACAAATAAAGCATTGGATTACTATGATGCACTTGGAACTAATCTTGAAACTCCAGTTGATCCAGAATGTGGAAGTGACACTACTGGTGGATTCCACTATTATAGGATAACACGTCTCCTAACATCACTGCACTTGCATTGGAGATACAATGATCTTCTGGATCAAGGTCAATGTTTTGCTTATGGCTTACAAAGTACTATGTAGAGTATTACTAGATCTTATTAGGCACTGCCTTGCCAGAAATTAATCTGCTCATCTAGTGAGTCCATCTCAAGAAGGTATGCTTAGAGTCTCTCACTTGTAAGGCCCTGATCCAAGAGGACATAGCAAGGTCCATTTGAGTGCAATCCTTTATTTCTTCTGCCTAAATGACAGAATCTTGCCAAAGTAGAGTTGTAAACTTCTAACCTAGTAAGTAAGTCCTGAAAGGTTCTAGAAACTTCTTTCCTCCTCTCCCATCTAGCTGTGGACTGTGCAGGTTTTTTTTTTACATTAACAGAGTTGGAAAGAACCTTGTAGGTCATCTAGTCCATCCCCCCCCACAAGCAGGACACCCTTCACCGATTACTGACAAATGGAGTTTCTTAATCCAGGTCTCTCTTTGGGAAAGATCTATGTTGCCAAGATTTCCTCCACACATACCCCACTACTTCTCCAGGGGCTCATACAATCACATCTCTATCAGAAGTGACAGTGACATGTCAGGTATTTTCTATGGCAGTTGCCATATTTTTCAGCTCTCTACCCCAGTTGTTCATAAAACTCTCTTCATCATGGCATTGAGAAGATTTCTGAAGACAGTTTTGTTTCACTGAACTTTCAATCTTACCAAAATGTCTCTGATACCCATCTAGGGGAAGGGGAAGGAACAAATCTATTACAGTCTCTACTGTTGTTTTTTTTTTAAATAGTAACGTTTTACACTCACCCTTTTTAATTTGGTTGGGCTGGAAAAAGAATCAAATCCTACTCCACTAATCTCTTTTCACCCCATTTCAACTGAGAGATTTTCAATTAGGTCAGAAACATAGCAACATTACAACTTTGTAATATGATCATGGCATGTCTGCATATATGTAAAGAAGAGGAATCAAGTCATGGACATGCATGAGACTGCTTCACATCAAAAAAGGACCCAATTTCTGAGTGTTAACTGGGTCTAGATCTGAGTATTAGCATAATTTATAGAACAGGCAAATAAATAAGATACCGTATTTAGAATAAACGAATCTAAAATAATACATAAATCTCCAAGTATCCAGGGTGTAATTGTCAAAATGTACTAACCAATGCCCTTATCAGCCCAGATTTAGTAGTTCATACATAGCTGACTAACCCCTAATTAATAAATTAATAATCTCCTGAATCTATGTATTCAACTCAGAAATGCTGGAGGCTGAAGCACCCAAATGAGGAATAAGATCAGAGTTTTAGATTAAACAAGTGTGCAAAATTTATTATCAAAGGAATAATAAAAAGCAACATACACATGAGCTTATTGAAATGGAATTTATACGTTACTATCTTATATCAATTTCACAGCCATTGCACTGGCTGCTAGTATAGTTCTGGAGTGAATTAGAAATGCTAATTTTGAATTCTAAAAGCCTTTATTTGGACCAGGTTATGTGAAGGCAGGAAAAGATGAGAAATTCAGTCCACTTTTAAATTTTATTTTATTTTGGAAAGGAGGATCCTTACCAAAGAGATCCTTTCCTGAAAAGCGGTAAAACCTTTCAGATATATATTATACCAATCTGCAAGAACAAATAATTATTATACCAATCTGCAATTATTATACCAATCTGTAAGAACAAAAAACAGATAGAGAATCTTCTTCGTCATTCCCAATAGCAAATACTAATAATGTTTATCAACCACAATACCTTGAAGTCTGTTGCTCATTTTTGAGTTATACCATTCTCTGCAACATACTATCCTTCTCTATGCCACTAGTAAAGTAGAAGACCAAGGTTGAAGAAGAAGACTAAGATCTAAGACTACTTTACATGATTAAGGTAGAAATATCATACCATCAAATAATCTGACAAGGCAGGTCAGATTAACCATTTCCTCTTTTGAATTTTTCCAGCCAAACATTTTATTTTGCTATTGCCCTACCCATTGTAGATTTCCACAGAGAGTTTAGACATCTTTATCTCCCATTTATATCATGTCTAGTTTTTCTCTTAAGTTTTTTCTCCTTACCAAGCCAAAAAAAAAAAAGGAAATTATTTCAGAGAAAAATATATAATAATTTCTCTAGGCTTTTGGTTGATAAGACTGGGAGCCTTCAGATGGAAGTAGTTTACTTTTCATTTTTTCTAAATCTTAAGACTGAACCACCTTCATTTCCTGAAAATTATTTATTTTAAAAGCTAGTATCAAAACTGTGTGCCACTGTATGATTTTTTTTCTCTATATTGATCCCTAGGCAAATACCTATATTCAGATGCATTTGCCTAAAATAGGCATATTTTTCAAGCAATTTTCAGAAATGCATTTTTTTACATTATCTTCACTAATACATGAATTTTCCTGAGCATTGTGTCCTGATCTGTTTTTATAAACATGTTTTGACTAAAGGACTGCATTATAGAAGTAACTGAAGAATGAATTTTGAATGATAATTGAGTCTCGGCACTGAAAAAATGAGGTGAATTCACATTGAAAACATACTTCCTCATTTCCTAATAATATCTAGAATTACTCCAAATCAACATATGCTTATTAATGGATTATTTCAACTGGCGACACAAATATGCTAACTTCATACTCTTGAACAGAGTAGCTGAACACCTTTGGATGGTAGAGACCGTAATATCTGGAATCTAAAAGATAGAAGCTAACTGCAAAGTTTTATTTCTAATTAAAAGTGGTGAATAAAACATTTGATCATCAGGTACCCCTCTTGCTGATGATGTCAAGGGCAAACAGAGGTTGACGATGTATAGTAAACACCAACAATCCAATGAATGTATACATTCACTGTTTATTCTTTGTTTTTTCCCCCCATTTTAACTAAAGACTCTTGGGACATTATATCTGAATGGAAGACCAGTGAGTAAAGCAAAGCCTTTTCTATAACTTTACGAGATGTATAGCAAATACCCTTACAATTCTTCCTTTTACAGCTTGCTTTACGGCCACAATTGAGCCCAAAATTTCTGTTGTTAAGTGAGATATTTGTTAAGTGAGTTTTTCCCCATGACTTTTCTCAACACATTTGTTAAGTGAATCACTGCTGTTTTTAAATTAGTAACACGGTTGTTAAATGAATCTGGTTTCTCTATTGACATTGCTTGTCAGAAGGTCGCAAAAGGTGATCACATGATTCCCCGGAACACAGCAATGGTCATAACTATGAACCAGCTTCCAAGCATCTGAATTTTGATCTCATAATCATGGGGATGCTACAAACGTCGTAACCTTGAAAAATGGTCACAAGTCACTTTTTTTCCAGTGCTGTTGTGACTTTGAACAGTCATCAAATGAATTATTGTACCTCAACTTATAATGCTTTTATAATGCTATAATGCTATAATGCTTTCTTTTTTAGCCATAGAAGAAATACAGGAAAACTACCAAATCTCATTCATCTTCCTCTTGGTGAAGTAAATGAGAGGGAAAAAAATATTAATTCCTGGATGGAATCCTCAGTTCATTCATATATGAACATATTTTTGTACATAGACCCAAACTAATTAGTTTGGGTCTATGTACATATATATGTTCACATGTTCACACCAGTGGTGGGATTCAACCGGTGTCACTACCGGCCAGATGCGTACTGTGCACACATGTACAAAAACCTTTAGCTGTGCTGCCCGGACAGCTGAAAAGTGCTGCATGCAGGTGCACAGTGCAAAGTAGCTGAGGTTGAAAAAGCAGGAAATAAAGGACAGGTAAGAGCCCAGGTGGGCGGTGGGCCAAACAGCAGCAAACACAGAACCGGTTTGGTGTCTGCTACTCTTCAGAGTGACTGGTTCTATAGAGCCGGTCTCAGCCGGTAGAATCCCACCCCTGGTTTACACCAGATGCTTAGGATTATTAAACAAATTACATGCCATGTCAGCAATTTCTCAGCTTTCTATCCTCATGGTGGGAAAAAAATAGGGTTAGCACAATGTTTCTCAACTTTAAGATGGGTGGACCAACTCCCAGCATTCCCCAGCCACAATTTAGCAACTTTAAGATGGGTGGACCAACTCCCAGCATTCCCCAGCCAGCATGCCGATTCTTCATATGCAAATCAGGCTGAAAGGTGGAAGAGAAACAAAGATGGTGTCCCTTGGTTGTGATGCAATTTGCACTCATAAGACCCCACTACTCCACCAGATAAAAGTACAGTTTTCCCATGGTTCTAGAGTTACATCACACACAAGTGATCTTCTCCAGACCAATTGGGGTTTAAGAAGAAAAATGGCAAAAAGAAATAATTTGAAATGCAACTTGTCTGAACCAAGAATGCAATTAAGTAGTATGAATTGAAAGCCTATTGGTTTTTAAGGGACTGAGACACAAATAATTAACCAAACTAGGCAGAATGTCACTGAGACCCCAAATTGGTCTACCATCAGTTCATCTGTCTAGCCAAACCAATTGAGAGGGAACAATAAGCTTGACATGGAATTGCCACAAGTTAAGATTTTGATTTTATTGAATTATTGAATTAAATTTTCTGGGAACCTGAAATTGAGTAGTAAATGGTCATTAGGCCCTTTGTTGGGCATAACTCATAAACCAAGTGAAGTCAAGATATTCTTCTGTGTTATTGTAATATTGCCATCTTTATTGGAGATAGGGATTGTTTCCTTTAGATTTTCCAGTATATTTGCTACCATATGGAAATATTCAAATCCTTTTCTATGATATAACTGATTAGAAAACAATTACAAACTATATTTGTGCTTTAGATTGTCCTTTGGGTTATCTAAGAAATTTAATAAAGCCAATTTAAAATTTAATATAATAGCATGAGTTCTGATTTGTTGTATTTTAATGAAAAATTCAGCCCCCCAAACCCCTGAACAACAAGATAACCACACGTAATATGAACTGATTTCTTTGGATCCTTTTCTCCAACAGATGGGGTTTATACTGGAGTTTATCAGGTTTAATTTCCTTGGGGTTACTTACCATCTGTAACATACTTTCACTGAGCTTTCCCTACTTCGGGCTGAAATCAATTTCAAGGGTCTCTTATGCCAGACAAATAATATGAAGTTAAAGGTAAACAAGAAAAAGTAAAAGAGTAAAGTAAAAGAGTAAAAGACAGATGTGGTGGCTCAGTGGTTAGAATGCAGTATTGCAGGCTAATTCTGGTGCCTGCCAGGAGTTCAATCCTCACTGGCTCAAGGTTGATTCAGGCTTCCATTCTTCTGAAGTTGGTCAAATGAGGACCCAGATTGCTGGGATAATATGCTGACTGCTTGGAGAGGGCTGTAACACTCTTGAAGCGGTATATATGTGTAAGTGCTATTGCTTTTTCATAACTGATTTCCCAATAGCTTTTAACCTATTCAAAAACGTTTGCCTTCTCTGGTAATGCAAGGTTGTAAAATCTCCCATTTTCTTTATTAATCGGTGAATTTAGACTAATTCCAAACTTAGCCATACTGTACTTCTAGTTGCTTGTGTCCTAAATGGTGCAACTGTAGTCGAATGCAGGATTTTGTTATTGGAAACCATGAATGAGTAGCGTTTTCTAAAACTGTTTGTAATTATTCTTCTAATTAAAAAGGAGGGAGGTCCATTGCATACATTTTTAAAATAATAAAGTCTTTTCCCAAACCTACAATATTTAATTCAAATTTTATCCTATCTAAGGACATATAAAAGGATGAAAAAATAATATCCAACGGATTAATTTGTTAAAATTTGTGAGAATGTGCACAATTCTATAAAATACTTTAAGGAAATTAATACAATCAGTATGATACCTGCAAAAATATCTTATAGTGTGCCCCACTAATTTCTAATCCTTGTAAACCTAAATGTTCTATTACTCCCTTTGCACATTTGATGACTAAAGATTCATTCTGATTTCAGTATGAGGTAGCAATGATTCCATTGTGTGGTTGTTCATGAGAGACAGGAGTTCAAGTCTTGCTTTAGCCATGAAAGCCAGCTAGCAACTTTGAGCTAGTCACTTTCTCTCAGCCCAATCCAGTGGTGGGATTCAATTTTTTTTTTACTACTGGTTCTGTGGGCATGGCTTGTTGGGTGTGGTGTGTGTTATGAACTAATAAAAGCGCTTTAACAAACCTTAAGAAAAAGCAGGGTTCTAATCCTGCACTTCTGATTGGCTGATAATAGCGATATCGGATTGGTCCATTCTGGAGAATCTGATTGGCTGTTAACGAGCCACCCTCATTGGTTCAAGGGTTTAACACTTCCAAGTTTCTCATTGCCTAATAGGTCAGCAGCCTGCCCTATAAAAGGGCTGCTGCTGCCCTAGGGTTTTTGCTCTGTTCAGAATGATTACTAAAGAGTTGAAGTTCACTGTTCACTGCCTCGTCTCCGTTCCTTGCGCCCATGTGCAGAACTTAACAGTGGTGACGAGGGTGGGATGCGGAGACATCAGAGCTGACTTAACACTACAGAGCACCAAAAGAGCACATGGCTGAAGGCACATTGACCGCGGAAACCATGTCTGGCGGCGCCATACCACCCGCTTCATTTGACCCAGCACAAGAAGACTGGGACTCGTACATAGACAGGTTCCAGATGTTTCTGGAGACCAAAAACTTGAAGGATGCCACTACGGGAAAAAAGAGAGCAGTGTTCCTGACCCATTGCGAGCCTGCCATCTTTAAGATGGCCAAGGCACTAGCGAAACCGGCTGAGGTGAAAACCATGGACTGGGACGTCCTCACACCCCTTCTATGGGCCCACTATACACCTGCCGTGCCAACGCTTGTCCAAAGACATGAATTTTACCAGAGGGACCAGTGGAAAGGAGAGAGCATTCGAGATTGCATCGCGGATCTCTGGAACCTGGGAGGCCTTTGTGGGTTTACAGACCTCAAAAAAGCTTTGAGAGACCAAATAATTCTGGGATTAGAAGACCACATGACGCAGAGCAAGATCATGGCCAAAGGGGACATCGACTTTGCTGATGTCATCAGGGACGCTACTGCAGCAGAAGCAACCAGGAAGTCGGCCGCCCGAATGCGATACACCAACGCACCGCTCTGTCAACTCGCCAGTGATACCTCACCTTGCCTAGAGAGGCACACAACAGCGACCCACCACGAGGACCTTGAATCGCCATCAGAAAGTAATGAGGAGGAGGTCAACCGGCTCCGGTCTGAACGGGACCAACGCCACCAGCGGAATCAAAGACTGCCGCACCAATGCACGGGTTGTGGGGCAAACCACCCGCGATCAGACTGCAAATTCTTCGAAGCACTCTGCCATTTCTGTGGGAAAAGAGGCCACATCGGGAAGGTCTGTAGAAGCAAGCAAGGATCCAGCCCACTTCAGAGGGGAAACTACTACCGCCAGACCACAGGGAATCGCCCTGTGAATCGGGAACATTTGAACTACCAATGGAACAACCACTCCTGCTGAAATAAAACACCAGCCATTTCATCGAGACGAGAAGAGGCACACCAAACCATTACAATCAGTCACGCCTTATCGCTAGATGCAAAGAAGATCCGAGTGAAGGTTGCCATCGAAAACCAGCCTTGCGTGATGGAAGTCGATTCGGGATCGTCCCTCTCGATGGTTTCCTGGAAGACTCTTAAACAATTAATCCCTGCCATCCGGCGTCAAGACCTCAGAGCCCAAAGAATCATACTGAAAGATTATCAGGGGAACTGAATTCCGGTCGTTGGATCCAGCCAAGTCCAAGTATCATTCAAAAATCGTACTGCGTCATTACCACTGACCGTCATTGACCGTGACCGGCCTAGCTTGTTAGGCCTTCAATGGTTCGCCCCACTCGGGATCGAGTAGCCGGCATTCACCAAACCAGAAGCAACAACTGGGAGGAGGCCATTGTCCAGGAATTCCAGGACATCTTTGCAGACAAACTAGGTGAGTACAAGGGGACCTCGATATCATTTAACTTTAACCATGAAGTAGCCCCCATCTGCCTTAAGCCTCGTCGGGTACCTTTTGCCTTTAAACCAAAAATTGATGAGCAGCTCGATAAATTAATAGCCCAGGGTGTTTTAGAACCAACTGACCACGCTTGTTGGGAAACCCCAATTGTAACACCCATCAAACTGGATGGATCGTTAAGGATTTGTGGGGACTACATGCATGATGGTCACCCCGGCATCGTGCGTATGAAAGCGCTCGCACAAAGCTATGCATGGTGGCTGGGCATTGACAAACAGATCGAAGCCTGGGTAAAGACTTGTTTAAAGTGCCAAGAAGTCAGCAATGCCCCACCTAGAGTAACTCCAACAGAATGGGAAACCCCCCGGGGGCCGTGGTCCCGCATCCATATTGATTTTGCGGGACCTACTAAAGGACATATGTTCCTCCTAACAGTGGATGCCTATTCCAACTGACTCGAGATCCACGAAATGAAGAATACTACAACGGAGTCCATCATCCAAAAATTGAATAGGCTATTCGCAACGCACGGGCTGCCAGGCGTTCTGGTCTCTGACAATGGACCCCAGTTCACCGCCCTGGCGTTTGAACAATACTTAGTGGATCGGGGTATCTGCCATGCGCTAACTTCGCCAGTGCACCCTGCAGCCAACGGCAGGGCCGAGCGCATGGTACAATTTGTTAAAAAAACTCTCCACAAAATGGACTATGGGGACATTGATGACAAAATAAACAGAATACTCCTACTCCAACACATCACTCTGCACAGCGTTACCAACAAGACCCCAGCTGAACTGTTGATGGGACGCAAGCTCCGTTCCCACCTCGACTGGCTTCACCCGTCCTACGAGCCAGAGAAACCCTGTGGATCTAGCGGAAAATGCCACGAGTTCAAGGTAGGCGACTTAGTTTTCGCCAAAAACCACTCCGGCGAACCATTATGGGTCAAAGCAACTGTAATTCAAACACCGGGCCCAGATCGTACCGTGTGCAAACCTGCGACGGAAAAATATGGAAACGCCATATAGATCAGTTTTGCTCTAGGCTACAACCCAATGTCAGGGATAACATTGTTTACCCTAACTGGTTTAGGTAAAATAATAAATATGTTAGCATGGTTTGTTAGTTAAAGTGTCTGTAACTTTAACTGTAAGAATGTAATTAAGGGAGTGGTTGTAAAAGCACCATAAAAGAAGCAAGGCATGGCAGCTTGCTCTCTCTCTGGCTTGATGATCCCTAATTACTGGATAGATTGAAGACTGTGTTTTTCCCATACTGGAACGGGAGAGAGAAAGGACTGTTGATCTTATCAACGGTGAGAGGACTGATTTATTGTAAGTGAACTGACATTGGATATTCTACACGGACTTTGCTAATTGAATATCCTTGAGTAGACTGACTAAAATGATGCGTGACTAATGGACTGTTATTTTGACTATGCTATAAACTCTAAATGGAATAAACTCTATTTTTGATAGCACAAGCATATCTGTTATTTTTACTGTATGTTAACTAACATACAAACTTATCTCACACATTTATCTGTATGCCTATCTGACTAACACTGCACATTCTGTTTAGCTTGTCTCCTTAACCCTGGTTGCGGGAACACAGGCTTAACACCCAGTTCCCGCGACTCCTGTAACTCCCAAACTGAGGGGGGAGGGGTTGTTGAAGAAATCGAATTCGAGATGGTGGAAAGCAGAAGCGAAGGAAGTCAGCAATCGGGCATGATAAATGAAGAAGAATCAGGAAGGGGACTCTACTCACTACAGAGGAATACCTCAACGGAGGTGAGCCCACAAAGATCGGAGGACAACAATGACAGCATTAGCGGCACCGAGTTGTCCAGTGAGGATGCGGAACCACCTGTACCAGATATGTCCAAAAACGTCCTGCTGAAACCGGACGACAGACAGGAACCGGTGGGACAGTGCAAATCCAATAGACAGTTAAAACAACCTACATATCTTAGGGATTATGTCACTGCATCCCTCAAACAGAACCCAGGGGGAAGGGGTGTTATGAACTAATAAAAGTGCTTAAATAAAGTTTAACAAACCTTAAGAAAAAGCAGGGTTCTAATCCTGCTCTTCTGATTGGCCGATAATAGTGATATCAGAATGGTCTGTTCTGGGGAATCTGATTGGCTGTTAATGAGCCACTCTCATTGGTTCAAGGGTTTAACACTTCCAAGTTTCTCATTGGCTAATAGGTCAGCAGCCTGCCCTATAAAAGGGCTGCTGCTTCCCTAGGGTTTTTGCTCTGTTCAGAATGATTAATAAAGAGTTGAAGTTCACTGTTCACTGCCTCGTCTCCGTTCCTTGCGCCCATATGCAGAACTTAAGAGTGTGGCTTGTTGGGTATGGCTTGTTGGGCGTGGCAAGGGAAGGATACTGCAAAATCCCCATTCCCTCCCCACCTCACTAACCTGCTTTCTCATTCTCCTGTGCAGGACAACAAAAGAAGACCTAGCCGATCAGCTGGGACCTGGGAGGCAAAGAATAGATGGGGTGGGGCCACTCAGAAGTGGTATTTGCCAGTTCTCCAAACGACTCAATATTTGTACTACCAGTTCGTCAGAACTGGTCAGAACCTGCTGAATACCACCTCTAGCCTAATTCACCTCCCAGGGTTGTTGTTGTGAAGAAAATAGGAAGAGGAAAGTGTGTTGGCTAAGTTTGCTTCCTTGAATTATTTATAAAAAAATTATAAAGGCAGGATACCCTCCTTAAAAAAGTAATAACATGCTCTCACGTGGCTGAGGGAAGGGTGCCTGGCAGAACTTTGAAACAGGCTCTTGGGAAGTAACTTTAAATGGCCGCTAAGATACCAGTGGCAAGCTCAGCACTATCTTTGTGCCCTGTGCATTTTCTTCTTCCATGAAATATCCCAAACTGAGGAAAGGTATTACTCATTCTATCTTGCAACTGTCATATGAATCAGCTCTGAAACCCATTGTGCACTGGAGAATTCTTTCCATTGCAATGTTTTTATGTAGGGAGCATTTAGGTTGAGCAGTTAACTATGTATAAAAGTTGTTTTTCAGGGGACAATTCCCATAAGTGGGGTCATTATCTTATTTGCTTGGCATTGTAAGAACAAAATATTCCTAATTTCAGTAGGTCGTCAGATTATTTGGGATGTGCGAGACAATCTCAATTATTTCCCAATGCTTCAGGGACGAGAGCAATTCCTTAACGAGGCACCTGACATTTGCACTAACCACAATTCCTGCTTTACTCAGACTAAGAAGTACTTTTCAGTTCTGTTTGTATGTAAAAACAATTATGAGAACTGTTATCTGGAGATCAAAATGATTAGCATGGGCACTGACTGGAGAGGAAAGATTTCAACAGATCTTTTGATTAATTACCTATTCACCTTCTCCGAAAGCTCCATAGAAAAAGATGCTTATTCATCTCCACAAATGAGATGCAAAACCTTATAAAGATAAAAATCAGCAACAACGCCAATGTAACTCTATTGATTAGATTTATTTATTGCTAGCTAGCCTTGGTTAGGGTTTACCCAAGTAGGATAAGGCAGTTAAAATATTAGATGAAGATTCAGAAGACCCAGATTCAAGTCTTCAATTGGCCATGAAAAAACGTCTCTGGGAAATTCAGGCAAATCATGATGTCCTGTCGTTCTCGTTTTTTAAAATTTCATCTTATCGTAGGTCGTCCTCAATTTACAACTGCAATTGGGCCCAACATTTCTGTTTTTAAGTGAATTTAGCTCCAATTTACTATTTTTCTTGCCACCGTTCTTAAGTGAATCACTGCAGTGATTAAGTTAGTAACAAGCCTGTTGAGTGAATCTGGTTTCCCCATTGACTTTGCTTGTCAAAGGTCGCAGAAGGCCGGGACTCTGCAAATGTCATAAATATGAGTCAGTATGAGTCAGCACCCTCCCCTCAGCCAAGCATCCAAATGTAAATCACATGACCATGGGGATGTTGCAATGGTCATAACTATGAAAAATGGTCATAAGTCACTTTTTTTCAGGGCCGTTGTAACTTTGAACCATCTCTAAATGAATGGTTGTAAATCAAGGACTACCTCTATTTCTTAACATGCACCCCCAATCTTATTAGAAGTTAGGAGAAAAGACTGCCAGTCCCCCTTTGTAGGTCTTCCATATTAAAATACATACCTACACATGGATTTTGTTAAAGCATGTATTATATCAAAATGCTTCTTCCAGTACATGTTTTGTCCCTCTACAGGTTAATGTCTTGTTTTCAGCAGTTTATAATTCCACCATGAAAATACCCTGGTCTCCATTTTATCAGAGTTTGACTGATTTCGCTGTTATAGTTATTACAGCAAAGACTTAGACTTAGAGTCCTGTAGAATCTCTTGTCTTATTGAAAAAATCCCCTGTTCTATTTTCATGGCATTACAAAGGATCGATTTATTTCGTTGTACCCACTCTTCAAACAGAAAGAGGTTTTTCTGGGTTAATGAAAATAAAATAGTCTCTGGGCTCATATTTATAATCCAGAAAGGCACAAAGATAGTAAGAGAGCTGGAAATTTAATAAACGAAACAAACAAATAATTTTTTTTTTTAAAAATGAAAATCAAAAACAGTACTTGATCAGGCTTCAAGGAGCCTCTGAAAATAGCTTGGCTACCTTCCTCAAAGGGATGCGGTGGCTCAGTGGCTAAGATGCTGAGCTTGTTGATCAGAAAGGTTGGCAGTTCGGCAGTTCGAATCCCTAGCGCTGCATAATGGAGTGAGCTCCTGTCATTTGTCCCAGCGTCAGCCAACCTAGCAGTTCGAAAGCATGTAAAAAATTGCAAGAAGAAAAATAGGGAGCACTTTGGTGGGAAGGTAACAGTGTTCTGTGCGCCTTCGGCATTTAGTCATGCCAGCCAGATGACCATGGAGACGTCTTCGGACAGCGCTGGCTCTTCGACTTTGTAATGGAGATGAGCACTGCCCCCTAGAGCTGGAAACGACTAGCACGTATGTGCGAGGGGAACCTTTATCTTTACCTACCATTCTCAATAATGGCTGTGATGTCCCAGGATGTTCCAGGAAGGAGTCTAAAATTTTTAAACCTTATGGACCAATTGCAAGACAATAATTATACATAAAATGATCTTCATATATTGCAGATCATCCACATGAGATTATGTAATGACCGTGTCATCAGCATTGACCACAAATGGACATACATAGCTCAGCACTAAGAGTCCTTGAAGTACTGTTTTACCATTCTAGTATTTTTTCCTGAGCTATATTGGATCGTTGTAAAAAAAAAAAAAAATCTATTTGAGATATCCAACCTAATATACTGTATATTTTGCATTTTCAAAATTTTGTTATGAGAAAGATGTTTTTGCTTGAGATATATCTATTCCCCCCCCCTTCTGTTCATTTGTGTCTGATTTTTGGAGACTGACTAGATTAGTCCCTGCGGTTGTCTGGGCCAGATTTTTCAGAAAGAAGTTTACCATTGCCTCCTTTCTAGAGATGAGAGAAGGTAATGGGTTACCATCATCCCCCAGATGGCTTCATCCTTAAGTTGGGACTAGAACTTACATTCTCCCAATTTCTAGCTTGATGTCTTAGCCAGATTACAAAATCTTGCATCTTTTATTATTTTTGAACAGTTTAGAGCAGGGGTGGGATTCTATCAATTCGGACTGATTCGGGCAAACCCCTTGCTCCAAATATCAGCTGTCTTTGAACTGTGTTCACTGTGATGAGCATGTGGGGCCGCCCACCCTGCCCTTTCCTGTCCTTTAATTACTTCCTATGTTTAGAGCACAGCTGATTCGCATGGCAGAGTGGCTTGCCGCTCCTCAGCTGTTTCCTTCATAGGGACTGCTGTAGAAAATAAGTATCATAGCTGTTTGAATTGCAGAGCGCGCACGAGGAGCGAAATGCACGATCGCCGAATCGATCATTATCCTGGTGAAATCACTGAACCGATTGTTATCCTGGTGAAATCCCACCCCTGGTTTAGGGTCAATTATTTACAGCAAAGATTAGTAATCTGGTGCTACCTGTCCCATAAAGTTCAATCAAATAGCTAATATGTCAGAGATTAAGAGAATTATATTGCTGAGTGGTGTGGTGGCCTAGAGGGGAAGATGCTTGCCTCTCATTTGGAAGGTTGAGAGTTCAATCCTTGGGAACAGCAGAAGTTTCTCTATCAGAAATGAAGAGAAAATATCTGCTGCAAACTCCATGTAGGCATTGGGAAGGGCATCTGGCCAGTAAATGCTCAGTCCCTGAGTCCACCCCAATAAAAGGGATTACAGGGTCATAAAAAGAAGAAAAAAGATTAATTATATTGCAAGCAATCAGTGAGTTATTGATTGTGAGTTTAACTCAATCAAGGATTGAGTTGAGATATTCTAATGGGTAGCCAAGTCCATGCTACTATGTGAAAGCATTCATTGCATAGCTCTTCTCCCCAATCAATAAAAATTGAGTGGGAATTTCATGCTCATACTTGGGTTTCCAGTTACATTTTACTCTTAGATATTTAGGCCCTTTGTACTATCCCACCAAAGGATTACGTACTTTTTCAAACACTATTTCTTTAGTGACACATGAAAGAAGTGTCACCAACTAAAGGTGGTAATGCTCTACATAGATGCTTTTACTATTTTTCTACAATAGATTTTTCTCTTCCAGTCTTTGAACTATGCTTTCATTCTAAGAACAAGGGAAATAGCCTACTTAATCAATAAGACATGGCAGGATAGGAGCTGCTTGCCTTAAACGGATATCTTCTACTTAATAGGCTAATGTAATTTACACCTTGAGCATGACTGGAATAAAGTTATTTTATTTTTAAATGCTATTTTTTGACAAAAAAATTAACAGGATGGTGAAAATGCTCAGACGGTCCTTTGTGTTCTCCTACAGCATTTCTTAGGCTGTTTTAGCCAATCAGTTTATCATGCTTATTTTATCATAGAGATTAAATGAATGTGTTACTACTATAAAAGCCGATTTCCTCTTAGTAACATCCACTTAATCCCTTAGGAGTGACAATCATATCATTGCTAAACCCTCTAATGGGGTAACATTTAGCTTAGTTAACATAGCAAGTGTCAAAACACGGATGAAATAAAATGTATGTTGAAAATAATATTAAGAAGAGATAACCGAACGATTGCCATGACTACTGCAACATGCTCTATATGGGGCTAGCTTAGAAGAGTATTTAGAAGGTGCAGCTGGCCCAGAATGCAGCTAGGCAGACAGTTCCTGGGGCCTCTACAGTGGCTGATGTAACACCTCTGTAGCCTGAGATGCACTCATTACCAGTGCATTTCTGGGTCCAATTCAAGGTGTTTTTTTTTTATTAGCCTTTAAAACCCTTTATGGAATGGGTCCAGGTTACCTGTGGAACCATCTCACCCCAATTTGATTGCCTAGCCACACTAGTGGAAAGGGAATACTGCAGACTCTTGTCAGTCAAGGAATTTTGGCTGGCAGGGTGCGGTAAAAGAGCCTTTCCTGCCATAGCTCCCACACTATGGAACATTGTGCCCCTCCAAGGTGAGATCTGCACCCACTCCCATGGTCTTTCAGAAGGGTGTTAAAACCTGGATCCACCAATTGACTTGGGGGTCCTGATGTCCAGTGGTGGGATTCAATTTTTATTACTATTGGTTCTGTGGGTGTGGCTTGGTGGGTGTGGCTTGGTGGGCGTGGCAGGGGAAGGTTACTGCAAAATCCCATTTCCTCCCCATCCCACTATCCTGCTTTCCAGCTCTGTTCTCCTATGCAGGGCAACAAAAGAAGACCCAGACGATCAGCTAGGAGTCGGGAGGTGGAGAATTGAGGTGGGGCCAGTCAGAGGTGGTATTTGCCGGTTCTCTGAACTACTCAAAATTTCCACTACTGGTTCTCCAGAACTGGTCAGAACCTGCTGAACGCCCTCTTGGGCATTCCATACTGGAGGTGGTCAGTGGATTATGAGAAAATTCGGTCTCCACCCCACTGCATATTGCTTCCTTTTCTTCGTCATCTTTATTCATTTTAATGTTAATGTTTAACATTTTAACATTTTAAAGCTTTATATGGCTGTCTTTATCTTATTGTAAGCTGCTTAGAGTCACTTGATGGCAAGACGGGTGGCATATAAATCTAATCTAATAAAGAAATAAAACATCACTCCAGAAAGATGCTTATTGACCCTATACAAGGTATCCACACATCTTTGAATGTTTGTGAATATATGAGTTACAGTAGTTAAAGTGTAGGATTAGTATTGGGGGAGCCCATCAAAGTTCTTTTGGACTTTCTCAGACCAATCTATCTGGGAAGATTGTTCTGATTTGGGGAAATTTTTTTTGAAGGAGTGTTGTATACCCTATTTTGAATTCCTGGAGGAAGAGCATGATAGAAATCAGAATATCAAATAAATATGAGGGAGAATCCTATATGATCAGGATTGTAATTGTGTGGAGGTTTTTTTAGAGCACAGTATACTTTCCTGCTGTATATATTTGCTTTCTCATGCATGAAGGGTAGCGTGGCTGCCAATGAAAATGCAGCAGAGGGAGAAAAATAGTACAGCCATGCTCTTCCAAAAGACAAAAAGACAAAAGGAACAATAAAAGAAAGAATTGCTTGATTAGGGGAATATATGTATGCTCAATACACTTTAGTATAATCAGTGTATAATTAAAATAGATGGGAGAAACCTGCACCTATAGATCCACCTATACTGTTTCAAAACCTTGGAATACGGCCACAGAGCCCTTATAAAATTTATTAGCTGCAAAAAATTCATAGAACTAGTCCTTCGCTAGCACATTGCTTCATCTATGTCCTTGGCAATGTTTTATACTGTGCAAGCAGACAGAAGAATATATAAAACAAAGAAAGAAATCACCACAAGGAAGAATTTATTCACCACACACATATCCGCTCTTAATCCAAAAGTGCACAATCCAGCCCTCTTTCTACTGCCAAACTGTGCAGATATACTGCAATTTTTGGTTGATTTGAGTCTATACATCTTATTCAATGTTATGGTATCATTCAGTTGGAAGGGATCTCAGAAGTCTTCTGGTTGAAGTTCTTGCCCAGAACAGAAATCCTTCCTGAGACTATCCCAGATAAATCTTTCAAAAAGATTTATCCTGCCCAATCTTTTAAAAACTTCCATTGATAGAGAATTGCAGACTCTTCTACTGCCCAAAAGCAATCAGTCTCCTGAAATTCCAGTTAATTTTAAATTTGGTTCTCTGTCTCTCTATAAAGCCTTCATCTATTGGTTCTTGTCCTATGTTCATTATGATGAGTAAGTACTATGAAAAATAAATCCACACTCTTTTCCTTGTGACATCCTTTTGCGTATTGAAAGACTGCTATTACGTCTCTCCTTATTCTTCTCTTCTTTAGTGTGTAAAATAGCATACTGCTATTTTGGTTGTTCTTCCTAGATTTATTCTCCAAAGCCCCTCATCATCTGTATTATTGTTCAGTTATTCATTCCAATTTCTCAGAACCCTTCTTTTATTGTGGTGAACAAAATTGAACAAAGGATCTTAGATGTAGATAGACAAGGAGAGCTGTGACCTTGACACTATATTGAATCAGCCAAGGATTGCATAGGCTATATAACATATGTAACATTTATCTATTTTTTGGGCTCATGTTTAATGTGGGGTCTACCAGGGCACCTGATTCTTCTCACAAGTACTGTTATCAAACCAGGTGCTTCCTATCTTGTACAAATGGTACTATCTTTACAAATGGTTTTTTTTTTTCCTTCCTAAATGCAAAAATGCATTTCTTGCCATGGAATATCTTTTTTGTTGGAAAGGTACCAAATTTTAAGTTTACCAACTTGGAGACTGTTCTCTGAAGAACACCTTAGCATTATGTACTTTGAAAAAGTTGAGAATCCTTTCTATTCCATCATCAAAGTCATTTACTAAAATGGGCCTCAGAAGAAGCCTGAAATACCTTACCATGCACCTTGTTCCATGTTGACAGTGATCCATTAAGGACCATGGGTTGGATACATTTGCTTAACCAATGAATGAATCCCACTAGTAGTGAACCTACTTTGTTCCATTTTGTCAAGAAGGAGGCAGTGGGCCATTTTATCAATTATCCTCTAGATCTTGGGTTTCAAACTCACGGCATCTTGTTGCTATCATGTGATGTTTCGTGATATTTTCCCCCCTCACTGAACTGGGGTGGGCATGGCCAGCACATGATAGAACTGGGGTGGCCGTGGCCAGTCCGTGCACCACCAGTTTGATACCCCTGCTCTAGATATATTATATCTGCAGTATTCCTTTACTAATCTAGTCTCTTCAATAAGATTTGTCTGGCATGATCTATTTTAAGATCTAATAATCACCTTGTTCCTTTCTAATCTGTTACTTGATGATCTTTTCCAGGATTTTCTCAGGTATTAATGTCAAGCTACTGTTGTTAAAATTCTTCACAGCCTGACTTTCAATAATTCTGGATGGTTGAGTGGTTGATTTATAGTTTCCTGGCTCCATCTTTTCTCCTTTAAAAAAATACAATAACATTAACTCTTCTTTAATCCTCTGGCACTTCCTCAGGACTCCAGGAGTTTTCAAAGATTAAGTCAGTATTTCTGAGATATAATCCATTCAATCCTTGATACAATTAGTCTTTAACTTACAACAGTGACTGTTCAATGTCTGACAATGTTGAATTGTTAACTAGGGCATACAAAACCTTTGCCAGACCAATTCTTGAATACAGCTCGTCTGCCTGGAACCCACAATGTATATAGGGCATTAACACATTTGAGTGGGTACAGAGGTATTTCTCAAGAAAACTACTCAACTCCTCCACTCACAATAGAATTCCCTAAGTCTCCAGCCTCGAAATTTTGGGCCTGGACTATCTGGAACTGCACCACCTGTGGTCTGATCTAAGCATTGTTGACAAAATTGTTTGCTATAACATCTTACCTGTCAACAACTTCTTTAGCCTCAATCACAATAATACATGGGCAAACAACCAATACAAACTCAAGGTAAACCACTCCACACTTGATTACAGAAAATACAACTTCAGCAACAAAGTGGTCAACTCCATTGTTACAGCCTCAAACCCTCATAGCTTCAACCTCAAATTGTCTACCATGGACCTCACCCCATTCATAAGAGGTCCTTAAAGGGCACGTGCATAAGCACACCAGCATGCCTACCGTCCCCGTCTTACTGTTCTCATTTATCTGTATTTGCTTCCTTCTTCTTGTTTATGTTCATCCTTGTTATCTTGTATGTTTGACAAACAAACAAACAAACAAATAAATGTTACAATGGCACTGAAAAAAGTGCCTTATGATTGTTTTTCACACTTAGGACCGTTGCAGCATCCCCAGGGTCATGTAATCAAAATTCAGATGCTTGTCAGCTGGCTCATATTTATGACAGTTGCCTAGATGTCCTAGGATCACATGAGGTTCTGACCCAGGCTTCGTAAACTGTAATTATTCACTAACTTGTTTTAAAAACCAAACCTATTTTATTGCAATGCTAGGAATTATTTTCATTCCCAGCCAGAATTAATCTCAAACAGTCCCCCAAGAAAAGCACACACCTTTCAGTTCTGTGAAGTGCTGCCAAAAACAGAAGTATCAAATTAACTGGAAAAGAAACCAACTGAAGTATAGGAAAAACCAACTGAAGTACAAAGAGCTTCAAGGATGACTCGGAACTGATTGAACAACTTTGCTTCCTGAAAAGGTTTCATCATCTTAGCCTGACTTTTATCCCTTATGGGAGCGGCAATCACCTCCCAGCTTTACTCCCAAGTCGCCCTTTTTGTTTCAGCTGTTCTCATCTTCTAGCAGCTCTGTGCACATCCGCATGGAAACAGGCTCCCCTGGGTTCTCTGCCTTGCTGCTGCCAGACTCCGAAAGCTTGGAAGGCAGCAACCCACTCCCAGATAGTCCTGGCCCCACCTCTGCATTGGATGCAGGACCGTCCGTCCGAGTCTGCCCCAGATTCCCTGATTGGTCTTTGTTCTTTCCCACTGTCCGATTCCACTGCTGTCTGCACCGGCTGCCAGCGAACCACAACACATGATGAACCTTTGTGACCTTCTGACAAGCAAAGACAAAGGGGAAGCCAGATTCAGTTAACGACTGGATTGTCAACTTAACAACTGCAGTGATTCACTTTACAATTTTGGCAAGAAAAGTTGGAAAATGGGGCAACTTAATAAATGTCTCACTTGGCACATAACTTTGGGGCTCAGTTATGGTCATAAATCTAGGACTACCTATATTTGAATTTATTGAAAGAGGTATTGATGGATTTTTTTTTTTTTTTTTACCTTGGGAATTTCGGATGTCTAATTGCGTTAGGAGTTTTGATTTTACTACTTGACAAGCCCTACCAAAACCTAGTCCTGGCCACATCCATTTTTTTGAATGCTGCCCCTTGCATAGCAGAATGGCAGAATTTGGCTGCCAGTCAAAACAATATTATCAACCCTTGCAATAGACATGAGAAAGTCTAGTGTAAATGCCAATCAATCAATGTTGCTAAAACACTATTGACAAAGAGTTAATTGGCCTTTTTGTTGTTGTTGTTGGCTACTGCTTTCCATGTAAAACGATCTAAATGAAAGAAGGCTTTTCTGAACTTCATCTTTAGGCATGAATTCTAATCTGTTAAATACTTAACTTAATGCCCATAAAAAGCACGTTCCAACAATTACATTTCTCTATAAAATATTTAGCTGACTTGGATGTGTTTGCTTATGAATTATGCAGCTTTGTATCTGGCTTTTTCTTTTCTATTGCTTTTTGACCCACTGGCTTCTGGCACTTTCAACCTGGCTATCCAATCAAGAGGCAAGGCCCCATTGTGTTTTTCAGTGTTCTGCGGTGTGAATCAGAGAAATTAATTCTTTAACTGGGACTGTGTCTCCAACAGGTGCTGCTTAAGTGGGCTCCAGTGTGCTGTAACGCAATGTAATATAATTCAGCAAGCAGCCTGAAGCCACTGATTCTGGAAATCATTGTTTTACTAACAAGGTGTTTGATGCTTTCTGGCTTAGCATGCCTCCCACCTTTTACTTACATAATTAAGTGGATGGGAAATGTGGATGAGAAGGACGCTCGGGGGACAGAAGAGGTACTGTAGGGCTATCTTTTGGTACATACAAAAATCCTTCCTGAAAACAACAATTCCCAAAGACAGGGTTAAGATGTTTGGTTAGATGTGGCAGTTAATGTTTACTTTGGTTCTTAGGTTGTGTTCTTTGATATATACAGAGGTGTGATCATCAGCTCCCAGAATTCTCAGCAATGGCTATGTTGACTGGGAAATTCTGGAGGTTGAAATCTGAAAGCATCTGGGCTGGAGGTGGTGTCTGCTGAATTAATGATCACCGAGAGAATGGGAATTAGAGTAATCACTAGAAGAGATAAACATTCTAAAAAGCCTCATGAATGCCACTTTTTATGGGTGCTTCCAACGGAAATCTCTTTGTGTAGTAGGGGGCATTTGCATTCTACTAATATTGATAAAGACAACGATAAAAATCAAAATAAAGATAGCAGACCTGTACCCAAATACACAATTAACCCTCCCAATAAAATAGCCCGTACTGATATTCCTTTTATTCCGCCCCCCTCATGAACAGATGTTGCTTGATAGGAGGGAAAAAAAGCAGTGGATTACAGAAGCAACCCTGTTTAAAAAAAAAAAAAAACCCTCACTAAAATGCTGCATGTGAGGCAAGCAGATTATTCAATAAAAACCTCTTTTTTGCAGGATGTTTTGTAGCATCCTCTGTTGCCTCAGGAAAAGTGGAGATTGGCCCTCCATAATATCCACATATTTCTTTTCAGCAGACAGACAGATTTTCTCATGCCTTATTCTTATTGGAAATAGAATACCCGAGTCCTCACTTAAATTTCCAATAATTTTATTAGAATCTCAAACATATTTGCCATTTTCAAGTGTAGTTCTATGATTATGATTTTGATTTTGATTTTGATTTTGATTTTGATTTTGATTTTGATTTTGATTTTGATTTTGATTTTGATTTTGATTTTGATTTTGATTTTGATTTTGATTTTGATTTTATCCAGTACATAGTTTAACTTTTGCTTTCGTGGCCCCTTTCAAATTTGTGGAACTAGGTAAAGCTAGGTGAGAAGCTGCAATGCAGTGTTTCCATAAGGCTCTATTGCTTTACAAAAGGTCAGAGGCTTTAATGGATGGGACAACAATGCCAAATGGGTGGGACTATGAAACTAGACGACTCTGGGTTCTAATCCTGCCTTACCCATGAAAGCTGGCTGGGTGACTTTGGGCCAGTCACTCTCAGCTCATCTCATTTTACAGGATGATTGTGGGGAAAAGAGGAAGAGGAAGGAATATTGGGTACGCTCAGGATCTTGACTAATTTATACAAATAATAAAGACTAGATAAAAATATATTTTAAAAACTTGCTTTTAAAAGACAGAGGGGGCTGGATTTAGAACTTTTAAAAATAGGTTTCAGGCTAATTTAAAGTGTTTGCTATAATTTTTAGAAAATTTCTATCTGAAAAGATTGAGAAAGTATGCTATTAATTTCCAACTATTTAATCATAAAGAGCTCTAAAAACCATTCAAACCAAGATGGAGAGCCATATTCCATTCTAAGCTTTATCTTTCTCTTCCTGGCTACAATACATCATCAGGCTTTAGATTGGGGTAGGCAGCTCTGGCCCCTTTAAGGACTTGCTGGTTCAGGAATTCTGGGACTTGAAGTCCACAGGTCATAAAGGAGCCATAGCTGCCCCCTGGCTAATATCTTGCAGAGAGGGATCTTTCACATCTGTAATATACTATATAATAACGTAGTCTGGTGTTTTTCAAACAGGGCAACTTTAAGGTTTATGCCATCAATTCCCAGAATTCAATAGCCAGCATGGAACATAGTCTCTTTTGACCTTTATTATCCTAAATATATTCCAACATGAGCATCAGAGGTGCTCATTTAGCAGGTTACGACCAGTTGTGGAGAACTGGTAGCAGAAATTTTTAGCAGTTCGGACAACTGGCGAATACTACCTCTGACTGGCGCCGGCTCCATCTATTCTCTGCCTCTTGAGTCCCCGCTGATCAGCTGGGTCTTCTTTTGTTGCCCTGCACAGGAGAACGGAGCTGGAAAGCAGGTTAGTGGGGTGGGGAGGGAATGGGATTTTTGCAGTAACCTTTCCCTGCCATGTCCACCAAGCCACGCCATGCCCACCAAAGCACTCCCACAGAACCGGTAGTAAATTTTTTTTGAATCCCACCACTGATGAGCATGCACAGTATAGGCCGTATACCTAAAAGCAAGATTTGCAGGGATCAGAAGCATGTGGTTATGCACTGGGAGTGACTCGTCTCCTATTCCAGGCCATGGGGATCCAGCATCAAAGGAGACTTATAAGAATGGCTTCTCAGGGATCCCTGACCTTAATGGCCCCTTTCAACTTGCACGGGCAGTATCTTTCTACCATCTTCCTATTTCTTACTCATCATCAGAAATGGCCTCTTTGCCATTTTGCCTGCACAGTCGCAACATTCTTAAAAGGAACCGTGAGGAAAGGATGAGGAGGACGGCAGGGCACTGGATGTTGGGTGAGGTTTTTCTGCTCCCCTGCCCTTCGCTAGCAAGGCAGGTGGCTCCTTTTATCCTCCCATTTCTTCCCTGTCACCAGTCCAGGCAGCAAAAGAGAATGCTCTTGATAGGAATGAGCCGGTGGCTGCCTGGAAGTAGCCTCAGCTTGAGCAATGTATTCCTTTAAAATACATCTGATTTATTTTAAAAGCTCATATTTTTTTTTGAGGCATTGTTCAGGGATCGCTAGTTCTGCCATCCTTTCCAGCAGCGTTTATTCCCTTCAACTATTTTCTGAAAGCCCTGTGAGGCCAGCCAGACAAGAGGCACAGCTAGAATATTGTCATTCTATCTTTGCAGAATCTTGGAAGACTGTATCTCTCCTCTTGTCTCCTCTGCTCTCCTCTCATCTCCTCTGCTCTCATCTCATCTCGTCTCCTCTCCTCCCCTTCAATCTAAAGAGAGTGCCTTCTGAAATATTTCCCACTTTCTCCTTCCTTCTGTGGGTTGAAATATTTTTTACACCTCAGTCCTCCAGTCAGCTGTTGTCTCTCCTGTCTCCCAAGGTCATTCTCACATCTTCTTTCAACACCTTGCCAGAAAGCTTTTTTTTTTTTTTTTACTGCAGCCACAAACTATCTTTTCAGGATTGAAATTGTTTACAAATTAGCTTTTTAAAGAATTAGAATGGCAATTAGAGCAGGTCAAAAAAGCAATTCTCACAGCTTTTGTAAAACACTGCTTATACCGTCTATGCTAATTTAATGGAAAATTATAACAGTAGACTGAAAATGGTGATTATTGTTTGACTCAGGTTTCTTGGCCTTGCTTTTTGGATGAACTGATTTTTGTGCAGCAAACTAGCAAAAGCCTACCAAAAATAGGGAGAAAGCACTGGAAAGTTCCAGTGCTCCTCACTCCTACAGGTAATTGACAGGAGTTCAAGGCTAGCCCACACAGTTGAAAACAGTGGTTAAAACTGCTGAACTTGTGGAACAGGAGATTTCATTTAAGCATATATTTTATAGCAGTTTGGAAAGCTGCAACTTATCTTATCAATGTGTATGCTATTATAAAAATATTTTTCTTTTTTACCCAATAAATAATGAAATGGATCTCAGGAAGAATTTAGCAGCAGATCACATCACTCAATACAGCAGGCATTTGCCTGGAACAGGGCCCAAAGAAGAATTTTCTAAATATAGCATTGGATCAAGAGATTTCACAATCCAGGAGAGAGTGAAAACCATCCATTTCAGTAGACATATATCTGAAGAATCCAGAACCCAAATCCATAAAACAATAAAATAGCAAAGTAATGGCTTTGTAATACTGTCTCTAATATTGTAAAGTGATGGACCATGTGATTAGGAGGGAAAAGAAGATATTACAAGTTATTGTAGTAAAAAAACATCAGGTTATCTAGATCATGTATGTATGTATGTATGTATGTATGTATGTATGTATGTATGTATGTATGTGTTAAGTTCTGCGCATGGGTGCAAGGAATGGAGACGAGGCAGTGAACAGTGAACTTCAATTCTTTATTAAACATTCTGAACAGAGCAAAACCCAAAGGCAGCAGCAGCCCTTTTATAGGGCAGGCTGCTGATCTAGTAACCAATGAGAAACGTGGAGTGTTAATCCCTTGAACCAATGAGAGTGGTTCGTTAACAGCCAATCAGATTCTCCTGAATGGACCAATCCGATATCGCTATTATCGGCCAATCAGAAGTGCAGGATTAGAACCCTGTTTTTTCTAAAGGTTTGATAAAACTTTATTTAAACGTTTTATTAGTTCATAACACCCCTTCCCCCCGGGTTCCATTTAAGGGGTGCGGTGACGTAATCCCTGAGGTATGAAGGTTGTTTTGACTGTCTATTAGATTTACGCTGTCCCACCGGTTCCTGTCTGTAATCCGGTTTCGGCGGGATATTTTTAGGCAAGTCAGGTACCGGTGGTTCCGTATCCTCATTGGATGACTCGTTGCCACTAATGTTCTCGTTGTTGTCCTCCGATCTTTGTGGGCTTGCTTCTGTTGAGGTGTCCCTCTGTGGCGAGGACACTCCCCTCCCTGATTCTTCTTCATTTGTCATGCCCGATTGCTGACTTCTTTCGCTCCTGCTTTCCACCATCTCGAATTCGGTTTCTTCAACATCCTCTCCCCCCTCAGTTTGGGAGTTACCGGAGTCGCGGAAACTGGGTTATAGCCTCAAGCGAAGCTGATCTATATGGTGTTTCCATATTTTTCCGTCGCAGGTTTTCACACAGTATGACCTGGGTCCGGTGGCTTGAATTACGGTTGCCTCAACCCACAACGGTTCGCCGGAAAAGTTTCAGATGAAAACTAAGTCATCTATCTTGAACTCGCGGCATCTTCTGCTAGATCCACAGGGTTTCTCTGGCTCGTAAGACGGGTGAAGCTGGTCGAGGTGGGAACGGAGTTTGCATCCCATCAATAGTTCAGCTGGAGTCTTGTTGGTGACGCCATGCGGAGTGATGTGTTGGAGAAGGAGTATTCTGTTTATTTTATCTTCAATGTCCCCATAGTCCATTTTGTAGAGGGTTTTTTTAAACAAATTGTACCATGCACAATTTCCATTTCTTCCGTTAGCTGCAGGGTGCACTGGTGAAGTTAGCGCATGGCGAGTACCCCGGTCCGCTAAGTATTATTCAAAGGGTAGAGCGGTAAACTGGGGTCCATTGTCGGACACCAGAACGTCTGGCAGTCCATGCGTCGTGAATAGCCTGTTCAATATCCAGATGACTGACTTGGTTGTAGTACTCTTCATTTCATGGATCTTGAGCCAGTTGGAATAGGCATCCACTGTCCCTTAGTAGGTCCCGCAAAGTCAATGTGGATGCGGGACCATGGTCCCCGGGGTGTTTCCCATTCTGTTGTAGTTGCTTTAGGTGGGGCACTGCTAACTTGTTGGCACTTTAAACAAGTCTTTACCCAGGCTTCGATCTGTTTGTCAATGCCCAGCCATCACGCATAGCTTCGTAGCTGGGCTATTAATTTATCAAGCTGCTCGTCGATCTTTGGTTTAAGGGCAAAAGGTACCCGACGAGGCTTAAGGCAGATGGGGGCTACTTCAGGGCTAAGGTTAAATGATATCGGGGTCCCCTTGTACTCTCCTAGTTTGTCTGCAAAGACATCCTGGAATTCCTGGATGAGGGCCTCCTCCCAGTCGTCGCTTCTGGTTTGGTGAATGCCAGCTACCTCGATCCCAAAAGGGGGGGAAACCATTGAAGGCCTAACAAGCTAGGCCGATCACGGTCGACGATGGTCAATGGTAAAGATGCAGTATGATTTTTGAATGAGACCTGGACTAGGCTGGATCCAATGACCGGAATTCGGTTTCCTTGATAATCCTTGAGTATGATTCTTTGGGTTCTGAGGTCTTGCCACTGGACGGCAGGGATTAATTGTTTAAGGGTCTTCCAGGAAACCATTGAGAGGGATGATCCTGAATCAACTTCCATCACACAGGGCTGGTTTTCGATGGTGACCTTCACTCGGATCTTCTTTGCGTCTTGTGATGAGGCATGACCAATTGTAATGGTTTGGTGTGCCTCTTCTCGTTTCGTTGAATTGGCCAGTGGCTTATTTCTGTAGGAGTGGTTGTTCCATTGGTGGTTCAAATGTTCCCGACTCACAGGACGATTCACTGTGGTTTGGCGGTGGTTGGTCCCCCTCTGAAGTGGGCTGGATCCTTGCTTGCTTCTACAGACCTTTCCAATGTGGCTTCTTTTCCCACAAAAGTGGCAGAGCGCATCGAGGAATTTGCAGTCTGATCGCGGGTGGTTTGCCCCACAACCTGCGCATTGATGCTGTAGTCTTTGATTACGCTGGTGGCGTTGGTCACGTTCAGACCGGAGCTGGTTGACCTCCTCCTCCTCACTTTCTGATGACGATTCGAGTTCCTCGTGGTGGGTTGCCATTGTGTGTCTCTCTAGGCGAGGTGAGGTTTCGCTGGCGAGTTGGCTGAGTGGTGCGTTGGTGCGGCGCATTCGGACAGCTGACTTCCTGGTTGCTTCTGCTGCAGTAGCATCAGCGATGGTATCTGCAAGGCTGATGTCGCCTTTCGCCATCAGCTTACTTTGCACATGTGGTGCATCTAATCCCAGAACTATTCAGTCTCTCAGAGCTTCTTCGAGGTCAGCAAACCCACAGAGGCCTCCCAGGTTCCGGAGATCCGCGATGAAATCTGCAACGCTCTCTCCTTTCCGCTGGTCTCTCTGGTAAAATTCATGTCTTTGGACAAGCGTTGGTACGGTAGGTGCATAGTGGGCCCGTAGGAGGGGCTCGAGGACATCCCAGTCCATGGATTTCACCTCAGCCAGTTTCGCCAGTGCCTTGGCCATCTTAAAAATGGCAGGTCCGCAGTGAGTCAGGAATACCGCTCGCTTTTTTCCCGTAGTGGCATCCTTCAAGTTGTTGGTCTCCAGAAACATCTGGAACCTGTCCATGTACGAGTCCCAGTCTTCTTGTGCCGGGTCAAATGGAGCGGGTGGTATAGCGCCGCTGGACATGGTTTCCACTGCCGATGTGCCTTCAGCTACGTGCTCTGTTTGGTGCTTTGTAGTGTTCAGTCAGCTCTGATGTCTCCGCATCCCACCCTCGTCACCAGTGTTAAGTTCTGCACATGGGTGCAAGGAACGGAGATGAGGCAGTGAACAGTGAACTTCAACTCTTTATTAAACATTCTGAACAGAGCAAAAACCTAGGGCAGCAGCAGCCCTTTTATAGGGCAGGCTGCTGATCAAGTAACCAATGAGAAACGTGGAGTGTTAACCCCTTGAACCAATGAGAGTGGCTCATTAACAGCCAATCAGATTCTCCTGAACGGACCAATCCGATATCGCTATTATCGGCCAATCAGAAGTGCAGGATTAGACCCCTGCTTTTTCTAAAGGTTTGATAAAACTTTATATAAACGTTTTATTCGTTCATAACAGTATGTATGTATGTATGCCTTCAAGTCATTCTTGACTCCTAGTACTGCCTGAAAAGTTGCTACAGTTTCCCTACAGTTTCCCCAAAAGTGCTTTTTTAAGAGGCAACTGGACTTTCTGGTTTTTCTTTGAAAATGTTTGGCTTCTCATCCAAAAAGCTTCTTCAGTTCTGTCTGGATGGTGGGGAATGGGAAGATTTATACTCTTTGCAGACAGCTGGTCATTTGCATTCTTTTAGATAATTGTTGAGGCTACTTGGAGGTTTATCTGTGTCGTCAGGGTCATCTGAGTAGTGCAAATAGTGCTTTCTTGGAAGTGTTGAAAGGACTGTGTTGTAGACTGGAGATGATGTCATATCCACCCCCTCTGTTGAGGGAGGGCTGTTCAGTTTTGACATAGTTGGTCTCTTTGATCCCTCTTTCAAACCAGTGGTCCTCTCTGTCCAAAATGTGGACTTTGCTATCTTCAAAAGAATGTACTGTGCCTTTTAAATGCAGATGAACTACTGAATCTTGTTCTGATGGGTTTGTTCTCCTATGCTGTGCCATGTGTTTATGAAGTGGTTGTTTTGTTTCCCCAATGTACAGGTCTGCACACGGCTCCCTGCATTGTACTGCATATACCATGTTGTTCAGTTTGTGCCTGGGTGTTTTATCTTTGAGGTGGACAAGCTTCTGCTTTAGTGTATTCTTGAGTTTGAAGTGTATACATATGTTGTATTGGCTGAAGATTCTCTGGAGCTTTTCCAATATTCCTGCAACATATGGAATGACAACTTGCTTCGTTTATTGTTCTCTTCATTGTCTGTTATGGAGAAAATCCTGGAACGTCTTTGTTGTGTATGCAATAAGATTAATAAAGTGTGAGCTTGGAGTAAGTGCAGGGTTCTGGCCCTGCACTTCTGATTGGCTGTTAAGTGGCCGGACCAGATTGGCCCGTTCCGGGGAATCCGATTGGCCCTTAACAGAGAGTTCTTATTGGTTATAAAAAGCTAGCATTCCTAGCTTGTTATTGGTTAAACGTTACAGGGTTTGCCTATATAAGGCGGGTTTTACTGCTGTTGAATTGAAGAAGTCACAATGTAAATAAAGAGCTGAAGTTCACCGTTCAGAGGCTTGTCTCCATTCTTTCTCGCCCATGCTCAAAACATAACACTGGCGATGAGGGTGGGATATGGAGATATCTGAACCAATGAAACTTCGAAGAACACCGAGCACGTGACAGACGACGCCAACAATGGAACCATGTCCGGCGGCATCGTACCACCCGTTCCATTTGATCCAACACAAGAAGACTGGGAGTCTTACATGGATCGTTTCCAAATGTTCCTAGAGATGAACAACTTAAAGGACGCCACAGCCGGGAAGAAACGGGCGGTGTTCCTAACGCATTGCGGTCCAACCGTATTTAAGATGGCAAAAGCACTAGCCAAACCCTGAGAAGTGAAGGCCATGGATTGGGATGACCTCGAACCTATCCTGCGAGACAACTACGCCCCGACCATGCCTACGCTCGTGAGACGCCACGAGTTTTATCAAAGAAGCCAGCGAAAGGGAGAAAGCGTGGCCGACTTCATAGCAGACTTCCGAAATTTGGGAGGCCTCTGTGGATTCACCAATCTAGAAGAAGCACTAAGAGATTGCATAGTTCTGGGATAAAATGCACCAGGCGTCCAAAGCAAGCTGATGGCGAAAGGCAACATCAGCCTTGCCGATGCCATTGCCGATGCTACTGCAGCAGAAGCAACCAGGAAGTCGGCTGCACAGCAACCAGGAAGTCGGCTCCGGTATCACCACCGGCCAGCGAAATCTCACCTAGTTCAGAAGGGCAGCTCGCGACAACGCACCACGAGGACCTCTCTTTATTGTCAGACAGCGATGAAGAAGGGGTCCATCAACTGCGGTCCGACTGGGACCCTCAGCCGTAGCCCTTATGCCCTTGCGCTGGCTGTGGAGCCAACCATGCCAGATCCGAATGCAGATTCCGCGACGCACTCTACCATGAGTGTGGGAAACGAGGCCACATCGGACGGGTCTGCCGCAGCTTGCCAGGACCCAGCCAGGCCTCAAAAGGGGCTAACTATTGCCAATCGACAGGAAACCATCCTTTAAGGCGAGAGCCAGGAAACCACTCCTACAGAAATCGAGCTTTGCAGAGAGAAGAGGCTCACCATACTATCACTATCGGTCACGCCTCAGCCTTGGACACTAAGAAAATCCGAGTCACGGTAGCCATTGAGAACCAGCCTTGCCACATGGAGGTCAACTCGGGATCGTCCCTCTCGATGGTGTCTTGGAAGACACTCAAGCAACTCATCCCTACAATTCAATGCCAAGATCTCCGTTTCCAACACCTCATCCTCAAGGACTACCAGGGGAATCAAATCCCCGTCGTTGGGTCCTGCAGAGTCCGAGTCTCCTTCAAGAAGCACACAGCGTACTTACCTTTAACGGTCATCGATAGAGATAGGCCTAGCCTACTGGGCCTCCAATGGTTCGCGCCACTCGGCATTGAAGTGGCCAGCGTAAACCGAGTCGGTGGCTGTGACTGGGAGGAAGACCTTATCTATGAGTTCAGGGACGTCTTCGCGGACAGCTTAGGCGAGTACAAGGGGACCCCGATCTCATTCAGCTTAGATCCAAAAATAGCTCCCATTCGCCTAAAGCCCCGTCGAGTTCCGTTTGCCTTAAAATCGAAAATCGACGAACAACTCGATAAACTGATAGCTCAGGGGGTGTTGGAGCCCATCAATCACTCCCTGTGGGAAACCCCTATTGTAACACCCATTAAGCCAGACAGGTCAATCCGAATTTGTGGGGACTACTGGGCCACTTTGAGCCACACCCTGCAGCAGAATGCGTATCCAGTTCCGGTGGTTCAGCACCTCCTCCATTCGCTGGGGGGCGGGAAAGTTTTCGCTAAATTGGATTTAGCTCAGGCATATCAGCAATTACCAGTAGATGAAAAAACGGCACAGGCCCAAACTATTGTGACGCACCAAGGTTCCTTTAAATGTACCCGGCTGCAATTCGGAGTGAGTGTAGCCCCGGGAATTTTTCAGAGCCTTATGGAAAGGTTATTGCAAGGGATTAAGGGCGTGGTCCCCTATTTTGACGATGTATTAATTGCAGCCCCTACAAAAAAAATCTTACAGGACCAGTTAAAATTAGTCCTAAAAAAATTCCAAGAGGCCGGTCTGAAGGTTAAAAAAAACAAATGTAAATTGTGTACTGACAGTGTTGAGTTTTTAGGGGACCTGATTGATAGCCAGGGTATTTACCCTACCGAAAGGAAATTAAAAGCGATCAAAAACACTCCCAGGCTACGAAACAAGGCCGATCTCCAGGCGTTCCTAGGCCTCATCAATTTTTATAATGTATTTTTACCACACAAAGCAACTGTCGCTGAACCGTTACACCAATTGTTAGATAAAAAAGCAAATTGGTTATGGGGTTATGTGAAGAACAGGCATTCCAAAATGTTAAAAAACTGCTCACTTTTGACTCTGTACTCATGCAGTATGTTAGGGATAACATTGTTTACCCTAACTGGTTTAGGTAAATAATAATATGTAATCATAGTTTATATGTTAAAGTGTCTGCAACTTTAACTGTGGGATAGTAATTAAGGGAGTGGTTGTGAAAGCACTTTAAAAGAAGCAAGACGACAGCTTGCTCTCTCTCTGGCTTTGATGATCCCTGATTACTGCTTGGAATCAAGACTGCATTGCTCGAACGGGAGAGAAAACAAAGGACTGATTTGTAAGTGAACTGACATAGGATATTCTGCACGGACTTTGCTAACTGAATATCCCTGAATGGACTGACTAAATGATACATGACTATTAGACTGTTATTTTGACTATGCTATGAACTCATAATGGAATAAACTATATTTTTGATAGCACAAGCGTATCTGTTATTTTTACTGTATGTTAATAAACCTACAAGTTTAGCTCACTCATTTATCTGTGTGCCTATCTGACTAACGCTGCACATTCTGTTTAGCTTGTCTCCCTAACCCTGGTTGGGGAAACCAGGCTTAACACTGGTTATGGGCCCAGAGGCTGCAAAGTCAGTTTAACTAGGATAAAACAGATTTATGTAAAAGTGAGAGTTTGTGTTGTTAAACATGACAGTAAACAGACAGCTGTGTTTTATTAATTATAGTTTTATATCCATATAAAGAAAACATGGCACAAGTCAATCTACAAAGTTTGTCCCTTATATCCAAGTTGGATGGAACAAACTATGTATCATGGTCTATGAAATGTAGTCTACTTCTACGAAGAGAAGGTCTGTGGAAGATAATTGAAAATCCACCAAACGTAGAAGAATGGGATGCAGAGGATGATGAAGACAGACTAAAGATAGAAGAATTTATGCATAAAAATGAACACGCTATTTGCATAATTGCTTTAACCTTAACTGACCAACAGCTTGTTTATATCCACGGAGAGAAAACGGCTGTTGGGTGTTGGCAGAAGCTGAAGAGGATTTATGTTTGAGATAATGTTGGTGCTCACATAAATCTAACACGGAAGCTTTTCAGTACGCATCTCCAGACGAATGGTGATATGCTGAGTCATTTGAAAACTATGCAAAGCATTTTTCAAGAACAGCACGAGAAAGAGCTTATTTTTTCTGAACTACACCAAGTCTACACAATTCTATCTTCCCTTGATGAAAGTTATGACAACTACGTAACTTCCCTTGAAATTTTGCCAAAGGAAAGCCTAACTTTAACTGATATAACTGGCAGATTGATTGAAGAGGCCAGAAGAAGGCTTGAAAAAGATCAGTTAAGGAGGCAGCAACCTCAAAAAGAAGATAATGAATCTCCTACTGCATACGCAATTAAAAAGTGTTTTAATTGTGGAGGAAGAGGACATTTGGCAAGATTTTGTAAAAAACCAAAGCGCCAGAACGCTGGCCAGAATACTAAAAGTCATCAAAAGATAAATAAAAATTTACAGTTAGCCATGTATACTAACGGAGCTGTAAAAAATAATTTATGGGTGGTTGACAGTGGAGCATCCCACTGTATAACAAATGATAACAGAAATTTTATTAAAATGTCCAAGAGTACACAGCAGATATCGTTAGCCAATGGCTGGAAACTGAAAGCTAAAGGTCAAGGTATAGCATATTGTTCTTTTATAAAAGAGAATGTAAAAATGTTATATGTACCACAACTTAAGTTTAATTTAATTTCAGTTAGAATTTTGGTTAAACTAGGATATGTAGTTACTTTTAAAGGAGATAACTGCATAATTCAGAAAGAAGATAAGAAAATTACTGCATCTTTAAGAGGTGAATTATATGTGTTAAATGATGATGGTTTAAAAGTGGCTAACACAGTTTATGAAAATAAGAAACCTCATGATGAATGTATTCACTTGTTACATCGAAGGCTAGGGCATTTAAATTTTAAAATGCTTAAGAAAACTGTTGAATTATCTAAAGGAATAAGTTTAAAACCTTGTAATAAGTATTTGCAATGTAATGCCTGTAATCAAAGCAAAGCCAGGGTCACACCGGCTAATAGAGTTGATGGATTTACTACCAAAGAACCTTTAGAGGTAGTATTTGCAGATTTAATAGGTCTGAAAAAACCAAGTGTAGGAGGAGCTTGTTACATACTAAGTATAATGGACGACTATTCTAGATATGGGTTTTGCTATTTAATGAAGAGCAAAACTGAAACGTATCAAAATCTATTTAATTGGATTAAATTTGCAGAAAGGAAAACTAAAAAGAGATTAGTAACTCTTATAACAGATAATGGTACAGAATTTACAAATAATAAATTCCAGAACAGACTAAGAATGTTAGGTATTCAACATAAAAAGTCTGCACCATATAGGCCACAACATAATGCCTTTATAGAGAGAAGAGGCCAAACACTGCAGTCAATGGCACGTACTATGTTATCTGATTCAGGATTACCTGACAATTTGTAGGGAGAAGCAATAATGTGTGGTAATCATATATTAAATAATGTTGTTAATTCAACAACAGGTGAATTACCATTCACACTGTGGCATGGTACAAAACCTGATTTAAGTTACATGCACACATTTGGAGCAGCAGCATGGGTGCATATCCCTTCACAACTCAGACACAAAGGACAACATTGAGCTAAAAGATTATTTTTTGTAGGATATACATCTAATCATAGATCTTATAGATTCTGGGAACCAGGTACATCTAGAGTTTACACCAGTGCCAGTGCTAAATTCCTAGAACATGTAGGATGGAATAGATTAGAGCAAGATTTAAATAATGAAGTAATTATTGAACCCTACAAAAGGCAGAAAGATCAGACTAGTTATAAAAAGAGTCCAATTAAAGAAGAAGTCCACGAAGAGCAAATAGGACCAGAACAAGAGGAAACAGTTGATCAGGAAGAGTTAGATAATCAAGAAGAGTTAATAAATGAAAGTCCACCTGTAAGTCCTGTAATACCTAGACATACTACATGTGTTACTAGACCACCTGATAGGTATCAAGCAAGTATAGTTTGCCAAGTAACTAAAGTTCCAACTAGTGTAGATGAACTTAGGATGTATCCTGCTAAGGATCAGGAGAATTGGCAAAAGGCAATGGAAAAAGAACTAAATTCATTAAAGGTAATGAAAGTTTATGAAGATGCTAAATTACCTCCAGGAGAAAAATCCATTGGGTGCAAATTGATATTTAAAGTAAAAACTGGAAATGATATAAAGCTAGGTTGGTAACTCAAGGATTTAATCAAACTGCATCTGATTACGATGAAGTTTTTGCACCAAGTCTTAAAGCAACATCTTTAAGAGCAGCTTTAGTGTGGGCAGCTAAGAAAAACTATGTCATTAACCATTTAGATGTAGAAACTGCTTATCTACATGCACCATTGCAGCACACTATATATTTGAAAAAGCCAGTAGGTATAAAAGACAATAAAGTAAATAGTAATGATTGTTGGAAACTCAAAAAGAGTCTTTACGGGTTGAAACAATCTGGTTTTGAGTGGAACCAATATATTGTGAAAGAGTTAAACAATATAGGTTTTAAATCTGGTTTAGCAGATCCATGTGTGTTTAAAAGAGAAAATAATGGAACGGTGTCATTATTGTTATTATTTACAGATGATATTGCTTTGATAACTAAGACTAATAATGAAGCTAATGAGATTATATCATTATTAGCCAAAAAGATAAAATTAAAGCATTTAGGTGAAATTAAAAAGTATCTAGGATTGACAATTAACAAAACAAAAAATGGATTTAAGATATCTCAAGAAGATAAAATTTGCCAATTAATTAAAACGTTTAAAATGGAACTTTGTAAACTGGCAAAGACTCCAATGAGTCAGGAAGTTTGCCAAACTGATGATCAAAGTCCCAAATTTGATAAGTCTATATATCAATCTTTGATTGGTAGCTTATCATATATAAGCAATTGGTCAAGGCCAGATATAGCTTATAGTGTTAATCAGCTGGCTTGTTTTAATTCAGATCCACATCAATGTCATTGGCAATCATTAAAGAGAATTTTAAGATATCTTAAAGGAACAATGAACCATGCATTGTATATAGAACCAAAGGGTGATTTGAGTCTTAGTGCCTATGCAGATGCAAGTTTTGCAACTGATATAAACACTAAAAAATCAACATCTGGGATGGCTATATTATTTGGTAAGACACTAATAGGGTGGAGGTCAATCAGACAACAGCATATTAGCTTGTCCACGATGGAAGCGGAATTTTCATGTCTGTCATTACTATGCACTGACTTAATTTTGTACAAACAGTTATTATTAGACATGGGTATAACTGTTAAAGATTTCATTATTGTGTACGAGGACAACCAGGCAGCCATAAAATTAGCTACTAGTATTGCTGTAAAAACTAGATCAAAGCATACTGATTTAAGATACTTAAATGTTAGAGAATCTGTAAAGAATGGGCTAATTAAATTGGAACACTGCATGACAGAAGAAAACATTGCAGACCAATTTACAAAAGCTCAAGGAGTAATTAAGTTTAAAGAGAGTTGTAACAAATATGATTTAAAGATGTAAATAGTTATATTTATTATCATTTCCTAAAAGGGGAGAATGTTAGGGATAACATTGTTTACCCTAACTGGTTTAGGTAAATAATAATATGTAATCATAGTTTATATGTTAAAGTGTCTGCAACTTTAAATATGGGAAAGTAATTAAGGGAGTGGTTGTGAAAGCACTTTAAAAGAAGCAAGACGACAGCTTGCTCTCTCTGGCTTTGATGATCCCTGATTACTGCTTGGAATCAAGACTGCATTGCTCAAACGGGAGAGAAAAAGGACTGATTTGTAAGTGAACTGACATAGGATATTCTGCACGGACTTTGCTAACTGAATATCCCTGAATGGACTGACTAAATGATACATGACTATTGGACTGTTATTTTGACTATGCTATGAACTCATAATGGAATAAACTATATTTTTGATAGCACAAGCGTATCTGTTATTTTTACTGTATGTTAATAAACATACAAGCTTAGCTCACTCATTTATCTGTGTGCCAATCTGACTAACGCTGCACATTCTGTTTAGCTTGTCTCCCTAACCCTGGTTGGGGAAACCAGGCTTAACACAGTATAACAAGACTTTGCCGTTCGTTATAACCTGTGATACATCGCTTTCGGGGTGGGCGCCATTTTGAGCCACGTACTGCCTAATGGGAACGAAGCCCCTGTTACATATTTTTCAAAGACTCTTTCAAAAACGGAGCGGAACTATGGACAAATTGATAAAGAAGCCCTCGCAATTGTCTCAGCTGTGAAAAGATTTCATGAATACGTGTATGGTAGGGTTTTTACTATTGTGACTGACCACAAACCTTTGTTAGGGATAATAGCCAGAGATAAGCCGACTCCCTACATATTATCCCCTAGGATGACTCGATGGTCAGAATTCTTAGCTGCTTATAACTATCGGCTGCAATACTGCCCGGGGAAAGCCATTCCCCATGCCGACACATTAAGCCGAGCACCGCTTCCAGAGACTCTCGACGATCTGGCACCAACGGTAACCACGTTGCAAATCGAGGCACTCAACTCGCCGCCACTGACTGCCCAAGATATTGCGAGAGAAACCAAACGTGACCATACCCTAGCACGAGTCCTAGGCTGGGTAGAACGCGGATGGCCATTGGACCAGTTATCAGATAACTTCACACCATTCACGTCTCGACAGACTCTTCTCCCAGAAAGGCTGTGTCATCTGGGGCGATAGAGTCGTTATCCCAGAACGGTTCCGAAAAGCGCTACTGAGAACTTTGCACGATGGCCACCCCAGCATCATGCAAATGAAAGCCCTTGCGCGAAGCTACGCATGGTGGCCAGGCATTGACAAGCAAATCGAACAGTGGGTTAAAGCTTGTCCCAAATGCCAACAAGTCAGCAACACCCCACCAAAAGCGATGCCTACTGAATGGGAGACACCACGTGGACCCTGGTCCCGAATTCACCTGGACTTCGCGGGGCCAACCAAAGGCCACACTTTCCTGCTTACCATCGACGCCTACTCGAATTGGCTCGAAATTCATCGCATGATGACTACGACCTTCGAGGTGATTATCAAAATTTTAAACAGACTATTTGCAACCCACGGATTACCAGATGTCCTGGTATCCAATAACGGCCCACAATTTACTGCACTAGCATTCGAGCAGTACCTCGCTGACCGCGGCATCCACCATGCGCTCACCTCGCCTGTGCACCCTGCGACCAATGGCCGAGCAGAACGCATGGTCCAATTTGTGAAGAAAACCTTGCAAAAGGTAGACTACGACAACATTGACGACAAGGTCAATCAAATCCTCTTCTTGCAACACATCACCCCACATAGCGTCACCAACAAAACTCCCGCTGAACTGCTAATGGGACGAAAGCTCCACTCCCATCTCGACCGTTTGCACCCAGCTTATGAACCGGAGAAACCACTAGGATCCAGCGGCTGCTGTCGCACCTTCCAGGTAGGAGACCTGGTTTATGCAAAAAACCTATCGGGCGACCCATTGTGGGTGGAAGCAACAGTAGTATGTGTAACCAGCCCCAGATCCTACCTTGTGCAATGCCTTGACGATAAACTTTGGAAACGGCATATCAACCAATTACGATCGTGGCTTTCAGCGACCAGTCCGCAAATCCCCTTTGACCAAACTGAGGGGGGGGGGAGGTACAGAAGAAGATGAATTCCTTGGAAACCAGTTCGAAGGAAACAACGGTTTAATAGAAACTCAGGAAGCGGAGCCAGAGGGAGAAACGTTTGCACCTCAGGGAATTGCAGAAAATGTGGGCAACGACGTAGAAGTGAACTCTGAACCAGAAACAGCCCCACTGCCAAACAACGATCTACCTCAGCATGATTGCAACCAGCCGATACTACGAAAATCAAAGAGACTAAAAAGACAACCGTCCTACCTAAGGGACTATGTAACTGCGCCCTGAAATAAGAAGCCAGGGGGAAGGGGTGTTGTGTATGCAATAAGTTTAATAAAGTGTGAGCTTGGAGTAAGTGCAGGGTTCTGGCCCTGCACTTCTGATTGGCTGTTAAGCGGCCGGACCGGGTTGGCCCGTTCCAGGGAATCCGATTGGCCCTTAACAGAGAGTTCTTATTGGTTATAAGAGCTAGCGTTCCTAGCTCGTTATTGGTTAAATGTTACAGGGTTTGCCTATATAAGGCGGGTTTAACTGCTATTGAAACGAGGAAGTCACAATGTAAATAAAGAGCTGAAGTTCACCATTCAGAGGCTTGTCTCCATTCTTTCTCGCCCATGCTCAAAACATAAGCCTTTTTTTTTTTTTTTTAGATTTGATAAGACCCACTTAGTATAACACATGTTCTGAGGGCTTCCTTGATGTGTTTTAGTTCTTTCTCTTTCCCGTCATTGCTTGTAGGCAGGCCTTAAGCTTGATGGTGTAATGTTCTGATGACTCCCATTTTGTGTTCCAGTGGGTGGTGAGAATCAAAATATAAATATTGATCTGTGTGTGCGGGTTTTCTGCAAACTTCAGTGTTAAGGCTTCTATCTTCTTTAACGTGTACTGCATAATCCAGGAAGGCTAGACTATTTTCCTTAACATCTTCCTATGTGTATTTGATATAGAAAGAAAAACCAGAAAGTCCAATTGCCTCTTGAAAAAGCACCTTTGGGACAACCATGACTTGGATAACTGAGACATTTCTCTACAGTTTTCTTGACAAGATTTGGGAAATAGTTTGCCACTGAGTGATTCCTAGGATGACTGGCCCAAGGCTCCTCAATTGGCTTGATGCCCTAAAGAAGGATTAGAAGTCACAAACTCTCCGTTTCTAGCCTGATGCCTTAACTTAAGGTAACCAGCTGTCCTCCTTTTGTAAGTTCTGTCCTCTCTCAAAAAGTGTCCTCCTACATGTCCTCCTTTTTGATTTTTGACTAATCTGTAAATCTCCATATTTGATTGATGCCGATCCGATTGTTGTGTGTGATGTGACGTATTTGTGTTTGACATGACGATTTGTCAAGGCTCAATACAGTGCAGCAAGACGCGATTATGAGACGCATGCGCTCCACACAGGAGAATTGTTTTGAGAGAGTGCGCCATGCGCAAGTGGTTTTGGTTTTTTTCTTCAATTTATTTGTGTCTTCCTTTTCATTGTAAAAGATTTGGTCACTTTACTTAACTACTACAAAAAACCTCAGACAAAGTATGAGTTCTTAAGAATGAATCGCTATTATGACTGCAGGCTTTTAGATAACATAAAACCCTTTCACAAATGTTAAAAATGAAGGAAAATGCATCGCAAATTAAAACCTATACACCAATATTATTTTATTTATCATTTGGGAAATGGTATGTCCTAAGAAAATACAAACAAAGAGACAGAATGGATATGCCATACCCAGAAACATTTTTCTGCATGAAGCAATGAAAATCCATTTCTCTATGCTCTGTTGGACTTAGGGAGGGTTACTTCATTAACTTATCTTTTTAAAAAGTTTTATACTCAACATATCAGGAATTCACAAGCATGTCAACATTTGCTAGTTTTTCAGAGGCCCCATCTGGGATCCAATGCTCTCAAAGTAATCAGCTGAGTTTGTTATTAAACAGATTAACATCTGAAAACTTCAAGAATTGCTTTAACATTCTGGCAGATAGCAACACACAATTGTAAAGAGAGTCTATGGGACTTCAAGTTGTCCTTTCAAATGTGACAAAAGCAAATACATCCTGGAAATTACTGGGTGGCCAGTCACTGTGGGCAGATAGAGATAGCAGAAAATAGTGTTCGGCATGAAAGAAGTGGGAAAAATACATGCTGCAGACTCCTGCATCCTTTGGCCATTCATTTCAGTTTTCATGCCCTGATTAAAATTGTCATATGCTGGATCTTAAAATTTAGTGGGCCTGCTATAAGTTACTAAAAAGGCCACAGCTGTGTAAACTTCTGTGATTCCCCTTCTTGCCCAATTTTCAGTATTTGTCCTTTCTTCTCCAGCTGGACTTGTTGTCTGATTTTTTTTAAATTCAGAAAAATTAAAATCCCCTGCAGTAGCTGCCATGGGCATTACAGTATTATATTTTCTTTATTAGTTGGCAAATGTGCAACTGGTACTGAACATAAAATGTGGAATTTAAATTGGGAGAAGATGGTTTTTCATTCTAAACAGTTTGATGCTGTTTACAAAGGCCTAGTAAATCAGATGGGGGTTTAAAACCCAGGACAGTAGATGGGAGCAGCCAGGCCAGAATCAGTCAAATCAGAATCAGTTTTGCATAGCTGAAAGAAATTCTGGAATCAGTCCTCACAAGATTTGGTGATAGCCAATTGTTTCTATTAAAAATTCATACAAATAATGAGGCTGTTACTGGCTATCACTCATAAGTCCTTTTGCAAGATCAAAAGCAATATTCTGCTCTCCTATAAATAGATTTTTAAAATCCAGGTTTTTCTGATAATAGGTCTATTTGCACACAGGTTTTGTTAAGCAATTGCTTTATTTTCTAGCTTAGAAGAATATCTAGCTCAGATATAAACAGCTCTTAACATATAAAGTGTTACGAAGAACTGATGTCAGCTATATTAGGAGCAGGCAAATTTAATATTTAGAAGAGAATATTTGTAAGGTTGAACTGGGAATCAATCCTTTGTGCTCTCTGAACTTGGTGGTTTTCGTACAGACATTTCATAATCAAACTAGGTAATATTACTAGTGCTTCCAAACTTCACATTTGTTGGATCTATTTTGCTTTTCAGGTACTAAAGACATATTCTTTTGCGAATTATCCATTTAGATGACCAAGACGATTTCTTAACCTTTTAAAAATATTTAAAAATATTTTTAATAATCATTTTTAATCCCAGAACTCACATTTTATTTATTTATTGTTTGTTTGTTTTTTGTCTATTCATTTGTTTATTTATTTATATCCTAACTTTGTTATTTTCATGAAAAACACAAAGAGGAAAACTTATACAATATAGCTTCCTCATATTTTCCCCACAGCAACAACTCTGTGAAGTGGGTTATGCTGAGAGAGAGTAACTGGCCCAAAGTCACCCAGCTGGTTTTCATGGGTAAGGCTTGAACTCATAGTCTCTTGCTTTCCAGCCTTGTGTCTTAATCACTAGACCAGGGATCCCAAACCCCCAGTCCATGAATCTGCACTGGTCCGTGGCATGTCAGCAACCAGGCCACACAAACAAGCAAAGTCCTATCCATGGGATACAGGTAGCATGCAAAACCACGGTCCCTTCGGTCTGTGGAAAAATCTTTCTCCATGAAACCGATACCTGGTGTCCAAAAGATTGAGGACCATTGCACTAGGCCAAGTAAAACTTTCTTCACCTCAACAGCTTCATTTGGATTATTTTAAACTTTTTTTTTTAACAATTTGGAACTGGAAATGCTTGCTGATCAGTCTCAAATTGCCAAAATCTGCTGTATAGCCTGAACTTCATCATTAGGTTAGCAATGTCCCTGCCATCAGTTTCAGATGAATAAAAACTTGACTTGGTCATCTTATGAACCTTGTTCACTTTCGTGGAAAATATTGTATGAAACAAAATCTCCTTCCTCATGATGATAGTGCTAATCTGAATATTAGGCAACGTATATGATGGTCACTTAAATAATTTGAGGCAATCTGATATCACCAAAGATCTATCTTGAAGCATGAGATTCATTTTAAATTCCACAAGTTGCCCCTCAGGGCGCCCCATTTCTACTACGTGAGATTCAGTATAGATTGGTTTTCCAATTATTTTACACATATCCCCATTTTGGATGCTTCTTAATGGTTTCTTTTAATTTGGCTGCAACTGTTCTCAAGAGCAAATTTAACTTAATTTAACTTAATGTGTTAAATTTAACACATTGGTCTTACAAATGAAGGTGAATATACATGTCCCAGGATAAAGTTACAGGATTGGTATTTTTTTTATCAAAGATGGCTGGTGAAAAATGAGATAGAAGGGAGATAGAGAAGAAACTAGGACAAAGATCCTTTGGAAAAGTCATCCATAAGAGATGAAATTGTAAGTGAAAAGGTTGTAGAATTCTTGGATTCTCCTCAATTGATGTGAGGGCTTTAATTCTCAGAATGTATCATAGAGATCTTTCTTAAACAGTTTTATCACTCTGGCTTTGGTTTTGTAAATAAACTGGATAGTAATTCTTTCTTCTCCCATATGGTTGATACAAATAGAACCAATCAACTTAGCTGGTCATTAGTAGGTCTAATCTATGAGAATTACAGATCAGATAGATTCATTTTGCAACTCAAAGGAAGGAGAAAGTCTTTTTTCCCCATACATTTAATACAGTCTTCATTGAATTAAAAGTATCAGTAAAGAAAAGTCAAGAGTATTATTCAATTTGGCTAGAAGGTTCCTAGAAGGCTTTAGATCCGTTGGAGCTTTCAAACACAGAAAATAGCCTAGGCCAACGTTCTCCACCTGGAAAAAGCCTTCGCCAACTTTCTCAGAAATGCTGGACTACAACGCCCATCACAAGCTTATGAGGCTGAAACTCTTGACTTTACAGACTTCTTCAAGTTGTGGAAGAGCAACAGGTTTGGGAAGGCTGGGCTACCCTATTTGTAACTGGTCCAGAAATAACAGTTTAACTTGGGTCTGTGCAGTAAATGCCTAGATGGCTCGTACAATTTTCCACATATTAATTACAAATAGGACAAAGCTAAATGTCTCCACCCATCACTAATATATTTCAGAGGTTTTATTTAATGTTGTTACCTTCCAGGATCACATCCTCCCAAATGAAACACAAGAGTATGTTTTCTAAAGGATAGATTTTTAGTTTTGTAGAGTTATTGCTTTTCAGTCATGGCCCTTAGAGTTTATGAGTACATAAAATCATCATACCTGGTAATTATAGCTTGAAAATAAAGCCCCTATGAGAGTTCAAAGCATTTGGCCTGTGCCTTTCATCTGTGCTGTGACAATGCCTTTGCAAATACATTTAGCAATTTAACTGCATCTCTTCATTATGCAGTCATACAATTCATAACAAAGCCATTGTTTAAAAGAGATCTTATATTCCACTGCTCTAAAAGAAGAACAAATTGTGTTGACCCACCTCTACAAATATCACTCCCCTTTCCTAAAAAAAATAAAAATCCAAATATATCTTTCAACTAACATAGGTTTTATTGTCTGAGCTGACTTGGTAAGTTCCATTTTTCTATGTGAAGCTAGTCTATATATTCTGGATCCAGAATAGAACCAAAACATAACTTCTTATTGACAGGTTCATGTATTTCCTTTCAATATGGTCTGATATAATGAAGAGGGTTTTAGTTCTTCATGCAGGCCTAATGAAAAGCTATAAACTGAAGGTATTTCATTGGAAAATACAGCATTGTCATGTTTCCATTTCCAATATCTCCTAGTTCCATTATATTATATTCATAACAAGATCAACCGAAGACTATGGTTGTATTTGGGAAGGAAGGGAGGGAGGGACAGAGGGAAGGACCGAAGGGAGGGAGGGAGGAAGGCACTTAATTTCTTGTTAACAAAATATTCTAGCTACAATATCTCTGCAGATCAGTAACACTATTGAGTGACATAAATTAAATGGCACGATATGACTCCTTCCTCTCTTGCTCCTTGACATACAAAGCCTGTGCCCAGTTCTTGCTGAAATGAAAACCTGAGTAAACTATATTTTCACCCCAAAATGCATGCATGCTTATTGCACTCAACCACCACATTTCAAAGCTAAACGTTGCCATTTTGGATTCAAAAAGAAGGGAGAAGACTAGAGTTTTAAGGGTAATGCTATTTAATTTAATTGTTTGTTTATTAAATTTCGGGAACACTCGTCTTATGTTCAGAACTGCATTTACTGCTCAGTGATGTCCACACAGGGGCTATGTTTAGTTTGATTTCTTGACAAATTTTCTCTATTTGCATCCAAATACTAGACAGATGTCATGCTAAGTGGGTTGGGGTACAAAACCTCCAAGGTCCCTTCCAACTCTGTTATTTGATTATAGAAATGTATAAATATTGTGCGCATGTTTCAATGGGGATAGAAGTTATTATCTTTGAAATATATTTATCAGTATTCAGCTAGATGGGACAATTTATGTATATGTCTGTTTTGTTTTCTCTTTTTATGCACTTTTTTTGGGTGCAGTCTTGTTTAACTTTGTTTTGTATAAAATTAAAAAAAAAATTTTTTTTTAAAGGAGCTAATTTTTTACTGGAATAAGTTGTATACATTCCCTTATTCAGTTACTCTCTTGGATAGTTCCTGTACTCTGAATACCTTCTTTGACATTCTGTGTATATTTTCTAATTCTTGTCTTTTTTTTCTCTCCCCTTTCTCTCCCTTTAACCCTTAAAGGTATAGGTGCACAACAAAGTGAAGCTACAACCAAATATGCGCTTTTTATTTTTTTGAAGAGCTCTTCATGGAGTGGGAAAGAAGAAGTTGGCTAAACAGGATTTCTGGTTTTTTTTTTTAAAAATAATAATAATAGACTTTCGGTTGAGCCCTCCTCATCTACAGATTGTAAACCGCAATCATTCATGGCTTTGGTCAGCGCTCTCTCATCAGACATCCCCAATCACCTTGATTAGGGGCTGAAGCCACCTCAGAGGGGCGGTGGAGGAAGGGGAAGCCACCAGCCAGGTTAAGGGGAGATGCAGCTCCCCCCTTGGCTTGGCAATATTTCCCCCCGAAGATGACTGTAGCGGTGGCCACCCTGAAGAGGAAGACCCAGCTGGACCAAGATCATGCAGGAGTGAAGAAAGTGGTGGACAGTAAGAGAACCGGAACAATTGGGTACAACAACTAAATAAAAGGTACCCCAGGACTAATATAATAATAAGTTTTAAGAAAGAAAAGAAAGCGGCAGAAATATAAAGGGGACAAAAAGGGAAAATAATTTTGACAGCAGAGCAGGGATTTGAATAATAAAAGAAAGAAGCCAAAACAAGATATTTCATAAATTAAAAAAAAATTGGCACTAAACAGGCATAATCAAAGATGGACTTAAGAGTGTCAAAAAGAAAAAAAAGAGGTGGGTGGGGTGGAAAATATACCAATTGGAGATTTGATTGTATTGGAATATCAAGGTTTGAAAAGCCATGAATAATACAATTGGGGAAAAAAGGGGAAGATTTTATACAACAAAGAGTGCCATCTTGTGGACAAAAATTTAATTAAAAAAAGACCCTGTTTCTCTTTGAACTTGAATTGATACAAGTAAAGAAAATATTGAAACAATAAAACAGGAACACTGGAAAGTGAAAGCTGAATCTGAACAAAGGAAAAGAAAAGATTGACATTGGGATTAATTGGTGACTTTGGTATAGACCCATTGTGAATCTAGAAAGCTTGAAGAAGAAAGAAGAAAATTAGAAGTTGATTCTTGGACTTTATTGACTATAAGATATAAAAGTGTGCAATGATGATATCTCTTCTGGAATGAAAAATGGAACTTAAAAATATGAAAGAATTATTACAGGAAAGAGGTGAATCATTGGGCTCTGTCTTAAAATTTTTGAAAATGCCGATTGAAGAACATGAAGAAAGAAGCTTAGAGAAGGAGGAGTTGATTCAAGGAGAAGCTATCTTTAATAAACACTTAACACAGAGAACATTACAAAGAAGAGGGAAAGGAAGGGGGGTTAAAAACTTGAGATTCAAGAAAATAATTAAAAAGGGGAATACCTGTGAAGTTAGGAAAGGCAAAAAGAAACAACAGAAAAGCAAAATGGGGAAGGAAGACATAAAGAGGGAGGGGGATAAAAACTGGAGGGGGAAAAGATGTGGGAAAATAAAGGGGAAGAGAGGCAATGAGAAACAGGAGCAGGAAATAAAGAAATATGGCAATTGTAAAATAATGAAAAGAAATTGTTTATTTAGAAGATATAGAGATAATGGTTGATTAAGAATTAAGGGGGATTCCGCATGGGGATAATATAAATATATTTGCAATTATAAACTATTTAGAAAATAGGGAAATATAGATTACTAAGAGGAAGGATGGACACTGATATTTTCCATTAAGTTAATGTATGTTTTTATTTTCACCTCTAAAAGAAATGTTGCTTAATAAACACATTGAAATAATTGAAATGAACTGTGAGGATGTTTAAAATGAGTCTAATATCAGTGACCAGGACTAGTTAAATGGATTAAATTTTTTTGTTCTTTTCCTTTTTTTTTTGAAACTATAAATAAAATTTTATGAATTAAAGGGGGGAAATACAATGCAGGATCTGATTGAAAAGATATAAATGTTATGTAGCTTTTAGGGGATTATTATTATTATAACCAGTTAAAAAGAAATGTTTATTGGGAATTAAAGAAGAGGGAATTAAGGAATATTTAAACCACTGGGGTGGCACACCCAAATTAGTAAATTGGGGGAAAACTTATTTGTCCTTTTTGTGTGAAAGTTTGTATTAACTTAGAACCTATGAAAGAATATGCGATGAAATTGCAAATTTGACAGATGAAAGTGCTAAAAGGTAATAAGTATGAAGATATGGCAAATTATATTTGATTTAAATGAGAAAAGAGTATTTTGGAAAAGGTAATAATAGAATTAAGTAAAATTTGGATAAGGTAGATAGTTGAATGCAAAAGATGAATGTATAACTATTGTCATATTTGCATGTAAATGTGGTAACCTGGAATCATGCTGTCCACTGAAAAGAGGTTTTTTTGTGTGTGCATAATGTGGAAAACTGAAATAAAACTTGCTTTTTTAAAAAAGTAATGATTAAATACATTAGGTATTGAATACATTAGATATTGGGGACCTTTGGGCTATTAGTCTTGGATCTTTTTTAGTGATCCAGTTCTAACACCACCAGTGGTCAGGATTAAGGGTAGAAAAAGAAAAACAAAAACAAAAATCCTAAAACGTATAAGTTTCTGATTAAAATTAGGTGTAATATTTTAAGGTGTAATTTTTTAAGCTCAATGGGTCAGCATATTAGGCCTATCATAACTTTTTTGTTTTTTCATTTTAAGAAAAGAACATTGATGCAATTTTGCTCCCTATAAGACAAGGCTACCAAGCTAGAGAATAGGTCAGTGACAAAAGCATGAATTTTATATATCTGAAACTCTCTTGTATGCACAAAAGTATCAGCAATAACAAAATAAACATTCCACTCTATTTCAACTCACTTTCTTCAGAGTACTTAGTGTAAATTACACTTTTAAATCTTCATGCTATCCTATCCCAAATTAGATTATTATTCTATTTACAAAAGTGATACCCACAGTAACATATACATATATAGCATGTATGTCTGGATAATCCTTAATGTGTCACTGAGTTGAGAAAGAAAGAAAGAAAACATTTACATCTTACAACCACTATTAAATAATGCTAATCTCTAATATCTCTTAGATACCACTTAGAGACCACTAATATATTAGGATATTAACCTATGCAAGGGTCTTCAAACTTGGCAAGTTTAAGATTTGTGGACTTCAACTCCCAGAATTCCTGAGCTAACATGACTGGAGGAGGAATTCTGGGAGTTGAAGTCCACAAGTCTAAAAGCTGTCAAGTTTGAAGACCCCTGTATATAGGAAAAACAAACTCTCCTTCCCCTTTAGATTATAATTGCTATTAGATTATATGCTTTTAAACAGTATCTATTCCAAGGATTTGGCTTTCCACCTGAAAAAAATGAAACATTCAGAACCTGTAATATTTTCTTTCAGATTTTAATCATGAGGGACCATCAGTCTAAACCTGGTTTAACAGGCTTCACCATCTGCCTTCTTTTGATTAAAATAATTTTTATACACACTATAAGTGCAATTATTAGGTACAATAATACTGTAAGTATAATTATGGCTTTTAGATACAATTACAGATCAGCACAATACCACTGAGAAAGAAAAATAAGAAATCCAGGATGAAACCAGCATAGCTGCACAAAGATTTCTCTGGCAAATTGAAAGAAAAAAAGGAGAAGTACAAAAAATGGAAAGAAGGACATACAACTAAGGCAGAATATCAGCAGATAGCCAGAATCTGCAAAGACAAAGTCAGGATAGCAAAGGCTCAGAACGAACAAAGACTTGCAACAAAAGTCAAAGATAATAAAAAAAAGTTTCTTCCAACATATAAATAAAAAGAAAAAAAATCAAGGAAACAGTCGGTCCACTAAAGAGAGAAGATGGCAAGGAAGTAACAGGCAACATATAAATAAAAAGAGAAAGCAAAGCTGCTTAACTCATTCTTTGCATCGGTCTTCATGCAAAAAGAAACTATAGCTCAACCGACCAAAAACATAACTGTAAAAGACAGACCAGAAATAAAAGTTAAAATAAGCAAAAAAATAATAAGGGAACACCTGTCTGATCTTGATGAACACAAATCACCAAGGCCTGATTGATTACATCCCAGAGTTTTAAAGGAGCTGGCAGAAGTCATCTCAGAACCATTGCACCATATCTTTCAAAAATCCTGGAGCACCGGAGAACTACCAGAGGACTGGAAAAGAGCTGATGTGGTTCCCATCTTCAAAAAAGGAAAAAAAACAGACCCAGGAAACTATAGACCAATTAGCAGAACATCAACACCTGGGAAGATACTGAAAAAGCTAATATAAAAACAGATCTGCCAACATCTAGAAACAAGTAAAATACTAGCAGTCAGCACAGGTTTGTTAAAAACAGATCATGACAAACCAATCTTATTTCATTCTTCAATATAGTGACTGAATAAGTAGACCAGCAAAATACTGTGGACATAATATATTTAGATTTCAGCAAGGCATTCGACAAAGTAGACCACAACCTACTTCTTAGTAAGCTAGAAAAAATGGAATAGATAGCACCACTACTAGATGGACTCACAACTGGCTGACAAACCATATTCAATGAGTAGTCCTTAATGGGTCTAAGTCTACATGGAGGGAAGTAAGCAGTGGGGTGCCACAAGGTTCTGTCTCAGGCCCAGTACTCTTCAATATCTTCATTAACAACTTAGAGGGAATAGAAGGGGAGCTTACCAAATTTGCAGATGATACTAAGCTGGCAGAATTCTGATAGCTAACATCCAAGAAGATAGGCTCAAGATCCAGATGGATCTTGACAGTCTAGAACACTGGGCCATATCTAACAAAATGAAATTCAATGTAGAGAAAAGTAAAGTCCTACACTTAGGCAAGAAAAGTACACATATAGACTGGGTGAAACCAGGCTCAATAGCAGTAACTGTGAGAGGGATCTTGGAGTCTTAGTGGACAACCAGCTAAAGATGAACCAACAGTGTGCTGCAGTTGCCAAAAAAGCTAATGCAATCCTAAATTGTATTAACAGAGAATACAATCAATATCAAAGGAGGCACTAATACCACTCTATAAAGCCTTAATAAGACCACACCCAGAGTACTGCATCCAGTTTTGTTCACCACATTATAAAAAAGATGTTGAGACTTTAGAAAAAGTACAGAGAAGAGCAACCAGGATGATTAGGGGACTGGAGACTAAAACATGAAGAACGGTTACAGGAACTGGGCATGGCTAGTCTAGTACAGAGAAGGACCAGGGGAAACATGATAGCAGTCTTCCAATATTTGAGGGGCTGCCATAGAGAGGAAGGGGTCAAAGCTATTTTCTAAAGAGCCTGTAGGCCAGGCAAGGAATAATGGATGGAAACTGAACAAGGAGAGATTTAACCTGGAAACAAGGAGAAACTTTCTGACAGTGAGAACAATCAACCAATGGAACAGCTTGCCCTCGGAAGTTGTGAGAGCACCATTACTTGAGACTTTCAGGAAGAGATTGGGCTGCCATCTCTCAGAAATGGTGTAGGGTCTCCCGCTTGGGCAGGGGGTTGGACTAGATGACCTACAAGGTCCCTTCCAACTCTGATTGTCTGTTATCTGTTATTAGGTATACTTATTTGCCCTGTTTAACTTTGAAAGATGTAACATTTTTTTCTTGAAACCAGGTTATTAATCTCAATTTCATAATATTCTAAAAATGGATGAAATTTCACAACTATGAAACCAGATTGTCAAGGGCCATTAGAGACATGAATGGACTGGTTTGTCTCTTTTTCAAATATTTTTGACTGACTGGAAATAACTGTCTTTGAGTGAGTGAGTGTGTGTGTATGTGTGTGTGTGTGTTTTAACTTTACATGTAAAGGCAGAACTTGGAAAATAGATAAAGAAATTAGCTACAATTTTGTTTTCTTATTTTTTTTTACCATATCTTTTTACACCATCATCATCAAAAGTAATAAAAAACACCCCACTCTAAAATGTTTCATTTGAATGCAAATAAGATAAAAAAAGATTGACTAACCTACACATATACTACAAAAAACAAAGCAAGAAAAACCAAAAAGCATTGAAAAACAGAAGAAAGCATCATACTTCAGCTAAAAATGGGGGGGAAATGATTTTTTGTAAGTTTTAATTAGGGCATCTAACTTGGAAAAAGAGTGACTTCTACTGCCCAGGGATAATACCTGTAGTGGGACAAAAGGAAAAAAAATGCAAAGTACTCTTTAGTTACTAAAATGACATCAAGAAAAGAATGATAGAGAATCAGCATTGTGAATGAACGTACATTTTTGTGAATAAACAGGGGCACTAACTGGATGCATATTCTTTTTTATCCTTTAGAGGGTAGGGTATGAAATAATCCACCTAGCTAATAAGAATAAGAAAAGTTTCTCCCTTGTTTTAAAACAAGTTAAATATTCTTGCTTTAAACCCAGAAATGTTTTGTGTTTGTCAATAGATTATGTTTAACTCAAACTTGATTTTCACTAGGAACAAAGAATAAGTTTTTACTTGCATAGTGAATTTGGATCAATCTCAAAACTATCATTCTTGGATTTATAAATAAAGAGCATGTAGGAGTATTTTTTTTCAATAATTTCACAACAGACTCAATTGAATGATCAGCTGGGAAATTGACATCCTATATCAAGCCAAGCTAAAATGTGCCAGAGAATTCTTGGAGGCCTGGCACTCAAACAAATTGGCCATCCATAGACACATAAAGGTAAACCACTTCTACATGCCACTTAAAAGAAATAATCAAAACGTTCAAATGGAAACCAAAAAAAAAAAAAATCCCAATCCCCTCCTCACCAGTAATCAACACACATATAAGCAGAGCTTAATACCAAGATTAACACTAGGCCTATAGTCAAGTAAACAATACCTCAATTGTGAAACTACCAATGCAGACAAATTAACATTAAACAACAGCTTAACTAAGGAAACATCAAGAAAAGCCCATGAACACTGATAGGGCAAATCACTAATACATAAAAATAAGAGCAAACCCCTTCCCTTCTAACATTGATGATATTATCTGGTTTGGTAATGAAACATCTTCAAGAAAACCACCAAGCTCAGAGAGCACCAAGCACCCCACAATTCAATCCTGATCTACAAATATTATCTTCTCTTGCTACAATATTTTCAGCACTTGCTTCTTGAACTGCAAACTTTCATTTTACAGGAATTTCAATATATTCATTCTCATATGCCAGAAAACACAGCACACTTAAATATTGTCCCAAAAGGTCAATTTTTAAGCTATATAATAAATTATTTCAGATCTAGCACGGAAATACGGTTTAGATTAATAATATGACTAATGGTAAAAACCGCAAATGGCAACAATTGATTGAGGTTGCATATTTGTACTATATTTTGTTGTAATGTAGTAGAAAGCACAAGATTTGAATAATATAAGAGTCACAAGTTCCTTACACAGTGAAAAACCTGTAGAAGCAGCTAAAAGAAAGCCCCAAAACCTGCTGCTTTGATTGTTATTTCTTGGACAAATAGCTGAGTGAGGAAAAGCAGAGGGAAAAAGAGAAAACAAAATATACCTCACATTTTGGATGAAACTTATGTGAGTAGGTTTTAAAAGCTTGACTTGGAGATGCTCACCCCATTCCCTTGGGTCAGCAAAGGTCATAATGACCCCGAGGGTAGCAAAGCATGAGTAATAGCCATGACCAAACAAAACCTGGGAATTATGAGGTAAATCTGAGCCTCTTGATAGCTCTGTGCATTGTCATTGTTGTTTCACACCAGAATGAGAGTTCAGCACAAAATGTCACTTTCAGCTTTTGAATACGTAGTAGAAATTGAAAGTAAGAGTCGTGGTGACATTTTAGCTAGGAGACCTTTTTCTTTCTTCCTTTCTGGCTATGGAAAAATAGAATGAATTGCAACAAAACCCTTTTCTCATTGTCATGAAGTAGGAAAGAAAGCCACGGAGTCAAAATGCCACCGTGAAGCTAGTTTTCTATTATAGTTGTGTGGAATATTTTGTTATTTTTACACAGGTAAGATAAGGTTAGCCATTTCTGAAAAGACTCCCTGGAAGAAAAAAAAAAGACGTGCAGTAGTTCCATTCTTGATGTAATTTTTGAGCTATGAAGCTAAGATGATTTACTGAATAGCTCAATGACTTATTTATCTTGAATTGGGTGGTCATTGGTCTTGTGTGAATCTAGACATGGGACAGAATTAGTTCAAGGTTGAGTGCAATTAATGACATCTAGTAAAATAAGTTGAAGCACTCTGCAAAATATCTATCTGGCCAAGCTTTTGCTTGAGTTTTGGAACTTTTTTGTAAGAATAATTCCTTTCTTTCAATGGCAACCAAGCCATTCTAGCATAATTTTAAAATGTATAAACCCAGTAGCTTTTTTTTTTTTTGACAAAAGTTTTATTGATTTTAACGACAGACAAAAACATATAAGACATAAAACATAATATAAAAAAAATATCATTCTTCATAAATTTACAGTGTATCGGTTGGTTTACCACTCCCTTTTGTGCATCCATTTCATAGTCATCAAAATAATTATATTACATAATAACTCACATTATCAATCATCAGTAAAATATCCTAATATCATTATTGAACAATCATTTGACTATAATTTTACTAATTCATACTTAAGAGAGTTAACTATCATTAAATTAAATTATTTTATAACAAATCATAGAATCATACCAAATCTATCTTCATAAAGTATTCTAAAAAATTATCAAAACCAAGAAAAATTATATATTCGTTATTTCCGAAATTTCTAAATATTCTATTATTATATTGTATTATCTAACCATTGATAAAAAAGATCCCAAACTTCATAAAATTGTTTATCTTCTTGTTCTCTAATTTCAAATGTCAATCTACTCATTTCAGCACATTCCAATATTTTCTTAATAATTTCTTCCTCTAATGGTATTTTCTTACTCTTCCAATGTTTAGCAAATACAATCCTAGCCGTTGTTAATACATTTACAATCAAATACTTTAAGTTTTTATTACATATATCAGGTAAGATTCACAATAAAAAAATCTCTGGTTTCAAATCTATGTTTTTTTTTGTCATTTTTTCCGGCCATATGCGAATTCTAGTCCAGTATTTCCTGGCCTCCTCACAAGTCCACCACATATGGTAATATTAGCCAGGTATCTGATGACATTTCCAGCACTTTTCAGATTTATTCTTGAACATTCTTGCTATTCTCGTCAGGGGAAAGTGCCACCTGTAAAACATCTTATACAAATGTTCTTTTTCTTTTTTTTTTTGGTAAAAGTTTTATTGATTTTAACAACAGACAAAAAACATATAAGACATAAAACATGACATAAAAAAAATAAAAAATAAAAAATTATAACATTCTTCATAAATTTACAGTGTATCGATTGGTTTACCACTCCCTTTTGTGCATCCATTTCATAGTCATCAGAATAATTATATTACATAATAACTCACATTATCACTCATCAATAAAATATCCCAATATCATTATAGAACAATCATTTGACTGTAATTTTACTAATTCATACTTAAGCGAGATAACTATAATTAAGCTAAATTATTTTATGACAAATCATGAAATCATACCAAATCTATCTTAATAAAATATTCTTAAAAATTATCAAAACCAAGAAAAATTATATATTCATTATTTCCTAAATTTCTAAATATTCTATAATCATATTGTATTATCTATGCATTGATAAAAAAAGATCCCAAACTTCATAAAATTGTTTATCTTCTTGTTCTCTAATTTCAAATGTCAATCTACTCATTTCAGCACATTCCAATATTTTCTTAATAATTTCTTCCTCTATTGGTATTTTCTCATTCTTTCAATGTTTAGCAAATACAATCCTAGCTGCTGTTAATACATTTACAATCAGATACTTTAAATTTTTGTTATATATATCAGGTACGATTCCCAATAAAAAAATCTCTAGTTTCAAATCTATGTGTTTCTTTATCATTTTTTCCAGCCATATGCGAATTCTAGTCCAATATTTCCTGGCCTCCTCACAAGTCCACCACATATGGTAATATGAGCCAGGTATCTGATGACATTTCCAGCACTTTTCAGATTTATTCTTGTACATTCTTGCTATTCTTGTCGGGGGAAAATGCCACCTGTAAAACATCTTATACAAATTTTCTTTATATGCTGTTGACATTGTCATTTTATAATTTTGTGACCACAATTTTTGCCATTTCTCTAAATCAATCCCATATCCAAAATTCTTCCCCCAAGCAATCATTGTTTCTTTAACTTGTTCTTCCTCTAATTTAATTTCCAACAAATAACTATATAGTTTTTTAATCACTTTTTCATCAGTACCTGTCAAAATCCTATCTAAGTCAGTCAATTTTTCATAAAATCCTTGTTTTAGAATCTTTAAGATACCTTGCATGTATTTGCGCATATGAAAACCAATTCATCTTTATACTTTGTTCTTCTAAATTTTGCATCGTTTTAAGTTCACCCTTTTCATCCAATATTTCCCCATATCTAACTGTTTCTTCCTTCTTATAAGTTATAGGATATGAAAAAGCTTCAATAGTTGATAACCAAACTGGAATTTTCAAATAACATTGTTTCTTAGTTTTCTCCCAATTCAACCATAATGATTCCGGGATATAATGCCTTCTAAAATAACCCTGTGATTTAGTTCCCTTATACCATAAAAAAGCATGCCAACCCAAAAATAAATCATGAGCTTCTAATGTCAACAATCTAGTCTTTCCTAACGTTATCCATTCTTTAACCCACATTAAGTTTGCAGCTTGATAATAAAACTCCCAATTAGGAAGGCCAAATCCTCTTCTAATTCTAGCATCCTGTAAAAGTTTTAATTTTATTCTTGCTTTCTTGCCTTGCCATATATACTTCAACACAATTTTATTTAGTTCTTCGAAGAAATCCTTGCTTAACCTAATTGGTATTGTTTGAAACAAATTTAAAATTCTGGGTAAAATATTCATCTTGATTGTTGAAATTCTACCTATCAATGACAATTGTTGGTTTTCCCATTTTTTTCATGCTATTTGCTGTTTAAGCTTAATATAGTTATTCTCTTTCAGTGTAGTACATCTTGACGTCAAATATATCCCCAAATATTTAACTTTGTTCGTAACTTGAATTTTCAATAAATCTGCCAGCTCTTCTCTTTGTCTTAATAACATGTTCTTTGTCAGAATCTTTGTTTTGTCTTTATTTATTTTCAAACCAGCCATCTCACCATATGTCTCTATCTTTTCCAATAGTTCTAAAGCTGTCTCTAAAGGGTCTTCCAAAATAAAGACCAAATCATCTGCAAAGGCTTGCAATTTGAATTCCTCCTTTTTGACTTTCATTCCTTTTATGTTTATATCCTCTCTAATATTTCTATTTAAGACTTCCAAGGTCAATACAAATAACAAAGGAGATAATGGGCATCCTTGTCTTGTACCTTTTTTAATATTAATAAAGTCTGTGAATTCTCCATCTATCATTACTTTTGCCGTTTGCTTATAATATACGGCTTCTATTGCTTGGATAAATTTTCTAGCAAAGCCCATCTGTTCCAATAGTGATAACATAAATCTCCAGTTCACATTATCAAATGCCTTTTGGGCATCTAAGAATATCAAAGCCATTTGTTTTTCCGGGTGCACCTCATAATATTCCAATGTGTCCAGGATTACCCTCATATTGTCTTTAATCTGTCTCTTTGGTAAAAATCCATTCTGATCAGAAGTAATAAAGTTATTTAGATATTTTTTAAGCCTTTCTGCCAAGATTGAAGCAAAGATTTTATAGTCTGCATTCAATAAAGAAATAGGTCTATAGTTCTTAATTTGTAATGGGTCAACCCCTTCTTTTGGAATAAGTGTAATATAAGCTTCTGATCATGTTTTAGGTATTTTCTTATTTATCATAACTTCATTCATGACTTCTAACAGTGGAATGCTCAACGATTCTTGTAATGTTTTATAAAATTCTGCCGGGAAACCATCTGGTCCTGGTGCTTTTCCATTGTTCTGTCTATTAAGTGCTTCAGTTAATTCCATCATTGTTATAGCACTTTCTAACATTTTCCGAGTTTCATCAGGTATCTTAGGTAGGTTAGCATTTTGTAAATACGGTTTAATTTTTCCTTCATCAAGATCCTCCTGTTTATATAATTGTCCATAAAAATCTTGAATGATTGCCTTTTTCTCCTTATTACCATAACAAATTTGATCATGATCATCTATTAACTATGATATTTTCCTTGATTCTTTCTCTTTTCTCAACTTATATGCTAACCATCTACCTGGCCTATTTGCATCTTCAAAATAGTTCTGTTTAGCACTTCTAATTTTTTGTGCCAGTTCTTTCTCTGCTTGATCCATTTTATGTTTAATTATGTCCATTTTAAGTTTGATATCTTTTTTCTGTGGCGTCTTCTGTAATTCTTTTTCCAGTTTTTTATGGTCATCTTCTAGAGCTTTAATCATTTGCCTCTTCCTAATGTTCTTTTTCTTTGTATAGTCAATTATTAATCCTCTTGCATATGCCTTCATTGTATCCCAAACATTCTGTATTGAAGTATCTTCTTTTTTGTTTTCATTAAAGAAGAAGGCCAATTCTTTTTCCATCCATTGTGTAAAATCTTTTTCCTTTAGAATAGTATTGTTTAATGTCCATCTAGATCTTCTTTTTTGTCCTTTCCATTTAATTGTCATTGGATTATGGTCTGCCCATGTACTTGTTTCAATATTTATTTTCTGAATATTAGATAATAATTCTGTTGATGTCCAAATCATAACTATTCTGGACCACGATAAATGCCTGTTTGAATAAAAAGTGTATTGTTGAGTTTTAGCATTTCTTTCTCTCCATATATCTTTTAAATTTAATTCCTCTATCATTTTAAAAAAGGATTTAGGGAGAGTTTTCCTATTTTGTCGTGTTGTTTTTACTGTATAGTTCAGTTTATTGTCTACAATTCCATTAAAGTCCCCCATCATAAGTATGTTAGCATAGTCCAGTTCAATTATTTTCATATGTAATTTTTTTTATAAAATTCTTCTTGTTTATCATTTGGGGCATAAATTGCAACCAAGAGTGTTTTTATATTATTATCCACTATTTCAACTATTAATACTCTTCCGTCTTCATCAGTATAAATCAGTTTGGCTGGAGTGGTTTCTTTGATGTACAAAACCACTCCTCTTTTCTTACAATGAGTCAGAGAAATAAATATTTTCCCTAACTTTGGTCGTATCAATAATTTTCATGTTGTTTTTTAATGTGTACTTCTTGTAAGCAAATTATATCAAATTTTAGCTTCTCTAATTTGTAAAAAGTTTTCCTTCTTTTGGTAGCTGAATTCAGTCCATTTATATTCATGGAAATCAGTTTTTTTTCTCCCATGGTTATGCTTTCTATTTAGGTCTAACAGCTCTCGTGGATCTTATTTCACGTTGTTCTTTGATCTCCATTTGTCCACCTATTGCGCCTTCTTCTTTTTCCATCTCCATTTGGTCCTCTTCAAATTCAGTTAAAATATTTTCTTTTTCTATCTCCATTTCTCTTCTTTCGAAAAATTCCTTATAGAATATTTCTGCTTTCACAATTGAATCAATTCTGTGTCTCTGTTCTTGCCATGTAAACATTAATCCTTCTGGAATCAGCCATGTATAGTTCACCTCTTTTTTCAATAGCATTTTGGTCAAAAATCGATACTCTCTTCTAATCTCTCTCACTTATCTAGGTACTTGTTTTAAGACCAGGATCTCTTTGCCTTTATATTTCAACCCCTTCTCTCTTTCCACTTGTAATATTTGGTTTTTAATAGTTTTTTTGGTGAATCTAACATGGACCTCTCTTGGTAATTGTTTCCTAGTTGCATATCTTGTGAAGACTCGATATATCTCATCTACTCCATCCATCATCTTTTCCTCTGTTATTTCCAAGACTCCAGCCAGCATTTCAATCATTACTGCCGCCAAGTTTTGTCCTTTTTCTTACTCGATATTTTGAAATCTAAGATAAAATTCTGACCTGTCCATATCCCTCTTCAACATCCCACTTTTTTCTTGTTCAACCATTGTTAATCTGTTATCGATATTTCAAATTGTATCATCTCTTTGCTTGTCTTTCTCTTCTATTTTTTGGATTCTCTCATCGTGTTTCACCATCATTTGTTGAACATTTTCAAATTTCTCATCCATCTTTCCAATTCTTTGGTCAATATTCTCCATTCTTTGTTCAATACTCATTTTAAGTTCTTGTATTCCTTGCATAACCATCGTTAAATCCACTTGCACTTTATCTTGCTTCACCATTGTTGAGAGTCGTCCTCCAGATTATGGGGAGACAGGAGCAGAAGCTGAGATGCCTGAAGTTTTCTTACTCATTTCAATAACTCAGGGTCTTCCGGGTCTTTTAATCCAATTAATGAGGTAGCCAATTATAATCCAATTTAGAAAAAGGAAACACCATAAAAAACGAAATACAAAACCAATAATAAGTAAAAAGCCTAAAATTAAAAAGGAAAAATTCTTCAGGTTCTTCAAGACCTTAATCCAACTAAACCCGGTGGCTTTTTGTTATGAACTAATAAAGGTGTTTAATAAAGTTTTAACAACCTTAAGTAAAAAGCAGGTTTCTAATCCTGCACTTCTGATTGGCCGATAATAGCGGCATCGGATTGGTCCTTTCTGGGAAATCTGATTGGCTGTTAACGGGCCAGCTCTCATTGGTACAAGAGTTTAACACTTCCATGTTTTTCATTGGCTAATAGGAGAGCAGCCAACCCTATAAAAGGGCTGCTGCCGCCCTAGGTGATTGCTCTGTTCAGTATGCTTAATAAAGAGTTGAAGTTCACTGTTCACTGCCTCGTCTCTGCTCCTTGCACCCATGCGCAGAACCTAATACTGGCGATGAGGGTGGGATGCGGAGACATCAGAGCTGACTGAACACTTACAGAGCACCAAACAGAGCACGTGGCTGAAGGCGCATCGACAACGGAAACCATGTCCGCCGGCGCCATACCACCCGCTCCATTTGACCCAGCACAAGAAGACTGGGACTCATACATGGATCGTTTCCAGATGTTTCTGGAGACCAACAACTTGAAAGACACAACTACGGGAAAAAAGCGAGCAGTGTTCCTGACCCATTGCAGGCCTGCCGTCTTTAAGATGGCCAAGGCACTAGCAAAACCGGATGAGGTGAAATCCATGGACTGGGACGTCCTCGCACCCCTTCTACGGGCCCACTATGCACCCACAATACCAACGCTTGTACGAAGACATGAATTTTATCAGAGGGACCAGCGGAAAGGAGAGAGCGTCACAGATTTCATTGCGGACCTCCGGAACATGGGAGGCCTCTGTGGGTTTGCAGACCTTCAAGAAGTTCTGAGAGACTGAATAGTTCTGGGATTAGATGACCACTCAGCGCAGAGCAAGATCATGGCCAAAGGGGACATCGATCTTGCCGATGTCATCAAAGATGCTATTGAAGCAGAAGCAAACAGGAAGTTGGCTGCCCGAATGCACCGCACCAACGCAGCATCGTCAACTCACCAACGATACCTCACCTCGCCTAGAGAGGCACACAACAGCGACCCACCACGAGGACCTTGAATCTTCATCAGAAAGTGATGAGGAGGAGGCCAACCGGCTCCGGTCTAAACGCGACAAACACAACCTGCGGAATCGAAGACTACCGCACCAATGCGCGGGTTGTGGGGCAAACCACCCGTGATCAGATTGAAAATTCCTCGATGCGCTCTGCCATGCCGGTGGGAAAAGAGGCCACATCGGGAAGGTCTGTAGAAGCAAGCAAGGATCCAGCCCAATTCGGAGAGAAAACAACTACCACCAGACCACAGGGAATCGTTCTGTGAGGCAGGAACATTTGAACCACCAATGGAACAACCACTCCTACAGAAATAAAACACTTGCCACTTCAATGAGACGGGAAGAGGCACACCAAACCATTTCCATTGGTCACACTTCGTCATTAGATGCAGAGAAGATCTGAGTGAGGGTCGCCATCGAGAACCAACCTTGCGTGATGGAAGTTGACTCAGGGTCGTCCCTCTCGATGGTTCCTCAAACAGTTAATCCCTGCCGTCCGGTGACAAGACCTCAGAGCCCAAAGAATTATAGTCCAAGATTACCAGGGGAACCGAATTCCGGTCGTCGGCTCCAGCCAAGTCCAAGTATCATTCAAAAATCATAGTGCGTCGCTACCGCTGACCGTCGTCGATCGTGACCGGCCTAGTTTATTAGGCCTTCAATGGTTCGCCCCACTTGGGATCGAGGTAGCCGGCATTCACCAAACCAGAAGTGACGACTGGGAGGAGGCCCTCGTCCAGGAATTCCAGGACGTCTTTGCAGACAAACTAGGCGAGTACAAGGGGACTCGATATCATTTAACCTTAACCCTGAAGTAGCCCCCATCCGCCTTAAGCCTCGTCGGGTCCCTTTTGCTCTAAAACCAAAGATCGACGAGCAGCTTCATAAATTAATAGCCCAGGGTGTTTTAGAACCAACTGACCACGCCCGTTGGGAAACCCCAATTGTAACACCCATCAAACCGGATGGATCGTTAAGAATTTGCGGAGACTACCGGGCCACTCTCAATCACGCCCTACAATAGAACGCTTACCCGGTGCCGGTGGTTCAACACCTTCTCCATTCCCTGGGGGTTGGAAAAGTCTTCGCTAAATTGGATTTAGCGCAAGCGTACCAACAACTACCCGTAGATAAAAAAACTGCGGAAGCGCAGACTATCATTACGCACCAAGGTGCTTTTAAATGCAACTGACTCCAATTCGGAGTGAGTGTAGCCCCAGGGATTTTCCAAAGTCTGATGGAGAGACTTTTACAAGGGATCAAGGGAGTCGTACCATATTTTGATGACGTTTTAATTGCTTCCCCGAATAGAGAAGTACTAGAGAAGCGTCTTAGAATGGTTCTCCAGAAATTTAAAGACTATGGCCTAAAGGTTAAAAAAAATAAATGTCAACTGTGTACAGAGAAAGTAGAGTTCCTGGGGTACCTCCTCGATAAGCAAGGAATTCACCCCACTGAGGGCAAACTAAGAGCGATCAAAAACGCACCAAGGCCTAAGAATAGAACAGACCTCCAAGCTTTCCTGGGGCTCATTAACTTTTACAACATCTTCTTGCCCCAGAAGGCGACCGTAGCTGAGCCCCTACATAGACTGCTCGACAAAAAAGCCACCTGGGTCTGGGGACACCGAGAGGAGCACACATTCTGACAAGTGAAAAACTTACTAACCTCCGATGCTGTTTTAATGCAGTATAACGAGACTTTGCCTTTAACCATTACATGTGATGCGTCACCGTTTGGAGTAGGAGCCATTTTAAGCCATGTGTTACCAAACGGTAGTGAGGCCCCTATTGCTTATTTTTCAAGGACCTTATCGAGTGCTGAACGCAACTATAGCCAAATTGATAAAGAGGCTCTTGCTGTTGTATCTGCTGTGAAATGAATATGTGTATGGATGAGCCTTCATGATAATTACCGATCACAAGCCCTTGCTGGGGATTATTGCAGGAGACAAACCAACCCCTTATATATTGTCACCCAGAATGACTCGTTGGTCGGAGTTCTTAGCTGCGTACAATTATAAATTGCAACATTGCCCGGGGAAAGCCATTCCCCACACTGACGCATTGAGCCGTGCCCCACTTCCGGACACCATCGATGACCCAGCTCCAACCCTCACGACACTCCAGATTGAAACCCTACATTCACTGCCGCTAACAGCCAGAGACATCGCTATCGAAACAAAACGAGATCCTGTCCTGGCATGAGTTCTCAGCTGGGTCGAACGAGGATGGCCAGCAGACCAAACCCCTGATGTCTTCGCCCCTTTCAGAAACCGGCAAACAGAGCTTTTCTCACAGAAGGGCTGCATCCTATGGGGAGACAGAGTCGTCGTCCCCAAGCGGTTACAACAAACAGTTTTGAAAGCATTGCATGACAGTCACCCCAGCATCGTGCATATGAAAGCGCTTGCATGAAGCTACGTGTGGTGGCCGGGCATCGATAAGCAGATCGAAGCCTGGGTGAAGACTTGTCTAAAATGTCAAGAAGTCAGCAGTGCCCCACCTAGAGCGATTCCAACGGAGTGGGAAACTCCCCGGGGGCCGTGGTCCCGCATCCACATTGACTTTGCGGGACCTACTAAGGGACATACATTCCTCCTAACAGTGGATGCCTATTCCAACTGGTTCGAAATCCACAAGATGAAGACTACTACAACGGAACCAGTCATCCGCAAATTAAATAAACTATTCACAACACATGGACTGCCAGACATTTTAGTCTCCGATAACGGACCCCAGTTCACTGCCCTGGCGTTTGAACAATACTTAGCGGACTGGGGCATCCGCCATGCGCTAACCTCGCTGACACATTCTGCGGCCAATGGAAGGGCCGAGCGCATGGTCCAATTTCTTCAAAAAACTCTCCACAAGATGGACCATGGGGACATTGACGACAAACTGAACAGAATACTTCTACTCCAACACATCACCCTGCACAGCGTAACCAACAAAACACCAGCCGAACTGTTGATGGGATGCAGGCTTCGCTCCCACCTCAATTGTCTCCACCCGACCTACGCGCCAGAGAAACCCTGTGGATCTAGCAGAAAGTGCCGCAAATTCAAGGTAGGCGACTTAGTCTTCACTAAAAATCTTTCCGGCGAACCGTTGTGGGTCAAAGCAACCGTAACCCAAGCCACCGGGCCCAGATCGTACCACGTACAAACAATGGACGGGAAAATGTGGAAACACCATATAGATCAGCTTCGTTCTAGGTTGCAACCCAGTTCCCACGACTCCTGTGACCCTCAAACTGAGGGGGGAGGGGATGTCGAGGGAACCAAATTCGAGATGCTGGATGACGAAATTGAAGAAAGTCAGCAGCCAGGCGCGTTCCATGAAGAAGAATCAGGAAGGGGGTGTGCCAGAGAAACACCTCAACGGAGGCGAGTCCGCAGGAACCGGAGGACAACGATGACAGAATTAGCAGCGCCGACTCGTCCTATGGGGATGCGGAACCGCCTGTTCCAGATAAATCAAAAAATGTTCCACTGGAACCAGACTACAGACAGGAACTGGTGGGACAGCACAAATCTAATAGGCAATTGAAACGACCTGCATATCTACGCGATTACGTTACTGCACCCCTCAAACGGAACCTTGGGGGAGGGGTGTTATGAACTAATAAAGGCGTTTAATAAAGTTTTAACAACCTTAAGTAAAAAGCAGGGTTCTAATCTTGCACTTCTGATTGGCCGATAATAGCGACATCGGATTGGTCCTTTCTGGGAAATCTGATTGGTTGTTAACGGGCCAACTCTCATTGGTTCAAGGGTTTAACACTTCCATGTTTTTCATTGGCTAATAGGACAGCAGCCAACCCTATAAAAGGGCTGCTGCCGCCCTAGGTGATTGCTCTGTTCAGTATGCTTAATAAAGAGTTGAAGTTCACTGTTCACTGCCTCGTCTCTGCTCCTTGCACCCATGCGCAGAACTTAACACTTTTCAAAACCAACTAAGAAGCCAGGGACAAAATCTTCATTTGAAACTCCTTTGCCCACATTCTTCTCCCAGCCATCTTTAAAAATAGCAGTAATACAGCCATCTGTATCACTGCTATTTTTCTCTGAATAAAAGAGAAACATATGTTTCTCTAAACATATAATTTTTTTTTCAAAAAAACACACCTGTATTTGGAGTTAGCAATTTTTCAAGACATTATTACAGATAGACAGATGGACAGACAGACAGACACACTTTAAAAAAGGATTTGGAAACTGCCTAAGTTTACAAGACTCTGATAGATATATACCAAAAATTTGCAATTGATGAATCCATTGCTTTTTGTACATCTGTGTCATGAATGCAATGCAAATTAAAAAGGAGTAGACCCTTAATCAGTTGCATCATTTATCTTGATGCTATTCTTCCTCTACAGGGAGTTTGCATTAAAATATGCTTTCCACATCTTATTTTCAAAGATCCGACAATATTTTAATCATATAGCATTTTTCTATTTATGAAGTTGTGGAAACAAACTTTGGAGAGTTTCAAAGAAGTCATTGTGCTCTATCCCTTATCTAGATTGCTATCCAAATTACAGCAGTATGCTAAAATATTATTATTAAGATATTGGCAAGTTTCACTTCATGCATGCATAACATACAAATGTAGGATTTTTCTGTGTTGATAAATTGATGCAGATAAACACAAAGCAGAATACATTCTTAAATTTCTCTTTATCTTGGCAGATGCTAATAAGAATATTTCACCTTGACTTTAATTTTTTTCAACCACCACACATATTTTTTTAAAATCAGACTGATATATTTTTTATTCATGGTTTATTCACAGAAAGGTGCAACATCATAACACCAACCTTTGACTTAGATCTGACTTCAGAACACAAGTATAGTTTACCATACATATGTATCATTCTTCTTTATCCTGGTTATCAGCAAATACCTTTGCAATTTTTGAGGTTGTTATATAATCTAGACACTAATTCTTTGTGGTCAATACACACATGAAAATGGGTTTGTATGAGCCTAAATAAATTACGATTATTTACTTCTGCTTTCTTTTTAGAGGTAAGCAGTTTTTATGTCTGTGATTCAGCTTTGAGGAAAGTTAACTGCACGTCTAAAACATAAAGTTTAATTGGGGATAAATCTGCTCCAAGCACACCATTTTAAGAAACACATTACATGACATCCTGATATTCCTATCCCTAATAGGAGAGAGATTAATGAACTTTAAAATAGTTTACAGGCATGATATTTCAAAATTTAAAAAGATCAGGAACATTGCCAAAGACAGGTTTTGTCTTTTCGGAAATAGAGAAAAAGAAATATCTGGAAAAAGAAAAAAAATGATTATTTATATTTTGTCTTAGAGCCAAAGAAGACTCTGTTAATCTTGTGTTTCTGAATTTACTCTAATAGCAGGGGATCCCTAAAATTTCAAATTCTCCAGTTCCTGCTCCCAACTCCTAAGGGAAGAAGGGACAATTAGACCATGACAGAAAGGAAACATGAAAGTAGTTGGCAACATCTGTGGAAGATATATTTCAGTAGCAGAATGTACAGGTTATTTTAAATCAACCTATTCTCTGCTTTTCATGATCCAGCTTTTTGATATGCACTTAGTAAACTACCAAAGAATAGTAATCTTGTCTTTTTTGCTTTATCTTCTCTGCTTTAGAATCTCTTTATGGATATTTTCAATTCACTTCCTGCCTACTGTTCCATTTAGGACAATTTTCTGTTCATGTCTTGCATTTCCATCAATCTCTTTTTCAGTATTTTTATAGGATTCAAAATCATGCCAGCATTTTCATTTCTAACAGGTGTAGTTTCCATGACTTAAGTTACAAGTCATGACCTAGTCTTCTCTGGCCTAATCAAAAATATTTGAATAATTTTTAAAAATTGCTTCAACAAGCCTAGGCAAATCATTATATAGTATTGGTGTTTGATTCTATGTTATGTATTGCTTTTTTTTTTTTTTTTAAAGGAAAGCATCTGGCATATGATCATCATCTTCTCAAGCAATGAAGAAAATATTTATGAATTATTTAATGCCAATAGTGGCTAAATACTAAACATAATTGACTAGCATTTGCTAATTGTTATTTGACCATCTGTAGAGCAGCTTGCCATGAAAATATTTGTTGGAGAATAAATGTTGGTATGAAAAATCAATCTGATACATGAGTTTTATCAATTATATGATTGCATCCATTTTATATTTTATTTTGAACCCATATGCTTATGGAATTCATTCTTCCAAGTTCTTAAAACACGAAGCATTTTTCTAAGCATTTGAGCATTCTAATCTAGTTCCAGCATTTATTTTTTGACATTTAAGAATGCATATCTTTTAAAGTTGTTTTAACTAGATGTCATACTTTTGTTTTGTTATGCAGATATCTAGTTTTATGGAAAAGCTGCCATCAGGGATGTAAATATATAAATAAAATCATGAAGAAGCATTTTAGGATTTTCAGCATGCAGTTTTCTTGACTGGATAGAAAAGGTAAAAACTTCAGATTTTGAGACTGAATATCAAATGTTTGAAAGAAGTAGATATAGTTTTTCTGCCTACCCAGGTTTTACTGCATTATTCCTGGTTTGTGAGAGATGATATTCTGACAAGACAATGTGAAGAACATAGTCTAGAACAGTGGTAGTCAACCTGCTCCCAACCGCCCACTAGTGGGTGTTCTAACTTTCATGGTGGGCGGTAGGGGTTTTGTCCCCTACTTTATAAATCACCATTACTGTGGAACCGGTGGGTGGTTAGGGAAAATTTTACGACTAACAGAGATACAAAAGTGGGCGATAGGTATAAAAAGGTTGACTACCTCTGGTCTAGAACAATAGCTCCCAATCTTTTGGTCATTGGTGACTGGTTCTGTGGAGAGGTGTTTTTCTTTGGACCAGAGGGGACGTGCTTTTGTGTGCTGCCTGTATCCTATGGATCATATGGATGGGGCTTTACTTGTTTATGTGACCCCATTTCTGATATGCTGCAGTCTAAGGACTGGGGGTTGGGGACCCTGGTCTAGTACTCAGTGACAGAACAAAGCAAATCTGTAATCTCATTATATAAAAATTTGATGGAAGTTAAGCGCTTAGATACTTTTTTTCCCAGAGCTAATGCTTTATCTTCTAATTTGTATTCAAATTTAGTTGAGTCTCAGTCTATAGAGAATCTCAGTCATCTAGGTCATGGTTGGTCCCAAAGGTGCTTTTTAAGGAGACTACTGAACTTGGTTCCCCCCCCCAGTGGTGGGATTCAAATTTTTTTACTACTGGTTCTGTGAGTGTGGCGTGACTTATTGGTTATGGCAGAGGAAGTATACTGCAAAATCCTATTCCCTCCCCACCTCACCAACGTGATTTCCAGCTCTATTCTCCTGTGCAGGGCAACAAAAGCCGATCAGCTTGGACTCAGGAGGCAAAGAATAGATGGGGGTTGAGCCAGTCAGAGGTGGTATTCCGAACTACTCAAAATTTCCATCACTGATTCTCTGAACTATTCAAAATTTCTGCTACCGGTTCTCAAGAACTGGTCAGAATCTGCTGAATACCATCTCTGCTCCCTCACTTTGAAACATTTTGCTTCTCATCCAAGAAGCTTCTTCAGCTCCCTACTAGCCTGTCAGAGCTGAAGAAGCTTCTTGGATAAGAAGTGAAATGTTTTCAAAAGGAAAAAACCCCCAAGAAAGTCCAATTGCCTCCTTAAAATGCACCTTTGGGTTACTTGAGTCTATTAGCAATTATACAGTTAATTTGCTGACCATTACTGATCTCCTGACTTGCTCATGGAATTGCTTGTTATCAGAGCTTTCAAGGGTCAGGGCAGGGGTGGGATTCAACCAGTATTACTACCATTTTGCGCGTGTGTAAAAAAAACTTAAACTGTGCCACCCGGACAGCTGAAAAGTGCTGCGCGCAGGTGCACATTTTTTCCTTCTTTTTCAACCTCAGCTGTGCCATGCAAAGCAGCTGAGATTGAAAAAGCAGGAAATAAGGACAGCTAAGAGCCCAGGCGGAAGGGTGGGCCAAACAGCAGCAAACACAGAACCAGTTTGGTGTCTGCTGCTCTTCAGAGCTACTGGTTCTATAGAGCCGGGCAGAACCAGTAGCATCCCATCCCTGGGTCAGGGGCACAGAGATACTACTAACATCCTTGACTGTTACAGAGCTGATAGCACTGTTCCGCAAATTGAAAGAGGAACATGGTAGTTGTTCCATCCCACATCATATATGAGTGGGTTTATGTGGTGCTGATGGCAATGCTACAGTGGGTCAAGTAACTAAGGTAGAACCATAGATCTTTGTCCCATTAATGGCCAGAGTAATCCAGATATTGCAAGTCATTGGCAATTGTCCCATTCCATTGCTGTAAACACTGAAAATATATGTGCAACTACTAATTTAAAAAATTAAGCCCAAAATGGCATAAAATGCAGAACTTATCATAAACGGTAGAAAGTATGCTGGGTCTTCTTTTATAAATTATTTCTCTTTATTGTGTTCAACCATTCCAGTCAAGAATGATGCAAGCTACCAAAATGGAATCCTGGAGTCAAGGTATGTCTCCTTGGAGTAACTAAGTCTTCCACTCCAACATTTTTTTCACAATGCAAGTTAAAATGAAACTGTGATTAATCAACATTGTCCATTGCTATCTGCAGATCCCAAACTGTTTTAACAAGGTATTATCTATATGCTTGAAAACCTGGAGCTGACTGAGAACACCTCCAGTTAATTGTTACTCAGGTCAGAGTTAGACAATAGCTAAGCATAGAGAACACACATCAATCACCTCTGTTTTAAACTGCTCAACTGCAGAATGTACTGCACTCTTCAGTGATCTGTGAAACAACAAATACCTCTTCACAAAAGAAAAGCAAATAAGTTCCTTGTTTTCTCCATTTCTATATAACTCCATATAGCTCTGAATCATCTTTGTGCAGTTTGTGGCGATCACAGTGTCATTTCCCATCCTGTACAGGTAGTCCTTGAGTTAAAACCACAACTGAGCCCAACATTTATGTTGTTAAGTGAGAAATTTGTTAAGTGAGTTTTGCTCCATTTTATACAACTTTTCTTGCCATGTTTCTTAAGTGAATCATGGCAGTTGTTAAATTAGTAACACGGTTGTTAAGTGAATCTGGTTTCCCCATTAACTTTGCTCATCAAAAGATTGCAAAAGGTAATCCCATGTCCCCAGTACATGGCAATCATAAAGATGAGTCAGCTGTCAAGCATCCAAATGTAAATCACATGTCCATGGGAATGTTGCAACAGCCATAAGTGTGAAAATGGTCATAAATCACTTTTTTCAGTGCTGTTATAACGGTCACTAAGTGAACTGTTGTAAGTCGAGAACTACCTGTCTTCAATAAAATACATTGTCTTCAATAAAATACAATGGAGAAAACCAAATCCAAACATTACAATCAGTCATTTTTGTCCGCAGATACTGAGCAATAAGAAGAGCAAATGTTGACTTTGTTTTTTGTATGATGCAACAACCTTCTTAAGGTCAAAGAAAACATTGTGGCACCTTTTCTATTTCCATTCCAATTTTTCCAGTACAGTGAATTAACCAACAGGGCTGTGCAAAGCATTCAAAAAAGGTGCTTCACAAAGTAGGTTAGTGCAAGCTAAGTATTCTTTCTAGAAGTACTGAGGCTGCCATATTCTTTGGAAAGCTCAGTGAGTGCATCATCCGGGACAGTGACATGGGTAGCATAGAGATGTAATAAATAGGTAAATAAAATGCATGCAAACAAAGTGGGAGAAGATTTTGCCTATCATCCAGATGACGGAGCTACCTCAAGGTTTCAAGGGGATGTCCTTTGTTCATACCAAGTGATTCTTTCAATCTTATGCACAGGTCTATTAACCTGCTTTACTAATGTTATGAGGAAATTATACTTGGCTTTCTGTGTATTTTGGCATCCAGCACGCTAATGTAGGAAATCTTTAACATGATATTTTTATCATACAGGGTGTTTGTTGATGTTCTATCAAAGCCTGTCTTTGGATTTTTAAATGGGTTTATTTTGACTTTAAACATTTCTCTAGGCAGCTCCTGGCTTGACAATTAGATACACCTCCCCTTGAGGGTCTCCACATAGTGACTTAAACTCCTGACATAGGAGACCCAGGTGTAAATCTTCTCAGAGGTCAGCTGAAATCATTTCCTCAGAACAGTGCACTGGAGGCAGCTTCATTCATATTCCCTTGGAAAGAGATTTCGTTTCATTAAACTCTAGACTTGACTCGTTCTCAAAGAGGTCAGGGAAAATGCTACATGCAGCCCTTTCTCGTTCAGTAATGCCACCACTTGTTTGATTTATAACAGCCATTCCTTCATAAGCCACAAAAAGGCCCTGGAGAGACTCTCGCTTTCCGTGAAAAGCAAATGAAGGCTGGATTCATGTGTTGGGGACTGATTAGGTAAGCATACTCATGGAATTGAAGCAATTGGTCTTGGAAATCAATGAGACCATTAACATTTTACAGATGTAAATATTTTGTCAAATCATGCATGGAATGGTGTTTTTTTTTTTTTTGCCTATAAATTTAAAAACAATTAAACAACTAATTTTGAGAAGATGGAGAGGTCACAGTAATGTTTAAGTATTTCTTGGAACAATCAATCATTTTTCACCTTCTCAAGTTTTATTTGATTAATACTAAATGGCAAATTTATTGAAAGACTTTTGGAAAAAAATGTTTCTCATGTAAACTTTTTCTGTTTTTTAAAAAACAGAATGTTTTCAAAAAACACACTAAACTTTTTGTACAGTATGATACAATATTCCTCATAATGAACTTGTTCCAGGTTGGTTACAGACAAAGTTGGCTCTAGAGTTGAAGAGGCAACTGCATGTGGTTTGGTGAAGTAGCTTTCCACATCAATTTGTTGGTGTCAACACAACAGACACAATCCCTTCTGTCTTTCTCTCTCCTGTTTTACAACTCAGTTAATTTACTGGAATCACCTAAGAAGTCACTTTCAAATAAATCACTAGTCGTTTTAAAGTCACCTCTTTATAGTTGTGCTTTTAAGTTAGCAACCATGCTGCAATTCATATATGAAAAAGGGATGCGGGAAAAAAATCCAAGGTGAAAGAAGGGTATGCAGCCATAATAAAAGGAAAAAGGAAAACAAATAGAAAAAGTAAAAAAAAAATACAAAGGAAAAAGAAAAAAATAATTTCTCTTTGGAATGATTTTATGTTGGCTTCTGAATGAGGCTTTATGGTGGACTATAGGCCACTGAAGGAGCAGTCAGCACTGCAGAAGGAAACAATGGCCAGAGGTGATTTCTGTCTTTTCTTAAAGTCTTTTCAGCTAAAGAAGAATTGTCTATCTGCATCTTGGACTACTGTTCCTTAGGCAGAGACCCTGAGATGGAAGTCTTGTGTCTTTCTTATGAGTAGAGAAGCAGGAAGTTGAGGGAAAAACAACATGCTTGCACGTGCAAGCGTAGCCTTTTAAAGTACCCTAAGATGGACCAAGAGGCACATGGTGGCTCAGCAACTAAGACACTGAGCTTGTCAATCAGAAAGGTCAGCAGTTCGGCAGTTCGAATCCCTAGTGCCACATAACAGAGTGAGCTCCCATTCCTGGTCCCAGCTTCTGTTAACCTAGCAATTCGAAAGCATGTAAAAATGCAAGTAGAAAAATAGGGACCACCTTTGGTGGGAAGGTAACAGCGTTCCATGCACCTTCGGCATTTAGTCATGCCAGCCACATGACCATGGAGACGTCTTTGGACAGCTTTGGCTCTTCAGCTTTGTAACAGAGATGAGCACTGCCCCCTAGAGCTGGAAATGATTAGCACGTATGTGAGGGGAACCTTTACCTTTTACCTTTAAGTTGGATCAAACCCTCACTTTCTTAATCACTTTCAGATGCAATCAATTACCATTGAAAAGGTCTATGAAAACAATGGGACAAAGAAAACAACCTCTCAATGAGTCAGCCACATTACAATACTAAACTATTACCTGATAAAATAAAGTCATAGCATTCTAAGTTTCCATTTACCTAAGCCAGGGCTGTCAAACTAGCAGGCTGGATGCGTCACGCACTGGCCATGCCTACTCTTGGTTTAGCAAAGGAGGAAAAGGTCACAATATATCACGTGACAATGCCATCACAATGCTAGTTTGACACCCCTGACCTAAACAATACTATTCCATTTCTTTTTACAAAATTTCCAGTAAAAGTGCCAATATTACAGAACTTAATTTTGAATTTGTACCAATAACATGTACGTTTTAGTTTTTTTTTCCTGAAACATGCCCCTGAATGGTTGTTATAAGAGAGGGGTATCAAACTCATGTCATCATTGTGGCATCACATGATGTATCGGGACTTTTCCCCCTTTGTTAAACTAGCACATGGCGCATTTGTCCCATGGGCCGGGAGTTTGACAGCCCTATTATAAGATGAAGCAGCTATCTAGCAACTCCTTTTCTAGTTATTTTTTGTTCCATATCACAAGTCTTAATTTCCTGCAGCCCTTGTAGTATTTTATCTATAAGTCATATTTTTTATGCCTATAACAACTGACTAATCCTAAAACTGTATCTTTGGTTATACATAGAAGAATTAAGTTTTATCCATCCTTGCTCATGAGTAGCTGTTTCCTAAAAGGATTCCTTTACTAATCAGTGTGTATGCTTCAGTTTTGAATCAAAGATTAGAACTGTTCAAAAGTTAAAATAAAAAAAGGCTTTGATGTAGCAAATATTTTTGCAAAAAGTTCTGCTGTTCTGCCCATTCCTTGGTTCCTCCAATATAACCTGCTGTTTTGGTTTAAAGTGGAAGCATCCTGACAAAAACAAAGAACATATTTTAACATTGTACCTTGTTAGCCTGTTTTCTCTTAACCTATGACTACAAGCATAGCTTTGAAAAGAGGATTTCTCTTTAAGCCCTGATGATTTTACCTCCTTCAGCTACTACTCATTTTCAACAAACTAAAACACTTGTGCTTTCAGGAGCCAAGGAGCAACCAGGCCTTATCAAGTCAAGTGATACTGCTTCATAAAGCAAAAGTATCCAAAATCCCATCTCCAAAGGAGAAACATTAGATATGTAAACAGTCTGGGTTTTAGCAAAGAATAAATGATTACTATAGTTTATAAGATTTTGGTAGTGTTTCAATAATTGATATTCCGAAGTTTGGAGTTTATTTTAAAGTGCCACGACCAGAATGGGACTTTTCATCAAAACGATGATAAAAGTGTCATGTTATCATGGGAAAATCTCTGTCCCTTTTGAATGTTTGCATGATGTTACAACATACACACAAAATAAGAAGTGGGATTTGCTTTGTTATGACATGTTTGTTATCTATGCCCTCCTTTCTAAGGGACAACTCAACTGCATATGCTATATCAGTTGATATTTCCAATATTAGCATACAAATTAGTTGTATGTTATAATTTAAGCTTTCATCATACAATTTTGTTCTTAATTCTCTCTCTCTCTCTCTCTCTCTCTTTCTCTCTCTCTCAATCAGTGAAGCTATCATTCTGCATTGAAACTGAGTTGTTTTTTTGTGACTTCTCTGAGGAAATGTTAACATGGCTTTATTCCTGAAAGTTATTAACTTAGCTGTTCTGTCCCTAATTAGCATTCTTGAGATCCCCGCGCTTTGATTGGCCAAAGCGCGGGGCACTCTGATTGGTCAGGCGAGCCGCGCTGATTGGCTCGCTGAGAATCTCCCATGATTGGTCCATTCGAATCGCGGGAGATTCAAAGTGGTGCCATTGGCCGCGGCCGCCGTGGCTAAAGGAATAAAAGCCGCGAACTTTTTCCTTTGCCCCAGTTCGGTTCCAACTTTAAATAAAAGAGCATGTTTTGAAGTCACCGACTCCTGGCATCATTTCGCGGACACAACACTGGCAACGAAGGTGGGATCCAGACCCTGAACCGAACCACGTGTCTGACGGAAGCCAGACGAACCAACACGATGGTGAAAATCGCACCCCCCGCACCCTTCAACCCTGCCACCGAGGACTGGGAATCGTACTCCGACCGATTCCGCATGTTCCTCGAGTACAGCGACCTGAAGGACGCCACCGGCCCCATGAAGCGCGCCGTCTTCATGACCCACTGCGAGACCGAGGTATTCAAGATGGCCAAGGCGCTTGCCAAACCCGCCGATGCGACCGCGATGGACTGGGACGTCCTCGAGCCAATACTTCGGCGGCACTACGCTCCAGAGGTACCCATCCTGATCCGACGCAACGAATTTTACCGTCGGGACCAACGGTCGGGTGAGAGCTTCAGCGACTTCGTCGCCGAGCTACGGCCCCTAGGCGGGCTCTGCGAATTCGACAACCTGAACGACGTCCTGCGAGACAGAATCATGCTCGGTTTGTGGGACCCCATCCTCCAGAGCCGGCTGATGGCCAAGGGCAACATCAGCCTAGCAGACAACCTCACCGCAGCCGCAGCCGCCGAAGCAACCCGAACCTCCGCTGACCGCATGCGCAGACCGAACGCTGGGGACCGCAGCGGAAACAACAACCCTGCGAGGTCGGCCGAGGTCCAACCCAAGACAACCATCCACCAGGGCGACTTCCACTCGGCATCGGGCACTTCCGATGATGAGGAGAACATCCATCGCCTCCAGACAGGCCGCAACCCACGGAACCGGCGGGGTCGTAAGTCGAGGACCAACCGTGCCGGTTGCAGCTGCAACCACTCCAGGTCGGAATGCCGGTTTTTTGAATCGATCTGCCGGCATTGCGACAAGAAGGGATACATCGCCCGTGTCTGCCGCCTAAAAAAAAACCGCAGCCCGGCACGATGGGACCAGAGCGACCGGAGGAGAGAGAACACACCACCCCGGACCAGAGATCGCCCCTCGGACAACAGATGGGACCGGAACGGACGATCCCTGCGAGGCGGCGATAACTGGCGAAGAGAGGAGACCCATCAGACGGTCACCATCGGCCACGCCATAACCAATGACACCCGGAAGGTCCACGTGGAGGTAGGCATCGAGGGCGAGCTATGCAAAATGGAGGTGGAATCCGGGTCCTACCTCTCCATGATAGCATGGCATGAAATAAAGCGCTTGGTGCCTACCCTCCAAAGGAGGAACCTAGACAGCCAGAGACTCATCGTAAAGGACTACCAGGGAAACCACATCCCGGTAGTCGGAACCAAACACTTCAACATCACATATAAAGGGCACACCGAAAGGCTTCCCCTGACAATCATCGACCGCGACTGCCCAAGCCTACTGGGACTGCAATGGTTTGCCCCGCTCGGCATCACAGTCACGGGAGTCGACCACGTCACCGACGACAGCTGGGAGCAACAACTGGCCCGGGAATTCCAAGAGGTCTTCGACGGAAACCTAGGCAAGTACCGAGGGCCCCTTATATCATTCAACCTAGACCCAAACGTCCCCCCAAAATGCCTGAAACCAAGGCGGGTGCCATTCGCATTTAAACCCAAGATAGACGAGCAAATTGACAAGCTCGTCAAGCAAGGGGTCCTACAGCCAATAGATCACGCCCGGTGGGAGACCCCCATAGTCACCCCGATCAAGCCCGATGGGTCGGTGAGGATCTGTGGGGACTATAAGGCCACCCTAAATGGCGCGCTACAACAAAGTACCTACCCCGTCCCAGTAGTGCAACACCTACTGCACTCACTGGGAGGGGGCAAGGTTTTCGCCAAGCTCGACCTCGCCCAGGCATACCAACAGTTGCCAGTCGACGAGCAAACGGCAGAAGCGCAAACCATAGTCACCCACCGGGGAGCATTCAAATGCAACCGACTCCAATTCGGAGTCAGCGTGGCACTGGGAATATTCCAAAGCCTAATGGAAAGACTACTGCAAGGCATCAAGGGAGTGGTACCTTACTTCGACGACGTCCTAGTGTCGGCAACCAACCAAGCCGAACTAGAGGGTCGCCTAAGGGAGGTCCTAACCAAATTCAAAGAGACCGGGCTCAAAGTCAAGAGGGAGAAATGCCAATTATACACGGAACGGGTAGAATTCCTAGGATACCTCCTAGACCGTCACGGCATTCACCCCACAACCCAAAAAATCAAGGCCATCAAAGAGGCCCCCACACCCAAGTCGAAGACGGAACTACAGGCATTCCTGGGGCTACTTTTACTTTTACAATGTTTTCCTGCCCCAAAAGGTGACGGTGGCGGAGCCCTTGCATAGGCTCCTGGACAAGGCGGCGACCTGGACTTGGGGGAAATGTGAGCAAGCCGCCTTCCAAAGAACAAAGGACCTCCTCACTTCGGACGCCGTCCTTATACAGTATAACGAGACCCTACCTCTGGCCATCACATGCGACGCATCACCCTTCGGCGCCGGCGCTGTCCTCAGCCATACCCTCCCCGACGGAAAAGAAGCGCCTATCGCGTTCTTTTCAAGGACCCTCACCAAACCGGAGCGGAACTATAGCCAGCTGGACAAAGAGGCTCTGGCTATCGTTGCCGCCGTAAAAAGATTCCATGAGTATCTCTACGGCTGGACATTCACCATCATAACCGACCACAAGCCGCTGCTGGGAATCCTTGCAGGAAACCGGGCCACCCCAAACATTCTGTCTCCCCGCATGACAAGGTGGTCCGAGTTCCTGGCAGCCTACAACTACGGACTCATACACAAACCGGGTAAGACGATCTCCCATGCAGATGCCTTAAGCTGCTCGCCGCTACCGGAACCTGACACCGACCCAGCACCCACGACAACCACCCTCAGCAAAGAGACTCTACCCAACCTGCCCATAACCGCGTCAGACATTGCCCGAGAGACTAATAAAGACAAACGTCTGGCGCGGGTGTTGCATTGGGTGGAGAAAGGGTGGCCCGAAAGGGATAACGACGAGTCCGTCAAAACATTCGAAAACCGCCAAACGGAACTCTCGTTATTAAAAGGGTGCATACTATGGGGGGATAGGGTGGTCATTGCAGAAAAGCTACAAGGGAAGGTTCTGGAACTGCTACACGAGGGGCACCCTGGCATCGTTAGGACTAAAGCCCTGGCCAGAAGTTACACTTGGTGGCCAGGGATGGACAAACAAATTGAGACCTGTGTAGCAAGGTGCCAACGATGCCAGGAAACTAGGCCAAGCCCACCCACAGCACCCGTCTTAGAGTGAGAAACCCCAAGGGGACCTTGGTCTAGGATCCATATAGACTTCGCCGGGCCCACAAAAGGACAAACCTTCCTTATAACAGTAGACGCTTACTCCAACTGGTTGGAGGTAAGCAACATGAAAACAACAACCACGGAGGCCGTGATCAAGGAACTCTGCAAACTCTTTGCAACGCACGGCCTCCCAGACGTCGTCGTTTCCGACAACGGGCCCCAATTCACCTTGCTGGAATTCGAAAAATTCCTAGCGGAAAGGGGCATCCGCCACGCGCTGACAGCATCGGCGCACCCGGCGGCGAACGGTAGGGCGGAACGGATGGTGCAATTCACTAAGAAAACCATCCAGAAAATAGACCACGGGGAGATCCAGGAGAAAATAAACAAACTACTCTTCACCCAACACATAACCCCAAATACCACAACGAATAAGAGCCCAGCCGAACTATTAATGGGGAGGAAATTAAGGTCCCCACTTGACAGGTTACACCCCACGTATAACCCGGAGAAGCCCCCAGACTCAAACAGCAAACACCGAACTTTCGCACCCGGCGACCCCGTATACGCAAGAAACCTGACGGGAGACCCACTATGGATACCGGCCGTCATCACACAAATAACAGGCCCACACTTGTACCGGCTACAAACAGCAGACGGACGAGCGTGGAAACGCCACATCGACCAATTAAGGTCGAGGACTGCCAACCAAGAGACCACCGACGCACAAACAGGCGAAACCAACCCCCACAACACACACCAAGGGGGGAGGGAATACCCAGGGGACCAAAACCAAAGAAGAATAAACCAGCCATACTTACCAGAAAGCAGCCATCATGACCCCTCGCCAGGAAGAGACAGCCAGGCCAGCTCGACCAACCCGGAAAGACCGAGCGGGAGCGGCGAAACCCACAGCTCAACCAACCCGGGAGGCCTAGGAGGGAGCTACGGAGAGCGGCCCGGCCCGACCGACCAGCCGGTTCCCACAACGGCATCAGGAGCAACAGAGATCCCAAACGAACCGGCCGGGATCCAACCTACGACTGAGCTGCACAGGTCCAGTAGGCTCAGACGGAGCCCCGCCTACCTACGTGACTACGCGACGTAAGGAATGAACCAAGAGGGGAGGGGTGTTCTGTCCCTAATTAGCATTCTTGAGATCCCCGCGGTTTGATTGGCCAAAGCGCGGGGCACTCTGATTGGTCAGGCGAGCCGCGCCGATTGGCTCGCTGAGAATCTCCCGCGATTGGTCCATTCGAATCGCGGGAGATTCAAAGCAGTGCCATTGGCCGCGGCCGCCACGGCTAAAGGAATAAAAGCCGTGAACTTTTTCCTTTGCCCCAGTTCAGTTCCAACTTTAAATAAAAGAGCATGATTTGAAGTCACCGACTCCTGGCATCATTTCGCGGACACAACATAGCTCTATGTTATATTCACAGTCTACTTCCAGAGATAAGACAGCTTGCTTATTTAGTTGCTAAATTCTTCAATCTCTTTATTTATTTAGTAGATTTGTGGGCCTCTCACCAAATGCCTCTGGGTAGCTTAACATCAAATCTTACAACAAAAAGGCAAATATGCTGAGGAAATTCAGTCCAAAGCCTCATACATAACTGATGGTTACTGGAGCCATATCTTATCCTAACCTATAGCCTACAGAAACTGTCAGGGCTTCCATATCTTCCTAAAAGCCAGCAAGATTGGTGCTGTATTCAGAGGTTGTGTGATACTATTCCCAAAGTGCAGCAACTGAAAGATCTTTTTGTTCTTCAGCTCAGTTGAGCTCTCAGATGTCTCCTTAAAAGTTTGACCCCCTTGAATACATGCAGAATAACAACCTGAGAATGTCTTTGGGGCGATGTTATCTGCCATTGTATTTGAATAATAGAAACATAACCAAGGATCGTTTGCCAAGTAACATTGTGAGGATCTTGGAATTGAAGTTGATCTAAATATAGAATTCTGGAAATCTAGAACTCTTCTTATACTTTCTTCTTTAAAAGTAATTTATTTATGTATTAATAATTATTCTTATATATTCTGGCAGCCTGCTCTGCAATTGAATGAGTGCTTAAAAACACATCCTCTTTCAGCAGGCTATGCTAACTAGAAGAACATTTGCATTCCTAATTATTTTCTTCAGTGGGGAGAAAGGGGGCAAAGCATTGTGTTTTTTCTAAACACATTTTATAGGTGTTTAATGCAACTGCAATCAGGGGGTTGTTTTATTTTCTTTTTTTAAAATGAGCCATGAAACTTTGGGATTGATCAGGTCAAATGTTTTAATAAATTAAAATAAGGTGTGAAAGCTGCATAAAACAGTACAAATGGCTCCCCCCCTTCCCCCGTGCTATAGAAATACTGAACGGCACTGAACAGTAAAAAGAGAAGGAAATTATGACGGCAGAAATCTCTTTCACTGACCTTCTTGCTATGATTTCAGCTGATGTTCTCTTTCAAGTTATTATAATTAAGAGAGTATACATTAAAAGGTTTTCATTTGTGAGATGGATGATGCAGTTTTACAACATAGCCAAATAATGTGCCCATTATGAATCTCGAATCCAGTGCCAACAAATGTCGGCAACTTTTTCTGGCCGAGGAGATGAAACAGCAGAGCAAAGGTCACTTAATGACAATTTGGAATAAAAGCAGTACTACCCTTTCTCCACTGGGGATGTCTCATTTTAAAGTCCTTAAATTGAGGATATATCAATCCTAGCTCTCTGTTCTGGAGGTCATTTTTTCTGCCAGACAAAATGATTGTAGATTTGTTGTAAGAATAGAAGCTCAGCACTCATAGCAAAATACTGAAAGCAAATGGGCATCCAGAATATGGTTCTGTTTATGAAAAGATCATAAGGATTGATGCCTTTCATTCAAGCCCCAGAACTTATCTGTTTTTTTAACAAATGAGATTCCACCTCCCACCAAGTTTGGGTTCTTGAATTGGGATATTATTGCCAGGAAAATGTCCTAGCATAGGATAAAGTAAGAAATGTTTGTGTGTAGGGAGTCAGGGAGTAGAAATGAAATACAGTAGAGCCTCGGGTCGCAACCATAATCTGTTCCCACTCTGGTTGCGAACTGATTTGGTTGTTTCTGGAAGCACAACTGACTGCGCATTTGCACAGTCAAAAAAATGGCGGCGAAGGGGAAATTGGCATGGAAAGGGAATCTTTCCACACCAATTGTGTTTGCCACCCAATTTTGGAATCATGACCTGATTCAAAAATCAGGTGGATTTGTTGTTTGCCAACCCGATTTAGTCGTGAACAGAAGCATTTGTGACCCGAAGTTCCACTGTAAATAGCATGCTTCTGGACCTCTCAGAGTCTTAAAAAGGCCTTAGCTGGGAATAATGGGCATAGGGAAAGTATTACATTGCTGGAATAGATATTATAATCTTATTACACTTCTTGCCTTTTATCATGTAACTATTTTTTTTCTGGGTCCCTTGCAACATCTCTCTCTCTCTCTGTTGATAAAATTTAATAGTAGTTCCTTAATGCTACTTTAATAAAATGGTGACAATAGGAATTCATGTTCTGAATGTCTGGAAAAGAAGGAATTTATACAGTACTATGGCCAATTTGTGAATTTTTTTTATTTGGTAAAAAGACAAAAAAAAAAAAAGATCCTCTAAAGCAGACATAAAACTTTCATCCAACATCAGAAGAAAAAAGCAGGAGCACTCAAATCTGAATATAGCAATCTGAATATAACAAGATGGAAAGTAAAACAGCAGCTGGTGTCAAGCTTATTGCTGTGAAGACATACTGTTTACCCACATTGGAAAGGAAAGAAAGGGTCCAAATGAAGAAAAAATGTTCAGTAATTTTGAAACATAAAGTCCTGTACAAGTTGATGGCCTCCAGCACTATTCCTGCAGTCTTTTTACAAGTACTGGGTACAGACTGTGAAGAGAGCAACACTGCTTGTTAAAATAAAAGGGCTATCCTACTTTATCAGTTTGTGGTTCCTGAACATCTTTTACTGATTTGATCTTATAAAATCAGCCATTACCCATAATTCTAACTCTATCCATTTTTCAGTAAATAACTGGATATCATATCATTAAAAGAAGAGGCCCATCTCCCTCACAAAGAGACTCTTGGTGGTGTACAATAAAGTATTAAAATATAGAAACAAAATACAAATGTTAAAAAGAGGCAAGGGTGCTTAAAACACTGGTAAAAATTAAGTGGAAAGGCAAAGAGAAGGCTCCCACTGTGGCAGCCGAGCTCATAGTTGCATGCTTCTTTAGGGCTCCCCCACACAAGGCAACAGAGTCATGTTTTCACTCTGCTTAATGACCATTTGTTGATGTTCTGACCCAAACCTTGCTTCAAGGAAACAAACATGAAACAGAGGTAACAGCAAACCTTGTAATGATTCTTTACGAATTCTGTTCCTTCACGGTTAAAAGGCTGTTTCAAACTAATTGTCTCTGACAAGAACAAGCCTTGCCAAGGTTGTGCAAGGTTGTGCAAGGATGCCAAGAACACAAGATAAAGTTACTAAGAAATATTTCAAACATAAAGAGTCTCCAAACACCAACCAAGATACTCTGAACGAGGCTTGAGTGCAAAAACTTCTTTGCTTCCTACATAGAACTCCGGTTTCTCAGCTGGCTTTTAACTCTTAAGGGAGGGGCCATTACCTTGCAGCCTTACTTCCAAGTTGCCTGTGCTGCTGCAGCTACTCTTTCCTTCGAGCAGCCCTGCGTGCACGTGAACTGGGCACAGGCTCCTCAGGGACCTCTTCAGCACTGCTGCCAGTCTCCACAATCTCTGAAGGTAGCATTCCACTCCCTGATAGTCTTGGCCCCATCCCTGCATCACACGCAGGCCCCTCATCTGAGTCCTCACTCTCTGAGACCTCAGCCATCCACACCTGCTGCTGGTAAACCATAACAGTTGAGCAAATTTTGATGGCAATGAACATACAGTAGTTCTGACTGTTCCCAAAGTTTTGACTGTTGCAGTAGCCCCATAGACACATGATCAACATTTGGGCATTTGGCAGCCAGTCTTCAGTTACAACCACAGCTTCCCCAATCTGCCTATCTCCTGCCCTTTTGGTCCTTGCACTTTGCTCTTACCTAAACCTGTTATATTCTATCCTTGTTGCCTTCTTCTGTTGGGGAGGGGAGGGACCTCTACAAAGGGAGCTTGTTAGGTCTGGCCAGAGAGAAGGTAGTTGGCCAGAGAGAAGATAGTCGGCTAGAGCAGTGGCCCCCAACCTTTTTTGAACCAGGGACTAGTTTCACGATTATTTATTCTTCCACGGACTGGTACCTGAGTAACGCGAGACTCCACCGCCATCGGGATGGCTCTTCATTCAAAGCCACCACCCCCTTTGATGAAACTAAGGCGCGAGCACCCAAACGCTGCTTTCCAACTGAAAACCCGGAAGCATTTTCCAACCGAAAAGCAACCGAAAACCCGGAAGTGCCATTGAAACAAGATGGTGGCGCCCAAGCTTTGCGGCCTGGTAAAAAATGATCCACGGACTGGTCCGGGGACCGGTGGTTGGGGACCCCTGGGTTAGAGTCCATAATTCATGCAAGGCAAGAGAAGCATGAGATCCTTGCCTAATGATGGCAGGGTCTTTGCCTACTGAGCTCAACTGGGACTAGCAGAATTTTCACCTAGTATATAATGTTTTGCCTAACAACTGCTTCACTTAGTGACATAAATTATGATTGCGGTTAGGGTCATTAAGCAAGGATTATCTGGAGCTAAAATTGCTCTAGTTTAATAAAGTAATAATTAAAACCACATCACACATCCTATACAAAAATCTCAATTACACCTAACCTAGTGAAGGATTTTGTGATTTGTTGCAGCAACCTTTATAGCCAAATATTTAACTGCTGAATAATGCAAGGCAGTCTGTTTAATAATATTTTAGTACAGAGGTTTCCAAACTTGGCAACTTTAAGACCTTTGGACTTCAACTCCCAGAATTCTGGGAGTTGAAATCCACAAGTCATAAAATTGCCAAGTTTGGGGACCCTGTTTTAGTATGACTTAAAGTATTGGATAAGTGCTTTCCCTCCATTTTTCTTAAGTACCTGAGTTGAAACAAATTACTTCTCTATAGTATCAAATTCAGTATTGCTGTTAAAATTTTAAGGAACATTTTTGTAAGTCAGATACTGCTGATATATTTAAGGCATAAATATTTATTTATCAAAAGCATCCTATCTCAGACATGAATAGACTTCCATTCAAAATTTCAAAACCTGAAATAATTGCAGTTTCATTTCTTCTTAAAAAAACATTAAAAACTTTTTTCCTTAACTCTTCTTGATTTTTTTTGAAGTTCCTATAGCAGCAATTTAATTCTTAAAAGAGAAAGAATTTTGACTGACGAATAGGGAGGCATTAAGAATTTTAAATCTAAATACATTTATTTCTAACACATGCTGAATGTACTACAGAGTTCTAAAAAAGCATACATGTCTGATTTTTTGAATATTATCTTAATTTTTGAATATTACTAGAATTTCATGTGGACATATAACAGGCACCTAAATGAACAAATAATTATACAGTTTGATACAGGTTTCATTTATTTCACTGACAAAATTATCTAACATACAGTTTATCTATATAAAGTAGCAATTATCCCTATAATTGAATCAATTTAGTTAAAGTAATAACTAGGGCCAGTTCTATAAAATTTCATAAACAACTAGGCTGATTTGGGCAAGCCGTTCCCTATATAAATTAAATCAATTTTTGTTCCTTTCACCATATTATTCATCTCATAAATTCTAATAGTCCACTCAAAATAAATTTCCGAGGACTTCCATAAAAAAGAAATTGTTACTCATCAATCAGGAAATCCCTATAAAACTATAAGTTATAAAAGTTCTGAGATTTTCATGATCCAGAGTCAGAAACATAATCTTGAAATGAAGAACACTGAAATGAAGAACAATGGATGTTCCTTAGACTGTCCATTCTGTCACTATTGCTTCAGTAGCAACAGCAATAGCACTTAGACTTATATACCGTTTCACAATGCTTTATTTTTTCTAAGGGACTTACAGAGTCAGCATATTAGCCTCAAAAATCTGGATCCTCATTTTACCAATCTCGGAAAGATGGAAGGCTGAATCCGCTTTGAGTTGGTCAGAATCGAACACCTGGCAGTGAGCAGTGAGTTAGCCTGTAGTACTGCATTCTAACCTCTGCACCACCAAGATTCTTCAGTCTCTTAAATTCTCCAGAAATTCATGAAGAATCCCAGGACCACATCCAGAGATTTAAAGTCTCCGTTGTCTTGGTTTAAATACTATGAGAAAAATGATATTCAAAGAAAAGTAACAGGAAGGAAGCCATCAACTACTAAGAAAAATATTGATGCTCATCTCAAGTTTGCAAGAAACCACTTGGATGATCTTTCTAACTGGAGGAATATTCTGTGGGGAGATGAGGTCAAAAGTGGAACTTTTCAGTGTAATGTAAGCATCATTTTATCTGATAGAAGTACAACTCTACATACTTTAATAAAAAATATCTTAGCATTGTCAAACATGGAAATGGCAATATCATATTTTGGGGGTTTGAAATCTGTTCCAAATGCAAAACACAAGCAGAGGAGAAGAGTTTCAGTTTTAGTTTTAGTTTCACAGCACCAAACAGCTTTAGTACAGAACAGTTGAGCTAAGCCACGCCCAGGCTCCTTGCTGTCTCTTTCTTGCTCACACAGCAAATATTGTTTCTGTTAAGTTCTGTGCATGGGTGCAAGGATGGAGACGAGCCAGTGAAACAGTGAACTTCAAACTCTTTATTTACATGTCAAAACAGCTCAGCTCAATGGCCACGATGGGCTCCTTTATATAGGCAACTCTTAACTTATTCAACCAATGAAAACACAGGGAGCACTAGCTCCATTAACTAATGGGAGAGGCTCGTTAATAGCCAATCAGATCCTCCTGAACGGACCAATCCGATGTCGCTATTATCGGCCAATCAGAAGTGCAGGGCCAGAACCCTGCACTTTGCTTCAAGCTCTTAATTATCTTTATTAAGTATTTATTGATTCACAACAGTTTCAGTTTCCAAACAGGACACTAACCAGATGAATACCAAAGAATGAATGAATATATATATATGTATGTATGTATGTATGTATGTATGTATGTATGTATATGTATGTATATATATCCTTTCTCTTTTCTGCACTCATTTTCATTGATATTTTTCTTTAAGAAACCATCTATTTGCAAAAATTATTGCAATGTTGCAATTTGCCCATAAAACCGCTGGATAAAACTGCCAATTCCATTTTGTGTGAGCTCTCTTTTCCCAATTCTGTTTGGTTTTGGGTTGTTTTGGACCTGGGAAAAATGTTTGCTTTTTTATAAGTAAACCCACAATTAACCCCGAATGAGTGATGAGTAATGTTCTTACAAAAGAGGACTTGAAATGAATGTGCCCGTGGTTTCAATTTCTTGAAACGTGTTGATGTTTGCAGGCTTCTTGGTCTCCTTAAGGTGGCCTTGCTCAGCCTCCAGCCTATGAAAGCAAGTCTTCACTGACAGAGACCAGACAGGATTATGCTTTTAACATAATACTTCCAGGGAGGAGAGCTAAGCCCATTGTTTTGTATGAGAAAACATATCCTGCCATTCTCCTAATTTCATCAATTTAAACAAGTCAGCACCAGGCATTAATGAAGAAAGGTTTCCAATTAGCCACAATCTAAGACTCACCCAGCGTTTCAGTAACCTTCAACTGTCAGCAATAAAAGGACAGATCAGTATGATGTGGATCCTTCATTCCAAATCGCCACAACTCATAACTCATAAATGACAAACACAATTAATGGATCACACAGAATTCACTGGATTGCTTTTCATTATGTGGGTTCTCTGGCTTGAGAGCTCCTTTCCTAATGATCTTTGTTTTTCCACGCTGAAAGCAGCCCTATGATGAAATATAGAGTGTGCTATTGTATCATTCACTTGAATGGACACTAACCTGATCAGACCTGCACAAAGAGGAACCATAACAACACAGTAAATATTGCATGGTCCTATTCACTGTTGCATTTCCAGGATACTCCATTCCAGACAGTTTTCACTAGACTGTTTTTGGACTATTCTGTTCCTATTTCTACAAATGCTGTGATTCTTCTGAGTATGCATGTATCACTTACTAGCTTTCAGAGGAATCCAGGTTAAGCTATTTATTCAGCATATCTCAGTACCTATGAATATACAAGAAAACCTATAAGTAACAAAAATTAACAGCGGTTAGGTTGTCCTCTCTCACTTTTTCTTCCACTTTCATATTTTATTAAACCATATATTACTTACTATTTATAGAACAGAAAAAAGTCTAATTCTGTATGTGCCTAGAGTATTCAGAAATAAATCTTGTTCCTTGTAATGGGATTTCCTGCCCAATTATAGTTGACTTCCATTTTATAGAGTTCTTACAAAAGTGTAGGTAATTAGAATGGGTTTGCATAAAGTGTGTTGATTTCAATGGTATACATAAATATTTGTACTCAGGTACACCAATTTAAACCACTTGGCAATACAAATGCCTCTATTTCTGGCATATATATGATCCTGTCATCGTGAGATTTATACCATTACATTAGCCAGCCCAGTACAATCTGGTACTGCTGTCAGAACCAGGGTTTTGCCTTTTCTTAGAGATGCAGGTATGAGCTACCCGTGCTTTCTGTACTGTACAGCCAGATGATGATCTCCTGTGCTGATTGTGTTGTGGTTCACTGGCAGCCTGTGCAGACGGCAGAGGTATGGAACAGTGGGGAAGAATGGGGACCAGTCAGGGAGTCTGGAGAGGACTCGGATGAGGGTCTTTCGTCCAATACAGAGATAGGGCCAGGACCATCTGGGAATAGGGTGCTGCCTCCAGAGCCTCCAGAGTCTAGCAGCAGCAAGGCAAGAGGACCCAGGGCAGTTTGTTCCTAGTGCACGTGTGTGCAGAGCTGCTAGAAGGCAAGAGCAGCTGAAACAAAAGGGGAGACTCGGGAATAAGGCTGGGAGGTGATTGCCCCTCCCATAAGTTATAAAAGACAGGCAAAGGAAATGAAACCTTTGCAGGAAGCAAAGTCATTCATTCTGTTCAGATTAATCATTAAAGCTCTGCATGGACTTTGTACTTTGGTTGGTTTTTTATAATTCATTTGGCATTCTAGCTGTTGGCAGCAATTCAAAGGACAGAAAGGTGGGTTCTTATCTTGAAGGGACTGTTTGGGACTCATTACTGGCTGGGAATGAAAATAATTCCCAGCATTGAAATAAAATAAGATTTGTTTTAACTAAGCGTGTGTTTAATTACAGTCTTGGGAAGCCTTGGTCAGAACAGATTGTACATGTAGCTGCTACCTAGCTGACACAACAAGGCTTATTGGCTTTGATGTCAGCATAAAGATACTGTATCTGCTAGATGTTTCCCCTTTGATAAGGTAGTCAAGATGTCATTCCAGTTGTGGTAGGGGCATTGAATAAGAGTCATTGACTGACATGCATTTGGGAAGAGTAATGCTTAATCTAGATTATGCCTTATGTTACACATGTTTCATCAGAAAATCTTAACAAACAACCTGACACCACTGAGGAACTGAGATCTTGATTCCATTTCTGTTCATATAAAGTGCCTAATATAAAATAAATATCAGGGATGAGAATGCTGGGAAAAGAGAGATACTGAAGGAAAACTTATTGGGCTGGCACAAATTATAACTTAAAAACTTCCCATTACAGCTTCTTGCCCTAACTCACTACAGAGATACCAAATGTGTTTGACACAGAGAAAGTTAGAAATATCAACATAGGTCTTTTCTGCAATAAGGGTGATCAACATTTAAAAAGATGTGGGAGGAGGAATCTCCTTGTTGAAATAATATGGAAATTCCCTAGGTACTTTTTGTAATGTTGTTACCATACTCTCCACTCTTATTTTTATTATGTCACATAGATGAAAACATGACACTGATTTTAAAAATACACAAATCATACATTTGTATTATTGTTTCATCCAGTTTTATTAGCTATGAAAGTCACAATGCTTTAAACTGCAATTTCTTTGAAAGTAAGTCTCACTAAATACATGTGATGTGTCTTCTGTTTTTAATGCAGTTTTTGTTTTATTGATTGATTGATGATTTGTAGAGCTGCTCATCTCATAGCAGAGGTGGTGGGTGGTGTACAACGATTAAAAGCAACATTAACCCATGATGTTACTGGTTGAATGGTAACCCCAAAGCCATATTCATCAGCAGACGTCACCTAATTTCCTGGTCCAAATACTTGGAGAAATAGCCAAGTCTTTAGAATCTTACAGAAGTTTAATAGGCCAGCAGGATCTCAGGGATGGAGATATTGAACAAAGCTAATAATTAGTACTTGATACCAGTATAATATATAACTTTGTATTCATAGTATTACAGAAGATTATAAAGAGTCTTTAGCAAAGGCACAGCACCTTTTTGTGGCTATAAGCAGTGCTGTTGTAATAAGGGTCATATATTTATACATGGACAAAGTAGATGGTCCAAACCAAACTAAGAGGAACCAAGTCATGACAAATGCATCCACATTAAAATATAATATTGTAAAAGAGCATTTTGTCACTCTTTTTACTAAAAGCATTGCATGTTGTAAAAACACACACTGCAAATTTTAGGGATGGGATCCAATGACTGGTCAGTAGTATTCGAATAAGTATGTCTGACTTTTTTATTTCTTTCTGCCCTACATAATAGCATTAGAATGTTATCCAATATCATATTATTTAACGCATATAGCTGAGCCCATGGAATAAAAGATTAAGGGTCTTAAGTCCCCTCTCTTGAAAAGCTCTCTGATTTTTTACCCCTTTCCTCCTATTTTGGAGTAGCAGCTTGGAAGTTACATTATTTTATTTATTTATTTTGTCAAGTGATTATAAGATAACAGGTATAAGTATAAACATAGTTATGAATACATGAAATGGATACATATAAGAAAAATAAAAAGAAACAATAGGACAGGGACGGTAGGCACGTTGATGCGCTTATGCACGCCCCCTACAGACTGAGACTAAGAGTGCCACCATTTACCTCCTAGGTGGCACTTCACCTGGTATCCTCTCTCAAATCCAGTGTATCTAAAAGACAGGCTTTAAATTACCTTTTGGAAGTTTTGACATAGAATCATAATACCAAAAAGGGTGATTCAGGCCAAGCTTGTCAAAGAGAATGGGTGAATAATTGACAGCTGAAGAATGGAAAGCTTGGTGATATAATTTAAGTTAAAGGGGCCAATTGAGGTAGATAGAAGGTTGAGAGGCTGTGGAGTGTAACTAATTATTGTATTCCTATTTTACTTATGAATACAATTTCATTTATGAATACAGCAAGTCCCTTGGACTGCAAGATGATCAAACAGGTCAGTCCTAGAGGAGATCAACCCTGACTGCTCTTTACAAGGCCAGATCCTGAAGATGAAACTCAAATACTTTGACCACCTCATGAGAAGGAATACTCACTGGAGAAGGGCCTAATGCTGGGAACGATTGAGGGCAAAAAAAGAATGGGACAACAGAGAATGGCTGGATGGAGGCTGGATGGAGAATGGTGGCTGGATGGAGTCACTGAAGCAGTATGTGAGCTTAAATGGACTCCAGAAGATGGTAGAGGACAGGAAGGCATGGAGGAATGTTGTCCATGGGGTTGCGATGGGTCGGACACAACTTCATGACTAACAACAACAACCAATTTCATTTATAGAACAATTTAACTTTTAAACACTTGTGCTATGGTCTAGCTATAATCTATGGTCACTATGTCTCACTTTTTTACTAGGTTGTCATGCTACTGGGTTATTTTGACAACCTTGGCACAAAATTTTAGATTTCTACAAGGCCTAGCCTAGGAGGAAATTGCTAGATACATGCTGGCAATAATTTGAAGTTTCCCTATGCTTGGAAACAATGGAAGAAAAGTTGGATGGTCTTGCTTCTTGACTTGCAAAAGCCTTATGGGACAGAATTTTCTCCTGGTGTCCTTTCCTGATTTGACTGAAACATGGGAAACTAGGGAGGCTGTTGAGTTGTTGTACATGAAAAAGAGGACACTCGTATATAATTCTTGGTCTCATTGTAACCAACATACAACACTTCCCACCATAAAGGCTTCATCAAGATTTTCTTCCTTGAGAAAAATTCAAAAGCAATTTGTTTTCCATCAAACTGAAGACTATTTCAGAAAACCACAGAAGAATTTTTAGAACAGCTCTACTTAAGATGTTGCATTTATATTCTGATACATTATGGAACTGAAAATGGTGCAGCCACTTAACTACCCTGTACCAGAATTTCATGCTTACTTTATTTCTACTTCACTTCTATGAAACTAAGTTAGGGAAAAAAATAATTGTCTCTTTTTCTAAAGGCAATAATTGCTTGGTTACTAGGAATATCAAGTACCGTATATACTCGAGTATAAGTCGACCCGAATATAAGTCGAGGCACCCAATTTTACCACAAAAAACTGGGAAAACTTATTGACTCGAGTATAAGTTGAGGGTGGGAAATGCAGCAGCTACTGGTAAATTTCAAAAATAAAAATAGATACCAATAAAATTACATGAATTGAGGCATCAGTAGGTTAAATGTTTTTGAATATTTATTTCAAAGAAAAACAGTAAACTAGCTCTGTAAGTGGAAAAGAGAGCCAACAAAACCAATATGGTATCAACAATAACTTTAAAAGTACAAGAACCTTAGCTCAATCAGCAACCAAGCTAAAACACAAGAGTTAAAATCCTTCAAAACTGGATTCCTCCTCCTCATCTGTATGTCCAAACAGAGTCACTCTCTCCCTTGCAAGAAAAAAGCATGTGTATGTGCTGCATGTACATCCTGTTTTGGAGAGCCACCATCTCTTTCACAGCTCTCCCTCATGCCTCCATTGCATGTGCACACATGCCACGGCTCAGTAGTAGGTCAACATACAGATGTCACACTAGGTTCCCTCCTCAAAAGGAACATCCAACCTTTCTTGAGAAGTACAAACTTTATCTGTTCAGGATTGTGGTGACAAAGATGAAGGAGGATGGGGCTGAGAGAAGGGAAGGGAAGAAAAGATCATTGACAGGGAGAAAGACAGGGAGAAACACCTGGAAGTGTGAGCCCTCGAGTTTCCTTAGGGAAGACCAGACAACAAGGGGAGAGGAGAGGAGGAGGAGGAAGAGGAGAGTTAAAAAAAAAAGAGTGGGAAGCCAACTCACGCGTGCCATCAAAGCCAGGGGGAAGTGGGGCTTTCTCCGCCTGCTGCCGCCAGAGGAGTGCGGGGGGGGGAGTGCGGGGAAAGGGGGTTCATGCCGAGGCTCCACAAGCGATTACCAGATTTGCAGCTCCGTTTGTTGGTGAAGCTGGAAGCGCACAACGCAGGAGCTCGTGGGGGCCCCGGGGGCCCGTTAATGGGGAAGGAGAGGCCGCTTGGGGTCGCCAGGCTCAGGCAGCCTCCCCCGCCCCCTCCCCTAGCAGCGAAGAGCTGCTCCGGGGACTCCTGCCACAGTGCAGCCAGGCACTTTGTCTCGCTGTCCCCGGAGCAGCTCTTCGCTGCTAGGCTAGGGGGTGGGGGAGCCTGGCAGTTTCTTTGCGAAGCTGGAAGCGCGCAACACAGGAGCTCGCAGGGGCCCCGGGCGCCCGTTAATGGGGAAGAAGAGGCCACTTGGGGTTGCCTGTGTGTCCCTCAGAGGGTAGACAGCCGCGGCGGCGATGCTGCCCTAGAGGCGTGATCGGTTGCAGCCATGCCAGCGCAGGCCAGGCATGGTGCCGTAGCGGCTGACTCGAGCATAAGCCTAGGGCGGTTTTTTCAGCACAAAAAAATGGGCTGAAAAACTCGGCTTATACTCGAGTATATACGGTAATAACATAATAATTTTTATTAGATTATTACTTGAATTAAATATGAGGAAGAGATAGATTGATAAACAGACAGATAATTGGATGGTATCATGTTCTTACAAGTTAGTGAAAAAGGCTGCCTTGTGATTTGCTAATGAACCACATCTATGTGCTCGGAAGTAACTGAATTAACCTAGTAGTGGCTAAAAATTCATTGAACAATTTATATTGTATTGGAAAGCAGCTAATCACAAAATGGCAAGTGGAGAAGTGAAGGTGGGAAACATAGACAACACTAGATATTGTATCTGTGATGAATACTTGGGAGACATTGCCCTGGAAAATTATCATAATACTAGCAAAATCTAGGGAGCAGTCTGTTTAGAAGGTAGTAGTCACAATGAAATAAGAAACAACTAAGCATGTCTTAAAAACCAAGCATGTTTTTAATATATCGATTGACAGTCATTAAAAAATAACACCGTATGATTACAGAACTAATTGCACTTCTGACCCGTATAATATAATACCCAGTTCATCGCTTTCGTACAGAAACTTGCAAGAAGATTCATTCATCTGCGTCTGCAAAAGCACAATGTTGATAAGCCCCTGCTAAATCTCAGACCTGACAGGTCTGCGTAGTTTAGTGGGCCAGAAGATGTGGAGCCCTACAGCAGCTGGAGCAGGTGAACATTTTGCAACATTAGACAGGATTTAGAGGTAAAACCTGACCTGCAAAACCCTAGATTGCACTTGGCAAATCGTTATGGGGAAAGCAGCACGATCTGGGATTGGCTAGGGTATAGTACAAGAATGGTAAGAAAAGAATGGTGTCAGAATGACAAGTACTGAAACAATCCCTGCATACTTTTCTTCCTTTTACTATTCCAAGCAGAATGACACAAAGAAAAGAGGAGGGTAACAAATAATGACACAACCTTTGCCTTTTATCTCGGAGAAAGCATGATGGAGAGGGAAAAAGAAAGAAAGAAAATGGCTAAGATGTTTTCTTCCTGTCTTTCCTCCAGTTTGATTAGATAATGAGGCATCAAAGAGGCAACCTACAAATGCAAATATAAATCCTGATGCATAGGAAGATTTTATGATGTCAGTCAAACAGAGGTGATTACTGCCTAATTATTGTCTCAGGGAGTAAATCTATGCTGCGTGGAAAGCAGAGAACAAGTGATAGTTCGGTGCAAAATCCAAGATGCAGTTTTATCTATACCTAGCAGCTAATTTACATAAGCTTTTTTTCTTTAACATTATGCCCAAGACTATTCTGTGTGTGTATGTGTGTGTTTTTTGAAAGCTTTAACTTCCCTGTGGTTACACTTACTTCTGAGAATACCAAGATTGGGAAATATGAATACAGCCTTCTGAAATCTTTCCATTGTGACAAAGCCTCTCTTTTACCATGTGGGAAGTACCCATGCCAGAATAAGTAACCAGGAAGAATTTTCCAGAGATTGTTCTCTTTTTGTAAATAAGAAAACCAAACCACACATGTACAGATAGATCCAGAGGACAATCATGAAAAGGGGAAATGAATATAAAACAGAATCCATGAAGGGACATGTAGACATTATAGTGTAAAGAAAAAAATAATAATTAAGTAGTGACACCATAGACATCCTCAAATATCTAGAGAGGATGTTTCACAGGTAACAAATATGGTTGGTATTCCAGAAGGGAGAATCAAAGCAGAGAGTTAAATGGAAGGAAAGGTTTTTCAAAGGAACTGTAGACTGAATGATATCAGCCCAAAAATTGTGCTCTGGTCCTATGTTGGCTTCCTACTAAAAGCAAGGCAAGTTGCTACTGAGAGCAAGGCAGGTTGCTGTTTTTGACTTTCAAAAATTTAATTTGCATAGTTTTTGTTCTGTCCCCTCATTAGCATTCTTGAGATCCCCGCGCTTTGATTGGCCAAAGCGCGGGGCACTCTGATTGGCTAGGCGAGCCGCGCCGATTGGCTCGCTAGGAATCTCCCGCGATTGGTCCATTCGGATCGCGGGAGATTCAAAGCGGTGCCATTGGCCGCGGCCGCCGCGGCTTGGAAATAAAAAGCCGCGAGTTTTGCCTTTAGCCCCAGTTCGGTTCCTAACTCAATAAAAGAGCTTGATACTAAGTCACCGACTCCTGGCATCATTTCCGACGACACGACACTGGCGACGAAGGTGGGATTCTGATCCTGAACCAAAGCACGTCTCCGACAGAAGCCAGACGAAATTCCACGATGGCGAACATCGCACCTCCTGCACCCTTCAACCCCGCCAGCGAGGACTGGGAATCATACTCCGACAGATTCCGCATGTTCCTCGAATGCAGCGACCTGAAGGACGCCACCGGCCCAAAGAAGCGAGCCGTCTTCCTGACCCACTGCGGGACCGCAGTGTTTAAGATGGCCAAAGCGCTTGCCAAACCCGCCGACGTGACCACGATGGACTGGGATGACCTCGAGCCAATACTCCGGCGACACTACACTCCAGCCGTGCCCATCCTCATCTGACGACACGAGTTCTACCGTCGGGACCAATGGTCGGGTGAGAGTTTCAGTGACTTCGTCGCAGAACTACGGTGCCTAGGGGGGCTGTGCGAATTCAACAACATGAATGAAGCCCTGCGAGACCGAATCATGCTCGGCCTTTGGGACCCCGTCCTCCAGAGTCGGCTGATGGCCAAGGGCAACATCACCCTCGCAGATACCCTCACCGAAGCCACAGCCGCCGAAGCTACCAGAAAATCCGCCAACCGCATGCGCTGACCGAATGCCGGGGACCGCAGCAGGAACAACCACCCTGCAAGGTCGACCGAGGCCCAACCTGAGACGACCACCCACCAGGGCGACGTCCACTCAGCATTGGGCACTTCCGATGAGGAGGAGGAAATCCACCGTCTCCAGGCAGGCCACGACCCACGGAACTGGCGGGGTCGTAAGTCGAGGACCACCTGTGCCGGTTGCGGAGGTGACCACCCAGGTCCGAATGCCGATTCTTCGATTCAATCTGCCGGCATTGCGACAAGAAGGGACACATCGCCCATGTCTGCCGTCTCAAAAAGAACCGCAGCCCTACACGATGGGACCAGAGCGAATGGAGACGAGAGAGCACACCACCCCGGACCAGAGATCACCCCGCTGACAACAGATGGGACCGGAATGGACGATCCCTACGAGGCGGCAAGACCCGGCGAAGAGAGGAGACCCATCAGACGGTCACTATCAGCCACGCCACAACCATCGACGCCTGGAAGGTCTACGTGGAGGTAGGCATCGAAGGCGAGCCATGTAAAATGGAGGTGGACTCCGGGTCCTACCTCTCCATGGTAGCATGGCAAGAAATAAAACGCTTGGTGCCTACCATCCAGAGACAAAGCCTAGACAACCAGAGACTAATCGTGAAAGACTATCAGGGAAACCGCATCTCTGTAGTCGGAATCGGACAGTTCAAGGTAACCTACAAAGGGCGCACCGAAAGGCTTCCCCTGACCATCGTCGATCGCGACCGCCCAAGCCTACTGGGACTGCAATGGTTCGCACCGCTCGGCATCGCAGTCACGGGCATCGACCACATCGCCGACGACAACTGGGAGCAACAACTAGCCCGGGAATTCCAAGAGGTGTTCAACGAAAACCTAGGCAAGTACCGAGGGCCCCCTATATCATTCAGCCTAGACCCAAATGTCCCCCCAAAACACCTAAAACCAAGGCGGGTGCCATTCGCGCTTAAACCCAAGATTGACGAGCAAATTGACAAGCTCGTCAAGCAAGGCGTCCTACAACCCATAGACCACGCCCAGTGGGAGACCCCCATAGTCACCCCGTTCAAGCCTGATGGGTCGGTGAGAATCTGTGGGGACTATAAGGCCACCCTAAATGGCGCCTTGGAGCAAAGCGCTTACCCCGTCCCAGTAGTGTAACACCTACTACATTCACTGGGAGGGGGCAAGGTTTTCGCTAAACTCGACCTCGCCCAGGCATACCAACAATTGCCGGTCGACGAGGAAATGGCAGAAGCGCAAACCATAGTCACCCACCGGGGAGCCTTTAAATGCAACTGGTTCCAATTCGGAGTCAGCGTGGCACCTGGAATATTCCAAAGCCTAATGGAAAGGCTGTTTCAAGGCATCAAGGGTGTGGTACCTTACTTCAATGACGTCTTAGTGTCAGCAACCAACCAAGCCGAACTAGAGAGTCGCCTAAGGGAGGTCCTAACCAAATTCAAAGAGACCGGGCTCAAAGTAAAGAGGGAAAAATGCCAATTATACACGGAACGGGTTGAATTCCTAGGATACCTCCTAGACCGTCACGGCATTCACCCCACCAACCAAAAGATCAAAGCCATCAAAGAAGCCCCCACACCCAAGTCGAAGACAGAACTGCAGGCGTTTCTGGGGCTGCTTAACTTTTATAATGTCTTCCTGCCCCAAAAGGCGACAGCAGCGGAGCCTTTGCATAGGCTTTTGGACAAGGCGGCGACCTGGACTTGGGGGAAACGTGAGGAAGCCGCCTTCAAGAAAACAAAGGACCTCCTCACTTCGGATGCCATCCTTATCCAGTACAACGAGACCCTACCTCTGGCCGTCACATGCGACGCATCACCCTTCGGCGTCGGTGCTGTCCTCAGCCACACTCTCCCCGAAGGAAAAGTAGCACCCATCGCATTCTTTTCAAGGACCCTCATCAAACCGGAGCGGAACTACAGCCAGCTGGACAAAGAGGCTCTGGCTATCGTTGCCGCAGTAAAAAGATTTCACGAGTACCTCTACGGCCGGACATTTACCATCATCACCGACCACAAACTGCTGCTGGGAATCCTGGCAGGGAACAGGGCCACCCCAAACATTCTGTCTCCCCGAATGACAAGGTGGTCCGAGTTCCGGGCTGCTTACAATTACGGACTCACACACAGACCGGGTAAGACTATCTCCCATGCGGACGCCTTAAGCCGCTCACCGTTACCGGAACCTGACACCGACCCAGCACCCACGACGACCACCCTCAGTATAGAGACTCTACCCAACCTACCCATAACCGCGTCAGACATTGCCCGAGAAACTAATAAAGACAAACGTCTGGCGCGGGTGTTGCATTGGGTAGAGAAAGGGTGGCCGGAAAGGGACAATGACGAGTCCGTCAGGACATTCCGGAACCGGCAAAGGGAACTCTCGTTACTAAAAGGGTGCATACTATGGGGGGATAGGGTGGTCATCCCGGAAAAACTACAAGGGAAGGTTTTGGAACTGTTACACGAGGGGCACCCGGGCATTGTTAGGACAAAAGCCCTGGCCAGAAGTTACGCTTGGTGGCCAGGGATGGACAAACAGATCGAGGCCTGTGTAGCAAGGTGCCAACGATGCCAGGAAACTAGGTCAAGCCACCCGCAGCACCCGTCCTAGAGTGGGAAACCCCCAAGGGATCTTGGTCTAGGATCCACATAGATTTCGCCGGGCCCACAAAAGGACACACTTTCCTAATAACCATAGATGCTTACTCCAACTGGCTGGAGGTAAGCAACATGAGAACAACCACCACGGAGGCCGTGACCAAAGAACTCGGCAAACTTTTTGCAACACACGGCCTCCCAGACGTCCTCGTTTCCGACAACGGGCCCCAATTCACCTCGCTAGAATTCGAAAAATTCCTAGCAGAAAGGGGCATACGACACGCGCTGACAGCACTGGCGCATCCGGCGGCGAACGGTAGGGCGGAACGGATGGTTCAATTCACAAAGAAAACCATCCAGAAAATAGACCACGGGGAGATCCAGGACAAAATTAATAAATTACTTTTTATCCAACACATAACCCCAAATACCACAACAAATAAAAGCCCAGCCAAACTGCTAATGGGGAGGAAAATAAGGTCCCCACTCGATAGATTACACCCCACATACAACCCAGAGAAACCCCCAGACTCAACCAGCAAACACCGAACCTTCGCACCAAGCGACGCCGTCTACGCGAAAAACCTCACGGGAGACCCATTATGGGTACCGGCCGTCATAACACAACTAACAGGCCCACACTCGTACCGGCTACAAACAACCAACGGACGAGCGTGGAAATGCCACATCGACCAGTTAAGATCGAGGACGACCACCCAAGAGACCACCGACGCGCAACCAACCAAAACCAACCCCCACAACACAAACCAAGAGGGGAGGGAATACCCAGGGGGCCAAAACCGAGAAGGAATAAACCAGCCATACTTACCTGGAAACAGCCAGCACGAAACCTCGCCAGAAAGAGACAGCCCGGCCAGCTCAACCAACCCGGGAAGACCGAGCGGGAGCGGCGAAACCCGCAGCTCAACCAACCCGGGAAGCCCAGGAGGGAGCTGCGGAGAGCGGCCCGGCCTGACCGACCAGGCGGTTCCCACGACGTCGTCCAGAGAAGCGGAGACCCCAACCGAACCGGCCGGGATCTAACCTACGACTGACCTGCGCAGGTCCAGTAGGCTGAGACGGAGCCCCGCCTTCCTACGGGACTATGCAACGTAAGGACTGAACCAAGAGGGGAGGGGTGTTCTGTCCCCTCATTAGCATTCTTGAAATCCCCGCGCTTTGATTGGCCAAAGCGCAGGGCACTCTGATTGGCTAGGCGAGCCGCGCCGATTGGTTCGCTAGGAATCTCCCGCGATTGTTCCATTCGGATCGCGGGAGATTCAAAGCGGTGCCATTGGCTGCGGCCGCCGTGGCTTGGAAATAAAAAGCTGCGAGTTTTGCCTTTAGCCCCAGTTCGGTTCCTAACTCAATAAAAGAGCTTGATACTAAGTCACCAACTCCTGGAATCATTTTCGACAACACGACAGTTTTAATATTTTAATTACTTTTCTATTTCTCTTTTTATAATTTGTGAGCTGCCCAGAATCACCTTACGGGGTAGATGGGTGGTATAAAAATTTAATAAGTAAGAATAATAAATAAAGGCTATATGGCTTGAAACTGGAGGACTTGTAGGACTGTCTTCTTCAGCCAATTTTATCCAACCTGACCTGGACATCCTGGGAGACCCTGTTTGTGATTCCACAGTTTCATGATGTGACAATAGTGGAAACCTGCATGCAGTAAGTGATTGTGTGTATGTGTATCTGCCATAAAGAGAGTTATTTTGAAGACGCTTTGGAATGAATTGATGCCATCATTTACTGTTGGGTTTATGTGTAATTAGGGTTTGGTTAATTTTTATTTCTATAGTTTTTTCTGTAGTTAATTTTTATTTTTGTAGACTATAAACATTTTAGTGCATCTTATAGACATATTATAAAATAGAAAGCACTAATTCTTGTTGATATCACATTAGGCTGTATTTGAAGCCACAGAAACTTAGAGACTGCGAATTCTAGTCCCGCCTTAGCCACGAAAGCTGGGTCAATCATCCTCTTTCAGCCCAACCAATCTTCTAAGGTTGTTGTTGTTGTTGGGGAAAACAGAAGGAAGAAAGAGTATTATGTGTGTTTGCTGCCTTGAGTTATTTAAAGTAATAAAATCAGATAATAAACAAATAAGTGAACAAATTCTTCTTCAACTTCTGTGGAAGATTGTCTAAGATGTTTGTGGCCTTTAAGACTTTAATGAGTGTGACTATATCGCTGTATTATGCAAGAATGAAACAGAAAACTACTCTTGCTATCCTGACTTTGGAGAAAGTATTTTTTTTTCTTCATTTTCAAAATAAAAGTATGCTTATTTTAGGTTCATATTTTAATATTTACATGCTTAGTACCACAGAATGGTTGAAAACAATGCTACTGACTTTTCACATTCATAACCAGAAGGATTTTAAGGTTTCACTAAGGAAGGGACTCAAATGGTTCATTCCTGTTTTAACCTATAGGTAGGTTAATTTTCTGTTACTTTATCCTTATGCTATCTTAGAGGGAACAAGCTGCCAAACTATACAATGTTAGCTTTATTTTGTCTCGGTTGATAAGAGTTACAAAATAAGAATACTATCTTTTATTAGGAAAGAAAGAAATGTCACTTTTGTTGTATATCAACGCTGATAATAAATGATCAAGCCAAAGATAAAGCCTTTGAATTTTCAGTGTTTTCAGTCAGACTGGAGTTGTTCCACTGGGGAAGTAATAACTTTTGACTGAGATCAATGGAACTTTAATATGCTTCATTTTGGTTTAATCATTTTTTTGTCCCTTTCACGTTGAATGCGGTCCAACAGAAAGCCTTTGAGTATGATGAAAACCGAAAGCTTGCTTTCAGATCGGTCAAAACTGAGTAAACTTACACAGATCACCAGAGTAATTCAGAGTAACTTGGATACAAAATCACCACGGAAGCACTTATTTGGGGTTTGTTTGAACACTTATTTATTAATTTGTTTTCCAATTTTTGTACACATCAATCACCAGAATCTGGGCAGTATATAAGAAAAATACAAGCCAATCAACCAATTAAAAAAAAGATTTTATTCTCTAATAAAACAGTCATGATAATACAACTGAATAAATAGTTTACAGGTGAATTGAAAGCAAAAATCTCCTGAGTTTTCTGGAATAAAAGGAGATCAGAAGCAAATGTACCTTCAGGGTAGCATGTTCCAGAATTAGGGGCTATTACTGAGAAAGCACAATGATATGATCTGAAATGTATTTTTACCATTACATGACAGGTAAACTGAGCGTTCAGCCTCCCTTACTTCTAATGCATAATTAGAACAATAGTTTTTAAATAACATGTCAGCATGACATTATCTTTATCTCACCCTAGCTCACTGCACAAATAAAGTGGCAAATAGAACGATGATCTCATTTTAAAATGGAGTTTTATTCTAACAAATTTGGCCATGGACATGATTATACTTATAGTGACATTCCATCTTCTCTTGGGTGGCTACAAGCATGCCCTTTCCTCTGATTTCTGGCTATTGCCCCAAATCACCATTTTACTTAGGTTTTAGGAAAAAACTGGACACCCGGTATCCATGGAGGCATACGTTCCCGTAATGGATAAATGGTGGCTTGGAAAATAGTCAGGCATTATGCAGGCTCCTTATTAGTCTTTCGAAAGAATGACTGACCGCTCTTTTGAAACAGTGCTAAATTTGCACATAACATGTAGCCTAAATGACAGATTACACAGTAACAGAGGAAGGATTGAGTGGAGTAGTTAGTTGCAGTTATCTTCATGGGTCACAGCTCCCTTTTTTCTCTCTCCCAGCAAAGTGGCAGGAAGTTCCACAGCTGAGGAGGAGGAGGAGTGATTTCCGTTGTTCTCTGCCAAGTTGCCCACAAACAATGGAAAAACCAGCAGGAAGTTGGAAATTGCTCATGCTTCTGCCTGTCCATGGTCATTTGTGTTTCTGTTTAGGGATGGCAATATCTCTAAAAGGATGACCCAATGGGTCATGGGTTATCTAATTCTTCCTATAAATGCTATTGTTTTTCTATTCTGCAGTGTGGGTCAACATGAAATATGAATAGTGCTTTGTCTAAATGGGTTGCAATAAAACCAATGCAAATAGGAAAATATTTCATATCCCCCAAATTGTATTTAATAGCCAAGTCATACTTTTTTAAAAAAAATCATCATTATACCTATCCATTGTGTGCAATATCTTCTAACAAAATCTATATCTCTAATAATGATTATACTACTATTTTTCTAGTAATATGATCTGGTTTTTTGAGATGAATGTCTCATTTGCTTTCCATTGGCTATATATAAGCAGGACATACTGGACTGATATACATATGTATCCATCTTATTAACACGATCTACTATCCTGTTAATTAAGTGATTGCCAGGTTTTTTAAAAAAATGGGCAATTGAATTAAATGTAGTATTTCTGCCAGTTCATGTCTCTCTTCCTCTTTCACGCATTGGAATGGCCTCATTATTTATTATTTTCAGCAGTATAGTAGATGTACATCATAAGTGAAAGATAGTTAGCTTGCCTTAAAGGAGTTGAAGTCAGATATTTTAAGAGACTCAGGAAAGTAAGAATAATGGGATGTTTTCTTTTACTTTTGATCTGCTGGGAATAGACAGAAATAATAAATCAAAACTAGATCTCTGTTCTCTGAAGATGTTAGTTAAATAAGATCCATATCATGATATTCATTTGGTACATTGTGCTGTTACTGTTTTTTTTTTTGGAGGAAAGATATGTGCTTCTGTTAGGCAAAATTATTTGTCATGTTTTCATATATTTGTGCAGTATAGTTACAGCAAAAGAAATAATTGCAGTTTTCTAAACCTGAATAGAAAAATTGTCCATCTTAATAGAAATATACAGCACTGATTACACCTACAGAGTAAATTATAGCAGGTGATGGTAATTAAATATAATTTTGTCTTCAATAACTACATATAGGTATTATCTTTCATTTTAAATAGTGTTACTTCATTGATTTCACATTAAAAATACAGAAGATATGGCAATTCTCTGTGAATATTAACTACTGTTATGGTGCTATAATGTTAGATTTCAAGTGGTTTGTAAGATCTTATTGAGTGTGCTTGCTTAAGACACTATAAATTGCCTTGGTTTTTCCCTCCTAATCGAGTCACAAGTGTTTTAAATAAACAAATACACTTATAAGAAAGGAATCCTTAACAAGTGGCAATTTACTTTGGATAGGAATAGAAACTCTGGTTTCATTGAGTATGCATCTTATGCTTCTATTTCTCTTTAATGAGATAGGGATCAAACAATTTTATTTCATTAATGCATATTAATATTTACCTTCAGCACAATGGTTGAACCCATTGAGCAGAAGATCTGAAGTCTTAATCCTTCTCTGCAAGAAGTTATCTGATTTTTTTAATACTTGCCACACCACATGCTTTGCTTTAGCTATTGAGTACTTCTTTCTTTCACTACCCCACTTCCTGGATCTGCTTTATTTCAAATTATCCCTGTAACCTAGAATGTAGGAAGCATAGGGTATGTGCCTTTCTGATGATTTAAAATGAAATGTAGAAAAATAAATTAATTTAATAATGCTAATGAGAAATGCTATGTGACTAGGGGCTTCAGATCTTCCTGTCCTCCTTGGGAGCTAGGCCAATCTCACCAGATATAAACGAAATAAAACAGTCTTTTAAAAATCAGTAATGGCACTGAAAATTACAAGAGAAAATGCAGAGTTCTGCAAGGTGGTGATGTTTGCTATAAATGAATGTTTCCTCTGTGTGCGGTGATGAAATTTAATATACTATCGATAGAAATAAATATCTTCCAGTTTAGCTTGATTCATTTTTCTAATTTGTACAGAGAAATAAGATTACTAAATTTGACTTAGTAGCACGTATATGTGAGTCTGTAAAATGGTACATTATTATATATCCAGGGTTGCCACTTGTGTAGCCATAATCTACACTTATAAATTTAAATAATTAAGAAAATTACTTACATGTTATATTTCCTCCAAAATGCTTTCATTTCCTCACCTTTTCTTTTAGAAATTGGTATATTGAAATTAGAAATCTATAATTATATTATGTTAAGCCTGTGTTCCCCAACCAGGGTTAAGGAGACAAGCTAAACAGAATGTGCAGCGTTAGTCAGATAGGCACACAGATAAATGAGTGATATAAGTTTGTGTTTGTTAACATACAGTAAAAATAACAGATACGCTTGTGCTATCAAAAGATAGTTTATTCCATTTAGAGTTTATAGCATAGTCAAAATAACAGTCCATTAGTCATGTATCATTTAGTCAGTCCATTCAAGGATATTCAGTTAGCGAAGTCCGTGTAGAATATCCTATGTCAGTTCACTTACAAATCAGTCCTTTGTCTCTCTCCCGTTCGAGTAACGCAGTCTTGAGTCCATGCAGTAATTAGGGATCATCAAAGCCAGAGAGAGCAAGCTGACGTTCCTTGCTTCTTTTATGGTGCTTTTTACAACCACTCCCTTAATTACAATCCTACAGTTAAAGTTGCAGACACTTTAACAAATAAACCATGATAACATATTTATTATTTTACCTAAACCAGTTAGGGTAAACAATGTTATCCCTAACATTCTCCCCTTTTAGGAAATAATAATAAATATAACTATTTACATCTTTAAATCATATTTGCTACAACTCTCTTTAAACTTAATTACTCCTTGAGCTTTTGTAAATTGGTCTGCAATATTTTCTTCTGTCATGCAGTATTCCAATTTAATTAACCCATTCTTTACAGATTCTCTAACATTTAAGTATCTTAAATCAGTATGCTTTGATCTAGTTTTTACAGCAATATTAGTAGCTAACTTTATGGCTGCCTGGTTGTCCTCATACACAATAATGGAATCTTTAACAATTATACCCATGTCTAATAACAACTCTTTGTACAAAATTAAGTCAGTGCATAGTAATGACAGACATGAAAATTCTGCTTCCATCGTGGACAAGCTAATATGCTGTTGTCTGATTGACCTCCACCCTATTAGTGTCTTACCAAATTATATAGCCATCCCAGATGTTGATTTTCTAGTGTTTATGTCAGTTGCAAAACTTGCATCTGCTTGGCACTAAGACTCATATCACCCTTTGGTTCTATATACAATGCATGGTTCATTGTTCCTTTAAGATATCTTAAAATTCTCTTTAATGATTGCCAATGACATTGATGTGGATCTGAATTAAAACGTGCCAGCTGATTAACACTATAAGCCACATCAGGCCTAGACCAATTGGCAAATTTTATCTTCTTGAGATATCTTAAATCCATTTTTTGTTTTGTTAATTGTCAATCCTAGATACTTTTTAATTTCACCTAAATGCTTTAATTTTATCTTTTTGGCTAATGATCTCATTAGCTTCATTATTAGTCTTAGTTATCAAAGCAACATCATCTATAAATAATAACAATAATGACACCTTTCCATTATTTTCTCTTTTAAACACACGTGGATCTGCTAAACCAGATTTAAAACCTATATTGTTTAACTCTTTCACAATATATTGGTTTCACTCAAAACCAGATTGTTTCAACCAGTAAAGACTCTTTTTAAGTTTCCAACAATCATTACTATTTACTTTATTGTCTTTTATAATAATTGGCTTTTTCAAATATATAGTGTGCTGCAATGGTGCATGCAGGTAAGCAGTTTCTACATCTAAATGGTTAATGACATAGTTTTTCTTAGCTGCCCACACTAAAGCTGCTCTCAAAGATGTTGCTTTAAGACTTGGTGCAAAAACTTCATCATAATCAGATGCAGTTTGATTAAATCCTTGAGCTACCAACCTAGCTTTATGGGTAACAGTCCCATCATTTCCAGTTTTTACTTTAAATATCCATTTGCACCCAATGGATTTTTCTCCTGGAGGTAATTTAGCATCTTCATATACTTTCATTACCTTTAATGAATTTAGTTCTTTTTCCATTGCCTTTTGCCAATTCTCCTGATCCTTAGCAGGATACATCTTAAGTTCATCTACACTAGTTGGAACTTTAGTTACTTGGCAAACTATACTTGCTTGATACCTATCAGGTGGTCTAGTTACACGTGTAGTACGTCTAGGTATTACAGGACTTACAGGTGGACTTTCATTTATTAACTCTTCTTGATTATCTAACTCTTCCTGATCAACTGTTTCTTCTTGTTCTGATCCTATTTGCTCTTCGTGGACTTCTTCTTTAATTGGACTCTTATAACTATTCTGTTCTTTCTTCCTTTTGTAGGGTTCAATAATTACTTAGTTATTTAAATCTTGCTCTAATCTATTCCATCCTACATGTTCTAGGAATTTAGCATGAGCACTGGTGTAAACTCTAGATGTACCTGGTTCCCAGAATCTATAAGATCTATGATTAGATTTATATCCTACAAAAAATAATCTTTCAGCTGTATGCTGTCCTTTTTGTCTAAGTTGTGTAGGGATATGCACCCATGCTGGTGCCCCAAATGTGTGCATGTAACTTAAATCAGATTTTTTACCATGCCACAGTGTGAATGGTAATTCACCTGTTGTTGAATTAACAACATTATTTAATATATGATTACCACACATTATTGCTTCTCCCCATAAATTGTCAGGTAATCCTGAATCAGACAACATAGTATTTGCTATTGATTGTAGTGTTTGGCCTCCTCTCTCTATAAAGGCATTATGTTGTGGCCTATATGGTGCAGACTTTTTATGTTGAATACCTAACATTCTAAGTCTATTCTGGAATTTATTATTTGTAAATTCCGTACCATTATCTGTCATAAGAGTTACTAATTTCTTTTTATTTTTCCTTTCTGCAAATTTTATCCAATTAAAGAGATTTAAATACGTTTCAGTTTTACTCTTCATTAAATAGCAAAACCCATATCTAGAATAGTGGTCCATTATACTTAGTATGTATCGAGCTCCTCCTACACTTGGTTTTTTCGGACCTATTAAATCAGCACATACTACTTCTAAAGGCTCTTTGGAAGTAAATCCATCAACTCTATTAGGCAGTTTGACCCTGCTTTTGCTTTGATTACAAATAGAACATTGCAAATACTTATTACAAGGTTTCAAACTTATTCCTTTAGATAATTCAACAGTTTTCTAAAGCATTTTAAAATTTAAATGCCCTAGCCGTCGGTGTAACAAGTGAATACATTCATCATGAGGTTTCTTATTATCATAAACCGTGTTAGCCACCTCTAAACCATCATCATTTAACACATATAATTCACCTCTTAAAGATGCAGTAATTTTCTTATCTTCTTTCTCAATTATGCAGTTATCTCCTTTAAATGTAACTACAAATCCTAGTTTAATCAAAATTCTAACTGAAATTAAATTAAACTTAAGTTGCGGTACATATAACATTTTTACATTCTCTTTTATGAAAGAACAATATGCTATACCTTGACCTTTAGCTTTCAGTTTCCAGCCATTTGTTAACGATATCTGCTGTGTACTCTTGGACATTTTAATAAAATTTTTGTTATCATTTGTTATACAGTGGGATGCTCCACTGTCAACCACCCACCCATAAATTATTTTTTACAGCTCCGTTAATATACATGGCTAACTCTAAATTTTTATTTATCTTTTGATGACTTTTAGTATTTTGGCCAGCGTTCTGGCACTTTGCTTTTTTACAAAATCTTGCCAAATGTCCTCTTCCTCCACAATTAAAGCACTTTTTAATTGCGTATGCAGTAGGAGATTCATTATCATCTTTTTGAGGTTGCTCCCTCCTTAACTGATATCTTTCAAGCCTTCTTCTGGCCTCTTCAATCAATCTGCCAGTTATGTCAGTTAAAGTTAGGCTTTCCTTTGGCAAAATTTCAAGGGAAGTGATATAGTTGTCATAACTTTCATCTAGTGAAGATAGAATTATGTAGACTTGGTGTAGTTCAGAGAAAATAAGCTCTTTCTCGTGCAGTTCTTGAAAAATGCTTTGCATAGTTTTCAAATGACTCAGCATATCACCATTCGTTTGGAGATGCGTCCTGAAAAGCTTCCGTGTTAGATTTATGTGAGCACCAATGTTATCTCGGACATAAATCCTCTTCAGCTTCTGCCAACACCCAACAGCCGTTTGCTCTCCGTGGATATGAACAAGTTGCTGGTCAGTTAATGTTAAACCTATTATGCAAATAGCTTGTTGATTTTTATGCATAAATTCTTCTATTTTTGGTCTATCTTCATCATCCTCTGGATCCCATTCCTCTACGTTTGGTGGATTTTCTATTATGTTCCACAGACCTTCTCTTCGTAGAAGTAGACTACATTTTATAGACCATGATACATAGTTTGTTCCATCCAGCTTGGATATAAGGGACAAACTTTGTAAATTGACTTGTGCCATGTTTTTCTTATATGGATATAAAACTATAATTAATACAACACAGCTGTCTGTTTACTGTAATGTATAACAACACAAACTCTCACTTTTTACATAAATCTGTTTTATCCTAGTTAAACTGACTTTGCAGCCTCTGGGCCCATAACCAGTGTTAAGCCTGTGTTCCCCAACCAGGGTTAAGGAGACAAGCTAAACAGAATGTGCAGCGTTAGTCAGATAGGCATACAGATAAATGTGTGAGATATGTTTGTATGTTTATTAACATACAGTAAAAATAACAGATATGCTTGTGCTATCAAAAATATAGTTTATTCCATTTATAGCATAGTCAAAATAACAGTCCATTAGTCATGTATCATTTAGTCAGTCCATTCAAGGATATTCAGTTAGCAAAGTCCGTGTGGAATATCCTATGTCAGTTCACTTACAAATCAGTCCTTTGTCTCTCTCCCGTTCGAGTAACGCAGTCTTGAGTCCATGCAGTAATTAGGGATCATCAAAGCCAGAGAGAGAGCAAGCTGTCGTCTTGCTTCTTTTAAAGTGCTTTCACAACCACTCCCCTAATTACAGTCCTACAGTTAAAGTTGCAGACACTTTAACTAACAAACTATGATAACATATTTATTATTTTACCTAAACCAGTTAGGGTAAACAATGTTATCCCTAACATTAACTATAGTAAAAACTCACCCATAAATATATTCATGAAATCGTTTAACAGCAGAAACGACAGCAAGAGCCTCCTTATCGATTTGACTATAGTTACATTCAGCCTTTGATAGAGTTCTTGAAAAGTAGGCAATAGAGGCTTCACTACCGTTTGGTAACACATAGCTCAAAATGGCACCCACTCCGAATGGTGATGCATCACATGTAATCATTAAAGGCAAAGTCTCATTATACTGCATCAAAACAGCGTCTGAAGTCAATAAATTTTTTACTTGTCGGAACGCGTGTTCCTCTCGGTGTCCCCAGACCCAGTTTGCCTTTTTGTCCAACAGACGATGTAGGGGCTTGGCTATGGTCGCTTTGTGGGGCAGGAACACGTTGTAAAATTGGTAAGGCCCAGGAAAGCTTGGAGATCAGTCTTATTTCTGGGCCTTGGGGCGTTTTTGATTGCCCGTAGCTTGCTATCGGTGGGGTGAATGCCTTGTTTATCGATTAAGTACCCCCAAAATTCTACTTTATCTGTACACAGTTGACACTTATTATTTTTTACTTTAAGGCCAGAGTCTTTAAATTTCTGGAGAACTAACCTCAGGCGCTCCCTTAGTATTTCTCTAGTCGGAGCAGCAATTAAAACGTCATCAAAATAAGATACAACCCCTTTTATACCCTGTAGTAGTCTCTCCATCAAGCTCTGAAACATTCCTGGGGCCACGCCAACTCCGAATTGGAGTCGGTTGCACTTAAATGCACCTCGGTTTGTAACGATCATTTGTGCCTCTGCCATTTTTTTTATCTACAGGCAGTTGTTGGTATGCCTGTGCTAAATCCAATTTAGCAAAGACTTTTCCGCCCCCCAGGGAATGGAGAAGGTGTTGTACCACCAGTACTGGGTAAGTGTTCTGCTGAAGGGTGTGATTCAGGGTGGCTCGGTAGTCTCCACAAATTCTTAACGATCCATCCGGCTTGATGGGTGTTATGATTGGGGTTTCCCAGGGAGCGTGGTCGGTTGGTTCTCACACACCATGGGCCATTAATTTATCAAGCTGCTCATCAATCTTTGGTTTAAGGGCAAATGGAACTCGACGAGGCTTAAGACGGATGGGAGCTACTTTGGGGTTAAGGTTAAATGATATTGGGGTCCCCTTGTACTCGCCTAATTTCTCTGTAAAGACGTCCTGGAACTCCCGGACGATGGCCTCTTCCCAATCATCGCTGTTGGTTCGGTGAATGCCAGCTACTTCAATTCCAAGTGGGGAGAACCATTGGAGGCCTAACAAACTAGGCCGATCCCTGTCGACTACGGTTAGTGGTAGGGATGCAGTGTGATTTTTAAATGAGACACAGACTTTGCTGGATCCAACAACTGGAATTCGATTTTCCTGATAGTCCTTAATCTTTGAGTATGATTCTTTGGAATCTGAGGTCTTGCCGCCGGATGGTGGGGATTAATTGTTTAAGGGTTTTCCAGGAAACCATCGAGAGGGATGATCCTGAATTGACTTCCATCATGCAGGGCTGGTTTTCGATGGCAACCTTCACCCGGATCTTCTTGGCATCTAATGATGAGGCGTGACTGATCGTAATGGTTTGGTGTGCCTCTTCTTGTTTTGTTGACTGGGCTAGTGGTTTGTTTCTGTAGGAGTGGTTGTTCCATTGGTGGGTTAAGTATTCTCGATTCACAGGACGACTTCCTGTGGGCTGGCGGTAGTTGGTCCCCCTCTGAGGTGGGTTGGATCCTTGCTTGCTTCTACAGACTCTTCCGATGTGACCTCTTTTCCCACACACATGGCAGAGCGCATCAAGGAATTTGCAGTCTGATCGTGGGTGGTTTGCCCCACAACCAGCGCATTGGTACTGCACTCTCTGGTTACGTTGATGGCGTTGGTCTCATTCAGACCGCAGCCGGTTGACCTCTTCTTCATCGCTTTCTGATGACGATTCGAGGTCCTCATGGTGGGCTGTCATTGCCTGTCCTTCCAGGTGAGGTGAGATTTCACCGGCGAGTTGGCGGAGCGGGGCGTGGGTGCGGCGCATTCATGCAGCCAACTTTCTGGTTGCTTCTGCTGCAGTAGCTTCAGCAACGGCATCTGCAAGGCTTTCTCCCTTCCGCTGGTCTCTCTGATAAAATTCATGTCTTCGAACAAGTGTTGGTATGGTTGGTGTATAGTGGGCCCGTAGAAGGGGCTCGAGGACATCCCAGTCCATGGACTTCACCTCAGCTGGTTTGCCTAGTGCCTTGGCCATCTAAAACACGGTCGGCCTGCAGTGAGTTAGGAATACCGCTCGATTCTTTCTGGTAGTGGCATCCTTTAAGTTGTTGGTCTCCAGAAACATCTGGAATCGGTCCATATATGAGTCCCAGTCTTCTTGTGCCGGGTCGAATGGAGCAGGTGGTATGACACTGCTAGACATGGTTCAGCCGTTGGTGCGTCTTCAGCCACGTGCTCTGTTTAGCACTCTGTAGTGCTCAGTCAGCTCTGACGTCTCCACATCCCACCTTCGTCGCCAGTGTTATGTTCTGCGCATGGGCGCAAGAATTGGAGGTGAGACGATGAACAGTGAACTTCAACTCTGTATTTAACATTGTGGAACAGAGCAAAAACTACAGCAGCAATAACCCTTTTTATAAGCAAACTGCTGATCAAATAACCAGTACAAAATGGGAAGCGTTAGTTCCCTTAACCAATGAAAGAGGCCCGCTAATAGCCAATCAGATTCTCCTGAACGGACCAATCCGATGTCACTATTATCAGCCAATCAGAAGTGCAGGGCCAGAACCCTGCACTTTTCTAAAGGTTTTAATAATCTTTATTTAAGCACTTTTATTAATTCACAACAGTCATGTCATTCTTTTTTTCTTTTATATTGACCCATATGCATTCTAGGAGGTTTTCATCTTTAGTTTCATGTAGCAATATAATGGTACTTTACATACAGTGCAACTCCACCTCCTCTTTTATGCGGTCTGTTTTTTTTTTAAATAGTTTGTATCCTTCTACCAGTATGTTCCAGTCATAGGTTTCATCCCACCAAGTTTCTGTTATTCCAACTATATCATATTTACCTTCATGTATTCATAGTTCAAGTTCACCCTGTTTGTTCCCCGGACTTTGTGCATTTGTATATAGGCACTTGAGATCTTTATGTCTGACATTGTGTTTACTGTCTACATAACCTATGTTGTGCCTGCCTACCCTTATTTCTTGACACCTGTTTGATCAGTGCACATGGTATGGCACTAATGCTTGGTTTTGGTTGGCATCAAGGTTGATAATCTTACCTGCACAAACATTTATTTTGCATGCACTGGTATCTGTTAAGTTCTGCGCATGGGTGCAAGGAGCGGAGACGAGGCAGTGAACAGTGAACTTCAACTCTTTATTAAGCATACTGAACAGAGCCATCACCTAGGGCAGCAGCAGCCCTTTTATAGGGTTGGCTGCTGTCCTATTAGCCAGTGAAAACAGTGTTAAACCCTTGAACCAATGAGAGTTGGCCCGTTAACAGCCAATCAGATGTCCCGGAAAGGACCAATCCGATGTCGCTAATATCAGCCAATCAGAAGCACAGGATTAGAACCCTGCTTTTTACTTAAGGTTGTTAAAACTTTATTAAACGTCTTTATTAGTTCATAACACCCCTCCCCCCTGGGTTCCGTTTGAGGGGTGCGATAACGTAATCACGTAGATATGCCAGTCGTTTCAATTGCCTATAAGATTTGCTCTGTCCCACCAGTTCCTGTCTTTAGTCTGGTTCCGGTGGAACGTTTTTTGATTTATCTGGTATAGGCGGTTCCGCATTCCCACAGGATGATTTGGCACCGCAAATTCTGTCATCATTGTCCTCTGGTTCCTGCGGGCTCACCTCCGTTGAGGTGTTTCTCTGTGGTGAGACATCACCCCTCCCTGATTCTTCTTCAATGAACGCACCTGGCTGCTGACTTTCTTTGATTTCGTCATCCAGAATCTCGAATTCGGTTTCTTCGACATCCCCTCCCCCATCAGTTTGGGAGTCACAGGAGTCACGGGAACTGGATTGTAGCCTAGAGCAAAGCTGATTTATATGGCATTTCCATATTTTTCCGTTGCAGGTTTGCACACGGTACGATCTGGGCCCGGTGCTTTGAATTACGGTTGCTTCAACCCATAATGGTTCGCCGGAGAGGTTTCTAGCAAAAGCTAAGTCGCCTACCTTGAACTCGCAGCATTTTCCGCTAGATCAACAGAGTTTCTCTGGCTCCACAGGGTTTCTCTCCGCCCCCCAGGGAATGGAGAAGGTGTTGAACCACCGGCACCGGGTAAGTGTTTTGTTGAAGGGCGTGATTGAGGGTGGCCTGGTAGTCCCCACAAATCCTTCACGATCCATCCGGTTTGATGGGTGTTACGATTGGGGTTTCCCAATGGGTATGGTCAGTTGGTTCTAAAACACCCTGGGCTATTAATTTATCGAGCTGTTCGTTGATCTTTGGTTTTAGGGCAAAAGGTACCCGACGAGGCTTAAGGCAGATGGGGGCTACTTCAGGGTAAAGGTTAAATGATATCGGGGTCCCCTTGTTTGTTTGTCTGCAAAGACGTCCTGGAATTCCTGGACGAGGGCCTCCTCCCAGTCATTGCTTCTGGTTTGGTGAATGCCGGCTACCTCGATCCCGAGTGGGGTGAATCATTGAAGGCCTAACAAACTAGGCCGGTCACGGTCGACGACAGTCAGCGGTAACAATGCAGTATGATTTTTGAATGATACTTGGACTTGGCTGGAGCCGACGACCGGAATTCGGTTCCCCTGGTAATCTTTGAGTAAAATTCTTTAGGCTCTGAGGTCTTGATGCCGGATGGCAGGGATTAACTGTTTAAGGGTCTTCCAGGAAACCATCGAGAGAGAGGACCCTGAGTCGACTTCCATCACGCAAGGTTGGTTCTCGATGGTGACCCTCACTCGGATCTTCTTTGCATCTAATGATGAAGCCTGACCGATGGTAATGATTTGGTGTGCCTCTTCCTGTCTCATTGAAGTGGCAAGTGTTTTATTTCTGTAGGAGTGGTTGTTCCATTGGTGGTTCAAATGTTCCCACCTCACAGGATGATTCCCTGTGGTTTGGTGGGAGTTGTTTTCTCTCTGAATTGGGATGGATCCTTGCTTGCTTCTACAGACCTTCCCAATGTGGCCTCTCTTCCCACAGGAATGGCAGAGCGCATCGAGGAATTTGCAATCTGATCGCGGGTGGTTTGCCCCACAACCCGCACATTGGTGTGGTAATCTTCGATTCCGTGGGTTGCATTGGTTGCATTTGGACCGGAGCCGGTTGACCTCCTCTTCATCACTTTCTGATGGAGATTCGAGGTCCTCATGGTGGGCTGCTATTGTGTGCCTCTCTAGGCGAGGTGAGGTGTCGTTTGTGAGTTGGTGGAGTGGTGCGTTGGTGCGGTGCATTCGGGCGGCCGACTTCCTGGTTGCTTCTGCTGCAGTAGTGTCTTTGATGACATCGGCAAGATTGATGTCCCCTTTGGCCATGATCTTGCTCTGCGCCGAGTGGTCATCTAATCCCAGAACTATTCGGTCTCTCAGAGCTTCTTCGAGGTCTGTAAACCCACAGAGGCCTCCCAGGTTCCAGAGGTCCGTGATGAAATCTGCGATGCTCTCTCCTTTCCGTTGGTCCCTCTGATAAAACTCATGTCTTTGGACAAGCGTTGGTATGGCGGGTGCATAGTGGGCCCGTAGAAGGGGTGCGAGGACGTCCCAATCCATGGATTTCACCTCAGCCAGTTTGGCTAGTGCCTTGGCCATCTTAAAGACGGCAGGCCCGCAATGGGCAGGAACACTGCTCGCTTTTTCCCTGTAGTTGCGTCTTTCAAGTTGTTGGTCTCCAGAAACATCTGGAACCGGTATATGTATGAGTCCCAGTCTTCTTGTGCCAGGTCAAATGGAGCGGATGGTATGGCGCTGCCGGACATGTTTCCATTATCGATGTGCCTTCAGCCACGTGCTGTGTTTGGTGCTCTGTGAGTGTTCAATCAGCTCAGATGTCTCCACATCCCATCCTCATCGCCAGTGTTAAGTTTTGCGCATGGGTGCAAGGAGCGGAGACGAGGCAGTGAACAGTGAACTTCAACTCTTTATTAAGCATACTGAACAGAGCCATCACCTAGGGCAGCAGCAGCCCTTTTATAGGGTTGGCTGCTGTCCTATTAGCCAATGAAAACATGGAAGTGTTAAACCCTTGAACCAATGAGAGTTGGCCCATTAACAGCCAATCAGATGTCCAGAAAGGACCAATCCGATGTCGCTATTATCGGCCAATCAGAAGCGCAGGATTAGAACCCTGCTTTTTACTTAAGGTTGTTAAAACTTTATTAAACGCCTTTATTAGTTCATAACAGTATCCTTATTAGTTTTAGGTTGCTAAGAACAGAAATGTTCTGAATCCATTAATTCTCTGTCCCCGCTGTTCAGTTTAAATATTTATCCAGGAAATCTGTGGATTTAATGCCAAGTAACTCAGTCCCTTTCTTTGATGGATGCAAACAGTTTTTCATTGGACCAGCTGCAGACATCATGACTAATAAAACCAAAGCCTTCCCTTTTACACCACTCCTTTAGCCACACATTAAACTCTGCTACATGCTGCCCTTTCCCTTTTTGTTCCTTGTATACTGGTAGAACCTCTGAAAAGATAAGCCTACAGCCCATGTTATTAAGTTTATACCCCAAGCTCTGGAAATCTTTCTGAACAGAAAGTACATCCTTCTGGGATAGATCATTTGTACCGAGATGTATAATAGCATCAACATCACAGTCCTTGCTGCCATTCTTGACTGTTTTAAGAATACACTTCTTGTCTCTGCTGGCGGTAGCATCTGGTAGACACCTGATCTCTTTCAAAACCTCTGTATCCTTTCCTAAATTTACATCCCTTACAATTGAGTCCCCAACCAGAAGGTGGCTTCTCTTTTTGGATGTCTTGCTCTTCTTGTGTGACTGGTGTGTAATACCTGATTCACACTTTCTCCTTTCCAAAGTAAGTTCTTCTTCTAGGACTATGATCCCTGCCTTACTTGAGTTATCATTATCACAACTACCTTGACCTGTCACTTTAGTGTCCCTATTAAGGTCAGCAAGGACAGTGTATCTGTTATGCTGGGACACAGGAAAAGGTTTGTGTTTATGGTCCACAGCTCTCATCCTGCCAGATCCCATGGTTGTCCATACTGCCCTTTTCCTGTCGGATCTTTGTGGTAGTGGGGGCTGGTAGCAGGGCAGCTCAATAGATGGCTGGATTGAGCACCTAATTTCTGCTTGGAGAGCACAGATTACAGATTCTAGATAAGTAATCTGTCCATGTAGACTGGTAATTTTTTTACAAACAGGACAGTATCCAAGTTTGAAAAGAGTACTGTGAAAGACAGCGGTAAAACAAGTATTACACTGAACTAAGCTGGTCATTTTGAAATAAAATAAAATCACAATCTCAAGCGCACTTACCCTAAATATATTATCGCTATTCTTGGTTGATAGTTATATGATTCATGCACTGTTAGGTGCGCGGGCTGCTATATTTCTCCTTTTTACTCACCTTCTGCTTCCTTAACAAGCAGCCAGCAGTTCCTCCCACAACCACTGGGAATTTGAAATGCAATGGAAGCAATTCAAACTGCCTCTCTCTTTTCTATTCACCCTCTGCTTCCTTCACAAGCAGCCAGCACCTCCAGCCAACAGAAAGCCCCATCTGATCGTGTTAACACCAGATGAGCTTCATGTGTGATCTGAAGAAAGCTGTCTACAATGTGTTTCTGGCACCCCTGTGATGACACTGTGTATTTTAACAGTCTGATTTCTATCTGAGCCGAAGCAGCCTGGATAATTAACTTTACAGAGCACACAGCAAAAGTTCCTTTACTCTGCAGGATAAATAGTCACATTTGTATTTTATTTCCAGCAGATTTCAAGGTCAGGAGCAGTTTGCAGTGCACAGAAAGTTCATGCCTCAGTTCACAGGGTACCAACCCCCCAAAGCTATCTGCCTATAAAGAAGTCTATGCATCTTTTCTTTTCAATCTCTTATCTTTTCCTCTCAGGGCAGGTTTTGTTTTTATTTGATTTGTATGTGGAAAAATAAATAAATCATTAGCTTAGAATATAATATTTTTTATTTTTTTTAAATAGGTAAAATATTATAAAATGTTTACATTTTCTTGAACACAGTGAGCACCTTCAAATCGAATGTTCTTATCCTATATTGTTTTTTAGTCTTTTAATGTTACTATTAGGGTGCAAGAGCTGAATAAACATGTAAAATACAAGAGAAAAACCTACTGTATTTATTTTAGAAATAAATTTTGCCATCCTGTGTCTATGGATGAGGTTCACATCTCTGTTTCTACTTCTATTCTCTTGGTCATCCAAAGATATTGAAATATATAGTGGATAATTGTTCAGTCGGTGAAAGGAAGTCAAAAGTTCAAACTCATGACTTTAAGCCAAATGATTTCCTTTTTGGCTCTGTACCAAACCAGCTATAATCAGATAACTTCCCCTCATTTGCTACCTACAGTATGCCCTTCTTTTAATAATTGAAAGGAAAAAAAGGAAAGGGGGAAGGAAGGAAGGTAAAGAAAGAAAGAGAAAAGAAAGAAAAAGAAAGTGGGAAGGAAGGAAGGAAGGGAAGGGAAGGAAGGAAGGAAGGAAAATTTCATTAAGTAAAGGATTTGGGGAGGAGGCTATGAGACAGATTACTGTTGGCTTTAGAATTTTCACCAGTCATTATGGTTTAAAGCCAACCTATCAAAATAAAGTAATAATGCAAACTTATTACTTGGAGTTTAGTGACAGAGCTCCAAAGAATTGTGGAAAGGGGAGCAAGAAGCATAAGAGCAGCTGCTTCTGGCTTATGAGGCTGATCTCTGGAGGCAGCGTGTGTGGCAGTGAATTGCGCATTGGAACAGATGCCTTCTGTAGCAGGGGCATTACTAGTAATTACAATGGGGGCAGGGTTTGAAATTTTGCTGGGGCTCACTGCACTGTATAACGATAGCTTCTCTGTCCCTAAAGCCCCAAGAAACTAAGACGCTTCTAATCTAAGAGAGGATTAGTGAACTCACTTCATTAACTTTCTGCAAATGTTGCCTTTCCCTTCCTCTGTTTAGTTGGTGACAATGTGCTTACTGTACATATGTCAATGGGCTGCAGTTTTACAGTCTGGAATTTTCACTGCTAACTATATACCATGGAGAAGCATAGCAAGGGATAAATTGAGTTTTTTTTCCCCCTAAAGCCTAAATGGTCTTTTTAACTCTTACAGACTTCTCAGAATATTTTTCAATGGGTAATTTCCCCCCCATTATTTTCAGTGAGTGATCTTCTCACAGCCTAATTATCCAGACAATCAATTTGGTGCCTTGGATGAATCTGATTTTAAATGTTGGATATGGATCATGACAGGAATAATATAAATAGGCTGTAAGATTGAGGGATCATCCAGGCTAGGTTTAAGGAACCAATAGAGTTAGGCAATTGCTTTAATAGATTGATCTATTCTATCATGACAATTAGGTACAAAGGCAGCACAATAATCTTAGCTGAGAGACATTATGCAGATGCAATAAAGCCAACATGAAGATTAAGTATTGGAAAGAATTCTGAAAAACTTCCATTTGATTACTTAAGCACTAACCTGATATATGAGCCAAAACTGATGAACAGAAAAATATCTTTCAAAAATATATACAGGTAGTCCTCAACATTACAACAGTTCATTTAGTGACTGTTCAAAGTTTTACAATGGTACTGAAAAAGGTGACATGAACATTTTTCACACTTACAACTGTTGCACCTTCCCCAGGGTCATGTGATCAAAATTCAGACATTTGGCAATTGACTCATATTTATGACCGTTGCTGAGTCCCAAGATCATGTGGTCCCCTTTTACAACCTTCTGACAAGCAAAGTTAATGGGGAAGCCAGACTCAACAACCGGGTTGCTAACTTAACAACGGAAGTGATTCACTTAACAACTGTGGCAAGAAAAGTCATAAAATGAATCAAAATCCACTTAACAAATTTCTCACTTAAATTTTGGGCTCAATTGTGGTTGTACATTGAGGACTACCTATACATGATTTGGACCAATGGCTGTTTTGCAGATATTGCTGTGAAGTTTTTGTTCCAAATATACCTGAAGTTCAATTTTAAAAATAATCATAAGCATTTTGAATTAATCTTATTATATTTCAATCATATATAGCCAGGCAGTACCTGTCATGCCCCTTTCAGAATCTGATTCCGAGGAGGAGGTCGAGCAGCTGACAGGGAAAGGGAGTGTGGCTCCGTTGGCTGTGGAAAAAACTGGGGAAGGGCACAGAGCAGGGGAGAGGTAGAGCAAGGCACAGGGAATTCGGAAGAAGACCCAGGCCCACCCCCTCTTCATCCTAGGGCATGCAGGGAGGAACGGAGAAGGAGCAACGTGAGTTGCGTGGCTTATGGGGAAGAAAAGGCCCTGATTCCTTTCATTAGCTGCACTGGGAACACAGTGTTTAAAAAAGGAGTTTGCACACAGCAACTTGTTGGAAGCAAATTGTGAGTTATCTGTTATTGTCGAGGCTTGTCTGGGTTCCTGGCGTCTTCCCAGCTGTGTGGTTTTTGGCCTTTCAAGTCTGCAATTCCTTCTCCTGCCCTGTCAAATTAATTACTGCAGCGTGGTGTGTGTGGATTTTTATTTACAATTTGTATGTACTTTGTTTTTGGACTGAATTTCCTCCACTTAAAGACTATTCTTGGGGGAGTTTTTTCTCCAGCTTTTCTTCAACCTGGACATTGGGGGCAAAGTTGGAAGTATTAAAGGGACTCTTCTTACTTAGGTGACTGTGTCGCCTTTGTGTCACACCTTGGGACATCAGAGCACCTTCTTCTCAATCACATGTATAAATTGGAGCAGGTATCAATCTTACATCTGACAGTGTGTGACAGACTACTTCTCTTTCTCAGTAGGGAACATTAATTTTATCATTTTCAAGTGCAGACCGATATTTCGAGCAGCCAATAAAATTTACCACCACTTTGTATTCTTTTACTGTTTCTGATGCTAAAGTGGCAACACACAAAATTAGGATCATAAAAATTGGCTACCCTCTTTCAAATATCCTGCAATTTGATAGAAGTGTAAATCTGCAGAGAAATAGTTGGAGGCAAGAGCAAAAAAATGTAGGGTGTTCTCCCCCGTAGCAGTACCAGAAGACCTGGCTTAAGTCTTCACGTAATTGGCATATTGGCAAAGCAATTCCTGTAAGGTAATGAAACCTGGGCTAATTTAAACCACTAAGCATTTCCTGACACAAACTGCTTCTGCATTATGAACAGAATTAATTACAAAGGTATTCTTTTTTTTTTTTTTTAAGGGAAACAAAGCATTCAACATGGAGCAGGCTTGATTTACTAAGAATAATTGATAGTATTTTGGATATTGGATTTGAAATCATCGGTAAGGTCTGTAAAATGGACCTGGCTTGCAACTTGAATGGCAAGCTTCCTCTCGATCTTAAATTCAGGTAATCCTCGACTTAACAACAACAATTGAGCTCAACGTTTCTGATGCCAAGTAAGACATTTGTTAAGTGGGGTTTGCCCAGTGGTGGTATCCTACCGGTTCGACCCAGTTCTGATGAGCCGGGAGCAGCGATGAGTAGCAGAGACCGAACTGGTTCTCCCATCGCTCTGCTGTTGGACCAGGGGTGGGATTCAATTTTTTTAACAACTGGTTTTGTGGGTGTGGCTTAGGTGGTGGGCGTGGCTTGGTGGTCATGTGACTGGGTGGGCATGGCTTGGTAGTCATGTTATTGGCTGGGCATGGCCAATTCAATATCACTCACATCGAGGGACGCATCTCCTCTCCTGGCCTCTCGTGACTGTGGGGATGCTGCAACAGTCATAAGTGTGAAAAACAGTCATAAGTCACTTTTTTCAGTGCCATTGTAACTTTTAATGGTCATTCCACACAAGCAAAGTACCAGCAAAGGAGGGAAAAATATTCCAGAGAAGTTCCTGAGACTGGAAGTCTATTCCTGCCAAGAATGCAATAAGGGTTAACGGAGAGGCAGTTTCTGTAAGCAACACCAGAATGTTTCCTTCCTGCCTTCCTTACAGGATTAGGCCAGTAATTTCTTCTAACAACTGGTTCTCTGAATTGCTTAGAATGTTAACAATCGGCTCTAGCAAATAGGTGCGAACTGGTAGAATCTCACCCCTGTGTTGGGCCCACCCACCAACCCGGGCTCCCACACTCACTTTTATCTGCTGAATTTGAAGCACAGCTGCTTTGCATAGCCCAGAAGAGTGCTGTGTGGCAGCTGCTGAAGCAACTGGGATCGTGCAGGCTTGCGGGAGGTATCATCTCATTTATTCATGCTGTGTGGGCATTTTTCTATCTCTATGGCTTCTCTGATTATTCTGCTGCTGAAGTGTTCGGTTTTGGTGATAGTTCTGGTATTTTTAAAGTCAATCTCATGTCCTGTGGCTTTGAGGTGTTGGACCAGGGAAGAGGTTGGTTCTTCCTTTTTGATTGAGTTCTTATGTTCTTCAATGCGTGCACTTATTCTTCTGTTGGTTTGTCCTATGTATGTGGTGGGGCAGGCAGTGCAAGGGATTTCGTATACTCATTGATTTTCTAACTCGATTTTGTCCTTAGGGTTTCTTAGGATGATGGATATCTTTCTGTTTGTGCAGAATGCTGTCTTAATGTTGTGTTTTTGGAGGATCTTGCTGATTTTGTCTGCAGTGCCTTTTATATATGGGAGGAGGGCTTTGCCATTCTCTTGTTCTCTGTCTTGCATTTTGGTTGGGGTTTCTTTTTGGATTAGGTGGGTGATCTTTTTTCTTTGGAATCCATTGGCTGTCAGCACGCCGGTGAGAGTGTGTAGTTCGGTCTCTAGGTGTTGTTCATCGGCTAAGCATTTTGTTTTGGAGATGAGTGTCTCGGCTATGGAATTGATCTGTGCTGGGTGGTGGTGTGAGAGTGCGTGTAGGTAGCAGTTTGTATGTGTTTTCTTCTGGTAGATGGTGTGTCCTAGGGAGCCATTGGATTTTTTGTATACCAAGACATCTAGGAAGGGAAGTTGGTTGTTAGCTTCTGTTTCCATGTTGAATTGTATTTTGGGGTGTAGGCTGTTGAGGTGTGTGAGGAAGTTGTTCAGTTTTTCTTTCCCGTGTGGCCAGATTATGAAGGTGTCATCTATGTATCTGAGCCAGAGTTTGGGTTTGTGATCATATTTTTCTAGAGCTTGTGTTTCAAAGTGTTCCACCGGCGTGCTGACAGCCAATGGATTCCAAAGAAAAAAGATCACTACCACACTTCCACGTAGAAAGCAGACTCACACCCACACAGAAGATGAGACACTACCACGGACCAGAAGCCGCACTGCAGCTGCATCACTGCCCACTTCAAACCCCTCTGAGCCATACATGAAGCGAACTGACCCCCACCATGAAGATGCAGCACGACCACGAACTCGAAGCCGAACAGCAAGATCACAGCTCACCAGCTCAAATCCCCCAGCAACTAAGACTAACCTGAGCACACCCAAGCCCCCACCTAAACAGAACACGCCTCCAGCCAATCAGAACACAGCCAACCCCCCAAACAATCAGAACACAGCCAAACTCCCAATCAATGAGAACACATCCCCACCCAATCAGAACACAGCCAAGCCCCCACCCAATTAAGTCACACCCCCACTAGCAGTTAAAAGGAAGAAGCAGCTGCAAGCTCACATCACTCTGAGAAGCACAGAGCTGAAGACCAAGCCTGAAGATGATGAATGAGACTTCATCGAAACGTTGCCTAGATACTTCCAATCTTACGTGGGAGAAAACCCGAATAACCAAAGATCCACATACAAATACCCGCAAGAACCTCAGAAAATATATATATATGGCATTCAGCTTTGTTCGGGTATTTTCCCACGTCATAGTAGTGGTGCTTTTAAAGTTGTAGCAACGTTTCAGCAGAATCTCATCTGCCATCATCAGGCTTCTGTATAGTGTTCGACGAACACTATACAGAAGCCTGATGATGGCAGATGAGATTCTGCTGAAACATTGCTACAACTTTAAAAGCACCACTACTATGACGTGGGAAAATACCCGAACAAAGCTGAATGCCAGACATGTAAGTACCCGCGAAAACTTAAGAATATATATATATATATATATACATTCCTAGATGTACTAATCTACAAGAAAACAGATGGCACACTAGGACACACCATATACCAGAAGAAAACACACACCAACCGCTACCTCAACGCCCAATCCCACCACCACCCAGCACAGATAAACTCCGTGGCTAAAACACTAATTACTAGAACCAAACGCCTGGCAGACAAGACACACATTAAGACTGAACTATGCACCCTGACTAAAATATTGACAGCCAACGGCTTCCACAAAAGCAAAATCACCAACTTGATCCACAAAAACACACTGAGACATAATAGAGACCCAGAAGATGAACAGACCCGTGGAACAGCTGTCCTGCCCTACATAAGAGGCACTACAGACAAAATTAGTAAGATTCTATACAGACACCACATCAAGACTGCCTTCAAAACAGACAGAAAAATAGCAGCCATCCTCAGGAACCCCAAAGACAAAATTGACCTGGAAAACCAAGGCATATATGAAGTCCCCTGTGCCTCATGCCCAGCCACATACATCGGACAGACCAATAGAAGAATAAGCACCCGCCTGGATGAACACAAAAATGCAGTCAAAAAGCTGGAACACACTTCCTCACTCGTCCAACACATGGAAGCCACAGGTCATAACATCAACTTCAATGGCACCAAAACCCTAGCCACCATAGAAAATCCCAGCCACAGAATCATCAGAGAAGCCATAGAGATTGAAAAAAGACCAGAAAGCATGAACAGAAGAGATGATTCCACCAGACTGTCAATCATTTGGAAGCCTGCACTCACAAAAAAAAAAAAATCTCCACACCACAAGCCAGGCAAACACCTGGGCACAAACAGATCCCCCCTGATACCTCCAGCTCAAACACACCCCAACCAGGCACCCAGATGAAACCCAGCTTCCTAACGAATGATAGCCGTCCATTTACCCGAAGCCAAGCTGCACTAAAGGCCTCCAATAAAGTAACACAATGTTGCCAGCCAATCAAGATACAAAAAGAGCCCCCCCCCACAAAAAAAAAACAGACAGAAGATACTAGTAGCAGAACACAGCAAACTCCAAGACCAATAAACACAGACCAAGACTCTCAACCAATCAGGAGGAAGAAAAAACCATTCTGACACAGCAATAGGCTGCCCCAAATTTAAATCTGAAACCACTGTAAAAGTCTGACTCACAGAGAAACACCATACAGAAGCCTGATGATGGCAGATGAGATTCTGCTGAAACGTTGCTACAACTTTAAAAGCACCACTACCATGACGTGGGAAAATACCCGAACAAAGCTGAATGCCATACATCTATAAATATATATATAATTAGGGCAAAGAAGTGATGTCAAGTTGGCCACGCCCACCCAGTCACATGACCAGCCATGCCCACCCAGCCAGTCACTTGGGCAGAGAGCCCCTTGCTAAAAAAAATTTAAGGCTACCCCTGCCTGCATGTGAGGCATCCATCCCGCAAGCTACCAGTTTGACCCCCCTGCAGTCTCATCCCAATTACTATTGTAACTTGAGGATTAGCTGGTGAGGCATTGCCATGGTCAGGCAGGGGATGGTATGTGCAACTTACTGGAGCAACTAGTGATCTTTCCTGCTGGCTTCCCCCGTTGAGTTTGCTTTGGGAAGCCAGCAGGGAAAATCATAAATATCGATCACATGATTGTTGTATGCTGCAACCATCATAAGTGAAAGCCACTTGCCAGATTATAAACATGTGATAATTGAGTGCTGAAAAGTCTGACGGCTGGTTATAAGGAGCACTCATTCAGCCCCATCGTAACTTTGAACAATTGCTGAATGAGACATTAAGCAAGAACTATCTATATTTTACCTATTTCACAGAGTTGTTCTGCAGGTAAAATGGATCAGTTTGTCTACAATTGAGGCTTCAAATTTCATGAAGAAAAAATTGCTTACCAACTTGATAAAGTAACATAAACCAGATCAATGGATGAGCTCAAAGTCTAATTAAGACAGGAATCAATTCATTGTGTCTGCTAGTTACCAGAAACATATCCTTCTGGAAACATTTTAAAAGATACAAAAAGAATATTACAGAATTTAACACAACATACTAATCAGAAGAAAAGATAATTGTAGGAAGTAAACAACAAAAAAAGACTTTTAATGTAATTAGTTTCCTACTGAACTTGCAGGGTTATTGTGGGTAGGCAGTGAGCTTGCATTGTCCTGCTGGTAGACTCTCTGCATTAAGTGATATTATCTTTGTATTTTATATTGAAAAATGTTTTCTAATGATTGGTTCTCAGTGTTCTCTCCTTCTGCTCCCCATTTCCCTTTATATTGAAAAAAATTAATACTGCCAAAACACCATTTCCTCTTTTACTCTCAGCAGAATCTTTCTAAAGAAATTGCATTCTGTCTTTCAACACAAGGATTTCAAAGGGCAGAGAATGTAAGATGTTATTTCAGTGTGCTTCAAGCCTGGAATTGGAAGGATTATTAAATTGAGAGAAGCTTTATAAGGATTGAATGGTTTTGTTTTGTTTTTAGTATCCACTATCTGCCTTATTTCCACCATCTTACATGTGGTAAGCAACACTGGTTTACAAAATCACAATACAGTATGTCAATGCAAGGATGTCTGTTATCATTCAATAGCTATTACTGGACTGCATATAAATACTAAATGAATTAACATTGTCTGTACTTTTTTCATTTATTTCACTTTGGTTCCCATTTTCAGCTACATGCATATATCTGTAAACTCAGAATAATACTTCATGCATCTGATGAAATAACTCTAGTCGGTTAACATTAATGTTTCTGACATAATAATCTTCAGAATTGTTGGAATACAATTCCCATTATCTCTCAGACAGCAGAAGGCATCAAGTTGGTAAAGTCTGGCATGTCATACTAAATTTATTAAAGATTCATCAAGACCCATGCTGATTTGTTGCAACCAGAAAATATGGCTCTGCAAACCTTTATATTCATAAAATGTCATAATATATGGAGCCCTTCTAGCAACTATCATCATACAAGAATCTTTAAGAAATAAAATCACATCGCTTTTATTTGTCATGTAAATTGCCACCAGCCAGGCTTTTAAATTGCAAATACTCTCCATTTCTCTTTTAAAACTCAATCACCACTATTTGTACCCCATTTTAATTAGCAAGTGATACTTTTTTTTCTGATTGGAAAAAGTCAAATCATGACAGGCTTTATCTGATACCCAACTAAGTGAAACACCCGCACTTACTTCCAGTGAAATTGATGACATAATCCTTTCACATGTGTAGTAAAGGAAGGTGAAACCACAGTGATTCTTAGTATGAGGAGAGGGGAGAGAAAAATACACAAGCACATCAGTTGTTTGTGCCAGTGGACTCATGAGCATGTGCACTGCTGGGAAGTGGGAAGGAATAGCAAAACTTCTCGGACAGAAGACTTGATTTACAGCTGATTCAATTCTGCCAGTTCTTATTTTACAAATTGAAGTATCTACAGACACAGTCTAGGTAAATGAAGTCTCAACAGTCTCCTCTTAACTATACAGTCTGTTCGGTGCTCTCCACAAAGTCAGTAAATAACCATACAAGCATCTCTGCTAGGAAGCAGTTAGAATACCCTGTCATCCTTTCCCGCAGGCTGTTGCCCTGCCATTGCATTCTTTGGTTTGTTAAGCATCCTAATTTTCATTTTAAGATCTTGCGTGTAGCATCTGCTGCTGGGCAGAAATTACTTTGCAATAAAGGTCTTATGGTAGAAATGATGTGGGCAGCAAAGGAGAAGAAGTGGGTTCCGTTCTCAATTTCTGGACTTCCTTTCTGCAAAAAAGGAACAGGCAGCTGTCTCATTCATGCACCATTCGTGTGGTGCATGGCCAATTCTCACCAGTGGCTGTTCGTACTGTCAAGGACACAATTTAAGTCTCTTATAGGGTTTTTTTTAGAGATTCTTTCTGGGTTTGTCTACTACACTATGCTAGCATTTTTGAGTGAGAGCTCTTCCAAACTGAGCTAGTCTTCAGACTGTTAGACATACAAGGCAAGGCAAGTTCATGTGACTGGGTTTTGTTTTGTTTTTTTGGTTTTTTTATTTGCCACTGAGAATTGTAACATTTCTCCAGTAATGCCTATATTTTTGTGTTGCTTGTGTGAAAATAGTTTATTTTAGATCCTTATGCTGTTTCAATTTTGACTGAACATTTTGGTATTTCAAATGAACATTTGTCAGACTCATAACCAATAACTGGCATTGGTAGAAAAAGCTTCCACCATTTGTTTCAGAGATTTCCTCACCTGGGTACACAGATCATAAAAGATATATTTTAATATAGAATTGGCTTGGTTGATTTGTCTGCTATTCTTATTGTCTCAAAGGTATGAGATATTTGAAATATTTCAGAAGACTTCTTCCATTGCTATACATTTTTTGAGCCTTTTCTTCTGCTTTCTATCTGCCTTCCTGTCTATCAATCAATCATCTAATCTTATCTTTCAAATTACCCAGAATCATTGAGAATCAGGCAGCTTTGAAACTGATTTAAAAAAAAAACCCACCGAAAATAATGAATGAGAAGAGGCTCAAATTTATATCTGGTTAATCTGCCAAGATCAGGGATCTCCAAACTTAGCAACTTTGAGACTTGTGGACTTCAACTCCCAGAATTCCCCAGCCAGCAGCAAAGTTGTCAAGTTCGAAGACCTCTGTAGTGGATAAACTAGCACTGGCTTCCAAAGGCTCTTTGGCATCATGCTTCCGGATAGGTTCTTTGGTTAGATAGACTTGATGCCTCCAATTGCCATTGTCAGGGCCACTAATAGCAATGGGCCTTAATCTGTTCGATCCTGGCACCTGTCTGGACTGTGAGAGAAAGAAAACCAAAGTCACCTTCGGCCAAACTGAATTACTCTTTGCTCGCCTGTTTCTGGTCCTGGTTCCTGTTGCTCATAAATAAGCGTCTCCAGTTCTTTTATGGTGGGCAGCTCCTTCAAGGTTTAAAAGCTCATTCCAAATCACAGATTCATAATTCAGAAGTCTGTCTCCTAACTATGAATCTTCTTTATGAAATACGATATCGAGTGATTAACTAACAATGCAGTAAAGGCTAGTATATTAAAATCCATAGGAATACATTAAAGCTAAATGCCTTTTGAATCTTTGACTCACAGGAACCGATCTCTTTCTTCCCTGCTCTCTCTCACAAAAGGCATATAAAAGAATAATTAGAAAAACATGCAAGTTACCCGTGCTTGTATTTTGTTTGCATTACAGCCAATAACAATGTTAGCGAAGTAAAATAATCCAAAGGCACAGCTGTTTTATTCCATATCCTTGCTGATTTGTGCAATATTATGGAACACCAACAGTTGGTCTGTGCTCCTAAAGGACATTGAAATAAATGTTTTTAATTTCTACTGGCAATGTTTCAGTGCATTTATGACCTTCTGAAAAGAAGCCTTTGTGGGAGAGAAAGGATGAACAGAATCTTTACGTTGCCCATTGATGATACATTTTGGCAAAAGGGTTTCTCCCTGTAATTATAGTGTTCTGCTGAAGGAAATGGCATTTAATTAACACAGAGTGATATTCAGACATACCGGAATATGAATATAAGATCAAGGTTCACAAAGTTTGATTTGTAACTATGCCAGGAAATAAGGAGATGGCATACAGAAGAGTGGATAAATTCTGGCCACAGTGTTATTGCATTAACATGCCAAAATTGGATGATAGGTTATACTAAAATTAACTGGTAAGGATAAGTCTGATAGAGCAAGAGAGAACTAA